>CM076576.1:525615084-526995972 GCA_034641835.2 Pinus albicaulis | reverse complement strand
CAAA
This sequence comes from Pinus albicaulis, assembly GCA_034641835.2. Taxonomy (NCBI): domain Eukaryota; kingdom Viridiplantae; phylum Streptophyta; class Pinopsida; order Pinales; family Pinaceae; genus Pinus; species Pinus albicaulis. The sequence goes on along the minus strand of CM076576.1, from coordinate 526,995,968 downwards.
AAGTGTTTAAGACTATCATGATCGATTTTGTAAGTGTCTTGTTAAGTGATTTGCATTCTTTAGGAGCATGTGATATTGAGTGCATGTGATATTGCTAACATTTCCTTTCTTTCTCTTAAATGGCTTTTATTAAATACTTGTGAACGGACGACTTTCAGCAATCGTCTTCCTTCTTGCATTAAAACAACACAATTCCATTTCTTGAGGCATACATTCCTGATAAAGGTTTTTGGCAGTACGGTGTAGCTAAGGCAAGTTGCTAGGGAACATTGACTGTAAGATGTTCAAGAGCCTTGGTTGCTTTAAGGGTCATGAGAAATACATCATAACTTCCGAATAATGTTTGTTAAATGTGATATTCTCCCATAATTCTTAACAAACTTTTGATATTGTAGTGTGCTTTGAAATCCTGTGATTGCTTTATGGTTGTGGGGACTTTCCATTATTTAATAAGCATATTTTGTTAGGGTTTACACTGTTGAGTCTCAAAAATGTTCTTCATATTCATACATATTTCCATTATGTCATAACCATTTAGCTCTTATTTCATAGCCATTTGACCTAAAACCCTACATCAAGTAACCATTTTCATAAATATATGGGTTAGGATCCTTGTTTTCCAAAAGTTATTTATTTTATGTATTTTAAGTGAATTTATGATTAGAAACTAGAAAATTAACATAGTTTCATATATCTATATATGTGTTATGAGTTTTGTGACATGTGTAGGTCCAAAGGAGACTTCTAGAAGACCCTTATGTGGCACTCTAAGGCCAAATTCGAATTTGGTTGGAGAAGATTATGGGATCAAGAGGATATGTGTCTCACTTCCTTGTTGTATTGAAACTCTAGGAGGATATGTGTCTCATTCCTCAAGTTGTGTTGAAACTCTAGAAAGACATGTGTCTTATCATTTCCTATTTTGATTGTAACTCTAGAGATGGAGGGAGAGATTCATGGACTCTCATTAATGAGATGACTCCTCATATTTTGTATAAATAGGAGAAGCTTTCTCCTATCATAGGTAATGAGAAAGTAATGAGGAAGTAGATTTGTAACAAAGTTCAAGATGGAATGGGATGTAGATTTATGAGTTTTTGAATAAAGAAGCTTAGTTCTTTGATGCTATTGTGATCTTATCTTCAAGGAGCTAAGGACTACACCAAATTGGTAGCAGAGGGCCCCTGCTATCCAAGGAGGCTTTTACATGTTTTCTAGATAAGTTGCTTTCAATTCTGTTTTGTCATATTTCCTTACTTAGATTGCTTTATGAAATCATAGCTTTTAGCATAATTTTTCATGGCAGCCCGGGCATTTGCATATCTTTTGACTAATGACATAGAATCAATATTGTTCTGCTGTTAATTTATTTTTTCTTAGTTTTTGTTTAATTTCGGTATTGCTTTGTTTATTTCAGTCTTGCACATTTGCTTCAGTAGTTAGATTTAGATATATTAAATTGCTCATGTCATTTTCAGTTACCTCCGAAAGCCACAGCTGGACTGATGGTGAGGGATTGTATTATGAAATGTGTAGTTTGATATTAGTTTTCTTTCTGCAAGTTAGATATATTAAATTTCTCATAACATCTTCAGTTGCCTCCGAAAGCCACAGCTGGACTGATGGTGAGGGATTGAATTATGGATGTGTAGTTTGATATTAGTTTCCTTTCTGCCAGTTAGAAATATTAAATTGTGCATGACATCTTCAGTTACCTCCGAAAGCCACAGCTGGACTGATGGTGAGGGATTGAATTATGAATGTGTGGTTTGATATTAGTTTACTTTATGCAAGTTAGATATCAGTTACTCAAGTTGTTTATGGTTACTTCCGAAAATCATAGCTGGACTAATGATGAGGGATCAGAAGACAAGTTGATGTAATTTGATTTAGATTTACTTTATTGCAACTTTTGGATTTCTTTCATCATAGTTTCTTTTGTGTTTAGACAGCAGCAAGAATAGTTTGGTTTCATGCTCACTAGTTCACTGTTTTGATTTATTAGATTAGCAACACCTTTTTTTTATTTCAGTAGCACATTTTCATTTCCTTTCAAGTTTTGTCATTGTATGTTTCAAATTCCTTTTTCAGTTTCAAGTTGGTAAATCATTATAAAGGACATCATTGCCTTGAATATCTATAACCATACTTGTCTTTTAGAATTTCATAAAAATCCAAAAACGACAAAAAGTAAGAGATAGGTTATCTTGCACATATAGTGCGCCACACTTCGTCAGCTTACGAATCCCTGGTTGATAATTTATGTTAGCAATTTAGGACACACTAACTTGACCAAACATTTTGGCGCCGTTGCCGGGGAAGTGTAACTAGGTAGCCTTATTTCTTACATCTAAAAAAAAAATTAATAATTCTTGAGTATGCTCTCCTCCTGCACTTTGTGTGATCTGGAGGATCAGAAAAAGGATTGTTATGTAAAAAAAAATTAATAATTCTTGAGTATGCTCTCTTCCTGCACTTTGTGTGATCTGGAGGATCAGAAAAAGAATTGTTATGTGAAAAAGAAAAAAGAAAAAAAGGAGACAATAAAACTTCATCATTTCAATTGATTCAACAATTTAAAAAAAATTTGATTTCAATAAATTGTTTTGTTTAATGAATATATATGTGTATTTTTAAAATTTTTGAAAATATAACATACATAATTTTATTAACAAATCAATTAAAAAAAAAAAATCTCATGGAAATAAGACCCACGCATATGCATGAGGCCATTCTTTGGCTTGGCTTTACACATATATGCAGACCTTCAATCCACACAAAGACCCATGCACTGCAATTTTAAAAAAAAAAACCTTCTCTTTTTCATATTCATTTTTCCTCAAACAACAGTTATTAGAAATCATTTTAAAAAAAAAATTGCACACAATGAATGTATATCACATGAAGAAACTGTTGATGAGGAAAAGATTGCAAATTTTTTATGAGAAGAAGATTGCAATTTGCTGATGAAGAGAAGATTACAAATTCAATTGTAGGGACATATAATGGAAGTGTATCATATGAAGAAATTGCTGATGAAGAGAAGATTTCAGACTGTTGATGAAGAGAAGATTGTAGATTCCATTGCAAATAATTGGAATGAGGAAGATCAATCTGAACTTCTCTGTGAGATACAAGCCATTACACTTCAAAACCTGCAAAATAAAAACAAATCAAACCACAAGTAATTGCCAGAAAACGAAATGCGTCATTGTCAAAAACACCCAATTTTAAAACGAATTTTCTGAGCAAACCAAGACGAATTAGATAAAACTAAAACATGGGTTTTTTCGGGAACGGGGTGAATTAGGTAATCTTATAAGAACTTTCTGAAATTCGCAGCCATTTGGGAGAAATTCAGGGTTCTTCGGAGCACTAATTTGCAGTGTGCGTGAGAGAAAAATGTTTTTTTTTTTATGAAAACAGTCACGGTTTTGAGAAATAATCAAGGAACTAATTTCCTTACTTGAGGGAAAATGTGGCAGAATTCATGTGTGGTGGCATATGATGAATGACAAATGGATTATTTGAGGCAAGCACATTATCACATGTGCATCAAATGCAAGTTGTATAAATTGAAAAGGACTCTGCCTTCATCTCCTTCATAGTTAGGAATTTGACTTTAGAAATTTCAAGTTTTTTATTTTTATTTTTTATTTTGCATGAAAGAGGCATTGGCATGACTTTGTTTCAAAAATATTCATAAGGACAATTATTTCATCCATGCTTTATTTCATTTAAAAAAAAAAAAAAACAAAACAAAATTAAAAAAAAAAAAAATTAAAAAAAAAAAAAAAATTGAATCAATGAAATGAATAAGTTATTTGCTCACTTTTCTGAAGGTATTGATTAATTTTGGACTGATGATGAAAGATGAATGACTAACTTTTTATTCAAGATTTTTAGCAGCTGAAAAACCTCATTGTTCAAATCACCCTAACTTTCTCATACAAAATCAGATTTTGATGATTTAAGTATCATTGGAAAGGTCTCAACAAGATCTACACAATGAGAAATCCATCATTAGAGTTTGAAATGGTAAATAATGAAATAAATTGCTGAAAAAAAACTACATTCAACTTGAGGCACTAATTCCAAAACATGTATAAATTCTTTTGATTTTTCCTTTGAGAACTTGTTTCATTAATACAAATTCTTATTTTTGTGTGTAAATATCATAACTAGAGAGATTGATCACCTCTCTCCCTTTGATAATCTTACATTCCATTGCAGAAGAAGTATTAGTTTTTTTGCAGGTTCCAGGAGGAAGGACAAATGACTACAAGAGAATGGTGTCTCTTTAAGAGACCAATTTGTTTCATAAGAGGATGATCAGCAACAAAGAGGAGGAAATATGTTGATGCAAAATCAGATCCAAACACTTGAAAAACTTTCAGATACCATTGTCTCCATCACATCCATACCTCATAATAAACTATTCACCTCATTTCACTTCATATTTTCCATTTACATTCACATCCACTTTCCATTTCTTTTTGTCCATTCATAACCACAAATAAAAGCAAGAGGCTCATTCACATGCTTATTTCCCATTGCCATTTCTCATTCACATGCTTATTGCCCATTTTCCATTTCTACTCTCCATTGCCATCTTCCATTTTCATTTTCCATTTCTTGTCATTTTCATTCCGCAAATAAGCCCTGCTTCAATGCAAATTATTGAGTCCATAGTCCTTTGAGTCTAAGTTCTTTGTAAAAACACCTTGAGGCTTGCATGCCTTAATGGCAAGTTCTCATCCTGACAAACAATGGGAATACATTAATGTCTCTTGTTCGTCAGATCTTCTAGGTGACTCGACATCAGCAAAATCATTCGTACCTAGCAAGATGTGTTTGGGCATCTTAACTCTCATTGTCATCAATGGTGAGAGTTCTCGTGTTGACTAGTGGCATCCATTAATGGCCACTAATTCAACAATTTCCTACTATGTTCGACATCAGAACATCTTTTCACATATTAGGAATTGTGCCAATGAGTTTTGAAGACATGAAGACTATTATTTTCAGCATTTTGGAGCAGATTCAGCAAGTTTTAGTAGAAGCAATAAAAAGTCATCTCATCTCTTTATCCATGACTCCTCTTGTTCAGCCACTTGAAGAATAATATGATCAGAATTTTGCAGCCACCACACATACACAACTCATCCACATTTAAGGTAAGTGAAGGTATGTTGTTTTCTAATTTTTAGTCATGCAATTCATTAGAATGCTAAAATTGTAACTTTGGAAAAATTCCTCACTCCCTTTTCCACATTGTCATATCTTTAGTTGGGGGGAAGGGACATCATTTCATATCCACATGTCATACACTATCACACATTTTCATTTCATTTCCATCCACATATACTTCCCAACCAACTATTGTTGCAACATGATTCAAAAGATTATATGCCTTGCAAATGATCAATTCATTGATGAAGTAGTTGATTCTAAATGTTTTCATGAACTTTGATGCAACAAAGAAGAATAAAGCATTGTTACACAAGAACCATTGCTCCAAAAAAAAAAGAAAAAAAAGAAAAAGAAAAATGGTTGTCACACAAGAACCAACCATTCAAAAAATGTTGCAATCAAATGTATTATACTTTGCCAAAAAGAAAATATCAAGAAGCAAAGTTTGGAACAAATCTATATGAGTCAAAGATCAACTCATGGACAAATGAATCATTGCAATAGTTGCATGAGGACATGCAACAACTTCAGTTGGGGGGTATGTTGAGTCTCAAAAATGTTCTCCATATTCATACATATTTCCATTATGTCATAACCATTTAGCTCTTATTTCATAGCCATTTGACCTAAAACCCTACATCGAGTAACCATTTTCATAAATATATGGGTTAGGATCCTTGTTTTCCAAAGTTATTTATTTTATGTATTTTAAGTGAATTTATGATTAGAAACTAGAAAATTAACATAGTTTCATATCTCTATATATGTGTTATGAGTTTTGTGACATGTGTAGGTCAAAAGGAGACTTCTAGAAGACCCTTATGTGGCACTCTAAGGCCAAATTCGAATTTGGTTGGAGAAGATTATGGGATCAAGAGGATATATGTCTCACTTCCTTGTTGTATTGAAACTCTAAGAGGATATGTGTCTCATTTCTTAGTTGTGTTGAAACTCTAGAAAGACATGTGTCTTATCATTTCCTATTTTGATTGTAACTCTAGAGATGGAGGGAGAGATTCATGGACTCCCATTAATGAGATGTCTCCTCATATTTTGTATAAATAGGAGAAGCTTTCTCCTATCATAGGTAATGAGAAAGTAATGAAAAAGTAGTAGAGAAGTCTTTTGTAACAAAGTTCAAGATGGAATGGGATGTAGATTTATGAGTTTTTGAATAAAGAAGCTTAGTTCTTTGATGCTATTGTGATCTTATCTTTAAGGAGCTGAAGGACTTCACCAAATTGGTAGTAGAGGGCCCCTGCTATCCAAGGAGGCTTTTACATGTTTTCTAGATAAGTTGCTTTCAATTATGTTTTGTCATATTTCCTTACTTAGATTGCTTTTTGAAATCATAGCTTTTAGCATAATTTTTCATGGCAGCCCGGGCATTTGCATATCTTTTGACTAATGACATGGAATCAATATTGTTCTGCTGCTAATTTACTTTTTGTTTAATTCCAACACTGCTTTGTTTATTTCAGTCTTGCACATTTGTTTCAGTAGTTAGATTTAGATATATTAAGCTGCTCATGTCATTTTCAGTTACCTCCGAAAGCCACAGCTGGACTGATGGTGAGGGATTGTATTATGAAATGTGTAGTTTGATATTAGTTTCCTTTATGCAAATTTAGATATATTAAACTGCTCATAACATCTTCAGTTGCCTCCGAAAGCCACAGCTGGACTGATGGTGAGGGATTGTATTATGAAATGTGTAGTTTGATATTAGTTTCCTTTCCGCAAGTTAGATATATTAAATTGCTCATAACATCTTCAGTTGCCTCCGAAAGCCACAGCTGGACTGATGGTGAGGGATTGAATTATGGATGTGTAGTTTGATATTAGTTTCCTTTCTGCAAATTAGAAATATTAAATTGTGCATGACATCTTCGGTTACCTCCGAAAGCCACAGCTGGACTGATGGTGAGGGATTGAATTATGAATGTGTGGTTTGATATTAGTTTACTTTCTGCAAGTTAGATATCAGTTACTCAAGTTGTTTATGGTTGCTTCCGAAAATCATAGCTGGACTAATGATGAGGGATCAGAAGACAAGTTGATGTAATTTGATTTAGATTTACTTTATTGCAACTTTTGGATTTCTTTCAGCATAGTTTCTTTTGTGTTTAGACAGCAGCAAGAATAATTTGGTTTCATGCTCACTAGTTCATTGTTTTGATTTATTAGATTAGCAACACCTTTTTTATTTCAGTAGCACATTTTCATTTCCTTTCAAGTTTTGTCATTGTATGTTTCAAATTCCTTTTTCAGTTTCAAGTTGGTAAATCATTATAAAGGACATCATTGCCTTGAATATTCATAATCATACTTGTCTTTTAGAATTTCCATCTCACATTAGGAAACCAACCAAGATCAATAAAAATCCAAAAACGACAAAAAGTAAGAGATTAGGTTATCTTGCACATATAGTCGCCACACTTAAATCGACTTACGAATCCACAGTTGATAATTTATGTTAGCAATTTAGGACACACTAAATTGACCCGAAACAAGGGTTTCAAAGCTGGCGGCAATAAAGTCACTTAGAATTCACAATCTTTGGTGAGTAATTTGAAGAGAGGAGATGCTATTTTGGTGAAGTTTTCTATAAATCTCAGATAATACCACAGCAAATCCTAGAAAACTTCTAACATCTCTTTGACAACTTAGGAATGGATAAGTTAGAAATAACTTCAACTTTCGCTTCATCGACTCTAATCCCATCCCCTGAAATGTGGTGCCCTAAAACAATACCTTCGGTGAACATCATAAAACATTTTTTCATGACTAAGTGAAAGGTTTGCTTCTTGACATCTTTTTAAGACCTTTTCCAAGTTTTCTAAAGCCTCTTCAAATGTATCCCCATAAGCTAGCAAAATCATCCATGTACACTCTACACGAGTCATGTATCGAGATCAGAAAAAATTCCCTATCTTTGCCCTTTGGAATGTTGCGGGTGCATTGCACAATCCAAATGGCAATACTCGGTAAATCATAAGTACCCCAAGGACAAGTAAATGTGGTTTTATCTTCGTCTTCAAGTGCTACTTGGATTTGATTATGACCACTAAATCCATCCGAGGCAAGAAAATTGCTTTTGCACCTTCAATGTATCTAATACTTGATCCCCATGAAAATTGAGAAAATGGTCTTTAAGAGTAGCTTTATTCGAGTTCGGTAGTCAACACACACCTCCATTTTCCCATTTTCTTAGGCACAATCACCAAAAGGAGAAACCCATGACTATCTGAAATAGGATAGATGAAGTTAACATTTAACAATTTTTGTAATTCTTCCTTGACAATTTCCCTAAGATTTGGATTCATCGATCTTTGAAATTTGTCCCGATTGGTTTGCAATTTGCCTCTATATGAATGTGATGAGTACAAGTCTTGGGACTTATCCCTTTCATGTCGGTGTATTCCCATGCATATGCGAAGAATGTCTACGTAATACTTTGACTAACTCTTCTTGTTTGAGATTTTTCTAGGTTTTTGTTTATGTTCAAGGTTTTGCACAGGAAAATTTCACTTAGCCATTGCCAAATTTGTCCATAGAATGAAGAGACATCTGTCTAGATGACCCAAGAACTCAATATTGGATCTCTCTTGAAATGATTCTTGTTTGTGTTAGGAAGATTCAAGTTTCTAGAGTATTCGAGAATTTGATTATCTTCACTAATTTACAAGAATTATGTGAAGAGTGGTTGTAAATATTCTTCATCCCCTCTATCCATTGAGTGTCATCTAAATCACATGGTATCTAGTGGAGGATATAAAGTAAATTTATTTGTTGAACTACCATCGAAATATACATATCACCGGACCTACAACTAATAAAAGCCATCAGTGGCAACCAAAGGTCTTCCTAGTATAACGGGATGGCCTCTAGATTATTCTTGGGTGTCGGGATCATGAAATCCACGGGGTACTCCCCAGGGTCTAGGGACAACTGGAATGTCTTCTATTATCCCATACACAAATTACGATCACGGATCTATGCTAATTGTAATAGTGTGGGTGTAAAAGAAGATTAGGAGTTTCGGTTTGTCCATGATTTGTCTACTCATGATATTTATTCTTGCTCCTAAGTCAATGAGTGTGTTTTTAATTTCAATTCCATTGATGTGAATTTTGATAGCGGATTTCTGGAGTCAAGGTACTGGAATAGTAATCTTACCCATCTTAATGTCTGCTATTTGTCCTACCGGTTGAATTTTCTTGGTTTCTCTTATTATTTTTCTTGTTGTCTTCCATACTCAACTCCTTTATTGTTTTTATTAAAATTGGGATTTCTTGATGGCTTGCAATAATGGAATTTTAATGCAAACATTTATCAGTTCATCCAAGAAATCATAATTAGGCACCATTATTTATTTTTCTACACCTTTATCAATTTGTAGTCTTTCCGGAAAGGGAGGTATAGAAGTAGATGTGGATGGTTGCTCTAATATTTGGAGTTGGACTTATTGGATCTTTTTGTTTCGAGTTTTTCAATATTTTGGCCTTGAAAGGATGTACCTTCCTCAAGACTTTTATTAACACAGTAGGAATCTTCCTCGAGAATTATCTTGTTCTTTATGATCCATGAGAAGGTTTCACTCTTCTCAAAGAAGTATCCTTCGGACCTAAGTTGAACATCACTAAGGTCTAGAGGAGTAATTAAATAAGTTGGAAATTGTTGTCCTTCTATCATGTATGTGATACAGGGTTTCTTATTAATGAGGGTTTGGTATGAAATTTGAAATTTGGTAATTGATTGGATTTTGAGGGAATGGTAATGGAAGTGGTTGATTTTGATGAGGTTGGTTAGGATGATGTTGTTGAAAATTTTGTTGAAGATTTTGAGGAAAATTTTGTTGAGGATTTGAGGATAAAAATGTGGATATGGTGGATAGGATGGTGGATACGATAATATGGAGAGTATCTTCCATAGGGACCTTGTGATCCTTGTGCCAAGCTTGAGATTGATTTTGAAATTGGGGCCAGGTTGCCAAGAATTCCAAGGTGGAGGTTGATTATACATTTGATCATGGAGATCATGTAATGCGAGATCCACTGCCAAGGTCTTCTAGATACAAAGTTAAGGGTCTTGTGGAATGCATGAGGTTTCTTCTGAAAAGCTTGACCTTGGGGCATGAGAGAGAAGGACAATTCTTGGTCTCATGTTTCTCGGAGACAAATACTTGAGAGGTTTCTACAACTTTTACATCTGAGAACACTCTCTCAAGGCATGTTTCTTTCTACATTTGGGACAAAAGATTGCCAAGGCATCAGATTCAACCTTTTGCTTGTTTTGTATCTTGAGGGTGTCTATTTGTTCACTAAGACTCCCTAAGATGTCAGATTTAAAATCATCAAGCATGTGTCCTATTTCTGATCTACTTACTGTCCCAGAAGCAGATTTACTTGCTCTTGCAAGAGCAAGATCTCTTGGACCTTTGACAGTTTTGGATTTCCCTCTGGAAAGGTTGATACATAACTCAGATATTTCAGGTAATGTGAGTTGTGATATATCCCCTTTTCCCATCATGTTAAGGATATCCAAACATTCATCCCTAATGGTTTTCAACAAAAGAGATTTTAAAGTGTCTTGATCTAGGTTTTCCATTTGTGCCCTTTTTATGTTGTATTTAAATCTTTCCAACAAATCTTCTAAATTTTCATCTTCTTTTTGTAACATCTTGAACACTTCTTCCTTATGATTAACCGGCATACAATAATCCAAGTATCTCTCTAGAAATGCTTGTTTCATGTCTTCCCATGTTCTAATAGAACTACTGTTTAAACTCATAAACCACTTCAATGCTGCTCCTTTTAGAGTTGAAGGAAATAATTTCAATTTTTGAGCATCTTGTAGATAGTCATAAGTTCTACACAACACTTCAAATTCGAATAAGAAAGTCTCAGGATCCTCAGTTTTAAGTCCATAGAAGTTTGGAAGGACAGAGGGTGAAATGTTTTTCATGGTTGTATTAGTTTCTTCATCAAGTATAGGGAACCCAAAAGAGCTTCCTATTCTACCTCTTCCTCCATCTACACCTCTACCTCCTTCTCCTCTACCTCTACCTCTACCTCCAAATAGCGTGTGTTCTCCATTAAAGACTCCTCCTCCTCCTTCTTCTACCATGGTTGACTCTCCTGTGGACTTGGAAAGGTTTATGTCCCTAACAGGAGTTTTAAATCCTCTTCTATGGCAGGTTCAGTGGATGAAATGGAAGGTTTCTCTAATGGAATAGGTGACCTTAGATCTTCTAGAAGTCCAGGATCATTAAAGGATGGAAGATGGGTTTGAGTTGAAGGTGTACTAGCTCTGGATCTAGATGAAACAAGTGGTGTTCTAGATGTCAAACTTCTGCCTCTGCTGCTTATAAATCTTCCCCTTGAATCTCTCTCTCGCATAAAATTGTTTTGGATGCTAAAGAAACAAAGTTTTCAGTTTCCTTTGACAGCAGCGCCAAAATGTTGGTCTGTCTAGTCTCCTAAACTGAGCTCATTTAATTGTCAACCAGGATTTGTAAACTGCTGAAGTGAAATGTACTGTATGTACCTAGGTACTTGTTTCCTAATGCGTTGTGTGTAGTGTTTTGTGATGTTTTTGGTCTTTTGTGATGATTTATGATGTTTTTGGTCTTTTGATGGTTTTATGTTCGCAAGGAAAATGCCTAGAAAGTTGATGGAAATGAGCTGATGATTAAAAACAGAGTTAAATCTAATTGATGGATAACAAATGGCAAATGCAATTGGAAACACTGAAGCTGAATCTAAACTATGGCTAAATAAAAGAAAAGCTTGATAATGACTTTCAAACAAATGATTCAAAACACAAACTAAACTTGAGAAATGATCACTAAGTATGCAAATCCTCTAACTAAACAGTTAAACAACTAATCTTACAATGATGCAACATTTTTGTCCTTAATTAGAGATTTGAAACAGATTTGGAGGAAAAACATTGATACCATCCTAAGATCTTCTATTCTAGGACTAGTTCCTAGTTCTACTCTGCAATTTAATTGAATGTCATAAAACCTTTACTCAAGAGTTATTGATTTCTTTTTCAAAGTAGTCTTTTGAGGGAGAGTTCTGTTTATGAAATGATGAGGAAATTGCAGAGGTACTTCAGGCCTTAAAATGATGTTGTCTTCTGTTCATATGGTTATAGATCAATTATGGATTTTAGAACAAGAAGAGGTTTGTGAATAATGAAGGTTGTTTTGTTAATCTTAACAACTGAAATAATCTAATGTGCAGTGAATAACAATTGAATGTGGAGTGCAAATGCAATGAGTTGAACTACAACCAAACCTAAGGTGTCACTAACCTAAAACAGTGTTAAACTACAAGTCATTATCAAACCAAAAATAAAATAACTAAATCATGAATTAAGTGCAATGAAACTCCAGAGCATCCTAACTATGCTATCATGCATTATTCTATGAAATTACACAATCTGTTTGTCCATCATTATTGATATTTTGGAATAATTCCTTCTTTTGAAAGAGCTAGAACAATTCTGACTGTGTAATTGAGTGCAAATGCAAACATAAAGGACTGAAAGCAAATGAAAAAAAACTAAGATATCATATCCATATCCTACTCGTCATTATGATGTCTTGGGCAAGCGTTTAAGAGCAAGAACAGAGATGATACTTAGTACAATCACACAACTAAATCATTCATTATCACGGTCATATCTTGAACTTCTTAAGAATTTCTTGGAAGAGTTTCTTCTTGTGGAAGAGTGATTGGAACAAGTGTAACTGTGATGATGAACAACAAAAACTACAACTAAGTCCTACAGTACTATAGCCATTTCCCATTCATCATTATAATTTGTTGGAAGAGCTTCTTCTTATGGAAGAATTAGAATGAGTACAACTACAGTAGCTAATTAAAAACAACTATGAATTCAACTTCTAATCCTACAATACTATAGTCATTTCCCATTCATCATTATAGTCTTTTGGAATAGCTTCTTCTTGTGGAAGAGTTAGAATGAGTACAACTACAGTAGCTAATTAAAACAACTATTAATTCAAATTCAAAACGTAAAGGCAGCTAGAAGACTTATCTAATTTACGCAAAATAAATCCGTGCAAGAGGCAGGGGCCCTCTACCACCTGACGAAATTCAACTCCAAATTAAATCACGCTTCAAAACAACACGGTCTGCTCCATTAAAGATGAAATAGTTTGAACATAACACTCTGCGTCTTCAGAAATGTAGCACAGAGTCTAAACAAAATCTAGCATCAAATCTAACATAAAATCTCTAACATAGCTCTCGGTCTCCCAAGTGTTTATAAAGCAAATGCATATAACAAAACTTGCAATAATTCAGGAACACTGTCTTTCCTTATCGGAATCACGTTAGGACTCTTTGAAGTGGCTGCGTGAAGAGGAAAAGACATCTGGACTGAGACAGTCCTAATAGAAGTCTTCCTTCCTAAATGTGTTCCCCACGTTCAAAACCATACCCAGAATTCGTTTCTTCCTCCATGATGAACAACGAACCATGTAGACATGACGTGGATCATGCCCATATGCGGTTTTTCTCAAGAGGCCACCTGGAACATACTCAAACATGAAGGCAGCTGCAGAATCGCCGGTTAGCTATTGATGTCTTGCTTCTATGCGTAGATTCAGATCAAAATGCTTCAATGAAGAAAATCACAAAACTGTGATGGAGTCATGTAAATCATTCTAGAAGTAATTTTAACTATATTCATTGATCAATTGGGTCTAGGATAGCAATGGACAAGGGAAAATGAGGTAAAATGAGGTGAAAGAAAGCACAATTTTGAGGCTCAACATGTGGTATGGTGTACACATTGTACAGGGGATGCGATTAACATTTGGCGTTGTGTACACATTGTATAGGTGGTGTCATGTACATGTGATGTTTTTCACACATTTTGAAGGTAGTGTTGTGTACATGTGGTACTATGTGCATGTTGTGCATATGGTACTGATATACATGTGGTATTGTGTGCGTGTTCTACATGTTGTGTTGTGAGCATGCAGTACTATGTATGTGCATGGTGTAGTCGTGGTATCGTGACATGTTTATTCGTTTTGTTGTACTTTGTATATGTGTATGTATTTTGTTTTATTGTACACTAGGTGTTTGTGTATTTATTGTGTTATGTTGTACACCGGGTGTAGGTGTGTGTATTTTTTTGTACATCAGGTGCAAGTGTATTTTTTGTGTTGTATCCCAGGTTTAGGTGTATGTGCTGTATGTCAGTGTATGTGCATGTATTATGTGGTGTTGTACATCGTGTGTGGTTGTATGTGTGTGATGAAAACTATGTTTACATGTACGTGGTTTAAGATAAGGCATTGGGTGTTTTTCGAGTGTGGCAACCGATCTGGTGTGTGTACAAAAGGATAAAGGTAGAAGCTAAGGATTGATGAAGGATAAGTATCAATGTATTATTTCATTTTTATTATGCATGTGATTTATGATTATAATTTATGATGTTTACATGTGATTTATCATTATGGTTTATGGTGATTTCATGCGATTCATTATTTTAATCTATGATGGTTGTGTTTTGAGCTAACCAGATGTGATAAGTTTATGCATGATGATTTGATAAAAAAACTAGTTTGACTTGTGTGATAGGAAGTGAACAGGATTTCAAGTGTACCTTATTGACGAGCTACTAATGAGGTATGATATTAATTTATTTCAATTTATTTGGAATCTAATGAAAATTATGTTCTTGGTATAGGAAAGAATGGAAATTCTCGATTGGGTGGTTAAAACTCACTGCAAAAAGTAGCAGTGTTAGTAGTGAAAGGAATTGGAACATGCAACAATATGATGGTAAAGTACTTCAGGAGTAGGGTCATTGTGGGATAATGGTACCAAATAGTGTCCATTAATTTCCATTATCATCTCATGACAAGTATGATGGTTTTGAGGAAAGTATATGCCTTGGTGTTTTGACCTTCCGATGCAAGGAAGAATTTCTAAAGGATGGATTGCTCGGGATGGGGGTGCTAGCGAAACTTGGAAGGTGTGTGACTGCATGGAAGGGGTTGAACGGATTGCCCAAGGGACTATGTAGCAGTGAAGGGAAGGTCAGGGATGGATTTTTTTTTGGTCATTAGCATTGCTAATTTTAATCATATGCACATTGGGAGTGTGCCCAAGAACAATGAGCCGATAGCTGTTCACTGAGAAGACAAGTGCTGCAAGTTTGTAGTGCCGGACATTGGATGCAGACTTTGAATATGACAGTGGATTATGGACTTCTAGGGAAGGAAGTGAATCCTGATACTACTTTGAGGGTGGAGGTGTGAGCCTCTAGATCCCCTTATTTCTGATGTGGGCATCGTATCCTTTTATTTGATGGTTGAGAAAATGTGTATATGTGTATACTATTGTAAATACTGTAATGAGATGTGTTATAAATCTCTAGTACACAATATGATTGTCAAGATGATTTTTTCTTTTGAGTAGGTTATTCAATATATATACTGCAACGACATATGTTATAAAGGTCTATAGTCAGTGCATTTTATTTTTAGCAATTTGTAGGTGTCATTGAACACCAAGGACAGTGTTCCCCTAAGGGCGAGGGTTTTGTAACACCCCTGGTGAAAATTACATGTAATAAAAGTTAAAAATAATAAGCATAGTTGATGGGACATGTATTCCAAGATGAATGTTGGGAAAAACATCCTAGAGGGTCTGCATTTTGGTTATTATGGCTAAAGGAAATTGGAAAAGGCAATGGAAAAGGCTTTGGAAATGAATGAGGCATTAATTGGAATATTATTTATGAAAATAATGGAAATTAGGGGAAAAGGAAGGTGAAAGGTCACAGGTTGCATGTGAGTAGGAAAATGAAGGGAAATAATGTAAAATTGAAGAAAATAGAGGCATCATTAATAGAAAGGCTTATGAGGATTAATGAGTAATTTTTTTCTCACACTTATGGCTCTTTCATTATTATCTCTCTCTCTCTCACTCTTAGACACAGAGTTTTTGTAATATTCCAAAATTAGCATGTAGCTAATTGGAATATTGGATTTTGTTTTTATCACCTAGGAGTTGAATAAATGGGTAAGGATGCCCATGCATATTAAAAATATGAATAAAATCCCTCATAGTATGAAAAGGGATCATCACAGGAGCTGGATTTCACACCCTCATGTGTGAAAAGGGACTTTGGCATATGGACAAGGTCAAGTTTGACCAAGTCAACAACGATGGGATAGGAGGTGGAGATCACTTTGAGAGGCAACACAGTGTGAATGGGATGAAGATTCCTTGGTAGAGGAAACCCTAATGAGTGGGACCCATGGTGAGAGGACTTCCACTTTTTTAAAAGTAGGGAAAGGCAGCCATTGTTATTCATGTTATGGATTATTGATTTTATGGTCTGTATGATTATTTTGCATTCTCTTTCTGTTTAGCAGAGTTGCATTGCTGCTTAGCACAAGGCTTTCCTATTTAGGAATTCCTTCTCCTTTCAAGATAGGCATCTTGGAGGAGCTTGTACTTCATTTTTTCATATCCAGGCTCAAGGCCAAGCCACCTCCTTTAGCTACAATGTTATTTCTGCTGAAGTATAACGTTGTGTTGCAGTGGAGGTTTCACAACACCACTTCCAGAGCTATTTTTCAGAGGAGGGAGATTCCATTCCTTTGGGAGATCATTGAGGGAGATTATAGAGCTGATTACATATCTTGGCACTTGGCCAAAGCAATCCTTCTCCTTGACTACGTTATTTTCAGTGTGCATTTGCAGTGAGGGTTGCAGTGTTTGTTTGGAGGGTGAGATCTTCAGTGTTAGGATTAGTATTTCACTTTGAAGATCCATTGGAGGAGGTCTAATTGTTCAGCTTATGCATCATCTTCGGACATCTCCATTCAGTTCTTGAGTTGCAGCTGCTACTCAATCTTATGACTGCAACTCCGACATTTTTTCCATTTTGTATATTTCAGGAAATCCTTCCAGGATTGTCTTGGAATTGTGTCTGGGGGTTTATATATTTTCCCTTAACATTGTATGAGCTCTATATTTCCATATTTGTGTATTGAAACTTCCCAGCAACAGTTCCTCTAATAAAATTGTGTTGTCATAGCCTTGGACATTTTCTGTGTAGCAGTGATCTTCATTTTTCTATGTACATGTTTGTTGAGGCTTGTATTTCCTAGATTGAGTGGTTGTTTCCTCAAGATATTGTATTAATTTTCTGCTATGCTCCTAATATGATGGCTATTTGGATCTTCTTACATCTTATGTGTTGATGTATCATTTCTCTCTCATTATTATGTTCATGTATTACTGTATTTCCAATTTTGGGATATTATAAGATATTCCCAGTATTGCTGATTTTCCCTATTTTGGGATATTACAGTTTCTTTGAGCATTTTGGCATTAGACCAAGAAAGGAAAGAAAGCAAGAAGAAGGAGGAAGCAAGCAAGGATGAGCAAGAATCAAGCAACTACAACAAGATTCTTTGCAGGTATCCATTTGCATATTTGATTTCCTTGCTAGATATGGCATGCATGGTATTGCATGTGGTTCTTTTCTATCTTGGCATGGGTTTTTCTAGGTATGAGAGTGTTTTAAGCCTATCCTTTCCATTTCCAGATAGCCATGGTGTTGTGTAGTTCTCATACTTTGGTTGCCAGATGGATTCAAAGCTGATTGAGTTGGATCTATGAAATGACAAACACATGGCCTAGTGTTCCCTAAACTGGACTATGGATCATAGTAAAGCCACTGGCCTAGTAACCCTAAACCAGACTATGGGTTATGGTAAATCCAATATTCTTAGCCTTGGTGGGCCTAGTAATCCTCAAACTCTGAATGGTGGGATATATGGTAAAGCCTAGACGTGGTTTGCCTCTATTTAGGTCCTAGTGATCAAATATGGATTGAAGTAAGCTTGAGAGGTGGGTGCTCTCCACTTGGGCCTAGTAGTCATGGGATGGGATGTACAGTAAAGCCTGGATATTATGCCTCAGTTTAGGGACTAGTGACCCCTGATTCAGACTGTGGGTTGCGGTAAAGTCTGAGAGACTAGGAGACAGGAAAATTCCTCACTGTGTAGGCAGAGAATCGAGTAGCATTCATACTTGTTTGGTTATTTTTGGTTGGTTATGAGTCCCACATTCGTGCTTGGAATATGGCATGGGGGTGATTGGCTAAAGAGAGATTTGGCTCAGCCAATCCATGGTCGGGTGGAGCATGGTAGTCCCATCTCCGGATGGTTTTACATTCAGTAATGAAGAGCTCACTCCTTTGGTATTTGGTATTAAAATTTATTGGTTTATGTATGGATTTTATTGTTGTTGTATCCATTGTATTTCTGTGGTTATTGTGCTGGTTATAAGCATGTATTTGATCAGTGATGATATATGGTTCTATCTATGTTTTTACTTGTAAATTAATGCACAATGTATCTATGGTCAAATAGATTGTATTGCAGCTAATGATCTAAGGGAACAATGCTTCTTAGTGATTCTCAGATAAGTATGAGACCCATATGCTTAAATATGTTGCTTACACTTGTGGTTCAATGTTTATGACATGTTTTACAAAATGTCTGTCATGACTAGGAGGGGTCCAGATGAGTTCTTGTTGATGTGATTGCTTTTGTATCATTGTCCTATTGTTATTTATCATCCCTTAAGTTTTCATGAAGTTCTCGGTAGTGACCTAGGCTCTGGGCCTGAAAAGGTGTCACAAAACTGAGCATTTGGTGCCCTAGCTGCTGGCATGCAGTGTTATGCCTATGGATATAGCCTCCTAGCCCCTGAAATGCAGTGTGTTTCCTATGAATATGGCTCTAAGGGGGTCAAAATGTCAGTGTGACCTAGGGGTAAGAGGCCTGAATGGTTGGGTTACCTCCTGGGGGTGTTATGATTGTTGTACAAGGTTTGTAGGTTGTCTTTTTCCATTGGTTCCACTTCCTTAAGGTCACATAGGAGGTTGAATCTAATTATAGTAGCCTCTCGTCACATGTTTACCCTGTTTGACCAATTACTTGGGTAGATGTGTGAAGAGGGTGTTACAAGATGTGAGGTAGATCTAAACCTAAACAATCAGAAGAGAATATATCTAAGCTCTAAGAAAAATATGCAAATCAAATCACTTTAAAAAAAGGCCTCAAACGGGCACCTTTGCAAAAACTATTTTTTATTTTTTCTCTTTATAGTATGAAAGGAATCACCATAAATTTCTTTAAAAAAAAAGGTTCCTAATGATCTCTTCTCAAAAAATAAACACTCTAGGGTTCACAAGAATAAACCCTTTGCAAAAAAAGAGTTTTTTTTGCATTATAAATCTCCTTAAAACCTAAAATTACAGAGACGAATGTGGGTTAAATAGTGAGAAACTAGAGTTTGGACGTAGATTAATAGTAGTCAAATAAGAGTTTGTGCCATCAAACACTCTGTGATGAGCTCAAAGTCAATGCTTGTCGAATAATTAAACTTTAAAAGATAAATACAAACCAAATTTAATCAGATCTGAAGTAATTTATCTGAATGGATTGTATTAGTTATGCTGTGCTAAGTATCCAAATAGTAATAATAATGTGTGCATAAGGTTCTCCTTAATTTGCAGGTTAAACAAATAGTTCTGGCTTTGTTAAACAGATTTCTGTGTGAGGATTGATTAAGTATTTTAACTATTTATCATTGTACAACAGTAAAGAACATAGAATAAACTTCACAAAGCACATTACTCAGCAAATTTTTGAAGCAGTTCACCCCTCCTGGGCTACATCTGTTGGTCTAGCTCCTAATGGCATGTCTCTCATGTATTAATTTGCCCAAAATGTAAGTACAAGTGAAAATAAGCCTCAATAGGAAAAAATATTTGTAAAATCAGCTTCAGAAGGTATGAATTATCCAGAGATAACTATTCATTTACATAAAACAGATAAAGAAAGCCCAATACAATGCCTTCTTCATGATGGCCCTAATGGCTCCTTGATCTTCCTCGAAGCTAAAAATACTAAAGATGACCTCTGTTCAACTTGGAACCTATGTCAAACTTCTCAGAATATCGAGAATACCCAAAATTGACTATTTTTGTAGCCGATTTGATTCAATAATGAGGGATTTATGGCAAAAACAAAATTTTTCCCAGTATCCCTTGAAAACCTCCTCCAAAACTGGAGGAACTCTAGTTAGCCGCACCAATTTTGGTGGATTTCCAAAAATGGTGGAACCACACCCAAATTTGGCAGACGATTAAAGGTGGCAATAACTGTTGGAAAATGGGTGATCACATGTGACCTCCACCCAAGCCGCCTCCAAAACTGTGTTCCAACTAACCGAAACCTCCCACATTTAATGTTGGCATCTATCTCTGGCACATGCGTAGTTTTTAAAATGGTTTATCCTGCGAGTTAAGGCCTTAAGGCCTTGGTTCCAAGGGTTGGTCATGTGTTGATGGTAGTATGAGGTCAGGACTAGCCCTTTAATTTTTCGTCGTATTGTAATTTAAACAACATATACGTTCAAAGATCTACAGTTAATAATAAACACCATATAGGATGACTGGTTGGGTAGCTATGTTGGCAGGCGAGAGTTCCTGTTTCGAGTCCTGCAGACTATCAAAGGTTTTAATGTGCCATATTTTCCTCGGCTTGGGGCCATGTGGTGACCTCTGGGTCTGCCACGTGACACCCTTTGATTGGCCAACAACCAAAAAGTCAAACCATCAACAAATCATCAGCTGAGATTTGTCAAACTATTATTCATCCATATGGAATATTTTGAGGAATATTCTGAGGAATATTTTAAGGAATATTATTTTTAAAAAATTTTCCAAATTAATAAAGTCAAACTTGGTCAACTCATTTTTTTGGAGTTTACTGGGCTTTTCAAACCTTCATAACTTCTGCATACGACCGTTGTTTTGCGAACCATTCATGGCGCCAAAATTGCAGCGACGAGACCTTTCCGGTCATTCAGGTTGCAATCACTTCTGAGCACTTTCATTTTTGAGCATTTTTGAACTTGGACATGATCTCTTGATCAGTAATTAGGACTAAAATATATCCAAATAAGGTTTTACAACAAAAAATAATACTCAAGAAGCAACAAAAGACTAATATAACAAGCCAAAGAATAGATCAACAAAACAAGCGTAGAATCTCTAGTGGAGTTGCCCATTCTGTTGTAATTGAAATTGTACAATCACAAGGAGCTATTAATTTGTGATTCTTGCCCAAGACTCAGTAGAAATATATGTGTATGAAAGCATCAATGAAAGAAAATCAATACAAGAAGATCAATGAAAACACTTAACATTCATTGTATCCATGTTTAACATTTGTAATATCCCAAAAGGGAAATAGCAGCAATACAAGACATAATAATGAAAAACACAACAAATATGAACATGACATAAGAGGGATCAATATGCAGCCATAATTTTATTAAGATATCAGCAAAAATACACAAAACGATCTTGAGGTTCAAGCTACTCAAGCAATAAGAACAAGCCTCCAATGATCAGAACATTCAGCACATGAGTTGCTGCAACTGTATAGAATGTCGGAGAGCAGTGATAGCGCTGTCTATATTAGTGTAGCTACTACTATAAATATACATGAATGAAATATGGCTGATAGAAACAAAATAAATTCCTAGGAAAGAAGATGTGGAATCTAATACATGATTTCTAGCCAACCCGGAAAAGATTGCTAGAAATGCCAAGAAATATACAATGTGAAAAATAACCCTAGGGTTGAGATGTCACTGCAAACTAGAACTGAAGAGAATGAGGCTATGATAGATTTGAAGTGATTATGTCCTCCTCCAATGGTATTTCTAAATAGAAGGCTGGTCCCTCTACTCAGAAATAGACCCTCCTGATGAGCTCAATGAACCCTCCAAGCAACTGCCTCCAAAAATAACACAGTTATGGTTTGTGACTGTGCTGTGAGGGATGGTATATGGTTGGCCTAATGCAAAAGATGTAAAAATATGCCTAAGAGCCCTCCTTGCTTATCCTCCAATGGATAGGCTACCTGTCCACTGAAAAACAAGCCCAAAAATGGATCTATGTGATGCTCCTTTGCTACACCCTGCAACACAACCCAACTCTAAACATAAATTGCACTGTAGCTAAAGGAGCTAGCTTGGCCAGAATGTCAGAATGAGGAAATTCAGCCCAAATAACCTTTCCTTCCCTGAGGATGAGGTAGGGATTCTAGATCAGAAACACCCTTGTGCTAAACAACACATCAACCCTACTAAACAACAAAAGGAAGAAAAGTCTAAATAGAGCAATATCAAATGATAATCTAAAAACATGAATAACAATGGCTACCATCCCCTCCATATATATTATGTGAGCCTTCTCACATTGGGTCCCATCCATACTTGCCACTAAGCTCATGCAAGTTGTCCTCCACTAAAACTGCGATGTGCCATCATGAATGCCACTCCTCCATGACAACGCTGTTGACTTGGTCAAAGTTGACCTCTTCAACATGTATCTCCTCCAATTCACACCCAAAGGTGCTTAATCCAACTGCTTATTCTTCCTCCTTTCACATTAGGAGTGTTACTATTCCTTCTAAATGGTTTTAGGGGCCTCCCCACCCACTTATTCACCTACCTAGTGATAAAACAAATTATAATATTCCATTTAGATGTAGGCTACATTTATGGAATATTACTGTCCTCCCCTCCAAAATGTTGCTTGTCCTCAAGCAACTGTAAAGGTGGAGCAAAATTCCTCCCTTCCTCTTCTTGTGGCCTCCTCATCAAGGGTCCCCACCACTGCTCAAAATAATTTGCAATAAATCTACCCTCCATTGGTTACTTCCAAGTATGCAAACCCAAATGGCTCACCTCATGAAAAAGTGGAAAGTTCAAGTGGAAACCTTCTTGCTGTCCAATGGCCTCCTCAAGGTAGGAGTGATGAAAAACATAGGGGATCTCATTCCCAATGAGAGATTCCCATACCCATGCTATCATCTAAATGAGATAAGCCATCCTAGGTAGCTCATCAAAGTAATCCTCAACCCCGGATTTAGGCAATGTATTAGGGCTGCATGGAGAGATTAAATTTTTCCACCCAAGTTGTTTCTCTCTCCATTTATGGTATGTATGGGTTGCTGCTGATCTTTGGCTAAAATACTATGGCCTCCAAAAACTTGTTGTGAAACCAGCTCCAAAAATAGAAGAAAAGAGATATCAATACCTTAGAAATAAGCCACTTCGAGGGGGAAACCTCCAATACATTACATGATTGAATAATTCTTGGATGATACAAATGACCAAAACCTCCTTCTATATATAGGAGTCCATGGGGCCTGATGTAATCCTATCACGACCTAACAATAATAATTTAAGGGCACAATAATAACAATATTGGGGTTACAAGATCACAAACAATAACAATAAGGGCTACACTAACATAATAAGGGACTACCGCTGACCAATATAGGGACCTAACATGCCCCTCTCCTTCAAACAAGTGTTTTCCTCAATGCTTCAGTAGCTCTGGGTGCTTTTGTATAAAATTCTCATCCTCCCATGTAGAATCTTCAGTGGGTAAGTTCTTCCATTTGATGAGATACTTTGAAATTGATCGATTTCATAGTTGCCGAGTTCTTGTTTCTGTGACTAATTCAGGTTCGAATATGGTTTTTCCTTCCTCATCAAGTTCTACAAATATTGTTTGAACTGGAAGTTTGTCCCCTATAACATTTTTTAATCATGAAACATGGAAAACTGGATGCACTCATGAAGCAGTAGGAAGCTCCAATTTGTATGCCATAGTACCAATATTTTGCAAAACCTTGTAAGGACCATATTAATTTGGCGATAATTTATTATCCTTCTTAGCTTGCTTGAGAGACATTTGTTTGTATGGTTGTAGCTGTAAAAATACCCAATCTCCCACATCAAAACTTCTCTCACTCTGATGTTGAGTTTCCTATTGTTTCATTCGATTTTGTGCCAAATTTAAGTTATCCTTTAAGAGTTGGAGAACTTCTTGTTGATGCTCGATGTGATCCTCCACTGCTTGAACCCTAGAATTTTCCCTTAAATAAGATGTGATGGATGGTGGATGATATCCATAAAGTGCCATAAATGGGGTTATTTTTGCTGCAGTATGGAAGGAAGTGTTATACCACCATTCAGTGAGAGGTAACCACTTGACCCATTGTGCTTGCTTATCAGATACAAAACAACGAAGATATCCTTCCAAACATTTATTCACTATCTCTGTTTGACCATCGAATTGAGGATGATAATATGAGCTATGAGCCAGTTGAGTACCTAAACAAGAAAATAATTCCATCCAAAAATTTCCTGTAAAAAAGGGATCTTTGTCACTTACCATAATCTTTGGATTTCCATGTAGCTTTTGAATTGTTTCCATAAATGCGGTAGCAACTGTACTTGCTTTAAATGGGTGAGATAATGCACAAAAGTGTGCATACTTGGTAATTCTATCAACTACCACCATGATGACACTCATTCCTTCAGACTTCGGTAAACTTTTGATAAAATCCATCGAAATATCCTCCCAACGTTGACTTGGAATGGATAAAGGTTGTAGAAGACCCCGGGTCTTAATTGTCTCAACTTTATTTTGCTGGCAAACCAAACATTCTACCACAAATTTTTGAATATCATATTTAAGGCCATCCCAAAAAAAATATTTCTTCACCCTATGGTAAGTATTTAAAAATCCCGAGTGTCCTCCTAAAGGAGAAGTGTGCAATTCCAAAAGAATCTTTTGTTTTAGTTTGGAATGCTTGCAAATATATAAGCGATCTTTGTACCATAAGGAATCATTTTTCCAACTAAATGTATCAGATGTACTAGGATATTGCTGCAACTTTTGAATGAGAGTCCACACTTCTTCGTCCTTCTTCCATTCATCCCTTGCTTTGGTTATCCAATCTGGTTGGATAATTGAAATGGCACAAAGTAATGCTTCCACCTCTTCATCCTTTCTTGAGAGTGCGTCTGCAACAACATTTAGATTCCCTTTTTTGTAGACAATTTCAAAGTCATAACCCAACATCTTTGTGACCCATTTTTGCTGCTCTTTTGAAGATAGTCTTTGTTTCAAAAAGTGTTTAAGACTATCATGATTAGTTTTTACCTTGAAGTGTCTTCCCATTAGGTAAGGTCTCCATTTCTTTAGTGCATGTAGTATTTCCAACATTTCCTTCTCATAAATAGCCTTTTGTAAATACTTTCCTTTGATTGAACGACCTTCCAAAGCAATGGGTCTTCCTTCTTGCATTAAAACAACACCAATTCCATTTCCCGAGGCATCACATTCCACAATAAAGGTTTTTGTGAAGTCTGGTGTAGCTAAGACTGGTGCTAGGCACATTGCCTCTTTAAGATGTTCAAAGGCCTTAGTTGCTTCAGAAGTCCATGAAAATGCATCTTTCTTCAATAATGTTGTTAGAGGTGCTGCTATTCTCCCATAATTCTTAACAAACTTGCGATAATACCCTGTTAACCCGAGAAATCCTCGCAACTACTTTATGGTTGTGGGGACTTTCCATTCCTTAATGTCTTTAATTTTGTTAGGGTCTACCTTAACACCCTCGTGAGATACAATATGACCCAGATATTCCACCTCTTTTACTCCAAAGAACCATTTGGATGTTTTTGCATATAATTGTTTCTCCTCCAATAGTTTGAGCACCCTGTCAACACGTTGAACATGATCCTTCCAAGACCTGCTCTAGATTAGTATATCATCAAAAAATACTAGCACAAATTTTCCAAGGGTGGGTTTGAAAATGGAATTCATCAACCCTTGAAATGTAGAGGTGCATGGCATTACTAAAAATTCATAATGACCCTCATGAGTTCAAAATGTTGTTTTCAGAATATCTTCAGTCCTCATTATAATTTGATGATATCCTGAACAAAGATTCAACTTGGTAAAATAAATTGCTCCATGTAATTTATCCAATAATTCATCAGTCACAGGAATGGGAAATTTATCTTTAATAGTGAGCTTATTGATCTCCCTATAATCCGGGCACATGTGCCATGATCCATATTTTTTGTGCACCAATACTACTGGAGCAGAGAAAGAACTTTGACTAGGTTGAATTATACTAACCTCTAACATTTATGCAATCATACGTTCAATTTTGCTCTTTTGGACATAAGGATATCTGTAAGGCATGATGTTTGGAGGAACACTTCCTGGAATCAAATGAATAGCATGATCATGATCACGAATAGGTGGGAGTCCTTTGGGAGTATCAAACACCTTGGAATGATTGTCCAAGACTTTCTGGAGATCTGGAGAAATATATGATTTTGAGGTTGGAACTTCTACTGAGCATAATTGTGCAATTACGCCCCATTTTTATTTCTTTAAGAGCTTTGTCATGACATTAGAACTTATTATCTTGCCCAGCTTCCCTGTGATACCCCATAATTCGATTTCCTTTCCTTTAGTGTATTTGCTATCACAACTATAGCAAAGCCCTTTTGCTCTTTTTTCTTCCAATTGTTGTAGTGTCAACCTTGTAGGTTGTGGAAATCTAGGCATAGCAACACTTCCTTCTTTATAGAAGTGAGTGGTAGGCTTCCTTGTCGCCATAATTTTACATTCAATTTTTCTTGCCAACCTGAATGCCTTCTCCAATGAATCAGGTTCCAAAACACAAACTTCATGTTGGATGTTATCCTTTAAATTACCTATGAAGAGATCAATCCCGTGTTCCTCTGGAATATCAGTTACCCTTATATTCAATTTTTGGAAGTCCTCAATGTGGTCCCCCACTAAACCCTTTTGTTTGATATTTATCAATTGGCTAAAGAAGGTGTTGCTCTTTGTATCCTCATAACGTGCTATCATTTCCTCCATAAAAATTGACCAAGTGACAATTTTTTTACGGGAGCAAAGCCATCGATACCATACAAATGTATTTTGTTCTAAATGTAAAGTTGCAATGCGTACCTTTTGTGTGTTTTGCACGTTATGGAGATAAAAATATTGCTCCATCTGTAGTATCCATGTTACAGGATCCTTTCCATCAAGCTTCCTCATATCCATTTTTGGAATATGGTGGTTCTTCCCGCCAACATTAGATTTTATGAAATCACGATTAACATTTATTTTGTTCTCATCATGAGTTTCCTCTACTATCTTTTCACCATTAGGAAACATTTCTTGTATCAAATTTTTCAAACCTTCCATGTCTGCTTTTAGATCATTCTTCATGTTTTCCATTTTTTCATCGATCTTAGCTTCCATGTCATCCATCTTAGATTCCATGCCAGCTTCCATGCCATCTATCTTAGATTCCATGCCTTTCTTCAAACCATCCATATTATTCTTCAAACCATCCATCTTCGCTTCCATGCCTTTCTTAAAACTTCCATTTCATTTTTTGCTGCTCTTTGCAAGAGAGAAATTTGGTGCACTTGCTCTTGTAATTTTGATACATCATGTTGCAATTCTTCATCTTCATGAATCATAGTAGAGCCTTTTGAAGGCTTAATGGGTGTTGAATTATTTTTACGCTTAATGGGTGTTGAATTATTTTTACGGGGCATTTTTTAGAACCAAATAATGATATCTATTCTACAATATGCCCTTGTAATCAATTCAAATTGATTCTTCAAACAAGACTTATGCAATTCGGAAAAAAAAATACATACCTTTTTCTTGCTTTTAAGGAGCTCGATATTGAAATTGGATTATCTCAGTGATTGTGGCTCTTCAATATTTGAAATTGGGCACTGAGGTAGCCCTCTGAATTCTCTTTCGAATGCCACAGGTCTGACCTGATTTGGATTCTCCAAGACAAAGTTATGTCCAATCTCCCACAATTACATAATTATGGACAGGTTTAGTAGAGCAAACTTGTACGACTTGCCACATGTCATTGTTTCGTCCTTCGGCTCTAAAATTGATAGCAAAGAAACTAAGGTCAGTATACTTGAGACCAATTTTTACGACACTCCAATCCGATGCTCGGAGAGAGAGTTATGAATATTTTACGATGATCACCTCTTTGAGATGAAATTCAGGAGCCCGAAAAAGCACTACCTTCCACAGATCATATCTCCGAACATATTGCAAACCAAGATCTGAAATTTTGTGAGGAGTTTCCTCAGGATTTTGGATTTGTACCCTAAAAATTTCAGATTCTGAACCTTCGTAGACAAAAATTTATAGCGAAAATTCCATGATGACTTGTTTAGAGTAGCGAAACCCTAGAATCCAAAGCTCTGATACCAAATGTTGTGAAACCAACTCCAAAAATAGAAGAAAAGAGATATCAACGCCTTAGAAATAAGCCATTTCGAGGGGGAAGCCTCCAATACATTACATGAATGAACAATTCTTGGATGATACAAACGACCAAAACCTCCTTCTATATATAGGAGTCCATGGGGCCACAATGTAATCCTAGTGGGGCCACAATGTAATCCTAGCCGACCTAACAATAATAATTTAAGGGAACAATAACAATATTGGGGTTACAGGGGTACAACAATAACAATAAGGGGGGCTACACTAACATAATAAGGGACTACACTATTAATATAGGGACCTAACAAAATGGCCCAAGTCACCCCACCAAACAAAACATCCATGAAGTGCCTCCCCCAAGAACTCAAGTTCTCCAAATGGCTCCTCCCACATGAAGAAAAGAGATGTAGTGTGGAAATCATGGTTTGTTCATCATCTCTCCTGAAATATGCAACATATAAAGTATGGAGAATCATACTCCCAATGGGCACCTTTAGCTCTTGTGCCACTCTCCCAACAAAGCTTCCCATAAACATAAGAACATCATCAATATATGGAAGCAAAAACCAATGAAAACAAGTTGCCACCTGACAACCAGGAGGTGGATCATAGTTCCACATATGGAACCAACGCAGTGCATCCCTTGCCTACCTCAAAACAAATAATAACAAGTGTCTTTTTAGCCACTTGTTTGCTGCCACAATCATCCTACAAGATAGGATCATAAAAGTAACATGTGGTGCTAATGGTGCACACCAAGAATCATGTGGCCTCCCCCACAAACCACCAATAGCATGTCCATCATAAATGCTAAAAATGGCCTCAAGTACATCACAATACCATATAAAAGAAGAAATGACCCTCCTTGGTACAACATGTTGCTCATATAAAGTAAAGGAGTACAAGTCATAATGCAAAAATGTACCTTCTCTACTATGTACTTTGGTCATTAAGCTGAAATGGCTCAACTGAAAGCTCTCCCTCACTCTCAATGAGTAGGGAAGTGGATGTGAAAACCTATCCATCACCATCTAGGCTATTCATCTCTCCATATGCTAATATATATTCTGCTGGATGCCCTCCCAAGTGAACTCCTCCATCGAAGAATGAAATGCATCAAAGTGCATGGAAAGAAATTCCACATGTGCTGCATGTAATAGCTTCCTCTTGAGCTTAGAAAATCTAGTCAAGAAGACTCTACCATAAGAATAGATGACCTCATCATCCACCATGTATCTATCATCTCCCTTCGGGTCATCAAGAATCATGCAACAACCAAGATCCTTGGAGTACTCTACCAAAAGTTGAGACCTCCAACATGGATCAATCCTCCTAAGAGACAATGCTGAAGATCTGAAATGCGAAGCTCCCACATATTTTTGTCTTCTCCTTTGAGATCACTCATGCCAAATTCATCCTCCAAAGTGCTTCCATGCCCATCCTGCAACTACTCATGCTAAAATAGAGGTGGTGACCTATGGAAGTTGGCTTCCCATGAGAAGCTACCATCCAAAAGGAATCTCCTTATCTTGGCCAATGTAAGCATGAGTGGCCTCCATATACTCCAATGTATGGAGGATTCCTTCCTCAAAGGAAATACCCTCTGTTTCTCCAAATCCAGGGAGCAGCTTCCTTGCACCATGGTGGTGCCATCCTCCATCACTACAGCAACTCCTGTCAGCATAGAATATGTAGTGAGAGTGGGTAATTTTGAAAAAATGTCTCCCTCCTCCTTGAGTCTACCCAAGACTCCCTGCGTTGTACTAGAC
Source organism: Pinus albicaulis (assembly GCA_034641835.2). Taxonomy (NCBI): domain Eukaryota; kingdom Viridiplantae; phylum Streptophyta; class Pinopsida; order Pinales; family Pinaceae; genus Pinus; species Pinus albicaulis. The sequence goes on along the minus strand of CM076576.1, from coordinate 526,965,756 downwards.
CCCTCCAAAGTATCCACCCCTCTTGGATTTAAGATTGGTGAACCAAATGGTAAGATGTCTCTCACCAACTCTAGATCTGGTGGCCCCCTAGGTGGAATGCCCCCATGTAGTGAGACATCAAGATCTAAAGCAGACTGTAAATATGAATGGACTGATTTTTCCCTCTCTTCACTGCGCAATAAAGTCTCCTTATTTTGTGCAGAAACCTCCTGAAATAGATAAGGGTGAATACTCAACATCCCTTGATGCTAATATTTCTCTTCTTCCATCTCACAATCCACAAAAACTAATACACACTGCTTCGGAATTGTGCTTTAGTTCCCACATGTTAGATCATTTGGAATTCCTTGCAAAGACACAAGGGCTCCTCTAATGGAAGCAATGGCTCCCTTCCCATCTCCATGTGGTGATGGATCTCCTCCTAATGGTACAATGATATTAGCTCTTCTTTGCTCATCCCCTCCATCAATATTTTAAAATGCCTCATCATCAATGAGAGACCCTAGATCTTGGTCTTCCCTTGAAGGAGGAACCTCCATGTCTTCATCTATAGAAGAGGGTTCTTCAAGAAGTGGGGATCTTGCCCTTGGCAAGTTATCATGCATGTTTTTATCCCCTTCAACATAAATATGGATTGGAGTTGGCAAAATAGATCTCTCCAACTCATGTAAAGGTTTTGAGTTTTTGGGTTTAGCAAAAGATGTTTCAAAGTGTTTAATATCAAATATTCTCACTAATTTATTAGTGAACCCTGCATAAGTATTTACATTTGCATGATAACATGAAGTAGAACAATAAAACCACCAATCATGGGCCATACCTTTGAGGTGCAGCGCTGCTACTCTAATGGCATCCTTTTCTAAAACTTGGTGTAGCTGGAAATAGGAATCTAGCTCCTTCACCCAAGCTTTGGCTATGCACTTTGTTGATCCATCAAATTTAGATAGAAAGAGTCTACCTCTCTTGCTTCTATTATAGTTGTTAGATCTTCTATCTTCCTTGAGTTGGCAAAACCCTTGGAAGTCCAAGTGATTTTTGAATCTCCGTGATTGAGACTCATACTCCTGAAGATAGTCACTCAAGGCCTCCTCCCTTGGTGCATCTTCTTCCTCCATCCTTCTTGCAGTGAATGTGGGAAATAAACTGCACTGTGGATCTGTATGTGTGGCTGAATGTCCACACCCATCATGTGAATATCTAGGGCTTGTTTCACTTTCAAACCCTCTTGGAATTTTTCTACACCTCTCTCCTTTCATCTCCTTGATACCTTCTTTGATATTTTTCATAGTTTGGAAAAGAAGCTGGGAGATCCTCTCTTCATTCATTTCTCTAAATAATGGAGTCATGCTTTTGTTTCTTCTATATAACTCCTCCTTCCTATGAGAAGCTTCTCCTCCTAATGGAATAATGTCTTGAATTCACAGGTTGAGCCAACATTATGCTTTGATACCACTGTAATATCCCAAAAGGGAAATAGCAACAATACAAGACATAATAATGAAAAACATACCAAATATAAACATGAAATAAGAGGGATCAATATGAAGCCATCATTTTATTAAGATATCAACAAAAATATACAAAAATATCTTGAGGTTCAAGCCACTCAAGCAATAAGAGCAAGCCTCCAATGATCAGAACATTCAGCACATGAGTTGTTGCAACTGTATAGAATGTCGGAGAGTAGTGACAGCGATGTCTATATCAATGTAGTTGCTACTGTAAACATACATGAATGAAATATGGCTGATAGAAACAAAATAAATGCCCAGGAAAAAAGATGTGGGCCCTAATACATGATATCTAGCCAACCCAGAAAATATTGCTAGAAATGCCAAGAAATATACAATGTGACAAATAACCCTGGGGTTGAGATGTCACTGCAAACTGGAACTGAAGAGAATGAGGCTATGATGGATCTGAAGTGATGATGTCCTAATCCAATGGTATTTCTAAATAGAAGGTTGATCCCTCTACTCAGAAATAGACCCTCCTGATGAGCTCAATGAACCCTCCTAGCAACTGCCTCCAAAAATAACGCAGTTATGGTTTGTGACTGCACTGTGAGGGATGGTAGATGGTTGGCCTGATGCCAAAGATGTAAAAATATGCCCAGGAGCCCTCCTTGTTGATCCTGTAATGGATAGACTACCTCTCCACTGAAAAACAAGCCTAGAAATGGCTCTATATGATCCTCCTTTGCTGCACCCTGCAACACAACCCAGCTCTAAATAGAAACTGCGCTGTAGCTAAAGGAGGTAGCTTGGTAAAAATGCCAGAATGAGGAAATGCAGCCCAAAGAACCTCTCCTTCCCTGAGGATGAGGTAGGGATTCTCGATCATGAACACCCTTGTGCTAAACAGCACATCAACCCTACTAAACATCAAAAGGAAGCAAAGTCTAAACAGACCAATATCAAATGATAATCTAAAAACATGAATAAAAATGGCTGCCATACCCTCCATATATAGTATGTGAGCCTTCTCACATTGGGTCCCATCCATAATTTCCAATAAGCTCATGCAATTTATCCTCCACTAAAACTGTGTTGTCTCATCATGAATGCCATTCCTCCATGACAACATTGTTGACTTGGTCAAAGTTGACCTCTTCAACATGTATCTCCTCCAATTCACGCCCAAAGGTGCTTAATCCAGCTGCTTATTCTTCCTCCTTTCACATTAGGAGTGTTATTATTCCTTCTAAAGGGTTTTAGGGGCCTCCCTACCCACTCATTCACCTACCTAGTGATAAAACAAACTATAATATTCCATTTAGATGTAGGCTAAATTTATGGAATATTACAACATCTCAGACGAGTGGTTGAAGGAATCACACCTGAACCCTCGTAGGTTGATGATGGGTGTTGGATCTAATGTCGTATGTGGAGAAATTTCCTCTACATAAAGATCTTGTTCCTAGAAATCCCAATCCAATAGATCTACACACAAGCAAAACCAAACAAATTAAACTTGCCTTCTATAGAGAGCATATTAACATGGAAAAAATATAATGACACACATAATACTCATAACATATAGAAAAGGAAAATCATTATCTTTCAGCAATCAATGAAATAACATACATATAAATGATATACTTTTAGGCATCAAGTGCCTCATCTTCAACTTGCAACCTAGTCTCCACTTCCTATAAGGACAGCCTCACAATCTTAGCACAACTCTTGCTCTATAGTATAGTCTCTCGATCTATATCTAAATGGATATAGTCCCTTTCATCTTGATAGGTTGATATTACATAGGGTAATTCTATCCTCTTGGAGAATGTATATGTACACCTAGGGCCTCGAGAAGTTAGTAAAATTCTATAGTAATAGACCCCTATCCAAATCATACAAAAGTAGGTCAAGTTGATCTCCTTGGGAATGACAAACTCTGGAGCATTTTTCTCAATTATATCAATTATGAAATCGTGACAAAATAATTATAAAAAATTACTCAATTATGTAATTTCACTCTTTTAACATGGAATAACTCTCTTATAAGACCGAAATAAGTAAAAGCAAGGGTGAAAGGGGATGCATTCTAGCCAGCAATTGAGGTATGTTGAGCTTTAATCTCTCTCACTAGAAAATAGAGTTATAACATATGTTCCATGCAATTTTTAATTTTCTTAGAAGAAAATTTTATGAAAATAGAAAGAAGCTTACAACACAGTGAACAATCTACCATAAACTGAAATAAGAATCCTTTAATTAAACTTATTTAAAATAGAAGGATTTAAAATAAATTACAAGTACTTTTGTGCCCAAAATCCAACCCCTTATTCAAGTGGCTTTCTCATTTTTATACAAACTTCGTAAAAACATGTTGTTACCAAAAACCAAAAACATAGGATCTGATATATAGAATATAACTAATTCTCCACGGTCAAATGTTAAGCGTGCAACTTGCTCCTTTTCCTGCAATCTGTTTGGAGTAGTTAAGAAATTCATGGAATCAAACTAGGAATTTGTTCCCAGTCATTAGTTATCCTTTTCGTAATTTACTCACCCTTTAAAATTCCTGACATATTTGAGAAATTTCCATCATTCATACCATGATTGATTAATATTTATTTGTATCCATAAAGAGGTATTAATTTTCAATCTGTATCCCAAGAATAAGGCATATCCATATCTCTCAAAACATTAAACCTCTTTGAACCAATTTGCACTTTTCTTGTACCTATCGCAAGGAATTTCTCTTAGTTATAACTCGATTGTTATAAGTTTCTCAGTTATATCATGAACTCATAATATTTAGAGTTTCTCATCACTTTTGGAATTAATAAACTTCATTACTTGGTTTGCTATTGTTGGTTTACTACCCAATTGCCACTAATTATGTTATGCTTACCTTTTTGCAACCTTCATTAAATCTGCTTCGTAACCAATCTCTATGATTGAATCCTAAAAGTATGAGATATAACTAATAATATCCTTCCATAGAATTATTTTGGTGTCAATTAATGGTTGTGTTCCAATCAACTATTTCTTATGCCATTTAATCTAACTCGGCAAGGAATCTTTTTGATTAAGTACTTCAGTAAGAATTTGAACTTTATTTTTTAATTATTCATTGCCTTGTGTCAATGCATCAGTCTTGAACTGCAACAATTTATTTAAATTTTGAACTTCCTAATATTTTATACAGAGAGATGACATTGCCTATACAAATTTTTTTAATGGATCTACCACTATTTTTGCTATTCCCGGACTAATTAATATACACATTCTTTGCCTTCTCTTTTAGTAAGCTTTCAGTTTGGAGCCCTAGTTTTTCTAGCTGTTTGTTCAACTCAATAATTAGTGAAAGTAAATAATGTTCTTATTTTTGCATTGCCTCCAGTTCTGGAGTTTGCACATGCTTTAAATCTATAATATTAAGCTTCTTCCTCAATACCTAGACGTATTTTCCCTAGATTTTATTAATTCTTGAATTGAAGAAAAATCATATGGATCCACTCCCAGCTTTATAATGGCATTTTCTAAATTTTCAATCTTCATTTGTTTGGTTCTAGTAGAAATATTCTCATGTTTAAGCTAATTATTGACTGTATTCAGAAAATTCTTAAGCTTATCAACACTTGCAGATGAGCTTGACAGACTTGTACATAACATCTCTCTTGTTTTCCTGTGAAGATCCATCTGAACAATTATATGAATATGTTTTAAATCAATTGTGAGCTTTGAGGATTTATAGTATTCTACAATATTAATGATATTTTGGCTCTAAGACTACCATTTGAAACCACCCATTTTCATAATCGAGGGCTAACAATAATCTATTTTGGGAAACTGAGCATTGTTTCCAAAGCTCACTGCAAGCTCCTGCCTCAATTTTTCGTTTATATTATCGATTTACATGAATTGGAAAAATATTATTTCATGTTTAGAAGAAGTGGTAGGTGACATACTGATTGATGCTCCAGATCCTAAGGCAGTAAATGGTAACAAATCTAAATTCAAAGCAGGATCGCTTGACACAACTGCCTCAGAAACTAAAACCTTTGAATCTTACACTCTCTGTCTCTTTTCCATTTTGAATTAAGGCAACAAATGGTAACAGCTCTAAATTCAAAGCAGGATCGCTCGATACAACTGCCTCAGCAACTAAAACCTTTGACTCTTACACTCTCTGTCTCTTTTCCATTTTGAATTATGTGTTACCTGATTCTGAAGTTGAAAGTTGATTCTCCAAAAATACTCTTTTTAAATCATTTTCTTTTGGTTGAGGAGTTTCCAACAACTCTATTTTTTATGTTTTCCCTACTATGGTAGTTTCATGTGCCACTGGTGCAATAGTATCCAATTCAATTGTTTCAATAATTTGTCGAGTCACTGTTGCAGGATATTTCTCCCAAACCTCCTTATTAACTTATTTTTCTAGCATAGGCCCTAGAACATGTCTATAAGGGACTTTTTTTTTTTTAATCCTTTTGCTTGAAATTATTAGTCCCATATTTTTCCTTGAGAAAAATTCCTCTCCTGTAACATAATTTTAACTTTTGTAGTTGCTGCTCTAGTGTTTACCATAAATGGTCCCAAATCTACCTATAATTTAAAGGGAGAAGGGTGTTTCGTGAGAAGAAAATGAATTTGATCCACATTTAAACTTTTCCTAATAAATTCTAATGCAAAAATCCTTACTTGTAGAAATCTAGTAACCTACAAGGTACTAACTCACATCCATATAATCTGATTTTAGTAAAGTCTTTGTACAAATACCAATCGCCCACCTTAGTTTCATCACTGAGCTGTAAAATATTCTTAATTTATAGAAAAATTCTTTGTAGTGACACATCATATATAAGGTTGAAAGACACTGATAGAAAATGATTGACAAGGTCTAAGAATGAGAATTATTGAGAATTATTTCTCAACATTGAAGTCCAGTGAATAACTGGTAGTATTTTTCCATTGGAATCCTACTTTTTCAATTGAATATCATAAAAATTCTCCACTTCCAAATAAAAAAAAAAACTAATACTTAAAAGACTTAGTGGAACTAAAATTTGTTAATTGAACACTAATGGTATCTAATAGGTACTGACTATATTGAATTTTGACAAGGGACTTCTTGACTGGTGAAATTGAGGATAGAAACCCTATAATGACTTCATTTACCATTTGATAATGGTCATGCCCTAATAAACATTATACCATGGAAATTATTTTTCTAGACATTTCCGAGAATATTTATAAAGAAAAAGGTGGATTTTTTTATAGGTATTTGAGCATTTATAGGTAGAAAATAATGTGGGAGAGTATAATTTTATTCTAGAGTTAACTCATGATACAATTTACTTATGATTTCTTCATTCATAAGTCAAGTTTCACTAGGCATTACAATGTTTAACATTTGAAATATAAACTCGGGACAAATGTAAAAAAAACATTACCAATTTTTGTGCATTTTTAACACAAGTGCTTGCTTGCTTGGTAGCTATTGCTCATAACACCAAGTAATAAATTTAGGGAAATGGTGGTCCGGGGTATAATTAACCAATCCAAGTATGATTCCCATACCAAATAAAAATCTTACAAATCCTAAAAGCACTCAAATTCCCAGGGATGAAGTTCAAACAAATCAAATTCATAATGGGTTTCATGAGCATCAACCTCTCAGTCAATTTAGGGTAACTTGTCACAATTTACAAAATTCTCAAGGAAGGGTTTGACAGTTTTACCATTCATCTTTACAATTCAAATAAAATTTAGTAAGGTTTGAAACATAATTACATATAATTGAATTTCACATAAAAGTAGTGTTTTGATTGTTGTGTCAGACTACTTACACCTTCGTCACGTTGATACAACACAAATAAATTATCCAACATTTATTTTTTCTTTTTACTATGCATGGGTTGGGGGAATAGAACTTTCACGATCTTATTGGAGGTTGAAATTTATTTTATTCACCATAGTACTGATGTGGCTAGGTCCCATCACAATGACATGAGAAGGTGATGCAGGGGCATTAGGTTCAAAAGTTACTTTGTACATAAGTAGACATAGGGGGTTCCATGTTCTTTAAATTTATTGTAAATATTAAATAAATTTGGTAGGGAATTGTAATCATTCTCAAGTCATTTTGAGAACATGAGAAATTGGTTAAGATAGGAATACGAAGAGTCAGTTTAGGATTAGTTCAGTTATTGAGTCTGATTTTAGGAATTGGGAATGCTAAGAGTTGCTGAACTGTCTGGAGACCTGAATCGATTTAGGTTATCCTTGTGGTATAAATGTAATCCTGAAGAGTTTAGATAGAGAGAGAGAGAGAGAGAGAGAGTTAGAGTTAGAGAACTTCTTCAGCAACAGAGTAGGAGGATAATGGCCACTGAATTGAATATCTGGCCTGCCATGAAATTGTAAGAATTTTCTTTTGAGATTGATCGCTTGTATGTATATATATCTATTTTGGAGAATTGTTTATAAGTTCCATGTGTGATTTTATGTCTTCTTGGTTGAATCGTATGAGGAAATTATCTCAGTGTAACTATGCATTTATTGTCTAACTCTGTGGGGAGAGTACCTTCGTAGTTGTGCATTTATTGGTGAAATTCCTGTGTGAAATTGCCTTAATTTCTTGTAGGAGCAGGACTCTATAAATTGAGCTAAGAGTCTGCCTGTGTATTCAGAAAGGAGAGTGTATGATAATGTGTAAAAATGTACTCTGTAATTTTGGGTTAATTACACTCTGTATATGATTGGAGGGATCGATGTAAATACTGTCGATACTGTGTCCCGAACTGGTCGACAGTGGAGTGATATAGTCGTGAGTATATGCCACGAACAGAGGCATGGCTTTAAGCCACGCATAAGAGATAGTGGTGTTCATCGGACGAGCACTGCATAATGAGGAGCGAAGGCGCATTAGTGACAACGCAGAAGAACTATGTTAAGTTGAATAGAACGGGCAAAACCTGAGTGCAAGGGAGTAGAGTGGAACCTGGTGTGTTGAAGAAGCGGAACCATGACCAGATGAACAGTGAAGGCGGTTTCTGGTTTTCATCGCACCACCTTTACACAGTGAGTGGTATTTGAGGAATTGGGAGCGATTCCACAAGACGGGTGACATGTGTCCCCGAGCGAATTTGCAAAACCGCTCTCATTGCACGCCATCGTGCGTTATCATCCGTGCACCTTCACCGAGCGATATTCGTCCGATCAAATGAAGCGGCACGACGCGATAACAACCGTTGGATGGGCACGTGGATTTAACGAAGGTATGAATTGGGTTGTGTGTTGACTCCACGTTGGAAAATGCGTTGTATGTGTGGGCCCCAAATAAAAGATGTATTGATCGGGACTGTTCAACTACGGTTGCGAGTTTAACCGAGGCATGTCCAATGTGGTTGAGTTTGTTATAACGCTTCCAATATTGAAGAAGGCCGTAATATATGTATGGATATATTACGTATAATGGTTGTATATGTGAAGTTTGTGCAATATGAAATATGCGATGTAGGAACATGGTTTAATATATGTACTTTCTGAGGGTTATATGATATGGTTGATTTATATCAAGAACATGTTGAGTTGCCCGGATTGGGAAGATGATTGGGCATGAAATGTTGAATGCAATTGTACTCACAGATTTGTTAAAAATTTGAGCAATATGGGACTGTGGATGACCCTGCCATCAAGTGGTATCAGAGCTTCAGGAATAGCTCTTTTTGAAAAGTCCAAGTTTGGTGAATGCAAGGAAACCAGACTTATGGAAATTGATGAGATTGCAACCTATAGAAGGTGATTGCAGAATTGCAGAGTCCAATTGGAGGACAAGATTTTTGAAGATTGCAGAATTGACGAAGGAAGATCACACAGTAAGGATACACAGAATCATAGTGAACAGGATTTGCAGAGTGAGTGGAGGACAAGATCATGATCTTGTAGGTAATTAACTTTAATATGATTTGAAATTGTAATTGGAGAATTGTGGTTGCGGAAAATTGAAGACAGAGTTTGATAGTGAAGGTAGTGAGCCTGGTATTCAGCTGAAGGCTGGATAAGGAGGACAATTGCAGTGTTCTCAATAGAAATGAGCAGTGTTTAACTCTGGTTGGAGGATTGTTTGCAGAAGTCAGAGTGCAGACAATTGAAGACATCTCAGCAGAAGTAGATCACAACTTTGAGAGCAGTGATAGAAGATTCCAACAAGGGACTCTGAGTAAAGAAGAAAAGTGTGGCAAAACCTGGAATATTCCCAACAGAGGTTGGATGACAGAAGAAAAGAGGTGTTCTTGAGAGAAGTTGCAGAGTGAAGCCTAGAGAGCATAAGAGAGTGCTCAGAAGGTTCTAGAGAGAGTGGACCAGTACTTGCCAAAATCCGGAGCTCAGGAGAGAAGCTTGGTGAGGTAAGTTGCAGCAAGAGATCTTGCTGTTGCAGAGGCTTAATGCAGCTTGTAAGTGAAGAAATCCTAGAGGAGAAAATGGCTACTGAGAGCCATAGTAGAGACTGCAGAGGTTGCAGAGGTTCTGAGAGAGGCCACAATAGAAGAGTGAGTGAAGATGCCAAAGCAAATGGCATAAGGAAGAGACTCACAGATGAAGAGTATTGGAAGGAATTTGCTGAGATCAGGGAAGAGTTGAACAGATTGAAACTGAGGATAGAAGAAAGCCATAGAGTTGGTTGGCTCATGAGGAAGAATGTGAAATGGCAACCATTACAGATGAGGTTGAGGCAAAAGAATATTTCCTTGTTGAGGGAAGAACTCAGAGCAACTGAGTTGAAAGAAGAAATTTATGCTTGTGAAGCAAAACAAAGCACAGATGAAGAGTGGAGATCTGCAAGAGATCTTGTAGGACATAGTGAAGACTTGAGGCAGCAAGAATCTTGTCTTGCTGAAGAGGAAGTCATTGAGGAATTCCTGAGTTGTTGGACAAGTCCAGATGATGTAGGGGCTTGTGTTCTTGAGTCTAACAAATGTGAAGTGATGGCAGACTCCACAGAGGAAGAAGAACCCAGAGTTATTGAAGTAAAGAGGGAAATTGAAGATTCCATGTGCAGACCTATTCAAGAAGAAGTGCTTGAGGAAGAAGCCAAGACTGAAAGGTCTTGTGATTTGAAAACTAAAAAGTTGTGTGTGTTTGTAGGTACACCACTGGAAGATGAACAAGCTTCAGAGTTTTTTTGTGATAAGAATACATTGAATCCAAAATCTGTTTAGATCAATGCTGAGATAGTGAGATCTCAGGGAGAGATGAAGATAGAAGGGTCAAATGAAGATATCCAGCAGAATGTTGAAGCTGAGAGAGAAGGGCCAATAGAGGATTGGTCAAGAACAATTAGAGGCATAAAAGGTGGTGTAAGGTTCTCGAAATATACTCCTATGGAAGTTGTTGAGTTATATAGGAGGTTGGATTCTCAGAGAAGAGAATTGGAGGAGCAGAGGACCAATGCACTAGATAGGTTGCCAGGAAAGCAAGGAAGGGAGATCTTCATGGATGGCGTTCATGGAGCAGATGATGGGAGAAAAGTGAGACTAGCTGACAGTCTCATGAATGATGCAGATCAACATGCTGAGGTTCTGACAGAAGGTTTGGAAAGGAGTTTTGCACAACATATTGATGTGTTGTCAGAAGAAAAGAAGGCATTGAAGCATTGGAACTTTACTAGTGATGATTCATGTGTTAATCATGCAGAGAAAGAGGGAGAACAACAGTTGGAAGTTGTCAGAGAGATGAATAAGAAGGAAACTATGTTGGCTGAAAACATAGTGAGGGATCATCATTTGGGCATGGTGATTGGAGTAGTGGAGATGGCTCTGATAGCTGAAGAAAAAGATGATGAAGAATGTTTGAGCCTTGAACCAGACTTAGAATTGTTGGGAGAAGAATTGGTGACCAGGCCATTAATTGAGATCATTGGGTCTCATGGTTTTAACACTGACAGTTTGTTTATGTGTACAAGTGATGCAGAAGACAATTCATCCTTTTAAATTGTCTTGAGAGAAGAAAAATTGTTGCTGAAGGAGGATGAGGCAACCATGTCTCATATGCAGAGAATTATCACTGTCATTGATAGAGAAGAATTGGCTAGACTGATGGGCCAAGAGAAGACTGGAGAGCAGATTTTAAAAGTTGCTGAAGTGAGGAGGAATCAACATTCCATGTTGACAGAATATGAGAAATAAAAGCTCCAAGAACTTGATTGGATTTCCAGAATCCATCAAGAGGATGAGAGGCAGTTGTTGAAGATTGCCCAAGAGGAAGGAGGAGATGTTGGAGCTAACTTCTAGCATGTTGAAGATGTAAAACAAACACAGGAGAATTGGCTGAGCTGTTTGCTGGGAGCATTTGAAAAAGAGAAAGGGATTGCAGACCCTGGAGCAAGGATGCCTGAAGCTGTGAAGAAGAGAGGAGTAGATACTGGCTTGCAGAATCAAATTCTGTTTACTAGTATAATGGAGGAGTATGTCACTGTTGGTAGGAATTTAAATAATGGATTGTTTTCTGAGAATGAATTTGTAGATGATGAACAAAAGAAAAGTGTTGCAGAGAAACAGAAAGGGGAGGCAACAACTGTTGAGATTGCAACAAGCTGATGAGCTTAGTGGAAGGGAGTCGCCTTCACTAAGTGGGCCCACAGGCTATTTTTGGCACAAAGTCTATTTTTAGACATATGGATCATGTTATATGAGTTGCAGGATGCTATTGCGGATGGTTGGTCAAGTTGGAAAAAATAGATGGACTTCTATTTTTAGACATACTAGGCGGAATCTATTTTTAGATTTCTAGTCTAAAAATAGATATGTCAAATATTATTAGCTCTTAATAATATTTGGACTCTAAACATTATCTTATTCTCTTGGAGCACTTTAGTTAAGTGCACAGAAGTGGCACATGCAGCTGATAGAAGGAATTATGCTATTCCTAAGGGTTATGTGGATCTATTGCATGAAGACTTCAGTTAGAACTCATGTTACAGAGTTTGGTGGAGTTGATTGAGGAAGTTAGTGGAGTTGTATTCAGTTTAACTAATCTAAACATAGTTGAGCTATTTTTATTCAGTTTAACTAATTGATACAATTAGTGAGAGTGGTGTGAATTAATTATTAATTAATTCACTAATTATAAACTCATTAATCAACTAAAGAATGCATCATTTAACTTCAGTGCATGGATAGTTTCAGTGGAGACCAGTGCAGAAATAGGTGAAAGAGCAGGTTAACTATCAGTTGTGACTATACTGTTGCTATTTGCAACACACAGATAGGTGGAGTAGCCCATGAGGATTGCGCAGTACAAGCCAGGTGGTTTATCTATTTAATGAAGCCATCCCATAGCATTAAAAAACGCAATAGAGGCTGGATATCAAGTGGCAAAAGATTGGAGCATGTGTTTTGCTAGATCTAGCTTGATAGTGTGTAGCAATTGAGGGTGTGCATGAGAGCTTGTGAGGAGCTTTTGTACTATGATTGTTACATGATCTCCATGACATATAATATACATATAGTTGGGGTTTTCAGCTTTAAGCTTTCCAATTAAATATTGTGTTCATATGTGTGATTGTTTGTGGTTTTAATGTATGCATGCAATTGATTTTATTTCCGCATGTGATGATCAATGGTAGAAGATATTTTGTATTATGCATGAAGCTAAAATAGTGTGTGATCAGGAGAATCTCGGTGAATAATATCTCAGTTATTCAAATTTCTACATGGTATCAGAGCGATATTGATCATTGGAGCAATTGCAAAACATTGAAGCAGTTGAGTTTTGTGCTGGTGGAATTCGAATTTGCAGCAGTGTTTTCTTGGTGTCGAAGTTGAGATGTCTTTCAACGGATTGCGATTGGAGTATTCCCTTGAGGGCAGCTCGAATTATATTGCATGGAAGGACAGGATGGAGGCGGTGCTAGATGAAAATGGGTTGAAGGAGTTCATAGATGCAGAAATTCCAAAGCCTACTTCTAGTGATGCTGCCGTACTTGACGCATGGCAAAAGAAGACAACAAAGTCTCGAAGGATTCAGTTGGAGGGTGTGAAGGATCACATAATGTCCAGAATTCATGGTAAGGCTTCTCCATTCTTGATGTGGAAAGCTTTGACAGATTTATTCCAAAGCAAGAGCGACCAGAGGAAGTTGGCGCTCAAGGACAAACTCAGGAACATAAAGATGGAGAAAGGCAACAATATGCCCAAGTACCTCATGAAGTTCACCCAATGCAGGGATGAGCTGGAAGTGTGGGGTGGGATCGTTGAGGATGAGGTGTTGGTGAGCTTGGCTCTCCTGTGGCTTCTCAAGAGTTGCATTCCCTATCGTGACTTTGTCAATGGTCAAGAGAAATTGCCAGGATGGGAGCGACTTTGGTTGGATCTTGTGAAAGAGGAGATAAGGCGAAGTACCAGGGGTGAATCTTCATCAAAGAACTCTAATGAAGAGAATTACGCTTTGGCTGCCAAAGCAAAGAAGGGGAAGAGAAAGAAATCTTCTCAATCCGGTGCGAAAGGAAAGAAGCAGGACATGTCCAAGGTGAAGTGCTTTCACTGTCACCAACATGGACATTATGCCACAAATTGTCCACGGAAGAAGAAAAATAAGCAGGCTACTCGATCTACAGCTGGAGAGGCCTTAGCCTCGTAGTTTGAGCTGGATTTTTTGCTGATCGCATGCTTGGTTTCAAGTATGGCGGGATCAGTGTGGTTTCTGGACAGTGGTGTGTCTTTTCACATGACAAGAGATCGAGATTTGTTTACCGATTTGGATGAGAAAGATCTTGGAGTGCACATCGAGATGGGCGATGATGGTAGATACAGTGCGACCGGTATCGGTACCATTTCCTTTGAGAGGGAGTCTGGTAAACCCTTCGTATTGAAGGAAGTGATGCATGTTCTAGGATTGAAGAAGAATCTTATCTATGTATGCATGTTAGAAGACAAGGGATATGATGTTGTCTTTAGCAAGGGAAAGGTTTTCCTGCGCAGTAAGGCAACTGGTGAGACCCGGAGGATAGGGGTTCGAGTTAAGAACCTTTATCAATTGCAGGTAGATGGCTGCATAGCAATGGCAGGCAAGGCATAAGGAGTGGTGAGTCGAGATGATGGCGAGTTGTGGCACCGGAGATTGGGCCACCTTCACCATGGAGCTTTGAAGATACTGCAACAGATTTCTACTGGGCTTCCTAAAGGCACTCTTGCTTAGTCAGATCAGTGAAAGGGGTGTACCTTGGGAAAATTTTGTGAAAGCCACCTTTCACGAGAAGGATAGTCACGCCACGACGATCCTTGAGAGAATTCACACAGACGTGTGTGGACCTTTCTTAGTAGCTTCGACAGCAAAGCACAGGTATTATGTGATATTTGTTGATGATTTTAGGAGCAGCCCGAGATCTTCTTCATGTAGAAGAAGACGAGACACACTCTAAAGTTCCGTGAGTTCAAGGCACTGCTGAGAAGAATCAAGGAGCAGTGAAGGCTCTATGAGCGACAATGGTGGTGAATTCATCTCTCGGTGAATTCAAGGACTTTGCAACACAGTATGAATTTGCAGAAGAGAGCTCATAAGACCATAACCCACACAGTGAATGTGGTTATTTCAGCGGATGAGCGGAAGAAGAACGATCGTGGGTGCTGCACGGGCAATGTTGCATGATCAGGGCCTACCCATTCACTTGTGGGCGGAGGCATGCAATACTGTAGTATATGTGCAGAACCGTTGTCCTCACAAGATACTTGGCATGAGTACACCTGAGGAGGCGTTTTCTGGTAAGAGGTCTAATATTTCCCATTTGAGGATTTTTGGATCACCTGTTTACATTCATGTGACGAAGGATGCTAGGAAGAAGCTGGAGCTAACCGCAAAGGTTGGGATATTTGTGGGTTACACTGATACGCCCCACAACTATCGTGTGTATTTTCCAGACAGTCGCAAGACTGTTGTGCGACGGGATATCAAATTTCAGGAGGAGAAAGCCATGAAGTGTTCGCTTGAGAGGGAGCCACACTTGCATGCAGATGAGGAGCTATTAGTTCCTAAGGATGAGTCTCTGGATGTGGATCAGCCACAAGAGGAGGTTCATGGAGTGGAAGAGACCACTCATGCAACGCCAACCATCAGAGGGCAGAAGCGCACTACAGAAGCTGAGCGACTGGCTCAAGATGCAGAGAAGGTTGTAGGAGCACCTACATCACAGCACAGACAGAGACAGTCACTTGACCGGTATACTGGATACATGGCTCTTATGAGCAAGTGTATCGTGACAGAGCCATCCTCTTTCGAGGAAGCTGTGGAGGACCCTACATGGGTAGATTAAATGGTGGAAGAGTATGATTCGATTGTTAGAAACAGTGCATGGGAGATTGTCCCGAGGACGGAAGGGAAATCAGTGGTGGGTTCGAGATGGATCTACAAAGTGAATCAGGCAGCTAACGGGAGTGTGGAGAAGTACAAGGCAAGATTTGTTGCCCGAGGCTTTTCACAGATAGAGGGGATCGATTATGAGGAGACCTTTGCACCTGTCACAAGGTATTCTTCCATACGGACGATTCTTTCTCTCTCAGCGCAGATGGGGTGGCACATTCATCAGATGGATGTGAAGACTGTGTTCCTCAATGGAGTCATTGAGGAGGAGGTGTACATAGAGCAGCCCGAAGGTTTCGAGATCTTCAGCAGCGAGTCGCATGTGTGCAGGCTCAAGAGAGCGCTGTATGAGTTGAAACAAGCACCTCGTGCTTGGTACACACGGATAGACAGTTATTTCACCGGACTTGGATTCTCCAAGAGTGAGGCGGATCCTAACCTATACCAGATTGTGGTGGAGGGTAAGTTGCTGATCATTGTACTTTATGTAGATGATTTGATTTTGACAGGTGATGAGCTGTTGATACTCTCATGCAAGGAGGATCTTGCAAAGGAGTTTGAGATGAAGGACTTGGGCCTCCTTCATTATTTCCTGGGATTGGAAATTTGGCAGTGCAGTGGTGGACTGTTTGTTTCTCAGGGTAAGTATGCCTGGGAGATACTGGAGAAGTTCAACATGCATGGCTGCAAGCCTGTTAATACTCCTCTTCCTGGTGGTTGGAGGAAGGAGGATGCTACTTCAGCGGAGGTAGTGGATGCCACTGTTTATCGACAGTTGGTGGGGTCACTTATGTATCTGGTCAATACACGACCCGACATATGCTATGCTATGAACCAGATTTCACAAGCTATGGTTAAGCCTACCAAGCTCTTTTGGAAGGCGGGGAAGCATGTATTGAGATATATTAGAGGCACATCAGGATATGGATTGTGGTACAGACAGTCGGATGAGGTGAAGCTATGTGGCTTCACGGATGCAGATTGGGTAGGGAGTCCAATGGACAAAAAGAGCACATCTGGAGGGATTTTCAGTATCGGGTCGACAATAGTTTCTTGATACAGCAGGAAGCAGAGATCCGTGGCACTCAGTTCAGCAGAGGCTGAGTATATGGCAGTGAGTTTGGCTGCATGCGAGGCTATATGGATGAGGAAGATCCTGGTCGGGTTGTTCGGTTCACACTTAGAGCCTACTGTGATTTATTGTGATAATTAGAGTTGCATTAAACTCTTGGTTAATCCAGTATTTCATGATAGATCTAAACACATTGACATCCGGTATCATCATATCAGAGATTGTGTGTAGCGGAAGGTCATGTTACTTTCATACATTCCTACCGAGGATCAGGATGCTGATATCTTGACGAAGGCGCTCACCAGGAGAAAATTCGAATACCACAGAGGCAGGATAGGGGTTGCAGATAATCCATATCTTGTTGAGAGGGAGTGTTGATATTGAAACAAGATTATGAGCTTAGTGGAAAGGAGTCGCCTTCACTAAGTGGTCCCGCAGGCTATTTTTGGCGCAAAGTATATTTTTAGAATATGTCTATTTTTAGACATATGGATCATGTTCTATGAGTTGCAAGATGCTATTTATGGATGGTTGGTCAAGTCGGAAAAAATAGATGGACTTCTATTTTTAGACATACTGGGCGGAATCTATTTTTAAATTGCCAGTCTAAAAATAGATATGTCAAATATTATTAGCTCTTAATAATATTTGGACTCTAAACATTATCTTATTCTCTTGGAGCACTTCAGTTAAGTGCATAGAAGTGGCACATGCAGCTGACAGAAGGAATTATGCTATTCCTAAGGGTTATGTGGAGCTATTGCATGAAGACTTCAGTTAGAACTCATGTTACAGAATTTGGTGGAGTTGATTGAGGAAGTTAGTGGATTTGTATTCAGTTTAACTAATCTAAACATAGTTGAGCTATTTTTATTCAGTTTAACTAATTGATACAATTAGTGAGAGTGGTGTGAATTAATTATTAATTAATTCACTAATTATAAACTCATAAATCAACTAAAGAATGCATCAGTTAACTTCAGTGCATGGACAGTTTCAGTGGAGACCAGTGCAGAGATAGGTGAAAGAGTAGGTTAACTATCAGTTGTGACTATACTATTGCTATTTGCAACACACAGATAGGTGGAGTAGCCCATGAGGATTGCGCAGTTCAAGCCAGGTGGTTTATCTATTTAATGAAGCCATCACATAGCATTGAAAACGCAATAGAGGTTGGGTATCAAGTGGCAAAAGATTGGAGCATGTGTTTTGCTAGATCTAGCATGATGGTGTGTAGTAATTGAGGGTGTGCATGATAGCTTGTGAGGAGCTTTTGTACGATGATTGTTACATGATCTCCATGAAATATAATATACAGATAGTTGGGGTTTTCAGCTTTAAGCTTTCCCATTAAATACTGTGTTCATATGTGTGATTGTTTGTGGTTTTAATGTATGCATGCAATTGATTTTATTTCCGCATGTGATGATCAATGGTAGAAGAGATTCTGTATTATGCATGAAGCTAAAATAGTGTGTGATCAAGAGAATCTCGGTGAATAATATCTCAGTTATTCAGATTTCTACAGCAACACCCATGGTGGCAGCAGATGCAACATGGGGGATGACGCCTGCAGGAGTAGTAAACATGTTAATAACATGTGAGACTGCAAGAGCAGCAATATTGGTAGCGACAGATATTGAAAGCAGCAGTAGAGGGCAAGATAATTTCCAGCTAGAGGATAAGTTAGAAATGGAGATTGAATACATCATAAGACTGATGGTAAGGGTGCCTTCGAAGCAGCAGACAGCAGCAAGCAAACAAAAGGATTTTTGTGCAGGAAAAAAAAAGTAGATAGTGAAAGTATAGCTTGAGGTGACTTACAGAACAAAGTATGGAAGCCTGGAGAAGATCAGTTGAAGGATGATGAAGCTGATGGGTAGCAGCAAAACCAAGTATGGGATCCTGGAGGCAGAGATGAAGAGCACATGATCATGAGATCATGAATAATTTGAAGCTTGGGAGTCTGATGCAAGGGCATTAAGCTCAAAAGTTACTTTGTACATAAGTAGACATAGGGGGTTCCATGTTCTTTAAATTTCTTGTAAATATTAAATAAATTTGGTAGGGAATTGTAATCATTCTCAAGTCGTTTTGAGAACATGATAAATTGGTTAAGATAGGAATACAAAGAGTCAGTTTAGGATTAGTTCAGTTATTGAGTCTGATTTTAGGAATTGGGAATGCTAAGAGTTGCTGAACTGTTTGGAGACCTAAATCGATTTAGGTCATCCTTGTGGTATAAATGTAATCCTGAAGAGTTTAGATAGATAGATAGAGAGAGAGAGAGAGAGAGAGAGAGAGAGAGAGAGTGTTAGAGAACTTCTTCAGCAACAGAGTAGGAGGATAATGGCCATTGAATTGAATATCTGGCCTGCCATGAGATTGTAATAATTTAATTTTGAGATTGATCGCCTATATGTATATATATCTATTTTGGAGAATTGTTTATAAGTTCCATGTGTGATTTTATGTCTTCTTGGTGGAATCGTATGAGGAAATTATCTGTGTAACTGTGCATTTGTTGTTTAACTCCGTGGGGAGAGTACCTTCGTAGTTGTGCATTTATTGGTGAAATTCCTGCATGAAATTTCCTTTATTTCTTGTAGGAGCAGGACTCTATAAATTGAGCTAAGAGTCTACCTGTGTATTCAGAAAGGAGAGTGTATGATAATGTGTAAAAATTTACTCTGTAATTTGGGGTTAATTTCACTCTGTATATGATTGGAGGGATCGATATAAATACTGTCGACACTATGTCTCGAACTAGTCGACAGTGGAGTGATATAGTCGTGAGTATATGCCATGAACAGAGGGATGGCTTTAAGCCACGCATAAGCAATATTGGTGTTCATCGGACGAGCACTGTATAATGAGGAGCGAAGGTGCATTAGTGACAACGCAGAAGAACTACGTTAATTTGAATAGAACGGGCGGAACCTGAGTGCAACGGAGTAGAGCGGAACCTGGCGTGTCGAAGAAGTGGAACCATGACCCGATGAACAGTGAAGGCGGTTTCTGGTTTTCATCGCACCACCTTTACACGGTGAGCAGTATTTGAGGAATTGGGAGTGATTCCACAGGACGGGTGACACTTGCCCCTGAGCGAATTTGCAAAACCGCTCTCATTGCGCGCCATCGCGCGTTATCATCCGTGCACCTTTGCCGAGTGATATCCGTCCGATCAAATGAAGCGGTGCGACGCGATAACTACTGTTGGATGGGCATGTGGATTTAACGAAGGTATGAATTGGGTTGTGTGTTGACTCCACATTGGCAAATGCGTTGTATGTGTGGGCCCCAAATCAAATATGTATTGATCGGGACTGTTCAACTACGGTTACGAGTTTAACCAAGGCATGTCCGATGTGGTTGAGTTTGTTATAACGCTTCCAATATTGAAGAATGCCATAATATATGTATGGATATATTACGTATAATGGTTGTATATGTGAAGTTGGTGCAATATGAAATATGTGATGTAGGAACGTGGTTTAATATATGTACCTGCCGAGGGTTATATGATATGGTTGATTTATATCAAGAACATGTTGACTTGCCTGGATTGGGAAGATGATTGGGCATGAAATGTTGAATGCAATTGTACTCATAGCTTTGTTAAAAATTTGAGAAATACGGGACTGTGGATGACCCCACCATTAGAAGGTGGTATCCAGAAACCACACATGTGGAATGTAGGTGGGTAGTGAACTCACTGTGATAACACCATGTACAAAAATTGATATCCACTACATTAAAAATGTGGACGCCCCACCCCCCCTCTTTTGTTAAAGCTCTAAAGGTGGGGCAAGGCTCACACTCCCTTCTTTGTCGCCGATCACATTTGGAAAACTTGAAAAATATTGAAAGGTGTTCACCCTTCAACATAGTGTTCGTCGCTTTAGTAAAATAACATTAACTCTATTAATATTTATTTAAGAAAATAATAAATTTTAATCATTTCACTTTATCTCTTTTGTTATACAGGATTTACGATTACAGACAAAGGTATCTCCCCTAGGTTTGGTGGTCAACCTAGAACAATGGAGAGACAAGGAACCCAAAGTTTTTCCTTAAATTAAATAGATGGAGTGAGGCCTACCTAGAAGCTATTGCTCACTTCACTCCTTCTTTAGCTTGGAAGCTCCAATTCCAACTCCGATCTCCTAAATTAGATTTTGCACAGTCAGATAACACAAGCCAAGAAACTACGACATGTATGCTGTATCATCTAAATACTCTATTTAATAGATCAACATGGTATTTAAATAAGTGAAATAATGACATCACATATAGGAAAATAGAGAATTATTTGCATTAATATAAATGTAAGGAGATTACAACCATAAGTGGCAGTCAATATTGTATAATAGCTACTCCAAGTTGTTAACTCATCCTTTCCTTGTCACAATATGCACCTCCAGTCACCCTATGCAGAAGATGATAACTACTCACTACAACACCATAAGGGGAGAATCACTCTCCAAATCCAACCATTCATTCCCCAACCTTTTCATAGTCAAGAGGGTAAATATATAGAAGAGTAGGGTAAGTTGGGAGTTATTATCCAATTTCCATTCTAATATTTTAGATCCACCTTTGATGGAGGGATAAGATCAAAGGGTAAGTGGTGAAAACTTCAAATTAGGGTAAGATAGGATCCTAATGTCAATCCAAGGTAAGTAGTTGAAACAACTTCTCAAAACTCCTAGAAGGTGAAGCTTCCATAATTGAAGCTTCCATAATCGCAATCATTCTCCTATAATTCTATAACCAACGCAAGTGCAAAGGAGATAAACCTAAAGGTGACCAAATTTTGCCATAATGCATAAATATGTAGGTAAACACGCCCTAATAGGCTTGCACGGAGCGTTGGTTCTCAAATTTGATTAGATAGGGTAGTTTAGGTTTGAAATTATGAGGGATGAAAGGTATATGCTTAAGGATTTGTGCAAGATGATCACAAGGGGAATAGGATGTTGATTGATCCCATCAGGGGGCTCACTTGATTAGATGTGATAAAATGGGATATAACAGAATTCCCCTAAAGCGCAAAGTCAGAGATGGTGACTCATGACTGCAATGCTTTACCTTGTGACAAGTATGGATTAAGGACAAATGGAGAGCTTCATATGTTACAATACATTTATTATAAAATATTGATGTTGAGGGAGGCATAACCATAATCAACTCATAAGCTAACATAACATGTATAATGATCAAAATACGTGTCCACAGATGAAACTGGTGGACCCATGACTGGATGATTTCCTATATGATCATGACCATCATACATTGTGATCTTTGTATAATTCTTGAAGTCACAATCTGGATGGATGAAACTAGATCTAGGGTCTTCTATCGTGTTCGCACGACCAACTAACATATGGGTCTAAGCATGTGAATTAATGAGATGGAGTTGAACATGGTAGAAACCATCAGATTAATAGCCAATTTTGTAAGTTGTTAACATACGTGGGAGAAACCACCAATGATGTTCATGAATCTCAAGGTACTATGGTACAGTCGGTATGGTGAAAGTAAGTGAGTTGATGTCAAACACCACACAGAATCTTCCAGTCGAATGCCATTGCTATAAAAATGTCACTGAGATCGAGGAAAATTTCCATTCATGTATGCAAGTACAAAGGTACCAAAGGAGCATTTCAACTTCAACTTCCTAGCTGATGTTCTAATGTTGATAGGAAGAGACTCGTCATAGGGGGGGCTTGATGTATTCCACATCAAAAACACAAAAAATGTATCATGATTGAGAAAAAATGATCAGAATGATGATGATATGGAATTGGATCAGGAAAGGCAGACATGAAATGAAGGCTTAAGAGAATTGTAGCAGAGATAAACTGAAGTAGTTCTCTTGAACACATAATGACACTAAATGGAGTTAGAACCATTGACCCAAAACTAAAGTGGAGGCTCTAAAAATGGCCTGATAACCAAGAGACAGGAATATTACCCAACCCAATAGCCACAAAGATGAAGTGGAAAGTGTCATGTTCAAGAGCGACTTGATACCATTTAGCAAAGTGGAATACCATGTTTTCCCAATTTTCCCAATGTTCCTTTTCATAAATAGTCTCTTAAGTCTGAAAAGGCAGAAAAAAATACTCAAGAGAACTTCTTATCCATTTTTGACTAAGGTATTCCTTTTTCATAGCTAGTCTATCTTAGTCCGGAAGAGGGTTAAACTTATATTGAGTAGATGTTTTTTCATTTACTTTAATGAGTTTGAAAAAGACAAGTGCTCAAAAATCTTTTCATATTTTTGGAGTTTGAAAATATCTAAAAGGGGACTCCTGCTGGAGGAATGAGTGGTATAAAGGGTATCAACTGGTTCTGTTCATGATGAAACTGCTCAAAACACATAAGGGAGGTTTACGCTCCCAATCATTGAAAAGGGATTTCAGTAAAATTCATTGTCACAATAATGAGGGTATTGAGACCTGATATGGTAGAAAAATATAATTTTGTAGCGTATGGAAGGAAGAAAGTGTTGAATAGAAGAAGGGATAGTGGTTTTGCAAGGCAGAAATCCACTGCTTTGATGAAAAATAACACAAGAAACAGTTTGACAATATATCAACAAGAGAAGGCTATATCAAGACTTACAAAATTCTTATTGAATATCATGAAAATTTACTGTCATAAGGAATGCTCTTTAAATAGTAATTATACATATCTCGTCAAGAAATCTCATTGAGTAAGACTGATAAAATTTTATAAGATACATAAACACATCAAGAGACTCATAAAAACATACAACAAAATTTGAAATTACAAACTACAACTGAAGAGATTTAGGTATGGAAACACATAAGAAAGAACAACAATACACATATCAGGTTGGTAATAAGTCCTCAATCATACCATTAACTGAGAACAATACACTGATCATATGAGTATAAGATTCACAAACCACAAACCTTTTCTCCATTGAGTTTCATCATATATATACAAGAGATATTATGCTGACATTTCCACAAAAATTGTGAATCTGTTCTAGAGAAGTTATTACATTCCTATACATAAGGTGAGGCTTATCCTTAAGTGGAACATAATAAAAATAAACAACATGATGGCATATAGTTCGAACTAGTTGGAATGATGTGGCAAGTTGCTGGCAGACTGCTCCTCTTTTCTAGTACAATCAATTCCTCAAAAAGTACAACTAACAACTGAAGTTGACATCTGGATCTCTCCCCCAAGAGTAAAAAACATAATTCTAAAGTTCGGAAGGGAACTTGATCAATTGACACCTGGCAGCAACTTCTTCTGTTCATAATGCATGCATGTAATTACTCCTCAGTAGAACCCTTTGAGACTTGAACAAAAACTGCCTCCACTTCCTTCATACAAAAACTTAGGAAATAATAGCTTCCCTTTTCAAAATTAGGCAACATCAAAGCATCGTTGCATTCTAAGTGACTATGCATAACCTTCAAATTCGAGGCTGCAAGGATCCTGCATGGGTTTCGATCCCCTATGTGGCTGGTAATGAAGAAATTGACCAGTTAATTACACAATGGCATCCTCACTGGAAGCTTGGCTTCAAGACAGGTGTGAAGGGCACTAAAGGAACAAGAACACCGAAGGTTAGCCTGCCTGTCATCACTAAGGACACCAGAGGACTGAGCAAAATCATGAGGAAGGGCACCAAAACCACCTCACAGAAGGGATCGCATCCCGGTAAAAGTATGGGGAAGGATGCGAAAGCAACCATGCAGAAGGATGCGCAGCAGGACCTCAGCACCAAAGGTCAGGAGGTAGGAGGTTCTGACTCCCCTCGGGGAACAAAGAGAATGGGTGACCCTATGAAAGGGCCACGAAAGAAGCAATGCTCCTAATGACCTGAATGTGATGAAGTGGTTACACTGACTGAAGGGGACCTCAAGAAAATCGTGGATGCAGTTACATTGGTTGTAGAAGACAAATGGCTGGCTCTGGAAGAGAAGCAGAGAGCCACGGTCGACACACTTCAAGCCGAGCACCGAGCCCTATAGTTGAATACAGACTCGCTACAAACCAACATGGTTTAGGTACAGACGACCTCATCAACTAGCAGCGCAACACTTGTTACAGCGGAAAGCTACCTCTGTTCTTTGCCTGGCGTAGCCCTCGCAATCAAACCACCCAACTTGGGGGCGCAAGTCCAGGCCTATATAGAGGTACAATTGGATCTAGCCAGGTTGCCCCATGAAGCATTACATGTTCTCCACACCTCCTTGTTTGAGGAAATTCAACACCGGGACCATCAAGTGCACCAGCAACTTAGTGTAGCTGAGTAGACAATCAAGGAAAAGAACGCTGAAGTTTCCCAGGTACATGCTACATGTACCCTCACCACCGCACAACAAATAGTGTTGGAACACTTAATTAGTAGACTCTACGTGGATGTTACAGAAGAAATCCTAGCCACGGCCACCCCCCAAGCCAAGATTGAGGGGGTGGTCACAAAATTAAAGGCTTCAAGAACTACGATTCAGGTGGTCAAAACGCAGATGTAGTAGTAGATCGCAAACTTGCAGGCCAAGTTGCAGCCAGAGACACCATCGAAGGTATGGGCCTAGCGAGCTACATTGGTTACCCCAGCTACAAATGTGATTATAGGACAAATTTCTTAGGGTGCCCAATTATTGGAAATAACAATGCAGTTATGAACTAAGGTACAATGGGACCCTCTCCTGCATGAAATCAACCAGGATCTACGGCAGAACGAAGAAGCGTTCAAGCAGCTGGAAGCCACCATGCCTACTCTCATTCCTACTCAATGATTGGCATGACTGCGAACCAGCCACACTCTTCGCGATGATATTGACGAACTCCGACAAAAGAAGAAGACCCTCAGTGACTGCCTTAAGCCATGGGCTGATGAAGCCCTCAAACTCTCTCAGGATAATGATATCACTGTCAAACAACTAAACCAGACTTTGGAGAGTGTCATCGTTGCAACAAAAGGCCCGAATTTGTAGAAGTTGGTGGATATTGCGCAAAATGTTGCTGCTCAAAGTGAAGGTGTGCTACCCCCACTAGTTGAGGCGATCAGGCTGCTGCAGGCGCAGGTGGAGACCCCACCATCATAGTGACTCGAGACGAGTCACAAGATTGTGTTGGGGGACTGTTGGAACAGGGTCCCCTAAAGCTGTGAATTTTGTACAAATTTTTTCGTAGATCTCTGTGAAAATGTACTTATTCTTCCACTTCTCTGCTGTAAACTTTGCACTGCGATTCTCTTTCACCGCAAATTCATCAACCTGTTTTTCAAACCACTCTTTGATTTCTTTCTTCTTTGATCTCCAATTTTTTCTTGGCATTACCCGATCCCTCTCTCAAAAATGTCCCGGTCCTAGCAACAGAACCATTTGTTGGCTCGAAGGGTTCTGACCCAGGTTTGGAGGTTAAGGTTCGCCAACAAACCCTTTCAGCAGTGACCTGCGTGTGTAGACCAAAGTCTCACCTGAAGCAGTATCAGAGGGTGCTGGAACTAGGTTTCCGCACCCTGAGAGAGAGAGAGAGAGAGAGAGAGAGAGAGAGAGAGAGTAGACAAGTCAAGTAGATCCGTGTTCACAACTTATCAGGTTCGCACCAGACAGATCTATTTGCAGGGTTGTAATTGCAACATATAGAGATACTATCATGCACATATCTAGTTAATGGCTTCACATCCATGTGCGTATCAATAGTGATCAACATACATTATCATAACGCATCATCAACACATTATAACACATACATTGTAACAGATCCCAACAGTTCACATAACGGTAATATATATAATATTAGATAACATAGAAATACTTTAAACATATCCCCATATATTTAGCCTCCAAAATCAAATAAAATCCGACACAGCCTGTGCACACATCCAACAGGGTCTGCACATAGCGGGACTGAGGATCTCCACACACAAAGCCAGCAGGAGTCCTTACCCAACGACCCAAAAATAGATCTAACAATTCATACTTAGCATCAGACCTTAATCTTTCCTGCCTTAAGACTGAAAAATGTTCATATATTTATATCAACTTAGCCTATGCTTCCAATGGTCCGCAAACCATGGTTTGCAGACTCTTGGTTTACCCTTGACCCATTACAATGCATTCAGGGCTTTGACCCACCCCAAAACCCCTGCGTTAGACTAAATAATACCAAAAATATACAAAATTGTACAAAATTCGCAGCTTTAGGGGACCTTGTTCCAACAGGGATGATAAACTGGTTGCTGGAGGATGTAACTCCATTGGCTATAATCTTCTCAGAAAAAAAATTTCATGAAAAAAATGAACCTAACTCTTTGGAGCCTGTGCCTTTAATCACGGTATGGTTTAATGGCATGATTTTAAATGATTAAAATACGAGCGCCAATTCACACCATAACACACATCACTCCCCTACATCATTTAATAAATTGATACCTTGTACCTTTATTTTCGCTTCAGCCTTAATAAGGTACCTATAGGTTAGCACCATCAATAATATAAGCATTCACCTATAATATTTCTTCTAAGTAAAAAAAAATTACTCTTTTAAAAAGAATAACATAACATAACATAGAAGATCTTCAATCAGTTTCAAAGGGGAATGATATTTTCCCTGAAAATACTCCTTACAGCTGTTGAGTCTCAAATCTGCATCTTTTCCATACACTTTTCTATACCTTTTTCATCCACCTGAACCTGCCAAGTTGTCAATATCATTGTATATTAATTGAAAAAGAGCATCTAACATGGTTTTTAACTATATTTTTGTGTCTGTTGTTTGATTTAGATTTTGCTCATTTACCTGCGGAATCTTGCCACTTTCCGCAGCTGCTGCAACTTTCCGCAACCATTTTGTGATACTCTATGTGACAGTTGTCCTCAGGTAAAACGAGCCACATGGGCAAGTCAGAAATGATGTGGACATGGATCGTGTCCTATTGGCTCGAGCAAATTCATCTAAGGAGGCTACGGTCAAAGGTGGCCAAGTGGAAGTCAACCATAGAGTCCCACGGTGACAGGACTCTGTTTCTCGTCACGTGGAGATTTATATGGCCGTTTCTGAATTGCGGAAGACAAATCAACACCTGTGCATGGCTCCATAAGCCGAATTCAAACATCCAATCTGCATAGATTTACTCTCCAACGCGGCCATGATCCTAGATCTTTGGACGTAATGGTTTACGTGTTCTCCATCAGCATAAACTTCAGGGAATTAGTTATATTACCTTTTTTATAAATAACGCGTTTGCATACGCATATTAGATTACTCTCTGTTAGTTTTTATTAGTCTGCTCTGTAATTTAATTACGTTGCCACTGTGCCGTAATATCACCTTTCTGTTATGACTGCATTTTAATATATAAGAAGACTCTGTTTCCAAACGTAATTCGTACTTGAAGATTGTTGCCAAGGCTGGTGTAGAGGGCCCCTGCACACGCTGAGGTTTTGTGCATTATTGTATAGTTATTGTTTTATTTCTTTAAGCTCATTGTGCCATAATTCATTCATGTGTTTATACATTGCATCCTTCATGGTATATATGCTTCATTTCTGTTTATAATCTTTCATGCTTTACATTTTACTTCTGTCTTTCATGTTTTATGTTATTTTTAACTGATCAGTGTTCTTGTTTCAGGTTATAAATAGGCAGCCCGGGAATTTGCATAACTTTTTGACTAATGACATGGAATTAATATTGTTCTGCTGCTAATTTAATTTTTTTAGTTTCTGTTTAATTTCAGTACTGCTTTGTTTATTTCAGTCTTGCATATTTGTTTCAGTAGTTAGATTTAGATATATCAAATCGTTCATGACTTCTTCAGTTACCTCCGAAAGCCACAGCTGGACTGATGGTGAGGGATTGAAGTATGAATGTATAGTTTGATATTAGTTTACTTTCTTCAAATTAGATATATTAAATTGCTCATGACATCTTCAAGCATTCGAAATAAGCTGGATCGATGGTGAGGGATTGAATTTATGAATGTGTAGTTTGATATTAGTTTACTTTCTGCAAGTTAGAAATATTAAATTGCTCATGACATCTCTGCCATTCAAAAGCCACAAAATTGGATCAAGGTGAGGGATTGAATTATGAATGTGTAGTTTGATAATAGTTTACTTTCTGCAAGTTAGATATCAGGTTACTCAAGTTGTTTATGGTTTCCTCCGAAAATCATAGCTGGACTAATGATGAGGGATCAGAAGATAAGTTGATGTAATTTGATTTAGATTTACTTGGTTGCAAATTTGGATTTCTTTAAGAATAGTTTCTTTTGTGTTTAGACAGCAGCAAGAATAGTTTGGTTTTCATGCTCAATAGTTCGCTGTTTTGATTTATTAGACTAGCAACACATTTTCATTTCAGCAGCACATTTTCATTTCCTTTCAAGTTTTGTCATTGTATGTTTCAAATTTATTTTTAAGTTTCCAGTTGGTAAATCATTATAGAGGATATCATTTCCTTGAACAATCATAACCATACTTGTTTTTATTTTAGAATTTCCATCTCACATTAGAAAACCAAAAACGACAAAAAGTTAAGAAATAGGTTATCTTGCACATATAGTGCACCACACTTCATCATCTTACGAATCCCGGATTGATAATTAATGTAGCAATTTAGGACACACTAAATTGACCAAACATTTTGGCGCCGTTGCCGGGGAAGTGTAACTAGGTAGCCAATTTCTTAAAAAATAATAATAATAATAATAAAAGAAGGGAAAATTTGATAACTTCTTGAAGTATGCTCTCCTCTTGCACCTAGTGTGATCTGGAGGATCAAAAAAGAGAGTTATTGGTTTAGTAATTTCTTAAGTATGCTCTCTTCTTGCACCTAGAGTGACCTGGAAGATCAGAAAGAGAATTATTAGCCCAACTTTTAAAAATAAAAAATAAAAATAAAAAATGACATGCATAGAGCAAGAGATTCTAGGGGAAGGTTTATAGCTAAAGCCAAGAGTTCGATTTTCACAACTCCATCTTCTTCAAGGCATAGACCAGATTCACAACCATCTACCCCTAGCCTTAAGATTTTTGGAATTCAAGGAACAACTGAATTAGAGGATTCTCCTATACCACTTACTAAATCTCATTTAGAAAAGGAAGAGACTCTCTCTCATCCTCCCTTGATAGAAGAACTAGAAGACTTTAAGGACTCTAAAGAAACTATCATGGCAGAGGAAATAATAGATGGATTTGGAGGTAGAGGTAGAAGAGGAGGAAACAATGGAGACAACAATGGTGAAGATAATAATGGAAGAAATAGGGAAGGAGATAACTTGTTTGGATTCCCTATAGTTGATGAGGAAACTCATACAACAATGAAAAATATCTCACCATCTGTCCTTCCTAACTTTTATGGATTGCAAAGTGAGGATCCTGAAACATTTCTGTTTGAGTTTGAAGTCGTGTGCCGAACCTATGACTATATGGAAGACTCTCAAAAACTCAAACTATTTCCTTCAACTTTGAAGGGAGCTGCTTTGAAATGGTTCATGGGATTAGCTACTCAATCTATTAGGACTTGGAATAATATGAAACAAACATTTTTGGATAGATACTTGGACTATTGTATTCCCACCAATCATAAGGATGAGGTATTCAAAATGATGCAAAAAGAAGACGAAAATTTGGAAGACTTACTTGAAAGATTTCAATACAACTTGAAAAGAGCAAAGATGAGCAACTTAGATGATGAAACCTTGAAAGCCCTTATATTAAAATCCATTAGAGATGAATGGATAGATATTTTAAACATGATGGGGAAAAGAGACATTTCTCAACTTCCACTTCGTGACATAACAGAACTATGTGTCCATCTCTCAAGAGGAAAATATAAAACAAGAAAAGGGCTTAGGGATCCTTCTCTTATTAGGGTTAACAAATCTGCAACTGGATCAATAAGTAGGGCAGAGATTGGTAACATGCTTGATTAATTCAAAACTGATATCTTAGGGAGCCTTAGTGAACAACTAGACACCCTTAAAATCCAAAACAAGCAGAAAGCAGAAACAGATGCTCTAGCCATCTTTTGTTCGAAATGTAGGAAGAAACATGCTTTAAGGGAATGTCCCTTGGATGCAAAAGTTGTAGAAACACGTATGATTTGCTCAGAGAATCATGAGATCAAGGATTGTCCTTCAATTCCTGGACTCAAAGCTGTTTTTCAAGAAGACCCAAATTCAGTAGAATCTCTCTGTTTTGTTGCAAGAAGACCTTGGCAGGGACAACAAACTCAAGGGTTTAACAACCCTATGAATCTTCAAACCCCACCAAATTGGAATCCTTGGCAACAACCTTGGCTCCAACATCAAAATCCATATCAGCCATGGGTACAAGGGATGCAAAATCCTTATGGGAGATTTGCTCAATTTTATCAATATCCTCCATCTTTTCAAAATCAACAAGCTCCACAACTTCCAAAGCCAAATCCACAACTTTCATTGCCATTTCCACAACAACAACCTTCTCAACAAAATCCAAATCCTCAACTCATGCTCCCATACCAACAAAAGACAAATCAACTTTCAGCTCAACCACTGCCAAATCCTAATAATAAAAATCCTCAGAATACTTACATGGTAGAAGGACAACAATTTCCTACCTATATGATTGTTCCTCTCAATGATGTACAACTCAGATCTAGTAGATTTTTAGAAAAACCTTCTATAGATATTCAAGAACAAGATACCTCTGAGGAGGACTCTCTTGAAGTCAATAAGGGTTCTGAGGAAGAATCTCTTCAAAATTCAAACATTCAAAAAGAAAAAGAAAAGTTAACACCCACAACTCCTATAGTTGAGCAACCTGCATCTTCATCTACACCTCCTTTTCTTGAAAGACTACAACTTGACAAAGGGGTGGAAAAACAAATCTTGTTGCCTAACTATGACTTTCTAGATGAATTGAAGAATGTTTGTATCAAGATTCCCTTGCTACAAGCCATTCGAGAGATTCCTATTCTAGCAAAAACAATAAAGGAGTTGAGTTTCAAAAGACCAGGAAGGAAACTAAAAGACACAAGAAGAATCGACCTGGTAGGAAAAATTGCAGATATCATGATGGGAAAAATTACCATGCAGAAGTATGTAGATCCAGGAAGTCCAATTGTCAAGACACATATAAATGGGATAGAAATTCCAAACACATTGATTGACTTAGGGGCTACTATCAACATTATGAGTAGACAGACTATGGAACAGCTAAAACTTCCTAACCTTCTTTTTACACCTACTTTACTGCAACTTGCAGATCAATCAATTATTAAACCAGATGGTGTATTAGAAGATATTTCAGTCTCCTTAGATTCTTGGGAATATCCGGTAGATTTTATGATTTTGACTCCCAAGAGTAATCTAGGAGGGCACCCACTTATCTTAGGAAGACCTTGGCTAGCCACAGCTGATGCTTTTATTAGTTGTAGATCCGGGGATATGTACATTTCTAATGGTAATTCGACAAAGAAATTCAATTTGTATCCTCCAGCAAAAGCAATCACAGAAGTAGGAGACAATGAATGGGTTGATGATGAGGACACTATACAACCTGTCTTTACCATTTCGAAAATCAGTGAGGATAGTCAAATTCTGAACACATTAGAAAATTTTGAGACATCTTCAGAATATGACCCCACACAATTTCAGTTGGAATCTGACATAGAATATTTATCATCAAGACAAATGTCTCTTTACTCTATGGAAGAGTTTGGTAGTTCTACCATTGAGGTTTTTCCAGGAAAAACATTGAATATCAACAAACATTTGGAAGAATCACAACAAAAAGAAATAACCAAAATCTTGCAAAAACATTCTACTGCATTTGCATGGGAGTATACTGACATGAAAGGTATTGATCATAAGACTTTCATCCATCATATCTATATTGAGGAAAACAGTAGACCAATCAGACAACCTCAAAGAAGGATGAATCCAAATCTTAGGGAGATAGTGAAAGAAGAGCTCCAAAAACTACTCAATGTAAACTTCATTTATCCAATTTCAGATAGCCGATGGGTTTCTCCTCTGGTTGTAGTACCTAAAAAGAATGGTAAATGGAGGGTGTGCATTGATTACAGGGAATTGAACAAAGAAACTTTGAAGGATCACTTTCCTTTGCCTTTTATCGATCAGGTATTAGATACATTAGCAGGTAAAAAGTACTTTTCATTTTTGGATGGTTTTAGTGGTTATAATCAAATTCAGGTAGCACCTGAAGATCAAGATAAGACCACATTTACTTGTCCATGGGGAACTTTTTCCTACCGAGTGCTTCCTTTTGGGTTATGTAATGCACCAGCAACATTCCAAAGAGCAGTACTAGGAATTTTTTCCGATCTAATCCATGATTGTGTAGAGGTTTATATGGATGATTTTACAGTTTATGGTAATTCATTTGAAGAGGCATTAGAAAATTTGGAAAAAGTTCTTATAAGGTGTAAAGAAACAAACCTTTCATTAAGCCATGAAAAATTCTTTATGATGTTTACTGAAGGGATTGTTTTAGGACATCATATTTCAGGAGATGGGATTAAGGTTGATAGATCAAAAGTTGAAGTCATCTCCAAATTACCTATTCCAAATTGTCAAAGAGATGTTAGAAGTTTTCTGGGATTTACTAGTTACTATAGAAGATTTATAGAAAACTTCACTAAAATAGCATCTCCACTCTTCAAATTGCTTACAAAAGACTGTGAATTTAAATGGGATCCTGATTGTCAATCAGCTTTTGAAACTTTGAAAACAAGAATATCCGAAGCACCTATCTTGAGAGGACCAAATTGGAAACTTCCTTTTCATATTTCTACGGATGCTTCAGATACAGCTCTTGGAGCTGTGTTGGGTCAAAAAGATTTAATTCCTTATGCCATTTATTACACCAGTAAAAATTTGACTCCCACAGAGTTAAACTATACTGTGACTGAAAAAGAGTTTTTAGCCGTTGTTCATGCAATTAATAAGTTTAGACATTACATAACAGGCTATGAAACTTTTATTCATACTGACCATTCTGCAATTAGATATTTAATGAACAAACCTGTTACTAATGGCAGAGTGACAAGATGGCTTCTACTTTTGCAAGAATTCAATATTACTGTGTTGGATAGACCAGGAAAACAGAATACAGTAGCTGATTTCTTGTCTAGGATTCAGAATACTAAAGAAGATTCTCCTGTAGAAGATAAGTTTCCTGATGAATACTTGTTTGCAGTAACTATTAAGACCCCTTGGTATGCAGATATTGCTAACTATTTGGTTACAGGGAAACTACCTTCACATTTATTTCCAAGTGAAAAACGAAAATTATTCAGGAGAGTTCAAAATATTCATGGATTTCTAACGAATTGTTTAAAACAGGGCCAGATCTTGTGATCAGAAGATGTGTCAGAGAAGATGAAATGCCTGATATTCTTAAGGCATGTCATGATGAACCATGCGGCGGACACTTTGTAGACAAAAGGACGGCCTATAAAATCCTCTCTTTAGGATATTATTGGCCTTCCCTCTTCAAAGATGCAAAACAATATGTCAAAAGGTGTGACAGCTGCTAAAGAGTAGGGAAACCTACCCTTTCAAATGAAATGCCATTGCAAACACAGGTACTCATTGAACCCTTTGAAAAATGGGCTTTAGATTTCATTGGACCTATTAATCCACCATCTAAGCAAAAGAAGTATATATTGGTTTGTACTGATTATGTTACTAAATAGGTGGAAGCCAAAGCATTAGTGTCTGCTACTGAAAATTCAGTTGTTAATTTTCTTTATGAGGATATTTTTACTTGTTTTGGTGTTCCAAGAGAAATTGTGACAGATCAGGGAAGCCAATTCACATCCAACCTGGTGGAGAAGCTGATGGAAGAATACAAAATCAAGCACAGAAGATCTACTCCCTACCATCCGCAAGAAAATGGTCAAGTGGAGTCTACAAACAAAGTTCTTGAAAGTATCATCACCAAAACTGTTCATCTACATAGAAGAGATTGGGCAGAAAGGCTTCCTGAAGCCTTGTGGGCCTACAGAACTACATGGAGAAATACAACAGGACATTCTCCCTATGAACTTGTTTATGGGAAATAAGTCTTGCTCCCCATTGAGTTCCAAGTCAAGACCTTCAAGATAGCAGTTCAGTTGGGGATGGACTTATCAGAAGCCCAAAAGCATAGAATGAAGCAGTTGAATGAGCTAGATGAGATCAGACAAGAAGCAATTTTAAGAACTGATCTAGTTCAATATCAAAGAGCTAAATGGAATGACAAGTACATCAAAGAGAAGAAGTTTCAAGAAGGAGATTGGGTATTGTTATTTGATTCCAAGTTTAAAGATTTTCAAGGAAAATTTCAGACTCATTGGCTTGGGCCATATGAGATTGACAAGATCTTTAGCAATGGAGCAGTAAGAATCAAGACCATTGATGAGTTTCAAACTCCTCTTATTGTGAATGGCCACAAATTGAAAGTTTATCATAAGCCACTCTCAAAAGAGGATTTTGTCAAAGTGTTTCAAGAGAATTCTGCAATCAGGCTGGTACATAAGAATTCTTCTTCTCTACCAACCTAGCTTTTTTTCTTTTCAGTTTTAAAAAAAAAAAAAAAAAAAATTGTATAAGCCTGAAAACCAATCACTGATTGGCAGTCTTATACAGAAAATATAGGGTGAAAATCAGGAACCCCTGACACTCTATATTTTCCAAAAAAAAAAAATTCTCTTTCATTTCACAAGTTTTGTGACCATTCACTCCATTCCATTCCACTTCATCCCACTTCATTTTCACTCCACTTCATTCCATTCTACTCCATTTCATTCCATTTCATCAATAAAATTCTTTTTCATGACCATTTCCATCTAGTCATTTGTCAATCCGTTCATTTCCATTTATCCAAATAATAGCTGTGTCAGTTTCCGCAGCTGACACCAGTTTCCGCAGCCAGAAGCAGATTCCGCAGCTACAACTTTGTTTTCAAAAGAATGTACAGCCAGATGTTATTTTCATAATCATGAAATAAAATGCAGGTATGAGGATCAATTTTGAAGACATGGAGCATTCAAGACACCAATGAAGAGCAACTAATTGAAGACCAAGGAAAAGGCAAAGATTCCAAGGTATGAGTAAAATTCATTTCAAATAGCATTGAAAAACACATTTTTATATAGTTCTAAACCATAAGCTCTATCCATTATGTGCAATGATTATATTGACAAATTCCGTAACCCTTTCACGATCTCCATATGATCTTCTCGCATCCATTCTCAAACGGTTCCATAATTAAACCCCCGATCTTCACTCATATTCCGATATTCCATCGGTGACAATGAGACATAGTTGATTTGACCACTGACTCTTACAGCCGCATAAATCCATAGCCGTTGTTTAAACGTGCTCACATTTATTGTGCAGCCACCAAATTTCAAAACACTGTCGGATGTGTTATACTCCTCCTATTTGTTCTGTTAATCTCACAGCCGTGTCTCTGCCGTGCTCACGAAACCCCTCTCTGTTCTGTCTCACTCCACTTCGTTCTCTATTACGCTACAACCTGTATATCCACTCTTTGATATCTACCTACAGTCATTGTGCTCATCTCCGTGCATTCAGCCGTTCTATTTCCATTGAACCCTCACGCAGGCAAATTTGTGAAGAGCAGAAAGAAGAATGGGTAAATTGCTAAGAGCAGAACCGGAAGGACCTAAGTTCATGGAGGGATATCCGCAAGTAAGGGATATATTGAAGAAAGCAAAGTGGCTACGGTTTATCCAAAAGTTCAGAGGTTATCATAAAGAAGTGACAAAAGCATTTGCAAGGTCGTTCAATGGCTTGGAAATAGAGATTGGAGACCTTAAGTTTGCAGTGAACGAGGCATCTATAGCAACTGCCACGAAACTTCCTCAAGAGGGTGAGCGTTGGTTTAAGAATAAAAGCATTAGTGATGAATCCTGGAGAATAATCTTACGAAACCAAGGTATGGACATAACTATTTTTAAAAGAGGAATTCCTGTTCATGCATTGAAAGAGGAATGGGCTACTTTGTTGCTAGTTATTCAAAAATTCATTACTTGTGAAGGCCGTTTTGGGTCCATGTATATGTACCACACCAGATTGCTGATGAATTTTCTAGATAATCAAACTCTCAATCTCCCATATTTTCTATTAAATAGTTTGAAGAAAATGTTTGTGACTGTTCAAAAGCATTTAGGAGATGTAGAACCACATCTATATCACCACGGTCTTGTAAAAATTTTGATTGAAAAAGAGTTAAAGGAGAAGAAAGACACATGGGAACAATTTTTGATTAGAAATTTCTTTGAGGAACCTCAGGAAATTCCTGAAGGTATCACATCAAGAAGGAGTAGGAGAAAAAGAATAAATGATGAAACTCAAAGTACTCCTACTCAAGAAATTCCTGAAGGTAGCACATCAAGAAGGAGTAGGAGAAAGAGAACAAATGATGAAATTCAAAATACTCCTACTACTACAATTGAAAGAACTGATAGGGAAGAGAGACTTTCAAAGAGGAAGAAGAAAGAAACTAAGGGTAAAAAGCCAATAACACCAAAAGAGAGAAAAAGTATTGAGGCTATACATCAAACCCCTTCTTCCGAAGAAGAAGATCATCAAGTGTTATCTGAAAGATTAGTTTATCTTCAAAAACATTCATCTATGGCCAAGAAGACAGAGAAAGGAAAAAAAAAACAAAAGGACAGTGGTCCACAGCGTGTGAGAAGAAGTTCCAGACTTAAGGGGAAATTGAGGAAAACGTAAATGAAGGGACCCCGTTTCATTGATTTGGGAGAAGAAACATCTGAACAGTCCCCAGCTGACCATAGTCCATCTCACTCTCAGTCAGTTAGTGAACCTGGTTCATTTCATTCTCAGTCAGACATTGAACATAGTCCATCCCATTCTCAGCAAGATGTTGATGTGAGCCCTTCTTAGCCAGATTTTGAAGATAACTCTTCTTCACGACATTTTGGGGACAGCCCAATAAAAATGACACCTGAAATAGACCCAAAGTATCAAGAAGTATATGATTATATAGAATCTTTGGAAAAATCAGCTATAGGTCCCAGTACTCCATCCATTCAGCCTCACACAGTATAAGATGATTTAGTCCAATCACTGAAACAGGAAGTCTTTGAACTAGAGCTTTTAAATAGACACATCAAAAATGAAAATGAGACATTGAAGGAACAAGGCAAACTGGACAAAATAATTCATGATAATACCATGCTACATCTAGGAATATGGCAGAAGAAGAACAAGAAATTGAAAAGGAAATGCCAGAAGTTAAGCAGAGCACTGGTTAATATCAAATTTAGGTGCTTAATGAAGAAGCCTAGGATGTTGGTAGCTCCAAGGAAGAAGAGGAGAGGATTGGATGTACTGGCTGAAGTGTCAAGGAATATGAACTGAGGAAGGACTATCAAAATTTTGGTTGCATGAGGACATGCAACACCTTCACAGTGGGGGTATGTTGAGTCTCAAATCTGCATCTTTTCCATACACTTTTCTATACCTTTTTCATCCACCTGAACCTCCCAAGTTGTCAATATCATTGTATATTAATTTCAAAAGAGCATCTAACATGGTTTTTAACTATATTTTTGTGTCTGCTGTTTGATTTAGATTTTGCTCATTTAGCTGCGGAATCTTGCCACTTTCCGCAGCTGCTGCAACTTTCCGCAGCCATTTTGTGAAACTCTATGTTACAGGTGTCTTCAGGTAAAACGAGCCACGTGGGCAAGTCATAAATGATGTGGACATGGATCGTGTCCTATTGGCTTGAGAAAATTCACCTAAGGAGGCTACGGTCAAAGGTGGCCAAGTGGAAGTCAACCGTAGAGTCCCACGGTGATAGGACTCTGTTTCTCATCACGTGGAGATTTATATGGCCGTTTCTGAATTGCGGGAGACAAATCAACACCTGTACATGGCTCCATAAGCCGAATTCAAACATCCACTCTTCATAGATTTACTCCTCAACACGGCCATGATCCTAGATCTCTGGACGTAATGGTTTACGTGTTCTCTATCAGCTCAAACTTTAGGGAATTAGTTATATTTCCTTTGTTATAAATAATGCGTTTGCATACGCATATTAGATTAGTCTCTGTTAGTTTTTATTAGTCTCCATTAGCTTCCAGATAGCTCTGTAATGTAATTACGTTGCCACTGTGCTGTAATATCACCTTTCTGTTATGACTGCATTTTAATATATAAGAAGACTCTGTTTCCAAGCGTAATTCGTACTTGAAGTCTGTTGCCAAGGCTGGTGTAGAGGGCCCCTGCACACGCTGAGGTTTTTTGCATTATTGTATAGTTCTTGTTTTATTTCTTTAAGCTCATTGTGCCATAATTCATTCACATGTTTATACATTGCATCTTTCATGGTATATATGCTTCATTTCTGTTTATAATCTTTCATGCTTTACATCTTGCTTCTGTCCATAATCTTTCATGTTTTATGTTATTGTTAACTGATCAGTGTTCTTGTTTCAGGTTATAAATAGGCAACCCGGGCATTTGCATAACTTTTTGACTAATGACATGGAATTAATATTGTTCTGCTGCTAATTTACTTTTCTTAGTTTCTGTTTAATTTCAGTACTGCTTTGTTTATTTCAGTCTTGCATATTTGTTTCAGTAGTTAGATTTAGATATATCAAATCGTTCATGACATCTTCAGTTACCTCCGAAAGCCACAGCTGGACTGATGGTGAGGGATTGAAGTATGAATGTATAGTTTGATATTAGTTTACTTTCTGCAAATTAGATATATTAAATTTCTCATGACATCTTCAGTTACCTCTGAAAGCCACAGCTGGACTGATGGTGAGGGATTGAATTATGAATGTGTAGTTTGATAATAGTTTACTTTCTGCAAGTTAGATATCAGGTTATTCAAGTTGTTTATGGTTGCCTCCGAAAATCATAGCTGGACTAATGATGAGGGATCAGAAGATAAGTTGATGTAATTTGATTTAGATTTACTTGGTTGCAAATTTGGATTTCTTTAAGCATAGTTTCTTTTGTGTTTAGACAGCAGCAAGAATAGTTTGGTTTTCATGCTCAATAGTTCGCTGTTTTGATTTATTAGACTAGCAGCACATTTTCATTTCAGCAGCGCATTTTCATTTCCTTTCAAGTTTTGTCATTGTATGTTTCAAATTTCTTTTTAAGTTTCAAGTTGGTAAATCATTATAGAGGATATCATTTCCTTGAACAATCATAACCATACTTGTTTTTATTTTAGAATTTCCATCTCACATTAGAAAACCAAAAACGAAAAAAAGTTAAGAAATAGGTTATCTTGCACATATAGTGCGCCGCACTTCATCAGCTTACGAATCCCGGATTGATAATTAATGTAGCAATTTAGGACACACTAAATTGACCAAACAACAGCTCCTTATGTTTTGGAGAAATAACTGCCTTTATCTCTGTGTTGCAATGTAACCAAACTTCAAATAAATAGCTACCCTTTTCTCTGTGTCACCAATGTAACCTTCCAAAGGGTAGCTATTAACCTGGAAAGAGCATCTATTATTTTATTACTAAAATTAGCAATACAGTTTGACACTAACCTAAGTTGAAACAATGGTTTTAACTTCTTTTTATGAACCTAAGACATAATACCACCTATTAAACTTAAAAATATTTTGGTTTTGAGACTCTTTTTGGCTTTTATTGAAAATGACTCGAACTTTTACATATGTTGGGGCCCTTTTTTTGAAATAAAATAGGTTTTTGAGTTGCAGATAACAGGTGGCAGAACACAACCATGGTAGACAGAGAGATGCCATGGTTGCAAAGAACTAAAGAGCATGTGGTGCAGCTGTTGTGGAAGCAGGCACAAATGGAAGAAGGAAGCGACAGAGAACAAGCAGTGGAACTCCCAGTGATAAAGGAGATGCAACAAACAGCAGAGCGGAAAGGAAGGGAGAACTGTCAGTCACATTGGCAAAGAACAAATAGGCAGCTGGCCAGTGGAGACAGGGGGGTTGGCACAGTAGGGATCAGAGGGCAGGAGCCGTAGGAGAGCTCTATTCCTTCAGTTAGTTTTGTTCTCTCTCTCTGTTAATTCTGTTCTATCATATGTGATACCATTGTAATCAGTTCTGCCAGGATCACTATAAGGAGAAATGTAACTATCTCTTGTTGTTAATGTAATACATTATGGTCTGGGTTTGATGTTATGAGTCTTGTATTGTGTTCCCGGTTCAGTTGAATGTGCGGGTTACTTCAAATTTTGTTTTTCATTCTGAATACACTTATGGGTATTGTCATTTGCAAAATATCTACACTTATTCAGGGTACTTAGTTCTTTCTGTTTTATGTTATATGTTATGCTTGATCGATACCTGATCTGATCCTAACCTTAGTAAGGTCACGACACGCCTCAGGTGAGACTCTCTGCTCTTTGGATTAGGGTGAAAATGCCGACGTTGTGCTATACTACTGCGGACAACCTTGTTGGCCTCCATCCTGAACCTGGGTCCTGCCCAAGAGACCTTCTTCTTCACCAACAAATGGTTCCGTTGTCGGGACCCGAAATTCCATTTTGGAATTAGATCATGGTATCGCAGATCTTTGAGAAAGAAATACGAAACTGGTGGGATAACCACCTAGATCAGTTCATAGCTCAGCAAGTGGAGTTGAGGCAGCAAAGGGAGAAGGCTGTTAAGAATCAATTTTTATTCTCTGAATCTGCCAGTGATATCTATGATATCTTCTGGGGAAAGTTTCCAGAGGAGCTCTACAACTGGTTACAGAGACTACAGACCAAGACAGTCCAAATAAGCTCATGAAATGTCTGTCGCAAGTGGTTGTATCTATATTTGGTAGCATTCCATCGGTTAGATACCGATTTGACCCAAGCTGTAGATTTCTGGGTGCAATCTACCTTGGAACAATACATAGTGGAGTTTACAACTAAGTGTTACCAGTATTTCTCGAAAGTGAAGGAAATATTCAGATTAGGGTTGCGGGGAGAGCTATTGAAGGAGATCCCTCTGTGGATCAAAGCTTTGATTGTGGACGAAGGATTAATGGAGTTCAAAAAATCTGAGATGGAGACATAAACCTACAGTACTGGGGGAAGGAGCTGAGGGAGAGATGCTACAAGTATGTTAAATGGGAATAGGGATATGGATGCCGAGTCCACCAGTAGGTTGAGGGAACGACGAGCACATTGGAGGGTGAAAATCATTGAGAAGTGGCGAGAAAGGGTGATGAAGGAGTTGGGGAAACAAGAAAGGAATAGAAAAGACAAGGAGAAGGTGCCTCAGAGGACAAAGGAGATGGAAGGTCATGTGTGTTCCCAAGATATAGGAGGGACCATCAAGGAAGTGCAGTAGGTGTATAGGAGCCCAGCCCAAATAGAGAAGGGAGAAGAGTACGGCGGATATGACACATGCCCCGAGGAGATGTCCGATGTGGAGTTGCATGTTGCAATGGAGCAGTTATTTCGAGAGGGTTCAGCACCTATAACCCCAGGTAATTCTATTCCCCAAAGTTCAATTAGATCTATTCCTAACCTTCTCCTAGTACTCTATCAGCCACTAGGTGAAATTTTTGTTAAGTTACGAGAATTGAGTGAGTTGAATAGTGTTCTGTCTACAACAGTAATACACACTAGCAACAGTGCTAGTAATACCATTTCAAAATCGGGAGTCAGGGGTTTTGTTCTAGTAACCCCCAAACAAGAAAGCATGGCGGGATCATTTACTCGATACCCAGAGTTCTCTGGGAGGGGTAATGATGATGTGGAACAACACTGGTACCTATGCGAGGCCATATGGAGGGCTTGGCAGACACCAGAGGTAGGTAAGTTGATATAATTTCAAACTACTCTCAGGGAGTGAGCTCTACACTGTCTTATAAAGTGGTCTGAGGCTCATCAGAACCCAGCGATAGATGATGTAAAGAGAGATTTCGTTAAGGAATTCAAATTACCCCAAACAGATCAGCAGGGTTTTCTAGAGATGTGGGAGATCAAGAAGGGAGAGGGGGAAACTGCATGGGATCTAGTGAGGTGAATCA
Source organism: Pinus albicaulis (assembly GCA_034641835.2). Lineage (NCBI taxonomy): Eukaryota > Viridiplantae > Streptophyta > Pinopsida > Pinales > Pinaceae > Pinus > Pinus albicaulis. Next base: position 526,922,837 of record CM076576.1, on the reverse strand, counting down.
AGGATGCGATTGGAAAACTCAGCTATCCAATTGATCCGAACCATCAAAGAGATTAGTTCATCAAGGCCCTTCTTCCATTAAAAATAACTTCGCTAACACAACAAAAGATCGAGATGTTACAAGACACATTAGAGCAAGCTATGAAGGTAGAGGCCATGGCGGGATATCCGCAAGAATTTAAAGGAGGAGCATTGGCTCAGGACCCTTCCATACTGGGGTTACAACATCAGATATCTAGCCAAACATATAAGCTGAAATAAATTCAACCAATGTGGCCAGCAAGACCAAATGTATGGTGTACACACTGTCTAATGGAAGGACACGTGGTAACCGAATTTCCTATTTTGTGGGGCCAGAATGTGGGGACGTTAGCAACAAGGGCACAGGGAGCTCCACCAGTAGGAGGAGTTGCGCAGATAAACACCCAGGGATTATATCCGCCACAACACCAGTACACGGGGTTCCCCGCGCAACATAATTCAACTGCAACTGAATATTGTGAAATATGCAAAAGCATGGGTCATCCACCCTGCCTATGCCCAATCTTGCAAAAATACTCCAACGTTTCAAACAACATATACTGTGATTTTTTTGCTTCTACCACACACAGCATAGAGTAGTGTAGGGCTATAGATGCATTAGCAAAATTATTGGAGAGACCTTCATATAGAGTGAATGAGGCTCCCAAGGAACAAGGGGGAGGCATGAGAGGAGGCCAAGCTGGAGGAAGAGGACCAGTATGATGTTACAACTGTGACCAAGAAGGTCACGTAGCTAGGGAATGTCCACTTCCTAGAAGGCCCTAGTGCTCTCAGTGCAGAGTTAACATGCATGCAAAAGAAGACTGCCCAAAGCTCACTAAAAGATGGGAAGAAAGAGCCAGACAAAGAGGAACAAATCTGGTAAATGCAGAGCCAAGAATAATAGAGGCTCAAGCTATGAAGAATGTAACCATAGTGACGTGAGGAGGAAAAAGAACCGGAGAAGATGCATAGATGACGGAACCGATAAAATTGATAAGGCCAGCATCTACGAAGCCACTGTTCAGGCCAGAAAGACAAAAGAAATACTTTAAAGAAGCAGTCAAAACCTTTGCCCAACTTGGGGGAAGCAAAGGCATTGAGTCGCCATAGGCCAAGGAAGATAACAAGAACCAAGCTAGTACAACTGCTGTGATTGAAGAATGGTTTCATCTATTTCTAAAAATTGTTAACAACGCATTAATGTTGGAATAGTTAAAGCAAAACCTGGAGAGGGTGGTGCAGGAAGCCATAGGACTAAGGGATTCAAACAATACAACACAGAAATACATATGAAGAGTGAAAATAAATAAGATAAGAACAGGAAAAGAGTTCCGGGTGAATACTCAAGTTGCGGGATTCCAAATTAAGGACACAATGCTTGACCTAGGGTCAGATGTGAATATATTTCCAAGACATGGGAAGAATTGGGAAAACCGTGGCTGACATATTCACCAATTCAACTCCATATGGAAAACTAGTACTGCATTGTGCCCATAGGCATACTGGAGGAGGTCTAAGTCGATGTTGTAGGAGTGAAGACATACACGGACTTCGAGGTGATAGAAATTATGGGGGATAAAGATCCCTATCCAGCGTTATTGGGGATTGACTGGGCTTTTGAAAACTACGCAGTAATAGATTTAAAGAAGGAACTGATGATCTTTGAGGATGGGGAGGTTAGGGTCACCCAGCCATTCGACCCGTATCAAGGTCCCCGATACACAGAGTCTGTTGACAACAGAGAAGATGCTCAGCTTCTTGATCATCTTTATCAGATGACTGCATGAAAAAGGGAAGATTATATTAACTCGACAGCGGGGGGATCTGTGAGTTGGAGAAGTATTCAAAGCTCAGACTTAGGCTCAGAGATAGCCTAGGATGATTAGCATCAAGGGGGATATGAGACCAATTCAAGAAGATGCGCCAACATCGGAAGAATCAATTGGATCGGGACTGAGGTAAGAGATTACCCAACTTTGTCAAATATGAACGCTGTAAATACTTTTATTTCCAGAATAGAAGATAAGGTACCAGCAGATCATAGGGTCCCACTCATGGATATGGCCCTACAATCCACATCAGAAAGGTGGTGGAGTAACCACCGCAACTCACTGTCACGATGGGACAAAGTTGCGGCAGCATTGAAAGCTGGGTTTAAGGAAGAAGAAGAACCACATTTCATTAGAAAATACCAAGGGGACTTAGACCCCAAGAAAAAATTTGAAAGAGTGTGAGGAACAATAGAAAAATACAGGATACCTGGAAGAGTTTTGGGTACACAAGTTTATACATTCATTGGATTTGATTCCACAAGCTTGGTACCTAACTAAAGAGAGGAAAAGAGGAACCAGTACTTGGCAAGCTGTTACGAAGAAATTTTCACAGTGCTTCTTGTTTGAAGGAAAAATATAACTAGTCACCCAAGCATTGCAAGCTATTAAGAAGGTACTATTCTTCCTAGAGATTCAGGAGGAGGACGAGCAACTTCTCCCGAACCAGAGCATCAGACAGTCGGTAGCATGTAAAAAGATAAACAATGAGATGGATGATGATGATCTAGAAGGTCTTAGACATCTGTATTTCATGGAAAAGGAGGAGGAGTGGGATATTAAAGAAGATCCGACAACAGAAGGAATTCATCTGCTACCACTAAAGACCAAGAAATTGAATAGTGGGATAGAAGAAAATCCCAAACTTGCATCAATCAATGATTATTGGGATGCCAAGACGACTAAGGAGATATTCAATCTGCTACAAGAATATGAAGACTTGTTCCCATCATCAGTAGCGGAGTTGAAAGGGATAAAAGGATGCATGGGGGAGATGTTTATAGTTTTGAAACCCGATGCAAGACCAATCAAGCACAGACCCTATCAGCAAAATCCAAGAGTGAAAGAAAAAATTAAGGCAGAGATTGACAAAATGCTAAAGGTAGGGTTGATATTCCCAGTGGAAGAAGCAGAATGGGTAAGTCACATAGTCATACAAAGAAAAAAGGATAAGTCTAAAATCCGAGTGTGTGTTGACTATAGGAGCTTGAATAACGCCTATATACACGACCCATTCCCTACTCCATTCAACAATGAAGTTCTCGATAATGTTGTGGGGAATGAGGCTTATTCCTTTACAGATGGATTTTCAGGATACCATCAAGTAAGGATAGCTGAATAAGATAAGAAAAAGACAACTTTCACCACCGAATGGGGTTCCTTTACATATCATGTAATGCCATTCGGATTGAAAATCGTGCCAACAGTATTTTCACGCATTGTAATAGCGGCATTTCACAAATACATCCACAAATTCCTGGAAGTCTATATGGATGATTGTACGGTCTACAACCTATTAAAATACCATGCAATGTTATTAAGGATAATTTTTTACAAGTGTAGGCAACTCTAGATTTCACTAAACCTCAAGAAGTGCATCTTCGCAGTGCCTTTTGGAACACTGCTAGGACATGTTATATGCAACCAAGGAGTTTGTGTTGATCCAGCAAAGGTAGCAGTTATAATTAAAATGGAGGAACTAGAAAATGTGAATGAGTTAAGGTCACTCTACGCCACATAGGCTACTATAGGTGATTCATCCACAACTACGCGAAGATAACAACACCATTGGAGAAGTTGTTGCAGAAGTCGGAGCGGTTCAGTTGGACAAAGGATTGCACGACAGCCCTAAATACTTTGAAGGAAAAGTTGGCAATTGTGCCAATATTGATTCACCCTGATTGGGACAAACAGTTTCATGTCCACATTGATGCTTCTAGCATCACACTTGGAGGAGTTCTGGCTCAACCAAGAGACACTTCAGTTGATCACCCAGTTTAATTTGCAAGCCATAAGTTATCAATATAGAAACAAAACTACACTACTACAGAGCGGGAAGAATTATCAATGATGTATTCCCTTCAAAAGTTCTACCACTACCTGCTAGGAGGAATGTAACTTAATTTTTTCACACACCATTCAGATTTAAAGTACCTAGTAAACAAACCAATCTTAGAAGGAAGAATCTACAGATGGCTCCTAATATTTCAAGAGTTCACCTTTGAGGTAATAGTCAAACCTGGGAGACTGAATGTGGGGCCTGACCACCTGTCAAGGCTAGAAAATGGAGAAAATGGATGGTCTCTCAACGATCAACTACCAGATGTTGATCTTTTTAGAGTAGAAGCCATCCCAAAATACTTAGACCAGATAGCAACCTACCTGACAATAGGACAATGCCCAAAAGAATATACAGTTGTCCAGAAAAGACATCTAATAGTTCGAGCAAGAGAGTATCAGCTAATAGCAGGACACCTGTATAAGATGGGGCTAGACCAAATTTTACGAAGATGCATCCTGGATCATGAGAGGGAAGTTGTACTGTGGGAATGCCACTGTGGATTTGTGGGAGGGCATGTCGGAGCAAAAACAACGGTGTGGAAAATACTGCAGGCAGGTTTATGGTGGTCGAAAATACACATGGAAAGTAAAGAATTTGTAAAAAAATGCGATGTATGTCAGAGGATGGGATGTCCATCACACATATATGAGCTCCCAATTCACCCAATAAAGGCACTACAACCATTTGAGAAATAGGCAGTTGATTTTATAAGCCTGATTGCACCTATTGCAAGACACTCACAAGCCAGATATGTCATAACAGCAATAGAATATTTGACAAAGTGGGCAGAGGAAATGCCAGTGAAGGATTGCATAGCCGAAACAACGGCTCGATTCATATTTGAAAATATCCTCAGCAAGTTTGGTTGCCCGAAAAGTCTGACAAGTGATCAGGGTACATATTTCATCAATGTTACCATTATATCCATGCTAGAAAACTTCATGATACAACATCATAAGAGCAGTACTTACCATCCACAAGCTAATGGTACAGTAGAAGCATTCAATAAGATTCTGGAAAAGGGTTTAACGAAGATTTACAACGCTGAACGAGACAACTGGGATGAATGTATGCCAGCAACAATGTGGGCATACATAACAACTGTCAAGAGACTAAACAACCAGACCTTGTTCCAACTGGTGTATGGGAGGGAAGTAGTAGTACTGGCAAAGTTTGTCATACCAAGCCTTCTAATCGCAACTTCACTCCAACTATTAGAGGAATAATCGTTGGAGTGGTTATAGGAACTACAGGAGCTAGAAGAGGACAGGTTTCTAGCAGAATTCCACCAAACTATCCAGAAAGAGAGGCAAAAACCTTGGCATGACCGCCATATCAAGCGCAAAACTTTCATGGTCAGCGGAAACGTTTTACTTTATGACAGTAAGTACCAAAAGGTCCCAGGTAAACTGAGAATGCATTAGCTAGGACCATACCACGTAATAGAAATTGGAGATTCAGGAGTAGTTCAGTTAGCACAACTAGATGGCCAGATACTACTAAGATGGGTGAATGGCACATGCCTCAATCCCTATCACGAGTAAATTCTACATTTCAAATTTCAATAAATCTCGAAACCGAGAGGAGTCAGTAGGGTATATTAGATTAGATTGAGTCAATAACTCTCTCACACCCGATAAGAGCTTAGATAGAAATCACAATAAAGAAATTTTAAAGCACAGAAAAAAATCACAGTTGCGATGCGAAGATTGCAACGCAACCAATTGTGGTGGGGGGGAGGGTAGTGTCCAGCGTGTCACCCATGTCAGAGAACAAGCGTGTCAAATATCATTCCATCATCATGACTCATAGTACCCATGTCAATATGTAGGATTACCGATATTTGAGAAGTAGTTTCCATAATTAGCATCATCCATACCACAATAAATTTTCCATAATAGGCCTTAATCACTACCCATCATGTCTACCCAACTCCCGAAGTCACAGTCAACTTTGTCAGAACCCACCTCAGTCCGGTAACTAATCACACAATTATATCTGTGGGGGAAGGTAGGGAAAATTAATTAGTTATGGGGTCTTGTCAACCTCATGTGTGCCGGTTACTTACATAACTTGCATGAAAGAAAGCGAGAGAATGCCAGAGAAGTTCGGGTTAAAACCATAAACAACAAAGGTAGCAAGAGAAACATCACCAGAAGAAGTTCAAAGGGGGCATCCAAAGGCGAAAATTCATAAGGAAAGATAAGGAGTAGCTCTGCAAGTGTACCAGAGAAGAGCTAAAATGACCAAGGTAGCGCCAGCAGTCGTTAAGCAGGAGCTCGATGAAAGAATCTAGAAGATGGAGTCCCTAGTGAGAAAATATGATAGCACGTCGCTGATCGATACTGACCTGATGGACTCTTTCCAATTCCCAACGATGAATAAAAAAGTCTACATGGAGAATTATGCCACTGAAGCAGGACAGGAAGCAGCAAGAGTACTCCTAGAGTTCAGAGGTGTCCCACAATCCACCATACTGAACCTATGAAATCTTCTAGTGTTCAGCACCACAGGGGTTGTGATTCAATGCACAAATTTCCTTCTGAGTAGAATCCACAATGGGTTGATGTGGCTAGGAAGAGAAATACCAATTCATGTGGAAGACATTCACAGGTTAACTGGGATATCATAAGAAGGGAGAGACATCTCCACGACATTCCAAAATGTGTCAAAGAGACCGAAGAAAGCAGGAGATGGCGACTACTACAGGAATTATGAAACCAAGAGAAGAGGAAAATGGGCCAAGATAGACTTGATCAACAAGCCAGCGGTCAATTTTTCCTGCTATCTTATTGCGAGCAAAACTATGAGACATTACACAAAAGGGGAGTGTATGCTAGATACCATCTCAGTTGCGGAGCACTGTATACAGGGGGCACAACTAAATTGGTGTTCATTTCTACTTAATGATTTATTCGAATCTTGTGAGGATAACTACAAGAGGGCCCTGGGTTAATCTATGGTTATCTTTTCATGGCATTGGCTATGTGGAAATGGACATTCCGAGGAATCAGATAACGCCTGGAACTTGCAACAGGTCAACCATTAGCAATGAAGTTCGCACCCTAGAAAGCGTCAGGGGACCCTAGCACTAAGGAGGTGAACGAGGAAGCATTCAAGTTCTGGTACATCTAGATGGTTGACATCGCGATGAGACAATAGATAATCCCAAGGAGCTTGCTGGACAGTTATTCTGCACAAGTATGGTTTGGAGTCAGCCATAAGAAAACCTACATCAAGTCATCATGTGTAAAGGAATCGACCTTCAAGATGAAGCCGTTGAAGTTTCAAATCGATGAAAAAATTTTCCACACTGAAGTATGTTCATGGCCAGGGGTTGGAATGGAGGTCAGAAGCAGATTCTATGTCTATTCATTTGATGGCATGCTGCCAAATCCATTTCTAGGGGAAACACCGGAGGAAGCGATGGCTAGAATGTTGCGAATACAACTAACACCAATCATCGAGGAGATTAATACAAAGGTACAAAGCTTTAACTGGGTAGTTCAAACTCTAACAAGTGATTCTTCATGATTTCCCACATTTACAGAATTTCAGGCCTCCAATTCTACATCCTCTTCCATCACAATCCCCATAGTCACGACCATACCACTTAGTTTGTTTAATTCACCAGCAGCAACAACCACAGTTCCTGTCAAAAAGAGTAAAGCCTCAAAGCCACCCATAGCTACACCAAAGGTCAAGAAGGAAAAATTTATAATGTCTGGCCAGGTTTTTGATCTCACGGGGGAAGATCAAACGCAACCAATAGACATGGGGGCCCCAATCCAAGAAGAGCCATTAACAGAACCCCAAGTAACTCAGGAGCTACCTCTACTCAACCCCTATTTCTTTTTAAATATCCATGTGTCTCCACCTTGCACTCAACACTCATCTACCCACACCTCATTCACCTCTAAATACCATCCAACCCACACACCCTCCACATCAGCCACCATATCTGATCCTGTTAGAGAAAAGAGTAAAAAAAATGGAGACAATGAGGTGAAAGTTAACTCCGGTACAAAATTGGTACCTAAGGTTAACTAAACCCTGGTTGAACAGGTCACTTTCTGGGACCTTTTAAGTCGAGGGGGATCCTTTACTGCAGATACAACACACTCACCTACCGAGCTAAGCCCATTTCAGCAAGCCAATTTGATATTTCACCACATGCAAACCACTCTAAACATGGGTAACCCTAATAATCCGCTTCATCAACCAACACTATTGCAATCACCACAGTAGCACTCATCCAAGTCCATTGCGAGTGGTCAACCACTCCAAGAGAGACTGCCAAATCAAGATTCCTCCGGAGCTGAGAGCATGCAGACCTGGGGAATGACGCAGTTGTACAATTTTATTCAGCGGGAAGCATAGTAGGCCGAAGTACTTCACCTTGAACTCCAGCAGAAATTTGAGTAGCAACAGGTAAAAATCATTGCGCTTACTAAAGAGCACGAACAAATAAATATAGAAAAGGACAACTTGCAGGGCCAACTGGACACGATGACAGAAATTTTTAGGGATCTCTGGCCCACAATAATGGCTCATAGCGATAAGATATTGGACGACCTATCAGCTAGTGACATAGTCGTCCAATCCATCCACATCGAGGTGGCATGTTTGAATCTTAGTCGAGAAAATAGGGAACTGAAAGCAGCACTAGCAACCAGGCCCGCACTACCAGACCTAGCGGTCATCTACACGGAGAATATAACGGAAAGACAGAACCATGTAGCCGGGATGCACGAAACTCTGAGCACTGCAGTAAAGGAAGCCTATGACCTTTTGAAAAGTATACATGAGTGTTCAACCTCGCTAAATCTAAAATCACAGCCAATTCCAGCACAACTACAGCAGGTGTCGAAGGAGATTCAAGAAGCCACATACCCTGATGGACTTGACCAATTGTACAACCAAGAGGAAGAGCTGGAGGTCAAGATAAAAACAATTGAGGAACATTCAGCAATAGCCAAACAGTCCCTCCAGGAGCTAAGGCAGCATGTCAAGCTTACTGCCCAAACAATGCAGCAAATGGCCGCTGAGGCCAACATTAAGATTAAATATGTCTTTGGTAAGTTGTCGATTGTCTCCGAGGAGAAAGAAGAAAAACAAGTTACTGTAGAGATAGACCTGCTCATGCAGGGATGGCAACAGGTCATTGTTGGCTTCAAAGAACTTAAAGCATCAGTGTTGGAAAAGGTCCTTGAGTTAGGGCCCTTGTTTGGATAGGGAGAAGAAAAGGAGAAGACAGGACTCACCACAGAGGCAAGCGGACTGATGGAGACTGAGGCAAGAGAAAAAAATTGACTCAAGACGAGTCAATAGGATGTGGTTGGGGCCTGTTATGGCCCTTTTTTTAAAATAAAATGAGTTTTTGAGTTGCAGATAATAGGTAGTAGAATGTAACCACGGTAGACAGAGAGCTGTCACGGTTGCGAAGAAATGAAGAGCAGGTGGCACAACTGTTGCGGAAGCAAGCACAAATGGAAAAATGAAGTGACAGAGAACAAGTAGTGGAACTCCCAGTGATCAGGGAGATGCAACAAAAAATAGAGCGGAAAGGAAGGGAGAACTCTCATTCGCATTGGCAAAGGAACAAATAGGCAGCTGGCCAGCGGAGACAGGGGGTTGACACAGTAGGGATTAGAGGACAGGAGTCGTAGGAGGGCTCTGTTCATTCTATTCATTCTGTTCTCTCTCTCTCTATTCATTTTGTTCTATCATATGCGATACCATTGTAATAATTTCTTCTAGGATCACTCTAAGGAGCAATGTAACTATCTCTTGTTGTTAATGTAATACATTATGTTCTGGATTTGAAGTTATAAGTCCTGTATTGTGTTCCTGGTTTAGTTGAATGTGCGGGTTACTTTAAATTTTGTTTTTTGTTCTGAATACACTTATTAGTATTGTCATTTCCAGAATATCTACACTTATTCAGGGCACTTAGTTCTATCTGTTTTATGTTATATGTTATGCTTGATCGATACCTGATCTGATCCTAACCTTAGTAAGGTCATGACATGCCTTGGGTGAGACTCTCTGCTCTTCTAAGTAGGGTGAAAATGTCGGCATTGTGCTAGACTATTGCTGACAACCTTGTTGGCCTCCATCCTGAACCATGGTACTGCCCAAGAAACCTTCTTCTTCGCCAACAACATAGGCTAGGGAACAAGAAAAAATTGAAAATAGTGATACAATGGTGGTCAAACTATTAAAATTTATAGTGCTAACAGTGGCTCCTACTGGGGATGAAGTCCTCCATGTGAGACTTCAAGGACTGTAGACTCAGTGCCTTAAAACTTTCAGGACTCAGAGAACTTCTGGAACTTATAAATAGAACTGACCTTGGATTGAATGGACTCAAGATTGACCATATTTACAAACACAAGTACCATCGGGCATGGAGTTTTATTGACACATCACTCTAGATATTTACAATGGAATGACTAACTAACTTATCAAACATTGAACTTTTTATGAAAATGACCATTAACTAGACCTCCATTTAGCTGATCATCATCTAGATGCTTGAGCAGAAATGTGTTTTTTTCCAAAACTTGAGCAATTCTAAATGGCCCAGACCATAAATTGTCAAACTACGATGTTGTCCATGGTCCTCCCTCCTAACATCCTAACGCAAAACCAAATCATTTTCCTAAAATAATTGTTGATTTTCTCTTTTGTCAAAAAAAAAATTGACCTTGGTCTGATATTTCTGTACTTTTTCCATCAGTGATTCTCTAATTTGATGAGATTCTATCAGCTGCAACATTCTCCTTTGAATTGGATTTTCATCATCAATTTCATCTTGCAGAAACTTCATAACAGGAAGAGCTAATTGCAATGGCATTACAACATCAGTATCATAGACAAGTTGAAAGGGAGACATTCCAATTGATCTTTTGCCACTTACCCTCTCTGCCCAAATAGCATGAACTAGCCGAGTGTCCCAATTTATCTTATTTTTAGGCAACATATTATTAATGATTCTCACCAATATTTTACTGGATGAATTAGCTAACTCATTACCTTGATGGTAATAAGTGTATAATGAATCAAATCAATACCATATTTTTGACATAATCTCTTCATCTTAGTATACTTAAAATCCATTGCTTTATCAACCCCTTATTTCTAAGGACAACCAAATCTAGACATAATGTTTTCCAGCAGAAATTTGATCATTACCATGTCAATGGCATTCCTGGTTCGAACAACTTCGATCCACTTAGTAAAATAGTATGTAGCTGTAAGAATCCATCTATGCTCTCCTGATGAAGGTGGATGAATTTCACCAATGAAGTCTAACCCCCACTGCAGGAAAGGAACATCTACTGAAATAGGAATAAGAGGTAATGGAAGTAGCTTTTTTCTTACCTGCAAACTTTTGACATTCAACACAAGTCTTGACTTTGGCAAAAACATCAGAGAAAAGAGTTGGCCAATAATAACCAACTCTTAAGATTTTTTTCGTAGTAGCTTTCTAATACAAATGTCCGCCACACACCCTTGCATGTATCTCTGACATAATCTCCTGTGATTCAGCTTCATCTACACATCTTAATAAGACTCCCACAGGGTCTTTCTAGTGAAGATGGTCTTCTAAAATACAATACTTAACAACTTTCAATTTAAAAGCTCTCCATTTTTACTTCTCCATTTTAGGGGGACCGATGAAATTTAACAAAAAGTACACTATATCCTTATACCAATTTGAATGAAATATTTCAAGATAATCAGATATACCTTCTCCATCTTTTTCCTCAGCTACCTCCATATTCAGATCTAGAGCCTTGTGATTAGATTCAGCCATCAAGCGAGCTAAGCCTTGTCCTTTTATCAATGTAGTAGGTCTGATCTCAATATCAAATTCCAGAATCTTGGTTAACCATATTTCTCTCCTGCCATCTGTGTCTGGCTGCAGCAATACATATTTGACAGTAATATTTGGTACAAAAGCAACAATTTTTCAATGTAACACATTAACTCAAAAAAAATTTAAAGCCTTAACTAGTGCATATGCTTGTTTTTCAATCAAGCTGTACTTTAATTCAGCATCTCTTAAAGCAAGAATGAAAAATGAAATAGGTTGTTCTAAACCTTCTTTGTTCTTTTGTAAAAAACAACTGCAATTGTCTCTTCTGAAGCATACGAAAAAATCAGATTTTTTTTTTCAAAATTAGGGCTAATTAAAACTGGAGCTTCAGTCAAGGCATACTTGATTTCTGAAAAATATTTTTTTGCTTCATCTCGCCACTTGAATTATGCATCTTTCTTTAGCGAGACATTTATGTGTTTGATCAGCTCTGCAAAATTTGGGACAATGCGCCTCAGAAAATTAATTTTCCCCAAAAATTACTGCAATTCTTTTTTATTCCTTGGAAAACCAATATTCTGAATAGCCTCAACTCTCCCTGGATTAGTACAAATACCAATTTCTCTCACAATGTGTCCCAATGATTTTCCTTCTTGAACAACAAAGGTTCAAGGACAAACCAAATTTTTTGCATTTGTCAAAATCTTGTTTCTAATGTTTTAAATGATATTCACCGGATTTTGAAAAGACTATAATGTCATCCAAGTAAATGACTAAAAATCTGTCTTTTCCTCCTGCAAAGGAAATATCCATTTCCCATTGAAATTTTTCACCTGCATTCATTAGACCAAATGACATTTTGTTGTAGATGAATGTTCCCCAAGCTGTAGTAAATGTTATCTTTTCTTTGTCTTGTTTATAACCTAAGATTTGATTATACCCTAAAAATTCATCTATCATTGATAATTTCTTGGAGCCTATAACTTTCTGCAAAATATAATCCATCTTGGGTAATTGATAGTTATCCTTTAATGAACACTGGTTCAAATTGCGAAAATCAACACAGATTCTAATTTCGCCATTCTTCTTTTGAACCGATACTATATTAGCTACCCAATTAGAAAATATTAAAGGAAGAATTATTTTTGCATCCCATAATTTTCTGATCTCTTTTTCAATAATAGGAAGCAGCATGGGATTGATATGCCTTATCTTCTATGCTACAGGCTTTGCTTCTACTTTCAAAGAAATTTTATGCTCCATTATACCTCTATCATAGGTTTTAAACTCACTGTAGGACCATGAAAAAATGTCTGCATGTTGTTTCAAGCAGCTTGACATATTTTGTTCTAGTTTCTAGAGAAAGAAATTTAGAAACTTTAATTAATTTAGGCTGATATTCTGCACCAATATTGTAGTCAATTGTGTTCTCCCCATATACTTTACTTTCAGTCTTAAAAATACATCATTATTGTCAAACAACGTCTCTAAAGGAACTAGGCCTTTAGGAATGTAGTTTGTTTTGAGATCAATAATGTTTTTCCCAACCATGGTCTTTTTAATGACTTACTGTTTTGATTTTTTTAGGTCCCTATATTAATAGTATAGTCCCTTAATGTTGTTAGTGTAACCCTCTTATCGTTATTGTTGTACACTTGTAACCCCCATATTGTTATTATTGTGCCCTTACATTATTATTGTTAGGTCAATTGGGATTATATTGTTGCCCCATGGACTCCTATATATAGAAAGGAGGTTTTGTCATTTGTATCATCCAAGAATTGTTCATTTATGTAATGTATTGGAGGTTTCCCCCTCGAAGTGGCTTATTTATAAGGCATTAATATATCATTTCTTCTATTTTTGGAGTTGGTTTCATAACATTTGGTATCAGAGCTTTGGATTCTAGGGTTTCACTACCTCAAACAGGTCTTGTGGAATTTTCGCTATAATTGTTTTTCTACAAATTTTCAAAAGCTGAAATTTTAGAGAGCGAAGCTGAAATCCTGAGGAACGTCATGTACAAATTTCAGATCTTGGTTCACAATATTTTCGAAGATATAATTTGTGGAAGTTAGGGTATTTTTAGGCTCCCAAATTTCACCTAAAACAGGTCATCGTGGAATTTGTGCTATAAATTTTTTTCTACGAAGGTTCAGAAGCTAAAATTTTTACATATCAAAGAAGAAATCCTGGAGAACTTCGAAATATTTTCAGATATATGATCTATGGAAGTTAGGGTTTCTTCAGGCTCCCGAAATTCATCTCAAAGAGGTGGTCGTGGGAAAAGCATCATAAATATCTCTCTGAGCATCCGATTGGAATTATGTAAAAAGTGGCCACAAGTACACGGACTTTAGTTTCCTTTATATCAATTTCAGAGCCTAAGGAGGAAACAGTGACATGTGGCATGTCATACAAGTTCGCTTTACTGAACCAGTCCATAATTAGGTCATTGTTGGAAATTGGGCATAGCTTTGTCTTGAAGAATCCAAATCAGGTCAGACCTGTGGCATTCGAAAGAAGATTTAGAGTGCTACTATAGGGCCAAATTTCATATATTGAAGATCCGAAATCAAAGAGATCATTCAATTTCAATATCGAGCTCCTCAAAAGCAAGAAAAAGGTCTGTATTTTTTTTGCGAATTGCATAAGTCTTGTTTGAAGAATCAATTTGAATTTATTCCAAGGACATATTGTAGAAAAGATATAAGTATTGGGTTTTAAAATTCTCCTTAAAAATAATTCAAGACCCATTAAGCCTTCAGAAGGCTCTACTATGGCTCATGAAGATGAAGAAATGCACCAAATTTTGCTCTTGCAAAGAGCAACAAAAAATGAAATGGATGTTTTGAAGAAAAGTGTGGAAGCTAAGATGGATGGTTTGAAGAAAGGCATGGAAGCTATGATGGATGGTTTGAAGAATGGTATGGAAGAAAAAATGGAAGGTTTGAAGGATGGTATGGAAGAAAAAATGGAAGGTTTGAAGGAAGGTTTGTCGAAGTTGATACAAGAAATGATTCCTAATGGCAAAAAGATAGTAGAGGAAACTCATGATGAGAACAAAATAAATGTTAATCGTGATTTCATAAACTCTAATGTTGGATTGAAGAACCACCATATTCCAAATATGGATATGAGGAAGTTTTATGGAAAGGATATCGTAGCATGGATACTACAGATGGAGCAATATTTTGATCTCAAAAATGTGCAAAACACACAAAAGGTACGCATTGCAACTTTACATTTAGAACCAAATACATTTGTATGGTATCGATGTCTTTTCTCCCGTAAAAAAATTGTCACTTGGTCAATTTTTATGGAGGAAATGATAGGACATTATGAGGATACAAAGAACAACACAATCTTTAGCCAATTGATAAATATCAAACAAAAGGGTTCAGTGGTGGAGCACATTGAGGACTTCCAAAAATTGAATATAAGGGTAACTGATATTCCAGAGGAACATAGGATTGATGTCTTCATATGGACTTTAAAGGATAACATCCAACATGAAGTTCGTGTTTGGGAACCTCATTCATTGGAGAAGGCATTCAGGTTGGCAAGAAAAATTAAACGTAAAATTATGGAGACAAAGAAGCTTAACACTCACATCTATAAAGATGGAAGTGTTGCTACTCCTATATTTCCACAACCTACAAGGTTGACACCACAACAATTGGAAGAAAAATAGAAAAGGGGCTTTTCTATAGTTTTGATAGAAAATAAACTAAACGTCATAAGTGTAATAATAAGAAATAATTTTACATAGATTGTGAAGAGAAGGAAGAAAATAAACAAGAAACTTCAAAAGAAGAGGATATACACTAGGAACCAACCATAGAAGAAGAAGAAGAAATGAGTCCGAGCATATTGTGTAATGCATTGGCAGGAATTACCACTCCTCAAAATCTCAAGATAGAAGGACATATCAAGAAGAAAAAGGTAATAGTGTTGATTGATTCGGGTAGTACCCATAATTTTATTCATTGTAAGGTAGCCAAGGAATCAAATTGTTTCATATACCCAACACCAGAATGCCAAGTGATGGTTGCAAATGGAGGAGCTATAAATTTCTCTGGAAAATTCCATAATATCAAACTATCCATGGGGGAATATGTATTGAATAGTCCAATGCTTTCCATCCCAATGGGAGGTGCTGGTGTTGTACTAGGAGTACAATGTTTACAATCTTTGGGGATGGTAGCTTTAATTTTCAAGAACTTTTCTTGATTTTTTTTTGAAAGGAAAGGAAATCAAATTACGGGGTATCACAGGGAAGCTAGGAAAAATAATAAGCTCTAATGTCATGACAAAGATTCTGAAGAAAGAACGACGAGGCGTAATTGCACAATTATGCTCACTAGAAGTTCCAACATCAAAATCATCTATTTCTCCAAATCTCCAAAAAGTCTTGGAAAATCATTCCAATGTGTTTGAAACTCCCAAAGGAATCCCACCTATTCATGATCATTATCATGCTATTCATTTGATTCCAGGAAGTGTTCCTCCAAACATCAGGCCTCATAGACTTCCCAAAAACCTTTATTGTGGAATGTGATGCCTCAGGAAATGGAATTGGTGTTGTTTTAATGCAAGAACGAGACCCATTTCTTTTGAAATTTTTCAAACCATAGGAAAGTATTTACGAAAGGGTATTTATGAGAAGGAAATGTTGGAAATCCTACATACACTAAAGAAATGGAGACCGTACCTAATGGGAAGACACTTCAAGGTAAAAACTGATCATGGTAATCTTAAACACTTTTTGGAACAAAGAATATATTCAGAAGAGCAACAAAAATGGGTCACAAAGATGTTGGGTTATGACTTTGAAATCATATACAAAAAAGGGAAGCTAATTGTTGTTGCAGATGCACTCTCAAGAAAGGATGAAGAGATGGAAGCATTGCTTTGTGCCATTTCTGTTCTCCCACCAGATTGGATAATTGAAGCAAGGGATGAATGGAAGAAGGATGAAGAAGTGTGGACACTCATTCAAAATTTGCAGCAATATCGTAGTACATCTGATACATTTAGTTGGAAAAATTATTCCTTATGGTACAAATATCTCTTATATATTTGCAATAATTCCCAACTAAAAAAAAATATTCTTTTGGAATTGCACACTTCTCCTTTAGGAGGACACTCGGGATTTTTTAAAAATTACCATAGGGTGAAGAGAGAATTTTTTTGGGATGGCCTTAAATATGATATTCAAAAGTTCGTGGTGGAATTTTTGGTTTGCCAGAAAAATAAAGTTGAGACAATTAAGACCCCGAGTCTTCTACAACCTTATCCATTTCAATTCAACGTTGGGAGGAGATTTCAATGGATTTTATCATAGTTTTACCTAAGTTTGAAGAAAAGAGTGTCATCATGGTGGTAGTTGATAGACTTACCAAGTATGCACACTTTTGTGCATTATCTCATCCATTTAAAGCAAGTACTCTTGCTATTGCATTTATGGAAACAATTCAAAAGCTACATGGAAACCCAAAGATTATTGTAAGTGAAAGAGATCCCATTTTTACAAGAAATTTTTGGACAAAATTATTTTCTTGTTTGGGTACTCAAGTAGCTCACAACTCATCTTATCATCCTCAATCCGATGGTCAAACTGAGATAGTGAATAAATGTTTGGAAGGATATCTTCATTGTTTTGTATATGATAAGCAAGCACAATGGGTCAAGTGGTTACCTCTCGTTGAATGGTGGTATAACACTTCCTTCCATACTGCAGAAAAAATGACCCCATCTATGGCACTTTATGGATATCATCCACCGTCCATCACATCTTCTTTAAGGGAAAATTCTAGGGTTCAAGCAGTGGAATATCACATCGAGCATCAACAAGAAGTTCTCCAACTCTTAAAGGATAACCTAAATTTGGCACAAAATTGAATGAAACAAAAGGCAGATCAACATTGCAATGAGTAGGAGACTGGGTATTTTTATGACTACAACCATACAAACAAATGTCCCTCAAGCAAGCTAAGAAGGATAATAAAGAATTGCCAAAGTACTATAGTCCTTAGAAGGTGTTGAAAAAGATTGGTACTATGGCATACAAATTAGATTTTCCTACTTCTTCGTGAGTGCATCCATTTTTCTATGTTTCATGCTTAAAGAATGTTATAGTGGACAAACTTCCAGTTCAAACAATATTGCAAGAACTTAATGAGGAAGGAAAAAACATATTGGAACCTAAAGTAGTCACGGAAACAAGAACTCAACAGCTACGAAATCGATCAATTTCAGAGTATCTCATCAAATGGAAGAACTTACCCACTAAAGATTCTACATGGGAGGAAGAGAATTTTATGCAAAAGCACCCAGAGCTACTCAAGCATTGATGACAACACTTTTTTTAAGGAGAGGAGCATGTTAGGTCCCTATATTACTATTATAGTCCATTATTGTTGTTAGTATAACCCCCTTATTGTTATTGTTGTACCCCTGTAACCCCCATATTGTTATTATTGTGCCCTTACATTATTATTATTAGTTCGGCTAGGATTACAATGTGGCCCCATGGACTCATATATATAGAAAGGAGGTTTTGTAATTTGTATCATCCAAGAATTGTTCATTTATGTAATGTATTAGAGATTTCCCCCTTGAAGTGGCTTATTTCTAAGGCATTGATATCTATTTTCTTCTATTTTTGGAGCTAGCTTCATAAAATATTTTCAACGATGTCATGCTCATCATCAATTTGAATGTCTGCAAACTCTTCAACACACTCCAAAATTTTCTGAATTTCTTTGTCATCTTCCAATAATTTCCAATATTTGAAATTATTAGGAATAGAAGGTCTTTTTTTAATTTGAACATAATATGTTGCCTTGACATCAAGAGGAACTTTAAAATTACTAGCAGCTATAGCTAGTGAATCAGCCATTTGATTTTCCTCTCTAGTGAAAAAATTTACATTGAATGCTGAAAAATAATGTTCAATCAAGTCCCACACTTCATTCCTATATTTCTTAAATTTGGAATTTTTCACTTGATAGTTGTTGTTGACCTGCCTTATCACCAATCCTAAATCACCAAAAGCAACTAGTTTCTCAGCTTGCAAATCTTTTGCTGCCTGCATACCCAAAACAAGCACTTCATATTCAGTAGTGTTATTAGTGGTAGAAAATTGAATTTTATATGATATAGTTACCCTTTGCTGAGTGGGGGAAATGATAACTACACCAGCTCCCGATCCTTCTCTTGACGAGGCTCCATTAAAGTACAATTTCCAAATCTTTCCTCCCTCTAAATGCTGCTCATTTGTATCTTGGAAATGTTGTTTTTCACTGATTTCAGGTTGGACATTGTTATCATCATCAACAAGGTGTAATATGGATGAGCCCAATTCCTTCTTCTCAACATATATAGGATGATTTGAGGGATTATGTTGATCATTGATGATATAGGCCATTTAGGTTTCCCTATACAACCTCCTAAATTCTCCTCCAAACACTGGGACTGTGGCATATGACATATCCATCTGAAGGGTGCCTCCCAATTTTTTAGACCAAGATCTAGAAAGCAGCATTCCAAATCTAGAATGTATGTCTGCAACTACTATGTCCATCACTCAAATTTTCATAGGAAGTTGGGTAAGAGAACAATCAAGTCTTTAATCACTCCTAAACACTTGAATTTTTTGAAATCAAAAGTGTATAGGTCATGGTATTTCTTAGTGATTTCTAATCCTAATTCATCCATCACTTTATTTGGCATTAGATTGTGAGAAGCCCCAGAATCTAATAAACAATTATGTAGAAATTTGTCATGTATATTGAGTGAATGATAGAAAGGTGGTGAATTATCATCATTTTGGTCTTGGACATGGTAGCCTTAGTAAATAGTAGGATGTTCATCCTGAAGATTGACTGAATCGAGACCGAAAGGTGGTTGTAACAGGCTTTTAAATGGCTCTTTGTATGCTATATTTTTCAAAAATTCAAGAAGTGGGACGGGGATCTTGATTTTATTCAGTTCTGATTTCAAACTGAAATAAAGAGGAGCTAATTCTTTATTTTCTGCAGAAATTTTGATAATTGGGGCAGAATTATGAGGTGGAGGGACATCACTGACTTTTGCCTTTTGTTTAGTAGCTTATTTTTCAGAATCTGATTTTTGTTGAGGTTGTTGGACATGGCCTTTGGACCTCAGAGGATAATTTCTGTTTTGAGTTTCTTGCTATTTTTTAATCATTTTGTGCATGAATTTGAGCATTCTCATCATCTGAAAATAGATATATCCTTGGATGGTCTTCATATTCTTGAAAATTCAAACAAGTTGACTGGGATGTTTCTCCTACAAGGTTTATGTCTTCATTTTCTTCCTCATGTTCTTGTTGCTCATATTCATCAAAATTATTCAAAAGAGGCTAAACATTTTGATCATTGACATTCCTCCTTTGGCGCTATACTATTTGTTGAGGTTGAAAAGGTCTTCTGAAGGGAACCTGATTTCTATTGGCTTCAATTTGATTGGCTCTAGTATCTGGTTTGTTCTCTAACTTCAGTTTTGTCATCTTAGAGGCAATTTCTTTGATCAAACTGGAAATTTGATCAATCTTTTATTTTGTTGTAAGAGTTTTGGAGGAAGAAGGTTTTTCTTCTTTAATTTTCTTTTTGTCCTTTGCTACTTTCTCCTCTTCCATTTCAATTTATTTGAAGCCATACTATTAGACTGCACTCCAATTGCAACCTCTTGCATATCCATCAATGCTTGTGTATTCTTAGCCCTTAACCATAAAGCAAACTCAGAATCTAAAGCATTGGAAAACGTTATCATAGATGTGGTTTCAGGAGGTTTAATTTCTTCAGGAATTTTTTGATAAATTTTGTTAAACCTCTTTGTAAAATCATCCAATGACTAACCAGTCTTCTTTTTTAGAGTTCCAAATTCTGTAAGGTAGTAAAAATATTTTTTTCTATCACCCCATTATTTCACAAATACTTCCTCCAATTCATCTATTCATGTTATTGAGTTTGGTGGTAGACTTCTAAACCATTTATGAGCTTCTCCACCCAAGCTCTGAACGAAGAGTGTTGACCAGACATCTTCATGTTCAATGTTATGGTTATCAGCATAAATATAGAAAGCAACCAAATGTTCCTCATCAGAAACTCCTTCTCCCTCTCCTGTGTATTTTGGAAGATATTTCAATAATCCCCTTGAGGAAGAGGATGCAAAGGTTGAGGAAGGGAAACTGGCACATATCTTGCAACAACTGTCTATTGCATCCTTGTAAGGGCAGGATGAGCCATGGCTTGCTGATGTACAATTGATGGATGACCGCTTGATGTAGTTTTTTGGGAACTAGGAATTACAATCTGTGGAATTTGAATTTGATTTGGGACAATAGAAAATTGGAATTATTGGGCTGGTTCTTCAAGTTTTGGGACTGAAAATAGTGGATTTTCAAAGAGATGAACAAAGGAGGACTTTGTTTCACCTTCTATACACGAATAAGATTCAAATGTTGTCTCTTGAGAGGATGAAGTAACTTCAACTTTGTTTTTATGAGCTAAAAAGTTAGATAAACTGAAAGTCAGGCCTTCAGGAACATTCCATTCTAGTGGATGAGAAGTGGATGAACCAACAGCTGTATTTCGAGACAAAGGAAAGTACTCTTGCTAAGGGGTATAAAAGGACTAATATTCAGGATGATTTTGAAGAAAATTTAGAATAGTTTTAAAATATTCTTCAATCAAAACATCCCTATCTTGAAAAGGTGCAATTTCCAATACTTGTTCTAACTCCCCTTCCGTCAGCACAAAGTCTT
This sequence comes from Pinus albicaulis, assembly GCA_034641835.2. Taxonomy (NCBI): domain Eukaryota; kingdom Viridiplantae; phylum Streptophyta; class Pinopsida; order Pinales; family Pinaceae; genus Pinus; species Pinus albicaulis. Next base: position 526,901,305 of record CM076576.1, on the reverse strand, counting down.
ATGATTCTTTATTGACACTTAAAACCTCTATTTTTTCTTCTTTAACTGGAATATTAATTATCTCTAATTTACTAAATGACGAGTGAGATAAACTTTTAGCTGGGACTAGGTTAACATCATCTACTTTATTTTTTAGGGAAGTCGTTTCAACTTGAGATTTTTCAACAGAATCTTTTGAAACAAAAACTTCGTTTGATTCCAAATTAGATGAGGGTACATTTTTCTTTGGAATGTACTTTTTATGTACCTTCTTCATTGACTGAGATGTGGCTTTAGCTGATCTTTTTTTTCCTTTTTCATCTTTAATGATCTTCTCTGGGTCAAAAACTGGAGTCACAGTAGGTGATCTCTAATTTATCCTTGTAGTAGGAGGTCTTGAAACCCCTCTTCCTCTTTGTGGAGTTGCTAGGTGAAAAAAATTGTATTTTTCTTCAAGTCACCAATTCTTGTTCACCATAAATAAATTATCATCAATAATTTAAAACAAGAGACTTGGGAGAATACTTTGTTTCAAGGCCTTGGTCTCCTGGCAGACACACCAAAAGATGTTAGCACTGGAATCAGCACTTGAACTACTTCAAGTGCTTGACCAGTCACATCCTAAGATCTAGGGAAATTTAATGATTTGGATTATATAATTGGTAGGTGGTTTAAGCTGTCAATCACTAAAAAGGGATTTCAGTCAAGTTCACTATCACACTAATGAGGGTATTGGGACTTGATATGGTAGCAAAAGATAAGTTTGTAGCCTATGGAAGAAAGAAATTGTGGAATAGCAGAAGGGACAATGGGTCTGCAAGTCAGAAATCCACTTCTTTGATGAAAAATAACACAAGAAATAGTTTGACAATATATCAACAAGAGAAGACTATATCAAGACTTCCAACATTCTTATTGGAATCATGAAAAGCTATTGTCGTAAGGAATTCTCTTTAAATATTCATTATACATATATCATCAAGAAATCTCACTGATTAAGACTGATAAAATTTGATAAGATACATAAACACATCAAGAGGCTCATAAAAACATACAACAACATTTGAAATTACAAACTGCAACTGAAGAGATTTAGGTGTGGAAACACATAAGAAAGAACAACAATACACATATCAAGTTGGTAATAAGTCCTCAAAAGTATTCTTCAATATCATTAACTGAAAAAAGTACACTGATCATATGAGTATAAGATTCACAAGCCACGAACCTTTTCTCCATTGAGTTTCATCATATATATATACAAGAGATATTATGTTGACATTTCCACAAAAAGTGTGAATCTGTTATAGAGAAGTTATTACATTCCTATACATAAGATGAGGCTTATCCTTAACCTTAATACAAGTAGTGCAACATAATAAAAATAAAAAGCATGATGGCATATAGTTCGAAGTGGCTGGAATGATGTGGCAAGTTGCTGGCAGACTTCTCCTCTTTTCTGGTACAACCACTTCCTCAAAAAGTGAAACTAACATCTGAAGTTGACATTTGGATCTCTCTCCAAAAAGTGCAAAACAAAATTCTAAAATTTGGAAGGGGACTTTATCAATTGACACATGGTAGCAACTTCTTCTGTTGATAATGCATGCATGTAATTACTCCTCAGTAGCACCCTTCTAGACTTGAACAAAAATTGCCTCCACTTCCTTCATACAAAAACTTAGGAAATAATAGATACCATTTTAGAATTAGGTAGCTATTACCGGAAATTTTTTAAATAGTTGCATTTGTTGATTAAGTCAAAAATGTGAGAACCTCTCCTTCTTTGACTTGCCTGAAAGGATTAAATAAAATCAAGTATTGAAGAAAATATTTTGAGAGACTCTGCCTTAGTGAGCCTTTTAGTTCTTTTTCCTATATGCTTATGTTTCTTAGCTCTAGTCTTCTTGGCTTCATTTCCCGGGCTTTCATCAAAATTAATGATTTCATCTCTCAATATAGGATTAGCATTGAGTTTTTTATTCAGTCTAAGCTTGTTTGTAGGCCTAGTGTGAGGCCTTTTGAGGTATGGGTTGGCAATATAGGAAACCCTTCTTCTCTTATGCATGATACTACTAGACTCACCTTCTTCATACTCTGTCTCTGAAAAATATTCATCAGTGATGTCTTCTTCAAAGGTTGAATAGGAGTGAATGACATTCTTTTCCTTTCTCCTGGTAGATGTTTTGGATGTCTTGAGAGAAGAAAACAACTAAGCTAGTGTTGGTTCCTCTACTAAAGGGGAATCCCTGTTTTCTTCTTGCTCTTATGTAACTACTAGAATAGAGTGTTGAACTGGTACTTGAACTGGTACTTCAGGATTGAATTCCTCTGAAGTTTCTTCTCCTAGGATCAACTTTGTTATGAGTCTATATCTTGAGGAAGAAGCTCTATTTTCCTCACATGCAGACTTAACTTCCTTACTAGGCTGAGTTTTCCCTTTCTTGAATCTCATGGAATATTCTCTAATGAGTGCTGCTAAAGTTTTGGGTTCCTTTGGATATTTCCTTATATAAACCATTTCTGTTGTCTGTACCATTGGTATGGGAGTGATAGGTTCAGTTCTAGCTCTCTTAGCTAAACTTCTAGTTTGTCTACTATTTGATGGGATGGACTGAGCTGATTGTGAACTGTTTGGTACAAGTGTTGTGCCAGTTTTTTCATGGGAATTTTTATTCTTAGGTCTCCCTACCCTTCTCCTAATGATGATACTACCAAATCCCTCCTATGTTATGTATTTTTCCTAGGTAGTATTTTTCTTCTTAAGGTGATAGATAATCAACATTTTGATTAAAACCCTATGATAGAGTTTATGCAGGGAATAGTTAGGGGTTTTCTACAACTTTATAGACATTTTAAGAAAGGATTTGTATAGAAATAAAGGCAAATTCAAAGGTTTGGCACCTAAGATGTGAGAGAGAAATCTCATTTGGTATTGACAACCACAAGAGAATCTACCTTCACAAGTAATGTAGCGTTTCATAGTGGTTATTACATGTTGCCATTCTTCCCTAAAATATCAAATATGCATAGGTGGATTCCATTTGATATTCACATGCTCCGGTTTGAGGAAAGGAATTACTTCTGCTTGCAGAATTTTGTTCATGAACCAACATTCTCCAGTGGTTGAAGTTTGAGTAGCTCTAGCTATAATGGTTTCATTGATTTTGAAATTCTTTCTCCCAAGCTTGAATTTCTCCCCATTGAAACTCTCAGTAAAGGCCTGTGCAAGAGCTACATTCTCCCCTAAGAATTTCTGCAGAAACTTATACTAGCCTACTGTCTTTAATTGGAGCTTTGCTCTAGCATCAACAAACTTGGTATTTTCTGGCTCAGACCAGTTAACGTTTGCACCTTTTCCAATTCTTCTCAACACCTAAGCTCCCTCTTTACGCACAACTATTTAAATTGGAGGTAAAACCCTACACATAGCCCTGATTTTTTTCTTTGGGATGATAAAATGGTTGTTGGAGGATGTAACTCCATTAGCTGTAATCGTCTTAGATAACCTCGATCATGAAAACAGTTAAGCTAGCTCTCTGGAGCCTATGCCTTTAATCATTTAATAAATTGATACATTGTACCTTTATTTCCGCTTCGGCCTTAATAAGGTAGCTATAGGTTAGCTCCATCAATAATATAATAATTCCCCTATAATATTTCTTCTAAGTCAAAAATAATTACTCTTTTAATAAGAATAACATATCATAACATAAAAGATATTCAATCAATTTCAAAGGGGAATGATCTTTTCCCTAAAAATACTCCTTGCAGCTCCTTATGCAGTTTCAGAGAAATAGTTTTCCTTTACCTCTATGTTGCAATGTAACCAAACTTCAAAGAAATAGATGCCCTTTTCTCCGTGCCACCAATGAAAATAGGCTCCTAAAGAAATAGTTGTCCTCTTCTCTATGTCACCAATGTAACCTTCAAAAGGGTAGCTATTATTTTATTACTAAACTGACCAATAACTTTTGACACTATCCTAAGTTAAAACAATGTTTTTAACATATTTTTATGAACCTAAGACAGAATACACCTATAAAACTTAAAAATGTTTTTGGTTTTGAGACTCTTTTTGGATTTTATTGAAAATGACTCGAATTTTGACATTGGCTAGGGAACAAGAAAAATTCGAAAATAGTGATACAATGACGGTCAGACTATTAACATTTATAGTGCTAACTCCCAGGAAAGGATAAAAACCAAGTGAAAGCGTATGATTGACCAAGTAGATGGTGAAAATGGAATGAGAAAACCAAGGCTCATTTGAAAAAACCAAGTTGATAAAACGAAAATCACGAAGATAGGATGGGAATGGTTTCATTTTTACAAAATATTTAAACATGGGAAACTATTCTTGAGAATTGGTTTCATTTTTTCACAAGCTCGAAACATGAGGAAAAACTATGCTTGAAATGTGTTTCGTTTTTATACAATCTTGAAACATGAGAAAAACTAGGTTTGAAATTACACAAACTTGAAATAGAGAAAAAAAAATGTTTAAAATAAGTTTGCATGCCCCCAGAATAATGACTCAATTCAAGGTACATGCCCCCTAATATTCATGTCATTTCACCTAAGTAGACTATCGGTGGTTGACAGGTGGATGGAATAAAGGTTCATTTACGAGATCAAGTGAAAGACACGACTAGGAATTTACGAGATCTAATCAAAAAATTAAATTGGAAGGGGATATGTTTCATTTTTTAATGAGCTTGACATAGGAAAATAACTATGCTCATATACCTTGTTTCATTTTTGAAGGAGCTTGACATAAGTAAAGGAACCGTTTTTCAGACATTGTTTCATTTTTTAATGAGCTTGATAGAAGAAAAGGAACTTTTCTTTGAAAACCTTGATCATGGACCATAAGAGGCCATAGATTCCAAAAGGTTCTCATCAGATGAGAGAACAAAACTCTAGAAGGGATACATATCAAGGGATATAATGGAAACCTCGAGCTCCAATTCCCCCAGTACATGATGTACTATATCACTGACTAGATCATCAGTAGACACGAGCATGAAATAAGTGGCCACATAATTAACCTGTGGTGGGGGTGATACCACTTACATATAAGGACCATTTAGGTAATATGCTTGATTGGGAGCCAAATTAAGACCAAAAAATGAAAGATGATCAATGGTCATGATTCTTACTTCATATGGGAAACATATCACATAAAAGAGAGAAGAGACAAGAGCTCCCATAACATACACATAGTCACGGCCAAGGAGTAAATTAAATTCCAAAGAGAGTTGGAAAACCATCACATCGATATAAACAATCTTTCCTCCGAAAGTATAGGCAACTTAGGAAGGATCCCTAATGGTTGATTGGTTCCTCTGTTAAAATCCAACATATTCTCGATAATGGGCACAAGCTGCAAAGAACATAAATTTTTCCAAGCAGTTGAGGATAGAATACTAACCGATGAGCCTTCATCTATGATTTTCTAGGTATGGGTATATTATAAGTTTGTACTATAATACGGAAGGGCATATAAAAAGGAAGATGATATCTTGTCATTTGACTCCAATCAAAGGAAGTGACCATAATACTTGGAAGGGGTGTTGTAGGAATGGGATAAATTCCCCCTTTTGCCATGGGAATGGGAGGATTTCCCCCTAGTTCATTAGAATCTGGAGAAACAAGAAGAACATGACCGGTATGAAATTCACTCTCTATAGGAAAGGTACGATTGACTGAAGGTGGAATCAAGTTAACCATTTTCTCAACTAATGGTTGATCGGTAATGGATTTTGTTCCGCAGTCAATTAATTGATTTAGAAATTAACAACAAAAATAAATAAAAAGGGGGGAAAACTAGGCATAAAGGTTTACTAAGAAACTATGAATTGTGATATACACCTTGGAAAATGAAGGAATTAACGTATGAAAACCAATCTCCTTGAATGTTGTGTTCGGTGTATCACAGTATACAAGGTTGTAGACTCAGTTACCTATGGATGGATAACAACCTATAGTTGACTCCAAAAATATACTCGAAGGTATGTGGGAGTGCAGTCTATAGTAGTGTTATCTAATATGTAACCATTTTATGGAAGAATTCCCATATAATTTTCATGTGTGGAGTGCCATCCAATATACTCGAAGGTATGTGGAGAACGATCCTATGCACTTACGTACATGGAACAATTTTTCACCCTCGGGATGCAATGCTGGAAAACAATGACAACTCATTAGGGTAATTGTGAGGTCTAAAATGGATCTCCTAAGGAAAATGTACAACCAAAATAAACTTTATAAGAACCAATAGGATTCAAGATGATGATGTCAACCATGGGGGATGATTCACCATTTGTGGAATAAAAAAGTAAAATTATTAAAAAATAATAAAATAATAAAACTACTTTTTCAACTCATATTTTCAATTTATATCCCTAAGGTTTTACTCAAATTTCGAGTGAGAGTACTCATTGGATTAAAAATTTAATTCCTCATCCAAGGAGTACCCATGTTTCATACATTCGATAGACCCTACTACACGAAAAATGAGAAATACATGAAAATAATTGATTGAAATCACGTTTTTCATGTAGAAGGTTCCATCAAAAGTATCCAACAAGTGTTTCCGCTCAAATTTTGAGTAAATCCATACGGAGATAAGTTGAAAATACGAGGTGAAAAATTAGTTTTTTATTTTTATTTTTCCCTCTAAAATTTGATTATGTAATCTAATTTTATTTTATTATTTCCACTATTATTTTATAATTTCTTTAGGAGGCCCATTTTAGACCTCAAAATTCCCGTAATGACTACATTTAATGATGTCAAAACACGTCTCTAGACTAGATCTCTAAATGTTTTCGTTAATGTTACAAATGATCCTTAGGTTGATTCAATAAATTTTAATGTTTATCTTTGATTAAGTTATAGTTTTGGGGCTTGTTAGTGTCACTATTTGCATCATGTCACCAGTGATCAAATGGACTCTTATCATGTCTTGTTAGGGTACCATAGTCAATTTTTTGTCATTTTACTAGGTCTTCAAGAAAAATTTTGATCATTAGTCATTAGGTTTAGGACTATTTTCCACTCTTTCCAAAACTTTAAACTGATGGCCCATGTCACCGAATAAGCTGATTATATCATTATTCAGATATTGTCATCATTATTTCAGTCATCTCTGCCATCATCACATTCATTTCAGAGTCTCCATTAGCTGATTAGGGTTTCAAGGTCACCAAACTACCATTTCATGCATAAAATTCAGCACATTGGAAGAGTGGTAATAAAACAATTTTCCTCAATGAATTTTGATTTTTAAATGTAATTTTATGTTTCTACATCTAATAAGTGCTCCAAATTTCCAAAGTTGTAGTTCAATGTTCCAAGGAAGATTCAAAAATTTTAGATTATAAAAGGTTATGACGTTAAAAAGAAGAAAGGAAATCATGCTTCAAAGAGACATGTGGGGACCATTATCACTCAAAGAAAGCTATTCCATGCTTATAAAAGGGCCAAAAAGTCAAAAACACATTTCATTTGCACTCCTTTTGTAGAAATTATATACATTAAGCATGCATATGTCCTATATTCCCCTAATCTCACAATATTTAACTTCTTGCAAAATACAAAATCATTCCATTGTTAATCTTTTGTGGAAAATTAATTGCACACACATGTGAAGCATAAATAAAAACAATCACACATAACACAGTTGTTTAACGGGAAAGCCTGAAGCCAAAAACCCCAACTATCATATATTATGTATCATGGAGATCATGTAATAATCCTCATACAAAGCTTAGTACATCAAGCTCTTAGCATTATACAATCATCACACACTAATCAGGAAAAATATGCAAATCCATGCACCGATATTTTCCCCCTGCTAGCCTGCCTCCACTACGCAATCCCTGCTAAAGAATAGCTCTGAATGAATTCAAATTACCCTTTCCTTGATTGTGCAATCCTCATTGGCAACTCCAATGTGTGTGTGATACAATCATTGCATCACTATAGTCACAACAGATAGTCTATCTCACCCTTTCACCTATCTCTACACAAGGTCTCCACTGGATCTGACATGCACTATAGTTAACTGCTGTATTTTTCAGTTGATTAATGAGTTATTATTTGTGAATTAATTAACTAATTAATTCACTCCACTCTCACTAGTGTATCATTCAATTATACTAGATACAACTAGCTCAACTAAGTCTAACTGAGTTAAACTGAATACAACTCTATAAACTTCTCTTCCAACTCTGTCATAACTCTGCCACTTGAGTTCTAACTGAGTCCTCCATGCATGGGCTCTAGTAAACCCTTGGGAATTGCGTAATTCCCTCAGTCCACTGATGTGCCACATCTGTGCACTAAAACTAAGTGCTCCAAGAGAATAAGTTGATGTTTAGAGTCTGATTATTATTAAGAGCTAATAATAATTGACATGCATCTATTTTTAGATTAAAAATCTATAAATAGACTTCACCCAATATTCTAAAAATATAATTTCATCTGTTTTTCCAACTTGATCAACCATCCATAAATAGCATCCTGTAACTTTTGAAATATGATCACCATGTCTAAAAATATACATAGTCTAAAAATAGGCTTGCACCAAAAATAGCCTGCGGGCCCACTTAGCAACTCTTTTCACTAAGCTCATCATCTTGTTGAATCTCAACACTCCCTCTCAACAAGATAGGGATTATCCTTCACCCCGATCCTGCCTCTATGGTATTTTAATTTTCTCCTGGTGAGTGCCTTCGTCAGAATATCTACATCTTGATCCTTCGTAGGAATGTACTGAAGCAACATGATCTTCCGCTGCACACAATATCTGACATGATGATACTAGATATCAATATGTTTAGATATATCATGAAACACAGGATTAACCAATAGTTTAATGCAACTTCGATTATCACAATGTATTACTATGGGATCTAAATGTGAACCGAATAAACCAACCAAGATCTTCCTCATCCAGACAGCCTCACATGTAGCTTGACTTGTTTCCATGTATTCTTCTTCCACTGGTGCCATGGATATTTGTTTCCAGTTGTACCAAGAAACTGCCATAGATCCGATACTGAAAATCCCTCCTAATGTGCTCTTTCTGTCTGTTGGGCTTCCTGCCCAATTCGCATCCGTGAAGCCATGCAACTTCACCTCATCCATTTGTCTGTACCATAAACCATACTTAGATGTGCCCCTGAGATATCTCAGGACATGCTTTCCTGCCTTCCAAAAGAGCTTGGTAAGCTTAACCATCGCTTGTGAAAGTTGGTTCACTGCATAGCATATGTCCGGTATTGTATTGACTAAATATATGAGTGAACCCACCAACTGTCGATAAATAGTGGCATCCACTACCTCTACTGATGTAGCATCCTCTTTCTTCCAATTTCCTGGATGAGGAGTGTCGATAGGCTTGTAGCCTTGCATGTGAAACTTCTCCAGTATCTCCTAGGCATACTTGCCTTGAGACACAAACAGTTCACCTTCCCGCTGCCATATTTCCAACTCCAAGGAAATAATGAAGGAGGCCCAAATCCTTCATCTCAAACTCCTTTGCAAGATCTGCCTTGCATGATTGTATCAACTACTCATCACCTATTAGTATTAAATCATCAACATAAAGAAAAATGATTAAAAGCTTACCCTCCACCACAATCTGGTACAGTTTTGCATTCGCCTCACTCTTGGTGAAGCCTAGTCTAGTGAAATAGTTGTCGATCTAAGTGTACCAAGCACATGGTGTTTGTTTCAGCCCATACAACACTCTTTTCTGCCTACACACATGTGACTCACTACTGAAGATCTCAAATCCTTCAGGCTGCTCAATGTACACCTCTTCCTCAATGATCCCATTAAGGAACGCAGTCTTCACATCCATCTGATGAATGTGCCAACCCATCTACGCTGAGAGAGCAAGGATGGTTCGTATGGAAGAATACCATGTGACAGGTGCAAAGGTTTCTTCATAGTCAATCCCATCAATCTGTGAGAAGCCCCGGGCAACAAATCTTGCCTTATACTTCTCGACGCTCCCGTCAGCAGCTTGCTTTACCTTGTAGATCCATCTTGATCATACAAATAATTTTCCCACCGGCCTTGGAACAATCTCCCAAGCACTATTTCTGACAATGGAGTCATACTCCTCCACCATGGCATCTACCCATGTGGGCTCCTGCACTGCTTCTTCAAAAGAATATGGCTCTGTCATGATACACTTGCTCATAAGAGCCATGTATCTAGTAAATTGGTCATGTGACTGTCTGTGTCTGCGCTGTGATATAGGGACTCCTACATTCTATGCTGCATCAAGCTTCAGTCTCTCAACTTCTGTGGTACGCTTTCTGCCTTTTCTGATGTTTGGTTCTGCATGAGTGGACTCCTCCACTCCATGAATTGTTTGAAATGTTGTCATTGATGGCAAAGGAGGCAGCAAAGACAGAGACAGGCAAAAGAAGCAGCATTATCAAAGACAGAGACAGGCGAAAGAAGCAGCATTAGATAGGAAACAGAGGTAGCAAAGGCAGCAAGGCAGATAGCAAACAAAGGCAGCAGATAAATCAGAAGCAGTAGATGAAGCAGAGGCAGCAGAGTCCAATGTGATGCGATGCGATGTAATGAAAATGCGATGCAATGTGATGTAATGAAGATAAAATTTGCGATGCGGTGCGATCACATATCACAATCGCTGAAACACAAAAGGAATAGGCAGATGCGATGTGATGTAATGAAGATGAGATGCTATGCGATGCGATGCGGTGCGATCGCATATCGCAATCGGTGAAACAAAAAAGGAATAGGCAGATGCGATGCAATGCAAGTGCTTTATTATAATGTTCCACTTCCAAAGGTGCAATTTAGTACTTTATAGTGTAATTCGATGTATTGCTGAAACTTTTACAAAGGTATTAACACTATGGACCATTTAAAAAATCAAAGGAAATTAGAGTGGGACCCAATATTAAAGGTGGATCATGCAATGGTTTATGTTGTAAACCAAGGTCGGAGTTTCGTATAAAATTCAATGGAAAATGAACATAAATCAATGTGTTAATAAAATACCGAAACCCTACGTAGAAGATCGGAATCATGACCAGATGAACAGTGACAGCAGTTTATGGTTTTTATCGCACCGCTTTTGCGGGTTGAGCGGTATTCAAGAGGTTGGCTCTGATTCCATAAAATGGGTGACACGCGTCCCTGTACGACTCCACAAAACCACTTGTCACTGCACGCCATCGCGCGTTATAGTTCGACCCAAGATGCCCAGCGATATTGTTGTGCACCGTTGATCTGGAGGAAAGCCATCGGACGGCGGTCGTATGAGGAAGATGCACGAAGATTAACCAAAGTACGGCGGGCCATCACACGTTAACGTTCGGCATCAGAGGTCAAGCGATATGCATATATTCCATTGATCTGGAAGCTTGCTATCTAATGGTGATCAGACGCTAGACTTGTGTGAAGTTTAATTATGGTACCATGCGCGTATTTGATTGGCTATTGACTATATATGTGGGCCCAGGGTCAAAGGTTTATCATATGGTTAATTATTTGAAAGCGTTGGATATTTCTCTAAAGTGCGAAGGGTTGTAACTTTAATCCTAATGTTCAGTTCAAAGTTGTAAATATATTTATTTGTCAATTTCTTCAAATTGATAAATAAATTAAAAGGAAATCAAAGAGGCACGTGGGGTAAACTAAAGGAAATACTGTCAAAGGAATACCATTAGCGGTTGAATGGTTTTTACTCATGGTATTGATAAAGGCTAAACTATATAAGGAGAAGAAAATTATTGTACAAAGTGTGCATGCGTAAAGATGGTGAATGAAAAAATTTCTCTAAGGAATATCTGCATGGAAAAACTCTGTTCTTAATTGATAAATCTGAATCTACGATGCACCCATGGATATAATGATCTGATGATGATGAATCTCTGGTTTGATCGACTGACGAAATCATGAAGGGCGGTGCGGTATCTTGTAAGAAGAAAATGAATAAAATCTAGTGGCCTACAAGGAGTGTGTGTTGTATGGAAGTTGTTGGATCTGGTATGAAAATTGATGAAATGTGGTCCTGATGATGCTAAGGAGTCGAAGCGTTTAGTGAGGGGGGTTGTAGCTCCTTCCAATAGTGGGCGGTAAACGAGAGCGAGGGGTAGTAGGCTCCCTTCCGGGGAGAGGGTACGGTAAACGAGAAGAGGTTGTAGCCTTATGCGAGGGTGGGTGCCTGCGTGCTGGTATGAGTCTGTGCCAGCACAATGTTGTAAGATTTTTTCTTTATAATAAATATTGAAGACTGAGACGATGGCAGCGGTGGTTTTCTCCCGAATTGGGTTTCCACCTTAAATCCTGGTGTTCTTGTGTGTTGCTTATGAGTGATGATTTATTATGTTCTTACTGCACCTGTTTACTGCTTATTAAACATCTAATGAATGAATGATGCAATGATCTAAGTAAATAATTATCTGCATAATGAGATCTCTGGTAATACGCAAGTTTTATTAAGGATATCCGCGTGTATACACGAGTTGGCTTCAGTAAAGTAGCGTATGGGTTTTAGAGAAAGAAAAATTAAAAAAATTTCAGTCAGCCCTAAATACTAATTCGGCCCCCTCTCGGTATTTTTCCAACAACTGTCAAAGGAGTCCTTCGAAGAATCTTGGCAGTAGAAAAAGGAGTACGACGAAGATGAGCAATCAAGATGGAACAACATCTATTAGGCCTCCGCTCTTTAACGGAAACAATTTAATCTTCTGGAAAACAAGGATGAGATCTTATCTTCAATCTCTGGGAGCAGAGGTATGGGCAATTGTTGAACAAGGATATCAATACCCAGCTGCAGTACCAACAGCTCCGACGGAAAGAAAGAATTATGAAACAAATGCAAAGGCGGTCAATGCTCTATTTGGAAGTCTAACTGAATCATAATTTGTCAAAGTCATGCAGCTGAATACAACCAAGACAATATGGGACAAAATCATTCTAAGTTATGAAGGTGATGCAAAGGTAAAAAGTGCTAAACTCCAAACTCTCAGAATTCAATATGAGAATCTAAAAATGGATAATGAGGAGAGCATTTCCAATTTGTTTTCACGTCTTGATGATATTGTAAATCGTATAAGAAATCTGGGAGAAACAATAACTGAATCTACTTTGGTTGAGAAAGTCTTAAGATCACTAACGACAAAATTTGAGTCAAAAGTTTCTGCTCTTGAAGAAAAGCATGATCTTTAAAATCTTACTGTGGTGCAACTTCATGGCATACTAACTACATATGAAATGAGAAGAGGAGGACCATCTGAAGTCAAAGAAGCCGTCTTTAGAGCTTCTACAAAAGGGAAAGAAGTACAAGAGGCAGAAGGATCAAGGTATATCTCAGAAGAAGATGAGGTAAACTTTGTAAAGAAACTCCAACTTCGTACAGGACGGTTTAGAGGTAAGCTTCCTTTCAAATGTTTTACTTGTGGAAGAGTTGGTCATTATGCTGCTAAGTGTCCTCACAAAGAAACAGATGAAAAAGGGAAGGAAGTAGCAAGAAGGAATAAGAATCGGTTTAGCACTAGAAAATGTTACTATACTCATGAAGACAGTGATGGGTTATCTGATAGTGAGGAGGAATGTGAAAAATATCTTAGACTTCTCATGGCATTTGAAAAAGAATCTAGAGAAGAAAGGATACTTTTGTGGATGCTCTAGAGGACAATTATTTTTCCTGATGAAAACAATCAACTCAAAATATGCTTAGGAGAAAGTAAAATAACCATAGAGACTCTGAAAAATCAACTTGAAGAAAAGGAGAAACACAATGAGAAATTAGAGTGTGAAGTAGTAAGTCTAAGAAAATAACTTGAGAAAGTAAAGACTCTGAATCTTAGATTTGCTAAAGGATCTGAAACCTTAGATGAGATTATCAAGGTACAACATTCTCCTCTTATAAAGACAGGTTTTGGATATACAGGAGAATCTTCTCAGGCTTTAGCACCAAATTATCTAAAAGCAGCTACAGCTGGTTTACAAAATTCTTCCACTCAGCAAGGGAATAAATAATAGTTATAGGTAAAGCATGATCATCTCAATTCAAAGAACACTAACAGGAATATCTCTCAAAGAAACACTAATCAACAGGTAAATCCAAGTAGAAGATTTCATGATGTGGAACTTTCTTCTTGATGGACGATTTTTCTCATGTCACAATTTTGGTCATAAAGTTGTTCAATGTGTTGCATATAAAACCATCCATGACAAGATAAGAAAAGAAAAGGATTGATTTTGAAACAAATAATAATACCTATAACAACTTTTCTCCTCTTCAAAAAAATGAAGTTGAATGTACTTATTACCAATAACTTTGGCCACTGCTGAAGAATGCGAATGCGAGGCAAAGTTTAGCCAAAAGAGCATCTTCCATCAAGTTCCAAAGTATGGAAAAAGAAGGAATTACAGGTTGAAAATTGTGGCATAGCGTTATTTGTAGAAGGTGAAGAAAATCAATGGTACATTGATAACGAATGCTCAAGACACATGACAAGTGACAAAACCAAACTTCATGTATATAGTACACTAGAAATGGAAAATAAAGTTACTTTTGTAAATGATACTCCTGCTGTAATTAAAGGAAAAGGGTTTGTGTTTCTAAAAGAAAAGGTGAAGGCTAATGATGTCATGTGTGGATGGATTAAAGCATAACTGTTAAGTGTAAGTCAAATGTGTGATCAAGGAGCGAAGTTGTCTTGGTTCAAAAGAATGTGTGGTACGTGATCTTGATACGGGTAAAGCAATTATAAAGGAAAAAGAACTCCAAGCAACTTTGTATGTGTTAGAAGAGCTGCCAAAGATGAATGTTGCTTGAGTAAATCTTGACTAAATTGGCTATCAGCATGAATTTAGAAGGTTGGGGCATACGAGCTTCTCTCAAATCAACAAATCAAACGAGACTTAAAGGCTGGTAAGTGATCTTCCCAATATTACTGTACCTAAAAATATCATATGAAAATCTTGCCAATTCGGTAAGCAAACGAGAGTAAAATTTAATGCCAAGGAAGGATTATCAAGTAAGCCTCTTGAACTCATTCATACTAACATATGTGGATCTGTAAGGAAAAAGTCACCACGTAGTGAACAATACTATATCTTATTTATTGATCATTTCTCTAGAATGTGTTGGATTGGGTTGCTTAATCACAAAGATGAATCATTTGAGAAATTTCAGATCTTCAAAGCACTAGTTGAGAATGAATTAGATCTAAAAATCAAGTGTCTCAAATCTGATCGAGGAGGAGAATATACATCAGATGAATTCCTTGAATTTTGTGAACAACATGGCATAAAAAGATAGTTTTATGTAGCTGGAACTCCACAACAAAATGGTGTTTTAGAAATAATGAATAGAACAGTTCAACAAATGGCTAGATCTATGCTTGATGATTCTGGAACACGTGACACATTTTGGGGAGAAGCAACACATACAGTAGTAAACATTCTCAACAAGGCACATGTTCATGTAAATAGTGATAAAACTCCATATGAACTCTGGTATGGTAATCCTCCCACTGTAAAGCATTTTAGAATTTTTGGATGCAAATGCTTATCAAAAATAATGATGAAAAACTTGGCAAGTTTGAACCCAGAGAAGATGAAGGAATACTTCTTGGATACTCCTCTAGGAGTAGAGCATATAAATGTTACAATAAAAGACTTCAGAAGATTGTTGAATGTATTGATGTTGTTATTGATGAGTCTCCTGCAGCTCCAAAAGAAGAAAAACAAACAACAGATGAAGATGATGATGACATATATCCTTCTACATCAAAAAGGAATGATATAGACAGTAAACCCAATGAAGAACCCGAATATTATTTATCTGAAAAAGCTCCATCCAGATATGTTCAAAAAAATCATCCAGAATCTCAAATTTTGGGAGAAAACGGATCAGGTGTACAAACAAGAAGGACTCTTGTGGGATCTTCTAGCAATCTGGCATTTATGTCCACTATTGAACCACACAATGTCAGTCAAGATAGCAAAGATGAATGTTGGATTCAAGCCATGAATGAAGAGCTTGATCAAATTGAAAAGAATCACACTTGGGAATTAGTACCAAGAACTCATGACAAAAATGTCATTGGAACTAAATGGATATTCAAAAACAAGTTAAATGAGAATGGGGATGTTATAAGAAATAAAGCTATACTTGTTTGCAAGGGGTATGCTCAACAAGAAGGTATAGACTTTGAAGAAACCTTTGCTCCTGTAGCCAGATTTGAAGCCATAAGAATGTTTCTTGCTTTTTCAAGCTTCCAACAAATCAAAGTTTATCAAATGGATGTTAAATCTGCTTTTCTCAATGGTGATCTAGAAGAAGAAGTTTATATAGAACAACCAGAAGGATTAATTGTGGGAAATGATGAAAAACTTGTTTGTAGACTTAAAAAGGCTCTATATGGTCTCAAACAAGCTCCAAGGGCATGGTACTATCGTCTTGACAAATATCTTCATCAACAAGGATTTGAAAAGGGGTCTGCTGATAGAAACTTATACACAAAAACTGAAAATGACAAACTATTGATTGTGGTTGTATATGTTGATGATATCATTTTTGGAAGTAATGAAGAGTCTACGAGTCAGAAATTTGCTTTTGATATGCAGCAATAATTTGAAATGTATGTACTTGGGGAACTAACATTCTTTCTTGGCTTGCAAGTGCAACAAGCAACAGATGGCATATTCTTATCACATGAAAAATACCTCAAGCAAATCCTGAAGAAGTATGGCATGGAAGATTGCAAACCTATAAGTACACCAATGATAACTGCATTTTATATCGCTTCTAATGATGATTCCCCATGGTGAATCAACTGCATACAGATTCTAAGATAGGAAGTCTATTTATCTAATCGGGAGATTACATTCACATTATGCAGCAGTTGGGATTGCTGGACGATTCCAAGCTAATCCAAAAGAGTCTCACCTTCAAGCTGTCAAAAGAATATTCAAATATCTACAAGGAACTCAAGACTTTGGACTATGGTATCCAAAGAATGCTGATCTTGCTCTTCATGCTTACACGGATGCAGATTGGGCTGGAAATGTTGATGATCGGAAAAGCACTAGTGGTGGTGCATTCTATATGGGGCCCCGGTTGGTATCTTGGTTCAGCAAGAAGTGTGCCTATCATTTTATCTACAACAATCAAGATGAGGTAGGTCACAAGTACATGTTGCACCTAACTTTCCGGATGATGCAAACCTTACAAGACTTTCAATCAAATGTTCACCTTATCTCCATTATGTGTGACAATACAAGTGCCATCAGTATCTCAAAGAATCCTATTATGCATTCCAAGACCAAGCACATTCCCATCAAATATCACTTCTTACATGAACAAGTGCTTGAACAAAAGGTGAAATTGGAGTGTGTTCCCTCCAAAGAACAAGTTGCTAATATATTTACCAAACCTCTACCCAGGGAAGTGTTCGAATATCTCAGATAGAAACTGGGAGTAGTCTCTGTCATGCAGAAGATCATATCTACTTAAATACAAAAGATTAAATGGGTTGTGAGGTGTTGTTGGGAATCTCTGAATGCACAGGCTAAGGGGGAGCATTGGTCATATGAAAAGGATGCATTGTTGACATTTATAAGTCATTTTGTTATAGTATTTTTGAATATGTAGCATGATCTCAGGGGGAGCATGGTATTGTCAGTTCAAAGGTTCTTGATCAACTCTTTGCCATTGATGTCAAAGGTGGAGGAAAAGCAACAAAGGGCTTCTATAATACAATCATAGGAAGAGTATTTCCATCAATGCCAAAGGGGGAGACTATTGGAAATGTTGTCATTTATGGCAAAGGAGGCAGCAAAGACAGAGATAGGTGAAAGAAGCAGCATTAGCAAAGACAGAGACAGGCGAAAGAAGCAGCATTAGACAGGAAACAGAGGCAGCAAAGGCAGCAAGGCAGATAGCAAACAAAGGTAGAAGATAAATTAGAAGCAGCAGATGAAGCAGAGGCAGCAGAGTCCAATGCGATGTGATGCGATGTAATGAAAATGCAATGCGCTGCGATGTAATGAAGATGTGATGTGATGCGATAAATTTGCGATGCGATGCGGTGCGATTGCATATCACAATCAGTGAAACACAAAAGGAATATGCAGAGCAGATGCGATGCGATGCAATGTAATGAAGATGCGATGCGATGCGATAAGTTTGCGATGCGGTGCGATCGCATATCGAAATCAGTGAAACACAAAATGAATAGGCAGAGCAGATGTGATGCGATGCAAGTGCTTTATTTATAATTTTCCACTTCCAAAGGTGTAATTCAGTACTTTATAGTGTAATTTGATGTATTGCCAAAAATTTTACAAAGGTATTAACACTATGGACCAATTAAGCAATCAAAGGAAATTAGAGTGGGACCCAATATTAAAGGTGGATCATGCAATGGTTTATGTTGTAAACCAAGGTCGGATTTTCGTATAAAATTCAATGGAAAATGAACATAACTCAATGTGTTAATAAAAGACTGGAACCCTAAGTAGAAGAGCGGAACTGTGACCAAATGAACAGTGACGACAGTTTATGGTTTTTATCGCACCACTTTTGCGGGTTGAGCAGTATTCAAGAGGTTGGCTCTGATTCCATAGAACGGGCGACACGCATCCCTGTACGACTCCACAAAACCACTTGTCACTGTGCGCCATTACGCGTTATAGTTCGACACAGGATGCCCAGCGATATTGTTGTGCGCCGT
Source organism: Pinus albicaulis (assembly GCA_034641835.2). Taxonomy (NCBI): domain Eukaryota; kingdom Viridiplantae; phylum Streptophyta; class Pinopsida; order Pinales; family Pinaceae; genus Pinus; species Pinus albicaulis. Next base: position 526,882,577 of record CM076576.1, on the reverse strand, counting down.
TGATCTGGAGGGAAGCCATCGGACGGTGGTCGTATGAGGAAGATGCACGAAGATTAACCAAAGTATGGTGGGCCATCGCACATTAACGTTCGGCATTGGAGGTCGAGCGATATGCATATACGCCGTTGATCTGGAAGCTTGCTATCTAATGGTGATCGGACGCTGGACTTGCGCGAAGTTTACTTATGGTACCATGCGCGTATTTGATTGGCTATTGACTATATATGTGGGCCCAGGGTCAAAGGTTTATCATACGGTTAATTATTTGAAAGCGTTGGATATTTCTCTAAAGTGCGAAGGGTTGTAACTTTAATCCTAAAGTTCAGTTCAAAGTTGTAAATATATTTATTTGTCAATTTCTTCAAATTGATAAATAAATTAAAAATAAATCAAAGAGGCACGTGGGGTAAACTAAAGGAAATACTATCAAAGGAATACCATTAGCAGTTGAATGGTTTTTACTCATGGTATTGATAAAGGCTAAACTATTAAAGGAGAAGATGATTATTGTACAAAGTGTGCATGCGTAAAGGTGGTGAATAAAAAAAATTCTCTAAGGAATATATGCATGGAAAAACTCTGTTCTAAATTCTTAAATCTGAATCTACGATGCACCTATGGATATAATGATCTGACGATGATGAATCTCTGGTTTGATCGACTTACGAAATCATGAAGAACTGGTGCGAGTGTACTGAAGAAAATGAATAAATCTAGTGGCCTACAAGGTGTGTTGTATGGAAGTTGTTGGATCCAGTATGAAAATTGATGAAACGTGGTCCGCAATGGTGCTGAGGGTCAAAATCTTCAGTGAGGGGGTTGTAGCTCCCTTCAAGTGGTAGCTGGTAAACGAGAGCAGGGGGTAGTAGCTCCCTTCCAGGAGAGGCTGGTAAACGAGAGAAGGTTGTAGCCTTCTACAGGTGGATGCCTGCGTGCTGGTATGAGTCTGTGCCAGTACATGGTTGTAAGAAGTTTTCTTTATAATAAATATTGAAGACAGAGATGACGACAGTGGTGGTTTTCTCCCGAATTGGGTTTCCACCTTAAATCCTGGTGTTCGTGTGTGTTGCTTATGTGTGATGATTTATTCTGTTCTTACTGCACATGTTTACTTCTTACTAAAAATCTAATGAATGAATGATGCAATGATCTAAGTAAAGAATTATCTGCATAATGAGATCTCTGGTAGTACGCAAGTTTTATTAAGGATATCCGCGTGTATATGCAAGTTGGGTTCAGTAAAGTAATGTATGGGTTTTAGAGAAAGAAAAACTAAAAGTTTTTAGTCAGCCCTAAATACTGATTCACCCCTCCCTCTCAGTATTTTTCCCAACATGAATCTCCTCCTGTGGCTGATCCACATCTAGAGGCTCATCTTTGGGAACAAGAAGTTCCTCCTCTGCACGCAAGTGTAGCTCCCTCTCAAGCAACAACTTCATGGCTTTCACCTCTTTGAATTTTATATCCCATCACACCACAATCATCCGATGGTCTGGAAAATACACACAATAATTATGGGGTGTTTCTGTGTACCCCACAAATATCCCAACTTCTGCAGTCGACTCCAGCTTCTTCTTGGTGTCCTTTGTCACATGAATGTAAACAGATGAGCCAAAAATCTTCAAATGAGAAATATCAGGCTTCTTACTAGTAAAATATTCTTTAGGTGTACTCATGCCAAGTACTTTATGAGAACAATGGTTTTGCACATAAACCGCAGTGTTGCATGCTTCTGCCCACAAATGCATCGGTAGGCCTTGGTCATGCAGCATCACTTGTGCAACATCCACGATCATTTTGTTCTTCCTCTTCACGACCCCATTCTACTATGGGTTATGAGGCACTATGAGTTCTCTTCGAATTACTTCTTTGATACAGAAGTCTTTGAATTCACCTAAGATGTATTCACCACCATTATCGCTCTGTAGAGCTTTCACTTGCTTCCCCGACTCCTTCTCCACCAATGCCTTGAACTCACATAACTTTGAGAACGTTTCACTCTTCTTCTGCATGAAGAAGATCCAACATCTACGAGAATATTCATCAACAAATATAACATAATACCTATGTTTTACTGTTGAAGCAATTGAGAAAGGTCCACACATGTCTATGTGAATTCTCTCTAGGATCACCGAAGCATGGTTCTCCTTCTCATGAAAGGTGGTATTCACAAACTTACCCATAGTACATCCCTTGCACTGATCTGACTGCGCAAGAGTACCCTTGGGAATTCTAGTAGAAATATGTTGCAAAATCTTCAAAGCACCATGGTTAGGATGGCCCAATCTCCTGTGCCATAATTCTCCCTCATCCTGGCTCACCACTTCTTTTGCTTTGCCCACCATTGCAGCGTAGCCATCTACCTCCAACTTGTAGAGATTCTTAATTCGAACCCCTATCTTCTTGGTTTGAACCGCTGTTTTATGTCGAAGGAAGGATTTTCCCTCACTAAAAACAACATCATAACCTTTGTCTTCCAGCATTGCAACCGAGACCAAGTTCTTCTTCAGACCTGGAACATGCATAACATCCTTCAACAAGAATGGATTACTAGACTCCCTCTCAAAGGTAATGGTCCCAATGCCAGTCTCACTATACCGACCATCGTCACCCATCTCTATATGAATCTGGAGGTCCTTCTCCTCCAAGTCACTAAAAAAATCTTTGTCTCCCATCATATGGAAAGACGCACCACTATCAAGATACCACACTGATCCCATTACGCTTGAAACCAAGCACGAGATCAAAGAGAAATCAAGTTCAAATTGTGAGGCTAAGGCCTCTCTAGCTGCAGCTCCAGCAACGTTCTTGTTCTTCTTCTTCTGTGGACAGTTAGTGGCGAAATGCCCATGTTCGTGACAGTGAAAATACTTCACATTGGACAAATCCTGCTTCTTTCCTTTAGCTTCAGATTTTGAAGGAAATTTGTTCCCCTTCCCTTTCCTTGCTTTGGAAGGTAAAGCACAATTCTCTTCATCTTCATTCTTTGATGAAGATCCATCCCTGGTACCCTACCTTATCTCCTCCTGCACAAGATCTGACCAAAGTCGCTCCCATCCCGGCAATTACTCTCGTCCATTGATAGAGTCTTCGTAGCTATGCCAACTCTTCAGAAGCTCAAGGAGAGCCAAGCTCACCAACTATTCATCATCAATAGTAACCTCCACACTTCCCAGTTCATCCTTGCAGTGGACAAACTTCGTGAGGTATTTTGGAATACTGTCACCATTCTCCATTTTTATTTTTCTGAGCTTATCTTTAAGCGCCAACTTCCTCCGGTCACTTCTGCTTTGGAAAAAATCTGTCAAAGCCTTCCACATTAAGAATGGAGTGTCTTTCCCATGAAGGCTAGACAAAATATGGTCCTTCACACCTTTCAACATAATTATTCTTGTCTTTGATGTCTTCTTTTTCCATGCGTCAAGTAATGCAACATCGCTAGATCCCGACTTAGGAACATCGCTATCGATGAACTCCTTTAGTCCATTATCTTTCAGCACTTCCTCCATCCTATCATTCCAGGCTATGCAATTTGAGCTCCCATCAAGGGCATACTCCAATCACAACCCATTGAAAGCCATTTCAATGTATACTCAACTTCTGCACCAAGAATATTTTGTAGCAAATTCGAATTGTCCACCAGCACAAAATCACCAATACTTCACAATTGCAATCTTCAAGAATTAACAATTCTTTGATACCATGTAGAAATTATATACATTAAGCATGCATATGTCCTAGATTCCCCTGATCTCACAATATTTAACTTCTTGCAAAATACAGAATCATTCCACTGTTAATCTTTTGCAGAAAATTAATTGCACACACATGTGAAGCATAAATAAAAATAATCACACATAACACAGTTGTTTAACAGGAAAGCCTGAAGCTGAAAACCCAAAATATCATATATTATGTATCATGGAGATCATGTAACAATCCTCATACAAATCTTAGTACATCAAGCTCTCAGTACAATACAATCGTCACACACTAATCAGGAAAAATCTGCAAATCCATGCACTGATCTTTGCCCCCTGCTAGCCTCCCTCCACTGCAAAATCCCTGCTGAAGAATAGCTATGAAAGAATTCAAATTACCCTTGCCTTGACTACGCAATCCTCATTGGCAACTCCAATGTGTGTGTGATGCAGTCAATGCATCACTATAGTCACAACAGATCGTCTATCTCACCCTTTCACCTATCTCTGCACTGGGTCTCCACTGGATCTGACATGCACTGTAGTTAATTGTTGTATTGTTCAGTTGATTAATGAGTTATTATTTGTGAATTAATTAACTAATTTATTCACTCCACTCTCACTAGTGTATCATTCAGTTAGACTAGATACAACTAGCTCAACTGAGTCTAACTGAGTTAAACTGAATACAACTCCATAAACTACTCTTCCAACTCTGTCATAACTCTGCCACTTGAGTTCTAACTGAGTCCTCCACGCATGAGCTCCAGTAAACCCTTGGGAATTGTGTAATTCCTTCAGTCCACTGATGTGCCACATCTGTGCACTGAAACAAAGTTCTCCAAGAGAATAAGTTGCTATTTAGAGTCTGATTATTATTAAGAGCTAATAATAATCGACATGCATCTATTTTTATATTGACGATCTATAAATAGACTTCGCCCAATATTATAAAAATAGAATCTCATATATTTTTACAACTTGATCAACCATCCACAAATATCATCCTGCAACTTCTGAAATATGATCACCATGTCTAAAAATAGACATAGTCTAAAAATAGACTTGTGCCAAAAATAGCCTGCGGGCCCATTTAGTGAAGGCAACTCTTTTCACTAAGCTCATCATCTTGCTGAATCTCAACACCTTTTGCCCCTCATTATCATTCTCCTCCTTCATTTGGTGAGAAAAAACGTGTTTTTCAGCTCAAAGAGGCAAAATTTGGAAGGTGATGTGCATCTGTGAACTACACTACGCATCTGGAGGAGGCGCTACACATCTATGAACTGTGCTGCGCACGGGGAATAGTTGACCAATATTGCTTAAAAAACACCAAAATTAAAATTTTCAGCTTCCATTTAGGGTTTTTCACTCTCCAAAGTGTCTTAACAAGTAAGTACACTCATTTGTATGCCCTCTCTTCCTTTGAAAACCAAGAAAAATAACTAGCCAAGTTCCCTAGGGTTTTATTGGAATTTCATGATTTTGGTAAATGATCAATTGATGTTGTGAAACCCCAATACCACTGTTCCTACACCTCTATTTTCTATTTATACATCATTCCCATACCTCACGAACCATTTCCCATTATTTTTGCAACATCTCCCTATAAACCCTGGCCCTATTCTACCAAATTGGGCCATTTTTCTAGCTAGGACTATGTTTCAATTTCCTAGCTCACTCCCCTCACTCATTTACCTTCATTTAACTCCCTAAAAATTCATAATATCCCTTCCCATCTCCCTAAATTTTTCTACCCCCATCTCCCTTCCCTAAACTCCCTCATTGCATTCCCTTCACTCACTTTTCCCTGTTTTTCCCCTCCCATCATCTAGGGTTCTCAAATCATGGAAGGAGATTCCTCACCCTCAAATATGAGAAGAAAACAAAAAGGGGGGAAGATAATGAGGTATGAGCCCTCAAATTTCAATGAAATCATTTCCTCACCCTTCATCATAAAATGCTTTGAAGATGTCAATTGCCTAGGGTTTTGTCAAAGGGTGGAGGAGGTAGGTTACCATGAGGAGCAGACATATTTGTTTGCCACCAAATTGAAGGGAGAAAGGGCCACCATTGTAGGGATTGATTTTAATTTTTTATTTGATGCCATCTCTCTTGCCACATGGATACCAAACCATGGGGAGTATTGGTTCAAAGGCATGAACCTTGACCTTGAGTAATTAAAATCCTTCACAAAATTATAGTACATAGAGACTCATACCCACATTCTCCCATTCGGATAATTGCTAGAGAGGTATGCACCATTGATGAAGGTTATGATGAAATTATTAACATGTGAGGGTAGGTTTTCTAGATTGTACCGATATCATATTAGATTTCTCATGCACTTCACAGCAGTGAAGTCCCTAAACTTATGCAATTTCTTGTATAGAAGTGTGAGAAATATGGCAGAAAAAGTACTAGTCATGAACACGGATCATTAACCTAGCCTCTTTCACCACAGCTTGGTGAAATTCATAGTTCTCCATTATTTGGAAGAGAAGAACATGACATGGGATACCTTCATTTAGACAGCTTTGCAGATGCACACAACTACTGCACCATCTCAGCGATAAAACATATCACCTGCCATGTTAGCACAAAACATGGAGGTGGGATCATCAAGCAAAATTTTTGAGGTTTCAAATAGACCTAGGCCTGAATTTACTCTCACCTATCACATAGGCATGAGTTTTGTGTTTTCTCCTCTAAAAGAGGAAGGGGCCAAGCCTATTTCACTACAGGGATCACCATCAGCACAACATGAGACATCCATGCATGATGAGGAGGAACATGAATTTGACTTGATTGATTTGGAGGACCATGATGAGCAGGAAAACTTGCAGAGGATAATTAAAGAAAGGGATGCTCAGATCAAAGAGCTCTAAAACAATTTATCAAGGTCCCAATTCATCATTTCATTTCTTGAAAAGGAGAACAGTCAACTCAAGACACAACAGTTGATTTTGGAGAAAAGGTTGTTTGAGCCAAAAAAACATGAGAGATCCAAAGTAGTGGTTGAGCATGAAAATCATGATGAGCTTGAATAGTAAGTGAATAGGAAGAGGCCAAGAACCATGGGTCTCAAGAAGGCACTACAGAAAGAGAAAGAGTAAAACCTATAGATGAGGAACTAACTTTTGAAGAGAGGATTTCCAAAGAGATCAATGAGGACAAGGAGTTTTGGCTTGAGAAGGTAAATAATCACTTGGAAAAGCTCTTGGAAAATGAAAACAAGGATAACGCAATCCAAAAATGCATGGCTTCCCACTTTCAAATAAGAAATTAAATTGCACACATCAAAATCAAGCAATTGAAAGACAAACTTAAGCAAACCCAAAAAAAATTTAAGGAAACCCTAATCAGCCAAAAGGATCAGTGAACACTTGATTTTCTTGTTGATGCCTCAACGATTGCATAGTAAACCTCATCCAACACCTCTGGACCAATTTTGGGGAGATTTGGAGCAATTTTTTTTGGGTCAAATTTAGTGAAAAATTGCCGAATTCAAGAAATTGACTAAGGCTGGATGCACAACGCCTTGGCACTGCACTTTTTCCTCATGGATCAAAATGAAAATTGGCTTACATTTTTGGAAATATTATGCCCTCCTCTAAAAACCCATTTCCTCAGATTTTCCAGAAAGGGCACAGATTTTGAGAAAAATGAGAAAAAGGGGTAAAAAATCAGCAATTTGCCCCTCTTTCTGACAGGCGCTACACATCTGGAGACACCTTGGGAGAATGAGTTTTTGAAGGCCTTCCTATGGTTAATTTTCAAAAATTAAAAGTGTTATGGAAACAGGATAGGCAAGGCTATTTTACCATTCTCTCCTATTTCCATTTTTACTTCAGGAAGGTGCCCAAAAGTGGCCTCCGAGTTGGTGTCACGCATCTGGAATTTTTTGAGTTTTTAATTAAAATTTCACTGTGTAATTTTTTCCAATTTCCAGTTTTACTTTTGTAAAAGTCAAAAGGTAAATATAGATGAATGTTAAAATCATATTGTAAATGTAAATGGTAAAAATGCAGGTAAGTAGGTGTCTTATATTTCATTTATTTCTTTTAGGATATGTCTCTTAGTGGTTAGATTAAGGAGGAATTTGTTGTGCAACCTCCCTAGTGTGTAGCAAACTTCAGATAGGTGCATGAATTTGAATTTATTACTGGAAAATTTGACCTCCAAGGGAGGATTTCGACCTCAGTGGCTATATGAGGCCTTTTGTAATCATTTCCAAGGGTTGTAACATTGGACATTGAACTAGTGTATTTCATTTTGACAAAGTAATACAATGAATGTAGAAAAAATTTGCATCTTAAATTCAGGGATTCATGTGGTGAGATTGTAAGGATATGTTTCTCTTTCGTAAGTCACTCCATTTAATTCTTTCTCTTTCCATTACATATCTATTTCTTTCACTCATTGTCTTTAAAGTTTTAAGCATAGTTAATGAAGAATACATGCCCTGTTTTGATGTGATGATGATGTTGTCTTTATTTTCTTCTTAAGGAATGAATTAATACTTCTATGATTGTTCCTAATCTCTATGTCCATCCTACAACCCAACCATAAATCCTAAAGGGTCACTCAAGATTTCCTACCTAGCCCCTTTATTCCCATACAATTTTTTCTCTTGTAACCCTACCAGGATTTCAAGCCTAGCTCTAATAGTCCATTTTCATCCAACATGAAAATCCAAATAAAAAAAAACCTAACCTACATATATAGCCTAAAATATCCATTATCCAGTCAATTTGGTTGTGATCTCATTAAGAGAGCCCTCTCAGCCTAGTAGGGCTAGCTACTAGGTCAAAGTGGTATGTGGTTATCTTTATTGGTCTCCTTCTTAGCCTTCGGAGAACCAGTGGAGTGATAATTTGGGCGCTGTTGCTGGGGAGAGAAGTGGTAGATCGTCCCTAGGTGTATTAATATTTCTCATTGAATTCTAGGCATGTGGGTGATTGGTCCTAGTGTTCGTGAAGGTTGATTCAAAATTTGTAGAGAATCGAGTTATGGATCTAAAGAACATTATGGCTTCGAAAAGATATATGAGATCAAATCATGATCCTCATCCAACTTCTCTAGTTGAATATCCAGAGAGACTCATTATAAAGAAGAGACTTCAACACTTAAAGATTCAGTCGGATCCATCTTCATTGGTAAGATCTACATCATTACCTGCAAAAGTATTATCCCTAGAATATATTCCATTCGATTTAAAATTCGAATTGTCTTTGTTCAAATGAAATTATGAAACTTCATTGTCTGAAATAATGTTCAATCCATTAAGGTTGTCTGAGGTCAAATCATTATTTGAAGTAGCATTTGATTCATTAAAACTTGAAGATAACATATTATCTGAAGAATCTAAATCTGAGTCAGATTTCAGTAGAAACATCTGGAGTCAGTTTGATATACTCGAAAAACTAGCCAATCAAATCCAATACACATCAGAAAAATATATCATCTAGTATCAGCAAGAGTCTTTGTCTATTCTGACACCTTCCCAATCAGTTGTTGTATCTTCTTCCATCTCTTCTAGTTCATTACCTTTTTAGTCTACCCCTCCCATTGTTACTCCTGCACCACATTCAACAGGGTTCATGGCGAGATTTTCTCATCTAATTTTACCTGCTCAACTCAATGCCTTACCACAAGGCTATGGTCAAAGACTTCCTCTCTTTGATGAAAACTTTGAGATTACTGCCAAAAAAAAAATTATTCAAATTCATTGACTTCATTGATCTAGAATAGATTGATGCCAATGATGCAAAGACAAGGATCATTGCCCAAAGCTTCTTTGGGGAGGTTAAAACATGGTTTTGTTCTTTAACTACCAATTACATAGCTAATATGGAACAGTTAACTAATGCATTTATAGCTAGATGGGAAGTGAAAAATAATCCACTACAGATTCTATCCGAGTATGATAACTTAAATAGAAATCCTAATGAGTTTGTTCAAGATTTTACTACTCTCTTTAATCATATATATAATTAAATTCCCACTTAGATCAAGCCTCCTCTAGGTTTGGCTCTCTTGCACTATCCAGATGAATTTGATCTGGATATGGCATACCAGCTCCGAGAAATAATTCTTGCAACACTTGAGGAGATGCAGAAAAATGAAGTAAGTGTTGAAGACAACTTGATGATCAAAAAGTTAAAGACTAAAACTGAAATAAAGGTGACCATCAAGGAAGATGTTATGAAACCAATGCCCAAAATAGAAGAAAAGAGAGACCAACCTTAGAAATCAGTAGCTTCGAGGGAGAAACCTGCTTTACATTACATAAATGAATACTTATTGGATGATACAAATGAAAAAAACCTCCTTTCTATATATAGGAGTCCACGGGGTCACAATATAATCCTAGCCAACCTAACAATAATAATGTAAGGGCACAACAATAATAATAGTGGCCTTTTATGGGGCACAATAATAAAATATGGGGGCTAGAGGGGTACAAAAATAACAATAAGGGAGCTACACTAACAACAATAAGGGACTACACTAGTAATATTGGGTTCTAACATGTCCCTCTCCTTCAAAAAAGTGTTATCCTCAACGCTTGAGTAGCTCTGGATGCTTCTGTATAAAATTCTCATCCTACCATGTGGAATCTTCAGTGGGTAAGTTCTTCCACTTGATGAGATACTCTGAAATTGATCGATTTTGTAGTTGTCGGTTCTTTTTTCCGTGACTACTTTAGGTTCCAATATGATTTTCCTTCCTCATCAAGTTCTGGAAATATTGTTTGAACTAGAATTTTGTCACCTATAACCTTGTTTAAGCATGAAACATGGAAAATTGGGTGCACTTGAAACGAAGCAGGAAGCTCTAATTTGTACACCATAGTACCAATATTTTGCAACACCTTCTAAGGACCATAGTACTTTGGCCATAATTTATTATCCTTCTTAGCTTGCTTGAGGGAAATTTGTTTGTATGGTTGTAGCCGTAAAAATACCTAGTCTCCTACATGAAAACTTCTTTCATTGCAATGTTGATCTGCTTGTTGTTTCATTCGAATTTGTGCCAAATTTAGGTTCTCCTTTAAGAGTTGGAGAACTTGTTGTTGATGCTCGATGTGATCTTCCACTTCTTGAACCTTAGAATCTTATCTTAAAGATGATGTGATGCACGGTGGATGATATCCATAAAGTGCCATAAATGGGGTCATTTTTGTTGCAGTATGGAAGGAAGTGTTATACCACCATTCAGCCAGAGATAACCACTTGATCCCTTATGTTTGTTTTTAAGATACAAAAAAACGAAGATATCCTTCGAAACATTTGCTCACTATCTCAATTTTTCCATCGAATTGAGGATGATAATATGAGCTTGAGCTAGTTGAGTACCCAAACAAGAAAATAATTTTGTCCAAAAAATTCTAGTAAAAATGGGATCTATATTTCTTACAATAATCTTTGGGTTTCCATGTTGATTTTGAATTGTTTCCATAAATGTATTAGAAATTGTACTTGCTTTAAATGAATGAGATAATGCACAAAAGTGTGAATACTTGGTAAGTCTATCAACTACCACCATGATGACACTCTTCCCTTTGGACTTAGGTAAAGATATGATAAAATCCATTGAAACCTCTTCCAAACATTGCCTTGTAATGGATAAAGGTTGTATAAGGCCCGTGGTCTAAATTGTCTCAACTTTATTTTGATGGAAAACCAAACATTCTGCCACAAACTTTTAAATATAAAATTTAAGACCATCCCAAAAAAATTCTTTCTTCACCTTGTGGTAAGTTTTTAAAAATCTTGAGTGTCCTCCTAAGGGAGAGGTGTGCAATTCAAAAAGAATATTTTGTTTTAGTTGGGAATCCTTAAAAATATATAACCAATATCTGTACCAAAAGGAACCATTTTTCCAACTAAATGTATCGGATGTACTAGGATCTTGCTGCAACTTTTGAATGAGTGTCCACACTTTTTCTTCATTATTCGATTCATCCCTTTCTTCGACTATCCAATCTAGTTGGATAATAGAAATGGCACAAAGCAATGCTTCCACCTCTTCCTCCTTTATTGAGAGTGCATCTGCAACAACATTTAGCTTCCTTTTTTGTAGATGATTTCAAATTCATAACCCAACATCTTTGTGACCCATTTATGCTGGTCTTCTGAAGATATTCTTTGTTCCAAAAAGTTTTTAAGGCTATCATGATCATTTTTTACCTTCAAGTGTCTTCCCATTACATAAGGTCACCATTTATTTAGTGCATGTAGTATTGCCAACATTTCCTTCTCATAAATATCTTTCTGTAAATACTTTCTTTTGATTGGACAACTTTCAAAAGCAATGGGTATGTTGGGCTCGTAATTTTCACATTTTCATCATGTTTATCCTCGCCATTTCTCACATTCCATCACCTAATTTAACCATTGACCATACCATCTTCATGGGTTCACCTCATTATTTTCCAATTTATTTATTTTTAATATTATAAGAGAATGTATGATTAATTATTGGGAAATTGACATAATTCACTAATATCTCAAATGTGAATGAGCTTTGTAATGTGTAGAATTATTGGGAAGGATTATTCAAAAAGCTTCTCAAATATTTCCTCCACCATTTTAATAATTCAAAGGATAATTGCTCAAGCTTATTCCAAGGAGAAGATCATGGAGATTTCAAGGATAAGATCACAGAATATTCCAGGGAGAATACCATGGAGATTTAGATAACATATCTCATCCAAGATTTGTGGGAGATGAGTGAGGATTTAAAGGGATCATATTTTGTAATTATAAGGATATTAGTTGACAGAAAAGTAGATTTGTAATTATGAGTTGCTTATCTTGTTTTCAAAGCACTCATGTATAAATAGGAGTGCTCTTTCTCCAAGTAAGGTAGTAGGGGAATAGAGTAGAAGGAAGGAAAAGAAGATAGTAGGAGAAACTTGAGAATTTGAGATCCTTATTTTCTGAAGTTAATTGAAGACAAAATTTATCATTTTATTGTGCATGAGAGTTGAATAAGTTTCAGTAGCTGAAAGTGCTCTCAGTGTACAAGGCAAGGGTGGAGGGCCCCCACACCGAGCTAAGTACACTTCTTAGTTTATTTCGTAGCTGCAATTTCTGAATTAGTTTGTTTATGTTTAATTTGTTTATGCTAATTATTTTCAAGTATTGATGAATCTAATGATCATTCTTAACTTTCATATGAAAGGAAAAACAAGTGTTTAAAGTTAAACACTCTTTCTATCTAATCAAGATTTTCAGTTAGAATTCATCTTTACATGCCTTTACATGCTTTGATTGCTGATGGATCTTAATCTTGTTTATATTCTGCATACGAAGAGACAAACCAATATTTAAAGTTAAATACTTCTTCTATCTGATCAAGAAACTAAAACTAAGATTCATCTTTCCTTCTTTTTCTGAATTTCTATTTTAACAATAGCATTACTGATAAATGAATATATGATGAAGGAAATCATGACCTCTTCAGTGAAGAGCCTCTTCAATTATTACTTCATGTATCTTAATCTATTTTTTAGTTAAGTATTTTTTGATTTATAAATCATGAGGTAATCTTGTGAGAGAAGGAAAAACAAATCTCTTAAGTTAGGAGATTCTTCTACTTCTGATTGCACACTTGAATTTAGAAATCATTTAAGTTAGATTTATATTTGTAATATGAATTTCCTTTAATAATTCATCTTCTAAACTTGATTATAGTTTAAATCCATATATTTTGGAGATGCTTCTAAGTTCTACAAACTCGGATTGATAATTAAATGCTCGTGTTAATTTACCCAGTAAATTGACCCAACATTTTGGCGCCGTTACCGGGGAAGCATACTTCAACATAGTCAATTAGGAAGATTTTTTAGAAAAAACATAAAAAAAACAACAAACACCTAGTATTTCTTTTAGTTAAGTTTTATTATGCCTAGAATATAGATTAGAAGAGTAGACTAATTAAACAAAACCCCCATAAAAAAATACAAAAAAACAATAACTGCAAAATCCATTTGCACAACAATATCTAAAACGACATGATGTTAAAAAATCCATTTGGAGGGTATGTCACGACAAGGATCTTTTTAAATCCTTGTCCACACTTTAGAGTGATCACTAGGGATGAATCTTCAATTCAAAATTTGGAAGAGGAACAAAGCATTGATGAAGAGGATCCACAAGAGGAAAACTTGGAATCTTCTTCTAGTAAGGAGATGAACGACTCATGGATCACATGCGATGACGATCAAATACTAGAACCTGAACTTGAAGAGTTTCTAGCATGTATATTACAAGATCCCCCGTGCATTTAAAATTTTGAACAGGTGACACTTGAATAATTTTGTGACATGACAACTAAGGAGAGCCAAACAAAAAAATATCATCTTAAAACTTGGTTTCAATTAGCCATTGGATCACAACACCACTCCATTTTTCAATGTTCTTTCATGATCAGATAAATTTTCATGTCCAAGAATTTATTAAGATATATTTTTCAAACTTGGATGTGAGTTTAATTCTCATCTTGTTACGCTAATGGATGCACTGGAAATTTTCCTATACTTGAATAAGTATGCTCTCCTCCTGCGTTTTCACACGATCTCAAGGATCAGAAAGTAGGATGTCTATAAAAATTTTAAAGAATGAATAAACTAAGGGTTTGCAATATGCTTAATCAAAGTCATCTTTATATTTTCAAATCACTTTGTGTCCATTTTTCAATAAAATTTTATGAGTTTAGGAATATAATAAAATTTAGTTTCCTTCTACATTTATTTATTTTTCATTAAAAAAAAATATATTCAAACAAAATCTCACATAATAATATATATATATATATATATATATATATATATATATATATATATATATATATATATATATATATAATAAATGCGTCATAAAAAAGGGGGCCGAGAGCATAAGAAAAAAACGCATTGCAACACCATTTGCTTTCTTTTCCTGTTCTTCCTATGTAGTCATGCTCGGGTTGGTTGTTGATCTCTGGTTCTCAATACATATAACCAAACACATTTGCCCCCCTTCTTCCTAATCGTTTCTTTCATTGCGCCTGCTCCGGAACTGTGAATGAAAATCTGTCGATTATTGTGTACAAGTTCTGCAATGCAGAAGGGGAGGTTCTTGGGCATGTTTTGTATTATGGAAGAATGGGTAGCATTACCACCTTTGCAGCACTCTCCCAAAAAAATTTGAATTTAGAAATTTTTGCTTTAATTAATATCAAGAGTGGACTAAAATTTTTGAAGTGATGAGCACAGGAAGAGGCAAGATAGGTTCCAGTTCTTTAAATTTTACTTATCCCATCCCCCTATTCTATGATGAGATTCTGTTTTGGAAATCGGACATCTGATGAATCATTTGAAGCAAGGGTACGGATCTCATAATTGTAAGCGGGATAGAAGAGAAGGGAGTGTGACACGGAACCACCCAGAAGGAGTAGATACCTATCACCATGACCTATGGGAGCTCGAGAATTTAAGAGTGTGCCTCGATGTGTGCATTTCCCCCATACAGTACACACCTGAATTGCTGGATACCGTGGACACAATTGTGGTCATTGACAAATACAATATGCCCACGCCACAAGCGCAGATTGAGTACCAATCCCTCATTTTGACACCAGATGCAATAATACTTAAAGGAATAACAGGTTATAAAACATCGCTGACCTTCGCTTGTGCTTTTTTCTCTGGCTCTTAGAAGGCACCAACAATGCCCTTTCCCAAAAAAGGCCATGGCTAGAGCTCGTAGACCACAACTCCCTAGAAAATACTGCATCCATGGTAGAAGCGGTCACAAGGGTCCGCAAGGAATGGGCATAATTTTGCGTGAATTAAATCTTGTTGCTCTCTGGCGTCCTCACTTTCATCCTTTTCTCCTTTTCAAAAGTAGGCTTTTTAAGCCTTGCAAAATCATCTTGTTGTTTGTTCCCCAGGGAACAAGGAAACAATGCTTGCAAAGGCTCTCGAAACTAAGGTTGGTGCCAGTTTAATTAATGTTTCAATGTCCACCATTACATCAAAATGGTTTGGAGAAGATGAGAAAAATGTGAGGGCATTGTTTAGTTTGGCTGCAAAAGTGTCCCCAACTATGATCTTCATTGATGAGGTAGACAACATGCTGGGGCAACGGTCTAGGGTTGGAGAGCATGAGGCGATGAGGAAAATCAAGAATGAGTTTATGGCCCATTAGGATGGATTCCTATCTAAGAATGGAGAACACGTTCTTTTGTTGGCTGCAACTTGATGAAGCTATCATCAGACATTTTGAGTGAAGGATCATGGTAGCTATACCTTCAGTTGAGAATAGAGAAAAAAAGTCTCATGACACTCCTTGCAAAAGAGAAACTTGAAGAAGGCTTTAATTTCATGGAGCTTGCAACCATAACTTAAGGATATAGTGGCAATGACTTGAAGAAATTATGCACAACAGTAGCTTTCAAGCCTGTAAGAGAGTTAATAAGGAGAGAGAAAAAGAAACTAAAGGCCTGTGAAAAACCAAAGCACATGATTTGTGTCACCACTGGCTACTTTCGATGTGGTGGATATTCCCACCAAAAATATTTTCAAATGGTTAACTCTTTGAGGTCCTTTTGAGCTTATCACTCTTCAATGAAATATAATTGTTCATTTAAAAATTAAAAAAAAAAAATCAACATAAATAATAAATTAGAAATTTTGTTTTAATTTTTTATTTTAAAAAAAAATCAACATAATAATAAAAAAATGTTTTATAAATTTCACTAAAAAAAAAGAATGACCCACATTCATTTACAATTACATTGCATGAGGACATGCAATACTTTTAGTTGGGGGGTAATAAAAGTATCTTGGTGGTGCGTAACAAAAGTATGTTGGTAGGTTAGAATTGTCATTCATTTTCACTTCATTCATCCTTCCATAAATCACTTTCATTCCACCTCCATTTCACTACATTAACCTTATTTGGCTCACATATATGCTTAAAAAAAAAAAAAAATGTTTTATAAATTTCACTAAAAAAAAAAATGCCCCTCATTCATTTACGATTACATTGCATGAGGACATGCAATAATTTTAGTTGGGGGGTAATAAAAGTATGTTGGTGGTGCGTAAAAAAAGTATGTTGGTAGGTTAGAATTGTCATTCATTTTCACTTCATTCATCCTTCCATAAATCACTTCCATTCCACCTCCATTTCACTACATTAACCTTATTTGGCTCACATATATGTTTAAAAAATATATATAAAAAAATAATAAAGTGAATTTGTGGTCAAAATTTAGGATGCATATACTAATATCTAACATCTGAAATGAGATTGGTGCTATGTGTAGGTCGAAGAGAAGCTTATGCAAAAAGCCTCAACATTATGATGCGACACCATTTTCATCCATGATTGGTGTAACTTAGAAAACTAATAATAAATGGACATTTCATAAATTATTGAAAATGAGCTAATGTTTTTTTGAGTCACTTCATACAGGAATCATTGACGGAGATGGCACACAAAGGTGACAATATTTTTTTATGCAGGTATGAAAGACGATCATGAAGATGAGATCTCCAGAGATCACATGCATCATTGAAGAAAGGAGGCATTAAAACTTCATTACAAATGTCATGAAATTTTCCGCTACACAAAAATCCTTTTATGTCATGATATGTTTACTCACATTCTTCCTTCCAAGTGCCTTAATCATCCCTATGTTGTAGCCCATATTCCATTTCCTTATTCTTTATGACTTCATACATGCATATTTTTCTGAAGTGCATACATCATCTCCTTCTTATTTTTAAGTTCATTTTTCCTTGTCAATAAAAATCCCAAGCTCTCTTTCCATGATTACATTGCCCTACCATATACATTGTCTAATTCTGAGATCTTTTCATCTATAGTCCTAATAATAATTGTTTACAAACTCGCGTAGACTTATGTGGGATTCCTTAAGGCCCACCTTTCAACAAGTCTCAACCTATTGACCTTAACACCTTATCTGGGATAAAGACTAGAGTCATCATTAGTACCTGGAGGCTTGCATGCCCTAATGAAAAGTTTCTCGCCAACAGTCATGGGAATACATCAATGTCCCTTGATCATTGGATCTTGCAAGTGGCTCGACATCAGATCATTTATTCACACTTCCTAAGATGTATTTGGGTACCTTGGCACTTACTGACATCAATGCTGAGTTTGCCTCGCGATGGTTAATGACATCCATTAATAGTCGGTAATCCAAAGACTTCTTTTCATGCTCGACATCGACACATTCATTCGCATGACTAGAATTGTACCACTGGGTTTAGTAGCGGGTGAAGACTATATGTATTTTTCATGAATCCATCAGCAGTTATGATGGGATTCCTTCATCCATATGAGAGTACGACAGTTCCACTTTCAAACATCATCTTCAGATTCATACAACCAAGCAGCAGTACAAATTCTTTCACTTCATTCCAGCAACATGATATTCACATGATCCAACACCATGATATTTTCTTGATTTAGTAGCATGACATTTTCTCTCATGCAAATCAGCATGACATTTTCTAGATCCAGAAGCGGTAGCAACTACATTTATATTGTGTAGTTCATCAACAATTTGGGTAAGTGAAGGTATGCTATTTTCTAATTTTTAATGAACAATTTCTTACAAGTTGAAAATAAATGAACTTGGAAAATTCCCTCACCATATTACATTATCATTTTCCTTTTTCATAGATGTAACACTTCTTCAATTTAGGGGGGAATATTCATAACCATTTCATTCCATTCATCACCTCACATATTGTCGACCAACATGAATCTTCCAAACTACACTTCGTTGCAATTGATACATTGATATCTATTTTGGCATGATTCAAAAATATGAGAAAAGGTTTTCTTATGCATATTAATGACTTATCATTTCCATTTCATGACTTATCATTTGCAGTACATGCGTTAAAAAAGAGAAGAAAGAAAAAACAAATGTTGTTAACACAAGAAACAACATTTTTTATATTCATGGTTGTTTACACAAGAACCAACCATAGGAAATTTCAGTTACAGTACATGTATTTCAGATCCTGGAATGATACATTGTTAGAAACCATAATCATGCAAAGCCAAAAAAATTTAATCCATGCAAGGTTGCATGAGGACATGCAACAAGTTCAGTTGGGGGGTATGTTGGGCCTCGTAATTGTCACATTTTCATCATGTTTATCCTCGCCATTTCTCACATTCCATCACCTCATTTAATCATTTACATACCATCTTCATGGGTTCACCTCATTATTTTCCAATTTATTTATTTTTAATATTATAAGAGAATGTATGATTAATTATTGGAAAATTGATAAATTTCACTAATATCTCAAATGTGAATGAGCTTTGTAATGTGTAGAATTATTGGGAAGGATTATTCACAAAGCTTCTCAAATATTTCCTCCACCATTTTAATAATTCAAAGGATAATTTCTCAAGCTTATTCCAAGGAGAAGATCATGGAGATTTCAAGGAGAATATCATGGAAGATTCCAAGGAGAAGATCATGGAGATTTGGATAACATATCTCATCCAATATTTGTGGGAGATGAGTGAGGATTTAAAGGGATCATATTTTGTAATTATATGGATATTGGTTGAGAGAAAAGTGGATTTGTAATTATGAGTTTCTTATCTTGTTTTCAAAGCACTCGTGTGTAAATAGAAGTGCTCTTTATCCAAGTAAGGTAGTAGGGGAATATAGTAGAAGGAAGGAAAAGAAGATAATAAGAGAAACTTGAGACTTCGAGATTCTTATTTTCTGAAGTTAATTGAAGAAATAATTTATCATTTTCTTGTGCATGAGAGTTGAGTAAGTTTCAGTAGTTGAAAGTACTCTCAGTGTACGAGGCAAGGGTGGAGGGCCCCCACACCGAGCTAAGTACACTTATTATTTTATTTTGTAGCTAAAATTTATGAATTTGTTTTCTTATGTTTAATATGTTTATGCTGATTATTTTCAAGTATTGGTGAATCTAATGGTCATTCTTAACTTGCATATGAAAGGACAAACAATTGTTTAAAGTTAAACACTCTTTCTATCTAATCAAGATTTTCAGTTCGAATTCATCTTTACATGCATTTAAATGCTTTCATTGTTGATGGATCTTAATCTTGTTACTATTCTACATACAAAGAGACAAACCAGTATTTAAAGTTAAATACTTTTTCTATCTGATCAAGAGACTAAAACTAGGATTCATCTTTCCTACTTTTTCTGAATTTCTGTTTTAACAATAGCATTACTGATAAGTGAATATATGATGAAGGACAATTAGGACCTCTTCAGTGAAGAGACTCTTCAATTATTACTTCATTTATCTTAATCTATTGTTTAGTTAAGTAGTTTTTTATTTCTAATTCATGGGGTAATCTTGTGAGAGAAGGACAAACAAATCTCTTAAGTTAGGAGATTCTTCTACTTCTGATTGCAAATTTGAATTTAGAAATCATTTAAGTTAGATTTATATTTGTAATATTAATTTCCTTTTAATAATTCATCTTTTAAACTTGACTATAGTTGAAATCCATATATTTTAGAGATGCTTCTAAGTTCTACAAACCCGGATTGATAATTAAATGCTCTTGTTAATTTACCCAGTAAATTGACCCAACATTTTGGCGCCATTGTCGGGGAAGCATACTTCAACATAGTCAATTAGGAAGATTTTTTAGAAAACTCATTAAAAAAACAACAAAACCCAGTATTTCTTTTAGTTAAGTTTTCTTATGCCTAGAATAGAGACTAGAAGAGTAGACTCATTAAACAAAAGCCCCATCAAAAAAATATAAAAAAACAATAACTTAAAAATCCATTTTCCCAACAAGATCTAAAATGACATGATGTTAAAGAAGCCATTTGGAGGGTATGTCACGACAAGGATCTTTTTAAATCATTGTCCATAATTTAGAGTGATCACTCGGGAGGAATATTCAATTCAGAATTTGGAAGAGGAACAAAGCGTCGATGAAGAGGATCCACAAGAGGAAAACTTAGAATCTTCTTCTAGTAAGGAAATGAATGAATCATGGATCACATGCGATGACGATCAAACACTAGAACCTGAAATTGAAGATTTTCTAGCATGTATATTACAAGATCCCTTGTGCATTTCAGATTTTAAACAAGTGAGACTTGAAGAATTTTGTGACATGACAACTAAGGAGAGCCAAGCAAACAAATATCATCTTAAAACTTGGTTTCAATTAGCCATTAGATCACAACACCACTCCATTTTTCAATATTCTTTCTCATCAAATCCTTATGATCAGATAAATTTTCATGTCCAAGAATTTATTAAGGTATCTTTTTCAAATTGGGATGTGAGTTTAATTCTCATCTTGTTACGCAAATGGATTGGCTCTAGGATCATAAAATAGGATGTCTATAGATGTTTTCAAGAATAAATAAACTAAGGGTTTGCAATATGCTTAGTTAAATTCATCTTTAGATCTGCAAATCACTTTGTGTCCATTTTTTATTAAAATTTTCTGAGTTTAGGAATATAATAAAATTTAGTTTCTTTCTAAATTTTTCTTAAAAAAAGAAAAGAAAAAATTCAAACAAAATCTCACATAATAATAATATATATATTATTAAAAAAAAAAATTCTTTTGAAAACTAACAATCTTTTTTAGAGATAGGATTCAATTTCATTTTTTTTAGATTTTTAATAGAAAAATATAATAAAGCAAACAAACCCATTCAAATAAAAAAAACAAAACAAAAAATAATAAAAATATACAAAAACAAAAAAAATAAAATATACAAAAATAAAACATAAAACACCAATATATATTAAAAAAACAAAACATATAAAAAATTAATGCGTCATAAAAAAAGGGAGCCGAGAGCATAAGAAAAAAATGCACTGCAACATTGCCTGCTTTCTTTTCCTATTCTTCCTATGTATTCGTGCTCAGGATGGTTTTTGTTCTCTAATTATCAATACATATAACCAAACACATTTCCCCTTCTTCTTCCTAACTATCGTTTCTTTCATTGCACCTGCTCCGCAACTGTGAATGAAAATCTGTTGGTTATGGTGTACAAGTTTCGCAATGCAGAAAGGGAGGTTCTTGGGCGTGTTTTGTATTATGGCGAAATGGGTATCACTACCACCTTTGCAACACTCTCCCCAAACAGTGTGAATTTAGAAATTTCTGCTTTGATTAATATCAAGAGTGGACTGAATATTTTGACGCGATGAGTGTAGGAAGAGGCAAGATAGGTTCTATTTCTTTAATTTTTACTTATCCCATCCCCCTGTTCTCTAACGATATTCTGTTTTGGAAATTCAACATTTTATGAATCATTTGAAGTGAGGGTACGGATCTCAACATTGTAAGCGGGATAGAGGAGAAGGGAGTGTGACACAAAACCACCCAGAAGGAGCAGATACCTATCACCATGACTGGTGGGAGCTCGAGAATTTAAGAGTGCGCCTCGATGTGTGCATTTACCCCACACAGTCCACGCCTAAATTACTGGATCCCGTTGACACAATTGCGGTCATTGACAACTACAGTATGCCCATTCCACAAGCACAGATTGAGTACCAATCCCTCACTTCACCACCAGATGCAATAAAACTAAAAGGAATAACAAGTTATACAATGTCATTGACCGCTGCTCGTGCTTTGTTTTTGGGCTCTTAGAAGGCACCAACAATGCCCTTTCCCAACGGAGGTCATGGCTAGAGCTCGTAGACCACAGCTCCCTTTCAAAAGTTGCATCCATGGCAGAAGCGGTCACAAGGGTCCGCAAGAACTAGGCATACTTCTGCTTGAATTACCTCCTACTGCTCTCTGGCTTCCTCACTTTCAACCTTTTCTCCTTTACAAAGGCGGGCGTCTTAAGCCTTGCAAAGGCATGTTATTGTTTGGCCCCCCAAGAACTGGGAAAACAATGCTTGCAAAGGCTCTCACAACTGAGGTTGGTGCCACTTTCATTAATGTTTCAATTTCCACCATTATGTCAAAGTGGTTTGGAGAAGATGAGAGAAATGTGAGGGCATTGTTTAGTTTGGCTGCAAAAGTGTCCCCAACTGTGATCTTCATTGATGAGGCAGACATCATGTTGGGGCAACGGTCTAGGGTTGGAGAGCATGAGGCGATGAGGAAAATGAAGAATGAATTTATGGCCCATTGGGATGGATTGTTGTCTAAGAATGGAGAACGCGTTCTTGTGTTGGCTGCAACTTGATGAAGCTATCATTAGAAATTTTGAGCAAAGGATCATGGTAAATATACCTTCTGTTGAGAATAGAGAAAAAAAAATATCATGACACTCCTTGCAAAAGAGAAACTTGAAGAAGGTTTTAATTTCAAGGAGCTTGCAACCATAACTGAAGGATACAGTGGCAATGAATTCAAGAACTTATGCACAACAACAGCTTTCTAGCCTGTAAGAGAGTTAATAAGGAGAGAGAAAAAGAAACTAAAGGTCGGTGAAAAACCAGAGCACATGATTTGTGTCATCACTGGCTAGTTTGGAAGTGGTGGATATTCCCACCACAAAGATTGTTAGTTGGTTGAGGTCATTTTAAGTTTATCACTCCTTAGTGAAATATGATTGTTCATTTAAAAATAAAAAATAAAAAAATAAACATAAATAATAAATTAAAAATTTTGTTTTAATTTGTTATTTAAAAAAAAATAAAAAATCAACATAATACAAGAAATTGTTTTTTAAATTTTAGTTAAAAAAAAAATGCCCCACATTCATTTATGATTACATTGCATGAGGACATGCAATACTTTTAGTTGGGGGTAATAAAAGTTTGTTGGTGGTGCGTAATAAAAGTATGTTGGTAGGTTAGAATTGTAATTCATTTTCACTTCATTCATCCTTCCATAAATCACTTCCATTCCACCTCCATTTCACTACATTAACCTTATTTGGCTCACATATATGTTTAAAAATAATGAAAAAAATTAATATAGTGAATTTGTGGTCAAAATTTAGGATGCATATACTAATATCTAACAAGTGAAATGAGACTGGTGCTATGTGTAGGTCAAAGAGAAGCTTATGCAAAAAGCCTCAACATTATGATGTGACACCCTTTTCATCCATGATTGGTGTAACTTCGAAAAATAATAATAAATGGACATTTCATAAATTCTTGAAAATGGGCTAATTTTTTTTTGAGTCACTTCATACAGGAATCATCGACAGAGATGGCACACAAAGGTGACAATTTTTTTTATTTATTTTATATTATTTTATTTTTTAATTTTATTTTTAAATTTTATTTTATGCACGTAAGAAAGACGGTCATGAAGAAGAGATCTCCCGAGATCACATGCATCATTGAAGAAAGGAGGCATTAAAACTTCATTACAAATTTCATGACATTTTCCGCTACACAAGAATCCTTTTGCGTCATGATATGTTTACTCACATACTTCCTTCCAAGCGCCTTAATCATCCCTATGTTGTAGCCCATCTTCCATTTCCTCATTCTTCATGACTTCATACATTCCTATTTTTCTGAAGTGCATACATCATCTCCTTCTTATTTTTCAGTTCATTTTTCCTCAATAATAAAAAATCCCAAGCTCTCTTTCCATGATTACATTGCCCTACCATATACACTGCCTGATTCTGAGATATTTTCATTTAAAGTCCTACCAATCATTTTTTACAAACTCGCATTGACTTATGTGGGATTCCTTAAGGCCCACCTTTCAACAAGTTTCGACCCATCAACCTCAACACCTTATCTGGGATAAAGAATATAGTCATCATTAGTACTTGGAGGCTTGTATTCCCTAATGACAAGTTCTCTTGCCGATAGTCATGGGAATACATCAATGTCCCTTGGTCATTGGATTTTGCAAGTGGCTCGACATCAGATCATTTATTCAAACTTCGCAAGATGTAATTGGGTACCTTAGCACTCATTGACACCAATAGTGAGTTTTCCATGCATTGGTTAACGACATCCATTAGTGGTCGGTAATCCAATGACTTCTTTTCATGCTCAACATCGACACATTCATTCACATGACTAGAATTGTACCACCGAGTTTAGTAGCAAGTGAAGACTATATGTATTTTTCATGAATCCATCACTAGTTGCGATGACATTCCTTCAACCATATGAGAGTACAAAAGTTCCACTTTCAAACGTCATCTTCAAATTCATACAACCAAGTAGCAATACAGATTCCTTCACTTCATTCCAGCAAAATGATATTCACAAGATCCAACACCACGTTATTTTCCTGATCTAGTAACATGACATTTTCCTGATCCAGAAGCTGCAACAGCTACATTCATATTGCATAGTTCATCAACGGTTTGGTACGTGAAGTTATGTTATTTTCTAATTTTTAATCAACAATTTCTTACATGTTGAAAATAAATGAACTTGGAAAAATCCCTCACCATATTACATTATATTTTTCCTTTTTCATAAATGTAACACATCTTTAGTTTGGGGGGGAATATTCATAACCATTTCATTCCATTCATCACCTCACATATTGTCGACTAACATGACTCTTCCAAACTACACTTTGTTGCAATTGATACATTGATATCTATTTTGGCATGATTCAAAAACATGAGAAATTGTTTTCTTATCATATTAATGACTTATCATTTCCAGTATATGACTTATCATTTGCAGTACATGTGTTAAAAAAGAGAAGAAAGAAACAATAAATGTTGTTAACACAAGAACCAACATTTCTTATATTCATGGTTGTTAACACAAGAACCAAACATAGGAAATATCAGTTACAGTACATGTATTTCACATCTTGGAATGATACATTGTTAGAAACCATAATCATGCAAAGCCAAAAGTTTTTTATCCATGCAAGGTTGCATGAGAAAATGCAACAAGTTTAGTTGAGGGGTATGTTGGGCATCGTAATTGTCACATTTTCATCATGTTTATCCTCGCCATTTCTCACATTCCATCACCTCATTTAACCATTTACCATACCATCTTCATGGGTTCACCTCATTATTTTCTAATTTATTTATTCTTAATATTATAAGAGAATGCATGATTAATTATTCGAAAATTGACATATTTCACTAATATCTCAAATGTGGATGAGCTTTGTAATGTGTAGAATTATTGGGAATGATTATTCAAAGAGCTTCTCAAATATTTCCTCCACCATTTTAATAATTCAAAGGATAATTGCTCAAGCTTATTCCAAGGAGAAGATCATGGAGATTTCAAGGAGAAGATCATGGAAGGTTCCAAGGAGAAGATCACAGAGATCTAGATAACATATCTCATCCAATATTTGTGGGAGATGATTGAGGATTTAAAGGGATCATATTTTGTAATTATAGGGATATTGGTTGAGAGAAAAGTGGATTTGTAATTATGAGTTGATTATCTTATTTTCAAAGCACTCATGTATAAATAGGAGTGATCTTTCTCCAAGTAAGGTAGTAGGGGAATAGAGTAGAAGGAAGGAAAATAATATAGTAGGAGAAACTTGAGACTTTGAGATTCTTACTTTTTGAAGTTAATTGAAGACAAAATTTATCATTTTCTTGTGCATGAGAGTTGAATAAGTTTCAACAGCTGAAAGTACTCTCAGTGTACGAGGCAAGGGTGGAGGGCCCCCACACCGAGCTAATTACACTTCTTAGTTTCGTAGCTGCAATTTCTGAATTAGTTTGCTTATGTTTAATTTGTTTATGGTGATTATTTTCAAGTATTGATGAATCTAATGATCATTCTTAACTTGCATATGAAAGGACAAATAAGTGTTTAAATTTAAACACTCTTTCTATCTAATCAAGATATTCAGTTATAATTCATCTTTACATGCCTTTACATGCTTTGATTGCTGATGGATTATAATCTTGTTTCTCTTTTTCATACGAAGAGACAAACCAGTATTTAAAGTTAAATACTTTTTCTATCTGATCAAGAGACTAAAAGTAAGATTCATCTTTCTTGTTTTTTCTGAATTTCTATTTTAGCAATAGCATTACTGATAAATGAATATATGATGAAGGAAAATCAGGACCTCTTCAGTGAAGAGCCTCTTCAATTATTACTTCATGTATCTTAATCTATTGTTTAGTTAAGTGGTTTTTTATTTATAATTCATGAGGTAATCTTGTGAGAGAAGGACACACAAATCTCTTAAGTTAGGAGATTCTTCTACTTCTGATTGCACACTTGAATTTAAAAATCATTTAAGTTAGATTTATATTTGTAATATGAATTTTCTTTTAACAATTCATCTTCTAAACTTGACTATAGTTGAAATCCATATATTTTGGAGATGCTTCTAAGTTCTACAAACCCAGATTGATAATTAAATGCTCGTGTTAATTCACCCAGTAAATTGACCCAACATTTTGGCACTGTTGCCGGGAAGCATACTTCAACATAGTCAATTAGGAATATTTTTTAGAAAACACATAAAAAAAACAACAAAAACCTAGTATTTCTTTTAGTTGAGTTTACTTATGCCTAGAATAGAGATTAGAAAAGTAGACTCATTAAACAAAACCCCAACAAAAAAAATATAAAAAAACAATAAATGCAAAATCCATTTGCCCAACAAGATCTAAAACAACATGATGTTAAAGAAACCATTTGGAGGGTATGTCATGACAAGGAGCTTTTTAAATCCTTGTCCATGATTTATAGTGATCACTAGGGATGAATCTTCAATTCAGAAGTTGGAAGAAGAACAAAGCATCAATGAAGAGGATCCACAAGAGGAAAACTTAGAATATTCTTCTAGTAAGGAGATGATTGACTCATGGATCACATGCGATGATGATAAAAAAACTAGAACCTTAAATTGAAGAGTTTCTAGCATGTATATTGCAAGATCCCCCGTGCATTTCAGATTTTGAACAAGTTACAGTTGAAGAATTTTGTGACATGACAATTAAGGAGAGCCAAGAAAACAAAGATCATCTTAAAACTTGGTTACAATTAGCCCTTGGATCACAACACCACTTCATTTTTCAATGTTCTTTCTCATCAAATCCTTATGATTAGATAAATTTTCATGTCCAAGAATTTATTAAGGTATCTTTTTCAAACTTGGATGTGAGTTTAATTCTCATCTTGTTATGCAAATGGATGCACTGGAAATTTTCCTATACTTGAAAAAAAATGTGTTTTTCTGCAATAGAGTAGGTAGGCTATTATTTTCTTCAGTTTTGAATAAGTATGCTCTCCTCCTGCATTTTCACACGATCTCGAGGATCGGAAAGTAGGATGTCTATAGACATTTTCAAGAATGAATAAACTAAGGGTTTGCAATATATTTAATCAAAGTCATATTTAGATCTGCAAATCACTTTGTATCCATTTTTGAATAAAATTTTTTGAGTTTAAAAATATAATAAAATTTAGTTTCTTCCTAAATTTTAGGTTTTTTTTTTTTTTTTAAATTAAAAAAAAAAATTCAAACAAAATCTCACATAGTAATAATATATATATATATATATATATATATATATATATATATATATATATTTAAAAAAATTGTTTTTGAAAACTAACATTTTTTTTTTAGAAATAGGATTCGATTTCATTTTTTTTAGATTTTTAATAAAAAAATATAATAAAACAAACAAACCCATTCAAATAAAAAAAAAAAAAAACAATAAAAAAAAAAACAATTAAGCAATTAAAAACAAATTAACAAATTTAATTTTTTTTTTAAGGGATAAGATTCACATTCATTTATTATTTTTTATTTTTTGTTTAAAAAACAAAAACAAAAAATAATAATTAAAAAAACACAAAACAAAAACACAAATAAAATAAAATAAACAATAAAAAATAAAATATACAAAAATAAAACATAAAACACCAATGCATATTATAAAAAAATAAAACATATAAAAAATAAATGCATCAGAAAAAAATGGGGGCCGAGAGCATAAGAAAAAACACACTGTAACACCATTTTTGTTTTCCTATTCTTCCTATGTATTCGTGCTCAGGATGGTTGTTGTTCTCTGGTTCTCAATACATATAACCAAACGCATTTTCCCTTCTTCTTTCTCACTATCGTTTCTTTCATTGCGCCTGCTTCGTAATGTAGACGGGGAGGATCGGTTATTGGGCATGTTTTGTGTTATGGAGGATTTGGTATCACTACCACCTTTGCAGCACTCTCCCCAAACAGTGTGAATTCAGAAATTGTTGTTTTGATTAATATCAAGAGTGGAGTGAACATTTTGACGCGATGAGCACAGGAAGAGGCGAGATAGGTTCCAGTTCTTTAAATTTTACTTATTCTATGAAGAGATTATGTTTTGGAAATCCGACATTTGATGAATCATTTGAAGCGAGGGTACAAATCTCAGCATTGTAAGCATGATAGAGGAGAAGGGAGTGTAACACGGAACTTCCCAGAAGGAGAAAATACCTATCACCATGACCGGCGAGAGCTCGAGAATTTAAGAGTGCGCCTCGATGTGTGCATTTCCCCCATACAGTCCACACCTAAATTATTGGATACCGTTGACACAATTGCGGTCATCGACAACTACAATATTCCCATGCCACAAGCGCAGATCAGGTACCAATCCCTCATTTCGACACCAGATGCAATAAGAGTAAAAGGAAGGCCGCTGACTGCCGTTCGTGCTCCCTTTCCCAACGGAGGCCATGGCTAGATCTCGAAGGCACCAACAACTCCCTTTCCCAACGGAGGCCATGGCTAGAGCTCGTAGACCACAACTCCCTAGCAAAGCCCGTGTCCATGGAAGAAGCGGTCACAAGGGTCCGCAAGAACTAGGCATACTTCCGCGTGAATTACCTCCTTTTGCTCTCTGGAATCCTCGCTTTCAACCTTTTCTCCTTATAAAAGGCGGGCTTCTTAAGCCTTGCAAAGGCATCTTGTTGTTTGCCCCCCCAGGAACTGGGAAAACAATGCTTTCAAATTCTCTCACAACTGAGGCTGGTGCCAGTTTCATTAATGTTTCAATGCCCACCATTATGTTGAAGTGGTTTGGAGAAGAAAAAAAATGTGAGGGCATTGTTTAGTTTGGCTGCAAAAGTGTCCCTAACTGTGATCTTCATTGATGAGGTAGACAACATGCTGGGGCAACGGTCTAGGGTTGTAGAGCATGAGGCGATGAGGAAAATCAAGAATGAGTTTATGGCCCACTAGGATGGATTATTGTCTAAGAATGGAGAATGTGTTCTTGTGTTGGCTGCAACTTGATGAAGCTATCATCAAACGTTTTGAGCGAAGGATCATGGTAGATATACCTTCTGTTGAGAATAGAGAAAAAAATTTTCATAACACTCCTTGCAAAAGAGAAACTTGAAGAAGGTTTTAATTTCAAGGAGCTTGCAACCATAACTGAAGGATACAGTGGCAATGACTTGAAGAACTTATGCACAATATAAGCTTTCCAACCTATAAGAGAGTTAATAAGGAGAGAGCAAAATAAACTAAAGGCCAGTGAAAAACTAGAGCACACGATTTGTGTCATCAGTGGCTACTTTGGAAGTGGTGGATATTCCCACCACAAATATGGTCAGGTGGTTAACCCTTTGAGGTCCTTTTGAGTTTATCACTCTTCAGTGAAATATGATTGTTCATTTAAAAAATAAAAAAAAATCAACATAAATAATAAATAATAAATTTTGTTTTAATTTATTATTTAAAAATAAATAAATAAATAAATCAACATAATAAAAAAAATGTTTTTTAAATTTCACTAAAAAAAAAAAAAATTGCCCCACATTCATTTACGATTACATTGCATGACGACATGCAATACTTTTAATTGGTGGGTCATAAAAGTATGTTCGTGGTGCGTAATAAAATTATGTTGGTAGGTTAGAATTGTCATTCATTTTCACTTCGTTCACCCTTCTATAAATCACTTCCATTCCACCTCAATTTCACTACATTAACCTTATTTGGCTCAAATATATGTTTAAAAATAATAATAATAATAATAAAATGAATTTTCGATCAAAAGTTAGGATGCATATTCTAATATCTAACAAGTGAAATGAGATTGGTGGTATGTGTAGGTCAAAGAGAAGCTTATGCAAAAAGCCTCAACATTACAATGCGACATCCTTTTCATCCATGATTGGTGTAACTTCAAACAATAATAATAAATGGAAATTTCATAAATTCTGACTAAGTTTTTTTTGAGTCACTTCATACAGGAATCATCGACGGAGATGCCACACAAATGTGACAATTTTTTCTTTTATGTAGGTATGAAAGACGATAATGAAGACGAGATCTCCAGAGATCACATGCATCATTGAAGAAAGGAGGCATTAAAACTTCATTACAAATGTCATGACATTTTCCGCTACACAAAAATCCTTTTGCGTCATGATATGTTTACTCACATTCCTCCTTCCAAGCGCCTTAATAATCCCTATGTTGCAGCCCATCTTCCATTTCCTTATTCTTCATGACTTCATACATGCCTAATTTTTTGAAGTGCATACATCATCCTTCTTATTTTTCAGTTCATTTGTCCTTGTCAATAAAAATCCCAAGCTCTCTTTCCATGATTACATTTCCCTACCATATACACTTCCTGATTCTGAGATCTTTTCATCTATAGTCCTACCAATCATTTTTTACAAACTCGCGTTGACTTATGTGGGATTCCTTAAGGCCCACCTTTCAACAAGTCTCAACCCATCAACCTCAACACCTTATCTGGGTTAAATACTAGAGTCATCATTAGTACCTGGAGGCTTGTATGCCCTAATGACAAGTTCTCTCATCGAAAGTCATGGAAATATATCAATGTCCCTTGATCGTTGGATCTTGCAAGTGGCTCGACATCAGATCATTTATTCGCACTTTGCAAGATGTACTTGGGTACCTTGGCACTCATTGACATCAATGGTGAGTTAGCCTAGCGTTGGTTAATGACATCCATTAATGGTCGGTAATCCAATGAATTATTTTCATGCTTGACAGTGACACATTCATTTGCATGACTAGAATTGTACCATCGAGTTTAGTAGCGGGTGAAGACTATATGTATTTTTCATGAATCCATCAGCAGTTGTGACGACATTCCTTTAGCCATATGAGAGTACGACAGTTCCACTTTCAAACATCATCTTCAGATTCATACAACCAAGTAGCAATACATATTCCTTCACTTCATTCCAGCATCATGATATTCACATGATCCAACACCACGATGTTTTCCTGATCTAGTAGCATGACATTTTCTCTCATGCAAATCAACATGACATTTTCCTGATCCAGAAGCGGCAGCAACTACATTTATATTTCATAGTTCATCAAAGGTTTGGGTAAAAGTGAAGGCATGTTATTTTATAATTTTTAATCAACAATTTCTTACATGTTGAAAATAAATGAACTTGGAAAAATCCCTCACCATATTACATTATCTTTCTCCTTTTTCATAAATGTAACACATCTTCAGTTTATTGTCGACAAACATGACTCTTCCAAACTACACTTCTTTGCATTTGATACATTGATATGTATTTTGGCATGATTCAAAAATATGAGAAAAAGTTTTCTTATGCATATTAATGACTTATCATTTCCAGTACATGACTTATCATTTGCAGTACATGCATTAAAAAAGAGAAGAAAGAAAAAATAAATGTTGTTAAGACAAGAAACAACATTTCTTATATTCATGGTTGTTAACACAAGAACCAACCATAGGAAATATCAGTTACAATACATGTATTTCACATCCTTGAATGATACATTGTTAGAAACCATAATCATGCAAAGCCAAATGTTTTTAATCCATGCAAGGTTGCATGAGGACATGCAACAAGTTCAGTTGGGGGGTTTGTTGGGCCTCGTAATTGTCACATTTTCATCATGTTTATCCTCACCATTTCTCACATTCCATCACCTCATTTAACCATTTAATATACCATCTTCATGGGTTCACTTCATTATTTTCCAATTTATTTATTTTTAATATTATAAGAGAATGTATGATTAATTATTGGAATATTGACATATTTCACTAATATCTCAAATGTGGATGATCTTTGTAATGTGTATAATTATTGGGAAGGATTATTCAAAAATCTTCTCAAATATTTCCTCCACCATTTTAATAATTCAAAGGATAATTTCTCAAGCTTATTCTAAGGAGAATATCATGGAGATTTCAAGGAGAAGATCATGGAAGATTCCAAGGAGAAGATCATGGAGATTTGGATAACATATCTCATCCAAGATTTGTGGGAGATGTGTGATGATTTAAAGGGATCATATTTTGTAATTATATGGATATTGGTTGAGAGAAAAATGGATTTATAATTATGAGTTGCTTATCTTGTTTTCAAAGCACTCATGTATAAATAGGAGTGCCCTTTCTCCAAGTAAGGTAGTAGGGGAATAGAGTAGAAGGAAGGAAAATAAAATAGTAGGAGAAACTTGAGACTTTGATATTCTTATTTTCTGAAGTTAATTGAAGACAAAAATTATCATTTTCTTGTGCATGATATTTGAATAAGTTTCAGTAGCTGAAAGTACTCTCAGTGTACGAGCCAAGGGTGGATGGCCCCCACACCGAGATAAGTACACTTCTTAGTTTATTGCATAGCTGCAATTTCTGAATTAGTTTTCTTATGTTTAATTTGTTTATGCTGATTATTTTCAAGTATTGATGAATCTAATGATCATTCTTAACTTTCATATGAAAGGAAAAACAAGTGTTTAAAGTTAAACACTCTTTCTATCTAATCAAGATTTTTAGTTAGAATTCATCTTTTACATGCCTTTACATGCTTTGGTTGTTGATGGATCTTAATCTTGTTCTATTATGCATACAAAGAGACAAACCAATATTTAAAGTTAAATACTTCTTCTATATGATCAAGAGACTAAAAGTAAGATTCATCTTTCTTGCTTTTTCTGAATTTCTGTTTTAACAATAGCATTACTGATAAATGTATATATGATGAAGGAAAATCAGGACCTCTTCAATGAAGAGCCTCTTCAATTATTACTTCACGTGTCTTAATATATTGTTTAGTTAAGTAGTTTTTGATTTCTAATTCATGAGGTAATCTTGTGAGAGAAGTACAAACAAATCTCTTAAGTTAGGATATTCTTCTACTTCTAATTGCACAATTGAATTAAGAAATCATTTAAGTTAGATTTATGTTTGTAATATGAATTTCCTTTTAATAATTTATCTTCTAGACTTGACCATAGCTAAAATCCATATATTTTGGAGATGATTCTAAGTTCTACAAATCCGGATTGATAATTAAATGCTCATGTTAATTTAACCAGTAAATTGACCCAACATTTTTGTGCCGTTGTCGGGGAAGCATACTTCAACATAGTCAATTAGAAAGATTTTTTAGAAAAAACATTAAAAAAAACAACAAAAACCTAGTATTTCTTTTAGTTAAGTTTTCGTATGCCTAGAATAGAGATTAGAAGAGTAGACTCATTAAACAAAACCCCCATCAAAAAAAATATAAAAAAACAATAATTGCAAAATCCATTTGCCCAACAAGATCTAAAACGACATGATGTTAAATAATCCATTTGGAGGGTATGCCACGACAAGGATATTTTTAAATCCTTGTCTACAATTTAGAGTGATCACTAGAGATGAATCTTCAATTCAGAAGTTGGAAGAGGAACAAAGTGTCGAGGAAGAGGATCCACAAGAGGAAAACTTAGAATCTTCTTCTAGTAAGGAGATGAATGACTCATGGATCACATGAGATGATGATCAAACACTAGAACCTAAAATTGAAGAGTTTCTAGCATGTATATTACAAGATCCCCCGTGCATTTCCGATTTTGAACAAGTGACACTTGAATAATTTTGTGACATGACAACTAACAAGAGCCAAGCAAACAAAGATCATCTTAAAACTTGGTTTCAATTAGCCATTAGATCACAACACCACTCCATTTTTCAATGTTCTTTCTCATCAAATCCTTATGATCAGATAAATTTTCATGTCCAAGAATTTATTACGGTATCTTTTTCAAACTTGGATGTGAGTTTAATTCTCATCTTGTTATGCAAATGGATGCAGTGGAAATTTTCCTATACTTGAAAAAAAATTATGTTTTTCTGCAATAGAGTAGGTAGGATATTATTTTCTTCAGTTTTGAATAAGTATGCTCTCCTCCTATGTTTTCACACGATCTCGAGGATCAGAAAGTAGGATGTCTATAGACATTTTCAAGAATGAATAAACTAAGGGTTTGCAATATGCTTAATCAAAGTCATCTTTAGATCTGCAAATCACTTTGTGCCCATTTTTCAATAAAATTTTATGAGTTTAGGAATATAATAAACTTTAGTTTCTTTCTAAAATTTTTTTTTTTAATTTAAAAAAAGAAAAAATCAAACAAAATCTCACATATATTTATATATATATATATATATATATATATATATATATATATATTATTTAAAAAAAATTGCTTTTGAAAACCAACAATTTTTTTAGAGATAGGATTCAATTTCATTTTTTTCAGATTTTTAATAAAAAAATATAATAAAACAAACAAACCCTTTCAAAAAAAAAAAAACAATTAAAAATAAATTAACAAATTTAATTATTATTATTATTTTTAAGGAATAAGATTCACATTCTTTTTATTTTTTTAGATTTTAGTTTTAAAAAAAAACAAAACAAGAACACAAATAAAATAAAATAAACAATAAAAAATAAAATATACAAAAATAAAACATAAAATACCAATGCATTTTAATATATATCTACACACACACACACACACACACACACACACACACACATATATATATATATAATAAAAGCGTCATAAAAAAAGGGGTCGAGAGCTCAAGTTGACTGTTGT
Source organism: Pinus albicaulis (assembly GCA_034641835.2). Classification (NCBI taxonomy): domain Eukaryota; kingdom Viridiplantae; phylum Streptophyta; class Pinopsida; order Pinales; family Pinaceae; genus Pinus; species Pinus albicaulis. The sequence continues at coordinate 526,847,047 of CM076576.1, read as the reverse complement.
TCTCTGGTTCTCAATACATATAAACAAATGCATTTTCCCGTCCTCTTCCTGACTATCGTTTCTTTCATTGCGCTTGCTCTGCAACTGTGAATGAAATCTGTCGGTTATGGTGTACAAGTTCCGCAATTCAAAAGGGGAGGTTCTTGGGCATTTTTTGTATTATGGTGGAATGGGTATCACTACCACCTTTGTGACACTCTCCCCAAATAGTGTGAATTCAGAAATTGTTGCTCTGATTAATATCAAGAGTGGACTGAACATTTTGACATGGTGAGCGTAGGAAGAGGCAAGAAAGGTTCCAGTTCTTTAAATTTTACTTATCCCATCCCCCTATTCTATGACAATATTATGTTTTGGAAATCATGCATTTGATGAATCATTTGAAGCAAGGGTACGGATCTCAGCATTGTAAGCGAGATAGAGGAGAAGGGAGTGTGACACGGAACCACCCAGAAGGAGCAGATACCTATCACCATGACTCGCGGGAGCTCGAGAATTTAAGGGTGCACCTCGATGTGTGAATTTCCCCCATACAATCCATGCCTGAATTGCTGGATACCGTTGACACAATTGCAGTCATCAACAACTACAATATGCCCACGCCACAAGCGCAGATCGAGTACCAATCCCTGATTCACCACCAGATGCAAGAATAAAAGGAATAACAGGTTATACAACTTCGCTGACCACCGCTCATGCTTTGTTCTCTGGGCTCTTAGAAGGTACCAACAATGCCCTTTCCCAATGGAGGCCATGGCCAGAGCTCGTAGACCACAACTCCCTGGAAAATCCTGTGTCCATGGCAGAAGTAGTCACAAGGGTCCGCAAGAACTAGGCATAATTCCTCATGAATTACCTCATGCTTCTCTCTGGCGTCCTCGCTTTCAACCTTTTCTCCTTTTCAAAGGCGGGCTTCTTAAGCCTTGCAAAGGCATCTTGTTGTTTGCCCCCCTAGGAACATGGAAAACAATGCTTGCAAAGGCTCTCGCAACTGAGGTTGGTGCTAGTTTCATTAATGTTTCAATGTCCACCATTACGTCAAAGTGGTTTGGAGAAGATGAGAAAAATGTGAGGGAATTGTTCATTTTAGCTACAAAAGTGTCCCCAACTGTGATCTTCATTGATGAGGTACAGACAACATGTTGGGGCAATGGTCAAGGGTTGGAGAGCATGAGGCGATAAGGAAAATCAAGAGTGAGTTTATGGCCCACTGGGAAGGATTGTTGTCTAAGAATGGAGAATGCGTTCTTGTGTTGGCTGCAACTTGATGAAGCTATCATCAAATGTTTTGATGAAGGATCATGGTAGATATACCTTCTGTTGAGAATAGAGAAAAAAATTTCTCATGACACTCCTTGCAAAAGAGAAACTTGAACAAGGTTTTAATTTCAAGGAGCTTGCAACTATAACTGAAGGATGCAGTGGCAATGACTTGAAGAAATTATGCACAATAGCAACTTTCCAGCCTGTAAGAGAGTTAATAAGGAGAGAGCAAAAGAAACTAAAGGCCCGTGAAAAACCAGAGCACACGATTTGTGTCATCACTGGCTACTTTGGAAGTGGTGGCACAAAGATTGTCAAGTGGTTAACTCTTTCAGGTCCTTTTCAGTTTATCACTCTTCAGTGAAATAGGATTGTACATTTACAAAGAAAAAAAATTAACATAAATAATAATATATATATTTTTTAAATTTGTTATTTAAAAAAAAAAAATCAACATAATAAATTTTTTTTTTTTTAATTTCACTAAAAAAAAAAAAACAAATTGCCCCACATTCATTTATGATTATATTGCATGAGGACATTACAAATCTCATTACATTTTCTGCTACAAAAAATCCTTTTCCATCATGATATGTTTACTCACATTTTTCCTTCCAAGCGCCTTAATCATCCCTATGTTGCAGCCCATCTTCCATTTCCTTATTCTTCATGACTTCATACATGCCTATTTTTCTGAAGTGCTTACATCATCTCCTTCTTATTTTTCAGTTCATTTTTCCTTGTCAATAAAAATCCCAGGCTCTCTTTCCATGATTACATTGCCCTACCATATACACTGCCTGATTCTGAGATCTTTTCATCTATAGTCCTACCAATCATTTTGTACAAACTCACATTGACTGATGTGGGATTCCTTAAGGCCCACCTTTCAATGATTCTTGACCCATCGACCTCAACACCTTATCTGGGATAAATACTAGAGTCATCATTAGTACCTAGAGTCTTGTATGCCCTAATGACAAGTTCTCTCGCTGAGATTCATGGGAATACATTAATGTCCCTTGATCATTGGATCTGGCAAGTGGCTCGACATCAGATCATTTATTTTCACTTCGCAATATGTACTTGGGTACCTTGGCAGTCATTGACATCAATGGTGAGTTTTCCTCACGTTGGTTAACAACATCCATTAATGGTCGGTAATCCAATGACTTATTTTCATGCTCTTCATCAACACATTCATTCGCATGAATAGAATTGTACCACTGGGTTTAGTAGCAGGTGAAGACTATATGTATTTTTCATGAATCCATCAGTAGTTGTGACAACATTCCTTCAGCCATATGAGATTACGATAGTTCCACTGTCAAAAATCATCTTCACATTCATACAACCAAGCAGTAGTACAAAGTCCTTCACTTAATTCCAGCACATGATATTCACATGATCCAACACCACGATATTTTCCTGATTTAGTAGCATGACATTTTCTCTCATGCAAATCAGCATGACATTTTCTTGATCTAGAAGCGTCACCATCTACATTTATATTCCATAGTTCATCAACGGTTTGGGTAAGTGAAGGTATGTTTTTTTCTAATTTTTAATTAGCAATTTCTTACATGTTGAAAATAAATGAACTTGGAAAAATCACTCACCATATTACATTATCTTTCGCCTTTTTCATAAATGTAAAACATCTTTAGTTTGGGGGGGCGGGTGGGGGAGGGGGATATTCATAACCATTTCATTCCATTCATCACCTCACATATTGTCGACCAACATGACTCTTCCAAACTACACTTCATTGCAATTGATACATTGATATCTACTTTGGCATGATTCAAAAATATGAGAAAATGTTTTCTTATGCATATTAATGACTTATCATTTCCAGTACATGACTTATCATTTGTAGTACATGCGTTAAAAAAGAGAAGAAAGAAAAAATAAATGTTGTTAACACAAGAACCAACATTTCTTATATTCATGGTTGTTAACACAAGAACCAACCATAGGAATTATCAGTTACAATACATGTATTTCACATCCTAGAATGATACATTGTTAGAAACCATAATCTTGCAAAGCCAAAAGTTTTTAATCCATGCAACAAGTTCAGTGGGGGGGTATGTTGGGCCTCGTAATTGTCACATTTTCATCATGTTTATCCTCGCCATTTCTCACATTCCATCACCTCATTTAACCATTTACCATACCATCTTCATGGGTTCATCTCATTATTTTCCAATTTATTTATTTTTAATATTATAAGATAATGTATGATTAATTATTGCAAAATTGACATATTTCACTAATATCTCAAATGTGGATGAGATTTGTAATGTGTAGAATTATTAGGAAGGATTATTCAAAAATATTCTCAAATATTTCCTCCACCATTTTAATATTTCAAAGGATAATTTCACAAGCTTATTCCAAGGAGAAGATCATGGAGATTTGGATAACATATATCATCCAAGATTTGTGGGAGATGAGTAAGGATTTAAAGGGATCATAGTTTGTAATTACAGGGATATTGGTTGAGAGAAAAGTGGATTTTTAATTATGAGTTGCTTATCTTGTTTTCAAAGCACTCATTTATAAATAGGAGTGCTCTTTCTCCAAGCAAGGTAGTAGGGGAATAGAGTAGAAGGAAGGAAAAGAAGATAGTAGGAGAAACTTGAGACTTTGAGATTCTTACTTTCTGAAGTTAATTGAAGACAAAATTTATCATTTTTCTGTGCATGAGATTTTAATAAGTTTCAGTAGCCAAAAGTACTCTTAGTGTATGAGGCAAGGGTGGAGGGCCCCCACACCGAGCTAAGTACACTTCTTAGTTTATTTCGTAGCTGAAATTTCTGAATTAGTTTGCTTATGTTTAATTTTTTTATGCTGGTTATTTTCAAGTATTGATGAATCTAATGATCATTCTTAACTTGCATATGAAAGGACAAACAAGTGTTTAAAGTTAAACACTCTCTATCTAATCAATATTTTCAGTTAGAATTCATCTTTACATGCCTTTACATGCTTTTGATTGCTGATGGATCTTAATCTTGTTACTATTCTGCATACGAAGAGACAAACAAGTATTTAAGTTAAATACTTCTTCTATCTGATCATGAGACTAAAACTAAGATTCATGTTTCCTTATTTTTCTGAATTTCTGTTTTAACAATATCATTACTGATAAATGAATATATGATGAAGGAAAATCAGGACCTCTTCAGTGAAGAGCCTCTTCAATTATTACTTCATGTATCTTAATCTATTGTTTAGTTAAGTAGTTTTTTATTTCTAATTCACGAGGTAATCTTGTGAGAGAAGGACAAACAAATCTCTTAAGTTAGGAGATTCTTCTGCTTATGATTGCACACTTGAATTTAGAAATCATTTAAGTTAGATTTATATTTATAATATGAATTTATTTTTAATAAATCATCTTCTAAACTTGACTATAGTTGAAATCCATATATTTTGGAGATGCTTCTAAGTTCTACAAACCCGGATTGATAATTAAATGCTCGTGTTAATTTACCTTGTAAATTGACCCAACAGATTCTTCCTTCTTGCATTAAAACAACAATAATTCCATTTCTTGAGGCATCACATTCCATAATGAAGGTTTTTGTGAAGTCTGGTGTAGCTAAGACCGGTGCTAGGCATGTTGCCTCTTTAAGATGTTCAAAGGACTTGGTTGCTCCAGGAGTCCATGAAAAAACATCTTTCTTCAATAATGTTGTTAGAGGTGATGCTATTCTCCCATAATTCTTAACAAACATGTGATAATACCCTGTTAACCTGAGAAATCCTCGCAACCTCTTTATGGTTGTGGGGAATTTCTATTCCTGAATGGATTTAATTTTGTTAGGGTCTACCTTAACACCCTCCTGAGATACAATAATAACCAAATATTCCACCTCTTGTACTCCAAAGAAACATTTGGAGGTTTTTTCATATAATTGTTTCTCCTCTAATAGTTTGAGAACCCTGTCAACATGTTGAACATGACCCTTCCAAGACCTGTTGTAGATTAGTATATCATTAAAAAATACTAACAAAATTTTTCTAAGGAAGGGTTTGAAAATGGAATTCATCCACCCTTGAAATGTAGAAGGTGCATTGGTAAGGCCAAAAGTCATGACCAAAAATTCATAATGACCCTCATGAGTTTGAATTTTTTTTTTCAGAATATCTTTAGTCTTCATTCTAATTTGATGATATCCTGAAAGAAGATCCAACTTGGTAAAAAAAAATTATCCTTGTAATTCATCCAATAAATCATCAATCACAGGAATGGGAAATTTATCTTTAATAGTGAGCTTATTGAGCTCCCTATAATCTGGATACATGCACCATGATCCATCCTTCTTGCGCACCAATACTACTGGAGCAAAGAAATAACTTTGACTAGGTTGAATTATACCAACCTCTAAAATTTCAAGAATGATACGTTCAATTTCGCTCTTTTGAACATAAGGATATCTGTAAGGCCTTATTTTTGGAGGAACGGTTCCTGGATCAAATTAATAGCATGATCATGATCATGAATAGGTGGGAGTCCTTTGGGAGTTTGAAACACCTTGGAATTATTGTCCAAGAATTTTTGGAGATCTGGAGAAATATTTGATTGTGATGTTGGAACTTCTAGTGAGCATAATTGTGTAATTACGCCTCACTATTCTTTCTTTAGAAGCATTTTCATGACATTAGAGCTTATTATCTTTCCTGGCTTCCCTACAATATCCTGTAATTCAACTTCCTTTCCTTTCGAAAAACTTTTCAAGAAAAGTTCTTGAAAATTAAAAGCTACCGTCCCCAAATATTGTAACCATTGTACTCCTAGTACAATATTAGCACCTTCCATTGGAATGGAAAACATTGTACAATTCAATACATATTCCCCCATGGTTAGCTTGATATTATGGCATTTTTTAGAGCAATTATAGTTCCTCCATTTTCAAAGATAACTTCACACTTTGGTGTTGGGTATAGGAAGCAATTCAATTCCTTGGCTACCTTACAATGAATAAAAGTATTGGTACTACCCAAATCAATCAACAATATTACCTTTTTCTTCTTGATATGTCCTTCTATCCTGAGAGTTTGAGGAGTGGTAATTCCTACCAATGCATTACAGGATATGGTTAGACTCATTTCTTCTTTCTATAGGGTTAGTTCTTGGTGTATATCCTCTTCTTTTTAAGTTTCTTGTACATTTTATTCCTCCTCTTCACAATCTATGTAAAATAATTTCTTTTCAGCACACTTATGACCTCTAGTGTATTTTCCATCACAACTGTAGCAAAGCCATTTTGATATTTTTTCTTTCAATTGTGATGGTATCAACCTTGTGGGTTGTGGAATTCTAGGAGTAGAAACACTTCCATATTTATAGATGTGAGTGGTAGGCTTCCTTGTCACCATAATTTTACATTCATTTTTTCTTGCCAACCTGAATGCCTTCTCCAATGAATCAGGTTCCCAAAGACAGACCTCATGTTGCATGCTATCCTTTAAAGTCCTTATGAAGGCATCAATCCTATGTTCCTATAGAATATCAGCTACCCTTATATTCAATTTTTGGAAGTCCTCAATGTGCTCCACTGCTGAACCCTTTTGTTTGAGATTTATCAATTGGATAAAGAAGGTGTTGATTTTTGTATCCTCATAATTTTCTGTCATTTCCTCCGTAAAAATTGACTAAGTGAAATTTTTTTTACGGGAGCAAAGCCATCGATACCATACAAATGTATTTTTTTCTAAGTATAAAGTTGCAATGCGTACCTTTTGTGTATTTTTCACATTATTGAGATCAAAATATTGCTCCATATGTAGTATCCATGTTACATGATCCTTTCCATCAAACTTCCTCATATTGATCTTCGGAATATGGTGGGTCTTCAATCAAACATTAGAGTTGATGGAATCAAGATTAAAATTTATTTTATTCTCATCATGAGTTTCCTCTACTATCTTTTCACCATTAGGAACCATTTCTTGTATCAACTTTGTCAAACCTTCTGTTATCACTCAAAAATTCTCAAAAAATCATTGTTTCAAGTTTATTTTTTATCATGGGTCAAAATAGGGTCTTAGGATTCATATCATGAATTTGACCAAAAGGGAGTATTAGATTTTTAGGTTTGAACCTTCTTTAGTGTTAAACAAATCCATTTTAAACGTTTTTTATGTCCAGTCATTCATCATTTCATCATTCATTTCATTTCCCTAAATTTTTCATCAAAACTGGCCAATTATCTAAGAAACCTTACTTTCGTAGCGCCACTAGTTCAAAAAATTCATTTTTGTAATGTTCCAAAATTGGGACAGTTAGCAATCCATGGCTAGAAAACGCATTTTCCAGGAATGGAGGTAGCAGGATTTGAAACCAGGACCTGGATACGTTATATCAATGCATATAAGACCTGAATCCAAGAGGAGGCTCCAAAGAAATCCTTCTAGAGTGGTTAAACATATCTCCCACTGCTAGATGTCCTCAGAAAGTGCTCGATGAGGGACTGCAACAATTCTTGAGCAAGAAATGGAAAGACAACGTTATTTTACAACCATGAGCATATGAAGATATGAATAGATAAAAAATGTTTTTATAACAGTATAAATAGTACAATTTCTTGAGGAAACAACCTCTCAAGAAAGGCAATGCAAGCCTCAACAATACATGTACATGAAATGACAAAACACTGCTACATAAATGAAACCCTTGGCTATGACAGCATAGTCTATTATGGAGTACTGCTCCAATACAATGTCAATACATGGATATGGAAATGATATAGCTCAAATACAATAGGGGAGCAAAGCTATAACCCTTAGAAGCAATAAAACAACAATCCTCCAAAGGATTGGCTGAAATATACAAAATGGAAAAAATGTCGGAGTTGTTGGGTAGTAGTTGCAAATCAATTCTGGAACTCAATAGAGAAGGTTGAAGATGATAATAAATCTGAAGTAGACCTCCTCCAATGGATCTCCAAAGTGTAAGGCTGATCCTTACACTTGAGATCTCACCCTCCAAACAACCTGCAATCCCTCACTGCAAGTGCTCCATGAAAATAACGCAGTCTAAGAGGGTAACTGCGCTGTAGGTGGAATAAAATGAAATGGCCAAGTGCCAAGATTTGCAAATAAGCTCCAAATCTTCCAAGCTAATCATCCAAAGGAAAAAGAGAGTCTCCCTCTGAAAAACAAGCAATGGAAGAGGTGTTGTGACTTCTCACTGCAACACCCTACAACACATAATTATGTTGTTGCAGCAATAATGCTGTCCTGGAGGAGGATGCTTGGCCTCAAGCCTAGATGTGAGACAAATCAGTCCAACTCCTTCAAGAGGCTTCTCAATAAAGGAGGAGGAATCCTAAACAGGAATTCCTCGACAATTCTTGCTAAACATCAGAGAATGCTCATTTGTCTGAATATACAACGAAATGAAGAATCATAAGCATGAATAACAATGGCTCTCCTCCTATACATATATAGTAAGTGAAGGCTCTCTCTCCATGGGCCCCATCCATTAGGGTTTCCTCCATAAAGGAATATTCCCTCCTCTATCTCTACGATGTCCCATGTAGTGCTTTCCACCTCATACCCAACGTTGTTTGACTTGGTCAAACTTAACCAAGCCTCTTTGCAAAAGTCTCCTTTCACACATGAGGGTGTGAAATCTAGTTCCATGGCTGATCCCTTTTAATACTAGAGGGATTTTATCTATGTTTTTATTTCCATTGGTCCTCCTTACCCAATTATTCATCTCCTAAGTGAAAATAGAAAAAATTAATATTCCAATTTATTGAAGGAAAAATTTGGAATATTACAGTCCTCCCCTCCCAAATGTTGCTTGTCCTCAAGAAACTGCAAAGATAGAACCAGAAAACCTCCACTCAAGGCATGGATTCTAAAATGTGATGAGGAACATCTCCCCCACGTGGATCCTTCATCCCCAAGAAATCATCCAAACAAAATGAGCCACCTCCCAACAAGGCAACTCCTAAAAATATCCTTCCACCTTAAGCTCCGGAAATGAAGGTGGGCTGAAAATCTGAACTTGGAAAGCATCATAGCTCACCCCATGCTGTCCTTCTCTCCACTTATGATAATTTTAGAGTGTGTGTTGATCCTGGGCTGCAAAAGTATTGCCCTCAAATGGCAAAGTGAAGAAAAATCCTCCAAAGAGTTCTCCTCCAACATTGAAGAACAAGCTGGCCCAAAACAATCCATCCAGGATGAATAGGACAAGATCATCATAGAGTATCCCAATGAGAAGTTTGCTGCAAGTTATACATGATGATACATGATACAAACAATGTCTCACAAGGATACATCACAGTTTCATCCACTGCAATCTCAGAAAGGAACATGGCAAGTGACATACAAAATCCATCACATCTACCAAGGAATAGTAAATGACTGAATATAACAACAATACAGGACCAAACACTTGCCCATGGCTATACAATGGATGAATATCAAGCCCATGGTCCACCTCAAAAGAGAACACATATGTAGTATTGGTGGCCATATCTTCCCCCATGCTCCCATTAGAACATGTAGTGCAGAAAATGTGAGAATTCTTCCCACTCAAGGACACATCCAACTCATGTGCCTCTCTCATAATCATGCTTCTTATAAAAAATATGATCCATATCAGCAAATTAATGCATGATCAGCAACAAAATGAAGAAAATGCTGAAGTTTTCAAGTGAGGCAAGAAGGTACCAACAACTTCCCCAATAGTGACATCGCAGTTTTACAAGTTGCTGCTTGAGGAAAGTACAAGGAAAAATGTTTCTTTTTACATGGTTAATCATGCATGTCTTCATATGATACATGTTAGAGTGCATAAGCTGAACATATATGTGATGATAACACATTTTCCCAAGGCCACATAAGAGATGGCTGCCTCCATCATATAGATTGGCCCAATAAAGCTCATGGAGCAATGTGACAAGCTTGCCCTCTTGTGAAGCAATGCACTGCATAATAATGGTAAGAGTGTGCAAGTATATGAATGTAAAAACAAAATTATTACCATATGTTGGAAGAAAGATGATACATGGATCTATAAATGAGTCCTCCATAGTGTTTTGACATGCTATGAAGAAGAATGAACCATGTGCTGCAAGAAAATAATCCTCCTCATGATTGGAAATCCAAGTCAAGAAGAATATGTCATAGTGATAGATGCCTCTATCCACTAATTTATCATCATCATCTCTTCCTTGTTCTCCAATTTCATATAATGTGAAGTGATCCTGGGGACACTCCATCCATAAATCTCTGCTCCAAAGTGACAACACTGTGAGCTCATGCAAATAAGCTCCTATCAATACCAAGCTCTGTTCTTTGACATGCTCCTTGTCAAAGATTCCTCTAATAATGTTGCAACAGATATGGAATACTTCCCAAGATGGAAGTGCTTCAAAATCATCATCATCAAAGACCAAGGAGATAATTCCATCTCCTCCTCCTACAACGTCATTCAAAGTTTGAGAGAAAAGCTGCTCTTGCTCTCCTAAAAACAAGCAAAGCAACAAAACATTTTTCTGCCTTCCCATACTTCCATCATACAACTCATGTGATGAAGAAAAAATGAATGATATGAGTATCACATCAACATCATGCATCCATACTCTATGCTGCTAAATGATGCAAGTATCCTGCCATCTCTTCTCCATCCTCCCACTCTTAGGAAGAGTGTTTGCTAAGTGATGGCCAAACTCCTTCAAGAGTAACCAGTGTAGCGAAGCCTCCTGCTGCCCGGTATCATAAATTTGAAAGTAGCCTCCCAGTTCCTTGCTCATCAACCACATCCACTCATCCCCTTGGGGATGCTTCCTTCTTCTCTTCATCTTGGTACTCCTCCCATGAGGGCTACCATCCTCCCAAATCAAATTCCTGTCTTTGCACTTCATGGGATTTTGAAATGCAAGCTTCTCAAGGATCAATGAGACCCTATCAAGACCTAAATAGGTGGTAGGAAAAAACCTCCCATCATGATGTGTATGGCTCAAGGAATTTCCAACACAAGCATGAGAGATGTTATCCATCCTAATATGTCCTCCATCTTATATCTACTCTTGTGAGAAAGGAAGAAAATCTTTGCACTCCATGGTTTGAAGTGCACCTCTGATGAGATCTCTCCTTGAGACCTCCCTCTCATCAATATTCTTCCAAAACCAATGAGGTCTTGGATTTGAAAGTATAAGTTCCTCTTTGAGCTGAGAGGAGCTCATTGAGAAAGTGTCATCTTGAAGGGATAAAGGGTTTCTTACTGCAAGATGTCTACTATCATCCTTCAAGGATTCAAACCCCAACCTCCAATGTGATATGCAATCCAACAAAGGCTCATTAAGATGATGGTTAATTTCATCCTTGAAAGTTTTCATGTTGCACAATGCAATGCAACCAAGCTACTCTATGGTATCAATGGGATTTGACCCTTGGTCATTCAAAAGCAAATTTCCACATTGATCAAAAGAATTTTCTGCAACAAGAGATTGTGGAAATATTTTCATACCTTGATGTGCATTTGGAACTTCTTGTAGGGCTGCAAGAGTTCCTTCCTCTAGAGTGTTGGCTACCCCAACTATTGATGCATGTGGATACTCCTCCATGAGTGTTGCAGTGTTATCACAAGTCTCCTCAAGTGGTGGTGTGACCTTCCCTTCCTTTTCCATTTCACCATCAAAGGTTTTGATCAACCCTTGGATGAAATTTGCAAAATTTTTCTCCCTTGCATGGCTCAAATGGCTGCTCCACCAATCATAGGCTTCACCCTCCAAGTGCAACGCTGAGATTTCAACAACTTCTTTCCCTGCTACAGGATGTAGTAGGAAAAATGCCTCCAACTCTCTCACCCAAGTTCTTGTAGTAGATGACCCATCAAAGGTAGACAACATAAATCTATTGCCTCTGATTCCTCTTATGCTACAGGGTCTCTTCTCTTATTTTAGCTAGATGAAATGAGGAAAATATAGAGCCTCCTTGAAGGCTCTACGCTAAGATATATACTCAACAAGGTAATCAATTAGAATCTGATAATCCAAGTGTCTTCCATGCTCAATGTATTCTTCTTAATGAGAATAGGAAGTGCATGGTCCTTCCTCTTCTATTTCTTCAATCTTCTTGACCTCCTTGGAGAGGTCTCCTCTGGATCTGAAAATAGATGAGAGTAAACTCATCTTCTTCAACATTCTGATCTTCTTGGGCTTAGAATCACAGGTTGAGCCAAGAAAGTTGCTCTGATACCTTTGTAATGTTCCAAAATTGGGACAGTTAGCAATCCATGGCTAGAAAACGCATTTTCCAGGAATGGAGGTAGCAGGATTTGAAACCAGGACCTGGATACGTTATATCAATGCATATAAGACCTGAATCCAAGAGGAGGCTCCAAAGAAATCCTTCTAGAGTGGTTAAACATATCTCCCACTGCTAGATGTCCTCAGAAAGTGCTCGATGAGGGACTGCAACAATTCTTGAGCAAGAAATGGAAAGACAACGTTATTTTACAACCATGAGCATATGAAGATATGAATAGATAAAAAATGTTTTTATAACAGTATAAATAGTACAATTTCTTGAGGAAACAACCTCTCAAGAAAGGCAATGCAAGCACTTAGCAGTGTGTCACATGAAGCAGCCAAAAACACTACATAGAGGCTTAGCCACTTGGCTATGATAGCGCGATCATGTTATGGAGTACTATTGCAATACAATGTCAATACATGTATATGGAAATGATATAGCTCAAGTATAAACAGGGAGAAAATATCTAACCCTTATAAGAAATAAATCAACAATCCTCCAAAAGTTGGGCCAGTCTAAAAAGGAAAAATCACGAGAGTGCTAGGCAATAAGCGCAACTCAATTAAAACTATTGAAGAAGGCTGAAGATGATAAGAAACCTGAAGTAGACCTCCTCCATGGATCTCCAAGTGAAAGGCTGATCCTTACACTTGAGATCTCACCACTCCAAACAACTGCGATCCCTCACTGTGAAATTGCTCCATGAAAATAACGGTCTAAGAGGTAAGCTGCCAACATGTGATGGAATAGACTGAATTGGCCAAGTGCCAAGATCTGAAAATAAGCTCCAATGCTTCCAAAATAATCCTCCAAAGGAAAGAAGGAGTCTCCCTCTGAAAAACAAGCAATGGAAGAGGTGTTGTAACTTCTCACTGCAACACCCTACAACACAGAATTATTTTATTTTGCAACAATAGCTCTAATCTGGAGGAGGATGTGACATAAACCTGAAATGAAAAATCAATCCAAATACTTCAAGAAGCTTCTCAAGGGAGGGAATCTAAACTCAATGAGAATTCCCCAGCAATTCTGCTAGACAACAAGAAATTCTCAGTATCTGGAATAGGCAATGAAATGAAGAATCATAAGCATGAATAACAATACATTGTCCTCCTCTCATATATATTAAGTGAGCTCTCTCTCCGTTTGTCATTAGGGTTTCCTCCATAAAGGAATATTCCCTCCTCTATCTCTGCACTGTCCCATGTAGTGATTTCACCTCATACCCAACAACATTTGACTTGGTGTGACTTCAGCAAACCTCTTTGCAAATATCTCCTTTCACACATGAGGGTGTGAAATCTAGTTCCATGGCTGATCCCTTTTCATACTAGAGGGATTTTATTTATGTTTTTATTATCTTTGGGCCTCCTTACCCAATTATTCATCTTCTAAATGAGTTTAGACAAAATTTAATGTTCCAATTTATTGAAGAAAAATTTGGAATAATTAGGATTTACAACTCTGAAAGTGTTATCTAGTAATGTGAAACAAGCTTCTGTTTTCTAGTTTTGAGTAGTAAAATTCCAAGGAGGTTTCTGAGCCACTGAAAACGAATTTAGGAAAAATGAAAGAGGTTTTTCTTCCTAACAGACTTAAATACAAACACCTCTCTCAGTTTCCTCAAATTCATTAGGAGGTGGGAGAAATTGATAAATTAAAATGCATTATGAAACTGCTGTTACAAAATGTCCTATACATGACTATTTAGCAGTCAACTTCAAGTTCCGTTTCTGGCCAAATGTAAAAGTATTTTGGAATTATGAAAGAGGTTTGTTTTAATCACACCCCCAGCTACAAAAATTTCTCTCAATTTTCTCATAGGTAACAATTGGGAGATAAAAGGATTTCATTGAAGCCCTATTTTTAGAAACAGAGTTTTCCTGTTTTACACATGTTTTTCAAAGGCAGGTTCTGGACAGTAGGAGATGTGTTTCAAAAAACCAAGAGAGGTTTGTATTCAAGACATCATGGCCTACAAAAAAATCCTTCAGTTTCTCAAAATAATTCATGGATTAGGAGATATAGGCTCTGTCCCAAGACCTATTTTTCAAGAAAAAACAGGAAAAACCAATAGGCCAACCTATTGCAAATGAAGAAGGGACCTCAAGAAGGCTGGAATGACTCTATTTTACAAGTGATATGATGAAATAAGATTGATTTTAAGTTTTTAGCACATTTACAATTTTTATTTTGGAAAATTTTGGACAAAACAGTGTAAAAAAGGCAAAAAGCACTACAAAACTGTTGTAGCAGCTTTTCTTGCCCTTTTGCATCACAATTTGGGGGGTAAAAATATGAATTAAGGTTTTAAATTGATATGGAGAATATATATAAAGGTAATGAAGATTATTTTGAAGGAAATAAGTCAATAATTTAAAGAAAAAAGGGTTAAAGGGCAGCGCTACGAAAAGCGCTACGAAACTGTCTTGTTTTCGTAGCGCAGTCTATTTTCATCTCATTTGAACAGTTTGATGATGGTTATGGATAGCTGGAGCCTAGGGAGGAGTTTTGGCATGTGTTACTTCAACTTCAAACAGAAAAGGACCATGAAATGAAGAGTACATGATGGTAAAATGTTCAATGAATGCAAAATACCATATGCCTAAAAAACAGGGTTTGATTTCCTGCTTATGTGGAGGTTAGCAAAGTGGTCATGAAGAGATCAAGCCCATCATCCAAATTAAACCTTGTGATGATACACTTTTCAATGATGTAATTTCAAATAGATAATGTTGTTAGGATAAGGTTGTTAAATATAGTAATGAAGAGTTTGAGTCTTAGTTGAAATAGGACTGTCAAGTAGGATAGGTGTTTGTTTGTCATAAATTTGATGTTTTATCATTATGCAAGGTGTCATGAGTTAGGAATTCGAAGTATCTAGCAGAATATGACTTCATCTCATGTTGTAATGGTCTATTAAAGGCCAAGAGGTCAAATTAGCAAAGGGTTGGAGACTTTTTGGCAAAACTGGTGCATATTGTAAAAAGACCGTTTCAGCTAATGTAGAGAGCTTCTACTTGACCAACTTGAGATTCAGAAGGGGTTTTTAGTGTTTTCCTATTCTATAAGTGTTTCTTATATATCTTATTTGTAGTGGCGTTCATCTCTATTAATAAGAACTCATCTTTAGATGCTCTGAATTCTTTTATATATGGACTGACTGTGTTTTTACATGTTTCAAGTGTATGTATCATGACTAAAAACCCTGATATGCCTCAACTTCCATGTCAATTAGATTCACTGATTTTCTGAGATTGATTTGACTCCATAAGCCCAATGTATACATGCTGATGTTGTTTTCAACCTACAGGTTGGAAAATGTTATCTAAGCAGACCACTTTGTAAAGCTTTGGATTGACTGATATATATAGTAACATACAAATTTTCTTCACGTGAGATTCTTAGTGTATTTTCAATGAGTTTTATGTCCTATCTTTGAAATGTTTCTCTTCCATAGCCTTGATGTCTCATTACTTAGAATTCATGTATTACATGCTTTGACTTCCTTTGAACTTCAAGTTATTGGGATTTTCCTGAATGTGTTAACCTTTCATTGAAGTATATACAAGCCTCAGCTTCCACAAGGAAAGCCTTTGTTATTGAGAGCCCTATCACTGACTCCATAGCCCAATGGTAGCAAGCATTCATCTTCTCAACCTAAACCAAAACACAAATAATAGAGTTAGCCATCTATCTATATCCCATATCATTAACCCTTGAGAGAGCCCTCTTAGGCTGAGGAGGCTAAGCCTCAGTCACAAGATTGGTTTGAAATAGTTACATTGAAGTTGTTTGATCAGCAGCCAATCAGGTATGATTTTGGTGATAACACATTCCATGTCTGCTTTTATGTCATTCTTCATGTCTTCCATTTTTTCTTCCATGTCTTCCATGTCATTCTTCTAACCATCCATCTTAGCTTCCATGACTTTCTTCAAACCATGCATCTTAGCTTCAATGCCTTTCTTCAAAACCCTCCATTTCATTTTTTGTTTCTCTTTGCGAGAGTGAAAGTTGTTTCACTTGCTCTTGTAATTTTGATATATCATGTTGCACCTCTCCTCTTCATGAGTCATAGTAGAGACTTTTAAAGGCTTGATGGGTGTTGAATTATTTTTAGGGGGGGAATTTTAGAACCCAATAATAATATCTATGCTTCAATATTCCCTTGGAATCACTTCAAAATGATATTTCAAACAATACTTATGCAATTTGAAAAAAAAAATACACACATTTTTCTTGCTTTTGAGGATCTCGATATTGAAACTAACGTATCTCTGTAATTTCGGATCCTCGATATTTAAGCTTCAGTCCTATAATATCCCTCTGAGTCTTATTTCCAATGGCACAGGTCTAACCTAATTTTGATTCTTCAAGGCAAAGTTATGCCCAATCTCCTAGAATGACCTAATTATGGACTGGTTTAGTAGAGCGAACTTGTATGGAATGCCACGTGTCATTGTTTCCTTCTTCAAATTTGAAATTTCTACACAGAAAACTACAGTCCGTGTAATTTTGGCCACTATTAAAATAATTCCAATTTGATGCTCAGAGAGAGAGTTATGACGATTTTCCCAAGATCACCTCGTTGAGATGAAATTCGGGAGCCTACAAAAACCCTAACTTCCACAGATCATATCTCTGCAAATGTTGCGAACCAAGATCTGAAATTTTTACATGAACTTCCTTAGTATTTCTTCACAAATGGTTTTTTTTTAGCATCTGAACCTTCGTATAAAAATTTTTATAGCGAAAATTCCATGATGAGATGTTTGAAGTAGTGAAACCCTAGAATCCAAAGCTCTGATACCAAATGTTATGAAACCACCTCCAAAAATAGAAGGAAAGAGAGATCAAACGCCTTAGAAATAAGCCACTTTGAGGGGGAAACCTCCTTTCTATATATAGGAGTCCATGGGGTCACAATATAGTTCTATCCAACCTAACAATAATGATGTAAGGGCACAAAAATAATAATAGTGGCTTTTGATGGGGCACAATAATAACAATATGGGGGCTAGAGGGGTACAATAATAACAATAAGGGGGCTACACTAACAACAATAGGTGACTACACTGGTAATATAGGGATCTAACAGAAGAAGCATCCACATCCTCTGTTGCAAAACTAGATACCCTAATCAAGACTATGGAGAGTGGTAGATAGAATGTCTATCACTGAAGGAAACCCAATGCACAAGTTCAAAATCCTAATTTCAGACGTTAGCAACAACAACCTTAGTTTAGGATCAAACAGAGGGAACAAAGAGCCCTAGAGAAACTAGAATAACGACAGATCCACACTCCCTTGCAGCAGAATTATGCTGAAGGATTTGAAGAGAAAGAAGATATTGTGGAACAAAATCATTTCCTCACAAAGGATGGACAACCTATCTTCCTTACCAAAGATGAAGAGTACATTTAAAAACTGGAATTACCGAAATATGAGGACTATATGCTTGCAGATGATGGTGAGTTGGAGGTTCCATCGGATTATTATCATCGGGGTTATCTTAATGCTCTCAGCACATAGCAGTGGCAATACTATTTGAGGAACCGAGATATTCCTATCACTCCTATTCAGAACAAGACAGCCCAAAATAAAGATACTCAGACAAGTCAAAATCCCAAAGCTAATTAGAAAAAAGGGAAAGAGCATGCAACTTCAAATCAGACTAAGAACATTCAAGCATATACAAGTACATGAACAAAGAGAAATAAGGCTAGAAGAAGGAATCTGCAATAAAGTATCAACCCTACAAGAGGAAAACCGCTGAAAAAGAGGTAGATAAACAAGTCAATCTTTTTAACTTAGAAAATTAAATCTCTAAGTTGAAAGTTTCTATTCCCTTGATCGAGCTTGTTAAAAATAACCAGTACAAATATCACGTGGTTAAAATTGTGAAGTATACCCTATGTCAGATATCGTTAGTGTTTAATATGATCAACCCAATCTTCTTTTTTGTCCAGCCATAAATGGTAAACTAGAAGATAATTAAGTTCCCTCATTTTATCTTAGTTTGAGAGTTCATCAATGTATCCTCCATAATGCTATGCTTGGCTCTAGAGCTTCTCATAACCTGATGCCAAAGGCCATAATGGAAAAATTGGGCCTACATATAACCCGACCTTACCATGATCTTTACTCTTTTGATTATGGTAGAGTACGTTGTCTTGGTCTCATAAAATATTCGGTAGTTTCACTTGAGCAAATTACCGCTAAAAATGTTTTGATGGATGTGGTAGTAACTGATATACCTCTGCGGTATGGCATGCTACTATCGAGGTCATGGGGAGAAAAGCTAAGAGGTACTTAGCAATTGGATTTCTCTTATGCCACCATCCTGATTTTTGGGCAACTAAGGAAGTTGTTCTGGGAGACAAAAATGAAATATATGATCACTAGTAAAGAGAAACCAAACAATCACCTAATCAATTCTATACATATTGATCTTGAGTCCTTTATTTTTTTAATGATAGTCGTTTACATGATTTAGACAATCAGCTTATAGGAGTTGAGGAAATTACATAAATTTCAAATAGTGTCAGAGCAATTTTGGATGAAAAACAAGGCAATCAGCCTAGTTCTTCAGAGTTGTTATCAGATAAGTCCAAAAAATGTTCATAATAGATTGAAGAAGTGGCCCAAAAATATTAGAAAAAGCATACTACATAACTCCAACTTCCAGATGATGAGAATGGTCTTTGGACCATGGATTTCGACGGTGCCTTGGGGAAATATGGGGCAGGCATCGAAATCTGGATTTGTATTCCTCTTCATTAACCAGGTAAAGTTCCAAATAATGTAAGATTATGTTCATATAAGTTGGCTTTCAATTTTTCTAATAATGAGGCTGAGTATGAGGTATTGATCACTTGCCTCAAAATTCTGAAAAAGTTGGGTGCAAAGAGAGTTTTTTTTTATAACGAATCTGAGCTTGTAATCAAACATGTAAAAGGGGAATACCGGGCTAAGCATCCATGAATGAGAGAATATAGAAATTTTGTACTTTATATCATCAAAATATTTCCTGAATATAATTGTCAGTAGTACCAAGAAGTTAGAATCTTATGGAAGATTCGCTTGCTATAGCATAAAGTAACTTTAAGATTCCCATATATTCTAATAAAATGTTTGAAAGTCATGTCAAACACCAACCAACTGTTCCTGAAAACTTGAGGTATTGGTCGGTGTTCTAGGATGAAAAACGGGTGAATAATTTTCTGCAAATGGAAGGTGAGTTTGAAAATTCCTTTATTGATGAAGTATATGATAAATATGACCAAGTGATCAAGACTACTCAGGTTGATGTGTTACAACTGAAATGTAACAATATTCCAAGCGTTCTTGTACCTTTTGAAGAATTGTTTGATCAAGATGATGTTGCCTGAAAGCCGACTATGGTCCCTACCGAGAAAGGTGTCGAAGATGTAAATATCAGAACAATAGAAAATCCCAAAATGGTTAAGATTTCCAAATATTTATCTCCAGAGGTGAGAGATAAATACATAGCTTTGTTGTTAGAATTTTTTGATGTATTTTCTTGGGATTATGCAGATCTGAAAGTATATGAAAAGAATATCATTCAACATATAATTCCTATTAAGCCGGATCAAAAGCACTTCATAAAAAAGTATAGAAGAATCAACCCAAGGTTTTTTCCATCAATAGAGAAAGAGGTAAACAAATTATTTAAAGTTGGTATCATTGTTCCCATTAGATTTTCTGAACGGATGTCAAATCTTGTTCCAATGAGAAAGAAAATGGGAGAAATTTGTCTTTGTATTGATTTCAGAAGCTTGAATAAAGTGTCACTAAAAGATAACTATCCCCTTCCTAAAATGGACTATATCCTACAGAGAGTGGTTGGGTCCTCTCGAATGTCGCTTCTCGATGGATATTCGGGATATAATAAAATTTTAGTGCATGAGGAGGACTAAGACAAAACTACCTTCACTACACCTTAGGGCACATTCAAGTATGCTAAGATGCCATTCGGGCTCAAGAATGCAGGAGCCACCTTTCAACAGGCGATGGAAATAGCCTTCGCGAATGAAAAGGATGTTTTCCTAGTTGTGTACCTTTATGATTTGACATTCTTCTCTAAATATGATTATGAGCATTCATATCATTTGATTTGTATTTCAAAAGTACAGGAAATTCGGGATTTCTCTCAATCCCAAAGAAAGTATTTTTTCCATGGAGGAGGGCAAGCCTCTCGGTCATATAATCTCGAAATATGGTATCCACATTGATCCTTCTTATATTGTGGCTATTCAACAAACTAATTCCACGCAGCAAGAAAGAGATCCAACCTTTCAATTGTAAGATTAATTTCTTGAGAATATTTATTCCAAATCTTACCTAGTATCTTTGAGAGATGACCAATATGATCAAAAAGGATAGTGAGGTAAGGTGGTCGGATAATGCTAAAAAGTCATTTAATTCAGTAAATTTTTCTTTAACTACCGCTCCTGTTTTGATCAACCCCAACTACTAAATTGATATCATCATATTTTCATTTTCCTTTGAACATACCTTGGTTGTGTTTTTTTATTTAAACAGAGGATAAAACCGAGCAACCCATTGCATTCTTCAGCTGTACCATTAGGGATGCAGCCCTTAGATACAATATCATTGAGAAGCAAGCCTTGGACATGGTAAAGGTATTGAAGGACTTTCGAGTGTATATCCTTCATTCACATATTCTAGCCTATGTCCCCAATGCAACAGTGAAGGATGACCTAATGAAAACTGATCCAGAAGGTATAAAAGTAAATTGGATAGCAGTGATGTTAGAATATGACCCCGATATCAAGCCTGAAAATTTGATCAAAGGTAAGGGATTATCCAAGTTCATGGCTGAATCCAATTTACATGCGCTTGATATTAATCTCATTTCATTTTTGTCTGATGAAGAAGATGATGGCGCACTCATATAGGTATCAGATATTTTTCTTTCATCCCCTTGGTATTTTGACCTCCTATATGTTCTTTAGCATCTTAATCCTCCTCTTGACATGTCTAAAAGTAAGAGTAGGTCATTGAAGTTGAAGGCTTCCAAATACTGCATTTTGGACAACGCTCTATATTGGAAATACTTGGGAGGTCTATTGCTGAACTATTTGGTAGAAATGAAACCAAGGATGTAATGGTTTATTTCCATAAGGGAGATTGTGGAGGTCACTTGTTTTGTAAAACTATGGTAAATAAGGTGTTGAGGGTTGGATATTATTGGCCTAATATTTTTGCAGATTTATATAAAATCGTGATGAGCTTACACGAGTGCCAGATATTTGAAGGTAAGAGGAAGCTTCTCCTACTGCCTTTGCAGCCTATATCTGTGAAATCACCATTTCAACAGTGGGGCCTTGAATTTATTGGTGAAATTACCATGCATCTTCTGCCCAACATAAATGGATCTTGACAGCTACCGACTACTTCACCAAATGGATCGAAGTGATCCCAACAAGGAAAGCTAAATATCTAGTCATTATTCAATTTTTGGAGACTAACATTTTGTCTCATTTTGGTTGTCCTCACAATATCATTACACATATGCGCATGCATTCAAGTCTAAGAAAATGGTTGAGTTTTGCGACAATTACAACACCAAATTGGGGCACTCAACTGTGTATTATCCATAAGGTAATGGATTGGTGGAATCTTCTAACAAATATTTAATCAAAATTATAAAGAAGATGTTGGAGGCGAATAAGAAGAACTGGCATAAGAAACGTTTTAATGCTTTGTCGGTGGACATGGTGAGTAGTAAGAAGTCAATAGGAATGTCTCCTTTTCAATTGGTATATGGAGTAGATACAATTTTTCCTACATCACTTGTAGTCCGTGTTATGAATTTGTTACAAGAAGAAAGTATTGAAGAGAATGATGTGGAGCACCAGATCAATCAGATGTTCAACAAACCAGAGATGAGGTCTTTCAAAACACCTCAAAGATTCATGAAAATATAAATAAGGTATATGAATGAAAAAAAAAGGCAGATGATTTCAAGATTGAAGATGTGGTCTTCCGCTGGGATGCTAAGAATGAGGAGAAATGGAAACATGGTAAATTTGAGAACCTATGGAAAGGACCGTACAATATTTTAGCCTCTCACGGAAAACATGCTTTTCTATTGGAGGAAATGAATGGAGAGAATTGCATAGGAGGACAAGTCAAAAGTAGACTCCTTGAGCACTACCCTTTTTTAGAAGATTTTTGAAAATTTCCCAATTCCATTATACATATCCGTTTAATTTTTCTGAAAAGTGTGAAGCAGAGAATCATCGGAGCTTGGAGCCCAAGGTGAAGGCCATAAAGTTCCATTGATTTTCTATTGTTTTAAAATTTTAGTTAAAGTCAATTCAGTCGAGTTTTGAGTCATTTTATCATGTCAATTTTTCTGTTTTTTGTTTTTTTTTTAACTTTTGACTCCATGCCCAATGGATAAGGCTACTTGGTCTACGATGTTATTGGCACCTCCAAGGAGCTGCCATCCCCAGCTGGAGCCACTGTTACTGTCATTATTTGCATCCTATCACCAATGATCAAATGGAATCTTATCATGTCCTATTAGGGTCCCATAGTCAAATTTTTTTCATTTCACTATATAGTCAAGCAAAAAATTTGGTCACTGCTCATTAGGTTTAGGACTATTTTCCACTCTTTCCAAAAAATTAAATTTCTGGTCCATGTCATCAAATAAGCTAAGTATATCATTATTCAGAGATTTTCATAGTTATTTCAATCATCTCTACAATCATATCATTCAGTTCAGAGTCTCCATTAGGTCATTAGGGTTTCAAGGTCACCAAACTGCCATTTCATGCATAAAATCTAGCAAATTGGAAGAGTGGTAATAAAATAAGTTTCTTCAATGAATTTTGATTTTTAAATGTAATTTTATGTTTCTATATGTAATAAGTGCTCCAAAGTTCCAAATTTGTAGTTCAATGTTCCAAGGAAGATTCAAAAAGTTCAGATTATAAAAGGTTATGAAGTAAAAAAGAAGAAAGGAAGTCATGCTTCAAAGAGACATGTGGGACCCATTATCACTCAAAGAAAGCTATTCCATGCTTATAAAAGGGCCAAAAATTCACAAAACATTTCATTTTCACTCCTCTTGCCCCTCATTATCGAGCTCTTCCTTCAGTTGGTGAGAAAAAACATGTTTTTCAGCTCAAGGAGGCAAAATTTGGGAGGTGTTGCGCATATGTGAATCACAGTGTGCATCCATGAACTACGTTGTGCATTGGCATTGTGCAACGGTGTTGCGCATCTGTGACCTGCACTACACATGGGGAAAAGTTTCCCAATATTGCTTGAAAATCACCAAAATTCAAATTTTTAGCTTCCATTCAGGGGTTTTCGCTCTCCATATCATCTTAACAAGTAAGTACAGTCAGTTGTATGCCCTCTCTTCCATTGAAAACCAAGAAAATATAACTAGCTAAGTTCCCCAGGGTTTTATAGGAATTTCACGCTTTTGGTTGTCAAATGATCAATTGATGTTGTGAAACCCTAGTAACATTGTCCCTACACTTCTATTTTCTAGTTATACATCATTCCCATACCTCACAAACCATTTCCCATCATTTTTGCAACATCTCCCTACAATCCCTAGCCCTATTATACCAAATTGGGAAATTTTTCTTGCTAGGAATGTGTTTCAATTTCCTAGCTCACTCCCCTCACTCATTTACCTCCATTTCACTCCCTAAAAATTCCCAAGATCCCCGCCCCTCTACCTAAATTTTTCTACCCCCATCTCCCTGTTACACAGCATTTTGTCACTGTCTCTACAATTCCCAACTCACACATTGGAGGGTCATTTATATGACCAATAAGCAGTGCCATGCTTTGAAAATACTATCATTTCATCCCTTTACATGAGGGAAACATTCCTTCTGTTGACAATTCCCTGAGCAGAGCTGTAAAAATCCCTATTTTTTCCCTGGCGTGAGTAGCCAGTTACACCCTTGCACCAACCAGGAAATTTAACACTGAGTCCACGCCAGTTAGTACTCTGTGCCAGTTAGACACCCACGCCAAGCTATTTATGGAATGTTTTTTAAAAATAGAGGCGTATGTTCCATTCCAACCACCTCGAGGATGAGTCATTGGGATTGGTTGAACTGAAGCAACCACAGACTCCTTCCTTTAGTTAGTAGTTTCCACCTCCCTTGGAAATCTCCTAAAGGATAGGACTCTCTCCCACCTTTCTAGGGATCCCAACCTCCTCCTTTTCCTCTATAAAAGAAACTATCTCTCTTAGTACAAGCTAGCTGAACTGGGAGAATTATACATACTATAGCTGGGCTACTAGAGAAAATAGAATAAGAAGGAATTACATTGAGGAATCTTGAGTCCATGACTTCTAAGAGAGCTTGAGTCCATGCCTTCATCCCGACCGAATTCCCTGACGAACATTTGAGATGCGCTTTGCCTGAACCCCGCTGGAGGAGACTGCAACGTCAAAGAATCGGTTGTACTCTTCCTTCTATTCATTTATATACATGACCACTGTTTGGTTCCACTATTGTGTTATGATGTTTATTTGATGTGATATGTTTAGCCCTCTTTGAATGGATAATAGTTATGAGTGAAACTATTCTGTCATATGTTGTTCTTGCTCTTTGTCCTATGTGCAGGTATCTAAGAGTGACAGTGAACGAATTTTGATTTGCCAAGATAGGAGCGAGAGGCCACTACTCTTTCTGCAACGACAACAACATTGGATTCCAGGTAGGTCAATCTACCATGTCTTTTATTAATTCATTAACTAGGAAGCAACACTTTAGTGTGTCCTTTTGTTACTAGACCCACCCTAGGGCTAGAGGGATCGTCTCTGTCCGCAGAGAGGATTTACCCTCATAAAAAATTGGTGACTCCACTGGGGATCAGTGCGAGTTTTTTGTTTCATCCTGTTGGGTTAGTTTCGATTATTGGTTTAGTTATCTATCTTTTTCTAGATTTTTTCCTAAGTTTCCATCCTTTGTTAAGCTCCAGAGTGTCAAGGTTGACCTCTGCTCATTAGGTTTTGGTTTTTCCTCTTTTTCCCATAGGTATCCATCTTGATGCATTTTTTGTCTAGACAGTCGCACCGATTGGCATAAGTTTCTCTTTTAGCACTCGCACCAACCTCTGTATGGCGTGGATTACAGCCTTACAATCACGCAAACCACTATAGGTTTTGGTTTGACCTCCTTAATGAGTGTTTTGGTCATTTGTTCTTTCTTCTGGGTTATTTTTTGAGTGTGATTAAGCCTTTGAGACTGTGTTGACTACTGTAGACTTGTTTCCCTCAGTCGGTTGTCCATTTTCATGTTAGTGTCATTTAAAGACCTTAGGTTTTCTAAGTGTTCTTGCACATCGAGCCTTCTGTTCGAGAACAAGTCTCTTTGATTGTTGTCAGTCTTGTTCTAGGTCATTAGCCTGAGTTTTTCTTGATCCTTTTGTTTTTTTGGTTGAACGGTCTTTTCGTTTTTCGATTAGTCCTTCTTCTTCAATACTGTGAGCATCGATTACTTTGCTTGTTTGGGTCACTTTGGGAAACTCTCTTTTCTGATTGAAAGTTTTCTCCATTAGCTTGCATTTTTTTTTGTCTGTTTCTCTTTGGTTGATTCATTCAATTTCAAATCTCTACATCCACAAAACTCAAACTAGTGTTTATTTTGTTTTCCATTGAACTAGTACATCGTGTGCTTCATTTCATTGAAAAATAAAAAATATCTTTTGCATTATTTTGTTGCATAAAAAATGAAACGTTCCTTTACATAACTAGCATTTGTTAATCTAGGAAGGAATTTCATTTTCACTTGATTGCATTATGGGCATTAGAAGTTTCTTCGCATACTTTCCTTGCTTGCTTCTTTGAAAGATTTCTATCCTTGCTATAACTAGCATTCATCAAATTGAAATGATGTTCATTTGCATGTAGCTTGCATTTAGGAGTTGAGCTCCAAATTCGATAGGGCCTGGAAATTGAAACATTATCCAAGATCAACTTTAAAATTTACTCAATGAACCTAAGAAACATTGAAACCTAATGAAATATTTCTAGTGGTCTAGGCTAGAGACGTGTTCTGGCGTCTTAAAACCTAGTATTTTTTGCTCGCCTTTGGGCTTTAAATAGCACTAGTACGGACTTGTGCTCCCCGTACTGTCGAGTATATAAATGGAGACCCTCATAGGCTGCAATCCTTTATCCGTAGGAAGATGACTGTCACCCTGTAACCGTGATACAATGAACACAACATTCAGGGAGACTACCTACACATAAGTTAAGTCCTTGGTTATTTCTCTTTCGTTTGATCACCAAGGTGTATATTGCAGTTCATGGAAACTTGGTTCGCCCTCTTGCTTAGATTACCTGAGTAGTAATTTTAGTCTTTTCATGACTCTCTAAAAGTGAAAATATCCTCGAGCGCTTGTCCTTTCACGCTCGTTTCAACCTGAAAGTGATAGAGTCACCTTTTTCCTGTTTCTCGACTCTTAAAATATGAAACGACAAAGTTTTGTTTCAATGCCTTAAAAAATTAACTGCCCATGAAATATTCCTGGTTAAAGTTATCTTCCTTAGTCTTTTTTTTTACTGTTGTTTCCAATGGAAACATTTCTGGAGTTTACCAACCAATGAATCCCCTTCGAATGGAATCCTAGTCCTTTTCCTACTTTTGGTAATGTTGGTGCTCCTTATATGGCAACATTGTCCCTTCCAGGCTTAACTTTTGGTTTTCCTATGTGGTTATTCTCCACCTCTGTGGTCTCGAGTATTCTGCCCTCTGTACAACCATATCCTCCACCTGGACAACACCATGTTGATTCTCAGGTGGACCTCTCCCCTTCTTCGCCTATTCTTTCGTGCTCTTCCTCTACTTCGCCTGGTGAAAGTCTGGATTCTAGTAACCCGGTGGCTAAGAAGAAGAAGAAGAAGAAGACAAAAAAGAAGGCTAATGCACCTCAGAAACCTTTCATCGATAAACCATCCAACCTTCAACATAAATTCAAATTCCCTTGCATGATGTGCAAAGGTGACCATCTTCTTCGAGATTGCCCTGGCATTCCCAAGGTACTTGAAGTATGGTCCGATGGTCATCCATCGTTGTCTTTGAATTTTGGAAGCGATGTTGGCAGCACATCTTCGACTAGTACTGATAATACTCGTAAGAAATAGGGTAAGGTCACAAATCTCTGTAAGTTGTGTGAAGGGCATCATCCCATTCACCTTTTTCTGTACATTAATGAAGCCATGAGAGTATTGGACAACCCTACTGTTTCTGCACCCTGCCTTCCAGTTGGTTACCGGAAAATTTCTTTGAGTCCTCCGCTAGTTGATTCACCGATTGGTCGAGAGTCATCCTTGGTCGATCCCATTCCCCCAGAAATTCAAATTCAAGAATCCATTCCCAACCAACCATTAGATGTGGAATCGGTCAAATTGATCTTGCCTATGGTTCATTAGGTCTTTTCTTTCAAGAGTGGATCTCATCCCCCTCACGTTCCTCTTGTTTTTTCAGATTCCTCAGACTTGGAGAAATATTCTCCTGTCCTTGTGGTTCAAGAAGTTTCTCCTACTACTCCCACGATGGAGGTCCAGGAGGATTCTACTCTTGCCCCGGTAACACCAGGGGATGACCATCTCAGTTCCATGGTACCCCCTCCGAGTAGTTTGGTCGCTTCCTTTGATTGGAGTCGATTTGAAGGATATCGCCTTCCTTCTTATGTGCCTTTTGTGATCATGATACAAGCCTTCGATATGGTCGTACCTAGCACCATTATAGATGAAGGCACAGTTGTTAGTATTTTTTCTTCCACTACTTGGAAAGCTTATGGTTCTCCACCTCTTGTACCTGTTACGCAGAATCTGTTGGCATTTAACAGAGGGGCCAGTCAACCATTAGGGATCCTGTTACACTGAAAATTGTCACCTTGACATTTTGTTGTCTGTATGAGCTCATTATCACTCATACATTTCTCCCTTGCAAGTCTAAACACATCAGTTCCTAAATTCAGGCCTTGAAATTAAGAGAAAAGCTCATAAAAGTCTTAAAAACTTTGGTACCGCACTTTCTCTTAGTTTTTCCTGCGGTGCCACACCTTTTGGCTATAAATCCTGTGGAGCCAAACACACTGTTTATTAATTAAGAGTGTGGACCCCTGTAAAATATTAAAAAGGCGCAAGTAAAATCTAGAAGCTCAGTTTGAGTCATTTTTGGAAGCTTCTAGAAACATTCCTGTGGTGGAAAGTATGCTCCTCTCATGTTCATGCATCCCATCCAATTAGGAGATAACCCCTTGATGTAAGGAACTAATCCCTTTGAAGGAGGATTTTATCCCTTCTTGTATGGAGCTGTAACCTCCTCTTTTCCACTATAAAAAGAGGCATAGGGCAGCCTCAAGGGGTGACAATTGATGAGTTGAAGTTTTAGTATTGTTGGAGGCAAAGTGCTATTGAAACTTAGACTCTTTTAGTTGATATTTCATGTGGGAAAGATTACATACCTATATGTATTTCGGTTGGAAGAGTGCAAGGCTGGTCAGCATAAAGGAAACGCCTATTCCGGACCCCAGGAAGGCCTGTATGACATCAAGGCGAACATGGTTGTAAGGCTCTTCCTTATTTAAGTTAATACAAATAAATCTATTTTTAATTGATTGGTTTATTTTATGGATTCCTTGATCACCATTATAGATATGATTTATTAATATATGCTATGCAGGTGTTATTTGATGTTTGTTTGTTTGTGATTGCAGATCTTCGAAGGCAACTCTTTTGGGCGACTGAAGGACTACTACTACAAACAAGTGTTGGATCAAAGATAAGATCATAAAACCTTCATAACATTTAATCATGAATCGCAATATATCTAGAGAAAGATAGATTTAATTGTCTGTTTGTTGCTAGCTATTCGTAGGACACTTGGGAGGTCTGTCTTGTCCGCAAGAACGACTTATCCATCCAATAGATCCTTCCAAAGTTTCCTATTACTTTGGGAGGGAAAACCATCTATATAGACGTGATGGTGGTCCAAAATCCCTTGGATTTTAACTTACTCTTGGGGCGTGACTATGCTTATGCCATGGGTGCACTTGTCTCTTCCCTCTTTTGTGTGATCTGTTTTCCACACAAAGGTCAGATCGTGACCATTGATCAGCTTTCATTATTTGGTCCTGATATGGCAGCTGGCCCGCCATCATCACTTCCAAATATTTATCCGTTGGTTGTATCTTCCCCGTCGCAGGCTAATTATGTGGCTACGTGTCCCATGCCTCCATTTAGTGATAGTGTCATTTCGCATCATGTGCTGGGGGCATTGGGTCCTGATTTCCGAGATGTTGTTCTCCCATCAGATGAAAACATTTTGGAAGCCATGAATTCTTATTCTACATGGTAAGTGGTCGGTAGAGCAGAGTTCGTTTTCTTGTGTCAAGCTCCTTAAAAAATGAAACAAGCCCGGCAGAGCATAGTTTGTTTTCTTGTGTCAAGCTCCTTAAAAAATGAAACAAGATATTTGGAGCAGAGTTCGTTTTCTTGTGTCAAGCTCCTTAAAAAAATGAAATAAGGTCCTTATGAGGATGGTTCATCTTCTATGTCAACCTCGTTAAAAAATGAATTAGGTCATGAGGATATTTCTTTTACTGTCTCAAACTCGTTAAAAAATGAAACACATTCCCTTTCAATTCGAGTCTTTGATACGATCTCGTAAAATCCCAGTCGAGTCTTTCTCTGATCTCGTAATTTGAACCTTCACTACATTTTCTTTTCATTAACTGCAGTTGGACTAAAGCTTGGGGGGCATGTACCTCAAATTGAGTCACCATGCTGGGGGCATGCCCGTTCTTCAAGAAAAATTTATCTAAGTTTCAAGCTTGTGTAAAAATGAAACCAACCTCAAGCATAGTTTCATGATTTCAAGCTTGTGTAAAAATGAAACCATTCTTATTTTACCTCTCGTGATTGACATTTTATCGACCTATTTTTCCATATGTGCCTTGGTTTTATCATTCCATCGTTACCATCTGCTTGGCCGATCATACGCCTTCACTTGATTATTTTACCCATTCTTGAGGAACCGATGCAATGAGTGGTAATGTTAGCCAACCTATTAACCTTTACTTGTTTTGAGTAGTTCCACCATCACCGGAACCAGTTTCTACCCTTCATACCACTCATTCCTCCAGGTGGAGTCATATTTCAGCTCTTTTCTGACACTCTAAAATTGAAAATATTGTCGAGACTCTTGTCATTTTGAACTCGTTAAATGGCTGCGAAACGATATCTACCTAGTATACGTTTACCCATTTTTCATGTTGGGATGGATTATTTACGAAAAAGGAATACCTTAGCCTTTTGTGACTACGACGTTCTCTCAGATGTTGTTTTCTACCTTTTTGGATCTGTGAGACTCCCTACAAAAAGAGTCTGCTGGAGTTTTCTTTTCTGCCTTCTTTTCAAACTCTCTAAACATGAAAAGACGTTGAGTTCCCCCTTTGTCAGACTCGTTAAACCCTGATGACATCGGACTTCGTCACCATGACGTTATTTGAGTTCCTCCTTCCTAGGGCTCGTAAAATGTACTAGGTTGGATTTTTTCGAAGGACAAAATTACAACACAAGAATATGCGATCACCTTCAAGCTTGTTTTAAAAAAAATAATTGGGGTACTCACCAGAAATGGTGGGGGGAAATGGAACCAAGTTTTAGTTATGTTGGTAGTATATCGCTCTTGAACATGGCACTTGTCTATATTTGTGTCGGGTTGGGGACATCTCATTTCATCATTCTTGCCTCCATGGGTTTGGGTAATCCTTTTTGACCTCTCATCTGCTCTTTTCCACGTTATCATGACCTTAGATCCTTTGATGTCAAATACTGCCAAATTCAATGTCGTTTTGTTGATATGTTCAAGAGAAGTTTGCCTCTGCAGTTGTCAACCTCCCTATGATTACCTATTGGTCCTGATTCAATTTCATCATGTTTCTCTCTCTCGTGTCGATGATGTGAGAAACATTATTTCCCTCCTTCAACCAAGTCACTTCCAGTCGACTTCAACTCATTATCCAGGAATTTGATTTAGAGAATCCCTTTTGGTACCTTGGAGCCTGCATGCCTCCATGGAAGGTTTTTCGCATTCAACGCAAGGTTCACATCATTGGCCTTCAATCGAGTGATTTTGCGGATGTTCGACGTCAGATCATTGTTCACATTTCATATATTGCACCTTTTGTACCTTGAGGTCCATCGTCATCATTGGTGGTTTCTCTCGTATCTGTTAATGACTTTCATCATTGGCTGGTAATCAAATGATTTTCCTACATGTTCGACTTCAGATCATATATTCACATGCTCGAAATTGTACTTGTTCGGGTCGAGATGGAGCACAAGACCCTGGGTTTTGTTTGATAAAATCTAGGTTGCTGATTTTTGTGGATTATTGCATGACTCTTTGATTGGATGGATGCAACCATACCTGAGTCTATTTATTGATCTTTACTACTGGATGGTTGCGTCCATACCTCAAATATCAGTTTTTATATTCTCTATTATGGATGGTTGCGCCCATGCCACATGATTCACGTATCACAGATATTAGTTTTATTTGTAATTACAGGTCTTCTGATAATAGTGTTTGGTTCGAACACGTTCTCATAAATCATTTCACCCCTCCCTCTCCCTCGGACTTCATGCTTTAGGGGGCATATGTTACACAAAATTTTGTCACTATCCCTACAATTCCCAACTCGCACATTGGAGGGTCGTTTCTGTGACCAATAAGCAATGTCACGCTTTGAAAATACTATCATTGCATCCCTTTACATGAGGGAAAGGTTCCTTCTGTTAAAAATTCCCTGAGAAGAACTGTAAAAATCCATATTTTTTCCTTGGTGCGAGTAGCCAGTTACACCCTCGCGCTGACCGGGAAATTTAACACTGAGCCCGCGCCAGTTGGCGCTCTATTCTAGTTAGGCACCCACGCCAAGCTGTTTATGGAATGTTTTTTAAAAATAGAGGCAGAGGTTCCATTCCAACCACCTCGAGGATGAGTCATTGGGAGTGGTTGAACTGAAACAACCATGGACTCCTTCCTTTAGTTAGTAGTTTCCACCTCCCTTGGAACTCTCCTAAAGGATAGTACTCTCTCCCACCTTTGTAGGGATCCCAACCTCCTCCTTTTCCTCTATAAAAGAAACTATCTCTCTTAGTACAAGCTAGCTAAACTAGGATAATTATACATACTATATCTGGGCTACTAGAGAATATAGAATAATAAGGAATTACGTTGAGGAAGCTTGATTCCATGACTTCTAAGAGAGTTTGAGTCCATGCCTTCATCCCATCCGAATTCCCTGATGAACATTTGAGACGTGCTTCACCTAAACCCCGCTAGAGGAGACTGCGATGTCAAAGCATCGGTTGTACTCTTCCTTCTATTCATTTATATACATAACTACTATTTGGTTCCACTATTGTGTTATGATGTTTATTTGATGCGATATCTTTAGCCATCTTTGACTGGCTAATAGTTATGAGTGAAACTATTCTGTCATATGTTGTTCTTGTTCTTTGTCCTATGTGCAGGTATCTAAGCGTGACAATGAACGGATTGTGATTTTACAAGACAGGAGCGAGAGGCCACTACTCTTTCTTCAACGACGACAACATTGGATTCCATGTAGGACAATCTACCATGTCTTTTGTTCATTCATTAACTAGGAAGCAACACTTTAGTGTGTCCTTTTATTACTAGACCCACCCTAGGGCTAGAGGGATCATCTCTATCCATAGAGAGTATTTACCTTCATAACACTCCCTTACCTAAACTCCATAATTTCATTCCCTTCACTCACTTTTCCCTGTTTTTTCCCCTCCCATCATCTAGCGTTTTCAAATCATGGAAGGAGATTCCTCACCATCAAAGAGGAGAAGAAAACACAAAGGGGGGAAGATACTGAGGTATGAGCCCTCAAATTTCAATGAAATCATTTCCTCACCCTTCATCAGAAAATTATTTGAAGATGTCAATTGCTTAGGGTTTTGTCAAAGGGTGGAGGAGGTAGGTTACCATGAGGAGCTGACATATTTGTTTACCACCAACTTGAAGGGAGAAAATGCCACCATTACAGGGATTGATATCACATTTTTAGTTTATGCCATCTATCTTGCCACAAGGATACCAAACAAGGCCACTATTACAGGGATTGATATCACATTTTTAGTTTATGCCATCTATCTTGCCACAGGGATACCAAACCATGGGGATTATTTGTTCAAAGGCATGTACCTTGACCTTGAGTAGTACAAATCCTTCATAAAATCAGTACAAAGAGACTCATACCCACATTCTTCCATTCAGATACTTGCTGGAGAGGTATGCACCATTGATGAAGGTTTTGATGAAATTATTCACATGTGAGGGTAGGTTTTCCATATTGTACTGATGTCATATTATATTTCTCCTTGGAAAGAGGAAGGGGCCAATCATATTTCACTACAGGGATCACCATCAACACAACATGAGACATCCATGCATGATGAGGAGGAACATGAGTTTGACTTGATTGATTTGGAGGACCATGATGAATAGTAAAACTTGTAGAGTATAATCAAAGACAAGGATAATACGATTAAACAGCTCTAAAACAATTTGGCAAGTTCCCAATTCATCATTTCATTTCTTGAACAAGAGAACAATCAACTCAAGACACAATAGTTGATTTTGGAGAAAAGGTTGTTTGAGGTAAAAAAAAATGAGAGAGGAAAATCAGTGGCTGAGCATGACAAGCATGATGAGAAATAACAACAAGTGAAGAGGAATAGTCCAAGAACCATGGGTCTCAAGAAGGCACTGCAGAAAGAGAAAGAGAAAAACCCTACAGATGAGGAGCTTACTTTTAAAGATAGGATTGCCAAAGAGATCAATGAGGACAAGGATTTTTGGCTTGAGAAGGTCAATAATCACTTGGAGAAGCTCTTGGAAAATGAAAACAAGGATAAAAATATCCACAAACACATGGCTTCCCACTATCAAACAAGAAATCAAATTTCACACATCAAAATCAAGCAATTGCAAGACAAACTCAAGCAAACCCAAGAAAATAATCAGCCAAAAGGAGAAGGGAACACTTGATTTTCTTGTTTATGCCTTCATTATTTCATTGTAAACCTCATCCAACAACTCTAGACCAATTTTCAAGAGATTTGGGGCAAATTTTGTTTTTAGGTCAAATTTAGTGAAAAATTGTAGAATTCATAAAATTAACTAAGACTGGTTGTGCAACACCTTGGCGCTGCGCTTTTTCGTCGGGGTTCCAAATCAAAAGTGTCTTAAATTTTTGGAAATATTATGCCCTCCTCTCCAAACCCATTTTCTCATATTTTCCAGAAAGGGCACATATTTTGAGAAAAATGAGAAAAAAATGTCAAAAATTAGCATTCTGCCCCTCTTTTTGATAGGTGTTGCACATATGGAGTTGGGAGAATGAGTTTTTGAAGGCCTTCCCATGGATAATTTTCCAAGATTCATAGTGTTCTAGAAACTAGACATGCATGGATTTTTTACCATTCTCTCGCATTTTTATTTTGACTTCAGTAAGGTTCCCAAAAGTGGCCTCCAAGTTGGCGTTGCGCATCTACAAATTTCTGAGTTTTTGATTAAAATTTCACTGTGTATTTTTCCAATTTCTAGTTTGAATTTTGTAAAATTCAAAAGGTAAATTTAAATGAATTTGAAATTAAAAATTTAAATGTAAATGGTAAAAGTGGAGGTAAATAGGTGTCTTATCTTCTGTAATATCCCAAAATGGGAACTGTCAGCAAGGCATGACTAGAAAACGCATTTTCTAGAAATGGATGCTACAAGATTTGAAACCAAGACTTGTATCCCCTATATTGATGTAATTAAGACTGAAATCCAAGAGGTGGCTCAAAATAAATCCCTTTAGGTGGGTTAAACAAGTCTCCCACACCTAGTTGTCTTGGAAAGTTGCCCGATGAAGGGCTGCAGTAATGTATGAACATACAATGGAATATCAGCGTTATATGAATGTATAAATAGTCAGAGGATCCAAATAGCCATCATATTAGATCATAGCAGAAAAAAATGTGTACAATATCTTGAGGAAAAATCTACTCAAGAGAGGCAATACTCAGCCTCAAGAAACAAGTACATAAATCATGAGAGAACGCTGCTATACAATGGTGCCCAAGCTATGACTGCACAGTTTATATAGGAAACTGCAACATAATAATAGATAATACATTGATATGAAAATATCAGCTCAATAAATGTGGGGGATCAAGCTCTCAACCCTTGAAAACGATGGTACAACAATCTTTAAAAGGATTGGCTGAAATATACATACAAATGGAAAATCTGCAGAAATGTCAGAGTTGCTGGGAAGCAGCTGCAACTCAGAAAATAGAACTAGATGGATATGGATGAAGATGATGACCAATATGAATATATACCTCCTCCAAAATATCTCTCAAGTGATAGGCTGATCCTAACACTGGAGATCTCACCCTCCAAAATAGTGGTGCAAACCCCCATTGCAGATACTCACTGAAATAACGCAATCTGGAGAAGGGATTGCATTGTTGATGATGAGAGATGCTTGGCCTAATTCCAAGATATGAAAATCAGCTCTGGAACCTTCCTCACTAACCTTCCTGAGGAATATAAGCTCCCTCCTCTGAAAGATGAGCCAAGGAATGGTGTTGTGGAACCCTCCACTACAACACCCAGCAACAATACGTTATACTTCAACAGAAATAATGCAGTGATTGATGGTAGTGGCTTTGGACTTGAGCCAAGATGTGGAGAAATGAAGTGAAATCCTTCAAGAGGCCTCTCAATAAGGAGAGGAAATCCTAAACAGGAATCCCTCATGCTAAACAACACTGCAACTCAGCTGAACAACCAGAGAATGCAAATAGTCTTCAGACCAAAATCATATACTCAAAACATATCTCACTATGGCTGCCTCTTCCTCCTTTTATGAAATTAAATGTCTCTTTACCCTATACCCCACACATTAGGGTTTCTTCCACAAAGAATCTATTTTCCCAAGTAAGCTACACCTCTTAGGCAGTGCTGTTGACTTGGTCAAACTTGACCTTGTCCTCATGCATTGCCCCTTTTCACACTGGAAGGTGAAAAATAAAGCTGCTCCATTGATCCCTTTCACACTATGAGGGATTTATTCCTACTTATGGGTCTCTTTACCCATTTTATTCACCTCCTAGTTGATATAAGCAAAAATTAATATTCCAATTTGCTGCATGCAAATTTTGGAATATTATAGTCTTCCCCTCTCAAAGATTGCTTGTCCTCAAGCAAGTGCAAGGATAGACTGAGTTCTTTTCTCCTCCTATCCCTGTAGCATCCATGTATGATGATCTCCTCCAAGGAAATTGATGCTATCTCATCAATAAAGTCTCCACATTGCTCCTCCTCAGCATGCAAGTCAGCTATCAAGCCATCATCATGTAAAGGTGAAATACTCAAGAGGATAGCAAAGTGATGTCTAGAGGTTCCCTTGAGGAATGGGATCTGAAATCTAATGGGAATTACCTCTCCCATATGTTTCATCCATGACCAAGCTATTAGCCATGCAAAATGAGTCACCTCCCAACTAGGCAACTCCTGAAAACTGTCATCCACCTTGAGCTCCAACAAGGTAGGTGGGATAAAAATATGCTTATGGTAGACAAAGTAGCCTACCCCACACTTTCCATATCTCCAGTTATTATAAGTGTAGAGTGTTGGCTATCCTTGGGCTGTAATAATTTTTCCCTCAAGTGGAAAGATGAGGACTAGATCTCCAAATATCTCTCCTCCAATGC
This sequence comes from Pinus albicaulis, assembly GCA_034641835.2. Classification (NCBI taxonomy): domain Eukaryota; kingdom Viridiplantae; phylum Streptophyta; class Pinopsida; order Pinales; family Pinaceae; genus Pinus; species Pinus albicaulis. The sequence continues at coordinate 526,809,642 of CM076576.1, read as the reverse complement.
TGCAAATCAAGCTGGCCCAAATCCTCCCATATATGATGAGTTGGAAGTCACCATCATATGGAGTCCATCCAATCATATGACCCCTCTCATAAAGAGATAAATGTGCTACTGTGGTGGTCATATAATCTCCCATGCTCCCCTTAGAACATGTAGTGCAAAAATTGTGGGGAATTCCTCCCTCAAAGGACACATCCATCCCATGTGTCTTTCTCCTAATCATACTCCTCATAAAGACAGAAACAATAGAGCCATAGGGAGAAAAAATGAGAATCATACTTGTTGCCATGTGTAATAAATGAGAAGGAAAATGGTCCCTCAAGTGCAACCAACGTAGCTTGACCCTCAATTACAATAGAGACCGATAGAATGAGTGGATTTTCAACCACTTTCCCACTGATCCAATCTCCTCATAAGTATGGAGGAAGTGAATAATGCATAGTGTAAAGTGAGCATGTCCTCCATAGTACACACCTTCCCCAAGCCCTCCTAGGGAATGGCCATCAATAATGCTAATGGTCTCAACTAAACCATGAGGTCTAGAAAAAATAATGCTCCTGCTTGGAGCATCATCCTGCACATGTATGGTAAAGGGATGCACATATACATCATACAAATAATCATGTAAACAACAATGAATACCCTTACCATATATTCTGCTCATACAAAGGGAGTGACTCATAAATGAGTCTCCTCTCATCCTCAAAGAGGGAAAGGGTAGATGTGCTAACTCCCCCATCTCCATATGATCTATGCATCTCCTCATATGCTGATATATCTCCTCCACAAAACCCATCCAAAAATACCCCTCCATGATGGTGTGGTATGCTCTCATAGAACAAGTGGGACTGAAAAGGAAATCCTCATGAGCTGCTTGTAGTAACTTCTCCTTGAGCTTGGAAGCTCCAGACAAGAAGATCCTACCATGATAAAAGATGACCCCATCCCTAAACGAATACTCTTCCTCATGCAACTGACCATCCAATATCTTGCAAGTATGAATATCCTTGGAATACTCCACCAACAGCTGGGAGCTCCAATATGGATCTATCCTCCATAGTGACAACGATGATGAACTATCATGAAGATCATCTGTCATGTGGCTGTCCTCTCCTTTGACATCTCCCATGTCAAAGATGCAAGTTGGAAGGCTGCTATCCTTCCCTTGCTGCTTCTACCACAGCGCAGAGTCTGAAATGTCAGTGGGAAAAATTGATGTTGAGAGAGTGCCTCTCTCCTCCTTGAGTTTGCCCAAGACTCTTAGCATTATACCAAGCTCTCCCAAGGTCCCCACTCTCCTGAAATCAATGAGTGGTGCCTCAACTGGTGAAGCATCCATCTTCCTCTACTGATCCAGCAGTCTCCTCGGCAAAATGTCTCCATCCAGTGAGACATGATCATCAAAAGGTGACTGCATATATGAATGGAAAAATTTTCCGATGCTCTCACTGCACAATCCACTCCCCCTCCTAGGTGTAACAACCTATAGAAATGGATAGGGGTGTGTACTCCTCATCTCATGATGTTGGTTCTTCTCCCTACCTCCTCCTTGTGTCTCCATGGTTCCACACCTCCTCAACAATGGAACATGAGTTGTGCCTTGATCTCCACACATGAGATCCTAGGGACTCCCTTGCAAAGAAGAAAGAGCCCCTCTACTTGGAGCAAGAGCTCCTCCTTCCTCTGCATGAGGCACTAGATAATCTCTAGATGATATAGCTCTGTTGCCCTCAATCTCTGAAACATGAATGGGAAACCTCTGAATGATTAGATCCCTCTTTGAAAAAGAGATCTCCATGCTTCTCTGCTCAAAGGTGTGAGATGCAAACCTTTCTTTCGGCAAGGTATGGTGCAAGTTTTCAGCCTCCTCCATGGTTTTCTGAAGTGGAATTCTATTTTCATGCAAAGGTTTTGTTCTATTTTCCTTGTTTAGATCCACCATGTGTGTCTCATGAATCCTTCCATCAAATATTTTCACTAAGGCCTTAGTGAAACTTGCATAAGATGTAATGTTTACATTTCTTAAAGAAAAGGATTCAAAGATCCACTAGGCATAGGCCTTACCTCTCAAATGCAGCGTTGCAATTCTGATGGCTTCATCTTCTAGCATTTAGTGCTGTTGCAAGAAGGTATCTAACTCCTCCACCCAAGCTGTGGCTGAACATGTAGGTGAACCTTCAAAGGTAGATAGAAAAAATCTATCTGGCTGCTCTCTTCCCTTCACCTTGATCTTGTAGAACTCTGAAAAACTAAGATGATCTCGAAATTTTTGAGTTTGAGACTCATAATTTTTTAGGAAATCACTAAGAGTTTCCCTCCTAACAACCTCTTCTCCTCTTTCCATCTCTTTTCTGGCAATATTGGGCATGTGACTGCGCTGTGTACCATAGGGTGTGGCTACATGCTCACACTCCTCATATATCAATCTAGAGTTTGCTTTAGACTCAAACTCTTTTGGAGATTCTTCACACATATCCCTTCTTATTTTCTTGAAATCTTCATGAATAGTATGTACAGATTTAGGAAGAAGCTTTGTGAGCTTATCCCCTTTTTCTCCTCTATAATATGGAGTATTTTTCCTGCTTATTTCTCTATCTCCTTTTTGATGAGAATAGGAAGTGCAGGGTTCTTCCTCTTCTATTGGCTTATCCTCCTTGGGGAGGTTCTTCATGGATCTGAAATATGATGAGATAAAACCAATCCTCTTCAATATTTTGATATTCTTGGGCTAAGACTCACAGGCTGAGCTAAGAAAGTTGCTCTGATACCACTGTAATATCCCAAAATGGGAACTGTCAGCAAGGCATGACTGGAAAACGCATTTTCCAGGAATGGCTACTACAAGATTTGAAACCAAGACCTGTATCCCTTAGATTTATGTATTTAAGACTGAAATCCAAGAGGTGGCTCAAAATAAATCCCTCTAGGTGGGTTAAACAGGTCTCCCACACCTAGTTGTCTTGGAAAGTTACCCGATGAAGGGCTGCAGCAATGTATGAACATACAATGGAATATAAGAATTATATGAATGCAGAAATAGTCAAAGGATCCAAATAGCCATCATATTAGATCATAGCAACAAAATATGTGTACAATATCTTGAGGAAAAATCTACTAAAGAGAGGCAATACTCAGCCTCAAGAAACAAGTACATAAATCATGAGAGAACACTGCTATACAATGGTGCCCAAGCTATGACTACGCAGTTTATATAGGACACTTCAACATAATAATAGATAATACAATGATATGACAATATCAGCTCAAGAAATGTGGGGGAGCAAGCTCTCAACCCCTGAAAAAAATGGTACAACAATCCTTAAAAGGATTGATTGAAATATACATACAAATGGAAAATCTGCAGAAATGCCAGAGTTGCTGGGCAATAGCTGCAACTCAGAAAATAGAACTGAATGGATATGGATGAAGATGATTACCAATCTAAATATATACCTCCTCCAATATATCTCTTAAGTGATAGGTTGATCCAAACACTGAAGATCTCACCCTCAAAAATAGTGGTGCAAACCCCCACTGCAGATACTCACTGAAATAATGTAGTCTGGAGAAGGGGCTACACTGTTGATGATGGGAGATGATTGGCCTAATGCCAATATATAAAAATCATCTCTGAAACCTTCCTCACTAACCTTCCCAAGGAATATAATCTCCCTCCTCTGAAATAAGAGCCAAGGAATTGTTGTGGAACCCTCCACTGCAACACCCAGCAACACTATGTTATACTTCAGCAGAAATAACGCAGTGATTGATGGTAGTGGCTTTGGCCTTGAGCCAAGATGTGGATAAATGAAGTGAAATCCTTGAAGAGGCCTCTTAATAAGGAGAGGAAATCCTAAACAGGAATCCCTTGTGCTAAACAGCACTGCAACTCAGCTAAACAACCGGATAATGCAAATAGTCTTCAGACCAAAGTCATATACTCAAAACATATCTCACTATGGCTGCCTCTTCCTCCTTTTATGCAAGTGAATGTCTCTTTGCCCTGGACCCCACACATTAGGATTTCTTCCACAAATAATCTTTCTCCCTCTCAAACTACGTTGTCTTCCCAAGCAAGCTACACCTCTTAGGCAATGCTGTTGACTTGGTCAAACTTGACCTTGTCCTCATGAATTTGCCCCTTTTCACACTGGAAGGTGCAAAATAAAGCTGCTCCATTGATCCCTTTCAAACTATGAGGGGTTTATTCCTACTTATGGGTCTCTTTACCCATTTTATTCACCTCCTAGATGATATAAGAAAAAATTAATATTCCAATTTGTTGCATGCAAATTTTGGAATATTACATCTTCCATTTATTTCTTTGAGGATATGTCTCATTGTGGTTAGATTAAGGAGGAATTTGTTGTGCAACTTCCATATTATGTAGGAGACTTCAGATAGATACATGAATTTTACTGTATTGTTGGAAAATTCGACCTCCAAGGGAGGATTTCGACCTCAGTAGCTATATGAGGCCTTTTGTAATCATTTCCATGGGTTGGAACATTGGACATTGAACTAGTGTATTTCATTTTGAGAAAGTAATACAGTGAATATAGAGAAAAGTTGCAGCTTAAATTTAGGGATTCATGTTGTGAGCTTGTATGTCTATGTTTATCTTTTGTAAGTCACTCCATTTAATGCTTTCTCTTTCCATTACATATCTACACCTTTCACTCATTGTCTTTAAATTTTTTAAGCAGGATTCATGAAGAATACATGCCCTGTTTTGAAGAGATGATGATGTTGTGTTTATTTTATTGTTAAGGAAAGAATTCATACTTATATGCTTTTTCCTAATCTCTCCGTTCATCCTACATAATAAGCATAAATCCTAAAGGGTCACTCAAGATTTCCTACCTTGCCCCTTTATTCCCTTGCAATTTTAACTTTTGTACCCCTACCAGATTTTCAAGCCTAGCTCTAATAGTCCATTTTCATCCAGCAAAAAAATCCAAATCAACCAAACCATAATCTGCATATCTAGCCTAAAATATCCATTATCCAGTCAATTTGGCTGTGATCTCATTAAGAGAGCCCTCTCAGCCTATTAGGGCTAGCTACTAGGTCAAAGTGGTACGTGGTTACCTTTGTTGGTCTCCTTCTCAACCTTTAGAGAACTAGTGGAGTTCTAACAGGTCTCACCACGAATGTCACCTGAATATCCTAAAATCCAAATATACATTAGAAAACAGGAATGTTTTCTCTTTCAATGAAAATATATCTAAGGAAGGGAAGAAACAATCAATATGGAGCACACAATATGCAGCAAACAAGATGCAAGATGTAATTTCCCAATTGATGAAAATGTCCCTATACTAATGAACATACAAAACCCTAAATGAAAATACATAAATTTTCTTTTAGCCACACTTAATTTTCGAGAATGAAGAAAAATAAGATCAAAATGTTCAATTACTGATTCACTTACACTTTTTGTAATGAGGACTAGAACAACAATTCATCCAAGCGATCAATAATCAAACAAAACCAGTTTTCAAGCAATCAAATGATAAGAAAAAATAAAAATTGAAACCAATTCTTATCAAAGGAAGAAAACACAAATGAAAATTGAATGGGGGTTTTAGATATACCAAAAGACACTCAATACTCATGGAAACTCAACTAGAAGCAGGTTGATGAAAGAGGGGGTCAAAAAACAAGTCAAAACTTTTGCAAAAATAGGGACCAGCATTGGTGCAAAGGATGCACTAGTGCTTTGCAACGCTGGGAGAGAGTGGGTCTGGGTGAGGTGCAACACTATGTCAGAGGCACTAGGGTAGATTTGGGCCTAGGAAAGTGGTTTCCAACACAAAATTTTCAAAAAAAGGTTGGATTAATCCACTTCATAGGTTTTTTCTTAGTTGGATGATGAAAAAAAGTTCTGTTAAGGAGGTAATCAAACACAAAGGACAAGGAAAACCACCAAGGGAATAATTTTTTCCCCAGAATGGTCGTCAATTTGTTATACAAGATTTATTATCGTGGACAAAGGTATCTCCCATAAGTTTGGTAGTAAACCTAGAACAACAGAGAGACAAGAAACCCAATGTTTTTCCTTAAAGTAAATAGATGATGGAGTGAGGCCTACCTAGAAATTGTCGCTCACTTCACTCCTTCATTAGCTTGGAAGCTCCAATTCCAGCTCTGATCGCAAAAATTAGATCCTACATAGATAGATAACACAAGCCAATAAACTACGAGATGTATGAAGTATAATCTAAGTACTTTATTCAATATATCAACAAGTTATTGAAATAAGGGAAATAATGACATCACATATAGGAAAACAAAGAATTATTTGCATTAATATAAATGGAAGGATATTAAAACCATAGGTGGTAGGCAATCTTGTCGAAGATCTCCTCCAAGTTGTTAACTCATCCTTTCCTTATCACAATATGAATCTTCAATCACCTTATGCATAAGATTATAACTACTTACTGCAGCAACATAAGGGAAGAATCACTCTCCAAATCCAACCATTCATTCCCCAGCCTTTGCATATGCAAGAGGGTAAACATATAGAAGAGTGGGGTAAGTTTGGAGTTCTTATCCAATTACCATTCTAAGGTTTTAGATCCACCGTTAATGGAGGGATAGGATCAAAGGATAAGTGGTGAAAACTCCAAAGTAGGGTAAGATAGGATTTGAATATCAATCCAAGGTATGTAGTTCAAATTTTTTTTGGAAACTCCTAGAAGGTGAAGCTTCCAGAATCCTAGTCATTCTCCCAGAATTCTAAAACCAACATAGGTGTAAAGGAGAGAAACTTGCTTGTGACCAATGCTGGCCATAATGCAACAAGTTGTAGGTGAATGCACCCTAGTAGGCTTGCAGGGATCATTGGTCCTCAAACTGGCTCAGATAGGGCAGTTTAGGGTTTAAATTATGAGGGATGAAAGGTATATGCTTAGGGATTTATGCAAGATTATGAAAATGGGAATAGGATGTTGATTTATCCCATTAGGAGGCTCACTTGATTAGATGTGACAAAATGGCCTATAAAATCTTTTTATTTTTATTTTTTTTTAAATTAAATATTTACAAAATATTTGGAAACTTTATTGAAAATAAATGTTACAACACAACCTATAGTTCTAAGTAGTGTAAAAAATCATGGGCCATTTTTTCCCCCTTCCATTGGATTCCCCATACAGTTCCTTCTCGACATGTAACCAAAATGTAGAAGTATACATCAACAAGAATTTTTAGCATAGGTTATGTGGTTGTTGATGTACTTGGGAAATGGATAAAAATTTTAGTGAAAGAAAGAATATAATAATGAATGCCAAATTTCTACATTTAGACCTGATTTTCTCTCACCTTAGGTGACCACACTCTTCAACAAGAAGAATGAGAAAAAACAAAACAAGTAATAATAATAACTCTAAGATAGATACAAACCATTTAGTTAGACTTATGGTAGCACATATCTAGTTTTCCATAGCTAGTTTCCATTTTAATTTTTCATCAAATATATTCCATATATTGTATTAGTACGGAGAATCACTTGTAAAAAAATGGAAAAATTATGATCCAATTAACACACATAAAAACTTAGGATTTTCAACAAACTATTGCTCAAATTCTTTTTATAATCACCAATTCCAAGACCACCATAGCTTGTTTGAATACCACCTTAAATGATATCCAAATAATTCTCATGGAAGTCTAAGACTAGATGGAACTCCTCCAATGACATACATAGTTAAAAGGATGTGGTACAAGAAATACTTAATTAGCTACATGTTGACTATTGCACTACTCTTATCCTATAAGATTAACACATGATCCTTCAAGCCATTCAGGAGGTTGATGATCATCAAAAAAATATGATCAATGAATTCATGACAAAGAAAAATATTATCAAGGATCTTCATCTAAAGATACAAGAGATAGATAGGATATTACAACAAATGGATTCCTGTATAGACAATGATTGGTATGAAATTGATACAAACCAATCTACTGATCTAAAAAGATAAAAAACATGGGCCATTTTGTGAAATGCATTTGTCCTTTTTTCATAGTGACAATAGAAAATTGAAAAATTCTTAACTATTAAGGAGAAAGCACTACAAATTGTACCATAATTGGCTCCTTCTTTTGAAGGTTAGTCATAGTAGTAAGATTGACTTGGGATGAATCAAAACTTGTGGTTGAGGCCTATTCGACCCTAATTTATCCCTTCATTTATAATAGTATGGAATAGGGAAATGAAGGAAACAATGATGAAGAAGGGAGTGTGATCCTTGCCCCACCTTTCAAGATTTAACAAAAGCTGGGGGTAGGGGTATGCCTTTTTTCTGGTAGTGCATACCACTTTTTATACATGGCGTTATCACAATGAGTGCACTACTTTTTTTTTAAAGCTCGAAAGGTGAGGCAGGGCTCACACTCCCCTCTTCGTTAATGAAGAAGGGAGTGCACTACCCCCTTTTGTTAAATCTCCAAAGGTGGGGGCACTACCCCCTTTTTTTAAAGCTCAAATGTTTGGTATGGCTCACACTCATTTCTTTGTTTTCGACCACATTTGAAAAAATTAGTGAATTTTGAAAGATACAAAGTAGAAAATTGACAAATTCTAAACTATTAAAGAGAAATAACTACACATTGTACCATAATTGGCTCCTTTGTTTGAAGGCTAGTCATAGCAGCAAGATTTAATTGGTATGAATGAAAACATGTGGTTAACACATGTTGGACCTTAACTGTCTCCTTAATTTATAGTATGGAATAGTATGGAAGAGTAAAATGAAGGAATCGATGGCAAAGAAGGGAGTGTGATCCCTACCCAACCTTTCAAGCTTTAAAAAAGGGGGGGGGGGGGGGGGGGGGTCTGCATTTTTTCCTGTAGTGGATACCACTTTTTGTATGTGGTAGTATCAAAGTGAGTGCACTATCCCATTTTTTTAAATATAGGGAAAGGCTCACACTCCCTTCTTCATTGTTGAAGAAGGGAGTGCACTACCCCCTTTTTTTAATGCTTGAAAGGTGGGGCAAAGATCACACACCCTTCTTCGCCATTGATTACATCTGGAAAATTAAATTAATTTTGAAATATGTGCATCCTTTAGCAACAAGTCGGTTGCTTTATTATAATTACATTAAAGCTATTAAACTTTATTTAAGAAACTAATAAATTTTAATAATTTCACTTTATCTCTTTTTTTTTCTTTTTTTTGAAAAAAAATATTTACAAAAACTTTGGAAACTTGCTTGAAAATAAAGGTTACAACACAACTTATAGTTCTAGGTAGTGAAAACAATCATGGGCCATTTTTTTTCCCTTCCTTTGGTTTACCCATATAGTTCCTTTTCTACGCGTAACTTAAATGTAGAACTAACCAACACCAACAATTTTTAGCACAACTCATGTGGTTGTTGGTGTAGTTGGGCAATGGCTAAAAAGTTTAGTGAAAGAAAGAATAGAACTATGAATGAGAAAATTATATATTTAGACCCAATTATCTCTCACCTTACGTGACCACACTCTTCAACAAGAAGAATGGGAAAAAACAAAAAAGTAGTAATAATAAATTAAAGATAGATACAAACCCTTTAGCAAGAATTAGGTAGCACATCTCTAGTTTTCCAAAGTTTATTTTGTTAATTTTTCACAGGGCTACATTGTTCTTTGCTTTAAAAGTTGCATTTCTTCAATAACATGATAATTTCACCCCATATCATTATATCATTATTCAGATCTACATTATTAACCATCAACTTATGCAACTATGTAGAAATAATAAAAACATCATCATCTATGTAGCAGAACATAAAGAAACAAATGGAGGAAAATCATGCACACATATAAAATCTAGGATTGGTTTGAGACCAAGGAAAAACTCACTACGGGGAAAACCCTTGCAAATCATTCATCTTATATTGTCATCAAATGATTCAACAAACAAAAGTACAATGATCCATTGATCCATATCTTCATAATGCAGTAAACAAACTAGCACATGTATAATACTACCATAAGCATACTCCTGTTGAGGGATCCTAATTCTGAGAACTGTAATGCACTGTCACAGCCTGTAGCATACTATTTGACACTATTTTCATTGAGTGAAAACTTCAGATAATTGTAGATGCATGTTTGAGGGCCTGATATGCAGCAGAAATATACTAAACTGATATACAGATCTACAAATATACAACATCAAGAAACACAGAACCAATAGATCACCAAATCCAACTGATATCAACTGTCAAATCCTAGATCTGAATCTAGGAGGCTATTAAACATTGATTGCAAACATATGCGACTAAGCGGATGAAGTATGGAAGCACTACACGAGTAACTAAAGATGACCTCACTCATATTTACTCAGAAAAACCCTTATTCATGACCTCAAGACGTTGTGCCCACGGCTATAGATCTGTGGCTGCTAGAAGGACACACTGTGCCTACGGTTCTGTCTCGGATCAACACGATATGGCCTCAAAACCTTAGTCATGACCTTGTCACGCTCTTCTCGCGGCTATGGTAGCTTGGTCGCTACCTTGCCACGTTGTGCTCACTGCTTTGACCAATTTTTAGTAGTCTTGTGCCTGCAGCTATGGACCAAAATCCCTAGTTTAGTGAGAGCCTCTCGCTCGTGATTTCGTACGTTGTGCGAGCTTCTTCCATTGAACATGTGAGAACCAAAACATAATAGACAAACCAAGACAAAGAGTGCAAGAATAAAATATCATGAGCGAATGTGTGAGAATGAGTTTGAGGTCACTTCTATTTATATATTTTGTGAGGGACCGCTTGGGGCTTTGATTAAATCCACATGTTGAGGCCGACCCATTCCATTTCATTAATGAATAAAATAATTCATAATTTAACTTCTGCTTAACTGATTGGGGCAATCTATAGGTCGATTTTGGTCCTCTCAAAAAGAGGAATGTAATGAAATTATAATATTGACTAACTGAGATTTCCAATGTGGAATTTGAATGTAGTAGCATAATTTTTAACATGTTTCCATTTACTTTTGATAAAATATATTCCATATATTATATTAATATGGAGAATCACTTGTAAAAAAATGGAAAATATGTGATCCAATTAAGACACATAGAAACTTGGGACTGACAACAAACTATTGCTCATATTCTTTTTATAGTCACCAATGTCAAGACCACTATAGATTTTCTAAATACCACCATAAATTATAGACAAATAATTATCATGGAATTCCAAGACTATATGGGACTCCTCCAATTACATACATAGTTATAAGGATGTGATACAAGAAAGAATTAATTAGTTACATGTTGACTATTGCACTACCTTATCATCCTAGAAGATTAACACATGATCCTATAACCCATTCAAGAGTTTGATGATCATCAAAGCATTATGATCAATGAATTCATGACAAAAAAAAATATTATCAAGGATATTCATTTAAAGATACAACAGACATTAGACAAAATTTCAACTTAAAAGTGGCCTCCTAAGGAAAAATAATAAAACAATAGTTAAAATAATAAAATAAGAGTTATTAATTTTGGAGTGAAAAGAAGTAAACTAATTTTTTAATTGTATTTTTTGCTTATCTTCTTATAGATTGACTCAAATTTCAATTGTAGAAAATTTCACATCTAACGAGTACCCATTATGCATACTTTTGAGAATACCCACATTGATAAGAAACGAAGGTAAATTAAAAAACCATGTTGAACACACTTTTTTAATGTATCTTCAATTTTTATCAATGTGGGTCTTCTCAAACGTATGGATAATGGGTACTCGTTGGATGTAAAATTTAATTAGGCATCCAATGTGTGTCTACACTTGAAATTTGAGTAAACCTATAAGGAGATAAGCCAAAATACAATTAAAAAAAATAGGTTTTCTTATTTTCCCTCCAAAATAATGTACCTATTTTTAAATTTAAATAATTTTGATTGGTTTACATATTATGACATGGAAATTAAGTGAACACTTCATGGGAATTTTTAGGCTAAAATTACCTCTAATGTATATAGGATATTACAACAATGGGATTCTTGTATAGACAATGATTGATATGCAATTGCTACAACCCAATACACTGATATAAAAAGAGAACAAACATGGGCCATTTTGAGAAATTCATTTGTCCTTGTTTCATAATGGAAATAGTAAACTAAAAAATTCTAAAATATTAAGGAGAAAGCACTAAAAACTATACCATAATTGGCTCCTTTGTTTGATAGTTAGTCATAGCAACAAGATTGACTTGGGATGAATCAACACTTGTGATTGAGGATTGTTGGACCCTATTTGGCCCCTTCATTTATAATATTATGGAAGAGGAAAATGAAGGAAACAAAAGGGAAAGGGCCAACCTTAATTGAACTTTAGTTAGAAAGGTAAACAAAGTAAGGAATTGTTTTATATAGGAAGTCAAAAAGGCTAAGAGGAAAGTAGGGATAACAAAGAATAGAATAGAATAAGAGAGCATAGCCTTAGTTGCTATTATGCAATATACTGTGTTGTTGTATCTAAAGGAATATGAAATGAAGAATTTTTTTGGGCTACAAATGTTTTGTTATTGCAATGTATATCCCTTATAATTCACACATGTAAGAAGACATATTGTAATGTTGTTAATTTCTATTTTGTTTTTATGCTCCCATGACAATTTTTTTATGTTTCCTTGAATGCATTTTTTATTCAAGTTGCAACTCATGGTCAGATGTAAATTGAGCATAATTTTGATGAACCATATATTCTATTGAATGTTGACATCACAATTATAGTGTAGGTTCACTTCCTCTACTTAGTCATACAACCTCACATGTGTCTTTTTGGATGAGTTCTGGAACTATATTTTTACTAAGTGGGATTAATGAAAAAATATCATGCTTGGGGGTATAATTTACAAATGAATTCCTTGAACATCAACAAAGGGTTTGGAGTCTAAAAAAAAAAAATCGTTGTGTGAGGTGAAGGAATGAAGTTCTACTATTTTTGTTTTTTAAGATACAATCATGTTTCAATTGGTTGTAAATTACTAAGAGGTTGGCCCTATTAAGCATGGGATGTGACACTTGGCCATATATATATGACACCAAAACTAATATAACCCTCCAATAAGTGCACACATCTATTGTATCTCTAAGTTTTTTAGGTTTGTAAAAGATCCTAATGACATGATCATAAATCCATCATGAGATGCCAAACATGGTTCACCCTTCTCATGGAAAATTCACTGTAACTTCACACTCTCAAGTAGACTTCCCAAACTAGTTTTCCATTTCATATGTTTTCATTGACGTGGAGGGAAGCCACCATAGCAAGAAATGAGGAATCAATTCATCTCTTGTGTTTTCTTTCAAATTAATCACGTGGCATAACAAAACTAAAGACATTCAATGAGTGTTAATATTGAAAAATTGTACACACATCTATACAGGTCATATGACACCCATAGTTAGACAATAGCATGTATAAGTTAAGCTTTTATAGCTGAAGACATCACTAATAATAAAAAAATAAATTTTTTTCTAAGTTCACGTTTAAAAAATCAACCCATGTGATATATTCAAAGGCTAAAATTCACTACCATGCAATTGTTTCTTTGATTCTTATGCGGGTTGCCCAGATTCCAAATCAGACGTTCAAGGCCACTTCAAATGATTTGAGTTTGGACTCTCTAACATATACCACCCAAGAACAATCAATTTGGATATATTCATCTCCTAAGGGAATCCTCTTGTCCTCCTATTAATTCATTTTCTCATTAATGAGCCAAGGGAGATAAAGAGGATTTAAAATTGTATATAAACAAGGAATTAAAATACCGAAGAAAAGAAGAAGTTTGAGAATTTTTATGCAAGAAAAAATACTCCAAGGAAATCTTGCATTTCATTGTTGAGATAGTTCCATCATCATTGAGAGTTATCTTAGCTTGTTTGAGAGGGAGTGAGTTTGCATAGGAGATTGAAGAGATGATTTCCTTATTGAGATCTCTTGAGAACCAATGCTCAAGAAAATCTCTTCAAGTGTTTTGATATATCATTTACAGCTCTTCTAGCAGCAATCAATAAAGGAAATTATATTCATATGTCTTTGATAATGTGTTATGCTTAATTTAAGCATTGTTTCATGTTATTTGTTTTAGTTTTTGTTTAATATTTCACATGTATTGTTCTTACCAAATTCCATTATTTTTTGGTTCTTATTCAAGCACTAATATCATCCAAATGTTTGTTTGCTCTTTGTAGGTGAAAAACAAACTTCTTTTTGGGACCCTTGATAAAAAAAAAAAAAATACAAAATGACAAACATACTTTGTGCCTTTCTTTGATTTAATTAGTTGTGATGCAGACCCTATCTCTCTACATTTTCATTTTTTTTAGCATCCATAATTTATCAGGAATTTTTTAGGTCCCACTCAAACCTATTCACGGCCCGAACAATACCTCAATTCAATTTTTTAAGCCAGTCACGCGAATTTTCCCATAGATAGACATGCGAGTCATGCGTCTGTGTAGAGAAAAACCTATGCGATTCACAAAGTGAACAAGAACTCATTGTAATTTTTCTTTCCTAAGATTTTTGGCAGCACCTAATGAACTTCCTGCACTCCTATATTTTTTCACAATTTATATAGGCTGCTTAATTACTTTGCTAACCACTATTAGCAAAGTAATTTCTTATTTTTACTTAGAAAAATTACAACTCACATAACTTAACTAGGGGAAAGTAAGTGGCCCTAATCCACACATTTTTTCTATGTTTTTTTTCTCAATTCAATCATAACACATAGCTTAATTAGGAGAAAAGTAAGTGGCCCATTATCCACACATATTTTTGACTAAACAAATATTTTCAATTTTTTCAATTTTTATTTTCAGGACCAAGACCAGGTGTTAGTTCGAAAGGGAGTAGCCCCTGCTTCCCCTGAATCCTTGTGACGATCATGGGTTTTCATATGAAAGCTTTCTCAAGGCACTCATTTTCCAAATCCCTATATTCTCACATAATGCAATTAAGAAATAAGTAAGTGGCCTATTATCCACACATGATTTATTTTCTTCCAAGGAAAAATCATAACATAACACAATTAGGGGAGTTGTAAAAGGTCATGACATATCAATATTGATTCACACTCTTTTATGTGCTCACAAGTTCACTTGCACACACTTTCACATCACACACTAAGCTCATCTAAAATTTGTATCAAGGGTATGCACCTTTTGTAATTTTGATACTTAGTTTCTTTGAAGCTTACATTTTTCATGCCCTAAGTGAATAAGCCTCTTTAAAAACAACTCTAACACTTGAACACACTAAATTCCACATAAGGGTCAAAAAATAATTTATAGTTCAAGCTAGGACCATGTGGATAGGAATTCCTTAAGCCATCATTGGCCATTTTACATTCTAAAACATATAAGTTGTCTTATAGTGATCTAGGAGGATCTTACATCAGTTCAGATTGACAGGGAAGTCCAGTATCATCTTCAGTTTCTATAGAGTTCTGGATGAAAGAGGAAGTCTTTGATTTATTCTATGGTGCAAAGAAATGGAAAGTGACTTTATGGTATGGAAAGGTCATTATGTGGTTAAATGGTGTTAAAAATTCTATATGGCGGAAAACAATGTAAAAATCACTAACCTATGTAATGATGTTAAAGATTGTGGTTTAAAACCTTATGGTCACAAACCTATTCTAAGTGGAGACCTAAGCATACAATCCTAAGTCATAAAACTATGCTAAGTGGTAAGACTACATGTTGGTAACCTAAATTCCTAATCCTAAAGTCTAAACCTAGCACAAATGTTATAAAACCTATGTAATGGTTTCGGTGTTAGACTATGGTAATAACCCATATTGCAAAACATTCAAACCATAGCAGAGAAGACTGTCGAGTAGGGGGGAAGACAACATGTGAACGTTTGCCGCGCAGTTTTTGGAGCTGACTACCAGAAGAATGCAATCGTCAGGCAGAGTTGACCGCAGACAATTGTCACATGTGAGAGTCATTACACAATTATATCGACCGCCCGAAACTTCCAAATTTGACCTGCAAGGTGGAAGTTATAGTATTGACCGCAAAGACTAGTCATATGCATTCATTTAACCACTCCTCCATTTATCCATACCATTAGGGTCTATTTTTATTATATGGTTTATTTTTGTTTTTAAATGGTTATGCATGGTTTTAAAGTTATCCACCATGTAAACCTTATCCTAAGGTGTTATAACACCATTTCACCGAGAGGTGTTTACCACCTAATCACATTGAATTGAAAAACCACATGCCATGTTAAGCCTGAGAGGTTCGACTTGAACCTGGCCCAAGACTTATAAAAAATTCACCTTTTTACCATGATAAAAGGGACTGATTTTAAAGGCTTTTATTCAAAATTCTGTGAGAGAGGCAATTTTGTTTTCAGTGTAACTTGGTCGTCCAGAGGCGGAATTCAACGCCGAGATAGGTGTTGGAAAGCTAGGAGGGATCGATTTATGTTGACAGAGACCAAAGGTGCATGTGAGCATGTTTATTATAGTGAATTTATGTGTAAATACTTCCTTGGATCATTCCTTAATAAAACATACGCCCATATTGAAAGCGGACCCGGAGACATAGTCCACCAGAGATGAATTCCATAATCAATGTTTTTGTCTTCTATTTTTGTTCTTTGCTGCAAGTTCATGTTTAATTGTGCTTCTTAAGTTCTGGATAAATTCGTAATATCAATTTCTTTCCTTCAGTCTTCCACAATAAGTGATCAGGTTAACAATCAATTCACTTTGGAAAATAGTCAGTCCTATTTCAGATCTATTTTAGATCATATAGGGTGCTTAAAATATTTCATCATACCACAAAAAATAATACCTAGGCACGCCAAAAACCTGATTTAGAGGGGGTTAGGCTTAGGTATCAGTGTGTGCAATTCGTTATGAGGCTACTCGAATCGTCTAGGGATCTGCATTGTTGAATGACTACCAAGAAGATCAATACTCGACTACCCCCGTGGGACGAAGGTAACCTTAGTGGCACAAATTTTATGGAATATTTCCCTATAGGTGGAGGTGCAGGAAGCACTAAAACCTCTTGATACCTTGGTTAATTCTTGGTTTTTGTAAGTGTCACTAGTAATTTCAAGATGTGTCTCCAATACCATTCGATAAGAATCCTCGCAAAACCTAGTTACTTTTTTAGTGGAATATTAAGATTCACTAATTTAAATCCCTAAGACATACCAATATGACCAACACCATAAATATCCCATTTTTTTCTTCTTTAATTCCACCATATTTAACTAAGCTCACTAATGATCCAATTTAACATAATCAAATTTGGCCTACCATGCCAAGCAAGATGCCTTCAGGCATTTCCAAGTTTGAATGCAAGCAGGGAGAAGATCTTTCTAACCATATCATGACCTATCATTTGTGGTGTTCATCCAACAAAATCATTAAAGAATCAGTATGTCTGAGGCTATTTCATTTCACCCTCATTAGCCTTGTCGTAAAATGGTATGTGAACGAGGAAACAATTTCCCATCGCACGTTTGAATCCTTAGCTCGTTCATTCCTAACTTTTTTAGAGCTCCTAGTGCGACATGACAATGGGTTAATACAATTGACCCAATTTTAGCAAACTAATTCCACTCATCTTTTAGACCATATCCATGAGTGGAGAAAGCATCGTAACCTCTATAAAGTCAATGTAACAGAAGACCTTCGCCTAGATTTATTTTTGAAATATCTTCTACCAACGATTGTAGAAGATGTGGCTATAACCATGCTATTGGGCGGTTTAATTGTCGGATTAAACCTCTCAATATTAATTATCAATCAAGGAGTCGTAAATTCAAGTTGTACTGCGTATTAGCTCAGCTTAATGGTCATAGTATAAATATATTCCTTTGTAATGCTAAACTAGGTATTGGAATGAAACACACAATTGCTGACAAATAAAAAATCTTGAAAAGTGAACCTACTTAACTAATTTTATCAAGAAAAATCCATACTTCAATTAAACTGTAAGGAAATACAAAGAAATCCTCAAGCATGTAACATTCTTGCACTCACATTCTACTTTTTAAATCTCCTATGATAACTTAAAAAAAACTAATCTATTTATTCCTCTCATCAACTTGAAACTAATCTTGAGATAAGCAAAAAGGTCACACATTATTCTAATGACAACTTCACACCTTAGACTACTAGAACTACAAATTCAAGATTCTAATTAACAAAATACAATTTTAACTATTGCTATAAGAAAGCCACTTCGCTTCATATAAAACAACACTTAAAATATCCTATTAAAAATTTCATTGCAAATAATCTATCATAACCTTCAATTCAAAGATTTTAATCTAAATGAAATGGATTATTCAATAAACAAGCTCACTCTTTAAAATCAAATCATGTAACTAAATCACGCTTCATTTGAATTGATCTCTCTACCTTCACAATCAAATCTGCACTCAAACTCATAAAGAAATTATTATACTATGAAAACAAGAATGATTCTAATTAAAAAGAAATCTAATTAGTAAGCCAAATCTTGGGATGCATATAAACAAATCAAATGAGCATTAAATCCTACAACATACAAATAAATTACATAATGCAAACCTTAAATTATTATTCTAAATGACAGTGTTACTTATTCAAATTCAAAACAGTAAAATCTATTCTAATTCCAATTGGATGCTCTCTTTACATTAGATTTTAATAAGAGAAATAGAGTATAACTCTATATTATCACTCAAACACAGATTATGTAATGAGTAATCATTCTTTAGTCCATTAATTTTCACAATCCAACTATGACCAAAAACGCTTTGAAATTGAAACCACACCTGCCACAAATTCACACATTCAAACTACGCTATGAAATCACGCACACATATAATTAGCCTATGTTATTGATCAAGCTTAGCTACAGAGGTTGTGGGACCTCCCACGCCTGGAGTAAGCCTGCTTACTGCAACCGAAGAAATACTTAAAACATAAAATACAACATTCGAGATGAATCATGGAAACAACGATTCTGCTCACAACTTGAAGGCGATAATGTATTTTTAAAACAACATCTGAAAATCAATTTACATAAGTCCAAAACAATGATTACACAACTGTCCCTATCTCTATTACATTCTGCCCATTCAATGCTCATTCTACATCTCAGAAAAATATATATATTTCTTAGTGCTTAGCTCTAAGTTTTATAGTAGTGGAGCTGCTCTTATTTCCCAGAACCGTATTTACAAATAGCACGATTGGTTACAATAGGTTTTAAACCGAGTATTAGAAATCCGATTTTTTCTAATTCTGGAGGGTCAGCACCAATGGGCAATCGCAAGTGATGCACACATTTATCAATTTCCACAACTGAAAAACTGATATCGGCCATGAATTCATTGTCAGAATGTTGTTAACAATGAATTCGTTTCAACTAAATTCTTTGACTTGAGGCAGAAGATCCTTCTTTTGTCATTCGATGATTTATGAACGACATTTACAATTGTTGTTAATTGATTTGTTGTATTCGTATCCACCGTGTAATATTTATCTTTCCCCATCAAATTTTATTATATGAGCATATGACGGTTATGGTAATTCAAGAGATCTCGGAATGCTCGAAGAGGTTGGGCCGTTGTTAATCGATTTGGCTTGACAACGTCTCACCCAATGGTGTTTTATTTACACACGCTAGCTAGAGATTAAATTTTGCAATTTTTTCTGACCTCACCAAGCTACAATAACAAATATTATATGCCATTATGATTGATCGACACAAGGATGCAAATTTTAGCGTTGCAATTGGTTTTTTCCTGTAGAAATTGACAGAGCACCTTCAACATTAACACAAACTTAATGAACTATGGTGAAATTTCGACCTGGCTTCACATGGCATCGTTGAGGGATTTTTTACACCTGTAATACCACTTGCTCATGACATAAAGGAAACGCCATCGAAACCAAATTCTTTTGCTTCCTTCTTGAACAAGGTCGTAGCCTGCTCCCATGTCCAGATCAAATTCAACATGGTTAAATCGACTAGCCAATATACGTTCTGAATCTTTCATAGCATCAACCTAGTTTTCATTCTCAATATTTTTTGGAAATATTTTTGTCAAATAAACTGATTTTGAACTTGGAAAATGTGACAATATTGATGTTGAAAACGAGACTGTAGGTGTAACAGGGGACAAATAAGATAATCTTAACCCCAGTTTTTCCAAGGATAGAGAATATGCTAGCATAATTTTGTGCTTAGAACCAAATACCATGCCACAAGGGAACCACCTTTGAACTTTATTTCCCACAAACAACCCAAAAATTTTGGTGCGGATCTTGTAGAATTGCTAGATTTTCCAGCAAGCTGCTTGGAAAATAATTTCTCCAGCATAAATAATTATTCACCTCTTTGTTGCAATACACCTGGAAAGATAATTGAAGTTGTTGGTAATTGATTGCATTTCAAGAAGGCTGGTTAATTATATTTTATTGGTGTTTCTGATGCTAGAAATCTCATCTTGAAACGAGGCAAAGGGTTCAGAACATGGCTCTCAATCTTTGTCATAGAGTCTGAGATGTTGCCTCTTGCATGGGGTGAATCCATACATGAATGCACTCCTGCACCGGACCTATTCACCTGCCACCAAGCATACACAAAACATTCATAAAAATAAAAAG
This sequence comes from Pinus albicaulis, assembly GCA_034641835.2. Taxonomy (NCBI): domain Eukaryota; kingdom Viridiplantae; phylum Streptophyta; class Pinopsida; order Pinales; family Pinaceae; genus Pinus; species Pinus albicaulis. The sequence goes on along the minus strand of CM076576.1, from coordinate 526,788,982 downwards.
AATTTATAATCTAATAATTAATGCCTTTAAATGTCTCTAATCATCAACTTAATAAGATAAAAAGGATTAAAACACTAGGTACGACCATAAAATTATCTAATAAAAATTGTAAATACATGGACAAAAATGAAAATCAACACATGCCTTAGAAAGAGGAAGAAGTTATCACCAAAGCTAAAAAATTTAAGCTCATCTACACTCAGTCAATATACCTATACATGGCCCTACCTGATTGATCAGGGGTTCATAAATTTTGCTCAAAATTCAAAGTTACAGGATTGGGTTGAAACTAGGATGGTTGCATAGATTGTGTCTTCCTAATTCTGGTGCCGCAAACGGTTCGAAAAACCAATGTCGTATGAGGGAGATATCGCATTCTGATCGAAATGCCAAACATGTAAATTTTTGACAATTTGACCAGGTTTGACTGGGATGCACAATCAGCAGGGTGGAGGTACAATCAGCAAAAAAGGAATATTCCTGGAATATTCCTTTTCACCAGGCCAATCATGGGATGACAAGTGTCATTGTTTTATTTGTTGAAAGTGCAGATTTGGAAGTCCAATCAGGAGTTGCCACATGGCTAGCCCTAAGGCCACAACGTGGCCCTGCAGCACAAAGTAAATTTTTGGGTGGAGGTTGCAGGAATTGACTGCGGGACCTCCCACCTGGCACATACACCATTTACCAACTACTCCATGCTTTGTTTCTTAACCTAATTGTTTGCGATTTGTATTTAAAGTTTCTTGAAATTTTATTTAGGGGTTGGGGACCGCCAGTGGTCCCAACCCGCCAGCGATCCTCGGTGGTAGGTCACATGGCATATAAAAAACACCGTGTAGTTATGAAACCCGTTAACCACAACCATAGTTATTGTGACAACCCTCTAGTTAATCCGTTTCTGCAATAGACATGGGAACACTATAACGATTATTCAACTCTTCGTGGGGTCTACAGAAAAACCACAACTTACTGCAGTTCAAACTTCCCACCGGAGTTCCGCCTTGGGTTCCGCTAACCGTTGTGTTAACCGCGGGGTTTGGGGTTCGCATGTGACAACCCCAACCACCAATGTTATGCCATGATTTATTTGGCAGACAAGACTGGTGGGCACACTATTTGTGGTGGGAGTTACTAATTTAAATCCAGTTAAGTGAAGTTCTCCACTTTTAGTGGAGTTTTTCTAGGTGTAACTAGGAAAAAGAGTAGGAGACTCAATTTTCGCCCATTCAGGGTGAATGAAGAGTCATTTTGGACTAATTGGAGCATTCTAGAGCCATTGGTGTAGAGAAAAAAAACCATTAGATAATTGTAACTACATGTATTTGCAAAATTTTGAGCATAATGAAAGATGGACTTGCCATTGGGAGCTGGACTAGCAGATGTAACCCAGGAGGTGAACTGCTTCATCATGCCTATTGTGTAAATTTCATGTGGTGACTTATTTCTCTATTTTACATTTTTTTCAGTGTTATTTATGCTTGTTTTATGCTTCTAATTCGCCTAAAATCACTACAATTCATGGAAAAACACCTCAATCCTTAAGCAAACTAATGAACTGATTATGCACATGTTTTTAAATTGAAAAGACACTTAGCACAAAAAAACTAATACAGTCATTTCAGATCAGGATGGTATCAGAGTTAGAGTTTGTTCTTTGGTGTTGTTTAGTGCAAACAATTGTTTAACTGTTTGCAATTTTTTAGATGCTTACTAGGCTCAAGCTCAAAAGAGGAGAAGGAAAATTGGTGGAAGAAGAAGGGTCTCAAGAAGAGCCAAAAAAAAGGAGAGAAATATTGCCACAATCTCCACCACCTAGTTCACCTCCTAAAGAAGCAGAAGCTACATTAAGCATGCCTCAAGAGGAAGGAGAAATCCATGAAGAAGTTGATCCCAAAGAGGAAGAAAGAGTGTTCAGGAAAACATTCTTTGACATGACTGAGATGATTATAATCATTTATCAAGAAAGGAATGAGAGACTGGAAGGAGAAGGATCTAAACTTCATATGGAAGGACAAGGATCTTTAGGAGGTCACAATGATGAAGATAAGTCAAAGAAGGGAAATGGAGGCAATGGAGATCCATCATCCTCACCCTCATCATCATCATCCTCTACTTCTTCTTCAGTACATTAGCCACACAAGTCAAAGAAAACTGGTAAAAGTCCCTTTTTAAAACTTGATGTTAAGTTTGAATTGCCAATGTAATGGTAAAGTCAATGCAGAAAATATTGATAATTGGATTAGGAAATTGGAGATCTATTTGATAATCCAGAACCTTCAAGATGATGATACCAAAATTCAATTAGCTTAATTGAGAATGGAAGGTGCAACACTTATTAGGTAGGAATCCAAGACAAAAGAGGAAATCAAAAAACATGGTAAGATTATTCTATCATGGTCAGATTTCATTATTGCTATAAAACAACAGTTTTATCCATTAGCTCATATGAAGAAAGCCATAATGAACTGGCAAAACTTTAGGCAATTGAAGGGAAAAAATGTGCAAGAATGCACCCAAGAATGTAGGAGAAGAGCTCTCTTATTAGGGGTAGATGTGCAGAGCCAAGATACTTTGCTCAATTACATAGGAGGCTTAAATAGCTACCTTAAACATACTATTCTCATGTTTAACCCCACCAATCTAGATGAATTATGTGTTCAGGAAACACATCTAGAAGCTAGAGGGAAGAACATTTCTGAAGAGGGTAGAAAGAAACCTTTTAAGGGTAAAGCCAAAGAGAAGACCTAAAAAGGTAAAAACAAAAAGAATTCATCTGTTAAGAAAGAGGGAGAAAAAGTGGCTTGTAAACATTGTTCAAAAGAAGGCCATGATGAAACTCATTGTTGGAAATTACATCCTGAAATGAGGCCAAAGAAACCCAATAACAAAGGGAAACAAAAAAATTCTTCTACAACTCAACATGATTTTGGATCTGATTCAGGTGATGAATCTAAAATTACAGCCATGGGATTGAATAACATGAAGGGAAAATAAACTGAAACTAAACCCAGAACTAGTACATCAAACTGTCACATAAACACTCCAAATGAAGAAGAAAGAATATAATTGTTTCATGTGAGGGTCATATCCAAACATACCAAGATTGACACATTGTTTGACAGTGGGTCACAAGAAAACTTAATCTCTGAAGGCTTGGTCAAGAAACTTAACTTGAGACGATACCACATCCAAAACCATATACACTTGGTTGGATTTGTAAGGATGCAAATTTACAGTTTTCAAAGAAATGTTTATTGCGGTTTGCAATCACTGCAAATTTTGTTGACACGATTGAATTAGATGTGGTTCCACTTGAAATCACGGGTATTGTGTTGGGATTCCTTACTTGTATTACAAGAAAGAAATATTCTATCACCATGAGAATAAGTATCATTTATTCAAAGATGGCAAGGAGTTCATTGTTAGAGCACATCGCAAGAAGACAAACATTGCTATGGTAAATGTTGGACAGGTAAAGAGGCTGGTAAATTCAAGTAAGAATTTTGTTCTTCTTGTGATTAAGCCTAAAGCTAATGTTAATCATGAATCATTTGAGGGATGTGATCCTAAGTTGAAATCATATTTATATGATGTAGTTAATGCACATCATGAGATGTTTTAGGAGCCAACAAGATTGCCTCCAAAAAGAGGGATTCAACATGATATTTAGTTGCAGCAAGATTGTCCTCTTCCTAACATCGGTATGTATCGCATGTCGATAATGGAAAATGCTAAAATAAAGAGGCAAATCAAATAGATGTTGGATAAAGGAATCATAAAGCCAAGCACTTCGCCATGCAGTTCACCCATAGTCTTGATACCTAATAAATATGGTACTTGGCACATGTGTGTAAATTTTCGAGCTTTGAACAAGATTGCGGTAAAGAATCGTTACCCACTCTCAAGAATATATGATTTTCTTGATCAGCTGAAAGAAGCAAAGTTTTTCACTAATTTATATTTACGAAGTGGATATCATCAAGTAAGAATTGCAGAAAGTGATATATGGAAAAATGCATTCAAAACCAAACAAGGACTCTTTGAGTGGCTAGTTATGCCATTTGGTTTGTGTAATGCACCGAAAAATTTCACGTGTGTTATGGATAGTGTTTGCGTCCATTCCTTGATGAATTTGTGATTGTGTACTTAGATGACATATTAATTTTCAGCAAAACAAGGGAATATCATGTCTTGCATGTGAATAGAGTGCTTGATATTTTGAAGAAAGAGAAATTGTTTCTTAAGATGTGAAAGTGTGATTTTGGAAAGACTTCTTTGATCTATTTGGGACATATTGTAGGAGGAGGAGAATTGAGAATTGATCCTTCTAAAGTGGAAGCCATTGTGAATTGGCACACACCCAAAAGAGTTATCGAGGTAAGAATTTTCTTAGGTGCAACTCAGTATTTGAGAAATTTTATTGCTAACTTTTCTTCCATCACAGCTCCTATGATGCAGTGACAAGACTGAAGAAAGGCTTCCAATGGGGAGGAAAAAAACAACAAGATTTCGAAGCTTTAAAAGATAATATCAATTCAAATCAAGTTCTTGCATTACCAAATTTGAGACAACCATTCGAGATACAAACTGATGCTAGTGATTATGCCATGGGTGCAGTTCTTTTGCAGCATAGTAAGCCTATCGCTTTTCATTCTGAAACATTTAATGGTGCTGTGAAAAATTATCCTACATATGACAAAGAACTATATGCGTTGGTAAAAAGTGTCAAGAATTGGAAACACTACTTGATGGGTAAAGAGACTATTGTGCATACCGATCACCAACCATTATAGTACTTGCAGTTGCAAACAAAATTGCAGTAATCAAGACATTCCAAGTGGATGGGATTTCTTCAACAGTTTCACTTGGTTATAAAGTACAAGAAAGGTATTTTTAATAAATTTGCTGATATGCTTTCAAGACCAATCATTAGTTCATCTACTTTACTAAAAAAATGATTCTTTTGTACATGAGAGTTACATATAACAATATGCACATGACATTGATTTTCAAGATGTGTATGCTAGTTTGAGTGAAGGGAATCAAGTTGAAGAGAAAGATTATCAGATGCATAACAATTTGCTATTTCATTTGGGAAAACTATGTATTCCACAAGGAGAGAGGCTAAGTTTCATGAGAGAAGCTCATTCATCTCTTTTTGCCGGAAACTTTGTGGTAAGAAAAACAGTGGCACATCTACAGAGGTATTGCTATTGGCCTCACATGATAGATAGTTTGTCGCATTTTATAAGAGGTTATTCTATGTGTGCAACAAGTAAGCCTAGTAATAGGAAGCTTGGATTGTACACTAACTACTAGTACCATCAAGTCCATGGGAGAGTGTCTCCATGGACTTTGTTGGAGGTCTACCTATGTCAAGAAAGAAACATGATTATATTTATGTAGTTGTGGATAGATTTAGTAAAATGTGTATACTTATGCCATGTAAGAAAACAATTACTACTGAACAAACTGTCGAACTTTATTTTCACCATGTTTGGGTTCATTTTGGATTTCCAACTTCTATTGTTAGTGATAAGGATTCCAGGTTCATTGGGAATTTTTGGTCAAATCTATGGAGAATGATGGACACAAAGTTGAAAAAGAGTATTGTTTTTCATCCACAAACAGATGGAAAAACTGAGGTGGTGAACAGAACCGCTGTGCATCTATTGAGAGGATATTGCACCAAACATCCTAAGTTGTGGGATGAGAAACTACATTTCATTCAACACGCTTACAACTGGTCAAAGCACACTTCAACACAAACATCACCTTTTGAAGTATGCCTTGGGTATTTCCCAAAATCGCCATTAGACTTCACTTTTGGGAAGGATGTTGAAATTTATGGCCATGGTGATATTGAAAAGGCTCGAAAGTTCATTGAGAAAAATCAAATTTACATCAACAAGTTCAAGAACAGCTTGATAAAAGTCAAAGAAAATACAAATAGAGGCATGACAAACATCGAGTTGATCACAAGTTTCAAGAGGGAGATGAGGTATGGTTGCACATTAGCAAAGAAAGGCTGCAAGGGGAAGGTAAAAAGCTCAAACCCATTCGCTATGGTCCATTCAAGATCTTAAAGCAAGTTGGTAACAATGCATTCCAACTTGACTTGTCTTCTTATATGCAAATGTATTCAGTTGTTAATGTTGATAACTTACGTTTGTATGAGCCACCTTTGATCGATGATCAAGGAAGTGATGTTCAACTACCTTCCATTGAATATTTCTCGCCATAATTTCTATATGAGCTCAAAGAAGATACAATTCTTGACAGGAGGACAAGAGCATCCAAGAGGGGAAGTGTTGACTACCTTCGAGTTGGGCTCAAAGGCACTAAACCAAGCAAGGAAAATTGGATGGAGGTTGGAAAGGGGAGGGAGTTGTACCCTCATCTACTGAACAGGTAATCAAGTCTTTTGGGGTCCAAAAGCTTCCCAATGGGGAGGAGTGATCACGAGTTCATAAATTTTGCTCAAAATTCAAATTTACAGGATTGGGCTGAAACCAAGATTTTTGCGTAGGTCTCGTCTTCATAATTCCAGCGCCACAAACAGTTCGAAAAACCGATGTCGTATGAGGGATATATCGCATCCTAATCGAAATACCAAACAAGTAAATTTTCAACAGTTTGACTAGGTTTGACTAGGATGCATAGTCAGCAGGGTGGATGTACAGTGAAAAAAAGGAATATTCTTGAAATATTCGTTTTCACCGGGCCAATCATGGGATGAAAAGTCTCATTGTTTTATTTGTTTAAAGTATGGATTTGGAAGTCCAATCAAGAGCTACCACGTGGCTAGCCCGGAGGCTACCACATGGCCCTGGAACACATAGTAAAATTTTGGGTAGAGGCCATAGGAATAGACCACGGGACCTCCCGCCTAGCACGCGCACCATTTACCAACTAATCCATGCTTTTTTTCTTAACCTAAATGTTTGCGAGTTGCATTTAAAGTTTGTTGAAATTTCATTTGGGGGTTGGGGACAGCCGGCGGTCCCAACCCACCAGCGGTCCCCAGTGGTAGGTCACATGGCATATAAAAAACACCATGCAGTTATGAAACCCATCAACCAAAACCATATTTATTGCAACAACCCACCAATTAAACCATTTCTTCAACAAATGTGGTCACGTTGCATCGTTATTCAACTCTCCGCATAGCCTACTGAAAACCCACAACTTACCGCAGTTCAAACTTCCCACCGGAGTTCCACCTTGGGTTACGCTAACCATTCTGTTGGCCACGGGGTTTGGGGTTGGCATGTGGCCACCCCAACCACCAATGTTTAAATGCCACAATTTATTCGGTGATCAAGACTAGCGGGCATGCTATTTGTGGCGGGAGTTACTAATTTAACTCCAGTTAAGTGGAGTTCTCCACTTTTAGTGGAGTTTTTTTAGGTGTAACTGGGAAAAAGAGTAGGAAACTCAATTTTCTCCCATTTAGGGTGAATGAAGAGTCCTTTTTTACTAATTGAAGCATTCTGCAGCCATTGGTGCAGAGAAAACAACCATTAGAGCAATGTAACTACATGTATTTGAAAAATTTTGAGCATAATGAAAGATGGACATGCCATTGGGAGCTAGACCAGCAGATGTAGCCTAGGAGGGGTGAACTGCTTCATCATTCCTGCTGTGTAAATTTCATGTGGTGATTTAATTCTCTATTTTACATTTTTGTTCAGTGTTATTTATGCTTTTTTTATGCTTCCAATTCACCTAAAATCATCTACAATTCATGGACAAAAACCTCAATCCTTAAGTAAACTAATGAAGTGATTATGCACATGTTTTTAAATTGAAAAGACACTTAGCACAACAAAACTAATACAGTCATTTCATATCAATGATGGTCCACATATTCTTACTTTTTCCCAAGAAAATTTAGGAGCATGAAACATTGCAGGCGGTTTGAATGGAATCTTTGCCCAAAATCAACCTAGAAACGTGTTGGAATAGTCTGGAAATGTATACAATGGACCACCACATTTCCAATCCTTTGGGGGTCCACCTAAAACCCAAATTTCAACCAACACATGATATTACCCTAATCATTTAGTGCACTCCCAAAATAATCCCAGGTAAGGTAACCAATATTATACTATACCAAGTAACCAATACCCTCCCACTCAGACTACGAAGTATCCTCCACACATCACAAAGGTTGTGTCGACCTACCAAACCCCTTACATCAATCCAGCATAAGGAAATCCTTACTACCCTTTTCCTTGACCTCAAGAAACTAACCCCTCACCTCAACCTAACATAGTGGTTAATTTTGTGCAACCTTATTTCCCCCAATAGCAGTAGTATTTTGAAAGCCTCTACACTACTAATCCTTCAAACACCAACAATAAGAAATGAAAGAATAAACCAAAAGGGGAACCTAGTAAGGGAGGCAAAAACTAAATTACACATGCACCAAGTGGGGGTAATCCCCCCCCAATTGGAAATAACCTCAAAATAAGGGTACCAAAACCCACAAAATTCAAATAAAAATGCTAGTCTTTGGACCAACCATGCATGTCCCATTTGTGGGGAACACGAGCATTACAACCATCATTGTCCTCAAGTCCAATATTTTAAGAGGATGAGAGAGGCTAGGAGGCAAGGGGGAACAAACCAACAATTTGTATTAATGCAGAACTCTTTCCACCACTAAGGGGCAATAGCCATGCAACACGAGCCCACTTCTCACCAGAAACAAAACCCAACTGGGGATCATTCTCATCACTCATCCAATCGTTACATTTTCATGGTAGGCTAAGATGTTCTCCTGCAAAAACGAAACTGATATTATGGAACTCCTCCAGAAACCAACCACTCCATATCATTTAATATCGTTGTTATGCTACCTTTGACAATACGAAGGCCCCTTATTGAACCTATTCCATGAATGATCAAAGGGATGTTATGTCGTAATTCCCATAACTCAAAGGAAACCAATAGCTATAACATTTTTGATGATTAGCATAGTCCCCTTTAGCTATTTCGACATTAGCGGTCTTATAGACTTGTCCAACTCAATGGAAAACCCTAATTTTTGTATTAGGCACAATTAACCCTTCAAATTCGCAAGTAATGGCCTTTGATTTGGACAATTCTTCACCGTGACTCCCATCTATTGTTTCTTTTCAAATACTAGTCAACATACAGGACATCATGATGGCGCCACAGGCTTATGGCCTACAACTTAGCAAATAAACACACTCATAAAACTAAAATCAAATGCACACCTAATTTATGAGATGATTAATCGTTAAAATAAAATATTTATAGAGAACTTGACCTCATGCTTCGTCTCTCCTCACACTCACACACACTCTTATACCTCTACCTCTACCTACATGCCTCAAGAGCTCACCTATTTATACAAATGGGTTAGAACCCAAGGTAGGTTCTATATCCCTACACTAACTCCCAAATATCTCTCCTAATCCCTAACATCTCTCATCTAATATCTAAAATATATCTTTCAATCCGTTATCCTTAATTAATTCATGATCTTCTCAAAGTTCCATAATCCTCTTGAATCTTCTCCTAATTACAATAATTTCAATTATCTCCTAAAAACCATAGGAAAATACATTAATTAATTAAATCCTAACTTACAAACTAACTCATTTAGTAAATGACTAACCCAGGGTAGATGCTCCTGCATCAAATTCCCAAGGTAAAAAGAAAACATGGTCTTCTGACCATCAATCTTCATACAATGTTAAGAATACTCCTTGATCCCAAACTTTCATTTGCATTAAAGTAGTTTTTTTGGCATGTTGTCGATGTTTTGTGTTTCTAGGCTTCTAGACTTTATGAATTAGTTGTCCCTTCTCCTTGCTGATGTATGCTTCTCCTGTTGTCATCAACCAGCTTCTGCCATCTTCTATCATTCTTTGCTTCTTCTCCTGGAAGTTGTTCTCATTTCTACCACTTTTTTGCTACATTTTCTTCATTGAAATCTGGTCCTCATCCTCTATGAAATTTTTGCAATTTATCATCATTTCATTTTTTTCATAACTAGTCTTTGGATTGTTCAACCAATCCTCTAAAAAATCTATTTCTGCAGCAATATCCTCCATATCTATGCTTTTGTAGACTTGCATAGGTTCCTCCAATGGTTTTTAAGCTTTCATAATTTCCTGCTAACTTTTGGTTTCTTGCGATTCTTCACTACCTGTGAGCACAAAACAACTATTAGTTTTAAAATCATAAGACCCAGAGATCTTGCGTATGGCTTTTGGCATCCCTTCCTTATGTATCATACAAGTCGTCAAGTTGTCCACTGACTCTTTCTCGTCCATATGCATACATTCATCATAATTTTCACCCAACAATGATCCTTGTTCAGGTGCACAAATATATATATATTTGTACGGAAGTTTAGTTGCACTTCAATGATACCGTTCCATCGATTTTTTTAATTGGCCATTTAATTGTTCTTTTTATTATCCATCTGTGTCTTTGTGTTTCATAGTATCTCTAGCAACACGTCTAAGTCTGTGTTTAATTCAGCAATTTCTCTCTCGTCGTCATTAATGCCAACCGTTATGGCATCATGGTTGTGCCCTTTCTCTCGATCCTGCATCTTGATTGTCGGTTGTGAACTTCACTTTGTTCACTGTAACTTGCAACCAAGTTGTCTCCTCCAAAATTGGCAAATGGTTCACTTCACTTGAACCTTTCTTTCTGAGCACTCCTTCGTCTTCAACAACTACAATATCTCTTGTCTTACAATGGCTAAATTCTCAGGTATCGAGCTCTACCAATCATGCACCCAATTACATTCAAACCTTTGACATGATTTAAGACTCTTTGACTCCAGACTATTAAGTTTTACATAAATAAATCTTGAGTGTCGATTACAACCAAGAATACACCCTTTTATACAATAACACAATTATTAATTGTGAACTCTAAATCTAACTTTAATTCATCGTTAACTTGACTCAAGCTATATAACTCACACCCCGTACATAACATAAACTTACAAAATTTTCACTCCACTAATTCTCTTTCTTCAATCACTTTCTTTTTAAAAATTTAAATCCATTTTACCAACCTTCCAAATGCTACACAATCAAGTCACATAAATACTCATACGTTTACCTCATTTTCCCAACTCAAAACGTTTTTTTTAAATGCTCACACAAAAATAATAAAATATGAGAGCACTTATTCTCTCTCTAAGCTCTCATTATCTCACTTAAACTTATTTATATGTTTTTATCCATGGTAAATTGTATACGTTTGAGTTCGAGTGATTTATATAAGAAGCGTTAGGCTTCACCTTCAATTTAGAATGCGCTCAATTTTCAACTTTCTATGCAATTATTCCAGAAACCTCAAGAACGCAAAGCAGTCATATCTGATATCTGCTACTTGAGAAATCACATGAAGAATCAGCCATAATAAGACAACAACTTTTTCCTTTGACACGAATGGGATAACTGCTATGCGTACATATTTTATTCACACAAATGGTGCAACGCTCTTTCAATATCGCACGAACTATGCCAATATAGCCAGAACCTCCTAGCCACATTTGATTTTGCTGATTGGGCTTTGGAAAAGCAAGGAACAACGAATGCGAGAAACTTAATAGCATAGTAGAGGCACTGCAACGAAAGCTACAACCTACTCCTCATCAACAAATCTCAGCAACCACACTATGTACAAAGCGAGTTTGCATGGTAGGAATAGCAACAACAAATGAGTTGGTCGCTACGCTTACAATTCAGTGATTTTCGTATTTGTGAGCCTCACGCAGAATAATATCAAACTATAACACGAACGTTTTCCAGAAATTCTGAACTGCTTCATGGAGTGCAGCGATATCTCGATGTCGTTTGACCTTGAAGTTACTGAAACCACTATGAAATTAATGAATCTTTCTCTTTGTTACAATCCAGAGGTCGTAAGGCACAACGCTTCAACACAAACATAGCTCCATCTGCTTGCCACGATTGTACCACTCTTGCAACGTTGCTCAGATACTCCACCCTATTGCAATCGACAGTCGGTTCCAATGTCTCTTATGCGCACCATACTTAGCATAAAAGATCTCAACGACTCAGCGTCAGAAACGCAACACTTAGCAATATCTCTTGTAAATTTCTTTTGCACAGCAAATTCTCAATCCAAAGCTTCAACTCAAGTCTTCTCTGATACCAAATCATAGCTTAGCAAATAAACACACTCATAAAAATGAAATAATGCACACCTAATTTATAATATTCTCAATTTTCTATCAGTTAATTGGAATATTAGAGTTCTTACTTTTCTTAATTAATTAAGTAAATAAGAGGGTGGAGGGACCCATAGACCCCATATATGAATAAAATCCACTTTTGATGTGTGAATATGGGTTATTTAGAAGTAGATCAACATTATGGAGTAGAGGAGCAACTTCTTAAATGAAGAAAGAGTGAAGATCATGCATTATTAAAGATAATATCATGGAGATCATGGAGGAAGTCAAATGAGATTATGGTGCATTAAAAGTAAGATCATAGAGCACTACTGAATAAATAGTGGAGGAATTGGTGCATCTAATGCACACATGATGGAGAGAGCGGGAATTAAATGCAGAAATGGTGGAGAACATGGAGAGACAGCGCAGTCTTCATGGAGGCTAGTGGCCCCATGTACAACAAAGTTATGAGGTGGGCGAGGGATATGGAAGGCTCACAAAATATATAAGGAAGATGAAGGTAGCAATAGAAGGAATCCATTAGATTATTATTTTTGATCTGTTTAGATCTACATTTGTCGGTTGACATTTCTATGCACGCTTCAGCTATTTAGCTAAGTTTGCAGTGTTGTTTAGTAGATGGGTGTTTCCGAGCGAAAATCCCACCCTTATCCACGGGGAACTTCGAGTGCCTACTCTGGGAAGGTTCTATTGAGAAGCCATTCATCATCAGGCATTAGTGACACATTCAAACCCTCTCTACAACACATTCAATCTCAGGAATTACACATTCCTGCTTGAGGGTTTGAGAGGAGGAGGTTGTTTCTAGCATTTCAGCTAGGAAACCGGTGGAGAATTCATCCTTTCACCTTTTTCTTCAAGATCAGTCTTCCAGGAGTTGTATATTCATATCTGACATTCAGGGCATCATTACATACCTCCATGCAATAGCAATTCCCCAAGGGATTCTGCAGTCCAGTCTTGTAAATGTGGAGGAGGAAGGAAGTTTTCAGTATTTCGGTTGGAAATCCTATGAGGGACCATCTCCTCACTTTGTATTCATTGTTTCCATCATTTAGGAGCTGATTTTCATTATTTAGCAGCAAGCTATAAAGCCTCCATCCTTGACAACATAGTTTTCTTCAGCTGTTGTGTATTCATCAGCTGCAATCAATGGAGGAGGAATGAGGAGCTAGATCTTGAGCTTCTAAGCTTGAGGATCTAGAGAAGGTATCAACCCTTCAAGAATAGATCTAATTGTATCACATTGCATCCATATTATGATCAGTTTTTGCTTCAAATCTGCATACCCAGTAGACATATGTTGCAGGGCCTAAGAGGGTGATTTTCCAAGATTGTTAGATCTGTAAATATTTTCTGGGTTATCTTGGGTATTTATCATAGAGCCCGGATCTAAAGTTTCAACATCATTGGAGCTCCCGAAATTCCAGGTGTACACTTTTAAATTTTTCCGGTAATTGCAGTCCTGACATTTGCAACAAGGACAATGTAGTTTCACCTCCAGCAGTCCAACAGTTACGTAGTCCCTCTTGTGGGGGGAATTCAAGGTCATTCTAGGTCACTTGTTTGGCTTGAGTGTCTTATATTTCAAGCATTGTTGTACTTGTTTATCCACCTCCTAATAATAAAATGGCTCAGCTATTCTATCTATTTGTATGGTGTCTTTAGATTATTTTTTCATTGCTGCACTTTCCAGCTATTGTGTTTTTGTATTATTGCAATCTCCCTTTTGGAATATTACCTAATTTATGAGATCATTAATCAACAAAAATAAAATATCTACAGAGAACTTGGCCTTATGCTTGGCCTCTCCTCACACTCACACACACTCTTCTACCTCTACCTCTACCTACATGCCTCAAGAGCTCACCTATTTATACAAATGGATTAAAACCCAAGGTAGGTTATAGATCCCTAAAATAACTCCCAAATATCTCTCCCAGTCCCTAACATCTCTCATCTAATCTCTAAAATCTCTCTTTCAATCCCTTATTCTTAACTAATGCATGAGCTTCTCAAGCTTCCATAATCCTCTCGAACCTTCTCCTAATTACAATAATTCCAATTCTCTTAAAAACCATAGAAAAATACATTAATTAATTAAAACCTAACTTACAAACTAACTCATTTAGTAAATGACTAACCCAGGGTAGATGCTCCTGCATCACATCACCATGCATAGATGCATCATAGATGAGGGGGAATTCCCATGTATAATGTCAAAATCAGTTTGGAAGAAACTAGGATCCCTCAAACTTACTATTTCCCCCGTTATGTTAAGGGATTATGAAAGACACCCCTCTGCACCCGTCAAACTTTTCCAAAATGTCCCATTGGATCTTGTTGGTAAAACAGTGCTTATAGAAATTGAAGTACTTGATTCCCAGTTAGATTACAATATATTAATAGGATGCAATTACATGCATGCCATGATTGCAGTAGCATCATCAGTATTCTACATCATGATGTTTCCCAACGAGGGAAAATTTGTCATCATTGATCAACTCACATTAAATGAGAAACACACACTTGAAACTCTTAATGGTGTGTTACCTCCCATAACATCCCACAATGATTCCATCCCTTCCTACACTGAAGTAGGCCTAGGGATATTCGTTAGTTACTGGGCACCAATCTCAGCCTCATGACCCCTCGCAACAACTTTCACGATTAGAAAATATTTTTCATTCAGAAAAATATATTCTGGAGGCCATGGCAAGACCTGAGTGTCCTTGGGACACCATGCACCATCGCTATTTATTTTTACTAGAAAAATATTTCTCACCTACTCAAGTACCATCCCACAATTTTCTCTCATTTGAAATAAAAGACTTCCTGCCACAGAGGCAAGTAGATTGGTTCAATAATCCCATACCCGCACCATATGTGTTTGGAGAGTGAAACATGTCCAACATCTCACATACCATTAAGGTAGACATATCCACCAAAAAACATAGTTGAAGAAATCTCACTGGGGGAAGCATGTTCTCCTGAAGAAATTTCCTCTTACAAAGCCTCGTTACAAGAATACGGGTGTAGAGCTATAAAAAGGGTCTCTTTCACCTCTAATCACCTCACATTAATATGTCAACCCGAGAGCGTTTTGTCATTACAAAGAGTGACTCAATCCGAGGCTCATTTGTGAGAGTAATGCTAGTAGTACAGTGCTTAAGAAATACAAGAGTAAACGGATGCTTAACTGAAATCAAATTACTTTAAAGAAATAAATCACACAATGAGGGACATTTTCTCATGGTCATATTATGAGATGCCTGGTATCAACCCTTCGATCATAGAACACCACATTGAAACTTGGACGAATGCGTGCCTAGTGAGGAAAAAATAGTGTATGCTTCACTCTTATAACGAAGAAGCCATTCGATAAGAAATCGATAAGCTTCATAAACCTTGTTTCATTTACACCATCGCTTATACATCGTGGGATTCAAACCCTGTACCTGTCATGAAAAAATAGGGAACCTTTCACATTTGTATTAATTTATGGGTTTTAAATAAAGCATGTCCCAAAGACAACTATCCTAGCCCCTTCATTGACCAAGTTATCGATGCCTGTGTGGGACACGAAGTGACATCACACAACTATATTTGAGTCACCCACGCAATATCTACTTTTTTACCTAAAAATTCTTGTAGAGGCCATATTGTATCACCTAACTAACCTAAACTACTTAATTTTAAAAGGGGGTGTCACGCTGAATAACATATATCTCCTTCCGTGCTACCCACGTGCATTGGTTGAATTCATCGACTAAAAAGGCCCGTGGGATCCACTCTAGATTCCACATCAACAAAGTACAAATGAGGTGGCATATGGGCCCCCAACCCTTATATATGACCATTTTTGTCATTTTTCCATTGGATCGTTCAAGATCCCACAACTTCCTTTGACAAAGTTGTCAGCGACATTGGGATCATGACATCTTCATCTACATTTCCGTACCCTCTATTTTATTTAGTAAATATTTCCAATTTCGGGCTTGTGCTATAGTTTAGAGTACCGATCAAGTGTGCCTTGTTGTTTTTTTCAATACATATTTTCCAGATTGCTCCATTTTTCATATTATTATATAAATATGTTTTCACTTGGGGTATTGGCTCTTGAAGTTGTAGGTTCCTTGCAGTTTCTCAATTAGTCCAATCCCCCAATGTTAATCAATAGTAAAGGTATCATTCTCCACCCTACATGATAGGCTTCCTCCAAATATTTTCATACCTTGACATAATTTCTCTAAAATAAACCATAGGTTCAACCATCTTGACCACATTTACCATTAACTTCCACCTGCACATGGTAAAAATCCACGTCAGTTGATAGAGCTTCACTCACACGGATTACCCCAGTTCATAGTACCCTTAACACTCTCAGTATCCATGGCCATTCTCCAAGGCTCATGAACCATTTTCACCCACATGTCTAAAAAGATAAGCCTCATACTTCTCTTATTTTATCATTGCTTACCAACCCCACTCCCAAGTCACCTCTCTTGCTTATCAACCAAATCAAATTGAATGCACCTCTACATTCTACACTTGGCATACCATTCATCCACATTGAAGTATACCATCTATGTCATTACATGCGCCTTTTCAAACCCACACCAAGACCAGCCAATGGCCCCCCTGTCCACAACAAAAAATATGCCTACAACATCATGCAGGATATCACTTTCTTGGTTCACCCATCTCCATGTTTGTGCATCCCAAATGAATTTTCAACTATTTTGGAAAGTGTACAATTTTTTTTAAGGAACGAAATTCTTACCCATGTTTTTTGTCAGTTACCTGGTGGAAGTCCTAAGTCGCCCTTGGTTGGAGATAGTTTTTCACCCATCTCATATCAATCTCAGTGATAATCATTTTATCAACAATGACCCCCCCCCCCCCACTCGATGCCCTACTGACTCCAAGGGCACTTACTTCAGCACTATTGTTTTGATTTCCACCACTTGCATCAATGTTCCAACCTTGGGCAGGTTTTCCATATCCCTCACATACTATCAATTCTTGCCACCTTGTCCATGGACCCTTCCTATTGCAAATATTTGTACCAATTTCACAATGATTTATCATAATCAACTTTTGGATGGTTGGCACTTCATTATGTAGACACCAACACTCATCTTCTAGAGTTGAAGTAGTACCTTGGTTACTCCCACCCTATAGGGATAATAACAGGTGGCACAGTGGGAACCATTATTTTTCCATTGATGTCATCGATATTTATGGCATGCAACCTCAACATAAATTTTCTTGTCAAGGTAGTATCGTATATCATGAGCATTTATTTTTCTCGCATTTTTTCAAAGACCCATGCATCCCATCACACCCCTTTAGTAGTTTCTTACATCATATGCATGGGGGAATCTAGATTAGTCTAGTTGTTAGAATTTCCCCTGAGGGAGAAATCAGCTATCTTCATCAGCTATCTCATCATTGAATTGAATGGATGTTTTGTTGTATATTTATACTATTTCAATCCTAGTCATCATAACGATCATGGTACATCGTCACCTCATATAGAAACTTGTATTATCATTTCTTCAAAGCATTGGTTTTTTGTGAGTTCTCAACTAAATACACCTCCCCAATCATCTCCACAGTGATCTCATCTCTCTTAAAAAATAATTCCAAACCCATCATCAAAACAACAAAGCATGATGTATTTCAGCTATACACTTGCTCCTAACCTCATACATTAAGGGGAAACTCTTAACATGGAAAAATTTTACACACATCTGTATAGGTCAAATGACAACCAAAGTCAAACAACATGTACAAGTGAAGCTTTTCTAGCTGAATACATCATAAGAATAAAAAATTCATCGGTTTTCCAAGGTCACATTTAAAAAATCAACATGCATGAGCTATTCAAAGGCTAAAATTCACTACCACACAACTATTTCTTCGATATTCATGCCGATAGCCCAAAATACAAATCAATAGTATGGGACCACTTCACTTGATTTTAGTTGGGATTCCATGACATGTACCACCCAAGGAAAACCGAATTCGAGTCAATTTGGAGATATTTAGTCCCCAATGGAATCTTCTTGTCCTCCTATCAAGTCATTTTCTCATTAATGAGCTAAGGGAGGGAAATATGAGTTTAAATTATATATAAACAAGGCATTGGAAGACCAAAGAGAAGAATAAGTTTGAGCATTTTTATGTTGGAAAAATTTTCCCAAGGAAATCCTACATTTGATTGTTGGGAGAGTTCCATCATCATTTAAAGTTCTCTTAGCTTCTTTGGGAGAGAATGAGTTTTCATAGGAGATTGAAGAAAGAAGTTCCTTGCTGAGATCTCTTGAGTACCATTTCTCAAGAAGCTCTCTTCAATTTTTTTGATATCTCATTTGTAGCTCTTCTACCATCAATCAATAAAGGGCATTCTGTTCCTATGCCTTTGTTGATGTGTTTATGCTTCATTTAAGCATTTTTTCATGTTCTTTATTTCAGTTTTTTTTTTAATCGTGGACATGTATTTTTCTTAACACATTCCACACTTTTTTGGCTCTTATTCAAGCACTAACATCATCCAACTATTTGTATGCTCTTTGACATAGGTGGCAACCAAACTACAAGGAAAGGTGTTTTGGGACCCTTGATCAACAAAAAACTAAATACAATGAGGATCAATGATCTTGCTGCATTAGGTTTGAGGATTGAACTTAACCACAAGGAGTATTTCCTGTAAGTTTATAGCTATTTTTTTATGATAGCCTTTAAGATATGGGAAAAATTATAAATAAAGTGGGTTTAGAAACAACAAGTGGCTAGACTTTAAAAAATGTGAAACTCATATAAAACAAAACATTAATGACTTCAATTGTAAATATCACATACACAATTAGGATCGATAAGTGTTCTAAGTAACTAACAAGAGAAATACATAAAAAAATAAAAGAAGATCAAACTAAAGAGAAAATAAAGAAACATAAATCAGAACATAAAAAATTATATCACTGGAAAATTTTGTAAAGTCAAATAATAAGTAGAACAAAACCATACAATATCGTGTAACAATATTATTCCAACCTGCAACAAATCATACGAAAATACTAGATTAAAAATTCAAATAATGTATATTTGAGAAAAAATAAGTCAAGTAATGTATCTAAAATAAAATATGTTGTGTAACCAGCTCCAAAAAGAGAAGAAAAGAGATATAAACGCCTTATAAATGAGCCACCTCGAGGGGGCAACCTCCAATACATTACATAAATGAACAATTCTTGGATGATACAAATGAACAAAACCTCCTTCTATATATAGGAGTCCATGGGGCCATAATATAATCCTAGTGGGGCCACAATGTAATCCTAGCCGACCTAACAATAATAATGTAAGGGCACAATAATAACAATATGGGGGTTACGGGGGTACAATAATAACAATAAGGGGGGCTACACTAACATAATAAGGGGCTATACTATTAATATAGGGACTTAACATGCCCCTCTCCTTCAAACAAGTGTTTTCCTCAACGCTTGATTATTTCTTGATGCTTCTGTATAAAATTCTCATCCTCCCATGTGAAGTATTTTACAGGAAATTTCTTCCGCTTGCTGAGATACTCTGAAATTGATCGCACTTGTCGATTTCTTGTTTCTATGACTGCTTCATAACTTCTTTCGATGTGATGTTGATCTTCGTGTTGTTTCATTAGATTCCGCACCAAAGTTGGGTTATCCTTTGAGAGTTGGAGAACTTGTTGTTGATGCTCGATGTGATCTTCCATTAATTTATCATCCATATTTGCTATTATTTGATCCTTCAAACCATCCAACTTATCCTCCATTTCTGCTTTTAAACCATCTATTTCATCTTCAATTGCTCTTCGTAAGATTGAAACTTGTTGCACTTGGTACCGTAATTTTGATATCTCATACTGCAACTCTTCCTCTTCATGCGTCATGGTATAGCTTTTTGAGGGATTAATGGGTATGGAATTATTTTTTGGAGGCATTATAGAACCCAATACTGATAAAAATTCTAAAATATGCCCTTGGAATCAATTCAAATTGATTCTTCAAACAAAAAATTTATGCGATTCGAAAAAAAAAGCAGAATAAACACCTTTTACTTGCTTTTGAGGGCTGATATTGAAATTGAATTATCTCTGTAATTGAAAATCTTCGATATCTAAAATTCAACCTAATAGTATCCTACAGAAGCTTCTTTCAAATGCCACGAGTCGACCGATTTTGGTCTCCAAGACAAAGTTGTGTCCAATCTCCCACAATGACCTAATTCTGGAGTGGTTCGATGGCCGAACTATTTTGACTTGCCACGGTGTCACTTTTTGTCCTTTGTCTCTCTGGGAAGTAGCGAAGAAACTACAGGTAGTGTGCCGACCACTTTTGGCCTCCAATCCAATATTCAGAGAGTTATTGAACTTTTCCCACGATCACCTCACTTTGAGATGAAATTCGAACTGAAAAAGCACTACCTTCCAGAGATCATATCTCCAAAAATATTAGAGACAAGTTCTGAAATTTTTGGCCAATTTCCTCAGGATTTCAGCTTCGCACCATATGAATTTTAGACTCTGACCCTTCGTACAAAAAAATTTATAGCGCAAATGCCACGATGACCTGTTTATGAGCCTGAAAAAGTACCTAACTTCCACAGATGATATCTCCTCAAATATTGCGAACCAAGATCTGAAATTTTTAGACAACCTTCCTCATGATTTCAGCTTCGCACCCTAAAAATTGCAGCTTCTGAAGCTTCGTAGAAAAAAAGTTATAGCGAAAATGCCACGATGACCTGTTTGGAGCAGCGAAACCCTAGAATCCCAAAGCTCTGATACCAAATGTTGTGTAACCAGCTCCAAAGAGAGAAGAAAAGAGATATTAACGCCTTAGAAATGAGCCACTTCGAGGGGGCAACCTCCAATACATTACATGAATGAACAATTCTTGGATGATACAAATGAACAAAACCTCCTTCTATATATAGGAGTCCATGGGGCCATAATATAATCCTAGTGGGGCCACACAAAATATTTGTGCCCGACTAACTGTAATAATAATGTAAGGGCACAATAATAACAATATGGGGGTTACAGGGGTACAATAATAACAATAAGGGGGGCTACACTAACATAATAAGGGGCTATACTATTAATATAGGGACTTAACAAAATACAAGTTTGATCATGTCAATCTAATAATCATCCACATGTACCAAGATATATTAACACAAAGTTGACAAAGCATAAAACACTGAAAGAAACACCAATATTTGAAATTGAATATAACGAAATTACATTGTCACAATGAGTAAGCTAACACAAAATGTGTGCAAGGCCTCTTCCAATAACAGTTCCACCTCCTTAAGTCTGACTCCCTCTAAATGAAATTGAGGTCCTTATACACAATTTTTTCAATAACTATCTATGTTATTGCCTTTTAATTAAAAGATTGCATGGCATAATCCCAAAAATAAAAATTATTTACAAGATATGTTTTTATGTTTAGAATAGTAATTTGCATCTTTGGTTTTTCCTCTCATCATGGTGTCATCTATCAAACCTTCGTCAGTTTGAGTATTTTTCTCCTTAGGTATTTGGAAGACTATGAAATACTCTTCCTCCTACAATTCTAACATGTTATCTATAACAGACTGCAAGGGTTGAACAATATGATTGGAGCAAGAATAACATATTAAGTAAAATATATTTTAATCTTTGTAAATTTATCCCACTAAGTTGGGGATAGTCATTTTTATAATCATGTGTATAATATTTTGGAGAAAGGTATAAATTTTTCCCTAGCTTCTAAAAAAATCCTGGTGCAAGACATTATTTGTGATATAGAATTCAGGATTAAAGACTTGATTGATGCTACTAAATACACCATTAGGAAATATTGTGCAGTGATCCTGAGGAAAGCTAGACCCCCTAAGAGCAACCTTAGCAAACCTGAGTTTTAGGCCCTTAGAACCTTGAAAAATAACATGGACATTGTTGTCCTTAAATTTGATAAGGGAGGTGATACAGTCATCTTAAACAAATAATATTATCGTATAAAGATGTTGGATCATCCTTGCAATAGCGGGAGCTACAAAAAACTGGACAAAAATCCCCTTCAAAAAGTTTCAAGAGTCGTTTCTCTAGCCATAAAATCTAGTAGCACGGTCAGCTCCCTTAGTAAAAAGCTTATTAAGAGTAACCCTATCACTCCTAGAATATATGGTCTTCCATATATCCATAAGGAAGGATCCCCCCTTCGCCCCATTGTCAACACCATTGGGGGTCCGACTTACCTTCTCGCTAAATTTTTAGCCAATAAGCTTAAACCTCTTGTTGGTCGAATTGATTCCTTTGTCAAAGACTCATCCTCTTTTATTAGTGAGTTGAAAGGCATTAGACTAGATCCTGGTGACAAATTTGTAAGTTTTGATGTTGTATCATTATACACTTGTATCCATTTTAATGAGGCTATGGGTGTCATCAATAGAATCATCGATCCTGATACTTCCCATTTGGTTGAGATTTGTCTCACCTCGACTTTCTTCAGTTTCGAAGGTGAATTATATGAGAAAAATTGTGGTGTGGCGATGGATTCCCCCTATTCCCTGTTGTAGCTAATCTTTTCATGCAGGAATTTGAATCTAAGGCCCTCTCCTCAGCCCTTTTCCAACCCAAACTTTGGAAAAGGTTCGTAGATGACACTTGTGTTGTATAGCCTCATGGCAAAGAGAATTTGGAAAATTTATTTAACCATTTGAACAACCAATCAGACTCTATAAAGTTCACTATGGAATGTGAATTTGATGGTAGCTTGCCCTTCCTCGATGTGCTTATTTCAAGAAATGATGATGGTTCTTTCTCTCATCAGGTATTTAGAAAGAAAACACACACTGAACAATATCTTCATGCTAGTTCTCATCACTTCCCCACTCAAAAGCTATGTGTTCTCAACACCTTAGCTACCAAAGCTTTAAGAGTCTCAGATGAGAAAAATCTAGAAGATGAAAAATCCCACCTCCTAAGCGTTTTTTATAAGAACAACTATAGAAAGTTGGAGGGCCTTAGAGATTTTCAAAAGGTGGAAAAAGGTCTAGAAAAAAAAAGATTCTAGTGATTGGTTAACAGAAGTTCAACTCCCATTTATTCAAGGGACTACTGATAAGATCGCTAGGATCCTCAAGAAACATAAATTTTCTTCGACTTTCAAGCCCCTTTGTACTATTTGGAGTTCTCTAAAATCGGTTAACAACTCGGTGAGCCCTATGGAAGATAAAGGTGTTTACCTAATTCTTTTCTCCTGTGGAGCTCCATACATTGGTGAAACTGGTCGTTCCATTAATCAAAGGATTTAGGATCATGTGACAGATCTTAAGCATGGTAGGTCACGCTCCTTTGCCTTAGTAGAGCACGCAGAAAAGATGAAGCATCACATTTGCATCGAAGAAGCTAAGGTAATTGCTAAGATTGACCATTTTCATCAGCGTAATTTTAGGGAAGCGTTATAAATTGAAAAGAGGCTTGTTAACCTAAATAGAGATGATGGATGGAGTGTTAGTAGTTGTTGGATCCCGACCCTTCATCCTTAGTCGTTGTTTAGCCTTTGTTCCGCTCCCCTCTTTTAGTTATTGTTTAACCTTAGAGCCTCTCCCCTATTTTTTTTTTTTTAGTCCCTTGAATTATTATATATATTAAAATTAAATTAATTAATAAAAATGAAACTCTTAATATACTTATATTTTGAAATAAGAAAGAAATTCATTTTACTATTTAATAATTAATATTGTTAATCCCATTTTTCCCCTTTAATCTCATTTTTTATTTTATTTTAGTATTTATTTTTATTTATTATTTATTTTTCTATTTATTATTTTTACATTTCATTTATATATATATATATTTCAAAATCGTATTTTATAATAATAAATATATAATATAATTAGCAACTAATCACACTATATTAAATATAACAATAAAATACTTTAATAAATTAGTTCATTTCCCTCTCTCAGTTAAACTAGTTGTTATACCTTAACGGCTAGTTGGATCCTCTCTCCATATTTTTAAACCTATCTCCTGGATCTGATTTATCATCTTGTCCTGAAGATGAACCACACTGGTTGGTTCGAAAAGTGTCAACCATTCATAATCATATGTGATTATTACCGAAAGCAGTCTTTTACAAGTCATTGTTGTCTTTTGAAATTTAAATAAGCCACACCAAGCTCGGTATGGATTTGAAAAAGAGTTTTAGGAAGTTCATGGATCATCATAGCCATAATATCCAACACATTAAAATCCTTGAACAAATAATTTACCACTTGTCAAGAAATAACTTCTTCACTAGTAGTGAGAGTGTATCCTTGAACTTCCAAATCCTTTTTTAGTGCATCTTGAAATTTCTCTTAGACAAAATTATCCCAAAGGATGGAATTATGAACCTATGAATATATCCTCATTCTACATTAAATTATATTATTATATTTCTAGCTTTTAGTATTTCATTATTCATCTCCTCTATGGATTTATTCCTTTATTAGTCCCTGTCGTCACGACATGGAACTATAGTAATTGCTTGGTGTATGTTAACATCAATTTCTTTAGTTTCTCTGTTGTTTATTTATTAGTATGTGGGGGCTAACTTTACTAAAGCATAGTTTTATGAGAAATCGCGGTTCTGGCCTCTTCCCGAGGTGGACCATAGGACATTTTTGTTTTTTCTAACCACATATCAGCTTAGGTAGACTAATGCTAACATTATTCTGTTAGCATGAAATGCTAACTCATTTTTGAAGGGACAGATGGATGTGCAAGCAAATTTTAAGGTTAACAACTGTTCAAATTAAGGTTAACAATTGGGTCAACAACTGGTGGATGCATGATCCGCATGTGGACACAGCTGGTGGATGCATGTACATGCTGTGTGGCTTCCAGTTCAACTCGATTTCGGTCCCTGCTTCAAAAATTCAATTTTGGTCTCAAGTATATCTAGTCTCAAATCAATTTTGGTCTCAACTGTATCTACTGCAACTCAATTTTGGTCCCTGTAACTCGATTTCGGTCCCTACAACTATATCTACGGCCCCTACTTCTCAATTCTATTTCGGTCCCTGCTTCGACAACTCAAACTCAATTTCTGTCTCAACTGTGAAGCAACTCAATTTCGGTCTCAACTCAATTTTCGTGTCAACTGTATCTACCACCCCTACCGCAACTGGATTTCAGTCCCTGCTTCTGCAATTGGATTTTGGTCTGTCAGGGGAACTCTTTGACCAGTGAAAAATGCAATAGGGGTATACAATGAATACAGGTTAAAAAAATCAACAACGACATATAATGGATATGACTCAGAAGGCTGAATTCAAGTCCAAAGAAAAAATATTACCTTGCTGCAACGATGCTTTCCCCTTTTGCTTTTACTCGGTTTGTGAGGAGAGCTTGTTCACGAGCTGCTTGATGGGATACAAGCATGCACACCCTCCACTAGTGGTTAAGCACTATTGGAATAACAAAATAGCTACAAGTTTCTTTCGACGGGATCCAAGCATGCACACCCTGCACACCATTCACTAGTGGTTAAGCACTACTGGAATAAAAAAATAGCTTCCCCATACTGAAAGAGACCTCCTTAACAAGCATCATGAGCATACGAGCATCACTAGCGGGAATAATAACTAGCAAGAACAACCAGCATGAGAGCATCACTAGCATACAATAATGAAAGCCCCTGAAAGATCAGTGGTTGTCTCAGTCATTTCCCCAATGGAAGAGACCAAAATGCGCTGGAACGAGGTTTCATAAAACCATTGTAGAGACCAAAAGCATGAGCAGACTCCATGTTTTCTTCCCACGATGACTCATGCCTTGAACTGTCCTCTCTAATTCGCTTGTATGAAGGAGAGCTGCAACAGCTCCGTAGAGAATTCATGGCTGCAGCAAAGTACAGAGAGACACATTTCAGAAATGCAATGTGTCTATATCAACCAGCTTGTTTACCAACCCAGCTAGCAAGGTATACTTCATGATAAGCATCACGTGGCATCCTGCATGTCTTGCATGGTTGTTTACGAGAATGGAGCAGTAAACTCGTGAGCTTCATGTGGGTTCCACATGTCGTATGTCATAATTTAGAATTTTTATTTTTCAAATAACTTCTTTCATTGACAATGTAATTTACAATGTAATTTATTATTTTGATTTTTCAAATAATTTTTTTCAATTACAATGTGCAAATGAGACGATTTTTAAGCCTATATTTTTTGGTTGGATTAATTTAAGCTGTGGGTCTCTTGTTGAAGCTGCTTAGATTCAAATATGTACGCCAAGGAGCCTGAAGCTTAACTCACTAAAGCTCACCTATCAAAAAGTATAAAGTCAAGTCCAAAAGGGAAATATTTAATCTATATCAATGAAAAAAAACTAAATCAATGGGTGCGACTAACCCTGCTGCTGATTGGGCCAGAACTGCGACTATAGCTTGATTTGGCAGACATCAAAGCCTACCATAGATTTTGGCAACCCTTAACTCACTTTTCACCAACTCATTCACCAACACGCGATCGCTAAGAATCATTTACAGGATACATTATCCAATCTCGGTATTCTTCGAAAAGATTAAGAAAAATAATTTTGTGGATGAAATTTAAATCTCCTTTCCAGTCCTCAACAGTTTCTGGATACTATTCATAGATATGAATAGAATTTGAAACATTCTAAAAGAAAGAATCGATCATTCAAAATTTTGATTGACATGCACGGGTTTTTTGAATAGTTACACAATCTGCAATGTGTTTCTGCATGGGTCTATTTGAGTATTTTTAGATCTACAACCAATTAATATTTGTTCAAAAGATTTTAATTGCTAGGATTTGTAATTTAGAGATTGGCACTGGTCTAAATCTAGCTGGTTGATCAAAATTTTAGAGAGTTGAGTTTTGAAGCATGCCCTGATCTAAACCTAGTTGTTTTTAGAACATTTTCAGGGAGTTGAATTCTAAATTAAGGCCTCAATTATTTTGGCATAATCTGGCCATATTCCTGGGGCCTCATTGCATGCCAGCAAAGAACAACCCTTCCTTACAAAAGGTTTTGTTGCTAGTAAATGTCAGGAACGAGGGGAAAATTCATGCAAAAAGGGGTCTTCAACATTTGGCCGATAAAACTACGGCTCCAATTTTTGAGAGCGCATTACAAGAACGGAGTGAATCTGCAGTGGAACTGAAGAACTCATCACAAACATCTGTTAAGAGTCTTCCAAGCTCATTTACTTCACGTTATGCAGACAGTGAGCCAAGAAAGGGCGCAGAAATCATTTTAAAGGCTTTAGAGGGAGAGGGTGTCGAACATGTCTTTTCCTACCCTGGAGGAGCATCTCTGGAAATTCATCAGGCACTTACTCGGTCCAAGATCATAAAAAATTTCCTTTGTCACCATGAACAAGGTGAAGTATTTGCAGCAGAGGGGTATGCCAGGTCTACAGGAAAGGTAGTTGTTTGCATTGCAACTTCTGGTCCTAGTGCCACCAACTTGGTAAGTGATCTTTGCGGATGCATTGCTTGACAACATTCCTTTGGTTTCTATTACTATATTGTTTCCTTATTTGACAATGTTTAAGTGTGGTTCAAAAGTGTTAAGACAGTTTGCATAGAATCTTTAGAACTTCACAGGACAATACTAAGAAAAGTTCCATTTTGGTCCATTTTTCTTTTCCTTTGTACACTCACAAAATTTTCCCATACTTACATTTCTCTTAAAGCTATTGCTGCATGGCAGTTCACTACTCGAACTTTGGCTCAAGGCAGGGACTAACTGCCTTGCAGCCATCTTGTTTAATTGATAACACTAACATACTAGGTAGATCAAATACTTTAATAGTTTCTTCATTTCCCAAATTTAAACACTCAATATTATTTGATCCAATTCCTTCAGCCTTTCATCTACAACATGAGTTATGTTCTTCATATCAATATTTTTATTGGCACGATAATTGTCTTACATTATAGAAGAATATTCACGTAAGGTATTATTTTTGAGATCCTCTTATTTATAATTTCCCAAATTTTTATTCAATGCCTCTGTTAGGGTGGTTCTTCTCATTGTATATATTATATATATATAGACTACAACTCTTCTTTGTTTATCTCAAATAATTTCAATTTTTTTTTTTGACTTCATTGGCACAATTTTCTATAAGTTATTCTTTTTTCGTGTTGATTTTTTATTTGCTCCTCCAATTCAATGATTTTTATTTCAAAGCACTTAAGTTTCTTTGGATCAATATTTCTTGTTGTGCTTTGTTGAAGAACATTACCAACATTGGCTTTATATTAATTCATGTAACATGAAATGGATCATATTTCTAAGTAGAATATTTTTCCAAACCACATGAAATTAAATATCTTTCAAGTAGATATATTTTTAATCATGAAATATAGAATTTCGACAATATGCAACATCTATTCTAGCTACTTCTAAGGAAAAATATGTGGTGTAATGAATTTTGGTAGATAGTATGATTGACCTTCAAAACCATAAATTTTGACAACAATGTAATTCTCAAACAAATACCAATCTCCCACACTTTTTTTCTTCGTCAATTTTAGAATCTTTTCGAAATCTAATGGCATTGTTTCAAGTATTTTATTAATTATGTTTTATTGAATATAAAACTAGAAATAATTTGTATACTTGATATAACCTCCTAGTATCCTCCTTGGATATAATATTTCAAACCATGTGTCAATTTATTTTTCTTGTATATTTAACTCTTAACAATTGTCCATTACTAATGAAATACTTTGGGTAGACAAATAGGACTAAATGTACTGAGTATGTAACAATTGTAAACAAATCAAAGGCTCAAACAATACTAATATGCAAATGTATACTCTGAGCTAGATATCCTGGGAAATTTACTTTGATTTCTTTAGAATTCATCATTATTCCCCTTAGAAACATAAAGCTAACTTCATCCATCATAGAGTCATTGGATTATCCAAAAATAACATACCGTTAACGAGACCATTACTAGGAATTTTGCTTCTGTGATCCATGAATTGTTTCTAAGAAATTTTCGGAGAAAATCACATAATTTTTTTTTTTTGGTAATTCAACTTTTAATACTTGAATAGGGTTTTCAACTAGATTTTTTAGAAAGATTATTTTTTCATCTTCGTCCCAAGTTATAAAATAGTCACTTAATTCTTTATCATTAACACTTTTACTTGTAACAATCAACTTCAACATTTTGGCTATATTTTCCTCTCATACTTCTAGGAAAATATGTCCATATGCATTATGGGAAATACTTTGAGTGGATGAGTCGTAATGATTAACTAAGAGAATAATTGTATTAGGGTTGAAATGTACATTTGGTAATACATATTTGAGTAAACCGGTGTTTAACATGTAGCTATATGAGTTGTTTTGTTCATCTTTAGACTCTAATTTAGCTCTAAGTGCACATATGGCAACATCTTGCACCTAAGTGTCACGAATTTGAGCTAAGGTACTTATAAACACTTTGTTTTGTTGTTCAATAACCATTATATACTTTGAAACTTCAATATATTGCTATTAGGATAAAATGGTAAGGTTTGATGGATAAAATTTTCCTTTAGAGGTAAAATTGATGAGTCTTTGTGCTTGCTTGAGCTTATGCGAGAACAAAAATGTGGTTATTTTAGTGTAATAGTCGAACATAAAACTCAAAATGAGGGTAAAACGATTTAATTTAACCTAATAAAGCTCAATGTATTACAAATTACTACAACGATACATGACTTTAACTCACAATTATTAGTTTTGCTGGATAATTAATATGAACGAAAATTATTTGAATATAGACCATTGGATGAAAACAATGTCAACCGCTCGATGCATCAAATTTTTTTTATAGCTCAAACTCTCTGTAGTTTCATAAGTAATGTGATACTCCATCCATTGATCTCCTCATGGTTAGACCATCGAATCACATTGATTAGGAAAGGGTATGTTAAATTGGGAGAATGTTGCATCACATCAAGACATAACATCGTGTTTAAACAGTGTAAAGGTTGTTTCCTAATATCACTAAACAGTGTAAAGGTTGTTTCCTAATATCACTGATTGATCTAGGAGCAATTAGGATGGCCAAAATTTCAAAGTCCCCAAAGTTTGATGGGACTAGCGGCATGACGAAGGGCTCAATGAGATGATTCTAATGCAACTTTAATTGCATTGAAAAAATTCCATATGATAAAGTTATCACATTCCAAAGTTTTGCGACAACATACAAAAAAGGAGGATAGAGTGACACATGGTAGCTTGGCACGACGACATGTGGCAGGATGTACATATGACACTTATAAGAGGTAGATGATGTGGAAATATTTTAAGTGTGACTCATGGTATGATGCGGCAACACTTGGTCTCAACTTTTGGCAAGTGCAAGTTGAGTTGGCAGGAAAGTGGATCAATTTGGAGGTGACACATGGCTCAATTAAATGGCTCCATGTGGCACCCTGAATGCAAAAAATTGTGTTGGTTCAGCAAATCAAAACCGATGGGATTTGAACCCGTAAACACCGACGCACTAGCTAAGCACTCCACTAATGAGCCACGTGTTCGTTTTTAAAGGATAAGCGACCAAATATATATATATATATATAAAGCTTTTTATAACTGCATTGCTAAAAGGGGGAGGCTGTGCGCATGATCCCACGACCTCCGTATAGACGCCAACGAATATGAAAACCTCCGAACACATGGTATTATATTACAGAATGGTTGGTGGATATGATCAATGTGCCCAAGTTTTAATATACCACCATATGGTTAAATACGACACGTGAACGCGTTTGTATGGCCATTGAGATTTATAATTGGTACAATTATAGTTATAATGTTATACAACATATTTACCATATGGTTATGGTAGTCCATCGAGGGTTCAACCATATGATATGGTTGTTAAAACAAAAACTTGATATGTGTCATTTTTATAACTATGCCAACAAATGGGGTTGCAACCTTTCGGGCCTTAATCCCGAGGTTGTGGACCCCGAACACCATATATGTAAAATGTTATTGCCATTGCACCACAAGTGTGATTTGTGCAATAAGGTTGACATCTTGTTATTTGAAGGCTTCTTGTTTACATTGTAATATAGTAGTTATCAATTTTTAAGTGTAGCAAAGAAAAATATAGGTTTGCAAGGGTTATGGTGTTGAAATAAGGTCGAGCTCCTTTGACTTTGTAGCGTGATCATCACTATCTTTGTGATAAATCATAGAGTTTTTTTGAAAGGGGTTTTTAAAGGATTTTTGTGCAGCTACAAAGTAGAGATACGACTTTAGATATTGGGTAACTAATGTAATTTGAGTCATTTTGTATCATAATTGAAGAGGTCAATCCATTAGAAGTGGACTGAGAGATGTAGACCGCACTAGGTTGTAAAATTTCTAAATTAGAATGCAACGAATTGGAATATTAATTTTTCTCTTAACTTATGGTTAGGTGAATAAATAGGTAAGGAGGCCCATAAATCCTTTTAACAACAATAAAATCCCTCTTAATGTAAAAAGGGCTCATATTCATAGCTAGATAGAACACCCTCATGTGTGAACAAGGGCTATTGCATGAAGACAAAGTCAAGTTTAACCAAGTCAACAGAGATTGGAATGGAGGGAGTGAACCATCAATTGAGACAGCCAGTATGAATGTGGATTAGATTAGATAGTTAAATAAAGCTGGATTGAAGACCCTTAGGTGTGAAAAGGGGTTGGAGCAGATTGAAGAGGTTAACTTTGACTAAATCCAACAGCGTTGTTATAAAGGAGTGGCATTGATGATGGGACAACGTAGTTTTGGAGGGAGATTCATTGCATAAAGATGGAAACCCTAGTTAGTGGAATCCAAGGTGAGAAGGCTCACATTGTTTATAAGGAAGAGGATGGAAACCATATGGGGTTAGCTGATGATTATGATTTTTTGATTATATGGTCTGTTTAGACATTTCAATTTCTCTTGTTGTTTAGCTGAGATTGAATGATGTTTAGCATTGGGTGTTCTTGATCGGGAATCCCACCTCTTCCATTGAGTAGCTCTTGGAGGAGTCTTGCACCATATTGTCCACTATCTGGCTGAAGGCCAAGCTTCATCTTCTTTTGACAGTGCAGATTCTGTTGAGGGTTTGTTTGTTTCAGTAAGTTGCAGCAATTGGAGACTAGATCTTCAGATCTAGGCCATTTCAGTGCTCATTTTTAGTGGAGGAGGGTTCTATTCCATTGGAAGGACAATATTGAAGGCATTTAGCTTCATTTCTAGATCTTGGCATCAGGGCAACTATATTTTGATCCCTACAACATAAAAGAGATCCAAATCTGTGTAATTTCTGAAGGAGCAGTTCCAGGGTGGTTCAGTGCACCATTTAGAGAGTTGATTTTCTGAGTGTTGGGGATCTACTCTTCACTTTGGAGATCTATTGGAGGAGGCCATTATTTTTCATATATCAGATCAGCCACACTTTCCAGATCTATAATTTTCAGTGGATCTGCAGTCTTAGATCTCAGATCTACACTTTGTACATGGTGTTTTGCTGAAAACCCCAAGGGGGTTCATTAGAGGAGCTTGTATAGTGCATGGATATGATATAGATCTGAATTTTTATGCACACAACAGCTCTAGATCTGATGCACAACTTACTACTGTTGCAGGAGATAATAAAATAATGCTATCAGGGTATTTCCAGTCTTATTCATGGTTGCAACCCCTCTTTTTGCATGATGTTTGAGCAATAATGGCTTGGGAGGCTTGTTTAACTAAGCTACCATGATTTGTTTCAGATCTCATTTTTTATATGGTTGTTATAATGTATGAATGAATGGATACATGGGTTGCATTTAACTATTATTGCATACATTTCTGAAAATGCATTTGTACTACATCTATTGTTGAATTTTCCCATTTGGGAATATTACATAGGTGAACTTTGCTATCAATCTCACTTGTGTTCTTTTATTTTATCTGCATTTTTTATTTCGATTATTGTATTTTTATTAGGTTTTTTTCAAGCTTGTTATTTCACATTATATTTAAGCCTGATAAATCATAGGTTCACAATAAAATATCCTAATCAAGTTTGGTATCAGAGCATGTTAAGGTAGTTTGATTTATTTTTTGAGTGTGAATGATTATCATGTCTAATCATAATAAGGGAGAAGGTGGAATTTAATATTACAATCATGTATTTGAGTTCAGGGAGCTTCACTCAAAGAGGAGAGATGGCTTCACCAAGATGAGAAAATCCTTTTAAATTTGAGTCATATTTTCTCGAGGCATTCACTACATTTTTTTCAATGGTGGAAGAGCTCTATAAATAAAAATGAATTTAGAAAGGAGAAGGAAACATTCAATTAAATAATGAGGGTGATTAACCCCCTATTCCTTTATTTTATCTTCCTCCTTTGACACCTCTATCTCCTCCTCATTCATCGCCTCCTTCTTCTTCGTCTACACTACCATCTCCTCATAAGAAGATTTCTTCAAAAAGACCATTATTGAACTTGGATGTTAAGTTCAACTTACCACTATATAATGGCGAGCTTAATTTAGAAAGATTGGATAAGTGGATTCGAAAAATATAAATTTATTGTTGTATTTAGCAGATTAATGAAGAAGAGGTAAAGATTCAGTTGACCTTGTTAGAAAATTATAAAGGCAGAAAAATTTTCTTATCTTGATAGTTAATTGTGATTTATTTTATTCCTTATTATCTCCTTTTATCTTTTTATCATCAAGAAACTACCGAAAACATAAGTACATGAATATGAACACAATAGAGACACATGATATAGCCTCTCAGCCATGGCTAAAACCCCTCTTCTCGGGGAAAACCCAAAACTTCTCTTCTCTTTCTTTAGAACCAAATCAAATGAGATAAACATGACCTTTGACTAGACCGGATTACCTCCTCCAATCCACCTAGTCATCCTCCCAAGATTATTAGTCAAACTTCAATAGTCAACTCTTGTCACACTGCTTCAATCCTGCAACAAACTCATATTTTCACCTTCATGTTTCATAATTTTGTCCCTAATGCAAACTTTAAACTTCAACCATCATGCAACAACCTAGACACTCACATGCATGGTGGAAAAGAGATAATTTTGGCTTCCATTTTCTCAACAAGGATCTCCTTCTTCGCTATGGTTTCTCCTTCTTTTCTAGGTATTTCGTACTTCTTTCTTCACTTCAATTTTTAGATCAAAATTTTTGATTGGATGGATGATAAAATAGGTCTAATGGAACTAATTTTATAGTCTCTCTGTGAGATTGAATTCCTTTAATGAGGCCGACTTGATTGGAGGGTAGGCTAACTTGATTGTAGGGTAGGTTGACTTGGTGGAGGAGGAATAAAATACAATTTTACTCAAAAAATAAATTTATTTCTTGACATATAAAGCCCAAGAAGGGTTTATTACATGATGACATGGAAAATTAATTATCACACAACCCATATAAGCCTTCAATGGAGGCTTTGACCTAGAAATAAAATAAATAAAGCATGAAACCTATGCTTATAAATAAAATTTATTTTAATAAAAAAAAATTCTTTATTTTGACAAATACATTACATCCTTACTCAAATACAATTATGAATACTAATATTAGTTACATTTTTCAACACTCCCTATTAACTAGGGAGGTATTCATATTCATTCAACTGGTACAAGGTTGACCTCAATTTGAATTTTTCTTAAGAAGAGTGTTATAGGTCAATTTGGGCATCATTCCCAATGACCTGGTTAACTGGGCATCATCTCCAGGACCAATGACTAAGGGTATATCATCCCCTATCATTTCAAGTTGCTACATGCCTAAGACAAGAACAAGACAAATCATACATGACTTTCATCAAGCAAAGGTTTCTAAGGATTGAATTTTATTATATAGCATATGAGAGCTCATAAACGCTACCTATAAAGGGACTAAGTGCATTGCATACGCAGGTAGCCCCATGCAAGGCTGCTCTGCAAAGCACTTCCTGACATTCACAGGTGCGTTGGTCACATTGGGAGCGAAATTCTCATTGTTCCGAAATCTCCACTTGGCGAGTGCCATCTAGAAGAGTTCACATGTGTCAAGCTTCGAATCCAAGTGTCCATTTGACATCTACAAGATTGGGAAGATGTCTTGCATATTATTGGAAAGTCAGTGATTGTAAAACAACCTTCAACTCCTCTATAAATTGAGCACAGATCTGAGTGCTTGGTAAGGAAGAATTTGAGTAGAGAAATGCTGGTGGATTTTCAATTGGGAGTTAGATTTGTGTGACAGCTGCTGGAGAGATTTATACTATGATGATGTTGAGGATTATTGCTAGAGATGGTCACTTCAAATCAGTCACTGTGTTGTAATCTCTCCTTCTATCATTAATAAAGAGTACAACTTATTTTTCCCTATATGAATCTGTATTGGCTTTGATTTTCCATATTGCAAGATCTTAGTTGATGTATATGGTTTATGCTTTACTGATTTAGCAAACTAACTTGAATATACATCTGTATTATTTCTATCTTCTGCTGTTTAGTGTTCATTATTGCAAGAAATATTTTTCATAGCTGGCTAGAATTTGAAGCTACAACGAAAGCGATAGAAGGAACCATTTGGAAGCGCTTGGATCCCAAGTAAGCCTCTAATCCATTTTGTGTGTCTATTCTTAGTTAGGAAAAGTAGTCGTATAGTCTTTAATCTATTGTTCTAGACTAACACCTGTCTAGGGAAGCATGTTTTATCCATAATTCACAATTCTGTCCAACAAATTGGTGACTCCGCTGGGGAGAATTTCTCTTAGTTCTAGGTGTTTTAGCCTCTGATTTTCTCATTTTATTCACCCAGTAGTTTTTATTCACAGAGATTAAACTATTTGAAATCTTAATTTGCAAAAGAAGTGTGTCAAATTGTCGTGTTTTTCCTTTTACACTGCGCCCAACGCACTCTTGGACAAGACATAGTGCTTTTCATAGCACTGTATCCCTTTCAGGCCTGCGTTGCAAAGCACTGTCTCCCCTTAGAGACTGTGTTTCCTCTTGAAACCATCCAGATTCCTTTGAATTTGTCTTTGCAAATTGATTCAGTTTGTTTTCTACTATGTTTTGAAAAGTTTGAACCTCGTATTGACCAGTGAATCTATCTATTTCTTCCTCCTTTGAAAGAAAATTTGTTTAAATTTTGTTTAAAACGTTTTTCTTTATCATTGACAGATTAATTTCAAAGTATTTTTATGGTCGCATTAAGTTCATTTTCTTTTGAAATAGGAAATTGTCGTAAATTCTTCATTTTCTGATAGGAGAAATTGTTGTTAAATTCCTCATTTTTCCTTCAAAAGAGAAATTATTGTTTGTATTCCTCATTTCACGATCACAATCCATCCAATCAGTAAGACCATACCTCCTGGGCTCGATGATTTTCAACCAAAAATTGATCCAGATCATGTCTCTCCTTTGCCAAAACATTTGAATCTAGAAGTCGAACAATCGGAAGTTGTTCCTACCTTGGTCATTCCACAATTTTTTGTAGTCATTGAAACTCCTATATCACACAGTCAACCACCTGAAATATACTTTGGGCCTGACGGTGAAATACTTCCACCTGGTTTAATTTCCATTGAAGAAATCCCACAAGACGATACAACTTTAACTCCAACCCATTTTGGGGAGGACCTTTACCTGTACGAGTCTTTTCCTCAATCGTTTCCATATGCTTTTATTGATCCTGCTCCCATTCAAACTCTCATCGATTATAAAGGGTATACATTTGGTCAAACAACCATACCTGAACCAACATCTTCGGTTGGGTCAACTTTTCCAATTACGTCAGCTCCTACCCTCGTTACTCCGTCAATGTTCACAACTTCACCAGAGTCATATTTTCATGGAGGCCCTATGGTCTCATCAGGTTATAAATCATTATCCGAAATTTAATTTGGTGCATCTTTAAGGCCATGGTCTTTACCAATGTCATCATCTGTTATTTTAACTGGTAATCCTATCGTTAGTACTGAACGACTTGATTTTTTATACACATCATCAGGGCAATATCAAGCCAGTCCTTCTGGGTCAATTCCTTCAAGTACCATATCAACTGGACTCTCAACATTCCTAGAATAATATTTTCCGTCTTATTATCCTCCTCATGTTGGGGGGCAATATTTGGTCACCCAATATGACAGTACTCCGTCACTTTTTGGTCAACCTAATGTTGAAATGAATGTTTGTCAATGGCAGCCCACTCTGCCTATCCAATCACAAACGGTTGTACATTCATATCAACCAGTTCAACCTGTTACACCCACATCATTACCTCTTGTTAATACATCTTTACCCCTGTCACAGAATCAAAATGTTGTACATCAACCTTATTAACAGACTCCTTCAACTCAATACCATCAAATGTTGGGTCCACAGACTCCAAATCCTTTGGTTAATTTACAACAACCTGTATTCGGAATCATTTATTTACAAGCTGGTCTACCATTTTATGGGATGTCACAACCACAACCTGGTTATACATATAAACCAAATCCAAGTTATCCTATTTTGGGTTATAAAATTGGTGGACAAACTCCTTAGCAACCTCAGGCGCAAATACCTCAAACTTCATTTCAACAAGTATCATATGCAGGTTTTGGTCAATATAATCCTTAAGCGTTTTCCTTTCAAAACAACCCCTATCTGGGTTAATAGCAGCAGATTCCTTATGTTGGTGCTCAATGGCCTGTTGCTCAAGCAATTGCATCTTACCCTGGCTATACTCAACTTGACCTTAATAGACAGTTGCCTTTTGTTGCAACTTTAGAGTTACCATATTTAAATCGGTTAACCAATGATCCAATCAACTATGCTCCCTGGTGGCCGATGATACCTCATAAATTACCCTCGATATTCCTAAGTTCAATGGAAACCCTGGAGAAGATTCGTCGACTCATGTTATGACTTATCATTTATGGTGTTCATCAAACTCCCTAAATGATGATTTTTTTCGACTACATCTTTTCCATCATACACTTACAGGTCCGACTGCAAAATGGTACCTTGAGTTACCTAGAGCTTCTTTTGACAATTTCACTGCCCTAGCTACTGTATTTTTCACTCATTTCTAGTTACCTATCAGATATGAAACTGGAACGGAAATATTGACCAATTTCAAACATACTAATTATAATCGCGTCTCTGATCATATTCATGAGTGGCATCATCGTTAGCGAATGGTTAAGACATTTTTTCCAGATCAAATCCTTGCTGAATGGTTCATTAAGTCCTTTTTACCATCTATAACTGAGGATGTGGCTAAGGGTGGCATCATCACAAAAGAGCAAGTTATCGCTTGTGCCCAATTTTAGACTTGATTTACACTCAGTCTGGCATGCTCTATGAAAAAATTCCTAATGTGCCGAGATCTAATTTCAATGGTCCAAAGGACTCTCATGCCAGAGACGACTTGATAGGCACTACAAGCACACACCACACTACTGCATCTAATCCTGCTCCTACTTCTAAAATTAATGCCATGTCATTTGAGAAAGGCAAAGGTCACAAGCAACTAGGAAGTAAGAAAAAGGGGAAATTAAAGAAAAATCAAACTTCTAACCCGCAGGAAAGATCATCTGATCAACCGTCTAGACCTCGGAAACCTTGTTATCCATGCATAATTTGTAACGAGGAACACTTTGTTAGGGATTGTCCTCACCATGCTAAAGTCTCAAAAATCATCAAGACTTCCCATGTGTCAGCTGTGTTGACAAACCCATTTCCAAATTTGGACACTAATTTGGTTGCTACAAATACAACTCCTAGTTCCCAAGTGTTAATTCTAATGGAGAAATATTTTCGTCTATGGATGGATTTTCCAGCTACAATCAAATAAATATATGCAAAAATGATCAACATAAGACATCATTCATTTTTCCCTGGGGTGCATTCACTTATAGGAAACTTCTGTTTGGTTTAAAGAACATTGGGGCAAATTTTTAGAGGGAAATGGATTATGCTTT
Source organism: Pinus albicaulis (assembly GCA_034641835.2). NCBI lineage: Eukaryota > Viridiplantae > Streptophyta > Pinopsida > Pinales > Pinaceae > Pinus > Pinus albicaulis. The sequence continues at coordinate 526,749,729 of CM076576.1, read as the reverse complement.
CAATGACATCAAGCACATTGCTCAACTATATCTAGATGATTTCCCAGTGCATTCACGAAATTAGACTGATCACCCGATGCATTTAAGAGTCATTTTCTTACGCTGCCGACACTACAAAATATGCCTAAATCCACATAAATGTGTGTTTTGTGTTGGTTCTGGTCATCTGCTTGGATTCGTAGTCTCAAAAGAAGGAATTCGAATAGACCCATTGAAGGTTCAGAAAATTCTTGATTTACCTGCACCGTCAAATTTACTTTAGATACAAAAACTTCAAGGAAAGGCTAACTTCCTAAGGAGGTTCATTCCAAATTATGCTGAAATGGCTAAAGGATTTACTCGACTATTGAAAAAGGGAGTTCCCTTCCATTGGGACCAAGTTGCACAAGCTTCTTTTGATGTTTTCAAGGAAACTCTTGTCCGAGCGACATTAATGTATCCTTCTAATTATCAAAATGATTATTTCCTATATATCGCCATGGCCGAAACAACTATTGCTATGGTATTTTTCCAAGTAGAAGAAGGAATTGAACATCTAATTTATTATTTGAGTCGTAATCTCAATGATATGGAAGTTAAGTACTCATATGTAGAAAAGCTTGCCTTGGCAGCTGTTCAACCTGTCCAAATATTTTGCCATTATATCCTGCTCCAAAAAACCACTATAGTTTCAGATTGCAACCCCATGACTTATATCTTATCACGTCAATTGCTGGGGGACAAATATTCAAAATGGATTGTCATTTTTCAAGAATTTGATTTGGCATTCATCAAATCCAAGTCAAATAAGTCTTTAGTTTTGGCTGAGCTTCTATGTGACCTTCCCTCTGATATTACTACAACTACATCAGAACCATCAATTCTTGACGAGTCTCTATTTTTGATCGGATCATCTGATCCTTGGTATGGAGATTTCATCATTTATCTCCAAACCCAAAATTTTTGACCTGATACCTCTCGCTCTGAACAATGATTCATTCGATACCAAGACAAACATTATCTGATCGTCGGCGATACACTTTATCGTCGTGGTGTCGATACCATTTTAAGGAGGTGCCTCACCCATGAGGAGGCCGAAAAAGTGTTAAATTATTATCATGCTAGGCCTTGTGGTGGACATTTATCTGGATATGCTACTGCGTAGAAGATACTCCGCGTTGGTTACTTTTGGCCTACTATTTTTTGAGATTGCATCCTCATGGTCAGAAGTTGTCATGCATGCCAGATTTTTGATAGAAAAATCTGCAAACCGCCAGTGCCAATGCATCCTGTTGTCTCTGTGGGACCATTTTCGAAATGGGGTATTGACTTCATGACCTGTAACCCTCGTTCATCCGGGGGGCATGGCTATATTATTGTCGCTGTCGACTATTTTACCAAATGGGCCGAAGCGATGCCTACATTCAACAACACAGGATAGACAACTGCGTTTTTTTTATTTAATCATGTTATTGCATAGTTTGGGGTCCCACAGGCTATAATTACAGAACATGGTAAGAATTTTCGCAACCACATGATGTTTGAATTGACTGCCAAGTTAGGATTGTCACATGATAATTCTACTCCTTATTATCCACAATCAAATGGACAAGTTGAGGTTATTAACAAGATTCTTAAACATATGATAGGAGTTCATAAAATAAGCTGGCATTTGATCCTGTACTCTGCCTTGTGGGCATATCGAACTTCTATGAGAAACACAACTGGATTTACTCCTTTTCAATTAGTGTATGGTCTAGAAGCTATCTTACATATCCAATGTGAAATACCATCTTTAAAACTTGCAATAGACTTGTTACCTGAAACCTCAGAAGAAGAATCATGTCTCCTTAACCTCATCCATCTTGATGAAACGCGTTGTGAAACTCGATTGGCCAATGAAGCGCATAAGAGATGTATAAAGTCTCAATATGATAAAAATTTCCAGCCTCACATTTTCTTAGAGGGCGACTTGGTCCTTCTTTACGATCAAGAAGTTGATGTAATAGGTATAGGGAAATTTGAGCCATTATGGCATGGCCCCTATATTGTCAAAAGAGTTCTTGCTAAGGGTGCCTATGAGTTAGTTGATTATGATGGAATTCCATTGGCGCATCCTAGAAATGGGTTGTATTTGAAACATTACTATGCTTAATCATGAGCGTAGTAATTTTTTGTATTATATTGTATATATATGTTGTTTATTTGCATTCACTATGTTAATTTGTTTTTAGAGTCTTCTTGACATTAGTAATCCACTTTACATTTCATCGCAGATGTCTAAATCTTCAGAACCATTTTTTGGATATGCTGATGGTGCTAGTCGTAGTATGCAGAATCTATCCTCTGTAGCATGGGCCATTTTCGCTCTGAATGGTGAGTTAGTGAGTTCTCAAGGGATTTGTGTTGGTAGATTGATAAAAAAAATTGTTGAGTATAGCGCGTTGATCGAACTTCTCTCTGATGCCATTTCATATGGTATTAAACACATAATCATAAGGTTAGACTCACAACTTGTGGTATTACAACTTAATAGTGTTTATACTGTTAGAAATCCAACACTGCATAGATTATTCCTAAGAGTTCGACTTTTGGAAAGACATTTTGATTTTATTCAATATCAACACATTTCCAAAAATCTGAACACATTGACTGATTCATTAGCTAATCAAGTTTTAGACAGACACTTGCAACATATGTAAAGAAGACTTTCACATCATTGAATAGGATTGCACAATAAACATAAGAAAAAATATGAAATCATATATATATATAGTTATAGGTTTTTACGAAATTTGTACCCAAGACACATTGGTCATCTGACCTCAAAATGTATGAAAAATGTCACAAGTAAACTAGTGGTGCTCATGGTAACATGCTATAGATCTATCTATCCTACAGAATAACTGCATCCAGCGGTTAGGAACCCCAATAGTGTGTCGCTGTAGTCACATAGGAAGCTCTTCGATTTGGTAATCTAGAATCCTGAAGGTCAAACCCTCTATGTGTTGCTGAAGCTCAGTCAGAGTCTCAGCAATATCAAGCTCCTGAAGGACTACTCTCCCGACAGCCCTCTCTGCTGGCGCATCTACTTCATGCTTGGGTTCCTCTAATGGTTGAACACGACCAATTACATCAAACATTTATTTTAGTCTTTGGAAAATATCAAAATACAAAAAAATTGTATAAACCTTAGGAAAATAAAAAACATGGTCAAAACATTTTTACCCATTGCACCCCACTAAGCGCCTTCTACTAATGCTAAAATTGGATCCCCTTGAAAATCAACGCCTGCGTATGCATACTCGTTGATGGCGATGATCTGTCGCTAGAACCAGGCAAAGAATGCAGTAGAGAAAACAACAGTAGATTGGCCTGCATGCCGACTCATGAGTTCTACCCATCTCTGCATCTGAGGATCTCTAGGACTAGCTATATCCAATGTCACATGTTGTGGTTGCATCAGTGGAATCCGTTCCAAGGCAAAGGATAAAGGATAGAACCATAACTGAAATTATTCTTCCTTCCTCCCTTTACCTTATTCAGTTGTTCCTTTATCTGAGATATAAAAAATTCAAACCAATTGAAGACTGTTGGCTCTAAGAACTCTAGCGCATACTACATATACGATCTATTCTCTACATGTAGTGTAACGGTGCTAGCAAGTTTAGTGATCGTGAAAAGGATGGTTCTCAAAGGAAAATCTCTAACATCCCAGATGTTTATCTTTCCATCTTTGCTTGGCTCTTCCCCTGGATAACAATACTGCAAGATATAATCTCTCACAGTCTCCCCTCCAACAACAGACCCTGAGATTGAAATGGGCAAGCCTCTCCTCGACAAACCTGTGAGAAAGTACACATCCTTGACTGTTATAGGAACCATTAGGTTCTTAATATGAAATTACTCAATAGCTGGATCCCATGCTCGAACTAAGAACTCTAATAGTTCTATTTTTTGCCTCATCCCAGACAATTTGAAGTACTTTAGAAGTCCACAATCTCTTAGGGCTTTACTGTACCCGAATCATTTAGGGAAATCATATCCTGTTCTTCATGTTCTCTTTCCCTCCATGTAATTTTCATTGTAATTCGATGGAAACTTGAAATACAACCACGAGATCCATTAGATTCCATTCATTGCAAAAAACTAGGCAAATTTTGGGCATAATGAGAAAATAAAAAACTTGTATTGCACCCAACACACTCCCTAATAAGAGACAATGCTTTGCATATGAAAGTACCCTTCACTGTACCTACTATGCAACACAGGCTTTGACATTCAGGGGTGCGTCGCCCTCTTTTTGGGTATAATTTACCCTAGGGGCCTTAAAACCCTAAAAATTTACAAGAAATGGAAATGAAATGAATACTAAAGGAAAGAGGAGGTTCATGGAACTAACTTGGATCAAACGGCGATGAAATCCATCCACATAAGCGATCACAATCAACAATTGAAGTTCGGGGGAAAAATTAGGTTTAGAGCTCCAAAATGCAAATGGTAACTATAGAATGGTAAAAATGAATAGTGAAACTACTTTTAATAGTCATTTAATTATTTGCAAGTTAAATTTATTGCTATGAATATAGTTTTATTATGTTTTTATCATGAAACAAATATTTTTAATCCATTTGATGTTGCTCTAAAACAGGTCTTATAACTGATGAACATATTAGTCGTGCAGATTTACTTCAAAGAATGATTTGACCACAAAGCATACTTTTTCTCCTTATTTTTCGAGCTTTGTTAAAAATGAAAAAGGATTTGAAGTGCATTTTTATCTCTTTTTTGAGCTTCGATAACAGCGAAAAAGGAACCCTTGGAGTGTTTTTTCAGCTCTTTTCAGACTCCGATAATGTGAAAATATTGCGGAGCACTTGTCTTTTCGAGCTCGTAAAAGTAAATGAATTGATATCTACTCAGTATAAGTTTAACCCTTTTCTGGAATACGATAGATTATTTACGAAAAAGGAATACCTTGGTTAAACATGACCAAAGAGGTTCTCTCAGATATTATTTTACACTTTTTCGGATTTGAGTGAAAAATTTATGAAAAAGTACTTATGGAGTTTTCTTTCGTCCTCTTTTTCAAACTCTCTAAATGTGAAAAAGGACCAAGCTATCATTGTAGTTAAGCTCGTTAAAACATAAAATAGTGACGGGCTTGTTGATAATGGCAAGAATCGAGTTTCATTCATCGCTAGACTCAAATTATTAAATAGCAATACTTTATTCGCCCGAAGGGTTGAACTATAGATCAAGCAAATGTTATCCTCCTCAAGCTTGTTAAAAAATAAAGAGGTACTGGTCAACAAATGATCGGGGAAAATTTGGGAAAATGAGAAAGAATTATTTATGGTAGCAAGTCGCTCTTGAACATGACACTTCCTTCACTCAATGTCCATGATTGTTTGGGTTGGGTAATATTCTTGACAGTTCATTCATACCTATGGTTCATCATACCTTCATTTTGGTTTTGGGTCAATGATGCCAACTCATCACAATGTCATCGATATGTTCAAGAGAACTCATCCGGTGATTACTTCATCCATCTACAATACTCATAAACCTTCATTCTCATGACCGTCATCCATGAAAATTTCTATATCAAGTCATACCCTTGTCTCTGAAATCAGTAACTCTCGTTTCGCAATAAGGTGGCTTCATGTCGACGATAAATCAATATCCAGGAAGTTCACTTAGAAATATCAGATTCCAATACCATGAGGCTTGTTACAGCATCGACAAGATCCTCGCTTCCGGACCTTTGACTGAAATATTTTGTTTGGATTCGACATAAAATCATCTATTCACGCCTTACAAAATGTACTGAAGTACCTTGAGGGCCATTGACATTAATGGTGGTTTTCTCGCATTTTTTAACATCTCACATCATTGGCTAGTAATCAAACGATGTCTTTCCATGTTCGAGTACAAATCATATATTCGCATGGCTAGATTTGTACCTGAATGATCGAGTGAACGAGATAAGAAGACCTCGAATCTAGTTTCAGCCATCTGGGCTGCAATTTCAGGATTTTTGTACACATCATCTGTATGGTGAACTTACATACATATTTTCATCCAAACATGGGCCTATATCTATAGGCATGTTTGCATTTGGGAAACGTTCCAATGAAGACGACTTTCTGAATTATGTACATGTTATTAGATTGTTTATGTGCTGAATATGGGAATGCATACCCTCAGCAATTATGATCAAAGAAGATATATCATGATGTAATGTATTTTAAGATTGATGCAGGTGACCACTCCTCTTCATCTCCAGCCCATCACAGTGTAAAACATCTCAATCAAATGTTTTTTATTATTTTGACCTCATGCTTTAGGGGGAAATTTGTTATAGGTCAATTTGGGCATCATTCCCAATGACTTGGTTAACTGGGCATCATCTCCAAGACCAATGACTAAGGGTCTATCATCCCCTATCATTTCAAGTTTCTACATGCCCTAAGACAAGAACAAGACAAATCATACATGACTTTCATCAAGAAAAGGTTTACAAGGATTGAAGTTTATTATATAGCATATGAGAGCTCATCAATGCTGCCTCTAAAGGGACTAAGTGCATTTCATATGCAGGTATCCCCATGCAAGGTTTCTCTACAAAGCACTTCCTGATATTCACAAGTGTGTTGATCACATTGGGAGTGAAATTCTCATTGTTCCAGAATCTCCACTTGGTTAGTGCCTTCTATAAGAGTTCACTTGTGTCAAGCTTCAAATCCAAGTGTCCATTTGACATCTACAAGATTGGGAACATGTCTTGCCTATTATTGGAAAGTCATTGATTGTAAAACAACCTTCAGCTCCTCTATAAATTGAGCACAGATCTGAGTGCTTGGTAAGGAAGAATTTGAGTAGAGAAATGCTGGTGTATTTTCAATTTAGAGTTATATTTGTGTGACAGTTGTTGGAGAGATTTATACTGTGATGAGGTTGAGGATTGTTGCTGGAGATGGTCACTTCAAATCAGTCACTGGGTTGTAACCTCGCCTTCTATCATTAATAAAGAGTACAACTTATTTTTCCCTATATGCATCTGTATTGGCTTTGATTTTCCATATTACAAGATCTTAGTTGATGTATATGGTTTATGCTTTAATGATTTAGCAAACTAACTTGAATATACATTTGTATTATTGCTATCTTCTGCTGTTTAGTGTTCATTCTTACAGGAAGTATTTTTCACAGCCGGCTGGAATTTGAAGCTACAAAGGAAGCGACAAAAGGAACCATTTAGAAGTGCTTGGAACCCAAGTAAGCCTCTAATCCATTCTGTGTACCTGTTCTTAGTTAGGAAAAGTAGTCGTATAGTCTTTAATCTGTTGTTATAGACTAACACCTGTCTAGGGAAGTTTGCTTTATATGTAATTCACAATTCTGTCCAACAAAGAGAAAAACATATGCAATTATTGGGATACCCTCACTGTGAAGGTATCCTCTCAACAGGGACTAAGGTGTCATCTAGGAAATTTCCACTATAGGTACCATTAGGATACAACCTTGGTATCCATCCAATAGGATATATATACCATCTAGGCCTCCATGCCCTGACAGGTATCAACACTAAACCGGAGCTCCACATGATACCCTCCCTCTGGGATCTAAACATCAGGTCATATCTCAATATTAACTAGGCCAATATTTCCTCCCAAGTACCGTCATGCAAGCATTTTTATGGTACTTCATTTCTTGCGTTCAACCAAAAAAAATACAATTATCAACAAACCAAATTTTCAGAAGGAGATCAACACATCCACCAATCCAAGCATGCTCCTAAAACTAATTTGGGGAAGATATTTTGTCAACACATCAACTAATTTTTCATTTTTTGGCGTGTATTGTAGCTTCATGACCCCAACCAATATCAAAATTTCAATGTAAATGTTCTTCAATGATAGCACAATATTTGGGGTTTCCAACTATTCTGATGTTGCTTAGGTTATCAAAATATCCAAACACATATCAATGGAAACTTCCTTCTTCAACCTTTCCAATAGCACCAAACTCAACCTCAACACTTTCCAAAACATTCAATTTTGTACACAAATTCATCAATCACGAACAAAAATTTATGAATAATTGTTTGTAATGCTTTATCCATTCTCCAATTCTTCATTCTTTCTTTATGTTCTTCAATATATCTATCACAATATGTCCTCCATATAAATTGGTGTGGTATACACCTTATTTATCCAAGCTTATTTTTTTTCTAGGGAGGAAATCCATCAATAACTCAGCCACATAGGCTCTTTCTTTGACATCATCATATCATCAGAGAAATTCAACCTTCATAACATCATTCCTTCTATGTTCACATGGAAACAAGGCCATCTATTAAATTTCAATGCCATGAATATTCTTACATCTCCCTCTTTTCATCATACTCAACATCATCATCAATTCATCAACAAGTATGAGGTAGGTAAGCATCTTCAACATCTTGAAGATTATGTATCTGAAAATATTCAACAAGTATAACCAAGCACAAATATATATATATATATATATATATATATATATATATATATATATAGGAGCATGAAATATCAAAACAATGGTTATCATATTTTCATAGAGAGAGAATCTAGGGGTAACAAAAACTTTAAGTAAGAATTTGAACTCCAATCATAAAATTCTAAACCTATATGTGATAGTAAAAAGAGAAGTAATCAAATAGAGTTACATTTTCATGATTTATACTTTTACAAAAACTTTTTTCTAGGGTTTTGTCACAAACCCTAAATACCATCAACAAAACCATACCTTATATATTAACAAACTGAAATAATTTAGAATTTCAATCATAGCGAAATCATTTTGCATCTAGGGCTTCTATAATATTGTATCAATATTTACTAGGGTTTCAACATAAACCCTAGATATAGGCATCAAAAAATTTAATATTAGATATACAACAATTGTACCAAGTTAGAGTTTCAATCATAGAAAAGCATATACACCTAGGGTTTCATTCTTAAGCTTTTACGTTAACTATTACAAGGTTTTTTTCGTAAAACTTAAGTCATCAAACCCTAAAATCTAGGGTTTCATCATATATATTAGACATCAACAACAAACCCTAAAAGACTAGGGTTTCATCAAAACATCAACAAACCCTAAATATATAAAGGTTAGGATTTTATAGTTAACCCTAAAGGTTAGGGCTTTACCAAAGTGACCAAAAGATAGATAATATGATAAGTGTTGATTTAATTCAAAGGTTAATCACCCTAACAAATAATAATCTTTATGATTCAAAACTCTAGACATAACAGAGTTAGTAATAGAAGGAAAATTGAAAAAATGATACCTAAATTCTTATATGAAGAGTTAGAAAATTATATATTATAGAGCAATGGAACACATAAAATATTACAAAAACACAAACACAAAAAATTCATAAAAGAAGAGAGACAAAAATATATGTGTTTCACCCAATTTGGGATACGTCCATGGAGAAACAACTAGTCCTTCCTTTTATATTATTCAACAAAATGAAGAGATACAACCTACAAAAAATCTATTGCAATTTCTTTGTTTCCCTCACACAGTCTCTTCTCTATTTCTCGCTCAGAATACACATAAAAATCCACAATACAAAACCTTCATATAAACTGAGGATTTACCTCTAGGGAAAAAACCCTAAATTAACATAACTTCTACTGTCAGATCATATGCCTAATGAATGGCCAATATTGAATATGAAATTACAATATTTTACAAGGAAATTTTTCATCTATTATTCGCTTCAAGGGGACCCCCCTAATGGTGATGATATGGGCAACATTTCCGCCCCATTAGGAACTAGGATCCAGACATGGCTGAAACACAACCTTTGAGTCAGGAAGATAATCATGCTCCACACCCAACATGAAGAACACCTACTACAAATATTTATACATACGTTGAGTTGATTCCTTTATAAACCTTGTAGGGTTTCCTATTGAAGGGATCTCTCTACAACAAAGCTTCTTTCTTTTTATTGGAGTCTCCCTATGAAACTAGCCATAATCCTTTTTGCAAGCTCCCTTTTGATTTTAGAGTATTTTTGCAAACTTTCTTTCCAAGGAAAACACAAGAGAGAGGATTATAAACAAGCACAATTGAAGCTGATACAAATAGAGGGAATCAATAATGAAAAGAAATAAATAACATGATACTTATATTTTATGAAAAAGGCGGGGAAGCTCCCTCTTGATATTACATCAATATAGACTTGTGAGGGATTCTTTTAATTCATCAAAACAACTTAAAAACAAAACATATTAAATATATACACCCTAGAAATCAAAATATTTATCCATAAGAGAAATTATACAAGAAATAAAAATAATAACCTAAATTATAAGTGAAGGATATATGATACTTAATAGAATAAGTCTTATACTTGAGGCTCCTCATATTTATACTTATTTCGATGATTATCATCGGTAGAAATTGTAGCTTGGTCCATTTCTCTATTCTTATTCTTAGGATTATTAGGGCACTGATTCTTATTGTGTCCCATCTTGTTACAATGATAAAATGATATTTTAGACAGATCAATCTTTCCATGATTTTTTCTTTGGCCCCTTAAAATTCTTATTCTCTCCTTTCTTCTTGACGTGAGCAAGGTAGGAATTTGCAACATTTTCTTCATTTTCTTGTTTAACTTCTACCAAGGAGAGACACGATTCTTATTTTATACATGCAGAAAAAATTTATTCGAATGATGGAGAGTTCTTCCAACAACTAATTCCATATGAAAAGGCATTCTAGGATTTTGGTAGATCTAGAAGGGCAACAATCACAAGTTCATTTTCGGGGTTTATCTCATCAACTGCTTGATGTTCATCATTTATATGGGAAATTGTTAGAAAATTTAATGACCATGTATCATTCTTTGTCATCTTAATTGTTAGAAGTTCATTATTTAGAATTTCCGCTTTCCAAATATTCTTAATTGTAAATATCTTTGAGAGATCATCATACATATTTATTGAAGAGTCTAGTGTGTATATGTAGGGAATCAAGTTGTCTTTAAGTCCATCCATAATTATGTTCATGGTGAGAATATTAGTTTCCTTTTACTTCTCCTTTCCTGCATCATCTGAGGGTTCCTTGATCTTTCCTAGTACAAAATCCAATACCTTATTCTTTGCAAGGGTGAGGTCCATCCTTGTTTTCCATGATCTATAGTTAGAGGCTCCTTGAGGCTTGTTCTCAGATTTCATTGATGAGGCCATAGGTGTACTTGATGAAAAATAGATATATTTTCAACCTTCAATTACACTTCAAGACTTCCTTCCTTCTATTGAATGCAATTTTTCGTCTCCTTATGATCTTCCTTGAAAACTTCTCTAGAATCCTTCCTTAATTTGATGAGAGCTATTGATATTATAGCTACCTTTTTCCTTCTTTTTCACCTTATCTTTGATACCATGTTAGAAAATCATAAAGGCAAACATATTTTATTATATTGATAGTTACTTGTAATTTATTTTATTTCTTATTATATGATTTTATGTTTTTATCATCAAGCAGCTACAAAAAACATAAGTACATGAAGATCAACATAATACAAACATGGGTATAGGCTCTTAGCTAGAGCTAAAACACCTCTTCTAGGGGAAAACCAAAAACTTGTCTTCTCTTTATTTAGAACAAAATAAAATGAGATAACTGTTGGGTGCCATTTCTGTACTTATTTCCTACATCTATTTCCTCCATTTTTACCTTATGACTAGAACCGTTGGGACTATCTTTTACTCTTTTCCTCCTTTTCTATCTTAAACAGTGATGTTTTACCTTATTTTAATTATCTTTCCATTTCATCGATTATTATGATGTATCATTTTTTTTATGACTAACTGGGATAAATATTGGAAGAAGTTCTCTGGTATTTTGTTGTCCTTCCAGATGTTATTTTTAGCACAAAATATCTAGAGCATGAGGCGTACAGAAGCAGTTGAAATTATGTTGTTACACTGATTTGTTATGCCACTATGTTGTTACATCACATCGCTGTTATAGACCCACTATATAAACTAATGTTACAATTGTATTGTTGACAGGATATCATCAACTTCTGGATGCCGACTTGTCCTCAATTGTTTTTACGCTACAATTGTCATTTTCCACAACATTTGTAAAAGTCATTACATGTTGTATTTTAGGGTGACAAATTTTAGGCAGTTTTGATTATAATCGATATTCTTCCAGTCATACATTTTATTAAGGAATATGTTATAACTGTATGTATCTTATTTTGACCAGCATGAGAATTGTAAGATTCTCATCACTGATCCATTCCTCGTTTTTCTGAACATGTAACCATTATATAACTCTTGAACCTTGAGTTTGAGGGGTTAGCAGAGAACAATATTACTTTTGGCTCTGTAATTTTGGTCACATTAATACAAGATATCATGTTTTTGTTGTTACATGCATTGTCTGGTTTAATTTCTATTTAGTTTCCATCTCTTCCTATGCCCTGATAGGGAGGAAGGGCCCTCCTCTTTATCAGGGACTGTAGCGGTTAAAGTAGTTGTACTATATTTCTTATTTTCTTTATGTATTGGTGGAAGTGTTGTTGTTGTTGTTCTAGCTGTAAGTAGATCTACTTAAGTTTCAATATTATTATGTTGTTACACAGATGTGATTAGAAATACCAGCTGGTGTATTTTTTGTGTGGTGCGCTAGGTATCATTTAATTGAGGCATGATTACATTCCTGTGGATTGTTTTATTTCTACATGAGTTATTTCTTTCAGAAATTGATTCAACAATGGTTCTTCTTTATTTCAATTTGCTTCTGGTTGGATGTATCAGCACAGACAGTGCATATGTCATGGAGATAAAAGACATCCTTGGATTGATAATTTTGTGTACCTTCTTAGTCATTTAATAGTGATTAATATAGTCCAACATTTTGGCATCGTTTATGGGGATGGAAGTAACGATATAATCAGCCAGAATTGTTTGTTTGATGATAGGGTGTTCCTAGTCCTCAATTATTGGGCGGTAAGATGAGAGGTAAGAACATGCGCATCACTCTAACATACCTGGGTGGGCTCACCATTGCTACACTAGAGAACTTAGAAGTGTGAGTTTTGGGTGTTTTTCTTTAGTGTGTCTTCAGTTATACAATTTCTAGGCAGTAAGACGAGAGGTAAGAACCTATGCATCACTCTAACATACCTAGGCGGGATCACCATTACTTCACTGGGGCACTTAGAAGTGTGATTTTTTGGGTGTTTTATTCAGTGTGTCTTCAGCTATATAGTCGTTGGGCAGTAAGACGAGAGGTAAGAACCTGCGCATCGCTCTAACATACTTAGGCGGGATCACCGCTGTAGAAACTGAAGCACTTATAGGAAGGATTTACACACATAGGGTCCATGTGTGCTTATAGGACAATAGATAAATCCAAAAACACCCCCCCACTCCAACTAAATATAGGAAAGATGGGTCGTAAAAAGGAAAATAAGAGTGCAGAATTGGGAAGAAAGACATTCTTTGGAGATCTGATCTCAAGAGCATAAAAGGAGAAATCTACTTCATACAAATAAAATAGGAATACATGACCATAGAAAGCTACCACTATATTGAAGCCTAAGGCATCGGTACCTTTTGTTTCTGTACTTCATCACCCTTTAAATAGAATATCTACTCTTGATATCAAGATTCCAGATCTGAAACAACAGTGGAAATCCATTGATCAAAATCTAAAAATTGAAGGACAAGGGGAGACCAGTGGGGAGAATCAGGAGCCTAAGGAACATAATTTAGTCGATCATCATTTGGATGCAGGTATTGCAGTGAAACAAATTGTCTTGGAACAACCTAATCCTTTATTTATTTGTCAATCCCCTACATATTTTCAGGTCAGTTCATCCCATTAGGAAGGATTAGCCATGGGAGATGAGAATGTTAAGACAGACGGTACTGTTACTTTTGAATTCCTGATATTGGCAACACAAGATGAAGCTCATATGAAGAAAAATCCTTTATCATCTCTACCATCCTTTCAAGGGATGGCTGTTGAAGATCCTGATACCTTTATGTTTGATTTCAATGTGGTATGTAAGGGTTATGACTACACTTCAGACACCCAAAAGCTGAAATTGTTTCTTTCTACTCTGAAAGGAGTAGAATTAAGATGGTTCATGACGTTGGGTGCTGGCACGATCCGAACCTAGAATGAAATGAAGGAGGCCTTTCTCTTTAAGTATCAGGATTTCTGTCGAACCAGGGATTTGAAGGAAGAGATCTTCATAATTACACAGAAGGAGAAGGAGAGTTTAGAAGACTACCTGGAACGATTCCATTATAATTTGCAAAGGTCTAAGTTTGGTAACTTAGCCCAGGAAATCTTGAAAGATATATTCCTAAGAGGTATAAGAGATGATTATCTGGAGCATCTGAATCTGTTGGGAAAAGGAGACATATCGCAAGAACCGCTTGAAGAAATAATGAAGCTCTGTTTGGGGAGTTCAAGAGGATCCGTCAAGGGAATAAGTTTAGTTCAGGACCCTTCAATTCAAATACAAAAGTGGAGGAGTAACCAAAGCAAAGATTAGAAATCTATTTCAGGACTTTGAAACTGACCTCCTTGGTACTCCCTTTGCCCAGATTACCACGGTACAAGTCAAGAAAGCACAAGAAAAATTTGAAGTAGATTTGGAAATATTTTGTCCTCGATGCAGAAAGAAACATTTAGAAAGAGAATGTGGACTGAATAATGCCAGCTTGTGCAACATCAGTTAGTTGGTACATTCCACTGGTCAATGCCCAAAACTACCCAGATTGAAAGTAGTGCTTAAGGAATCAAGCGAGGATGTCCAGTATTCCTAATTCATAGATCATGGCATCCATGACCTACAAGTATGCCTCCAAATTTTTCCTCTTTTAATCCTTGGAATAAAGTTTGTAATGGTCTGCAATTTCCATGGCCATATCCTACTCCTTCCTCAACTCAATTTCCTTCACCATGGAACCAGTGGCCTTTCCCTCCACCAATGTAATATCCTCCATCAAAATATTATCCTTGGAGTTAGAATTGGAGAGGTCAAGGTCCAGCGCCCCCTGCACTACCAATCCAACAACAGTTACAACTGCCTCATCTTCAAACTCCTGCACCTCTTGTCTGACCCCAATTACCCGTGCAACCTAATCCAAAACTGAATAATAAGGTAGCTTAGAGCATAGATGACCCGGTTACTTTCCAGACCTATATTATCACTCCTATTAGGCGTAATGAGTTTCAACTTCGATCGAGAAAAGTAATTGGACTTGATCATACTCCCATAATTACCGAGGAAGAATGTGAGTCACATAGAAAGGATATAGTTGATTATGAAATAGTTGTTACACTTGCAGCAGCTGATACAACACCTTATGCTACACCTATAGCAGCTAGCTCAGTAGAACCTGTTGTTTCTACATCAACCAACCCGAGCAGGGATGGTGCATCTGTGACAGCTGAATCAACTGTTAGGGTTCAGGATCCTCCATACCCTCAGCGATTAATTGAGAATGGTCCAGCCTCACAAAATGATTCTGAGTTCCTCAAGGAATTACATAATTTGTATGTGCAGATCCCACTATTACAAGCCCTTAATGAAGTACCTATATATGCCAAAATAGTGAGAGATATGTGTGTCAAAAAGCCTGGAAGAAAACTGAAAGACCCTGCTACTATCCATGTTATGGGGAAACTGTTTGAACTAATGATTGATCAGCCTTGTTGACTAAATATAATGACCCAAGGAATCCTACAGTGACTGTTCATGTTGATTTCCAACCCATAGCTAACATCCTGATTGATTTAGGGGCAGCCATTAATGTAATTAACAAAGATATTTTTATCTCCAGAAGACATCATGGACTTAGACCTACACTTATAGTGCTTGAATTAGCAGATATATCTCGTGTCAAGCCCTAGGGAATGATAGAAGACATGGTAATCACTATAGCTTCTTGGAATTATCTGACTGATTTTCTCATTTTACAAACTAAATCCAACCTTGGGGTCATCCTTTGATCTTGTGGAGACCATGGCTAGCCATTGCATATGCATATATCAGATGTAGATCCAGATCTATGGTGATCTCAGATGGGGAGGAAACTAAGAACCTGAACCTTTACCCCCCAGTGAAACCGCATATGGATTTGAATAGTCCCTGGTGGGATGAATTTGAACCTGAATTTGATTTTTCCCTAACTCTCCTTACACATGGAAAAGAACAATACTTTGAGGATGAAACAAGGGATGACATTACTAATGGTTTTATTAGCAATTCACTCTTTTTTGCCTCTATTAGAGATCCAGGGAAGAATATGAGGTAGATGAAGTAAATATTGAACATTTGAAAACTACTCCACATATTGACAACGTTCCTATTGAAATTGAGCTAGGGAAATATTTAAAAATTAATGCTAACTTGACTGTTGAACAGGACAAATTGTTGATGCAGTTGTTATAGAAGTATAAAAATGAATTTGCATGGGACTATACTGATATGAAAGGAATCAACCCTGGCATATGCACTTAACGCATTTATCTTAAGGAGGGATGCAAACCAGTGAGACAACCACAACGCCAAATGAATCCTGCACTTAAGGAGATAGTGAAAGAATAATTACAAAAACTCTTTAATGCTATTTTCATATACCCCATTTCTGACAATCAATGGGTATCCCCGCTTGTCATTTCTTTGAAAAATAACAGCAAGTGGAGAGTCTGTGTAGACTATAGAGAACTTAACAAGGCCACCCAAAAGGACCATTTCCCTTTACCATTCATTGACCAGGTCCTTGATACTCTCTCTGGGAATTTTTTTTCATCCCTGGATGGGTTCAGTGGCTATAATAAAATACAGGCCCCGAAAGACCAAGACAAGACAACCTTTACGTGCCCGTGGGGTACTTTTTCATACAGAGTCCTTCCTTTTGGCCTCTGTAATGCACCAATAACTTTTCAAAGGGAAATATTGGGTATCTTTTCGAATCTCCTAAATGACTGTCTCAAAATCTTCATGGATGAATTTACACCATATGTGGATGCCTTTGAAACAACATTAGTTAATTTGGAAAAGGTATTGGAAGGTTGTGAACAAACTAATGTTTCTTTGAGCACGGAGAAGTGCCACATGATGATGACTGAGGGGATTGTGTTTGGAAATTTAATATTGGCGGATGGAATCAAGGTAGATCTTGCAAAAATTGAGGTAATCTCGAGAATCACAACTCCTAGAACTCAAAAAGAGGTATGTAGATTTATGGGACATGCATTGTAATATTCCAAAATTAGATTGCAGGTAATTGGAATATTGATTTTTGTTTTTATCACCTAGGAGTTGAATAAATGGGTAAGGAGGACCCTGCATATTAAAAATATGAATAAAATCCCTCATAGTGTGAAAAGGGATCAATATAAGAGCTGTATTTCACACCCTCATGTGTGAACAAGGACATTTGCATGTGGACAAGGTCAAGTTTGACCAAGTCAACAATGCTGGGATAAGAGGTGGAGATCATCTTGTGAGACAACGCAGAGATAGTGGGAGGAAGATTCCTTGATGGAGGAAACTTTAATGAGTGGGACCCAAGATGAGAGGGCTTCCATTTTTATAAAAGGAGGGCAAGGCAGCCATAGCAAGACATCTATGTTATTGATTTTATTTGTGTATGTTCTGTTTAGACTTTGCATTCCTTTGATGTTTCACAGGGTTGCTATGATGCTTAGCACTAGGTGTTCTCGAGCGGGAATCCCATCTCCTTTCTTGAGAGGCCTCTTGAAGGAGCTTGTGCTTAATTTATCCACATCCAGGCTTGATGCCAAGCATCCTCCTTCAGCTACAACGTTATTTCTGCAGCAGTATAATGTTGTGTTGCAGGGTGTTGCAGTGGAGGTTTCACAACACCACTTCCATAGATTATTTTTCAGAGGAGGAAGCTTTCTTTCCTTTAGGAGATCAGTGAGGAAGCCCTTGGAGATTATTGTAGATCTTGGAACTTGGCCAATCCATTTTCTGTCTCCTACAACATAGTCCCTCTCCTTGACTATGTTATTTTCAGTGGATATTTGCAATAAGGGTTTGCAGATTGTTGGAGGGTGAGATCTTCAATGATTGGATCAGCCTTTAACCTGAAGGATCCATTGGATGAGATTCATTCATCAAATGTTCTATCTACAACCATATACATCCATATCTTGAGTTGTAGCTGCTACTCAGTCCTACGACTGCAACTCCGATATTTTTTCCATTTTGTATATTTCAGGAAATCCTTCCAGGATTGTCTTGGAATTGTCTTTGGGGGTTTATATCTTTGCTCCCCACATTGTATGAGATGTATATTTCCATATCTATGTATTGAAATATTCCAATAGCAGTGTCTAATAAAATTGTGCTGTCATAGCCTTGGGAAATATTTGTGTAGCAGTGTACTTCATTTTCCATGTACATGTTTCCTTGAGGCTTGTGTTGCCTAACGTGCGAGATTATTTCCTCAAGATATTGTATACATTTGTTGCTATAATACCAATATGATGGCTATTTGGTTCTTCTTACATTTTATGCGTTGATGTATCACTTCTCTTTCATTGTTGTGTTCATGTATTGCTGCATCCCCATTTTGGGATATTATAGTGGTATCAGAGCATAATCTTGGCTTAGCCTGTGAAATCTAAGCCAATATGCTATCAAGAAGACAAGAAGAAGAGAATATGAACAGAAAAGAAAATAAGAAGACTCCATTATTTGGAGGAAGAAATGAGGAGAGACTTTCAAAGTTTCTTTCTCAAACTTTGCAGGGCATTCAGGGTGATCTCAAGAAGTTGAGAAGGGAGATGTGTATAGAATCTCCAAGAGAGTTTGGATCTGAATCAAACTCTAGATTTTTTGATGATGAGTGTGAGCATGCAGCCACACACTATGATGCACAATGCAGTCACATGCCCATATTTTCTATGAGAGAAAGGGAAGAAGAAGGAATGACTGGGAGGGAAACTCTTAGTGATTTTTTGCAAGAGTATGAATATCAAACTCAGAAGTTTAGATATCACATCACTTTTCCAGAGTTTTGCAAGATCAAGGTGAAGAGAAGAAAGAAGCATGATATGGATATATTTCTTCTATCTACTTTTGTTGGTTCACCTACATGTTCAGCTAGAGCCTGGGTGAAGGAGCTAGACACCTATTTGTAGCAGCACCAAATTTTTGAAGATGAAGCCATCAAAGTTGCAGTGCTACATTTTGGAGGCAAGGCCTATGCATGATGGATATTTGAGTCATTTTATTTGAAAAATGAAAATACTTCTTCTTAGGCAAGGTTCACTAAGACATTAGTGGAAATATTTGATAAGAAATATGCTGAAACACATGTGGTGGAGCTGAACAAACTTAAACAAACAAAAAGATTGCATGTGTTGGAGGAATCTATGAGCTCAATTCCACTTCAAAAAACCATTGAGGAGGCTGACATCTTGCATCATACCTTGTTAGAGGCAAGATCTATATCTCACATTTTTGAACAAGAGGGCATGGAGATCCCTTTTCCAAAAGAGGATTCAATTCTTGGGGGGTTGCCTATTCATATTGAGGAGGAAGAAAAGGTTGAGGGAAACAGCGCTGTCATGTCTAGAGTATATATAACACCTCATGCAGAGGTAGAGGGAGCACATGCTCCAACTAGAGGGATTCTCGTATCATTGCAAGGAATTCCCAAGGATCTCATATGTGGAGATCAAGGCACAACTCATGATCTACATGTGCCATTTATGATAGGGTGTGAAACTATGGAGATAAAAAGAGGAGATAGGGAGGATGACCAGCATCATGTCATGAGGAGAACACACCCCTATATATTTTAGGAGGTTGATGCACCTAAGAGGGAGGCTAGATTGTGTAGTGAGGGCAAGGAAAAATCTGTCAGTTCATATATGCAGTATACTATTGATATTTATTTTTCATTGTATGGAGGCATTTCACTTGGGATACCACCAGATCAATAGAGGAGGATGGGTGCTTCACATTTTGAGGCACCACTCATTGAATTTAGAGGAGTGGAGACCTTGAGAGAGCTTTGTACAGCACTGAGAGTCTTAGGTAGACTCAAGAAGAAGAGAGGCATTCTCTCAACATTATCTTTTCCCACTCTCATTTCAGATTCTGCACTGTGGCAGGAGCAGCATGGGAAGAATAGCAACCTTACAACTTGCATATTTGGCATGGGAGATGCCAAAGAAGAGGATGGCAATATGAGAGATGTTATTCATGATATTTCATCAGCGTTGTCACTATGGAGGATAGATCCATATTGGAATTCCCAGCTATTGGTGGAATATTCCAAGGATCTTTTCACTTGCATGATATTGGATGACCAACTGCATGAGGAGGGAAATTCAGTTAGAGATGGGGTCATCGACTATCATGGTAGGATATTATTATCTAGATCTTCCAAGCTCAAGGAGAAGTTGCTACAAAAAACTCATGAGGATTTCCTTTTCAGCCACACTTATTCTATGAGAGCATACCACACCATCATGGAGGGGTATTTTTGGGAAGGCTTTGAGGAGGATATATATCAACATATGAGGAGACGCATGAATCATGTAGAGATGGAGGAGATACATGACTCTTTGGAAGAATTAACACAACCACCTCTTTTCTCTTTGAGGATGAGAAGAGACTCATCTATGAGCCACTCCATTTGCATGGGCAAGACATTTGGTAAGGGTATTGTTTGTTTTCATAATGACTTGTATAATGTATATATGCATCCCTTAACCATATATGTGCAGGAATTTGCTCAAAGGAGGAGCATTCTTCCTTTTAGACTTCATGGTATACTTGAGGTCATGAGAAATTTTGATGGCCACTCCCTAGGAGGACTTGGGGATGATATTTTTCATGGAGAATATACGTACCTTGCACCATACATCATTCACTTTCTCCAAACACATGAGGAGAATGGGGCAGAAAGCAAGTGGTTGAGAAACCACACTTTTTGTCATTCTCTATTGCACTTAAGGGTCAAATTGCACTGGTTTCATTTGAGGGACCATTGTCCTTCTCCCTTGCTTCATATGGCAGCTAGTATGATTCTCATTGTAGTTCCCTATGTTGCTGTTGTTCTTATCCTTGTTGGGAGCATGATTGGGAGAGAGACACATTGGTTGGATGTGTCCTTGGGGAAAGATATTTACCACATTGTTTACATTGCATGTTCTAATGGGAGCATGAGAGGTGATATGGCCACCATAGCCAAACACTTATTTCTTGATGAGGTGGGCCATGAGATTGATGGGATCACTTGGGATATGATTCTCATGAATCACTGGGAGAAACCTTGCTATGAGTTGCCATGTCATGTTGTGTAACAACAGTTAGGAAAACTGCGCTGTGACCACTTGGGAAAATATTGGTACCCTTCATCTCTACATGAAAACTTCAGTATTCCCCTCACTTGGATGCCATATGATGGTGATTTCCTATTCATCATATATGGGATGGTTTGGGCTAGCATAACTCACAATGTTGGAGGGAATATATTTGGAGATCTAGTTTCCTTCTTGCCACTTGGAGGCAACCCTTTTGCAGCCCAAGAGCAGTAGATACACTACACTTATAATAAGTGGAAAGGAGGAAAGCGTGGGGTAGGCTATTATGTCTACCATGATCAGATTTTCAGCCCACCTACATTTCATGAGCTCAAGGTGGAAGAACATTTTCAGGAGTTGCCATGTTGGGAGGTGACTCACTTTGTATGGATGATTGCTTGGGGATGGAGGATCCACATGGGAATGGTGTTTCCCACTACATTTCAGATCCCATACCTCAAGGGGACCTATAGATAGCACCTTATTGCCTCCTTAAGTAATTTACTTATTCATGATGATATCTATTTGGTTAACTTGCATGCTTGGGAGGGGCAATATGGAGATTCATTGATGAGACAACATCTCATTCCTTAGAGTAGTTCATAATATGTGGATGCTACAGGAGGAGGAGGGGAGACTCTTCAATTCTATCCTTGCAGTTGCTTGAGGAAAAGCAACATTTGGGAGGGGAGGACTGTAATATTCCAAAATTAGCTTGCAACTAATTGGAATATTGATTTTTTTTTTATCACCTAGGAGTTGAATAAATGGGTAAGGAGGCCCCTGCATATTAAAAATATGAATAAAATCCCTCATAGTGTGAAAATGGATCAATATAAGAGCTGGATTTCACACCCTCATGTGTGAACAAGGACATTTTCATGTGGACAAGGTCAAGTTTGACTAGTCAACATCGCTGGGATAAGAGGTGGAGATCATCTTGTGAGACAACGTAGAGAGAGTGGGAGGAAGATTCCTTGGTGGAGGAAACCCTAATGAGTGGGACCCAAGATGAGAGGGCTTCCATTTTTATAAAATGAGGGCAAGGAAACCATAGCAAGACATCTATGTTATTGATTTGATTTGTGTTGGTCTGTTTAGAATTTTCATTCCTTTGTTGTGTAGCAGGGTTGTTGTGTTGCTTAGCACCGGGTGTTCCCGAGCGGGAATTCCATATCCTTTATTGAGAGGCCTCTTGAAGGAGCTTGTGCTTCATTTCTCCACATCCAGGCTTGAGGACAAGAATCCTCCTTCAGCTACAACGTTATTTCTGTAGTAGTATAACGTTGTGTTGCGGGGTGTTGCAGTGGAGGTTTCACAACACCACTTCCATAGCTTATTTTTCAGAGGAGGAAATTTTATTTCCTTTGGGAGATCAGTGAGGAAGCCCTTGGAGCTTATTGCAGATCTTGGCACTTGGCCAATCTATTTTCTATCTCCTACAGTGCAGTCCCTCTCCTTGACTGCGTTATTTTCAATGGATATTTGCAGTAAGGGTTTGCAGATTGTTGGAGGGTGAGATCTTCAGTGATTGGATAAGCCTTTAACCTGAAGGATCCATTGGATGAAATTAATTCATCAAATTTTATATACACATCCATATACATCTAGATCTTGAGTAGTAGCTGCTACTCAGTTCTAGGACTGCAACTCCAACATTTTTTCCATTTTGTATATTCTAGGAAATCCTTCCAGGATTGTCTTGTAATATTATTTGGGGGTTTATATCTTTTCTCCCCACATTGTAGGAGCTGTATATTTCCATATCTATGTATTGACATATTCTAGTAGGAGTGTCTCTAATAAAGATGCGCTGTCATAATCTTGGGCAATATTTGTGTAGCAGTGTACTTCATTTTCCATGTACATTTTTCCTTGAGGCTTGTGTTGCCTAACTTGAGAGATCATTTCCTCAAGATCTTGTATACATTTGCTGCTATAATACCAATATGATGGATATTTGGTTCTTCTTACATTTTATGTGTTGATGTATCACTGCTCTTTCATTATTGTGTTCATGTATTGTTGCATCCCCATTTTGGGATATTACATGCAGGGTACTACAAGAGATTTATAGAAAAAATTTGAAATATTGCATCTCCTTTGTTTTATTTTCTCATGAAAGATGCGGAATTTGTGTGGATAAGGAAGTGTGAGAAAGCCTTTTTGAAGTTAAAGAACTGTGTACCAGCAACACCTCTTTTATGAGGACCAAACTCAAGACTGCCATTCCATATCGTTATAGATGCATCTGACATAGTTGTGGGTGATGTTTTAGGGTAGCTGGAGGAAAAGAAACCTTATGCCATTTATTACAACAACAAGAATTTAACTCCAGCTGAGCTCAAATATACAGCGACCGAGAATTAATTCCTAGCAGTAGTACATGGTATCAACAAATTTCGTCACTACATCACCGGGTATCAAGTATTTGTACAAACTTACCATGCTGCAATTAAATTTTTAATGAATAAACCTCTTACCAATGGTAGAGTTACACGATGGTTATTTCTGTTATAGGAATTTGATATCACTATTTTAGATAAACCTAGAAAATATAATGTGGTTGCTAATTTTCTTTCTAGGTTAGCTATAGGTGATAACTACACTCCTACTGAGGATTATTTTCCTAATGAATATATTTTTTCCATATCTAATCACTCACCATGGTATGCAGATATAGCTAACTATCTTGTTGTAGGAAAATTCCCACACCATTTATCTCCCAGAGAAAAGAGGAAGATAATACAATAGAGTGCTACTTACTCCTGGATAGAGGGAAATCTCTATCACACTGGACCAGACTTTTAGATTCGGTGTTGTGTTAGAGAAGATGAGGCCTTTGATATCTTGAAGACTTGTCACGAGGAAACCTGTGGAGGGCATTTCGTAGACAAGAGAATGGGGTATAAAGCACTATCAACATGGTACTACTGGCCAACTATATTATAGGATGCCAAGAAGTTTGCGAAGGGATGTGATAGCTGCCAAAGGATGGGCCAGCCTCTGAAATCAGATGAGATGCCATTACAGTCTCAGATAGTGATAGAGCCATTGATAAATGGGCCCTGGATTTTGTAGGGCCAATTAATCCTTCATGATAGAAAATATCATACATATTGGTATGCACCGACTACGTCACAAAGTGGGTCGAAGCGAAGGAAATAACTAGAGCTACAGAGCAAGATGTTTCAGACTTCCTTTTCGAAGATATTTTTCTTCGCTTTGGAATACCCAAAGGGATAGTGACAAATGGGGGGCCTCAATTTACATCTCATTTGATCCATAAAATGGCTGATAAGTATGGAATTCATCACAGGATCACTTCACCTTATAACCCACAAGTAAATGGCCAAGTGGAGAGCACCAACAAATTTATTGAGGTAATTTTAACAAAGACAGTAGCTAGCCACTGAGGAAATTGGAATGAAAAACTTCGAGAGGTGTTGTGGGCTTACGAAACAACAAGGAGGAATACTACAAGCCTCTCACCATATGAATTGGTGTACGGTAAGAATCCTTTATTCCCCATAGAGTTTGAAAGAAAGACATTGAGAACAACATTACAGGTCAATCTGGATTTAAGAACAACACAAAGACAAAGATTGAACCAACTCAATGAGTTAGAAGAGAAACGGTTGGATACCATTCAGAAAACAGAGATCATTAATCAACAAAGAGCTAGATGGTATAACAGGTTCATTAAGAAGAAGAAATTTCAGAAAGGATATTGGGCTCTCTTGTATGATTCAAGATTCAAGGATTTAAAAGGCAAGCTCTACACCATATGGTTATGTCCTTACAAAGTAGACAAGTTTTTTGACAATGGGACTGTACAATTGGCTACCATTGATAGTGCCAAGACACTATTACTGGTTAATGGACACTGTTTGAGGTTATATCATCAACCTGATTCGAAGGAATCATTTTTTAACATTGTCGCAGACTCTGATCTTTATGTTACAGCAGTAGGGGAATGCTCCCCTATTCAGCCTGGAATTTGAAATTCCAATAAGTGTAGCAGCTAAAAACCACTCTTGTGGCGAATGTTACACCTATTTAAAAAAGAAAAAAATTATAAATATAATAATAATAAAAAAATCTGATTGTGAAAACCTCTTTTCGGGGCGCAGTTAGACAATTTGTAACAGTTGAAAACCACTTCTATGGCATCTGTTCCACCCAGTTTTTTTCCCTTTTTCAAAACATCATCTTTCCTTTCCGACATATTTTACAAGATGATGTTACTTATTCATTTATTTTTTGTATATATTTTTCCTAATTATCATGTTTTTTGAAGAATAACACAATGGTTGTCTTGGTTGTTACACATGTAACAACCGACAACCATCAACAATGTTTCCTATCTCGTCGCATGCATAAATAGTTACGACATTCAAGCATGACCACCATGATCACTAGAAGCATTTACGCCATTACATTAACATTCCTCCTCCACATAGTTTCAAGTATGTCATTTAAAAAGGTAACATCATCATTTACTAATTTGGTGATTAATGGCAAGTTATGATATTCTCGTGACGGTCATGGGCGGTTGTCACAATTAAAGTTGGGGGGATAAATATTGTAATCATTGCAAGAAATCCATAGTCTTGAAACCACCACTAACCCCACATGCTCCAATTTAAATAGCACGATAGCCAATTATGACCAAATTCAACCAGAAAAAGCATATGTACTTAAAGCCCATTATTTTCCTTAATTAGACATTTATGTAGGAATGTGCGAAGTACGATTTGGTAATTCAAAAATATTTTCACCTCCCATCACCTTCCTTAGCTGAAGTCTTGTATCCTCATCTAAAATTATTCATCCAGATAAAGCATGTTAGGGGTGTCGAGTGAAAACAAGAAGTGTGGCGATATTACGGTTGGTCGAGCTTAAGGAGTGATTCAGAATAATAGCAGGATGGGAGGAGCAGTAGTAAGGCATGAGCTAGACTCCATGGAAGAGTTGTAGAACTATCCGGAAACATATCAGGTATTTAGGGATGTAGGGTGTATTGAATATTTTCAGAAGTTGGAAGGCTCGGACAAGGCCATTGCAATTGAATTCGCTAAGAATTTGAATGACTACCAGACTCTAGTTAGCGGCCTGAAAATTGAAGTAAAGAAAGAAGTGATTTCTCGAGTGACCACATTTCCAAATGAAGGATAGAGATAGTTCAACAGGAAAGTGAATGAACCTTCTTTTAACCAATATTTTCTTGAAGGAGAGGAATAACTAGAAAAGAAGGGAAGAGGAGTTGAAAGATTATCACTCACCCAACCATGGGCATATGTCGCCCTGGGTCTAATCAAGTACATTAATTGTGATGGAGGATCCGCAATCATCTTCAATGACCACTTCCTTCAACTAAATCATCTTCGGCACCAGCAGAAGATCAACCTCCCATTTTTCCTATTGGGAAACATTAAGCATATGTCTGCAATGTTTAATACAACAACACATCCTAAAGCCTGTGTGACCAATCATGAGGTTATCAAATTGATTGTAATTGATGCCCTAAGCCAACAGGGAAGGAGCTGGGAAGAATTTAAATGGAAAAATCCTAGGACAAGCCGGAGAAAACAGACTGAAAATTCGGAAGGAATTCATGTAGAAGTTGAAGCCCAGACCCAACCTGTCATGATCAGAATTGGAAAAGAACTCATTGACTAGCCGATTGGAGATAGACGACCAAAACATAGGGTGACAGTTAGCTTGAAAATGAAACTATTTCCCACAGCTGAGAAGCAGAAATAAGCAAAAGGATCAGAAGAAGAAGGAAAAGAACCCTCCTCGTTAGGTAAGGATGAAACTCATGTTCTGCTTTTAGACCTTGAAAATTTAAGAAAGGAAAATGAATAGTTGAAACAAATATTGGCTAAGGGGTAGGAAATTTTAGTATCCGTATGCACAACATGTTCTCAAGGATTAACAACAGCAAGGTATAAGGTTTGTGGGGAAAACACCGGCTCAATCGAAACAAAAATAGAACTTCGGGAGGTTGTCCCACAAGAACTTGCTAAATATATTGTTTTTACACATGAACCAACAGTTAAAGCAGAGCCTCCCATATTAATTTACCTAGAGGCCGATACAAAAGAACCTATGCAGGCCACTGCTGTTACAGAAGAACCAGTAGTGGGCATGGAGGCTAGCCAAGGAAAAAATGAAGGGGCTAATACACAAGAACCCAATGATGAATTTGTTGTTACACAAGAACCAACAGTAGAGGGGGTGAAGACCCATCCAACAAAGGTTATTACACCCACTATTGATGTTGAATGTAGAGGAATGTTAGGTCCCACCACGAGATGGAGTTATGAGAAATTTTTGTTGATTTCTGAATTACAAAAATGGAAATAAGAGGAAATCTCCCTCTAGGAGGTGGTGGTCTCACTGAAAGAACATCAGAATGAGATAAGTGATTCAAAGGAAAAATGGATGAAGGAAGAACTGAAGAAAGGTTGGGAAGAGTGTAAGCGGAAGGAATCCATAAGGAAGCAAGAGGAACAATTGTTGCTGTTACAACAACAGATTCAAGATCTGACTATGGATAAGCAAACACTCCATGAGCTTGCCCTCAATTTTTTCGGGTGCAGGTGACCTTCCCCATATTACCCCATTTTCTTATGGGAATGCTATTACCTATTTAAGTCAAAAGTCGTCATGGAGAACATACCCTATATGGGTTCTTCCACCTGCACATTTTTAGATGTCTTTCGTGCTTCTGATTTTGATGAACAAAGCCTACTGTGGGAGTTATTTTTGTACAATATCATTTGCAAGCACACAAGTATACAAATGGTAGTGACTATATTCTCCTACATGGGGGATTTTCAGTTACGAGCCTTTTTGTCATTTATGAGGAATCAAATTGAGTGGCATTTGTCTAAAAAATCTATGGCTTCCAATGAAGAAAAGACAACATTATGGATCT
Organism: Pinus albicaulis; assembly: GCA_034641835.2. Classification (NCBI taxonomy): domain Eukaryota; kingdom Viridiplantae; phylum Streptophyta; class Pinopsida; order Pinales; family Pinaceae; genus Pinus; species Pinus albicaulis. The sequence goes on along the minus strand of CM076576.1, from coordinate 526,721,414 downwards.
GAGAGGAGCTAGGATGGGCCGTCGAGTTAAGGCAGGAATTTAAAAGGATTTTGAGCACTCCTGGGATAAGGGAACCTGCTGCCACTTACAGAAGAAGGATTCTGGAATTTTTCCTTAATCAATTTTCACAAATGAGAAGCCGAGCCCTGACTGGGTGTCTAAAGAATACAAAAGTGTGTAGTGATGAGCTATTGGAAGGGGACCTATTTTCATTTCAGAACTTTGTGGTAGTTGTTACACGTGTACTAGCATATGCCCAAGTAATAAATACCCTTGGCGCTTCTTGGATTGGGCTAAGATTTGAATTCCCTTCAGTATGGTTACCAATATAGGAGTACCAGGCTCGTTATGAACTGAGCGAATATGTAGAAGAGTCATGGAAATGACAGTTGATGGCTACTCAAGGGTACAGGTTTTCGGATGAAGACATAGTCGATGCCTATGACTTCACGAACCTGCACAGGAGATATTATCATGGGAGATGAGAGTTTTGCATGAGGACATGCAAGTGCTTCAGTTGGGGGGAGATGTTGGGTGCCATTTTTGTACTTATTTCCTACATCTGTTTCCCCCATTTTTACCTTGTGACTACAACCCTGGGACTATCTTTGCCTCTTTTCCTCCTTTTCTATCTTAAACAGTGTTATTTTACCTTATTTTCATCATCTTTCCATTTCATCGATTATTATGATGTATTGTTTATTTTTTATGACTAACTGGGATAAATGTTGGGAGAAGTTCTTTGGTATTCTTTTTTCCTTCTAGATGTTATTTTTAGCACAAAATATCTAGAGCATGAGATGTACATAAGCGATTGAAAGTGTGTTGTTACAGTGAGTTGTTACACCATGATTATGTTACATCATGATGTTGTCACAGACCCTATATATAAATTGTTGTTATAGTTGTATTGTTGACTGGATATCGTCAAATTTCGGACGTTGACCTATCCTCAATTTCTGCTATGCTACAATTTTCATTTTCCACAATAGCTGTAGAAGTCATTACATATTGTATTTTAGGGTGAAAACTTTTAGGAAATTTTGATTGTAATCCATATTCTTCCAGTAAGAATTTTTATTAAGGAAGTGGTATTAACTATATGTATCTTATTTTGATCAGCATGAGAATCATAAGATTCTCATGACTGATCTGTTCCTTTTTTTTCTGAACATGTAACCATTATATAACTCTTTACCCTTGAGTTTGAGGGGTTAGCAGAGAAAAATATTAGTTTTGGATTTGTAATTTTGGTCACATTAATAAAATATATCACATTGTTGCTGTTACATGCATTGTCTGGTTTAATTTATATTTAGTTTCCATCTCTTATTGCGCCCTACTAGGGAGGAAGGGCCCTCCTCTTTAGTAGGGACTGTAGAATTTAAAGTATTTGTACTATATTTCTTATTTTCTTTACGTATTAGTGTAAGTGTTGTTGTTGTTGTTCTGGCTATAAGTAGATCTGCTTCAGTTTCGATATTATTATGTTGTTACACAAATGTGATGAGAAATACCAGATGGTGTAATTGTTCTGTGCTGTGCTAGGTATCATTTAATTTAGGCATGATTTCATTCCTGTGGATTTTTTTATTCTTTCATGAGTGATTTCTTCCAACAATTGATTCAGCAATGGTTCTTCTTTATTTTGATTTTCTTCTAGTCGGATGTATCGGCACAGACAGTGCAGTTATCATTGAGATAAAAGACGTCCCTAGATTGATAATTTATGTGTACTGTCTTAGTCATTTAATAGTGATTAATACAATCCAACAATAACCAAGAACTTTGACTAGACCAAAACATCTCCTCCAATCCACCAAGTCATCCTCCCAAGATGATTAGTCAAAATTCAATAGTCAACTCTAGTAAAGTTGCTTCAATCTTGCAACAAACTCAAATTTCGACCTTCATGATTCAAAAATTTGGACATACTACAGACTTGCAACTTTGGCCCTCCTGCAACAACCCAAATACTCACACATGTGGAAAAAAAGAGATAATTTTGGCTTCATTTTCTTCACAAGTGTCTCCCTCTTCTTCATTAGGGATTCTCCTTCTTTTCTAGGTATTTCGTACTTATGTATTCACTTCAAATTTGAGATCGAACTTGTTGATTGGATGGATGCTCAAACAGATTGAATGGAAATAATTTTATAATCTTTCTGTGAGGTCAAATTCCTTTAATGAGGCTGACTTGACTAGAGGGCAAACCGACTTGGTGGAGGAGGCATACAATACAATTTTGACTCAAAAAATAAATTTCTTTCTTGACATACAAAGCCCAAGAAGGGTCTATTGCACGATGACATGGAAAATGAATTTTGAGACAAATCATATAATCCTTCAATGGGGGATTTGACCTAGAAATAAAATAAATAAACCATGAAACCCATGCTTATAAATAAATTTTTATTTTCTTTCTTTTGAAAAATACATTAAATCATGACTCAAATACAATTATGAATATTGATACTAGTCACATTTCTCAATAGGCTTCTCTTCAACTTGAAGGTACAATGATAGTTTGGTGGGAAATTAAAATTAAATAGGGTAGAAATAATAATGGTAAGCTCCTTTCTTCATGGTTAGAATTCACTAATACATTAAAGAAGCAGTTTTATTCATTAACTTATACTATAAAAGTAGTTATGGAATGGAAAATTTTGAGACAAGGAAAATGACAAAGCATGCAAAGTTTTACTAGAAAATTTAGAAAGAAATCATTATCTTTAAATATTCCATTAGATTATATAGATATGGTTTTAAAATATGTTGGTGCATTACATAGTTATCTTCGACATACTCTAATTTTATTTAATACCACTAATTTGGATGAAGCATGTGTCCAAAATACTCATCTTGAGTCCAAGGGAAAGTCTGTGTAGAATGATTTTGTGAAGAAGAAACCATCCAAGTTCGCTAAAGGAAAATCTAAAGGAAAAAGGAAAAGTAAGAAGGTTGTGATAGTGAAGAAAGAAGAAGCAAATATAACATGCTCTCATTGTAATAAGGAAGGGTGTGACAATGCTCACTGTTGGAAGTTTCATCCTGAATAAAGGCCTAAGATATTTGGAGGCAAAGGAAAGAAAAATGAAACAACGAAACAATATTTGGGATCTTATTTAGGAGATGAAACATAATCATAGTTTTTGGATTGAAAGATAAAGCATTTTTTCATGCTAATTCTAGTTCTTCTATTCCGTCTCCTAGTGTTAAAAGAAAAAGAAGTGATATTTTTCATGTTAGGGTGATTATTAAGTTTATGGTGGATACTCTTTTTGATATTGGTTTCCAAGTTAATTTAACATCTGAATCGATTTCTATAAGTTGGGATTATAAATGACACGTCACAAGAAACCTTATCTTCTCGGTTGGGTTTGTGATAATTCCAATTTTCAAGTGAAAAAGTTGTGTAAACTTACATTTTCTATCACTTTGAAATGTTTTTATGAGGTTGAATTAGATGTCGTTCCTCTTGATATTTGTGGAATTGTTTTGGGAAGCCATTATTTGTATGGCAGGAAAGTTGTATTCTTCAGAAAGGAGAAAAAATATCACCTCACTAAATATGGGGTTGAGTATATTGTAAGAGAACGCATCATGAAGGCTAATTTTTCAATTGTTAGTAGGGAAAATGAAGAGGTTCATAAATGCCAACAAGAATTTTGTACTACTGGTTGTGAAAAAAAAGGATATTGAAAATTTTGATGCTTTTAAGGGTTGTGATCCATCTCATAACAATGAATTAGTTAAAATCATTTCTACTTATGATGCGATTTTTAATAACCTAAAGGATTACCTCCTAAAATGGAGATACAACATGAGATTCAACTGCGAGAAGGTGTTCCTCTTCCTAATGTTGGTATGTACAAGTTTTCCATGATTGAAAATATAGAGATTAAGAAGAAATTTCAAGAGCTACTTGATAAGGGAGTCATCAGACCTAGTTCCTCTCCATGTGGATATCCTATTGTGATGGTATCAAAGAAGGATGGTATGTAAAGAATGTGTGTTGAATTTCATGCACTAAATAAGATCACGATAAAGAATATATACTCTCTTCCTCGTATAGATGATTTATTAGATCGGTTGAAAGATGAAATTTGCTTCACTAAGATATACTTTCAAATCGGTTATCATCAAATTCAGATTACGGAAGGTGATGTTTGGAAAACCAATTTCAAAACAAAGAAAGGTTTGTTTGATGGTTAGTGATGCATTTTGGGATTTTAAATTCCCTGATAGATTTTATGTGTGTGATGAATGATGTTTTCCATTGATTCCTTGATGACTTTGTGATTTTCTATCTATATGATATTCTAGTATTTAGCAGAACTTAGGATGAGCATTCCCAAGCATGTTAGGAAATTATTTGATACTTTGAAAAATGAGAAGTTATAAGTGAAATTGTCAAAGTGTGAATTTGGAAAGACATCGTTAGTATACTTAGATTATATCGTAGGGGGTGGTGAATTGAAAATAGATCCCTATAAGGTTGAAGTGATTGTGAACTGGACCAAGCCTATATCAGTAATGAAAGTTAGGAGCTTTTTAGGAGAAGTCCAATATTGGAGGAAATTATTGTTAAATTTTCATTCATTGCATCTCCTTTACATGCATTTAATAGAATAAACTAAGTCTTCCATTAAGGAGGAAAGCAACATAAAGCCTTTGATACACTGAAAAAAAATATCAACACATTATTGTTATTGGAATTACCAAATTTTCTGTAGTTGTTTGAGACAGAGACTGATGCAAGTGGATATTCCATGGGAGCAGTTTTGATGCGATAAAGTAAGTCAATATGTTATCACTCTGATACCTTTTCTAAAAATATATTAAATTATCCTACATATGTTATAGAGTTGTATGATTTAGTGAAAATTGTTAAGAATGAGAAGCATTAATTAATGGGAGAGGAAATGATAATACATATAGATCATCAACCATTACATTAATTTCAGTCACAGATGAAGCTACAACAATCAAGACAGTTTAGGTGGATGGGTTTTCTATAATAGTTTCATTTGGTCATCAAGTACAAGAAGGGTGTAAGTAACAAGGTGGTTGATATTATATCTAGACCTCAAGTTGATATGCTATCTAGACCTTCAATTAATGCATTTGTTGTCTTTTATAAAAAATTTTTAGCTCTTAACAGTTATGTTGAGCAGTATGATAGGGATGCATACTTCAAGGATGTGTACGAGAGGTTAACTCATGGTTCATAGAAAGATAATTATCATTTGCAAAGATATTTGCTCTATCATGTTAACAAATTATGTATTTCATCAGACAAAAGAATTCACGTGATTATATAAGCCCATACTTCTCATATTTTAGGACACATTTGAGAAATTTTGAGGTCTAAAATGGGCCTCCTAAGGAATATTATAAAAAAATAGTGGAATTAATAAAATAACATTACATTATATCATCAAATTTTAGAGGGAAAAGAGAAAAAACTACTTTTTCAACTCACATTTTCAATTTATCACCCTATGGTTTGCTCAAATTTCGAGAGGGAGCACTCGTTGGGTGTAGAATTTAATTCCTCATCCAAGGAGTACCCATGTTTCCTTCTTTTGATGGACCAATCATGTGTTTTCATGTATTTATTGTTTTTCATGTAGTAGGGTCCATCAAAAGTCTGTAACATGGGTACTCCTTGGATGAAGAATTAAATTTTTCATTCAACAAGTGCTCCCGATTTAAATTTGAGTACTGTAGGGAGATAAGCTGAAAATATGAGTTGAAAAAGTTGTTTTTTATTTTTTAATTTTATTTTTTAATATTTTTACTTTTTTACTCCAAAAATGGTGAATCATCCCCCATATTTGACATCATCATCTTAAATCATATTGGTTCTTATAAAGTTGATTTTGGTTGTACATTTTTTTAGGCCCATTTTTTACCTCAAAATTTCTCTAATGATTTTGGTGTAGGAAATATTGTAGCTCATTTGTAGATATTTTTTTATAGGCCTTAAATGAGAGAAAAAATATCCAAATATGTAAAAGGATGTGTATTTTTTGCCACTAGTAAACCCACTAATAGAAAATTGGGTTTGTATATACCTCTTCCAGTTCCTTCTCATCCATGGGAAGATTTATTTATGGATTTCATAATAGGTTTTCCTATGTCCAAAAGAGGTCATGTTACTTTTTTATAGTTGTGGATAGGTTCAACACGATATGTATTTTGATGACTTTTAAAAATCAAGTGATATATGAATAGACCACGCAACTATTCTTTCAACATTTTTGGGTTCACTTTGGATTTCCCACTTATATTATATCAGATTGAGATTCCTAATTTCTAAAATATTTTTAGTCAAACTTGTGGAGAATGATGGATGCAAAGCTAAAGAGAATTACTTATTTTCATCCACAGACCGAAAAATAGGCAAAGGTGGTCAACAATATTGTGATGCATTTACATTGAGGATACTGCAACACGAATCCTAAGCTTTGGGATGAAAAAATACATTATGTACAACATGCCTACAACCGAGCATTGCCTTAATATACAAAGAGTTCTCCATTTTAAGTTTGTTTTTGGTATCTACTGAAGTGTCAATTCTAATGATCAGAGAGATGAAGATAAGGCCCAAAAATTAATTCATAAGATCTAGATGGTGCATCAAGCAGTGCAGGAAAAATTGGAGAGGATTCAATCCCAGTACAAGGCAAGGCATGATACACGCAAGATGGATCATCATTTCCAAATTGGTGATCGATTTTGGTTACACATAAACAAGGATAGCTTAACAAGGGAAGGTAAGAAGCTCAAGTTGATCCGATATGACCCATTTACTATTTTGGAGAAGATTGGCACTAATTATTTATGCTTATATCCACCATTATACATATATATTTATTCAGTTGTGAATGTGGATAATTTGAAATTGTATGAGCCACTAATGATCATAGATCAGGATGAGAGTATTAAAGTTCCTTCCATTGATTATTTTTCTCCTGAGTATCTAGATAAGTTGCAGGAATATTTCATTCTAGGAAAAAATATGAGGACTTCGCGTTGAGGAAATGCTGAATATCTTTGAGTGGGTTTTAAGGGAATTAATCCAAGTAAATCATGGTGGACCAAGATAGGGAAAGTGAGTGAGCTAGTGGGGAGGATTGATCTAGGAGGATGTAGGAAAGCCTAAAATTAATAGTCCCCAAATTTTGATGGAAGTAGCACCATGTTGAATAGATTGATGAGATAATTATGATGCAACTCAAATAACATCGAACGAAGTCAATATGAGAAAGTTATCACATTCCAAATTTTTGTGAAAACATTCAAAAAATAAGGATAGAGTAACATGTGGCATCCTAGAAAGGTGACACATGGTAGGTTGTATGAATGAAAGTTAGGAGATGTATGGAATGGAAATATTTGAAGTGCGACATGTGGCATGATGTGTAAGCACCTACTCTTGACACATGGTAAGTGCATAGTGAGTTGGAAAGAAGGTGTACCAATCTGATGGTGACACTTGGACCAATCAGACGACACAACATGGCACACTGAATGCCAAAAATTGGTTTGGTTCAATAGATGGAAAAGGGAAGGATTCGAACCCATAACCACTAGTGCACTAGCTAAGTGCTCCACCAATTAGTCACAATTTTTTTTTAAATATAAGCAATCCAATTTATATATAAAGCTTATTATAACCACATTTCCAAAAGGGGGAGGTTATGGGCTTGGCCCCACGACCTCCATATAATTTCCAATAAATTCGACAACCTACAGGCATGTGGTATGACATATTATATTACATAGTGGTTCGTCGATATGTTTAATATTCCCATGTTACCACCATATGGTTAAATACGGCACATGAACAATTTTGTATGACCGTCGAGATTTATAATTGGTATAATTATTATTTTAACGTTATACAACATATTAACCATATGGTTATGGTTGTCTGCAAAGGGTTAAACCATATGATATGGTTGTTATAACCATAACTTAATATGTGCTATTTTTAAATTATGCCAAAAAACGAGGCCACAACCTATTCGAGCTCGACCCCAGGGTTGCAGACCCCTAACACTATATATGTAAAATGTTATTTCCATTACACCACAATTATGGTTTGTGTAATAAGGTTGAACTCTTTCTTTTTTAAGCCATGTTCTTTACTGTGTAATATAGTAGTTATACCTTTTGAAGTGTACAAAAGGGAGAGACAGGTTTTCAAGTGTTATGTTTTTGAAAGAATGCTGAGCTCATTTGATTTTGTAGCATGATGATCATTATATTTGTGAAAAATCATAGTTTTTTCCCCTTTTGGAGAATTTTGAAAGGAGAGTTTTTGCAAGGAGTTTTTAAAGGATTTTTTTGATGCTTCATTGTAGAGATACAACTTTATATATTGAGGAATTGATGTAATTTGAGTAATTTTTCATCATACTTTAAGAGGCACTCCATTGGAAGTGGAACCAAAAACATATCCCACACTAGGTGAACTCTCTTATCAATTTTTTTTTTTTTTTTTTTTTTAAATCTGTAATTTTTTATTTATTATACTATTTATAATAACTTTTTGTCAATCCTGGTATTTCACATTCTATTTAAGCTTGATAAATCATAGGCTACTTACAAAATATGTTGATCATTGATATTATTTGATTTAGGATGATATGATCCATTCGACCCTATCAGATTGTAGCTCCATATTCAATGCATGTGCGCTTTCAAATATAATGGGAATATTACCTTTTAAATCGAAGGCTTCCAACCATTTGATCATTTAGGAAGGATGTATTACATTTAAGCTACTACAAGGGGGGCTTCTAATCTCCCAAATTTTTCTACGAGGGGGGTTCTAATCTCTCCTTGTAAGTTTCTACGAGGCAGGCTCTAAATACCCCTCATAGTTGCTACAAGGGGGGATCTAAACCCCCTCTCATAATTTGCTACAAGGGGGGCTCTAAACCCCCTCTCATAAGTTTCTATGATGGGAATCTTAATGGCCCCAAAAGATACTATGAGGAGGGCTCCTAACACCCCAAAACATTGGCATGATGGGGGTTCTAAACTCCCCTTCTAATTTTCTAGGGGGGGGGGGGATCCTAACACCCTTGAAAATTTCTACAAGGGGGTTCTAAAACCCCCTCATAAGTTTCTACAAAGGGGGATCCTAACACCTCCAAATGCTACTATGAGGGAGTCTCCTAATGCCCCCAAAAGTTCCTACAAGGGGGGCTCTAAACCCCCCTCATAATTTCCTACAGGGAGGGTTATTAACTACCCCAAAAGTGACTATGAGGGGGGTTCTCAATTTCCCTTGTAAGTTTCTATGTGGGGGGTTGAAAACCACCCCTGTAGGTTGCTACGAGGGGGGTTTTAAACTACCCCTAAAATTTACTTTTAGGGGTGGTTCATATATCTTTAAAAACAACCCCTAAATGGCTTGAATTTTTAGAGGCAATTATTTTTCCAGTTGGGGGGGGGGATTTTTAAAAAATTCCCCCAAAAGTCACTTTTCAAGGGGTGTCCCAAATCACCCCCAAAAAGTGCATTTTTTGGGGCAGTTTATATTTCTTAAAAAACCACCCCTCAAAGGATTGAATTTTAGATGTAATCATTTTTATGGGGGGTTTTAAAAAACCACCATTAATGCTAAAACCATCCTGAATTCCCACTTTTGAAGGTGGATAATGACCCCCCATAAATGTTTTTTTGTAATTGTTCATGTCGGGATTGGAAGTACTTCAAACTTTTACAACTCAATGGAAAGCCTTACTTTCTACTTTAGGTGTAATTTATCCCTCAAATTCACATTTGATCACCTTTGACTTGGACAACTCGAAACCTCAAATACCATCTTTGGTTGTGTTCCAAATACCAACAACTATTCAAAATGTCACCATTCATTGATGCATCATTGATGAGGGGGAATCCACTTGTATCATGTCAAAAATAGTTTGAATGAATCTTGGATCCCCATAACTTACAACTTCTTCTATCAAATTTAGGCATTTGATGTTCACCCCTTATAGCCATGTATTTCAAAATGTCTCGGTTAAACTCACTGGAAAAATGGTTCTCATTGATATTGAAGTCCACAATTCCCCCCCATATATTATAATATCTTATTTCGATGAAGTTACCTATACGCTATGAAGGTTGTCGCAACATCAATATTTTTTACTATGATTTCCCCCATATTGGGAAAATAATCACCATCGACTAATTAACACACTATGAATCGAGAGACTCTCCCTCACCTAACATTGTGTTACCGTTTGTTAAGTCCCAACAAGAATTGGTCCCTTCCCTAAATGAATTCGGGTCTCATATTTTTGAACCATCATTTCTCCTCGGTACCTGCCTAGGAGACCCTCCTATCATAAAATCTCCTTCCATAGCTCTGGTATTCATAGTAGCCACTTCTTATGGAAAAAGGAATTAGGATAGTCAATCACCAACCATGGAACCCGATAATACTATGATGAGTGATACACCTCTTATACCATATATTATTACTCAAACTCCCTTCCCGTACTTGTTTTCATCTCACTACAAGTTATTGTGACACTTATCTTGTCAAACATGTCTTTGGCACTACCCATATGGTATTTGGTACCACCTACCATGTCATCTATGTTAGTTGTTGTGCCTATCAGAAATATTATCTTGAGTGCCCCCACCACCCCCCCACCATGAAGGAATTACCACCTTCAGGCACACCAAACCTTTCAAAGACACCAAAATGGGCACAACAAGAAAGGAAAAGAAGAAATCAAAGAATAAAAACTCAGCTACTACAACTTCTCCTAGGGTGACTCCCCCATGGGCCCTTTATGAAATGGCAGGCTACCCTACCAACCAATGCCAAACATTGGATGAGTTGAAGGTCATTATTCATGCCCCTTAGGCACCCATTCCCCTCTCTCCACCACTAGGACAAAAGGCCACCAACCATCCACGTGTCATTCGTGCGCAACATGGAAATTATATACATAAATTTCCTGATCTCCCACGATATCAAGATGTATTAGTCACCTTATGGCATGCTACCACGGTTGCACCTCCTCTTCTACCCACCCAAAATATTAATGATGCTCCTCAAACTATATATTATGTCACTTATGTGGTCAATCGATGCAAAATACACCCATGTGCTCTTTTTGTTCAAAACTTCCATCATACCAATCTATGCCCACTCATTATCACATATCGGTGTAATCACATAGTTATGATAATGAAACATTCACTACCAAAAATCACTCTACCAATAAGAAATTCCATCTTTCCAAGGTCCTCACACTTTACAAGTAATGAAGCAAACTCGCAATTTCACCATTGACCCACTCATGATGTCCTTGAGGTTCCTCATTACTAACACATGATACATGATGATGATTCCTCTAGCATAGTTCCTACAACACCAAAATGACCATTGGAACCTTGCCCCCCATGACAGAAAGCCAACTTTCAATGTATAATTTTGAACTAGCATGGAAGGTTTTCCCCTGAAATAATGCATGACCTACTATAAACCCTCCTCCTAAGTTTTCCATAAGGCCCCCATTCAAAACAATGTTTATCATCACCTTCCAATTTGACATGGTAAATGATTCTTTAGTGGATATTTTCTTTACCTCCATGGATCATCCCATGAATTAGTACCCATTGCATTACCAACATCCATGGCCATCATTATTTTTCCTAGAAATAATCTACTCATATGAATTGAAAGAAAACATCATTTCTCTTTTCATCTCATTCCTTACAACCCTCCAGTGGAACTCACTCACTTGATCAGCATGAATGCACCACCAGGTTCTAAACTTGGCCTTCCACACCCCCACACTGCAACAAACCATTGCAGGATCACCCCATTTCATTTACCCCACATCGAGACCTACCAAAGGGCCTTCCAACCTTTGTATTTATTCCCCTGCACCATCATGCAAGCTACCACACAATTGGGGCACTCATGTCCCTCTTTGTACATCCAAAACCAATTTTAAATTATTTTGGAAAGTGTACAAAGTTTCTTTTGGAATCAAAACCCTCACCCATATTTTTATGTCTATGACCTAGCGGCAGTCCCCAGTCGTCCTTGGTTGGATCCCATCTCATAAATATCATCTACTTAATATCAATCTTATGTATTCCCCCATGTCACTTCACTCCAAATCATCATATTGTTGTTGACCCATCATGTCTAGTCAAAAAAATCATCCATCCCTCCCTAGAAATCCTCTTGAATCTTGGAGCCTATTATCCCATAGTATTTTTTTAACTGCCACCACTTGCATTCACACTCCAACCTTGGGAAGTTCACAATATCCATTTAACACTATCAATATCTGTTTTTATGCCTTTGCCACAACCACATGATCTAGTACTTGTATCGAGTTCAAGCATATTTCATGGAAAACCTCTTTTCCATATGATTGTTTCTTCTTTCTTGTCAACATCAGAACTCACTTTGTAGGATAGAAGCAGTACCTTGATATTCCCCCACACCTTGAATCAACCATAGGTGGAACAATGGGAAATGTTGGACACCTAATTATCTATGGGTAGGTGTGGAAGGCGAACATTCAAAGAGGAGTCCAAGTGACCTTGGAATGTGGAATCCAAGAGTCACATCAATGTAATATAAATGCACATCTATGGTCAATAGTAAAGTAACTCACGCTTATCTTTCCTATGTGTGGGTTTGACATATTTGTGTTTAACATGGTATCAGAGCCGTGATGTGTGGCCTTCTTCTTCCTCTTTGTGAAACATAGGGTTACGCTCTTCGTTGCCTTAAATAATTTTGGTCCTTCCTGAAAAACAGTCAGATTTTTTGCTCCCTAGTGCCTAATATGCTGCAAAATACGCTAAATCCATACGCTGCTTTGTCTTCCATCGAACTGCTCCATGCAAAGCACTCCATAGGCTTCTCTACCTCTATAGATTTGTTATTATGGTTTAAGAGTTTTTGCAGTAGTACAGTCAGTTTGAGTATGAGATAGAGGCACATCGGATGCTTCATACCACCCTCTAGCAATGTATACACCGCTCCTCGGTTCCTCTTGTTTGCAGTGCTCTTATATTACGGTGCGTACCCCTCACCCTCTGTGCAATCTGCGTTTGTGCTCGGTTCAAAGTCCAGTGATAATCACTACACAACATACGCTCTCACTGCGCTCCCTCTCATAATTCCATTACACCTGGAGGCTCTCCCATATCGTTGTCATATACTCCATATTCGTTGTCCTGCAACTTTGCATTGAGCAATGAAATAACTTTAAACTGATCGATTAATGATATCATTTTCTTAGGAGCTGAGTACCTATATGAGGAGGCAATTTCTGAAATAAAATTCTTGTGATTTCTAAGCTAAACCACTATGGTTGAGGGCCATCTTCCAACTAGAGCCGAATTCAAGTTTTATGAGGCAAAGACCTTAATTGAGAGTAAGGGCACATTGTTTGGGATGAGTCATCAGTAGAAGAATGGTTCGATGGCCATTTTGGAGGGAAATTATTTGTACTAGATGCCATGACATGTGAACCATAACTCCATTCACAAGAGCTGAGTTATATGATTTATGCATCAGCATCAGGGCCGAGTTATTTTGTAAATCAGAATTAGTCTCAAAGGCCAAATTGTTGTCTTGTTTCCATATTTGTGAGGATGAATTGTTGGTGTCAGAATTCATAACCCAACCTCAGAATTAATATCTTTTTTGCGACATTCTTGTTATAATTGCAAAATGAGGATCAGAATGTCCCTTATCATTATATCTTTTTTTTTAAGGAAAAAGGGACTGTATCATAAAAAAATTCCAATAATATTATAAATCTTGTATCAGAGTCGAACATGATAGCGCAAAGATTGGATTTCCACTGTCAAAGCTCAAAATTCATAGCTCAAAAAAAATATGAGCTCTACCTTCAAATAACTAGATCTCTAAGAAAAAAAAGCCATCCTTGAGGAGCTACAAGGTAGTGTGGCTTCTAAGAAAATGAGTGCCTCCAGTCATCACAATGTTTTGATATTCTTTACCAGCATAAAGATTCGACAGATTCACTAGAAATAAATCCTAGAGGTAAGCTTGTTTTGTAAGGTGATAGGCTTGCAATTTTCGCTTTGTAATTTTTTTTCCTTCTGGCATGAGTATGAGGAAATTTGTGGTGGAAGTGGTGGATGCCCACAAGCTCATGGCCAAGGTTTTGTAAGTCCCTTTGCTGAAGTAAACTTTGACAACCAAAGGTTTTGACTCTCCACCATTTCTCCCCCTCCCTCTGCCTTTTGGGTTGAGTTTTTTCTGTAAGAAATATGATCTTCTTCTCTTCATTTCATATGCACAATTGGAAGGGAATACAAGAATTTTTCGCTAGTTATAAACTATGGATTGAATTTTGGAACAATATTCTTGTTACCTTGCCTTTGACGCTGAGTTGATTTTGTTGACTGCGTTGAATTGTATGTTGGATAGCGTGAGTGGATTGTGAATGCATTACATTCATTTTTTCTTACTGGTTGGAGCATTAAGTCAATGCGTTGAAGTGCTAGTATGTACATTGAATATATCCATTGAACATTGATTGTTTGGTTCACATTTTCAAAACATATTGTAGTGACATTGAATTGTGAGAGAGTGTTGCTTCTTCCTCTTTGGTTCATCGTTGTGATCTGAAAATGGCCAAATTTTATGAAGTACTAGAGATTTTTAAAAATGTAATACAATCTGCAACTAACGACATAGTGAAAATAAACAAATAAACTCTTGCTGACTTTAGAATATATCTACAAAATGCACAAGAAAATATTGAGTTTTTTCAGCTTGAATCTCAATTCCAAAAAGAATAATTACAACAGCAAAGTCACCATTCTGAACCTGTTTTTGTTCAGAACATTGAAAGAGACTCCCATAAGCAGCAAGCCAATAATGTTGTGGTTGATTCACATTCAATGCCCATTTAAAGAGAAGATTTGTATGCATATGCAGAAGCTCGTGTTCCACCTCCCAAGCCCATAATCATACCTTGGGAATATCATGTCCATAACAAGCACAGAACAGGGATTGGATATAACAAGGAGTTGTCCTTTCATATTCTGGACTACTCCAAGCCCGTAAAATTTCAGAGTGCCAGATTTTTTCATGATAGCTCACCTACAACTGTTCTAGATTCTGCTCCTCCTCCACAACAGCAACAACATATTGTAAAATGCCAACACTGTGATCGAGTTGGCCATATGAAAGATAATTGTTTCAATATTCACCCATGCAAGCACTATTGTTGGCACACCCATTCTTCACACAGATGCTTCAGAAACAAGCGTCCTGCAAGAATAAAGATTCATCTTGGATGGATCGCTTCTTGGAAATGGGCATCAACAACTAAGAATATGTTTAAGTCATATGTCAAAACTTGTTTTATAATATTGAACAATCTTGCAGTTGAGTTTCGCCATCATCTCACCTTGTACGTGACAGGGGGGAATGGTGGTCATCTACAAGCTTCTAAGCCACATCAAGCGAGCCTGAGCCACAATCTCTCATTCTAGATTCAGAGTTGTAGCTAGCGACATATCAGTTCAAGCGAGCTTGAGCCACAATCTCTCATTCCAGATTCAGAGTTGTAGCCAGAGACACATATGTCCATGAGAATGCCTTTGGTTGGTGGTTATCCTTAAACCATCTATGTGAGGTTTATATTCTTCCTCTTCAAATAATTCGGGAAACTTCCTCTAGCAGAAGACTTCAGCTTCTTTCCATTTTTGGAAGAGTTCTAGGAAATACATAAAGCATTGTAGAGTTGGTGGTCATCCTTAAACCATCGCAGGTTGTATATATCCCTTCTTCCAGGTTGAAGGTCTCCCTATTCAAAATATGACGAGCACTTCCTCTAGTAGAAGACCTCGGCTTCTTGCCAGATTTGGAAGAGTTCCGGGAACTGAACTAAGCATTCCAGTTTTGGTGGTCATCCTTAAACCACCTATTTATGCCAAAATTTTAGAGAGCTCATTCAGCCTAAGTGTTGCCATGCATACTTTGCATATTTGTATTACAGCTCTCTTCTTAGACTCACGCATGCCCCTTCGGATTAAGGGGGGGAATTTTGGACACCTAATCCTCTATGGGTACGTGTGGAAGGTGAGAAGTCAAAGAGGAGTCCAAGTGACCTTGGAATGCAGAATCCAAGAGTCACATCAATGTAATATAAATTTACATCTATGGTTAATAGTAAAGTAACTCATGCTTGTCTTTCCTATGTGTGTGTTTTACATAGATGTGTTTAACAGGAAAAATTATTTCTCATTGATTCCATCGGACCCTCTTATGTTCAACAACAACTCAGTTCTCATTTAACATGAATGTCGTACTTTGTGATAGTTTTGGTTCTTTTATTCAACCGAAGACCCCTGCATCAAGATGGAACTCCCCTCAGCAATGCACTTTTCCTCATGCATGGAGGCACCCATAGATACATTTTATCAAAGAATCCCATGATATAAAATAAGTAATCTACTACAACATACAACAAATGAGCTTCTTTATAATATTTTTACAGGACTTATCTAGTGTATCTATAATACGTTTGTCAAAGTCATGACCATGAGCATGGGATATAATCGCCTCGTACCATCACTTTGTGTATAAAATTCTCTATCAACATGGGGTTCTATTTTCTCTTTTGAAGAACCCCCTCAAATATTTTGGAACAAGACACTCTCTCCTAAGAAGTCAACATGACTCATCGTCAGACACATAAAACATGATGTATTTTGACTATATGTTTTCTCCTAACCTCACACATCAGGGGGAAATTGTTATCATGGAAAAATAATACACCAAATTGTACACATCAAGCTATGCTCAACATAAAAAAATAACATGTACAAGTGTGTTAATTAATACTGGAAGCATCATGAAGAAAAACAAATTTAAAGGTTCCTAAAGGTTCATTTAAAAAATCAAATGATGCAAGGGCGCCAAAGTACTTTTTGCATGGATCTTCATTGTTGTTTCTTAGATAGTCACACAGATCCATCAAAGTAACAACTTAGTATCCCGTGGACCACATCACATTGAATAAGTCAGTTTTGTATGACAACACAATATATGATAGCCCGTTCTCGAGCCATTCCAACCTTGAATGGGAATTTGGGAGGCCCCAAAGGACTCCTCTTGTCTCCTATCAATCCTAATCTCATTAAAAAGCTATGGGGGCCATGGATTGGTCTTGTGCCTATAAATACCATTTTAACTAGATCCAATAAAGAGAAGAAGTTTAAGCAAGGTTATGCTGCCAAAATTGCTAATCCACTCAATGTCATTTTTCATTAAGAGAGTTCACCATTAAATAATTTTCTTATAGATTCTTTTAGGGGAGAGTGTTCTTACATAAGATAGAAGAGAGGGACCTTCCTTTAGGAGAGTTTTAGAGCACCATTGCTCACCATAACTCCCTTTAGTGTCTCTGAATCATCTATTGTATCTCTCTACATCACCTAATAAAGAGGATATTGTTTCCCATTCTTTTGAGTTTTAAGAAAGTTATCGATGAAACGAGAAATATTACCTCAAAACAAGAACTCTAGCCAAAAAAACCCAAAAGAACATGAAAAGCAACCCGAAAATGAAAAGTGTTGATTTTGCATCACTACTTTTTTTTCAGGGTAAATTTTCAACATTTTTTAAAAATGTCAATAAAAGCCAATTTTTTTCATGCAAAAAACACCCTGAAAATGAAAATTGCTTATGTTGGAATAACGAATTTTTTTTGGGGTAAATTTTCAACATTTTCCCCACAACCAACCTCCTCGACTTATTCAAATAGAAAAACTAGAGTGACCTCGGAATGTTTCTTACCCTAATTTTTATCATAGAAATAAAATTTTAAATAATCACAATTTATTGCTTCTTTCTTAAGGTCCGATAGACCATATCGGTCTTAGTGGACATTAATTATCATCATCATCAGTAACAATGGTGTTAAATATATAATATCATGACTCCAAAAAACCTTAAAATTATAACAATTTTCAGGAATGACATTAAAGATAAAATATCATGTCTCTGAAAAGCCTTAAAATTCCAACAATTTTCAGCCGTGACATTAAATATAAAATACTTATAGCTATTTTCAACCATATCATTAAAGATAAAATATAGTGACTTAGAAAAACCTTAAAATTTTGACAAATCTTCAACCATGGAATTAAAACCAAATATCAAGACTACAAAAAACTTATGTTTTCAATATATTTCAACCATGGCATTATGTAAAATTTATATGATTAAAAAAACTTTAAAACTAAACACCTGAATGAAAGTCGTTATACCAAGAAATTTTTTTTTTTTAAATGTTAAACATATAGCTATTTTAAAATCTTAGCCTAAGACAACATGACATAGTGCAATGAAAATTTAAAAATCAACCATCAAATTGACATGCAGCGTAGGTGAACTTGACCTTATTATAATGAAATCTTAAAAATCAATCATGAAATTGACAAATTGTGGGGGGAGACTTGATCCATTATAACGAAAACTTTTAAATCATATATATTATTAACACATAATGGGGTCGGGTTGCTAATCGGGGATCAACACGGAATAAATAGATAAATAAAGAAAAATGAAAAATACAAAAAAAAAACAAAAACAATCTAAAATGACTATTATGGAAAATCTCCCGACTTCTCGAATTCAATAAAAATAAAACAAAATTTAAAAAAAAATAATAATTAATAAATAAATAAATATATCAAAACATAAAAATTAATTAAAAAAATAAAAAATGACAAAAAAAATCAAATATAAATAAATATATACAAAATATCTTCTGGAGAAATCACAAAGTAACTTACCACTTATTATGGTTCATTATCATAGGACAAATATAAAAAGCACAAAAAATTATATAAAAAACACTAAAAAATAAAACATAAAAATTATTTAAAAATACAAAATTAACTTGCAAATAATACAAATTTAAAAACAAATCCTAAGAAAAAATCTTCGAAAAAGCATAGTTCAAAGAAAAATTTTAAAATTTAGCCCAAAAAAACATATAAATAAAAGCAAATTGGAAATTAAAAAATAAAAAAAATAAAAAATAAACCATTAAAAAAAATTATAAGAAAAATATTTAAATCATAAAATTGAAATTAAAATTAAAAGCAAATTTTTTGAAAAACTTAAAAAAACACATTAAAATAATTAAACAAAACATAAAATTATTAGGAAAACAAATAGTTAAATAAAAAATTTAAAAATATAAATAAATAAATAAAAAATCATATTTTTTTAATTATTATAAAAAAATAAAAAATTTAAAAATAATTAAAAAAAATAATGAAAAAATAAAATAAATTAATTGTTTTAAATATAATTAATCGTTATTTTAAAAAATGGCAGCCCCTCATAGTGAGCAGAGGGGCCTGCAGATTCACTCTACTAGTCGCGAGGCAGCCCGAATCGACTTCTGACCATTCGGGGGCTTGCGGGTTGCCTTATGGCCAACAGAGGAAGGCATATAGCTGAACGTGAGGTGAACTTTAGGCCCGCGCCCAACTCAGGGTCGATTACCAGAATCGATCCCTGGCCAAACGGGGGCGTGAAGGCTGCCTCACGGCCGACAGAGCAGGCTTTTAGGCTCCTCCGTCAACCGTGAGACAACCCTAATGCCTCCCTCTGGTCGAGGGTCAACGGAGAGCCATAATATAATATATATATATATATATATATATATATATATATATATATATATATATATTAAATTTTAGTTTTTTTTATAATATATGCTTTTAAATTTTAAATTCTTTGAAAGTTTTATTTTTAAATGTTTTTTTTAACATTTTTGAGGTTTTTTATTTTAATGATTTATTTTATTGTTTAAAAAAGAATAAGTTTTTTTATAATTTATTTGTATATTTTATTTTTATGTTTTTTATTTTTAATCTTAAGGAATTTGGTTTGTTTTTTCACTTTTATTGTTTTTTTTTTAATTGTATGCTTTATTTTTTTCATTTTTTTTTGTTATTTTTACTTAAATTTATCATATTTTAGGAATTTGGCTTTTGTGATCCATAAAAGTGAATAAAATATTTTGGTAAAAATCACATCAAAGTATATTTTGTCGACGCGTTTTGAACCAGCCAGTGTGATTCATTACCAGAACAAGATGAGAAATCTAATCTAGGAACTAGTTTAAATAGATGGGGGAGGACCCTAACTAGCCGTTGTAAATAATGACTAATTTGACGAGAATAATTTTTTTTTATAATCTAAAATTTGATTAATTAAGAGTTGTATTATTATTATTATTATTATTAATATTTTATTAGTTGTGAAATTTGAATTACTAATATGTTATATAATTCAAATATAATTTCATATTCTTATACCTACCTACTAAATGAATTAAATACTTATATGTTTAAAAATAATTAATAATAATATGGTCTATAATTTAATATTCAATTTTTCTACCTACTAAATGAATTAAATACTTAAATGTTTAAAAATAATAAATAATTATATGCTCTATAATTTAATATTCATATTTTCTTTAATAAATAAATAAAAATAATACTAATAGTGAAGGGCAGGAATCCAACATCTGCTAACACTCCACCCATCATTCCTATTAAGGTTAACCGACCTTTTTTCAATTTCTAAGGCTTCCCTCAACTTACGGTGGTGGAAATGGTCAATCCTCACAATAACCTTGGCATCTTCAATGCAAATATGATGATTCATCTTTTTAGCATGTTCTACTAAGGCAGAGGAGTGTGATCTACTATGTTTAAGTTCAACGACATGTTCATGAATTCTTTGATTAATGGATTGACCAGTTTCACCAATATAAGGCATCCCACAGGAGCACAAAATCAAGTAAACACCCTTACCATCCTTAGGGAAAACAAGGTCCTTAACTGATCTCAACAAGCTCCGAATGGTGCGGAGGCGCTTGAAGGTTGAGGTAATATTATGTCTCCTCAGGATCCTAGTGATTTTATCAGTATTACCTTGAATAAACGGAAGGTGAACTTCGGATAACCGATCACAAGGATCCTTCTTATTCCTAGAACCCTTTTTCGTCTTTTTGAAAATATCTAAGGCATTGAACCTTGCTATAACCATTCTTATTGAAAACTTTAAGGAGATGAGATTTCTCATCTTCAAAGTGGAGATCATCAGAGATTCTAAAGGATCTAGTCGCTAGGGTACTAAGAACCCCTACCTTCTAAGCAAGGAAATGATGAGAACAAGCATGTAAATACTGCTCAGTGTGTGTCTTCTTTCTAAATACTTGATGAGGGAAGGAACCTTCATCATTCCTAGAAATAAGAACATCTAGAAAGGTCAGGAAACCATCCCTTTCGAATTCCGTGGTGAACTTAATGCATTTAGATTGCTCATTAAGATGCTGGAAGAATATGTCCAATTTCTCTTTGCCATGGGGCCAAACCACACAGGTTTCATCAACAAACATTTTCCAAAGCCTAGGTTTAAAAAGGGAGGAGGAAAGGGCCCTTGATTTGAATCCTTCCATGAAAATATTGGCCACAATGGGGGAAAGGGGGTAACCCATGGCCACACCACAGGTTTTTTCGAAGAATTCACCCTCGAAACTAAAGAAGGTCTAGGTTAGAAAAATGTCAACCAGATAAGTAGTATCATGATCCGTGACCCAAAAATTGACATCGACAGCTTCCCTAATGGTAATGCAAGTGTATAAAGAAGAGGATGAGTCTTTGACAAAGGATTCAGTCTATCCCAAAAGAGGTTTAAGCTTACTAGCTAAAAATTTAGCGAGTAGATAAGTCGAACCACCAATGGTGTTGACTTTTATTTGGAAATTTTTTTTATCAAATGTCATCACCTTTGAATATAAAACTCATAAAATTTTTTATTTTTTCAACTTGTTTTATTCAATTTTTTGATAAAAATATTTTGTTTAACATGACATATTTAACGAAAAGGTCATGAAATACGTATTTTTTTAATTATATCTATATGAAAAATGTGTATTTTTTATCGAGTGTTTAAAATTATTATTTTTTAGTATATTGAAATATTTTTTAATGATCTATAAATTTATAAAAAATCATAACCTCTAAATATTAATGTTATTATTTTTTTAAACTTTGCAAAAAAAAAAAAAATTATAAAAAAAAAACATTGCAAATAAAAACACAAAACACATATTTGGAAAACCCTTAAAAAACAAACATCTTAGGATGAAAAAAAAGAAGAAGAACATGATAACTTGAAAATGGTTATATAATAAACATTTTAAAAAAACTATCCACACTTAATACATTGGAAAATTTAAAGAATTAAAAATAAGTCATCTAAAAAAAAGGGGTTGATTCTACATCAACACTTTTCAAAAACATCATGAAAATCATTTACATTTAAAAAAAATGTTCATACTTCATACATAGGAAAAATTCAAGTGTCAAAAATATGCTAAAAAAAAGGTGTATTCAATAACAACTTTTCAAAACTGGATGATTTTTTTGCTACCTCAAAAAAACGAGTAATCGTAATTTGCTCATTTGATCGGTAACTATGTATTTAAATTCCTTGTATTTCATTGGTTTCATGATTTACTTTTCACTTAGTTACATTAGATTTGTGTTTATGTTTTCATTCCTAACCAGTTTGATTGTGGGGTCTCTTACAAGTGGAAAATAAGTTGCAAAACAATACAAGGATTTTGTACACCATTGTTACAAATCGACAACCATATTCCCATCAACTTCATGGCCATAGAACTAAAATCCTCTTTGGGTGGGCATCCTTTAATCCTGAGAAGGTCATGGCTAGCCACTATCAATGGTTATATTCTTTGTTGTTTTGGAAACATGACCATCTCTCACATGACTTCTACTAGACAAATAACAGATATCCTCCCAAAAAACCTAGCATATAATTTGAAACACCTCTCTAGGATGACATAAGGGATAGTGATGAGGAACAAAAAGGTCACCAAGTGCTATCTATATACCAATATACCCATAATAGAGAAAACTAAGGATGATGAAATCAATGATTTAATAGCTTCTCCCTCTTCCTAATCCCACTCATGTGCTCTTGACCATATTATGCATCAATACATGCATGCTTCGAAGGAAAATTTTAGGGGCTAATATTCACAGGTGGGCTAAGTTTCCATGCTTTTTCCAAAAAATAGATTCGATAATTTCCATTTTTTCTAAAAATGATTCGCCCAAATTTTATAGTATAAAATTATTTTACTTTAAAAATCACAAAAAAATTATATATAGAGTATATAAAATTATTAGAAGTTTGAATATTTTTACAAAAATATCACCAAACATTTTAGAGATTGCGTATTATGGACTTCTGAGATTCGCCAAGGTTTCTAAACTTTAAGAAAAAAATTCATCCTTAAAATTTTCCCTGCATGCTTCTCTTTCCTCAACAAGCACTTCACCTTTAGAACATGATTCCTCTATTGAAGAAGACCAAGGGTCCACTACAAGAACTATAGAAATTATCCTTAAGATGACCCTGAAAATTAATAGAGGTGTTACTGAACAACAAAAAGAGAGATTGGTTAAATTGTTGCAAAATAAAAATGATACTTCACCTAGGACTATAATCTCACATGAAGTGGATCCATCATGATATATGTATGCATCATATATACATTGAATTAGGATCTAGACCCATTTTTCAACCCCATTTCAAGATGAATCTAGCACTGAGGGAAATAGTGAAGGAAGAGCTACAAAAAATCTTCAGATATGATTTTATTTATCAAACATTTGACAGCCAGTGGGTCACTCATCTTGTATTTGTACCAAAGAAAAATGGTAAATGTAGGATTTGGGTGGATTATCGAGAACTTACAAAAGAAAAATATAAGATATTTGACATGCTAGCAAGGAAGAAATAATTTTCTACTTCCATTGATATACCAGGTATTGGACATGTTTGGAGGGAAGATATATTTTTCTTTCCTCGATGTGTTTAGTGGGTACAACTATGATCCGGACTTATGCAGGAATGCAATAAAATACAAAAATACACATAAACGCAGAGATGGAACAAAAATAAAACTTCATTTCTTTAATATCAAATAACTGAAATATGCTTACAAAAATAATGGAAATAAACTATCTAGGGGGCTCCTAGCTTATCTCTGAGAAGAGAAGCAGCTATAGGCCTCTGAAATGTGTTACAATGAGGCTCAAGGGCCTTTTTATTATTGAAAAACATAGGAAAACCATAAACAACCAAAACCCTAACCCAAAGAGATGAAATTCCAAGAGTTTGTGGGCCCCGTTGGGTTTAGTTTGGAAACCAACTTCCAGGGGTCGTAACTTGGTCATATTATCTCTGTTTGGCATGTACGATATATCATCGGAAATATCTCTCCAACTACTACAAGTTTTTTTGCAGGCCCTAGCCTATGGCAATGGGCTTACTTCAGACCTCAAAAAAACGTTGCTTAGGGGGTCAAAATTTCTTTGGAAGTTCCGAACTCAAAAAACTTCTAAAAATAGTAAATGCTGCTACAAAAAAAAAACTATCGAAACTGACTGGAGGTCTAGGTGGAATAGGTGGATGGCCACCAATATCCACCTGGATCAAACTAGGTATATATTTCACTTGAGGATCAATACAAAATAGTGTTCACCTATCCATGGGGGAAATTTTCCTATTGTTTTCTAGAACTTGCATTATGTAATGCTTCATACACCTTTCAAAGAGTTGTATTTGGTATATTTTTTGATTTGATTCACGATTATATGGAGATCAATATGGAAAATTTTAAAACATATGGTGATGAATTTGATGAGGCATTATCAAATTTAGAGAAAACATTAACAAGGTGTAAAGACTCTATTGTTTCCCTGAGAAATGTGAAATGTTAAATGATGTTAACTGATGGAATCATATCGTGGCACTTCATATCGGCTAAAGGCATCCAAGTGGATCAAGTGAAAATCGAGGTGATATTGAATTTCCCAAATCCACATTCATAAAAGGAGGTACAATGTTTCTTAGGACATGCTAGTTACTATAATTGATTTATTGAGAATTTCTCACAATTTTCTTGTCCATTGTTTACTTAAAAAGAATTTTGATTTTTTTTAGACAAAGAGTCTTCAACATGAATTCAAAGAATTGAAATCCAAGGTATATCAGGATCCTATTTTATAGGACCCAATTGTTGTCTTTATTTCATATATCTATAAATGCATGAGGCACCGCTACTGGGGTATTTCTGGGACAAATAGAAGGAAATGATCTCTACACAATTTATTACATTGACAAAAATATTTCACATGTAGAATTAAATTATATGATAACTGAAAAAGAATATTTTAAATGATACATGTGATTAATAAATTTTGATATTACATCACGAGATATCCTATAGTATTTCACACTGAGCATGTTGTCGACAATTTTTTAATGAATAAACCAATTACTAATGGCACGATTACTGTTGGGTATGTGTTATATTCTTTCCATGTGTTATATTCTTTCCTTAATTTCCGCTGGGTAGTCTGCGTCCATGGTTTTGTGCATGGTTTTGCACATGGTTTTGGGGTTCGATGGTTTTCGGCCCCTGGTATTTTTGTAGATCCGGTCAAGGGAACTACGGTTATGTTCTAATCCAGGGTTAATGGATTGGGGTTTATGTATGCTCAGGCATGTATATATATGTGTTGTAACACTAAAAGGAATATAATGAAAAATCAAGCTGGTCGTCCCGATTTGGGATCCAGGGGAAAATCTCTGTGTTTATCTGTTTTATGTTTTATGCTCTCGCAATTGTTTATTTTATGTTATAAGATTCGTGTGTAGATAATTTCTGTTCAGGGTTAAAACCTACATTTGGTATCAGAGTTGTTTCGGCTTCAAGGGGACGCCTTTGTTGTTGAGGGTTTTTTGCTCGGGCCTGTGGTAGACCCTGTGCAGTGGGAGATCTACGGGATCGATTCTTGCGGTGAAAGAATATGGCGAGCGGCGGAAAGATAGAGATCGAGAAATTTAATGGTCAGAGTTTTGAGTTGTGGAAGCTCAAGATGGAGGATCTGCTGGTGGATAAATATCAGTGGATCGTGGTAGATCCGGGTACTAAACCAACGGCAATGTCAGATGAAGACTGGAAGAAACTGGATCGGAAGGCTAAGAGCACAATACGATTGTGTGTCTCAGATTCAGTATTGTTGAATGTATCTGGGGAAGCTACGGCGAAGACCTTGTGGGAAAAGCTAGGGACTTTGTACCAATCTAATTCTCTGGTGAATAAGTTGTTCCTGCGGAAAAAGCTGTATAACCTGAGGATGAAGGATGGAGACTCGATGACAGAGCATCTGAACGCCTTCAATACTGTGGTAAGTCAGCTGTCGTCTGTTGATGTTAAAATCTCAGATGAAGATAAGTGCATCAGTTTGTTGTGCTCTCTACCAGACTCGTGGGACAGTCTGGTTATTGCAATAGGTAGCAATACAACTACCTTGAATTTTGATGACATTGTCTCAGCCTTGCTGTCGGAGGAAATGAGACGAAGAAATATGGAGGGTCAGAATGGAGATGCCTTATCTGTACAAGGAAGGTCCCAGAACAGAAACAAGAATAAGGTTTCGAGTGGGAGATCTAAATCTAGAGGGAGATCTAAATCTCCTGGAAAGTTTGTAAAGGTGTGCTGGAAATGCGGAAAGGAAGGGCACTAAAAAAAGGAATGCAGATCTAAAGCTCCTGAGAAAGGAAAGGGATCTGATGAAGGTCCTTCTGCAGAGGCAAAAACCACCTCGGATGAAGGTGGGGATGTGTATTTAGCTTCTTCTTCAAATACACATGTAGATCATGAGTCATGGTTGATTGACTCAGGTGCATCCTTTCACTTCACTCCCCATAGGGAGTGGTTCTGCGAGTATGAGAAATATGATGGTGGTGATGTCTTCCTAGGGGATGATAGGAAGGCCAGAATCGTCGGACGTGGAAAGGTCAAACTGAAGCTGCAAGGTGGGAGGATTAGAACACTTCCTGGTGTTCTGCATATTCCTACATTGGCCAGAAATCTGATTTCTGTAAGCAAGATGGATGATGCAGGTGTAAAAACAGTGTTCGAGAAAGATGCCTGCAAGATGGTTCGGGGAGCATTGGTATTAATGCGGGGAGTTCGGACTGGAACTCTGTACAAGATACAAGGTAGCACTGTTATTGATGGGTGTAACAGTTCTGTGGTTCCTGAAAGTGGGACGGAAAGTCTAGCTGTCTCTGGAGAAAAGACCATGCTATGGCATCAAAGGCTTGGACATATTGGAGAGAAGAGCCTTCGGATACTGCATAGAGATGGTATGGTAGAAGGTATGTCTAATTGTTCTCTGGATTTCGATTTCTGTGAACATTGTGTATATGGGAAGCAGAATCGGGTGAGTTTTCCTTCTGGTGCTAAGAGGGCAAACAAGATATTATAACTTGTGCACAGTGATGTGTTTGGACCTGTGTCAGTTCCATCACTAGGAAAATTTGTGTACTATGTTTCATTCATAGATGACTTCTCAAGGAACACATGGATATATTTCTTGAGGAAGAAATCTGAAGTCTTTGACAAATTTTAAGAATTTAAGGCTCTGGTGGAAAATCAGACAGAGAAGAAGATAAAGGCGTTGAGGACAGATAATGGTGGGGAGTTCTGCAAGAAGGAATTTGAAGAGTTCTGTAAGAAGTGTGGTATAGCACGGCAGAAGACTACTCCATACACACCTCAGAAAAATGGAGTTGCAGAAAGAATGAACAGAACACTGATGGAAAAGGCTAGAAGCATGCTCAGTGGTACCGGTTTAGGACAAGAATTCTGGGCAGAGGCAGTGGAGACTGCATGCTATCTGGTTAACAGATCACCTTCATCAGTGTTGGAGGATAAGACCCCACATGAGGTATGGACTGGTAAGAAACCTTCTCTTTCACATCTAAGGGTATTTGGATGTGATGCATATGTACATGTTCCAAAGGAGAAAAGGACCAAGTTGGATAATAAATCTAAAAAGTGCATCTTTATTGGGTATAAGGATGGTTTAAAGGGTTACAAGATTTGGAACCCAGAAACAAGGAAGGTTGTGTACAGCCGAGATGTGGTGTTTAGAGAAGTGAAAGATGTTGTTAAACATGAAGTCCTATCAAAGGAACCTGAAAAGATAAAGTTTGAGCTAAAGGAGGATGAATCAGACTCTACAACAGAAGAAGACTCAGAAGATGAAGAGCCACAAACTCCAGCTTTGAGAAGATCAGTTCGGGACATGAAGGATCTGGGTGCTGCAAATTATATTTTGGGCATGGAAATTAAGAGATATCGGGCAAAGAGGAAGCTCTGGTTAAACCAGAGGAAGTATGTCGAGACTATATTGCAAAGGTTCAATATGCAGGATAGTAAACCGGTGAAGGTTCCTATTCCTATAGGTGTAAAGCTGTCTGCTGAACAGTGTCCCAAGACACAAGAAGAAGAGGAGTATATGTCCCGTGTTCCATATGCAAGTGCAGTGGGTAGCCTGATGTATGCAATGGTCTGTACCAGACCAGATATTGCACATGCAGTGGGAGTATTGAGCAGGTTTATGTCAAACCCAGGGAAGGAGCATTGGACAGCAGTGAAGCGGGTTTTCGGATATTTACGTGGCACTAGTGATTATGGCTTGTGCTACCAGGGAAGACCAGGATTGGAAAGAATGTTGGACATTCGTGGTTTTGTTGATGCAGACTGGGCTGGAGATCTGGACCAAATAAGATCTACAAGTGGGTATGTGTTTAGCCTATTTGGAGGTGCAGTCAGTTGGATGAGTAAAAGACAGTCTGTAGTGGCGCTTTCAACTACAGAGGCAGAATACATAGCAGCCACTCATGCAAGCAAGGAAGCAGTTTGGTTGCAGAGATTATGTTCAAGTATGGGGTTGGTATAGCAAGCTACAAGGATAGACTGTGATAGCCAAAGTGCAATTTTCTTGGCTAAGAACCCTGCTTATCATTCAAAGACAAAGCACATTGATGTTCAATATCACTTTGTTAGAGATATGGTTGAGGCTAAAAGGGTATTGCTGGTAAAGGTGGACACTCTGAAGAATGTTGCAGATGCATTAAGGAAGTCTGTGAGCACTCAGAAGTTCTCTTGGTGTAGAGAAGCAATGGGTGTTGAAGAATTGGCCCAATGACTAAGCCCTCCTGTGGCCCCCCGTGGAAAGAAAACAACAAGTGGAAGAATGTTGGGTATGTTTTATATTCTTTCCACGACTAAGCATGCGCGGGGGGGGTAAGAGGGGGGGCGATAGCCCCCCCTTTCTGTCGGGGTCCGGGGCAGCGCCCCTGCGAAAATTTTGGTTCCTTAATTTCCGCTGGGTAGTTTGCGTCCATGGTTTTGTGCATGGTTTTGCACATGGTTTTGGGGTTCGATGGTTTTCGGCCCCTGGTATTTTTGTAGATCCGGTCAAGGGAACTACGGTTATGTTCTAATCCAGGGTTAATGGATTGGGGTTTATGTATGCTCAGGCATGTATATATATGTGTTGTAACACTAAAAGGAATATAATGAAAAATCAAGCTGGTCGTCCCGATTTGGGATCCAGGGGAAAATCTCTGTGTTTATCTGTTTTATGTTTTATGCTCTCGCAATTGTTTATTTTCTGTTATAAGATTCGTGTGTAGATAATTTCTGTTCAGGGTTAAAACCTACAATTACTAGGTGGTTCATTAGAGAAATTTTTAAGTGAAAAATGGGTCTCAAAACAAAAATGTACAAAAAAAATCAAATTTATAAGAACCAAGAGGATTATGATGATTTCAACCATGGGGGGTGATTCACCATTTTTGGAGTAAAAAGGTAAAAATATAAAAAAGTAAAAATAAAAAATAAAAAATAATTTTCCAACTCATATTTTAAACTTGTCTCCCTATGATTTTACTCAAATTTCAAGTAGGAGCAGTCGTTGGATGTGAAATTTAATTTTACATCCAAGGAGTATCCATGTTGCATACTTTCGATGGACCCTACTACACAAAAAAGGTGAAATACATGAAAATGTGATTACAATCATGTTTTTTCATGTATTTCACATTTTTCATGTAGTAGGGTCCATTGAAAGTATGCAACATGAGTACTCCTTGGATGAAAAATTAAATTTCGCATCCAACGAGTGCTCCCGCTCGAAATTTGAGTAAAACCATAGGGAGATAAGTTGAAAATACAAATTGAAAAAGTAGTTTTTTTCTTTTTTTCTCTCTAAAACTTGATGAGGCAATCTAATATTATTTTATTATTTCCACTATTATTTTATAATATTCATTAGGTGGCCCATTTTAGACCTCAAAATTTCTCTAATGATGTTATACAAGAATTTTATATAACCATCTGGAAAAAAACTGGGAAAGATAATGTAGTAATAGATTTTATTTTGAGACTCATTAAGGAAAATAAGCCCCATGTAGAAGACTCTTTCCTTGAAAAGAACCTATTTTTGGTTTCTACTAATTCTTTATGGTTCATAGATAACACTAATTAATTGGTTGTATGAATAATTCCACATAAATTATCTTCAAAGGACCAATAAAATTTCATAAGAAAAATTTGGAAGTTCTCATGGATCAATGACTCTATTTTCTACACATAACCTAATCTCATCATCTAGAGATGAGTGAAAGAAGGAAATATATATGATATTTTTAGTATATCATATCTGATGCATCACTGAACCATCAATTATATGGATATCGATCATGCTGTAAGGAGCTGGAGCTGAGAAACAATCAAGTCAAAGGGCGATAAGGAGTCCCTTTGCCTAATCCAAGGCATCGACCAAGAGTGGAAGCTAGAACCAAGGTACACCGCCCTCTAGACCTGTCTTCTGGAATGAATGATTTGATATCGAAAAAATGAGGTTTGCCATAGGTGAGGCAATAATGGATCCTCAACTAAGCCACGAAAGAAAATAGTAGAGAGACTGACATACTGACACCAGGGATGATGATGAAATGGGGGGTACTGAGTAGTGGATGGATAGCTTCCCTTGTTAGAGAATAAAGGGCATGGATGACCTGACAACAAATAACACAATATCAAAGGGGATAGGGGACAATAGGACTGAAGGCCATAATGTGTGACATGAGAGAGGGACCAAGCAATGAAGGATGGAGGACTATAGCGGGATACAAATGGACTCGGGATGGACTCAATGGATGTGATGATGACTCAACTTGGATGCTCTAAACAAGGGCATCTTGATGATGCTGCCATACAGGAAAGGTCCAATGGGGTCCATAAAGACATGAGTACAAGATGGTTACTCACGATGAAAATCAACGTGAGCATGGACAAGTATGGAGGCAAAGTGGTGCCCCAAGTACAAGTGTCACACATGAAGAAATTTGATTTTGAGGAGTGGTGAAGTGACGCTCCTTGGACAAAATGTGTTGTGGTGAAATATAAAATCACAAAAAAATAACAGATACCCATTTGAGAGCTCGGTGAGAGATTTATGACGGTACAGACGGTTTATCAAACTAACCTACTGTTTGGCCACAGCAGGAAAAAGAAAAATCAGGGGTTTCTCTTTTAATAAGGTATTTTCCCTCCAAATTCACTCATTTGAAAGTGTAGTTGTGGTGAATGTAGAGAGGAGAGAAGGCCCTAAATATTGCAGCGATCGTAGTGAAAAAACCGACCGTTCGAATCGAGATATGTCGATTGCAGGTAAGAGGCCTAACCCCACTCTTTCATTTCAGTGGATTGAAAGTTCATTTTAGGTACCGAGAGCTCAAGAACAGACCCTTGCTCCTCTTCGCGGCTAGGTCACACTTTTTGGGGCATTATTTGTGACCTAGGTAGTAGGTTTTGGGCAGAAAAGTGCGACCTGTACCAGGATTTTGCCTGAAAAAGTGTGACCTGTAAGAGAGGGGTTTTTCTGTGTTGTTTTTTGCTGAGAGCTAGGTTTTTATGGTTGAATGCAGTCTTCCCTTTCTGTACAATAACAAATGTGATGTTTTTGTGTAGATATGGCAGAATTACGGATCAACTGGAGAGAGAGAGAGACCTGGATACATTATGGTCAGAGATCCAAGAGGATCATGGTATCTGCAGTGCATTGGCCAGGTTTAGGGTTATGAAGTTTGTGGAGAACCCTTTGATGAGATCTGGAGAGCCCTTGTTGGCCTGGATTGTCATTTATTGGGATCTAGACCATGAGGTCTTTATAGTGCAGGGGCACTGGATCGAGTTGACGGTCCAAGATATATATTTTCTGACTAGTCTCCCACCACTTGGGATGGTAGGGAATACTCAGCTAGTGTTACCATGAGGGCAGAACATCATGGAATTTGTAGAGCGCCATTGTCAACCAGCTCTCCAAGTCAAGGGGACATGGATACTGATCGGGGATCTAGAGAGTTTAGAGACCACCACATCACTAGAGGGAATATGATTCTTGTTGAGAGTGTGTTGAGTGGGACCAACTATGGGTGGGCCTAGATGATGCTGTCGTCATTGAAACGACAGTTGTCGCTATGCAAGCGGCAAGTGAACCATGATTGTGCATATGACACAGTGTTTTTCTCGCTCTTCTATGAGAAGATCCTGATACTTCGACCTCGTACATAGCTCCAGGATGGGGGCCCGAGGGAGCCCAGGATGCAACAGTGGGGGCGACTACTGTGTAGAGGAGGAGGTGGGGTAGTCAGATGGGTATTTCGACCCGAGTTCTTTGCTCATTGGGATCCTATGCCACTGTACATAGACGACTATCCCTATAGTGGGATGAGTTATCATTGGGACCCGGACTTGCCAGTGCCGTCTGGTCGAGTATGGGGGCCCAATGGTAAGTGACAAGTTGCTAATATTCTAGTGCATTGTAAAGTTTCAAAATATTGTATATGGTATTGATTCTTTCACGTTTGGTATGCAGATACAACACTGGTGAAACCGACCGGCTACATTGGACGACTTGCAGTATCTGGGGCTGTAGGACCTAGTGGATTAAGAGCACCGTAAAATGAGGATGCAGCAGCTCTCCTGGAGGACATCCGTCGTAGATGTGAGAGGTTTCTGATTGGTGTTTCAGAGCGCAACTAGAAAGAATTGGATGACCAGTACATAGAGCCATGTATTGGTCCACCCTCGGAGTGGCGAGGGGTCATGTGGTGCATGTCGATGGCCGGACAGGGGATGCGTGATCTACGAGCAGTAGGAGCAGAGCCATTGGCTCAGGATCCTCCAGATAGTGATTAGATGTAGCAGCAGTTGGTGCCCCCAGTTTTTGAGTTTTTGTAACATGCTATGGGCATGTCATATGTATCAAAGTTAATGGAATCTAAAACATGTTATACGACACATATTATGGATATGCATCGTTTTGATGATTTTATGTTATTTTCTTGTGTTAAATGCCTGTGCTAAGTGCCAATCTAGAATATTTTTTTCAATGCTATATACATAGTGATTTTGTGCTCTAGGTACATGACTGAATGTATGATTTCAAATTCACACATCAAAAGTTTCACTCATAAATATCTTCTAAAAAGGATAGGATTATGCACACGATAAACACCATTCAATTGCATGACAAGAAGCAGGAAATCTAAACGAAAATGAAGGTGGAGGATGCGATGGGAAAGGGCATCGGCTAATAAACCTTGCACTGCATCATATTCAGCCTGATTATTGGTAGCAGTACCAATGCATACACCGTTCAAGAGAACAAGCGAATGTAAGGGGGTAAAAATGTCCCAACTTGTTGAGGCTAGATTTCAGGAGTAGCGACTTGCACCATCGACATAACCGATATAAGGTGTGGAAGGGGGGTCCATCTGAAAAGTGCCACAAGACAACAAATGAGAGGATGATGAACAATGCTAGCAACCTGTGCGCAAGGTAGAAATTGAAAAAACACTGCTAGAGGGATTGTTATGGGTAGGATGTCTACCACCCGCACACCGATGAGAAGGTGGTGTGTGGGAGCTACCTTGGGGGCAACTTATGCTCATGTCACAAAAGTCACCATAGACACTGATGGTGCCATTCCACTTATGGGTAGGAAAGATGAAGTTAGGGGTGGACAAGGCTTCCATGATGTCGTCATCACAATAGAATATGGGGGTGGCTGGAGGAAGAGAGACCACATGACGCGGCGAAGCTACCTAACTCATCATCATGAGAAGAAAGGTTCACATGCGCATCGTCACGGGGGGTGACAGAAGAACGGAAGAAGTAGAAGATAAGGGATCCACTGATGTTGAGCCCAGGGTGATCGCTGAAGGGAGGTTGAGAGAAACTGAAGGGGAAGTCTCAGAGGGAGCTTCGACCATGGAGCTCATGAATGATGATAGGTAGAGGATGATGGCCGCAAGCTCCATCATCTCAACATCAGGAGGGGGAATGTCAATGGGAGTGGAAAAATCCTCAAGCTGGCCTGAAGCATACTATGCAAGGATGGGAGAGGCGGATTGGTTTTGTTCAATCTCGTACTCCTGAACTACCTCCAAAGAGGCACAGTAATGCGTCAGGTAGGGACAATGGTGGGTATAATGGCTGTGGAGATCACACAAAGCACAAGGTTGGTTGGTGTGAATATTCTTATGGTTCTTGGATGCAGTCAAGGAATAAACAGAGGCTTCAAAGACCGTAGACTCAGGGAATGCAACATTAACCATGGTTTTGATGTGAGGAAATTCAGGACAATGATGGGTGGCAT
The DNA here is from genome assembly GCA_034641835.2 of Pinus albicaulis. NCBI lineage: Eukaryota > Viridiplantae > Streptophyta > Pinopsida > Pinales > Pinaceae > Pinus > Pinus albicaulis. The sequence continues at coordinate 526,686,707 of CM076576.1, read as the reverse complement.
GACCAACAACATCACACAAATCACAAGGCTTTGGAGGCTAAGGAAAATCAGGGTCATTCGGGGCAGCTTTGTCTTTAGGTGCCTTCTTGTGAGCTTTTCCCCCTTTACCTGAAGTTGTTGCAACAAAATAAGGTTCTTGTTGAGGTGACTGAGGCACGGTAGCAGCAGAAGGGGTCATGGGGACCAATTGAACCAGGGTCAAAGCAAGATAAGGTTTGGGTTGACCAGGCAGGGTAGCAGATGGGGGATCTATGTGCTAGATGGGAATGCCCAAGGTCAGGTTAGGAAGGGATAAGGTGGCCATGACAGGTACTGAGAATACTCCGAGAGGGGGAGCTATGAACGATATCTGACCGGAGGGTTAATGGCTAGGCGGGACAACTCCAAGATAGTTAAGGACAGTAAGAACCATTCCAGGAGGCTAAAGAGGCTCTTGGATACCAACTGCATGTGAAGGGCTAGGAGGAGGGGGTCCAAAAGGCTGAGTCGAAGTGCTAGGAGCAGGTTACGGAGGGCGGGGCTACTGACTAGCCAAAGCAGGCTGCTTGAGGGAAGCCCGAGATGATTGCATCATGCAAACATTCGATGAGTTGGGATCAGAGACAGGAGGAGGAATACTATGGAATGAACCAAGCAGAGAGGAGTCTTTACAGACTCCGGGTGAGACACTGGTCAAGGGGTCGACGGTTTGCTTACTGGCCACCGAAGATATGATGGACTAAGGGGAGGTCTGAGACTTCAGCTCTTAATATGTCAATTGGTCAATGGTGACTATCTTTCCATTATGGGGAAAGGACATCTTTCGGTGAACCGCAGATGGGACAACAAACATCGTATAGGTGTAGCTATGACCTAATAGAATGTTTTAATCTAAGGGGGCATCAATGAATTCTACGTCAATGCAAACAGTCTTGCCCACAAGATTAATAGGACAATTGTGGAACATGCTAATAGGTTTGGAGGAGTGGCCATCCCATGCTTGGAGGGTGATAGTGGAAGGGTCCAACTCAGGTGATCTGAGTTTCTTCCAAACCAAAGTGGACATCACACAGGTGGATGCCCCCTCATCAATGATACAACGGGAAATGTTGGCATTCCAGATCTTAACAGAGATTTGGAAGGCAACGGAAGCAGGAAGGGGAGGATGTTCTGGATGGTCAACATCGAAGACGATCAAATGATCATCTGAAGTATCTACGTCACCCATGGAAAATAGTAAATATTTTCATTGTGAAGGGCACAATTGGAGGAGTTCCAACATTAAGATGGCAGCAGGAGATTGCGCCAAACCATCTACTATACTATACGAATGGGAATATTTTGCAGAAGCAGTGTTTCGGCATAATGGTCCCTTAGGGATCTTGGTATGAACCTCTACCTTAGGCTAAGGGATTTGCAAATGACCATTGGTTGTCGAAAGAGGCTCTGTAGAACCTAAAGAAGGGGGCTCGGGGGTAGACGTAGCGGGAGGCTTATTGTAGGGATGGGACTGAGTCTGAAGGTTGAGGTCAATGGTATTGGGTTGGTTAAAGTTCATCATGAGAATCTAGTAATCAGAGGTACTAGATGGAGGAGGTTGAGTGCTCGCCTGACCTCTAGGTGGTTGGGTAGCCACAAATCCTTGCTAAGGGAAAGAATTAGTAAACATAGTCGGCTGACTAGGCGCAGCATTGGGAGGGACGGAAGGGGAGGCTTGCTGTCCTCACGATGCTGCTTGAGTCTCCCACATCTGCCAAATCTATGGTAAAATAAGATAATCATGGTTTTAATGTCCATAGACACCGCAACATGAGAAAGGATTATTCGTGCGAACAGGCCTGCCTTGCTTGGGTTGAGTGCCCTGTTGCTGGTTAGCCATGTTAGGAGAATTACCTTGGGGATTAGGTCCAATATTATCGGGGACAGATTTATTTTGAGTGCCTTTCCTCTTCTTTTTGGAAGTAGGAGGATTAGTCGCACCCTACTGTGCATACACTTGCCCCTGAGGGGCGGTGGGTGTTGTTGCAGGGGTTGAGAATGCAAGGGAGGCGAGGGTGCTAATGCTGGAGGAGCTAGAGCACCCAGTTACGGATACAAATAATAAGGATGTTGGGTAAAATTGTGGTAAACAGGTTCGGTGAAAGGAGGATGGATGTCGTATCCTGGATACATGCTACCAGGAGGGGGAAAAGTGCTAGAGGTGCTGGTCCCTCCCTGAGGGAAACCATAGCCCATGGGAGGTTGAACGTATGGATGAGAAAGAGATCCAACGATACCATAGGTGGCATGGGATGCCCCTGGTGCATTGGCACCACCGAGTCTAGGGAGATCAGGTAGGATGGTATAAAAATAACCAGACCGAGCGTAGATCAAGTCATATTTTAATGCAATCTGCAGAGAAAATTCTTTAGTTTGAGGGAAATGCGATGTGACATATTTTCCTATAGATGGAAAAAAGGATCTAAGGAACCAGTCCATGTAGACACAGTCTTCGAAGGTGAGTTCTTGACATAAGCTCTTTCTTCTCCACCATTCCTAGACATGATAGGATAGGCGAGTCGCAGATGATTGATGGAAAGAAGTCAAAAGTTTGGTACCAGTGTCATAAAGGAGGGGAATCTGGAAATAAGACAAAAAAGCTCAGGAAAGAGTCGCAAAGGTGGTATTAGAGGATGAGGCGTGATCAACATACCACTTAGAAGCTTCGCCAGTAAGCGTATGTTGGAACAACCGAAGACGGATAGAGTCATCAGTAATGGAGTTAAATGAACACCACATGTGGAAAGATCGAACATGGTTTGTAGGATCTTCTCCAGAAAGACCTTCAAACTTGGGGATGTCAGAAGTGAGCTTGGTTGGCATAGCAAGCCAACCAGCATCATGGAATATAGGGTCATTGATCAATTGGTTAAAATCGGGAAGACTGAGGCCTTCCATATACGGGAACAAGGGAGCAGTCGGGATAGTTCCTGTTGCGGTCCCACTAGTAGTATTCCCAGCATTAGGGCTGGGGCTACCACTAGCGTTAGGTCCTGAACCAGACATGGTGAAGGTTACAGGGGGAGAATTGGAGATGAAACTAGAAGGGGAACCCAATGAACCAGAAGTGGAGTCGGAATGCAGACTCAGTGGAGGACTAACTCGAATCCTAATCGGAGGAGTAAGTCTTCCTAACGGAAACTGAGGATGAGGGCCAATAATTCTCCGAGATAAATGCCTTAGGGGTGCAATGATGAAAGAAAAAACATGGCACAAAGGGAAAAGATACCAACCAGGGCAAGGAGGTGCAAGATCAACTGATTGCAATGTCTAAACAAGGGCAGAGAGGTGCAGGATCAATTGATTACAATTTTAAAGTCTTTTCCTGGCGGTGTTAACTAAACTCTTCTTCACTTAGGGTGTGTGTGTCAAGTGTGTAAATTTTAATTTTTAAACCCAGACATGAGAAAAATAAAAAGTATTTTGTATAACTGTAAACAAACCTCCAGATAACATTATATGAAACTGAAATAACAGAAAATAAACAACTAATTATGCATTAATCTAAACCCAAGGAGGCGGGCCGCTTAACAACTAGTCTATAGGTGGTTAAAAATCTAGTCAAAACACACCAAAATAGCCAATAAATATAAAGTCAAGAGGGATAATGATCTAAAGGTTAGATGTTTTGGAAACAGGTGCAGAAAAAAAACAAAAAATCAGAGGGAAAATTGTTGTAAATGAAGTGGCGAAAGGCTACAACCTGGAGGGAAACGGAGGGGACCCTAGAGGAAGACCCAAACAAAACTAAAAGGAGTTGTTTTTGATGGATTAATAACCAATCTGAAGTGGATCTGAAGGTAAGGGATTAGATCTGAAAAAAGGTTTAACACACTAAAATCTCAGACGACCTGCTGCAGTTAAAACTCTTCCAAGAAAGGTGGAGGGTATTGAAGCTCTAGGGGGCTAGGTTCCTACTTTGATGAGTAAAATAGAGCAATTATAGGTCCAAAACAGGCGGAGACAGAGGTTAGACAACCCTAAACAGAGGCCCATACAAACCCAAAAAAAATCTCAGAAGAATTCTCGCAAAAATTTCAGGTCGCAGTTTCTGACCTGTTTTCTAGAGAGGTCGTAGGTTTTGGACTGTTTTCTACGTCCTGAAGCTCCAGGTCGCAGGTTTTGGCCCAAAAACTACGACCTACACTTCCGAAAATCTCGGGAGTAGGTTTCATAAAAAAATTTCGTCTCATCTGCCGCTGATGCCTATCACTTGTGCAATAGGTCCAAAAACACAGAAGTTAGAATTTTTAATGCTTTAGGGTTAGATGGGTTAAAAACAACATCAAGAAAATCAAAACAATAATTTGAAGAGAAATCCTAGGGTTTGAAGTAGCTAGTCACGTAGGGATCTGAAAAACAATAGAGGTCGTAATCGTAAACCCTTGTGGAGTCGCCAGTTGTTAGTATGAATATTAATCGCAAGCATACGAAAAAAGATCACTTTAGTTCTGCATAACCAACAGCCCTAACATAAAATATGGCTACCAATTTCTTTATATCTGCAATTATTTGACCAAGATAAATGCTGCAAAATCTAGATCTATGCAGAAAAAGACATTAAGCAGTAAATAAAAGCAAGAGTTGCTCCATGCATCCATTAGACAAGACATGAATATTTTAAAGAATTTTTGTATTTTTTGACACCTGGGAAGGTAACATAGAAAGATGTTACCAATCCCCCTCAATCGGATGGGTTCTTGTATGTCCTCAACACTTCAGATCTAAAATATCTCTCTCTTGATGGTGTAGAAAACCTAGACAAAAATGGAACTCAAAGGGAGCTCACAAGAAAAATGGTAGCAAAATATGACAATGATGGAGGATCAAAGTCAGACCAAAAGTATAGATCTAGAGTGATCTTTAGGCAACAAAAGGTAGTGAGTGAATGGAAAAATCATTCTATTATAAAAAAATATTGAGTTAGTCTAGATATTGGTGCATAATTAAAATATTATTAACCAAATCAAGATCCAACTTTTATGGAATATTTTATTATATTTGTTGGAGGGAAAAAGAATTTGACTTTGGTCAAATCCCTCTATTTGTAAATAATAAATAAATAAATGATTTATTTATTATTTTAAGGATGTGGTTGAGTAATAATTAAATAAATAATGATTTATTCAATTATTTATAAACGATTTAATCAAATTTATCAAGGAATATTATTTAAATAAGGTTTAAATAGTTATTCCTAGAAAATAGTAAGATAAATAATGATTTATCTAATTAGTTTTCCTGTTTTGGGTTAAATATGACCAAGAATATTAATTAAAATGTTTTTTAAATAATTATTCCTTGAGGAAAATCAAACAAATGTGGATTTATTCAATATTTCCTCATGGGGTTTCCTGTTTAGACCGTAAAAAACTTAATAAATGTGGTTTACTAAGTTATTTTTCATAATGAAAGAAATTTTATGTAGGGTAAAATTGGTCTTACATGGTGTACTTTGGTCCATATAATGGTAATAGGTTAGATGACCAAAAAATGGTGTAACAGATATCTTTAAGGCTTGCCATGATGGTCCATGTGGGGGGCACTTTGTAAATAAGAGAAATGGGTACAAGTTTATTGTCCTGCCATAATCAAGGATGCCATGGAATATGTAAAGAGCTATGATTGTTTCCAATGCATGTGATGACCATCGCAATTAGATGGGATTTTAATGAAATTACCATTGGTATTGGAACCCTTTGATAAATGGGCCCTTGATTTTGTGGGATAAATAAATCCCTCTTCCTACCATAACTCCTACATCCTTGTATGTATTTATTATGTTACAAAGTGGATGGAGGCCAAGGAACTCCCAACTACAATTGAGCAAGCTACGACATAATTACTTGTTGAAGATATCTTCACATGGTTCATGATACGTTAGTAAATAGTTATTCATATGGAGGAACTTAGTTCCCTTTGAGTCTCATTGGAAAATTTATGGAAAAATATGAGATAAAACACAGGGTTAATACACCAAATCACTTACTAGATAATGGGCAGGTGGAAGGGACAAATAGAATTCTTGAGGCTGTCATCAACAAGACTGTTTGAATACACCTCAAGGATTGGGCCAAAAATATCCCTAAAAATATATGGGCCTATTGGAAAACATGGAGACCACTACTGGATACACACCATATGAACTAGTATATGAGAATAGAGTATTGTTTCCAATTGAAATAGAAGTCAAGACACTCAGAATAATTGTCAGACTTGGAAAGGACTTATTTGAAGCCCAAAAGAAGAGACTTGTCCAAATCAATGAGTTAGATGAGCTTTTCCATGCTACAATGCATCAAACAAAAATAATACAACATCAAATACCTTGGTGGCACAAAAATTTCATTAAGAATAAGAAATTCAAAGCTAGAGACTAGACCTTGCCAATTGACTCCAACTTCAAGGATCTGAAGGGAAAGTTTCACACTTGATGGCCCAGGCTCTATGAGATTGATATTTTATATGATAATGGAGCCATAAAACTTCGCACCATCAATAAAGAGAGGACTCCTCTTGTTAGTGTCCTGTGATTTGGCAGATTGGCATACCAAATGATAAGGTAACATGAAACCAATCTTTAGAGTTCTAGGACCTAACCTTTCTAGACTCAGAGAGGGATCTCTCAAATTGTTTTGCAAGGTTATGTGCTTGTTTTCTTTTAAGGGTTGATTTTAGGCTAGTTATGAAGTATGAGGTTTTGTTGTTTGTTTTGGTTGGGTATGATGATCAAAGAGCATAGATAGGATGGGAAAATATCTAAGTCATTTGGCAATGGAGTCAAATTAAAGTCATGATAGGTTTATCAATGGATCAGGGAGTATCATAGGGAAAATCTAACTTGGCCAGTGGATCTTCAAATTTTTCGGGATAATGAGGTGAACATTAAGGATAGGAATGAAAAGTAGGACAAAGAGAAATTAAGAATTCTTTATCATGTACTTTAAACAAGAAACATATTTCAAGGTATCTGTTTTGAAGCAAGCCAAAGAAAAGGGAAAACCATAGAATTATTTGGACATACTTTTAATAATAAAACCTTTCAGACAACAATCCAGTAATCAAAATACTACTTTCAGATAATAAAACATATAAGATGAACAATGAGAGCAGCCTAAGATCAAACATAAATAATATAATATGCTTTTGACAAACCCTCTAGGAATCTTTAAAGAAACCTTTTGAGGCAGTCCAAAGGACAGGGCGCACCACAAACTTCCCTGTTTTAGAATCTACTAAGCATACTCTGAAAATATCTTTCAAAAACAATATCTCAAGTTGTACTCAAAGGAGCATGGACTCACCACTTAATTTCTTGGTTTCACTCTATTGAAATCATTCCTCAAAACAGCCTCTCAATCCGTACTCAAAGGAACATGGAATTATCAAAAGGGAGACTCCTTGGTTATACTCTATTGAATTGTTTCTAAAATAACAAGCTAGATGGAACTGGAGGGAAATTAAGAATCCTCCAATTAGACCTTGCAGAAGAAAAAATTAAGACAGTGAAGAGTAAACATAACTAAGGTGATTTCAAAAGACATTTCTTAGCCTAAAAATTTTACTCTACTGTAACAAAGAAAGATGGAAACATAATGAAAATGGGAAATAACAATAACAAATATAATCACTTCATCAATATCCAATCTCAGGTATCCAGTGATCTAGCCTCCTCCATCAACAAACAAATCAGGGCATCCATAAGATCCAAGACATCAATTTTCCTTCAGCTTCCAAGAAACTATGTATTACTTCAAAGAGTCATCAAATGCCAACAATACAATGAGTTCTAATGCGGTATTTATGCTACAAATGAGGAGGTGAAGCTTAATATAGGATTTGAGTATCATTTATTACATAGTAAATGCATTCCTAACCTTGAAAACCATGCAAGGACTAAGGCAGGAATATCTGCAACTACTTCTCTGTTTCAATAACTCTGTATTAACTATTCTAACTCTTATTCTTTAACTATTATAATAACTACCTTGAAATATATAAAATATCTTCTAACTGTGTAATAACTACCCAATGCCATTATGAAAATAAAACATATTGTAGGTGGCAGTTTAGTCTTTGTAGAAGTAAATGCTTCTTTGTTGAGTTATCCGAGGCTTTCAATGGATTAAGTTGCCTTTTTTTTAATCATAAAACTCAGTATGAGGCCTTTAACCTTGATTTATCCTTAATATTCTATCTTAATGCCTTTATATTATGTTTCTTCTTATGACTAGTTTGTTCATTTATTCCTGATCTTCAGGCCTTTGAATTTCATCCTTAATCATTGTTTTAAGGGCTAATCCTCTTTGTTTATCCTTTGATTTATAATTAGCCTTTTGATCCTTCTTTTCTTCATTTATTTATTGCTTCATCTGACTACAATTGTCTTTTGCGCGCAGGGAGGGTTTCTTCATGGTACTGGAGGGTTTTGTAACCCATCGATGATCATGATTCATCGAGGTTAAACCTTTATGTAACCCTCCTAGCCTTTTAATGCAGATTCACCTCTTGGATCGTCATCCAGAGGATATTTTGATCATTGTAATGCCTCTATGGGCATCACTGCCATTGAAAACCTGCAAAAACACAAAACAACGTTAATTTAAAACCTACGGGAGTGGTAAAACTGCACTTTTTGGGGTTCTGAGGCATCGGGGGGAGATTTGAAGAGGGAGAGAGGGTGCAGAGGGAAGGTTTTGTAGGCAGAATCATGGGGAAAATGAAACAGAGGTGAAGAACTTTGAATTTTGGCGCAGAGGTGAAAGGCAGTTTTTGAAAACTGGGGTGGTTCATGGCGTAGATGATGAGCGGAAAGTGGTTTTGAGATTATCGAGCATGATTCCACTAGGCGATCGCCACGTGTCCAGGGAAAAACCGCTTTTTTCGCATGGGTCAAGGGCATTAAACTTTGACGCAAAATTCTGCGCGATATGAGTTTGAGCCGTCGGATCTCAAGAGGTGAGATCGATGGTGCAGAAGGCTTTAAGGACCAGGGTGTAGATCTTTGGAGTGGAGCCTAGGACAGGTGTCAGGATTTAATTTGATGAAGGTTTAAGCGGAGAGCGGGGCCCAAGCGTGATGACGTATGCAGGTTTGTCGGGTAGCGTGGATTTGTGCTGATGCGGGATAAAGGGCGGTGATATGATGGTTGTTGGATCAGGGTTCAGGGATCTGAATCAACGATGGATGCAGCTCGGAAGAAAACAAAGAGGCAAGGTAAGGTAAAGGGGCCCACTTTAATTTTTCAAAGGTTTGGAGGGGTTTTTGTAAGTTTCATGAGGGCTTAAATAATATGAAAGGGTGGAGTTTATTCGAAATGGGGAAGGGGCTAGAAAACAGGCGGAGGAAAATGATCCTGTGGGAGTAGAGGGGACCGAAGGCTAAGATGAGAAGGGGATTAAGAGAAAAGAAGAAGGTATTTTTTACAAAGAGGGCGGGTATATTATAAAAAAAAAAAATTATAAGGTTTTTAGAGGATCCGGTAGGCTAAAAGTAAGAGTTTTAAATAATTTAAAAAAAAAAGGATTTTTACATTGTTTAATGCTTTTTAGAAGAAATATGATGAATGAGGGGGATTATGAGGATTTTGAGAGGAAAAATCGAGTGAATGAGAGTGTAGATAAGGTGATAAAGTGAGACAAATAGGCCCAAAATGGAGTCTTCTTTTGAGCAGCAGGGTAAACTGAGAAGGCAAAGATGAAGCTTTTAGTGAAACAGTTAGGTTTAGGATAATGAAGGCAGTGAGATTTATAGAACTCACAATGTTTCTTAAATATTGTTTCTAGAAATCTATGATTTAGAACTTAGTCATCTTTTGATATCAACAAAATTACTGATGACTAACAGTGGCTCCACTTCGAGAGGGAAGCTTTCTTTTCAAGGTGTCCAGAACCTCCAGTTTATCAAATCTCTGAGTTTCAGTAGACCAATGCCTTATCCATTGTGAAAATTTCCCATATTTTTCTCTCTTACTGATAATTTCTTTGAAGTGATAACCTTGAAAATCTGCAACATATGAGTTTTTTCAATCAGCATTTCTACCTACCCAATTCTACTTGTCCTAACATTTTTTCTTCTTTGAGTGCATTTGGATTGACAACTCTTGACATTTTATTTTTGAAAACAAAAATAAACTACTCAATCCTATCCTTATTTCTTCCAAGAGTTCATATTAAGTTGTTGAAATCTTTTTATTTTCTACTTAAACCACTTGACTGCCAAGATTAAACTGTTTGGCAGTCTTTTTTCTCTAACTATTGACATGAAATTTAAAGCATGGTCAAATCATGATTATATAGTCTGATTAACCATGGTTTTGGAATTTAGAACAACTACAAAAATCATTATTTGCATAAAAGAAAATTTAGAAAAATAAGGTTGTGATTTGTCCTTTATGAGGCATCCTTATCTATCTCTTTGGTTCTATTTTGAGAATGTGGAACCAGCATCTTTATATTTTCCTAATTTACCCTTTTGATAAGTCAAGTCTGAAATAATATTGACAATCATTGCTTCTACTAACTTATCAACATAAATTTAAAGCATGTTTAGCCATGATTAGGCTAGATGACTGAACAAGGTATCATTTTGAATCAGCAGTGGCATTTAGACTTGCACACTTTCAACAATACTGTTTTTTGGATATGGGGCTGTACCTCTTTTGAATTTTCCCTCTTTTTTCTTTCTTTCAATGGCTTTGTATTTTCTCTCCTTTTTCAAAACAATTTAAAACTAAAATATGCTCAAAGGCTGAGCTTATTTTCATTCCTATCTATCCTAATATAAACTATACATGATATACATTCAGCTGGTGAAATCTCTTTTCCAATACATCCAATCAAGTAGATTATTCCATGAGGGATCTTGTTTCAACTCCTTGAGGGTGCTAACAAAATTAAAAGGCCACTCCCACTTTATTCATGTTTGAACAGTAGTGCCTAAAATGTTCTTTAATCCTTGCATTAAACTTCCCTTGACATATTTTACTCCCTCTCCAACTACCCTTAAGAAAATAGCATAGGGATCTTGAAATAACACCTGGTTTACAGGTTTACAAAATAAGCTTGATCCAGGACTGATTTTTCCTCCACTTTGCTGAACTTAGGACTCTTTTGGGAAAGAAAACCCACCTCTTCCTTAGGATCACCATCTGTACTGGCTGACTCATCATATATTTCAGTGTTGTCTTCTAGAAAAACTTATATGTTCTAATGGAGTGGGATGAAAACTGTGTGAAGGTGATCACATTAGTGAGCAGGGGTATCCTCTGGCAATAAATCTTATTGAGCAGGAGGTGTAGCAGCTCTTATGTGATCATAAATTTTTTTGCCTTCATCTGCAATCTGAAACTCAAGGGAACTTGGTGGTTGTGAATCTGAATATAAGGATTATTCCATGTTCCAACTGATTTCCTCAACCTTTTCAGGAGAAGGCTTCTTATTTTCAACTTTCTCAAGAAGTTCCTCATCCTCTTCAACCTTAATATCGAAACTGAAAGAGTGTTGATTTCCAATTATATGAAAGTAATTTCTGATGGACTGTATGGGTTGATTTCTACTTTCAAGATTATGATAGTGAAATTTGACCCACCAATTAGCTGTTGATTGCTCTGCATGATTAGCTTCTATTTGGAAGTTGTTGATTGCTCTGCATGATTAGCTTCTATTTGGAGAACATCATCATCATCAAATTTATCAAAATTTGGAGAATCATCAACATAAATAATCTCACCAATCAAACATATTGGATTATCAGTTTGTTTTTCTTTGAATTTTTCAACATGTTCACTTTCTAATTTATGGTAGATGTCACTAGTAGGCGAATGAACATAAATGTTTTGTTTACATGAAAATTTGGAGGCTGGCTGCATCTTTAGTGCCTGATTGATTTCATATTCAGTTAAAAGAGGAGGCATATTTCTTTTCCTTTGGATAGAAGTACAACAATTCTCTTTTTCTTGTAAAGGTTGATTTTGAGGCTGAATGTTTTCTTGAGCCTCACTTAGAAGAGATGGTGAATCATCAATGGTTCCCTCAGAGTGATCTTGTGGATTTTCTTCTATTTTTTGATTGGATTCTTCCTCAACTAACTCCTCTGGGCTGTTATGATCGCTACCTTGAGAATGAAATGCATGGAATTCTTCTAATAAATCTTCAGGATGCCAATTCCCTAAATTTTCATCAATTGTTACAAGGTTTTGTATGAAATCTTCAAATTGATCACAAAAATTTTCAGTTAATGATAAGGATGGATATTTTAGTTTATAATGCTCATAAAATACCTAGTGGAGGTCCCTCAAGGAAAACAAGTTATCGGGTTTTAGCCATTCATACCATTCTCTTGCCTTACCTTCTAAAGTTATCATAAACTTTGTCATGAGGGAATCCCAGTGCCATTCAACCTTTAACCCCCATACATGTATATGAAATTTGATGAGATGTAACAAGGGGTCATCAAATTTTTCATCTTTAAAGATAGGTAGTTTTTTCATCCAATTTATTTGAGGCATTTTGTGTGGGAATCTAGGGATATGATCTCTGTTCATTGGATCAGATCTCCTCTGTATCCTTGGATCCATCTTTGTTAATTAGAAAGGATCACTGTGTCTTTTCAACCAATCTAGAGTTCTCTACCAATGGAGTCTTTTGGTCTATTGAGGGTTGCGGAGTCGCCAGGTGGAAGTTTTGAACTCAGCTGTCCACCATCAGCATGATTGGGATTGGTCAATGCATTTCCTAGAGAGTTTACAAGGACTAGTGAAGTAATAGGCCTACTGGAGGATAGTGGAGTTTCCAGGTGGAAATTTTTAGTTTTTTGAAGGTGAAATGTGTTATGGTCCACCACCAATAAGTAATAACACCAATCTGGGAATTTTTTGGGGTTTTCTGAGTTTTATGTGAGTTTATGGTTTGTAAGAGTATCCTATCCCTTAATCATCATTTAGCTAAGATGGTGAATCAAATAAAGTGTACTCTAAGGATATCAGCTGAGTTTCCTTGTGATTGATAATGGTTTCTAGAGTCCTAAGGTGTACTTAGTTTGTCACTAACTCAGAAGGTCCCACCGTGATCGCCAGAATTTTATTTATGGCGATGAGGTCGCAAATAAACCACCAAATGCTATTTAGGCAAGGGTTTTTGTGTTTTTGAGGAATGTTTAAGCATGAACTTACTCATAGGTCCCACCGTGATTGCCCGAATGTTAGTGTCTTGTGATTTGGCAGATTGGCATACCAAATGACAAGGTAACATGAAACCAATCTTTAGAGTTCTAGGACCTAGCCTTCCTAGACTCAGAGAGGGATCTCTCAATTTTTTTTGCAAAGGATAAGTTCTTGTTTGATTTTAAGGGTTGATTTTAGGCTAGTTATGAAGTATGAGGTTTTTTTATTTTTTTTGGTTGGGTATGATGATCAAAGAGCATAGATAGGATGGGAAAATATCTAATTCATTGGGAAATGGAGTCAAATGAAATTCATGATAGGTTTATCAACGGATCGTGGAGTATCATAGGGAAAATATAACTTCGCCAATGGATCTTGAAATTTTTTGGGATAATGAGGTGAACATTAAGGATAGGAATGAAAAGTAGGACAAAGAGAAATTTAGAATTCTTTATCATGTACTTTAAACAAGAAACATATTTCAAGGTATCTGTTTTGAAGCAAGCCAAAGGACAGGGCAAACCATAGACTTCTTTGGATATAATTTTAATAAGCAAACCTTTCAGACAACAATCAAGTAATCAAAAGACTACTTTCAGATAATAAAACATATAAGATGAACAATGAGAGCAGCCTAAGATCAAACAGAAATAATCTAATCTACTTTTGACAAACCCTCTAGGAATCTTTAAAGAAACCTTTTGAGGCAGTCCAGAGGACAGGGCACACCGTATGATTCCTTGGTTTAGACTCTACTAAGCATACTTTGAAAAAATATTTTAGAAACAATATCTCAAGTTGTACTCAAAGGAGCATGGACTCGCCACTTAATTTCCTGGTTTAACTCTATTGAAATCATTCCTCAAAACAACCTCTCAAGCCATACTCAAAGGAACATGGACTTACTAAAAGGGAGACTCCATGGTTATACTCTATTGAATTATTTCTAAAATAAAAAGCTAGATGGAACTAGAGGGAAATTAAGAATCCTCCAATCAGACCTTGCAGAAGAAAACATTAAGACAGTGAAGAGTAAACAGAACTAAGGTGCTTTCAAAAGAAATTTCTTAGCTTAAAACTTTTACTCTACTGTAACAAAGAAAGATGGAAACATAATGAAAAAAGGAAATAACAATAACAAATAGAAGCACTTCACCAACAGCCAAGCTCAGGGATCCAGTGATCTAGCCTCCTCCATCAAAAAATAAATCAGGGCATCCACAAGATCCAAGACATCAATTTTCCTTCAACTTCCAAGAAAATATGTATTACTTCAAAGAGTCATCAAATGCCAACAATACAATGAGTTCTGATGCAGTATTTATGATGCAAATGAGGAGGTGAAGCTTAAGATATGGTTTGAGTATCATTTAATATAGAGTAAATGCATTCCTAACCTTGAAAACCATGTAAGGCCTATGGCAGGAATATCTACAGCTACTTCTCTGTTTCAATAACTTTGTCTTAACTTCTAAGGGAAAATAGGTGAAGAGTTTTAATTTAAGGCCTATTCTCTAACTATTACAATAACTGCCTTGACAGATATAAAGCCTTTATGAAAAGAAAACATGTTGTAGGTGGAAGTTTAGTCTTTGTAGAAGTAAATGCTTCTTTGTTGAGTTATTCGAGGTTGTCATTGGATTAAGTTGCCTTTGTTTTTATCATAAAACTTAGTATTAGGCCTTTAACCTTGATTTATCCTTAATATTCTGTCTTACTACCTTTATCTTCTGTTTCTGCTTATGACTTTTTTGTTCATTTATTCCTGATGTTTAAGCCTTTGAATTTCATCCTTAATTACTATTTTAAGGGATAATCCTCGATGTTTATCATTTGATTTATAATTAGCATTTTTATCCTTCTTTTCTTCATTTCTTTATTGCTTCCTCTGACTGCAATTGTCTTTTGTGCACAGGGAGGGTTTCTTCATGGTACTAGAGGGTTCTGTAACCCATCGATGATCATGATTTATCGAGGTTAAAACTTTATGTAACCCTCCTAGCCTTTTAATGTAGATTCACCTCTTGGATCGTCATCCAAAGGATATTTTGATCATTGTAATCCCTCTGTGGGCATCACCGCCATTGAAAACCTGCAAAAACACAAAACAACATTAATTTAAAACCTGCGGGAGTGGTAAAACTGCACTTTTCAGTGTTTTGAGGCATCGGGGGGCGATTTGTAGAGGGAGAGAGGGTGCAAAGGGAAGGTTTTGTAGGAGGAATCATGGGGAAAATCAAACAGAGGTGAAGAACTTTGAATTTTGGCGCAGAGGTGAAAGGCGGTTTTTGAAAACCAGGGTGGTTTATCGCGTAGGTGATGAGCGGTGAGTGGTTTTGAGCTTATCGAGCGCGATTCCACTAGGAGATCGCCGGGTGTCCAAGGCGAAACCGCTTTTTTCGTGCGCGTCAAGGGCATTAAACTTCGGCGAAAAATTCTGTGCGATATGAATTTGAGTCGTCGGATCTCAAGAGGTTAGATCGACGGTGCAGAAGGCTTTGGGGACCGGGGTACAGATCTGTGGAGTGGAGCCCAGGACAAGTGTTAGGATTTCATTTAACGAAGGCTTAAGAGAAGAGCGGGGCCCAGGCATCATGACGTATGCAGGTTTGTCGGGTAGTGCGGAGTTGCGCTGATGTGGGATGAAGGGCAGTGATATGATGGCCATTGGATCAGGGTTCAGGGATCCGAATCAACGGTGGATGCAGCTCGAAAGAAAAAAAAGAGGCAAGGTAAGGTAAAGGGGCCCACTTTAATTTTACGAACGTTTGGAGGGGTTTTTGTAAGGTTTGTGAGGGCTTAAATAATATGAAAGGGAAGATTTTATTCGAAATGGGGAAGGGGCTAGAAAATGGGCAGAGGGAAACGGTCCTATGGGAGTAGAGGGGACCGGGGGCTAAGACAAGAAGGGGCTTAAGAGAAAAGCGGAAGGTATTTTTTACAAAAAGGGCAGAAAAGGTTTTTAGAGGATCTGGTAGGCTAAAAGTAAGAGTTTTAAATAATGTAAAAAAAAAAGGATTTTTACATTGTTTAATGCTTTTTAGAAGAAAGATGATGAATGAGGGGGATTATGAGGGTTTTGAAAGGAAAAATGGAGTGAATGAGAGTGTATATAAGGTGATAAAGTGAGACAAACAGGCCCAAAATGGAGTCTTCTTTAGAGCAGCAGGGTAAACTGAGAAGGAAAAGATGAAGCTTTTACTGAATAAGTTAGGTTTAGGATAATGAAGGCAGTGAGATTTCTAGAACTCACAATGTTTCTTAAATATTGTTTCTAGAAATATAGGATTTAGAACTTAGTCATCTTTTGATATCAGCAAAATTACTGATGACCAACACCTCTAATGTTAAAATAACATAGAATTTGACTGTATTATAAACCTTTTTCCATATTATCCTTTTGAAGGAGAAGCACCAATGGATGGATTGACCTAAAGATCATCGAAAAAGGATAATTTTTTTTTGGAAAATTCGTTATTATTCAATAAATAATAATAATAATAAAGGGAAAATAAATTCATGGACAGAACGACACTTCACATCTTTATTATGGTTGTGTCAAGATCCTTCTTTTCCCATAACTCCTTTACAAGTTTTCTTCCACTAATAAATTTATTTTAAAGATATATTCATGATAGGATAATGTTCTTGTTGCAACCTTATTTATAAAAATTGATTATATAACCCAATTGCTACAACTCTATCACTGAACTCCCATTGTTGCAACTTTTTTGTTGTGCAACCATTACTACAACTCAACGACCAGAAGTCAGTTGTTCCAAATATTTATTTTCATTTTTGAAACCTTGTTGATATCCTTTTATTGTTGTATCTCAGCGATGAAAAAACATTTGCTGCAACTCTAGAGAACCATTGCTAAAAATATGGAAGCATTGTTGCTAGAAATATGGAGCATCATTTCTACAAATATGCTACTACAATTTTGATAACTAGAATGGGTGACAACAATTCTTGTTGTGATACCATGAAAAAACCTAGATGAAACTCTACCAACACCATTTTTGTGACTCTGAATGTTATTGGTGCAATTGTGAGACGATGTTGTAACTCTAGGTCTATGCAGCAAATAAGGGAATACATTACAACTCTGATTCTAGTGGGGATCCTAGTTGTCTTATGGGGCCAAATGCGATGGAGGTGCGAACCACTAGTGTAGTGAATATAGGAGACATTAAAACCACTTACGGTAAGTCAGGACGCATGTCTCCTGAACTGTGTAATGAATGATATTGGTTGGTATTATTTGAATTTACCTTGATTTGTACCCCTCACATCATTATTGTTCCCACTAACCTATGGAATTATTTCCTAAACCACACCTTCCATAATTGGAAGCCTCCACCCTTTAGACCATTCATTGTTTATTTGCAGTCATATTTTCAATGAGATCTAAGTAGGATAGATGGGAGGCTTGCTTAACCATATGGAACATATAGGGTCACTATTACTAGAGCCATATGGCCATACCAATGAGATTTTTAAGCAAGAAGGATGGATAGAGTATACAAAAAAACTACAAGGGTATGACAATGACATGAACCTCAAATACACATGAACTTCATTGAAGATAGGTCTAAGGTGGTAGGGATATTGGTACTTGTAAGAAAGGAGTTGATTTCTTAGGTAACAAGGCTTGCACACAAATGAGAATGATAGTAATATAGAAGGAGGTAAAACCACGAAATCATGCAACAATTCCTCAAGACAGGAGAAGCCCTAGACAAGAGTAGAGTAGGGTTTTATAAGAGGTCACTACCAACTCCTTAGGGGGATATGGCCTTAGTAGTGTAATGATACATAACTTGTGAAGGATTCCATGGAGTAGTATACCTATAATACCTTTGGCTACAATAATACCACTTACAGCATGACAGGTTGATCAATTTTTCCTTCTTCCTTGGAGAAATTTGTATAACATGAAATCACTAGTATAGAAGTTCGCCTGACCATGAGAAACCATCTCACATTGTGGGCTCATCAAGATTTTGGTTGAACACACATTGCACAAATAAGGAAGATTTTGGAGTGAAGTGGTAAGGGTACTGGTTGAACTATAATTTCCGACAACTCCATCTAGAGAAGCCATAATTATTGCAACTCCATAATGATACAACACATATGAAACTCCATAGGCTGTAACTTCAGAGGATGGACCTCTATATGATTTAGAAACCCAAAAAGTGGCCAAAAATATAGGATATTTAGACATATAGTACATTGTTGCAACTCCATTGGCCACATAATATGCTACTGTGTTGATTGAAGTAGAATTTCTAGAGGGTTTTAACCACAGAGAGATGAAGGACACTGTGATAGTGATGTGGAGATAATAGGAAGAAAACCCACAACAAAGAGACTATATAGAATTAATAAGAGGTCGGATTAAGTGCTTGTTCCAAGTAATAAAAGAACTAGATACACCCCCATTGTTGTAACTCTACAAATACTAGAAGAAATATTTGTTGCTCCATAAGTACTAGCAAGGGTATAAGTATAAAGAGTTGTGGGATAAGAATAAACCCTTTCTACTACACAATAACCACCAGGGGTAGAAACAAAGGAACCCCCTACTACTCCATAAGCACCAGTAGGGGTAATGGAGGAAATACACTCCACTCCTCCACAAGAAGTAATAGACATAATGGGTGATGGTCTAAAATTTGTTGAACCTACATTTGATGAGGAAATGAAGAAAAAATACCTTTTTGAGATGAAATACCCAGCAAAGGAAGCTCTTAGAGAAGGTATTTTTTCAATTCTATAAGTAGATCAAGAGGAAGAGGAATATGAAAAAGTGGTCACTGTTATCCAAAGAGAAGAAAAGGTTGCAACTCATAAAGTATAAGAGATCATTTCTAGCCCATAACTATAAAATACACCCAAGGTTAGGAGATATAAAATAGTAAGTAATATTTTTCTTATTCCCTTGTATACATTGGTTTTTAGGAAGAATCAGATGATTGAAATGGAGAATAGGAAACTTCAAATTGTTGTTAAACTATTAGAATATCAATTGATGAAGGGTAGGAACTTTGAGAGGTTAGATTTCTTTTCCTAGGCAACATATTTCCTTATTGCAGAAGAACCTCTCCCATAAAAAAATAAATAAAAAATAAATAAAAATAAAAATAAAAAATAAGATATCCCGGACTTAAAAAAGAGAAATCCAAGATGTGGTTGTCTAGATAGAATAAACGAGGCATACCCAGACTAAATTTATACCCAAACTAAAGCAAAAATAATATAAGAGAAGGCCACCACAATTGAGATTCTTGATAAATGGGTGAGAGAAAAATAAGACATATGGAACCAATTTATAACATCTTATGAAGAGGGTATGATGCCTATTAAGGAATATCAATAGATTTTTATAGCATTAAGGGAGAAGTGGGATAAATATTTTTAAACCCATGGGATTCAATAAGAAGAGGTAAGAATGGAAGAAAATAAAAAAATTGACCTTGAGAAACAAGTAAATAAGTTGGAAATTGAAAATTCTAGAAATATCAACCGTGATGATGGTTGGAAGTTAGGTAAGAGTTGGACCCCGGGACTCGCTAGGTAGTTTCTATTTTTTTTTTTTACCCAAATTTTTTAAATTAATTTATAATTTTATTTTATTTTTATTTATTTATTTATAAAAAAATTATTTTATTACATAATAATTTATGAAACCCCCCTTCTTAATAATATATTTAATTCTCTTTATTTGTATTCACTTATGCAAAATTAGGCCCCTCCTAGGTAACTCTATTTATTTATTATTTTTAGATTTTATATATTATTTAATTAAGTTATTAATAATTTTTTTTTTCTCAATAAATAATTATTAATTAATTAATTTTATATTATTTTATTTATTAATTTAAAATCTTCACCCGAACCTATTACCTATCATATTTCTAATTATAAACCCCTTTTTAACAAATTTTTATTTATAAATTTTTTATTTAATTTATTTATTTTCAACTAACTAACTAACTAACAAATTTTCCAACGACTAGTTCTTAACAGCTAGTTTTTAACGGCTAGTTCTCAATGGCTACTTCCGGGTAATGATGCATCTCCTCTATTTATTCTTTGAGATTGATTATCTCTCCACCTTGTCCTGAGGATGAACCACATTAGCTAGTTCGAAATGTCGACCTAATCCTAACAATGTGATTAATTCGAAAGCATTTTTTATCTAAATTCAACTTTGCTTATTATTTGAGTCATATCTTAGTTTCAGAGCTCCCTTGCCTCATTAGAATATTCTCTTACAAGAAAAATTTACAATGTTTTAAAGAAAAAATGTAATGACCAAGAAATCCTTGGAGATTACATCACCTGCAACCTTTTTGGAAGCATATTATGCATGTAGTGAATAAAAGAACCTCCTTTGTGATTTGTATCAACATAGAGTTTTATTATTTGGTGATCCAATATGGAATCCTAACCACTTTGTGGGGAATATCCAACTGACATTATGTGTGTCTTGTTTAAGAAACCATGTTGATTGAGCATCTATTCACAAAATTGCAAAGAAAAACATCATCAGCAACTTATGGATTAGAGGAGAATTTCACAGGAATATATAAGTTATTAACATACATAAATAATGGAAATCCTCTTCACCACATAACAAATTCATGAACAAGAAGAGAACATGCCATTACACATTGAAAGGTACCAATTAAAGTACTAGAAAAGTAAGCCATGGTAGGATGCATAGAAATATGGAAACAAGCCAATGAATATGTCCAATAGAGAGACCCATTTAATTCTAGTAATCTAAATCCACCACTAGAGAGGGTGTGAAAACATATCAAGTGCATGGAAAGCAATAGAAATAACTAGACAAGTCTAAGTTTCCACTATCCAATGATCTAGATACCTATCAGGGAGTATAGGAAAGACTACAAGTTTTATAGGAGGGAGGAACTAGCCTAGTAGAATTACATTAGTGCAAGATGAGTCTACTTCCATGCTAATGAAGCAAGGAAAACCGAATACAAGCTCAACAACCTGAAAGGAAGCCTTTCCTCCTCAGACTCAGAATAATTGTTGGTTGCATGGGGACATGCAATCAGTTCGGTTGGGGGAAGATGATGGGTGCTAAAATTGACATATTTTCAACACCCATCCAACACCTTTAGTATACCTTTTTCTTGTTCCCATCTCATTTTGAAACCCGTTTCATCCATAATGGTGAATTTTTTTATCAAGGTATAATTTTCCCCTTAATATTTCATTTCAATATTTATTCTTATGAATTTTCAATAGATCACTGCCTTTTTGTGCTAACATTTGTATATAGGAAAAAAGCTACATAGATACCCTCCGAGCATGGGTGCTACATTTCTCTTAACAATTGTTTCAACTCTCCATGGGACATAGGTGTTGCAACTCTCTCAATAGTTGTTACAACTCTCTAAGGGACATTGTTAAGTCCCTATAATACTAGTATAGCCACCTTATTGTTATTGTTAGTGTAGCCCCCTTATTGTTATTTTTATAGGTCAATTTGGGCATCATTCCCAATGAACTGGTCAAACTGTACATCATCCCCAGGACAAATGAAATAGGGTCTATCATCCCCTCTAATTTCAGTTGCTACATGCCCTAAGACAAGAAAAAATCATTCATGACTTACATTGCAAGGTTTCCAGGCTTTGAAGTATATGTTATATCACTTATGAGCTCACCAACGTAGCCTCTCAAGGGAATAATTGCTTTGCATATGTAGCTCCCTCCAGTCAAGGGTGCTTTGCAAAGAAATTCCTGACATTCGAGAGTGTGTTGGTCAAATGGGAGCGAAATTCTCATTGTTCTGAAATCTCCACATGGACAGTGCCTTCTAGAAGAGTCCATATGTGTCAAAATTTTAAACCATGTGTCCATCTAACACCTCTAAGCTTGGGAACATTTCTTTCCTATTATTAGAAAGTAATTGATTGAGAAACTACCATCAATTTCCCTATAAATTGAGCACAGATCCTAGTGCTAGGGAAGGAAGAAATTTGGTAAAGAAATGTTGTTGGATTCTCAATTGAGTGTGTTATAAGAGTAATATGCTGCTGGTGAGATGTTTATTGTGATGAGGCTAGGATGATGCTGGAGATGGTGACATCAAATCGATCATTGGTTGTAACCTTCCCTTTCTACTCATTAATAAATATTGTTGTTCATTTTCCCATATATGTATCTATTTATGTTTCTATTTCTCATATGATGGATTCTTAATTGATATATATGTTTCATGTTCAATCGATTTAACTGATTAAGATAAATAGGCATTTGTATATTGCAATCTCTTTGTTGTTTAGTGTTTATACTTGTAGGAACTACTCTAGCGATCTAAGTTAGATTGGAAGCTACAACAAAAGCGACAGAAGGAGAATAGAAAGCGCTTGGATCACAAGTAGGTTCCTCTATATTTCTATGTGTCTATTTACTCTTAGAGAAAGTTTCTGTAAAGTATTTGATCTATTATTCTAAATTAATAACACCACATTTATGGAATTTGATTTATTCGTAATTCATAATTCCGCATAACAAATTGATGACTCTGCTGGGGAGTTTCCTTATTATTCCTGGTGTTTTTACCTTTTCTTATCCACCCAATAGAATCTACTATCAATTATTAGAATTTTGAATCAAATAATTGCATTAGAAGTGTGTTCAGTAGCTTCAATTTTCAATATCTATTGTGCGCAATGCACTATTTCTCAAGACACAGTGCTTTGCATAGCACTGTCTCCCACTCAGGGGTGCTTTGCAACACACTGTCTCCCCTTAAAGACTGTGTTCCCCCCTTAGCCAACCAAATTCCCTTTGAATTTTTCATTTCCATCATACTCAGCCTTTTGTTTTTTGTGTTTTCAATTATCTGATACCTCATAGAGACCAGTGATTTTTCCTGATTCTTCCTCCTTTGAAAATTAAGTTTGTTCAATGTCTCTTTAAGTGTTTTTATTTACCATTGACAAATCAAATTCAAAGTATTTTATTTCTGCATTAGATCCATTTGTTTTCGTAAATGGATTTGTTGTTAAATTCATTCTTTCCTGTAGGAAAAATTGTAGTTCCATTCTTCGTTTTTCCTAAAAGAGAAATTGTTGTTAATTTCATCGTTTCTCAAAGAAGAAAGCATTTGTTTTTTGTTGATTTGATGCATATAGTTTCCTTTTTGTATTAACATTAAGGGGACTGAAAAGAAAAACTTTCATTTTCATATAGTGAATTGTGTGTTTTTCATAGGAACAAATTAGGAAAGCTGCATATTAGTTTGTGCTCTTTGTTGTTTGCTCTCAAAACTGATTTCTCTTTCCCTTTAGTAGCTAGGATTTTCATTGAAGAAGCTAAAATTGAAAAGTTTGCTTATCATTTTAGTTTGAATTTTAGGAATTTCCATCTCATCATCGTGGTGAACCTTGAAAGGAAAATTGATAAACAAGATCAACTTAAAATTGACATCAATTTACCTAAAAAAAAATTGGAACCATAACGATAACATTTAGAAGGTCTAGGCTAGAGACCTGTTTCGGCATCGTTAAGCATAGCAACCGTCGTTAATTGTATGCAATACATTCCGAGTGTGATACCTCATTCCACGTACGTATGTATATCATATCTCGTCCACGTACCTTCGGGTATATCGGGTGGTGTTATAGTACAAAAAGTATAAAGGGGTGCTCTCACTGTGCGGTTTCGCATTAGACGATGCTAATATGAACTTGGGCCTCCAATTACCTTCATGTATATTTGGGAGAAAAAATTTAGGTTGATATCCATCCATAGTGAACCGAGTCGACTGCCTTGTAAATTTTGATACACCAATCACATCATTCAGGGAGATTGCTTGCCCGTACTTCTTCGTTCACCAGGAGGTATTCTGCAGTTCACAATTTCTTGGTAAAACTTTTGCCTAGCATTACCCTTTTATTTTGTTTATTTGTTTTAGTCATTAAATAAATCAGCCATTATGGAAGAAGACAATCCCTTTCCCCATTGTTTTCATAGACTTGCATTGAAACCACCTTTACCACCGGAAGTCACTTCTAGTCAGTGAAGGAGACATCTCTCTACCGAAACCAGTACCATCAGTACCTCTAGTGAAGCATCATCTTCACATATACCAGAGTCAGCACAATTGTTTCTAGAAATATTGGTTATTCTACTATTGTCGATATGGAGTTATCACAGCTACTCATGGTCACAATCCATCCAATTAGTGAGACCATGCCTCTCAAGCCGGATGTTGTTCAACTGGAAATTGATGCAGATCCTGCCTCTTTTTTTCCAGAACATCTACATCCTGAAGTCAAATGATCGGAAGTCATTCCTGTATCGGTCGCCCCATAATCTATTGTAGCCATTTAGTCTCCCATATTGCGTAGTCAACTTCCTAAAATATACTTTGGGCTTGACAGCAAAATCCTTCCACTTGGTTTATTTTCAATTGAATAAATACCACAAGACGAAACAACTTTAACTCCAACTCATTTTGGGGTGGATCTTTACCTGTATGAGTCTTTTACTCAATCACCTACCTCTGCTTTTGTTGATCCTGTTCCTATTCAAGTTCCCATTGATCTAATAGGGTATACATTTAGTCAAGTAACCTTGCCCGAACCAACATCTTCGTTTGGACCATCTATTCCAATTGCGTCAAAACCTACTCTCGCTACCCCGTCGATGTTCACGACTCCACCAGAGTCTTATTTACATGGTGGCCCTATGGTCCCATCTAGTTATAAATCTTTATTTGGAATTTTCTCTAATGCATCTTCAAATCCATGGACTTCACCAATGTCATCGTCTGGTATTCTAGCTGGTAAACCTATAGTGAGTATTGAATGGCTTGATCC
The DNA here is from genome assembly GCA_034641835.2 of Pinus albicaulis. Taxonomy (NCBI): domain Eukaryota; kingdom Viridiplantae; phylum Streptophyta; class Pinopsida; order Pinales; family Pinaceae; genus Pinus; species Pinus albicaulis. The sequence goes on along the minus strand of CM076576.1, from coordinate 526,661,654 downwards.
TTTATATCCATCATCATGGCAATATCAAGTTGGTCCATCTAGGTATATTCCATCCAGTACAATCTCAACTGGACTCCCTGCATTTGGAGAACAATATTTTCCGTCTTATTATACTCCTCATGCTGGGGGGAAACCTATGGTCACCCACTTTTATAGTACTCTGTCATTATTTGGTCATCCTAATATTGAAACGAATGTTTGTCAATGGTAGCCCACTCTACCTCTCCAACCACAAATGGTTGTACACTCGTATCAACCGGTTCAAAATGTTGCACCCACATCAACTCCACCTGTTAATACATCTTTACCCCTTTTACAGACTCAAATTGTTGTACCTCAACCATTTCAGGCGGGTCCTTCAACCCAATACCGTCAATTTTTGGGCCCTCAAACTCCAACTCCTTTGGCTGGTTTACAACAACCACCTGTATCTGGAATCATTTATTGACAATCTATATTACAATATTATGGGATGTCACAGCCACAATCAGTTTATAAATATCCTCAACCGAATCCAAGTTATCCTAATTTGGGTTATAACATTTGTGGATAGACCCCTTGGCAGCCATAGGCACAAATGCCACAACCTTCATTTCAACAAGTATCATACCCAGGTTTTGGTCAACAGAATCCTCAAGCATTTGCTTATCAAAAAAACCCCTATCTGGGTTACCAACAACAGATTCCTTATGGTGGTGCTCAAAGTCCTATTTCCCAAGTAATTCCATCATACCCTGGCTATGCTCAACCCGACCTCAATCGAAAATTTCCCTTTGTTGCAACTTTAGAGTTTTCAGATTTAAACTGACTCACCAATGACCCAATCAACTATGCTCTTTGGTGGCCGATGATACCTCATAAATTACCCTCGTATATTCCTAAGTTCAATGGAAACCCTGGGGAAGACTCGTCGACTCATGTTATGACTTATAATTTAAGGTGTTCATCAAACTCCCTGAATGATGACTTTGTTCGACTATGCCTTTTCCAATGTACGCTCACTGGTCCAGCTGCAAAATGGTACATTGAGTTACCTAGATATTATTTTGATAATTTCACTACCGTAGCTACTGCATTTTTGACCCATTTCCAGCTACCCATACGATATTAAACTGGAATGAAACTCTTGACTTATTTTAAACAGAATAATCCTACTCACATTTTTTATCATATTCATGAGTGGTGTTGTCGTCATAGAATGGTTAATACATTTGTTCCTGATCAGCTCCTTGCTGAGTGGTTCATTAAGGACCTATTACCATATATAACTGAGGATGTGGCTAAGGTTTTTTCGTCACTAAAGAGCAGGTCATTTCTCATGCCAAATATTTAGACTTGATTTATGCTCAGTCTGGCACGCTCTATGAGAAAATTCCCAATGCGCCGAGATATAATTTCATTGTTCCTCCTCCATCAAAGGACTCTCATGCTGGAGACGGTATGATCGGTACTACAAGAAATCATCACACTACTGCATCTGATCCTGCGCCTTCTTGTGAAATCCATGCCATGTCATCTGACGAGGGAAAAAGTGACAAGCAACCCAAAAGTAAGAAAAAAGGGAAATCAAAGAAAATGCAAACTTCTACCCCGCAGGAAAGATCATTTGATAAATCTTCTGGAGGAAACCTCATTACCCATGCATAATATATAATGAGGAACAATTTTTTCGAGATTTTCCTCACCGCGCTAAATTCTCAAAAATGTTTAATACCTCACATGTGTCAGTCGTGTTGACAGATCCATTTCTGAATTCGAACACAAATTTGGTTGCTACGGATCCAACTTCTAGTTCCCAAGTGCTTATGCTATCTGTCACGAATCCATCGATAAATGTTTTGGTGTTAATGTGTAATAAAGATTACAGTAGTTATGCTACTGATCAACCTACTACCTCAACCACAAATCCATCTACGAAATCGATACCGCCACCTGCTATTCTTGAATTAACAGTCAAGCCATCGAAGAGAGTCGTTCATAAATTGACATTTAATCCTTGAGGAAGAGCTGCTAAAAATTATAATATAGTTGAAGATTTGGCTCAATCCCCTTCAGCTATGTCAGCTCTTGAGATGCTACAAAATTGTCCCTCTCAGAAGCAGGCTTCGTTGTCGACAATTGGTGGAATTGATCCAACTAATTCTAATATCGTAGTCTTTAATCATACGGGCTATGTGCCGCAATTACCAGCAAAATTGACATTCTCCATTCAAGTAAATGTTCTCAATCACCTTTTTCATCATAATATTATTGATGAGGGAGCATCTACGTGCATTATGTCTCTAAACTGTTGGAAGTCACTTGGCTCGCTGTGCCTATCGCAATCGCCAACAACATTGAAAGCTTTCGATGGATGTACATATAATCCTTGCGGTATTATCAATAACCTACATGTTGAACTAGGGGGAAAAACAGTGAATTTTGAAGTTGAGGTTGTTGACGGACCCCTTGACTACAATATTCTACTTGGAAGGCCATGGGTATATGCTATGATTGGGATCGTTTCAACATATTTTAGAATGATTTCATTTCCACATAAAGGTGCTATCACAGTCATCAATCAACTATCCTTCTTTGCCTCCAGTTCCCAGGTAACTAGAAGTGTTCCGTTAGTTCACGCACCCCAACTTGCACTTAATAAAATTGTTTTAGGACTCTTAAAGGATTCCACTCTCATGGGAACCTTTGCATTACTCCCGCCTACAACGTCGATAGAAATTGAAAGTATAGAGACTTGTTTCATGATATCTTCCACTCCATCTGGCTTAAGGAAGAGTACGGGTGATTTTGAAATTGTTAAGTTGGATGAGTTTCTACTACCCATCCCTATTGAGCTGGCATAGCAATAAATCTATCTGTCTTGGGCGTCGAATCTGAAATTATCGTCATCAGTCGTTTGGGTTGATCCTTCATTAGATTTTGGTACTCTATCTGATCCTTTTTCCTCAAATTTCTTGATAGATGAGAATATTCTGGAAACCATGATTTCAGAAGAAGAACCATGGGAATATTATCATCATCATTCCCATCTTCCAAATTATGAACAAGATTAAATTAGTGAACTATATCACCCATCGATCAAAAATTTATATTCGAAATCTTTTCTGATTAATGCAATCGATTCTGAGCGAAAATTTTCAAATATTGAACAAACCATTTCTATCAATATATCAACCAAACCCGGAGCTGTAGAAAACATTCATATAGATGTTTCTTTTTCTCCATCAAAACTCGAAACATATTGCTCTCTCTTTCGTGAATTTCGAAATATCTTTCCCTGGTCTTACGAGGAAATTCCTGGTATTGACACTAGTATCGTTGAACACACTATTAATATGTACCTTGATGTCAAGCTGGTATGTCAACACCTTCGTCTTGTTCATTCGAAGAAGGCCACTACCATTAAAGTAGAATTTGAAAAAAATTTGCGTGCTGGTTTCGTTTACCCTGTTCCGCTCACTAAGTGGGTTTCCAACATCGTTCCTGTTATGAAAAAAAAGGAACCATAAGAGTGTGCGTTGATTATCGGGATGTCAATATTTCTTGTCCAAAAGACAACTATCCTACTCCCTTTATCGACTAGATTATTAACGATTGTGCTAGATGCGAAATCTTTTCGTTCATGGATAGATTTTCTGGCTACAATAAAATCAATATCTACCTATAGGACCTATATAAGACAACATTCATCTATCCCTAGGGCACATTCACTTAGCGGAAACTCTCGTCTGGTTTAAAGAACACCAGGGCAACTTTTCGGAGAGCAATGGATTATGCTTTCAATGAAATCAAGCACATTGTTCAACCTTATCTAGACGATTTACCAGCGCATCCGCGAAATCAGACTGATCACCTAAAGAATTTGAGAGCTATCTTTTTACATTTTTTTACACTACAAAATACGCCTCAATTCACATAAATCTGTGTTTTGTGTTGGTTCTGGTTGTTTGCTAAGATTTGTTGCCTAAAAATAAGGAATTCAAATAGACCCAATGAAGGTATAGGCCATTCTTGATTTGCTTGCGTCATCAAATTTTATTCAGTTATAGAAACTTTAGGGAAAGGCCAACTTCCTAAGGAGGTTCATACCCAACTATGCTGAAATGGCTAAAGGATTTACTCGGCCCTTGAAAAATGGGATTCCCTTCCATTGGGACCAAGTTGCGCAAGCTTCTTTTGATGTTGTCAAGGATACTCTTGTCCGGGTGTCGTTAATGTATCCCCCCAATTATCAAAGTGATTATTTCTTATATATCACCATAGCTGATATGACCATTGCTATGGTATTGGTCCAATTAGAAAATGGGATAGAACATCCAATATATTATTTGAGTCGTAATCTCAATGATATGAAAGTGAAGTATTCATATGTAGAAAAGCAGTTGTCCAAGCTGTCCAAATATTTCTCCGCTATATCATGTTCCGGAAGACCATTTTCATTTCAGATTGTAACCATATGACTTACATCTTATCACGTCAATTGCTGGGGGGAAAGCATTCAAAATGGATTTTCATTTTGTAGGAATTTTATTTCGAATTCATCAAATCCAAGTCAATGAATTCTTTAGTTTTGGCTGAACTTATCTGTGACCTTCCCTCTGATAGTATTACTACTACGTTGAAACCATCTATTCCTAACAAGTCTTTGTTTCTAATCAGATCATATGATCCTTGGTATGGGGATTTGATCATTTATCTCCAGACCCTAACTTTTTGGCCTAATACCTCTCGCTCTGACCAATCATGTATTCGATACCAAGCCAAAGATTATCTGATCGTCAGAGATACACTTTATCATCGTGGTGTCGATAAAATTTTAAGAAGGTGCCTCACTCATGAGGAGGCCGAAAAGGTTTTAAATTATTTTCATGCTAGGGCTTGTGGTGGACACTTGTCTGGATACGCTACCGTGTAGAAGATACTCCGTGTCGGTTACTTTTGGCCTACCATATTTCGTGACTGCATTCTCGTTGTCAGAGGTTGTCATGCGTGCTAGATATTTGATCGTAAAATCTGCAAACCACCAACACTAATGCATCATGTTGTCTCTGTGGGACCATTTTCAAAATGGGGCATTGAATTCATGACCTGTAACCCTTGGTTGTCTGGGGGGCATGGTCATATTATTTTTGCAGTAGACTACATTACCAAGTGGGCCAAATTAATGCATGCATTCAAAAACACAGGACAAACAACTACATTGTTTTTCTTTTTTCATGTCATTGCACGGTTTGGGGCCCCACAGGCTATAGTCACAAATCATGGTAAGCATTTTCGTAATCACATGATGACTAAATTGACTGCCAAGTTAGGACTGTCACATGATATTTCTACTCCTTGTTATCCACAATCAAATGGACAAGTTGAGGCTATTAACAAAATTCTTAAACAAATGCTTCAACAAATGATAGGAGTCCATAAACGAATCTGGAATTTTTTCTTGTACTTGTCCTTGTGGGCATACTGAACCTCGGTGAGAAATGCAACTGGATTTACCCCCTTTAAATTGGTGTATGGTCTAAAATATATCTTGCCAATCCAATGTTCAATACCATCATTAAAACTCGCAATTGAGTTGTTACTTGACACCTCAGATGAAGAAGCGTGTATTTTTAACCTCATCCATCTTGATGAAACATGTCGTGAAGCCCATTTGGCCAAAAAATCACATAATAGACATATAAAGGCGCAATATGACAAGCATGTCCAGCCTCGCATTTTCTCAGAGGTGACTTGGTCCTTCTTTATGATCAGGAAGCTGATGTAATAGGTACAGGGAAATTTGAGCCATTATGAAATGGCCCCTATATTGTCAAAATAGTTCTTGCTAAGGGTGCCTACAAGTTGGTAGATTACGATGGAATTCCATTGGCACAACCCTAAAATGGGTTGTAAATGAAACATTACTATGCTTAATCATGAGCATAGTAACTTTTTGTATTATATTGTATATATATGTTGTTGATTTGCATTCACTGTCTTAGTTTATTTTTTAGAGTTTTCTTGACGTTAGTAATCCACTTTACATTTCATCATAGATTTATGAATATTTGGAACCATTTGTTGGGTATGTTGATGGTGCTAGTCATAGTACGTAAAATCTATCATCTGCAGTGTGGGCGATTTTTTCTCTGAACAATGAGTTAGTGCGTTTTCAAGGAATTTTTATCGGTAGATAAACAAGAAATATCGCTGAGTATAGCGCATTGATTGAAATTATCTCTGATTTCATTTCATTTGGTATTAACCGCATCATCATAAGGTTAGACTCACAACTTGTGTTATTACAACATACTAGTGTTTATATTGTTAAAAATCCAACACTGCATCGTATGTTCCTAAGAGTTCAAATTTTGGAAATACATTTTGATTTTATTCAATATCAACACATTTCTAGAAACTTGAACAAATTGAATAATTCTTTAGTGAATTATGTTATAAACAAACATTTTCAACACATGTAAAGATACATTCACATAACTGAATAGGATTGCACAATAAACATAGGAAAACCCTGAAATCAATAGATAGATAGTTATAGGCTTTCACAAAAAATTGTGCCTTAGAAACATTGGTCATTTGACCTAAAAATGTATGCAACATGTCAAAAGTAAACTAGTGATTCTCATGGTAACATGCTATAGATCTAGCTATCCTACATAGTAACTGCATCCAGCGGTTAGGAACACCAATAGTGTGGCACTGCAGTTGCATGGGTAACTCTTCGATCCGGAAATTAAGAATCCTGAAGGTCAAACCCTCTATGTGCTGCCAAAGCTTAGTAAGAGTCTCAGCCATGTCTCCTTTCCATTCACAACCTGAAGTACAAAATTATTGTTTCTTTAATATTCCTAATTAGTCCTAAGCTAATTGGAATATCCATTTTTATTTTTCTTTCTTTGCTTAAAGAATAAATGTGTAAAGGAGGTTCATCAAACTCCTAATAAATAATAAATAAATGCCAAATGTGAAAAAGGCTAAATCTTGGCTATGTAAACAAGCACCCTTAGGTGTGAAAGGGGCTAGACATTTTGACTGGGTCAAACTTGACCAAATCTACAGTGCTGTCTAGAAGCAAGAGGCCATCAATGAGGCACATCACAGTTCTAGAAGGATATGGTTTGTGTGCAAGAGAAGATTCCATTGAAGGTGGTTTAGAGTTTACAAGATCTTAATCTATATAAGGAAGGGGATGGCAGCATGCAAAGGGTTGTTGAATGATATCATATTTTGATATATTTTTTGTTTAGACCATATAACTTTCTTTGGTTTCTTAGCCTAGATTACAAATTTTGTTTAGAATTGGGATCTCCTATTTATTAATTCCACCTCTTCCCATTGAGTAGCTCTTGGGAGAGTGCTGTATTGCATAGTCCACTATCTGTCTTGAGGCCAAGCTTCTCCTTTCAAATCCAACTCAGATCCTGTTGAGGGTTTGGTTGCCTTTGCAATCTGCAGCAAGTGGAGGATAGATCTATTCATATCTAGGAAATTTCAGTGCCCTTTTTCAGTGGAGGAGTCTTCTTCTCTATTGGGAGGAGAGTATTGAAGTGATTGGGCATCATTTTTTGATCTTGGCATGTGGCCAACTGTTATCTATACCGTACAACACAGTTTATATTTCAAATCTGTGTTATTCCCGTAGGAGTTGTTGCAGGGAGTTTGGGTGCACCATTTGGTGAGCTGGTTTCTGAGTGTTGGGGATCTACCCTTCACTTTGAGACCCATTGGAGGAGATCTATACATTGTATATTTTAGATCTGATATGCATGTTTCTAAATACCTCTAAATCACTGAATAATTCTGCAGATCTACATTCTTAGATCTCAGATCTACTGCTTATACTTTGTGTAATGCTCAAAACCCCAAGGGGATCTGAAAGAGGAGCCTTTCTAGTGCATGGATCTTTTATGGATATGATATTTTATGCACATATCTGCTCTAGATTTGACATGTAATCAACAGCAGTTTGCAACCTAATAAAATAATGTTGTCAAGGTAGTTTTAGTCCATACATGTGGTTGCAGCACCTCTTTTGAGGGTTTTTCTTGTGTAAATGTCTTGTATTTTCAGCTATGCATATTATGGGCCTCATTATACATCTGTATTGCTGTTGTAAATACTATTGAAGAACAATTTTATTGGCCTCCTGCTATGTTTTAGATGAACTGTGTTTTTTTAATTCATGGTTGTTTAGCATTTCTTCATTTTCCCATTTTGGGATATTACAGTGGTATCAGAGCATCATCTTGGCACAGCCTGTGCTAATTGAGAAGCCAATATGTATTTTCAAGAAAAGAAAAGGCTAAAGAATAATATTGATTACTTAGAAGACAAAGAAGACAAGGGTCAAACCCCTTTATCTGGAAGAATGAAAGGGAAAGAGTTCTCAAAAAATCTGTTCCAAACTCCGCATGAGCTTAAAGGAGAAATCAAAGAAATGAAGAGGGTGAGACATGAAGGTCCCTCAAGAAGATATTTACATGAAGAAATCCCCAATTCTTCATCTTATGGGTGCAAGCACTCAGCTACACAATCATATCTACAACGTTATTCTATGCCCAGATTTGCTGTAAGAGAGATGAAGGAAGAAGGTGCACCAAAGGAGGAGACTTTGAGTGATTATCTTCAGGAGTATGAATCTAAATCTTGGAAAATCAAGGAGCACTTGACCTTCCAAGAGTTATACCAGCTTAAGGAGGAAAGAAGATCCAGCCAGTATAATAGAAGAAGAAGAGGTAGATTCTTTCTACAAAATTTTGATGGTTCCTCTACATGCACAGCCAAGGAACAAATAGATCATCTAGACTCATATTTGGATCTACATCAAGTTTCAGAAAATGAAGCCCTTAATGTAGCAGCACTGCATCTTAAAGGTAAAGCTTATGCTTGGTGGTTGTTTGAATCCTTTCCCTTGAAGAATGAAAATATATCTACTTATGCAAGATTCACAAGGAGGTTAGTGAAAATATTTGATGTAAAACAAACTGAAACATATTTGATTGAGCTAGCAAAGCATGAGCATGAAAAACCCTTGCATGATTTGGAAAGATCTGTTATGGCCACTCCACTTCATATTTCTGTTGAGGGGGATAAAAATCTGTGTGATACTTTTCCAAGGGCAAGATCCCCATTGCATGAAGAGATTTCTTCTCAAAGGGAAGTCCTGGAGATTCCTCTTTCAAGGGAAGACAAATATCTAAGGCCTCTCATTGATAATGAGGTGTTTTCAAATATTGATGAGGAGAAAGAACAAGAGGGAAGTTATAGCACTGTCACTTCAGAAGAAGAACCATCACCACATGGGGATGGACATGAATTTTTTTCTTCAAGGGAAGGAGCTTTTGCTTCTTTGAAAATGGTTCCCAAGGAGCATCATGTGACAGTCTTATTGGGAAAAAACACCTTGCTCCAAGGAGGAGGAGGAAGGATGGATCAACATCCGATGATGAGGAGCATGCACCCTTTTTTATTTCAAGGGGTTTCTATTCATGAGAAGGAGACTAAACTATGCAGCAAAGGAAGGGACACATCAGTCTACTCATTCATATAGTCTACTTTAGATCTTTATGTCTCTTTACATGGAGGCATTCTACCAGGGAGACCCCCTGATTGGAAGAAGAATAAATTGTTCTCTCAAATTAAGATAGCAATGACATATGTGGCTAAGGAAGGAGCCTTGAGGGGAGCTACCACAGCACTGAGATCTATTGATGGATTCCAAGGAGAGCTGAGCAATTTTCTGAAATTGACTTTGCTATCTTCCACTCATCTATTTTCACTAGAAAAGAAGAATTTTGATATCTATGATGACATGAGTATGGTATCAAGAGGCCACTCCATAGTCTTGGGGCAGAAAATGATATCTCTACATACAAATAATATTTCTAAAGAATACAAGAGGGCACCAACACTCTTGTATGCATGGGCCAAACTATGAAATTTTTGGAAGAAAGAGACCTTTCAAAATGAGGTTGACTTCCATGGAATTCAATCTTGCCTTGAGCAAGATCAGCTGCAAGAGAGGCAGCAAACATGGAGTAACTTTACTCCAACATATGACTTTGTCATTAAGCATGTCAAAGGGGAGAATCATGATATGACAGAAGCTTCAGTTCATATTTCTACTATTAGGTCCCTATATTAATAGTATAGTCCCTTATTGTTGTTAGTGTAACCCCCTTATTGTTATTATTGTACCCCTGTATTCCCCATATTGTTATTATTTTTCCCTTAAATTATTATTTTTAAGTCAGCTAGGATTACATTGTGGCCCCATGGACTCCTATATATAGAAAGGAGGTTTTGTAATCTGTATCATCCAAGAATTTTTCATTCATTTAATGTATTGGAGGTTTCCCCCTCAAAGTGGCTTATTTCTAAGGCATTGATATCACTTTTCTTCTATTTTTGGAGCTGGTTTCAGAACATTTGGTATTAGAGCTTTGGATTCTAGGGTTTCGTTGCTCCTAACAAGTCATCGTGGAATTTTCGCTATAAATTTTTTTCTACGAAGGTTCAAAAGCTGAAATATTTATAGTGCAAAGCCGAAATATGTAGGAATACCGTCACAAAACTTTAGAGCTTGGTTAGCAATATTTTCAGAGATATGATCTGTGGAAGTTAGGGCTTTTTGCAGGCTCCTGAATTTAACCTAAACATGTCGTCGTGGAATTTTCACTATAATTTTTTCTATGAAGGTTCAGAAGCTAAAATTTTTAGAGCACGAAGCTGAATTCCTAAGGAACATTTTTGCAAAATTTCAGAGCTTGGCTCGCAATAGCTTCGGCGATATGGTCTGTGGAATTTAGGGCTTGTTCAGGCTCCCGAATTTCATCTCAAATAGGTGATCATGGGAAAATATTCATAACTATCTCTATGAGCATCGGATTGGAATGTTGTAAAAAGTGGCCATAAGTACAAAGACTGTAGTTTCCTTTCTATCAATTTCAGAGCCAAAGGAGGAAACAGTGACACGTGGAAAGTCATACAAGTTCTCTCTACTAAACCAGTCGATAATTGGGTCATTGTGGGAGATTGGACATAACTTTTCCTTGAAGAATCCAAATAAGATAAGACCTATGGCATTTGAAACAAGCTTCAGAGGGATACTACAGGGCTGAATTTTAGATATTTAGGATCCACACTTATAGAGATAATTCAATTTCAATATCAAGCTCCTCAAAAGCAAGTAAAAGGTGTGTAATTGTTTCCTGAATTGCATAAGTCTTGTTTGAAGAATCAAGTTGAATTGATTCCAAGGGCCTATTGTAGAATGGACATTAGTATTGGATTCTAAAATGGCCCCTAAAAATAATTCAGCACCCCTTAAGCCCTTAGAAGGCTCTACTATGACTCATGAAGACAAAGAATGGCAACATGACATATCAAAATTACAAGAGAAAGTGCAAGAAATTTTGTTCTTGCAAAGAGCAACAAAAAATGACATGGAAGTTTTGAAGAAAGGCGTGGAAACTAAGATGGATGGTTTGAAGAAAGACATGGAATATAATATGGATGGTCTGAAGAATGGTATGGAAGCTAAGATGGATGGCATGGAAGCTGGCATAGAATCTAAGATGGATGACATGGAAGCTAAGATCGATGAAAAAAATGGAAAATATGAAGAATGATCTAAAAGCAGACATGGAAGGTTTGAAAAAGTTTATACAAGAAATGTTTCCTAATGGTGAAAAGATAGTAGAGGAAACTCATGATGAGAAAAAAAATAAATTTTAATCATGATTTCATAAACTCTAATGTTGGAAGGAAGAACCACCATATTCCAAAAATGGATATGAGGAAGTTTGATGGAAAGGATCCTGTAACATGGATACTACAAATGGAGCAATATTTTGATCTCAATAATGTGCAAAACAAACAAAAGGTATGCATTGCAACTTTACATTTAGAACAAAATACATTTGTATGGTATCAATGGCTTTTCTCCCGTAAAAAAAATGTCACTTGGTCAATTTTTACGGAGGAAATGATAGCACATTATGAGGATACAAAGAGCAACACCTTCTTTAGCCAATTGATAAATCTCAAACAAAAGGGTTTAATGGGGGAGCACATTGAGGACTTCCAAAAATTGAATATAAGGGTAACTGATATTCCAGAGGAACACAGGATTGATCTCTTCATAGGTACTTTAAAGGATAACATCCAACATGAAGTTCGTGTTTTGGAACCTGATTTATTGGAGAAGGCATTCAGGTTGGCAAGAAAAATTGAATGTAAAATTATGGCGACAAGGAAGCCTACCACTCACTTCTATAAAGAGGGAAGTGTTTCTACTCCTAGATTTCCACAACCTACAAGGTTGACACCACAACAATTGGAAGAAAAAAGAGAAAAAGGGCTTTGCTAAAGTTGTGATACCAAACACACTAAAGGTCATAAGTGCATTGAGAAGAAAATATTTTACATAGATTGTGAAAAGGAAGAAGAAAATGAACAATAATCTTGAAAAGAACAGGATATACACTAGGAACCAACTCTAGAAGAGGAAGAAATGAGTCTGACCATATCACGTAATGCATTGGCAGGAATTACCACTCCTCAAACTATTAATATAGAAGGACATATCAAGAAGAAAAAGGTAATAGTGTTGATTGATTTAGGTAGTACCCATAATTTTATTCATTGTAAGGTAACCAAGGAATTGAATTGTTTCCTATACCCAGCACCAGAATGTCAAGTTATGGTTGCAAATGGAGGAACTATAAATTTCTCTGGAAAATTCCATAATATCAAGCTAACCATGGGGGAATATGTATTGAATTTTCCAATGCTTTCCATTCCTATGGGAGGTGTTGATGTTGTACTAGGAGTACAATGGTTACAATCTTTGGGGACGGTAGCTTTTAATTTTCAAGAAATTTTCTTGAATTTGTTTTTCAGAAGGAAACAAAGTCGAATTACGGGGTATTGCAGGGAAGCCAAGAAAGATAATAAGCTCTAATGTCATGACAAATATTATAAAGAAATAACAATGCGGCGTAATTGCACAATTATGCTCACTATAAGTTCCAACATCAAAATCATCTGTTTCTGCAGATCTCCAAAAAGTCTTGGACAATCATTCCAAGGTGTTTGAAACTCCCAAAGGACTCCCACCTATTCGTGATAATGATCATGCTATTCATTTGATTCTCGGAAGTGTTCCTCCAAACATCAGGCCTTATATATATCCTTATGTCCAAAAGAGCGAAATTGAACGTATGATTGTAGAAATGTTAGACGCTGGTATAATTCAACCTAGTCAAAGTTCTTTCTCTACTCCAGTAGTATTGGTGCACAAGAAGGATGGATCATGGCGCATGTGTTCAGATTATAGGGAGCTCAATAAGCTCACCATTAAGGATAAATTTCCCATTCCTGTGATTGATGAATTATTGGATGAATTGCATGGAGAAATTTATTTTACCAAGTTGGATCTTCGTTCAGGATATCATCAAATTAGAATGAAGACTGAAGATATTCTGAAAACAACATTTCGAACTCATAAGGGTCATTATGAATTTTTGGTCATGCCTTTTGGCCTTACCAATGCACCTTATACATTTCAAGGGTTGATGAATTCCATTTTCAAACCCTTCCTTAGAAAATTTGTGCTCGTATTTTTTGATGATATACTAATCTATAGCAGGTCTTGGAAGGATCATGTTGAACATGTTGACAGGGTGCTCAAACTATTGCAGGAGAAACAATTATATGCAAAAAAATCCAAACGTTTCTTTGGAGTACAAGAGGTGGAATATCTGGGTCATATTGTATCTCACGAGGGTGTTAAGGTAGACCCTAACAAAATTAAAGCCATTAAGTAATGGAAAGTCCCCACAACCATAAAGCAGTTGCGAGGATTTCTCGGGTTAACAGGGTATTATCGCAAGTTTGTTAAGAATTATGGGAGAATAGCAGCACCTCTAACAACATTATTGAAGAAAGATGCATTTTCATGGAATCCTAAAGCAACTAAGGCCTTTGAACATCTTAAAGAGGCAATGTGCCTAGCACCGGTCTTAGCTACGCCAGACTTCACAAAAACCTTTATTGTGGAATGTGATGCCTCAGGAAATGGAATTGGTGCAGTTTTAATACAGGAAGGAAGACCCATTGCTTTCGAAAGTCGTCCAATCAAAGGAAAGTATTTACAGAAACCTATTTATGAGAAGGAAATGTTAGCAATACTGCATGCACTAAAGAAATGGCGAACTTACCTAATGGGAAGACACTTCAAGGTAAAAACTGATCATGATAGTCTCAAACACTTTTTGGAACAAAGACTATCTTCAAAAGAGCAACAAAAATGGGTCACAAAGATGTTGGGTTATGACTTTGAAATAATCTACAAAAAAGGAAAGCTTAATGTTGTTGCAGATGCACTCTCAAGAAAGAATGAAGAGGTGGAAGCATTTCTTTATGCCATTTCTATTATCCAACCAGATTGGATAACTGAAGCAAGAGATGAATGGAAGAAGGACAAAGATGTATGGACACTCATTCAAAAGTTGCAGCAAGATCCTAGTACATCTTATACATTTAGTTGGAAAAATGATTCCTTATGGTACAAAGATCGCTTATATCTTTGTAAGAATTCCCAACTAAAACAAAAGATTCTTCTGGAATTGCACACTTCTCCTTTAGGAGGACACTCAGGATTTTTAAAAACTTACCACAGGGTGAAGAAAGAATTTCTTTGGGATGGCCTTAAATCTGATATTCAAAAGTTTGTGGCGGAATGTTTGGTTTGCCAGCAGAATAAAGTGGAAACAATTAAGACCCCGGGACTTCTACAACCTTTATCCATTCCAAGTCAACGTTGGGAGGAGATTTCAATGGATTTTATCACAGGTTTACCTAAGTCCAAAGGAAAAAGTGTCATCATGGTGGTAGTTGATAGACTTACCAAGTATGCACACTTTTGTGCATTATCTCATCCATTTAAAGCAAGTACAGTTGCTACTACATTTATGGACACAATTTAAAAGCTACATGGAAGCCCAAGGGTTATTGTGAGCAACAGAGATCCCATTTTTACTGGAAATTTTTGGACGGAGTTATTTTCTTGTTTGGGTACTCAATTAGCTCATAGCTCATCTTATCATCCTCAATCTGATGGTCAAACTGAGATAGTAAATAAATGTTTGGAAGAATATCTTCGTTGTTTTGTATCCGATAAACAAACACAATGGGTCAAGTGGTTACCTCTCGCTGAATGGTGGTATAACACTTCCTTCCATACTGCAGCAAAAATGACCCCATTTATGGCACTTTATGGATATCATCCACCATCCATCACATCATCTTTAAGAGAAAATTCGAAGTTTCAAGCAGTGGAAGATCACATCGAGCATCAACAATAATTTCTCCAACTCTTAAAGGATAACCTGAATTTGGCACAAAATCGAATGAAACAACAGGCAGATCAACATCGCAGCGAGAGAAGTTTTGATGTAGGAGATTGGGTATTTTTACGGCTACAACCATAAAAACAAATGTCCCTCAAGCAAGCTAAGAAGGATAATAAATTATCACTAAAGTACTATGGTCCTTACAAGGTGTTGCAAAAGATTGGTTCTATGGCATACAAATTGGAGCTTCCTGCTTCTTCGCGAGTACATCCAGTTTTCCATGTTTCATGCTTAAAGAAGGTTATAGGTGAAAATCTTCCAGTTCAAACAATATTGCCAGAACTTGATGAGAAAGGAAAAATCATATTGGAACCTGAAGCGGTCACGGAAACAAGAACTCGACAACTACGGAATCGATCAATTTCAGAGTATCTCATCAAGTGGAAGAACTTACCCACTGAAGATTCTACATGGGAGGATGAGAATTTTATACAGAAGCACCCAGAGCTACTCAAGCGTTGAGGACAACACTTTTTTCAAGGAGAGGGGCATGTTAGGTCCCTATATTACTAGTATAGTCCCTTATTGTTGTTAGTGTAACCCCCTTATTGTTATTATTGTACCCTTGTAACCCCCATATTGTTATTATTGTGCCCTTAAATTATTATTGTTAGGTCGGCTAGGATTACATCGTGGCCCCACTAGGATTACATTGTGGCCCCATGGACTCCTATATATAGAAAGGAGGTTTTGTAATTTGTATCATCCAAGAATTGTTCATTCATGTAATGTATTGGAGGTTTCCCCCTCGAAGTGGCTTATTTCTAAGGCGTTGATATCTCTTTTCTTCTATTTTTGGAGCTCGTTTCACAACATCTACAACGCTATCATGGTTGGGGAGATTGGATCCATATTGTAAATCCCAACTGTTGGTGGAATATTCCAAGGATCTTCACACATGCATGATTCTTGATGACCAGCTACAAGATGAGGGCTATTTAGTCCAATATGGAGTCATCTATGATCATGGTAGGATCTTCTTATCTATAGCCTCCAAGCTCAAGGAGAAGCTACTACAAGGAGCCTATGAAGAGTTTTGTTTCAGCCACACATATTCTATGAAGCTCAACAACATCATCTTGAGGAGCTACTAATGGTAGGGCTTTGAAGGAGAGCTATATCAGCATTGTCAAAGATGCATGTACCATATGGAGATGAAGAAGCAACATAACTCTATGGAAGAGTTAATTCAGCCCTCTCTTTCTCTTTTTGAGGAAGGGGATATATCTATGCACCACTCCATTTGTTTTAGGAGGACTATTGGTGAAGAGCATACTTAGTGAATCATATTTTATTTTCTAATTTTATGCATTCTTTTACTATGTATATGCATGCCATGACTCCAAAGAGGAGTGTTATACCTTATGAACTTCATGGCCAACTTTGGGCCAACACTGTTTCTGAATATGGCCACTCCCTTGGTGGACAAAGGGACATTTTGCAACATGATGGGTGATTTCCTAAGGAACCAAATATATCTTCCACTTTTAGCCATGGAGAAATGTTATGGACAACAAGTAAGTGGTGGGAAAACCACTTACCACGTCTAGATCTGAGGCAGGCAAGAGATGCACTACGCTAGTTCCACCTATGGGACTATGATCCACTTATATCATTGTATCTAATTGTTTATGTATTGCTGATTTTGATCCCCCATGATGATGATGCTCTAATATTTGTTGGGGACATGATAGGAAGGATGACACATTGGTTGGATGTGTCCATGGGGAATGAAACTTCCCATATTTATTTATGCTTCAAGAGGAGGATAGAACACTATATGGCTGCTACACTTTATCTTTTGTTTCTCTATGCAAAAGGCCATATGTGTGACTTATGTCTTTGGGAGAAGACTCTCACATGGTAGAATTTGTGGCAAGACATGTGTTGCTTGAATCATATTCAGCTAACACCTCTTATCTTCTACTATTTTCAAGCTTTGATGAAGCTTATGGTAGCAAGAAGGTGGTTGGGTGTCCATTTATTGTATTATGTTTTGAGGCAGCAAGAAGAAGAACAACGCTGGTCTCAATGGAGGGACTATTGTCACCATCCAATGTATCATATGACACTTATTCCATGCTTCTTTTTGAGCACATATGGTGATGATACCCTCTTCACTATATGCATGGAAGATTGGGCAAGGAGGGTCCCTAGAATCAATGAAGGGAATCATGAGATTACAAGTATCTTTTGGCTTCATGATGACTATCTTATTGCATCCCAGGATCAGCAGCTCCACATTTATCATAAATGGAGAGAGAGACAACGTAAGTTGAGTATTCTTACCTCCCATTTCTAGCCATGCAGCCCCTATACATTGCATAAGTAGGGGATTGGTGATTGTTTCTATGAGATAACAAGGATGGCTCACTTTCTTTGGATGATATCATGGAGATTTGAGTTTCTCATGGGGGTTGAAGCACCCAATACTTACCATCTCTCATGCCTTGAGAAGGCCAATGGATAGCACATGATTTTTTCTATGTATCTCCCACTTCTTCATGATGATAGCTATTTGGGTTATTCACTAAAGGAAAACTTGTATTCTTGGGAAGAGACAAATCCATTGGAAATTTTGCAATGTCCTTGTAAGTTGCTTGAGGACAAGCAACATTTTGGAGGGGAGGACTGTAATATTCCTAATTAGTCCTAAGCTAATTGGAATATCCATTTTTATTTTTCTTTCTTTGCTTAAAGAATAAATGTGTAAAGGAGGTTCATCAAACTCCTAATAAAGAATAAATAAATGCCAAATGTGAAAAAGGCTAAATCTTGGCTATGTAAACAAGCACCCTTAGGTGTGAAAGGGGCTGGACATTTTGACTGGGTCAAACTTGACCAAATCTATAGCACTGTCTAGAAGGAAGAGGCCATCAATGAGGCACAACACAGTTCTAGAAGGATATGGTTTGTGCGAAAGAGAATATTTCATTGAAGGTGGTTTAGGATTTACAAGCTCTTAATCTATATGAGGAAGGGGATGGCAGCATGTAAAGGGTTGTTGAATGATATCATATTTTTATATATTGTCTGTTTAGACCATATAGCTTTATTTGGATGTTTAGCTTAGATTGAAAATGTTGTTTAGCATTGGGATCTCCTGTTTAGGAATTCCACCTCTTCCCATTGAGTAGCTCTTCGGAGAGTGTTGTATTGCATAGTCCACTATCTGGCTTGAGGCCAAGCTTCTCCTTTCAACTACAACTCAGATCCTATTGAGTGTTTGGTTATCTTTGCAAGCTGCAGCAAGTGGAGGATAGATCTATTCAGATCTAGGAAATTTCAGTGCCCTTTTTCAGTGGAGGAGTCTTTTCTCTATTTGGAGGAGATTATTGAAGTGATTGGGCATAATTTTCTGATCTTGGCATGTGGCCAACTATAATCTATATGCTACAACGTAGTTTCTATTCCAGATCTATGTTATTCCTATAGGAGTTGTTGTAGGGATTTTGGGTGCACCATTTGGTGAGCTGGTTTCTGAGTGTTGGGGACCTTCCCTTCACTTTGAGACCCATTGGAGGAGATCTATACATTGTTTATTTTAGATCTGATCTGGATGTTTCTGAATACTTCTGAATCACTGAATATTTCTGCAGATCTGCATTCTTAGATCTCATATCTACTGCTTATACTTCGTGTAATGCTCAAAACCCTAAGGGGATCTGAAAGAGGAGCCTTTCTAGTGCATAGAAATGTTATGGATCTGATCTTTTATACAAATATCTGCTCTAGATCTGACATGTAATCAACAAAAATTTTCAACCTAATAAAATAAAGTTGTCAAGGCAATTTCAGTCCATACATGTGGTTGCAATACCTCTTTTGAGGGTTTTTCTTGTGTAAATGTCTTGTGTTTTCAGCTATGCATCTTATGGGCCTCTTTATACATCTATATTGCTGCTATCAATACTATTGAAGAACATTTTTATTGGCCTCCTGATATGTTTTAGATGAAATACATTATTTTAATGCATGACTATTTAGCATTGCTGCATTTTCCCATTTTGGGATATTACAGTTTCCATTTATGAACCTCTTCATTTTCCCTAAACTAAAAAGTGATAAATTAGTCTTCATGATGTGTGCTCTTAAAATATACTCAACCCCATATTTATTGAGGTGATATTTGTTCTCCTTTATGAAGAATACAAATTTATTGTCATACAAATAAGGGCTTCCCAAAATAATTCCACAAATATCAAGAGGAACCACATCTAATTCAACCTCATCAACAAATTTCGAAGTGATAGCGAATCTAAGTTTACGCTGCTTCGTCACTTGAAACTTTTCATTATCACAAACCCAACCGAGACAATGAGGTTTCTTGTGAGGTGTCGTTTATAATCTCAACTTCTTGACAATTGCTTTAAATGTTAATTTCACTTGGAAACCAATATAAAAAAAATATTATTCACTTTCTTATGCTTAATAATAATCCTGACATGAAAAATATCACTTCTTTCTCTTTCAACACTAGGGGATGGAATAGGAGAACTAGAATTAGCATGAACAAATTCTTTATCTTGCAATCCAACAACTATGATTCTTGTTTAATCTCCTAAATCAGATCCCAAATATTGTTTCGTTGTCACAGTTTTCTTTCCTTTGCCTCCAAATATATTAGGAATTTATTCAAGATGAAACTTCCAACAAAGAGAATTGACATGCCCTTCCTTCTTACAATGAGAGCATGTTGCCTTTTCTTCTTCTTTATTCATTGTCACAACCTTATTGATTTTCCTTTTTCCTTTAGCAAACTTGGATGGTTGCTTCTTCACAAAATCATTCTGGATACTCTTTCCCCTAGACTCAATATGAGTAGCTTGCACACATGTTTTGTCCAAATTATTTTTATTAAATAAAATTAGAGTATTTCGTAGATTACCATGTAATGAACCAACATATTTTAAAACTGTCTCTAGAGAATCTAATGGAATATTTAAAGCTAATTCTTTCTTCCTAAATTCTCTAGTAAAACTTTGCAAGATTTTTCCTTTTCCTTGTCTCAAATTTTAACATTCCATAACTATTTTTTGATTATAAGTTAATGAATAAATTTTGTTCTTTAATGCAATAGTGAATTCCAACCATGAAAAAAGGAGCTTATGTTACACGTCATTTTGTCACCATGAAAAATGATTGTCAATTTTGATCTTTCGTTGTCCATAAATGTGTTCCAAATCATTCCCGTGCAAGGCTAGAAACTAGAAAATCCTAAATAAAATGAAAATTTTGGATTACAAGGTCCAAAAACCTAATTTTATTCACCTACGCATTTTCCTAGTCAATTTATGCGCATAGGCAGATTTGAGAATTATGCCTAGTGCAAAAGTGTGCTTTGTCTTCCACTATAAATTGTGCACATGACTCAACGAAAGTAAAAATAAAAAGTGAAATCTAGAAGCTTTATTGGGAAAATATTTCCCAACTGAAAACTTTGAGGTGATGCTTATTCGAGCTTGATCCCTCTGTTCATGGAGCTAATTCCCATTCTTTATGGTACCCTAATACCACTATTAACTTGAGGATATCATCCCTGAGATGAGGATCTAAAACCTCCTCCTCTTGGCCTATAATTCAAAAATAGGCCAGAGGGTTAGGGGGGACTACTGAAGATAAAATTATGCTATTGAAATCAAGAAAGAAGGCGTGTCATCCAAGAAGAATATTGGATATCATTAGAAGGAGTCATACTTAATCAAGGCTTAGGTTGTGTAACTCCTTTATTCTGGAGATTAATACAAAGGGTTTTTCTTCCCACTATATTGTTTAACGGAATTGATACATTTTGCATTTTCTTACATCTTTCCATTAATAATGATATTAGGTACTACTTTCCTTGATCACTAGTATGAGTTGTATTGAATCATTTAACCTTCATATTCCTTTGATCTTTTGATGTTACTATGTTTGTAGGTCTAGATTCTAAGCATTGAGGAGTTGCATCGAACCATAGCGGGGATGTTCATTAGGAATTTCGTTTGAAAGGTATGGATTCCATCTCCTACCATTCCTTTTTATGATCCAATATGAATAAACTTAGGGAAATGTATTTTGTTTGTATGTTTGTTACTAGAGTTAGTCATTGAATCTAGGGATATTGTTTATGTCCTCATTATAAATTAGTCTACCATAATAACTTACCATTATTTTTGCTACCTTCTTTAAGTTTACATTCCCCCCAAATTGGCATTTTACCTTCAAGTAAAAGAGAGGCCTATTGATAAATGTAACTAGTCTCGATATTCATAATTGTATTTGAGTCATGATGTAGTGTATTTCTGAAAACAAATAAAATATAAATTTTATTAAAAATAAAATTCACGTATAAGCACGGGTTTCATGATTTATTTTTTTTATTTCTAGGTTAAATCCTCCATTGAAGTATTTTAGGGTTTGTCTCAAAAGTCCTTTCCCATGTCATCATGCAATAAACCCTTCTTGGGCTTTGTATGTCAAGAAAGAATTTTTTTTTTGAGTCAAAATTGTATTTTATGCCTCCTCCACTAAGTCTGTCTGCCCTAGAGTCAATTCAGCCTCATTAAAGTAGTTTGACCTCACATAAAGACTATAAAATTAGTATCATTCAACCTATTTGAGCATCCACCCAATCAACAAGTTCGATCTAAAATTTGAAGTGAAGATAGTAGTACGAAATAATTAGAAAATGAGAAACCCTAATGAAGAAGAGGGAGATAATTGTTAAGCAAAGGGAAGCCAGAATTCTCTCTTTTCTACCACACGTGTGAGTTTTTGGTTTGTCAAAGGAGGGACAAAGTTCCAGGTCTATAATAGGGCCAAAATTTTGAAGCATGAAGGCCGAAATTTGAGTTTGTTGCGGGATTGAAGCAACTTGACTAGAGTTTACTATTGAATTTTGACTAATTGTCTTGGGAGGCTGACTTGGTGGATAAGAATATGTGTTTTGGTCTAGTCAAAGGTCTTGGTTATATCATTTTATAAAGAAAGAGAAGAAAATTTTTTGGTTTTCCCGTAGAAAAGGGGTTTTAGCCCTAACTGAGGGCCTATATCTTGTGTCTATATTGTGTTGATCTTCATGTACTTATGTTTTTGGTAGTTGCTTGATGATACAAATATAAAAGAAGATAATAAGAAATAAAAGTAATCACAAGTAACTATCAAGATAAGAAAATATTTTTTCCTTTATGATTTTCTAACATGGTATCAAAGCTAAGTTTAAAAAGAAGGATAAAGTCAGCTATAATATCAATATCTCTCATCAAATTAAAGAAGGATTCTAGTGATTTTTTAAAAGAATATCATAAGGAGAAGAAAAACTCCATTCCATAGAAGGAAGGAAGTCTTGAAAGGTAATTGAAGGTTGCAAATATATCTATTTTTCATCAAGTACACCTATGGCGTCATCAATGAAATCTGAGAACAAGCTTCAACGAGACTCTAACTATAGAAAATGGAAAAAAAGGATGGACCTCATCTTTGCAAAGAATAAGGTATTGGATTTCGTACTAGGAAAGGTCAAGGAACCTTCAAATGATGCAAGAAAGGTGAAGTACAATTAAACTAATATTATTTCCATGAACTTAATTCTAGATGGAGTCAAAGACAAATTGCTTCCCTACATATCCACACTAGAATCTTCAATAAATATGTATGAAGCTCTCTTAAATCTATTTACAATCAAGAATATTCTATGAGTGGAAAGTATAAAGAATGAACTTCGAATAGTTAATATGACAAAGGATGACATAGTGTTCTCATATTTTGAAATAATTTCACATATAAAATATTAGCATCAAGCAATTGATGAGATAATCCCCGAAAAGGAATTTGTGATTGTTTCCCTTCTAGGTCTACCAAAATCCTAAAATGCCTTTACAACTAGAATTATTTGTTGGAAGAACTCTCCATCATTAGAAGAAATATGGTCTACATGTATACAAGAATAAGCTCGTCTCTCCTTGGTAGAATTAAACAAGAAAATGAAGAAAATATTGCAAATTCCTACTATGCTCATGTCAAGAAGAAAAGAGAGAATAAGAATTTTAAGGGGCCAAAGAAAAATCATGGAAATATTGATCTATCTAAAATAGAACGTTACCATTGTCACAAGATGGGACACTTTAAGAATCAATGTCTTGATAATCCTAATAATAATAAGAGAGAAAGGGACCAGACTGAAGTTGGTATTGACGATAATCCTCAAAATAAGTATAAATATGAGGACCCTGAAGTCAAATATTTATTCTATTAAGTCTCAAATATGTTGGGTGTGGAGCCTGATTATCTTCTTTATTTTGTATCACAACGTTGGACCCATGTTCTTAACGGAGCGTAAATGTCGCCCGTAATTGAATGCTACCTGGGGGGTCTAGGGGAGGGCAGGTGTGACTTTATGGAGCCCCCCCCCCCCCCCCCCGAGCGGGAGGTTTCGGGGGCAGTGCCCCCGAAGCTTTAAAAAAATTTAAAATTGCCTTGTAAAAATATTGTAATTTCTAGTCAATCTGGGCCGTTCATTAGGCGAATGATATGACGGTAGAAGTTATGTTTAATTTAGGGTTTTTTCCCTAGAAGCAAACCCCTCGTTTTGTATGAGGGCATTGTATTGCGCCTGTGTATTTTATGTTTATTCTCTGAGCAAGAAACAGATAGGGAGACTATGATAGAGAGCCGAGGATATTACAGTAGATATGTTGTAGGTTGTGTCTCTTCATTTTGTTGGATAATAGAAAGGAAGGACTAGTTGTTCAGGGTGGACGTAGCCCAAATTGGGTGAACCACATATATCTGTGTCTCTTTGGTTTTATATTTTTTTTTTTGTTGTGTTTCCCCATATTTTATGTGTTGCATTGCTTTGTAATATATAATTTTCTAACAAAATATCCTTCACTTATAGCTTGGGCTATTGTTTTTAGTTATTGTATAATTTCTCTTATGGATCAATATTTTGATTTCTAGGGTGTATAGATTTAATATGTTTTGTTCTTGAGTTGTTTTGATGAATTAAAAGAATCCCTTACAAGTCTAGATAGATGTAAGATCAAGAGGGAGCTTCCCCACATTTTTCACAAAATATAAGTATCATATTCTTTACTTGATCTTTTCATTATTGATTCCCTCTATTTGCATAAGTTTCAATTGTGCTTGTTTATGATTGTCTCTCTTGTGTTTTCCTTGGAAGGAAAGTTTGCAAAAATATTCTAGAATCAAGAGGGAGCTTGCAAAAATGATTATGGCTAGTTTCAAAGGGAGACTCCAATAAAAATAAATAAACTTTGTTGCAGAGGGATCCCTTAAATAGGAAACCCTACAAGGTTTGTAAAGGAATAAAATCAAGGTATGTATAAATGTTTGTAGTAGGTATTCTTCATGTTGGGTGTGGAGCTTGATTATCTCCCTAACTTATAGGTTTTGTTCCAACCATATATGAATCCTAGTTCATAAAGGGACAGCAACGGTGCCCCTATGATCACCATCAGGGGGGTCTCCTCAAAGCGAAAAATAGATGAAAAAAATCCTTGTAAAATATTGTAATTTCGTAATCAATTTGGGTCATTCATTAGGCAGATGATCTGATAGTAGAATTTATGTTAGATTAAGGTTTTTTCCCCAAGAAGTAAATCCTTGGTTTATATGTGGGTATTGTATTGCAACTTTGTATGTGTATTCTGAGCAAGAAAGAGAGAGGATACTGTGTAGGTTCCATCTCTTCAATTTTTTTGGACAATGTAAAAGTTAGGACTAGTTTTTTCTCCGTGGATGTAGCCCAAATTGTGTGAACCACGTATACCTATGTATCTCTTGTTTTAGTCATTTTCTTGTGTTTGTGTTTCCACAATATTTTATGTGTTTCATTTCTCTGTAGTATATATTTTTCTAACACTTCATATAAGAATGTGTGATCATTTTTGCAATTTTCCTTGTATTACTAACTATATTATGTCCAGGGTTTTGAATAATAAAGATTATTATTTGTTAGGGTGGTTAATATTGAATTAAATCAGCACTTATTATATTATCTATCTTTTTATCACTTTGGTAAAACCCTAAAGGCTTTAGGGTTCACTATAAAATCCTAACCTTTAGATGTTATGATGAAACCCTAGTCTCTTAGGGTTTGTTGTTGATGTCTAAGATATATGATGGAACCTCAGATTTTTAGGGTTTTATGAATTAAGGTTTATTACAAAACCCTTGTAATAATTAATGTAAAAGCTTAGGAATGAAACCCTAGGTGTATATGCTTTTGTATGATTGAAGCTTTAACTTGGTACAATTATTGTATATCTAATATTAAAGTTTTTTATGGCTATATTTAGGGTTTACAATGAAACCCTAGTAAATATTGATATAATATTCTAGAAGTGCAAGATGAAAAATGATTTCGCTATGATTGAAACACTATCTAGTTTCAATTGTTAATATCTAAGGTCTGGTTTTGTTGATGGTATCTAGGGTTTGTGACAAAACCCTAGAAAAAAATTGTTGTAAAAGTATAAATCATGAAAATGTAACTCTAGTAGATTTATTCTCTTTTGAATATCACATCTTAGAATTTGATGATTGGAGTTCAAATTCTTGCTTAAAGTTTTTGATACCCAGGTATATTCTCTCTCTATGACAATATGATAACCCTAGTTTTGACATTTCATGCTCCTATATATATATATATATATATATATATATATATATATATATATATATATATATATATATATATAGATATATATATATTTGTGCTTGTTTATGCTTCTTATTGATTATTTACATGTACATAGTCTTCAAGATGTTGAAGATGCTTACCTACCTCATACTTGTTGATGAGTTGATGATGATGCTGAGCATGATGGAAAGAGGGAGTTTTAAGAATCTTTATGGCATTGAAATTTAACAGATTACCTTGTTTCCAAGTGAGGATAGAAGGAATTATGTTCTCAAGATTGAAGTTCTTTGATGACATGATGATGTGAAAGAAAGAGCCTGCGTGGCTGAGTTATTGATGGATTTTTCCCCTATAAGAAAATAAGCTTGGATAAATAAGGTCTATACCACCCCAATTTAAACGGAGGACATATTGTGATAGCTATAGTAAATACCATGAAGAAATAATGAATAATTGAAGAATGGATAAAGCACTACAAACAATTATTCTGAAAGTTGCGTTCGTGATTGATGAAGTTGTATTCAAAATTGAATGTTTTGGAAAGTGTTGAGGCTGAGTTTGTTGCTATTGTAAAATTTGAAGAAGGAAGTTTCCATCGATATGTGTTTGGATATTGTGATAACCTAAGAAACATCAGAATAGTTGGAAACCCCAAAGATTGTGCTAGAATACAAGAACATATACATTGAAATTTTGATGTTGGTTGAGGTCATGAAGCTACAATACATGCCAAAAAATGAACAAATAGTTGATGTGTTGAAAAAATATCTCCCCAAAATTAGTTTTAGGAGCAAGCTCAGATTGGTGGATGTGTTGATATCTTCCCGAAAAGTTCATTTGCTGATAAATTTCTTTTTTTTGTTTGAAAGGAAGAAATTAAGTACCATAAAACTTATTGCATGATGGTACTTGGGAAGACATATTGGCCTAGCTAATATTGAGATCTCACTTGATGTTTAGATCCCAAAGTGAGGGTATCGTGTGGAGCTCTAGTTTAGTGTTGATACCTAGATCCCTATAAGGGTTGGTGTAAGGGCATGGAGGCCTAGATGGTATCTATATCCTATTGGATGGATACCAAGGTTTTAGCCTGATGGTACCTATACTGGAAATTTCCTAGATGACACCTTAGTCCCTTTTGAGAGGATACGTTGGCAGTGATGGTATCCTAAGCATTTCATATGTTTTTATCTTCTTATGAACATTTAAAATTGAGGTCAACCTTGTATTGGTTGAACAATTATGAATACCTCCCTATTTAAGAGGAAGTGTTGAGAAATGTAGCTAATAAAAATCTTCATATTTGTATTTGAGTTAGGATGTAATGTATTTGTCAAAAGAAAGAAAATAAAATATTTATTAAAAGAAAATGTGTATATAAGCATGGGTTTCATGATTTATTTATTATATTTCTAGGTAAAATCCTCCATTCAAGGCTTCTAGGATTTGTGTCATAATTACTTGTCCATGTCATCATACAATAAACCCTTCTTGGGATTTATATATCAAGAAATAAATTTATTTTTGGAGTCAAAATTGTATTTTATGCATCCTCTACCAAGTCATCCTACCCTTAAATCAAGTCAGACTCATTAAAGGAATTCAACATCACAGAGAGACTATAAAAGTATTTTTGTTCGACCTATTTTATTATCCATCCAATCAACAAGTTCAATATAAAATTTGAAGTGAAGAAAGAAGTATGAAATACCTATAAAAGAAGGAGAAACCCAAGCGAAGAAGGAGACACTTGTCAAGCAAAGGGAAGCCAAAATTATCTATTTTTGTAATATTCCCAAATGGGAAAAGCAGGAATATAGTGCAAAACCATGGAAATAGTAGTGTAAACATTAGATCCAAACAATAGACCAATATGCATACCTTCTAATCATTATAACAACAGAAAAATATGCATAATCAATGTGCCATAAGATGTACAATAATATAGAACAATCCTTCAATGAAAAAAACCGTCAAATGAGGTGCGACTACTATATATCAAAGAGATGGAAGACTGCTAAAAAATTGTTTAAAAGGAACTGCTACAACAAATGAATATAAAAAATAACATGGGCTGATATATGCCACAAAATATAGATCTAAATACATATGTAGGCACTATACAACCTCCAATGAACAACCCCTCAAGGGTTTTCAGAAGTACACCATGTACAAGACGGGAATCTAAGCCCTAGGTCTGAAGATCCACTACAACATATAGATCTAGAAAGACTGGCTGATCTGATATAAGAAATAATGCAGCCTCCTCCAATAGATCTCCTAGATGAAAGGTTGATCTCTTCACTAGCAAACCTCCTCTCCAAATGGTGTACTGAAACCACCCAATAACTCCTCCCTCAAAATAACGCAAATCTAGAAAGAAACTGCACTGTAGGGGAAAATAAATATATGGCCTAATGCCAAGATCTGAAAATATACTCAAAAGCCTTCCTTACTATCCTCCCAATGGAAAGGAACCCTTCTCCACTGAAAATGAGCACTGAAGTAACCCAAATATGGTCTCCACTGCTACAACCTGCAAAACAACTCAACCCTCAACAAGATCTGCGTTGTAGATGTAAGATGAAGCTTTGGCCAAATGCCTCATAGTGGAAGTGGAGTACAAGACTCTTCCAAGATCTTCTCAATGAAAGAAGTGGGATTCCCAATCATGAACACCCAGTGCTAAACAACACTTGCATTCTTAGCTAAAAAACCAAAGAAAGTTATATGTCTAAACATACCATATATTCAGAAATATCATATACCAATAAATAATCAATATGGTTGACATCCTTTTCCTTTTATAATATATGAGCTTCCAAACCCTAAGCCCCATTCATTTATGACCCTACTTCCATGCAAAGTGTCTCCATATAAAATTGCGTTGTCCCTCATTGATTGCCACTCCTCCATGACAGTGTTGTTGATTTGGTCAAAGTTGACCTAGTCAAGATATTCCAGCCCCTTTTCACACCTAAGGGTGGTCAATTAAGTTTCCAAGATGTTTTCCTTTTACATTGGCATTGATTTATTCATTATTAAGGACACTTATGGACCTCCATTGTCCTCTTATTCATAAAAAAAAACAACAAAACAAAATTTAATATTCCAACTAGCTCATGGCTAATTGGGAATATTACAGTCCTCCCTTCCCAAATGTTGCTTGTCCTCAAGCAACTGACAAGGTGAGTGCTGAAACTCTTCTCCTCCATCATTGGTAACACCATCATGTGATAAGCTTCCCTCATAAGCTAAGTGTCTCCCAATCCATCCCTCCATGAAATGCTCCTCCAATGTTCACATGAGATGCAAATGATTCATCCCATAAGGAAGCAATAGATCCAATGAAACAAACATGGTTTTCCCAATGTTATCCCTGAAACATGTAGCATAGTAAACATGGATAATATCCCTCCCATAGGGCACATACAATCCTCCCATCCTTCCTCCAATCATTGCCATAAAAATAATAAGTACATCATCAATGTATGGGATCAAAACCAAGTGCATGAAAATAGAAATATGCAAAAATGGGGGTTGTTCATAGTCCCACATGTCGAAGCAGCGCAGTATGTCTCCTGACTGCATCAGATAATGGTATGGTAAGTGGTTTCCCCACCAATTACTTGTTTCCCAAGTTTTCTCACAATAGCTGAAAAGGTGAGAAATGTTTGGTGCCTTTGAAGTGCACCCACAATGATACATCCTCTCCCTATATCCTCCAAGGGAGTGGCCATGTTCAGAAATGTTTATGGCCCAAGTTTGGCCATGAATTTTATATGGAAGAATGCTCTTCCTTGGAGAAATGACCTACATATACATGGTAAAGGAATGCAAATATTCATCAAATAAAACATTATGTACATAAGCATGTTCCTTACCAAAATTTATGTTCATACAAATGGAGTGGTCCATAGATAGATCCCCTCTCATCCCAAAAGAGGAAAGAAGTGGTTGTGATAAATCCTTCATAGAGTTATGTATTTCTTCCAACTCCACATGGTTCATGCATCTTTGAAAATGCTGATATAGTTCCTCTTCAAAGCCTTTCCAAGTGTAGCTCTCCATGATAGTGGTGTGGGCTCTCATGGAATAAGTATGGATGAAAAGGAATTATTCATGAGATCTTTGTAGAAAATTCTCCTTGAGCTTGGAGGCTCTAGATAAGAAGATCGTACCATGATAATAGATGACTTCATCTTGGACTGAATAACCCTCCTCTTGAAGTTTTTCATCAAGTATCATGCATGTAAAAATATCCTTGGAATAATCCACCAACAGCTGGGATTTCCAATATGGATCAATATTCTATAGTGACAACACTATTGACCTATCACAAAGAACATATATCATATGGCTAACCTTCTCCTTGACATCTCCCATGCCAAAGGTATATGTTGGAAGGTTGTTATCCTTCCCATGCTTCTCCTCCCACAACACAGAATCTAAAATCAGAGTGGGTAATGATGATGTTGGGAGAATATATCCCTCCTCCTTGAGTCTACCCAAGACTCTCAACATTTTATCATGGCCTCCTAATGCTCCCATTCCTCATGGATCTATGAATGGTGCATCATGATGTGAAACATGTCTCGCCAAATCTGGATCAGGTGGCCTCCCAGGTGGTTTTCCATAAGATAGTGATGTCTCATGGACCAATATTATATGCATAATAGATGGGACTCTCGTGCCCTTTCTTCCACTACACAAATATTTATTTTTTTTGTGTCGAATTTTCCTGATATTTGGTTACCACTCTTATTGATGCAAGAGCCCCTCTAATTGGATAAATTTCTCCATTCTCACCTCCTAGTGGTGGTGGATCATCTCCTGCTATTCCAGCGTTGTGACCCCTCTCTTGTTCTTCTTCTTCTTCCTCTTCATCATCTGAGAAGACCTCTATATAGTGTGCCTTTCCTGTTGCACATTTATGTCCGGTGCCCAAGATTCTTGGCATGTGAAGCAAAGCTTCCTCCTCCTCAAATCTCTTCAGACATCATCATCAAGAGGATTTTTACTTTGGCTCTCCTTTGAAAGAGGAGCCTTCTCATATTTTCCCTTTGATGGAAAAGAGGGCTTGTGCTGAAATGTTGTCTTTGCTTTTGGCAAGGCATCTTGAAGGTCTCTAGCCATTTCAATGGAATCTTAAAGGGTAGCGGACTTGGTAGACTTAACCAACCCATGAAGAGGTTCATCTAACCCATCAATGAACATATAGACCCTTCTTGCTGCAGATAAATAAGGAACCATAAAAAAAATTTCAAAAACTCAGAAATATAAGTTTCTGGATTACCTGATTGTTTAAGCTTTGCAAGCCCCATGAATGGTTCCTCAAGATATCTTCTATCAAACCTATCCAAGAACCTCCTTTTGAACTCTGAATATGCAGTCACATTAGCATGACCCAATGTAGACAAGCCATGGAACCACCAATCATGTGCTTCACCCTCAAGGTGCAGCGTTGCTATCTTAATGGCCTACATCTATGGAACTTTGTTCAACTGAAAGTAGATGTCAATACTATCTACCCATGATTTGGCAGTGCATTGAGATGACCCATCAAAGTTGGGTAAGAAAAATCTGCCCATAGTGCGGTGTAGATCATGATTCTGAATGAATCCTCCACCTCTATGATGATGCCTGGGTCTCCTATTGTCCTTGATTTGACAAAATTCTTAAAAACTCAAGTGGTCTTTGAATCTCTCAGATTGAGACTCATACTCCATAAAATAGTATTCAAGGGATTCTTTTTCTTGAAACCCTTCATTTCCCACTGCTAATAATGTAGCCATTGTAGAGCGTTGGGAAACTTGTTGTTGTTGCACTGGTTGATCACTCCAGTGATGAGAAATTTCGGGGCCTTCACCATGATGAAATCCTTTAGGGGATTCCTTATATATATCCATCCTCACCTGCTTTATTTCTCTATAAATTTCTTGCATATATTTGAGAAGAATCTTAGGAAACTCTTTCTCTTCATCTTCAATTCCAGATAAATGGGTTTTCCCCTTGTCTTCTTTGTCATTTGTATAATCAAACTTCCAGTGTCTTCTTCTTTGATACCTCTTCTCTCTTTCAGCAAGAGAATCTCCTTATTCAGATGACATATTGGCTTTTAAAGATGCACAAGCTGTGCCAAGATTATGCTCTGATACCATTGTAATATTCCCAAATGGGAAAAGCAAGAATATAATGAAAAACCATGGAAATAGCAGTGTAAAAATTAAATCCAAACAATAGACCAATATGGAGACCTTCTAATAATTATAACAACAGCAAAATATGCATAATAAATGGGCCATAAGATGTAAAATAAGACAGAACAAGCCTCCAATGGTAAAAAACCCTCAAATGAGGTGCTGCTACTATATATCAAAGAGCTAGAAGACTACTACATCGATGTTTAAAAGGCACTGCTACAGAAAATGAGTATACAAAATAACATGGGATGATATATGCCACAAAAGATATATCTAATACAAATCTAGGCACTATACAACCTCCAACCAAGAACCCCTCAAGGGTTTTCATAAATACACCATGTACAAGATGGGAATCTAAGCCCTAAGGCTGAAGATCCATTGCAACATATAGATCTGGAAAGTGTGGTTGATATGATATAAGAAATAATGTAGTCTCCTCCAATAGATATCCTATATGGAAGGATGATCCAAACCTCCTCTCCAAATGGTGTACTGAAACCACCCAACAACTCCTCCCTCAAAATAACGCATATCTTGAAAGAAATTGCACTATAGGGGCAAATAAATATGTGGCCTAATGCCAAGATCTGAAAATATGCTCAAGGGCCTTCCTTACTATCCTCCCTATTATCACAAAATCAGACCTAATAGGCTTCCAATCAAGTTAATCCCATCTAACTATTTCAAACCAATATTTTGGTTGAGGCTTAGCCTCCTCAACATGGGAGGGCTCTCTCTAGGGTTAATGATTTTTGATAAAAATATAGATGGCTAACTTTCAGTGGGGTAATCAAGAAAATAAATGATAGATATTGGTTGTAAATCACATTATAAAGTGCACATTGGACTTATGGAGTCATATTAGCTTTAGCAAAACCAAACAATCTACTTAGCATGGAAGTCAAGGCATATCAAAGTTCAAGTCAGGAAATACACATGTGAAACTTTAAAACACACAGTCAGTTTGTTTATGAAGGAAGTCAGAGCATAAATGATGAATTCAGAGTAACATAAGAAAACACCACTGCATTAGAATAGTAAATGATGCCATTATAAAAAAATCACACTAGAACTCCTTATGAAACTTGAGTTGGCTAAGTAGAAAACTCCGTATTAAGTTGTAAAAAGTCACTTGCAATAAACACAGTATTTTTGCTAAAAAATGTCCAACACCTAGCATGTCGACTTCTTCATATTTATATATCATTTACAACATAGGATAACCTTATCCTCATCTAGATACATCGAATTCCTACTTTTTGACACCTTGCCTAACCATGAAACATGGTATTTATTATAAAATGGCAGCTACAAACCTAATGAACAATCCTACTACAAATAGGACTCAAAATCCTTAACTCTACTCATAAAAACCTTATCTAAACTAGATTACATCATTTTCCAACTGTATTCCCATAAGGTTGAATTCATATGATGAACTCCAACACTTTATGACCTCAATGCTGATCTCCTGCAAACTAGGAAACTGTCTCCTGTTTTCTAGGCTTAAGATTCTTTGTGTTCTTGAGACATTTTAACCACCATTAACCCATGAATTCAAAGCTATTTTTTGTTAGGAACTAAAATAACATATGACCAAAATCATCCTTAAGTGCCAGCTGTTCAAAATCACCATCAAACTATTCAAAAATAGCAAAAACAGACATGCGCTACGAAAACAACACAGTTTCGTAGCGATTTTAGTAGCGCAGCATTTTTGCCCCTTTTCCTTCAAAAATTTGTTTTCTTTCTTCCAGATTTACCTTCATATTCACTTGGCACAACTTCCCTAGAAATTTTAGGCTAAAATACAAACATCTGGCCTTCAAAAATTTATGGAAAAGGGTGAAAAAAACTGCTACAGCAGTTTTGTAGCGCATTTCACCCTTTTTTCATTGTTTGTGCTACGAAACTTATGAGTGAGCAGTTTTGTCCAGATTTCTTCAAAATTCAAACCAAAAATGTGCCAAAATTCAGAAATTCACTGGTTTCATCAAGAAAAACAACCATATGAACCAAAAACACCATTTTCATGAGGTATATTCTTCATTACCCATTTGATTTTGCCTTTGAATTTGTCATTCTGCACCTTTTTTTAGTTCATCCTGAGACAGCTTCAACTGCAGCTCTAAATCTTCCACTTGACCTATTAGTCTTTTATTACTGGCTCTCAAATCGTTATTGATTACTCTAACAAATTTAGCTTCTTTGATAGGTAGCACTGTCCATGTGAAAAACTGTTCTGCACCACTTGGAATCTCAGACCTAGAACCAGTTTGGCCTTCCCATACTTCCTTCATTCTCTTAAACTCTATTTTTTCAATGTTGTGCTTTCTGGCCCTCTTTTTCATCATTGCAATATCTTGGTTTGCTAGCTTCAATCTCTCCTCAAGAACTTGACACTCTGTCATGTGTTCCTTTCCCTTCATTATCTTGTTGGCTGCATGCTCCACTATTGGTGATGAGAGATCAACCACCTCTTCAGGGACTCTGGCTGTTTCAACAGTTTCTTGGACCTCTTTACTGCCTTCTTGGAGTTTCTTCGCATGCCTAGTTAAAGGTTTCCTTGCTTGAAAAATAAAGGCTGCATTTTCACCCTCAAATTCAAGTTTTTTAGCTGACTTAACTCTTCTATGTTTCTGTTCATCTACTCCAATAAAATAAGCTTGCACAATGGGTGATTCTTCTATATCAATTGCATGAAGGATGTCATCTAAATTTCCCTTTATCACTGAGCTATCCTCTGTACCTGAAACAATTGTTTTTCCCTTTGATGCCACTAGTTGGCTTCTTGTCACTCGACTTAATTTCCTGCTGGCCGAAAACTTGTTTTGATTTTTCCTCTTTGACACTTTCTAACCTATTTTTTGCAGGTGATGGAGTTGCTGCAATAAGCACCTGTGTCTACTCTGCTATTTTCTCAACTTGCTTTCTTGGTTTCAACTTTACAAACCTCTTTGCTCTTGCAACCACAGGTTGACTAGACTTTCCTGCTAGTGTTGAAGGAGTCTTTTTAGTTTTAGGGTTTCTAGCTGGGGTTAGGGTTTCCATTTCAAATCCACTCATAAAAAAAAAGGAAGACCAAGCCCTGCTTATTTTCTAAAGCTCATTCAAAACCAATAAATTTATCAGACCATGGTGAAACAGAGAAGTTTCACAACCATTAGACTTGGTTGAAGCTCATTCAAAACCAATAAACTTATCAAACCATGGTGAAACAGAGAAGTTTCACAACCATCAGACTTGGATTGTACTTTATCAGCCATTTTGGCAAGTCTCCTATGCAAGTAGAAAGGAAAATCTATGGATATCATACCTGTGAAATGCAGAAGTAGCTTGAAATGATAAGTATAAACTTTATGGTACCTGCCTTCACATGTAAATTATCTTTGAATGTTGAACAACAACTTGGCATAGGTGTCTTTGATACAACTTCTAGGTATTGCATTATTCAGGTCCATATCTGCATATTCAAGTTTCATGAATTCCTTGCATGGTTCCATGTCAAACTTAAAACCTTTAAACCAAGTCTCCAGCCCCCTTGGTATTTATGTCACAGAAGTAATGATCTGAGGTGTGACTGGCACATTTAACATCCCAGTTTTGGTAGTTGTTCCACTGAAGTCTAAGGCAAACTCTTTAGACACCTGGGTGTGGCAACCCTGCATCTTTTCACAAAACCGGAGACAGCCTGCTTTGCTAAAAGCCTCCATCACTTTTTGATCCTCAACTATAGCCTTCATATTTTTAGGTTCATATCTTAGACAATGTCCCCCTCTTTGGACCTTCTTCTCCTCTGCCATGCCTCTTTGAAAACCTGTCAGCTTCTCTTGAATCTGATATAAACAACCTCACTTGATAATATGGAGCAGCCTCGCTATAGAACAATTACAGGCTTAGCTTGACTGCTTCATAGTTTAGACAGTTGTGTGGAGGCAAATGAAAACTAGAATGACTGAATTAGCCAAGTTTTTTTTTGAATTTGAAATCTCACCTTATGACTGAATGATGCCCCTATCATGATGATGATGGATATGAGATGGGGAAGTACTTTGAATCTGACCTCTAACTGACTCACCATACCCTTGTCCTATCACTTCTTAATGGATTTCTGACAGATCCTGGCTTAATTGACATGACAGTTAAGAAATCGTGCTTTCGTAGCACCCACAGTGCATTTTTCGCAATTTTCACTACGAAAGTATTAGCGCTTTCGTAGCGCAAAACCTTTTTTTTTGAAGTAACGACACTATGAAATGGAGGATTCTTGGCTAATTGCAGAAATTAAGCCTAAAACTTAATAGAATGACCTCTAAATGAAAAATGTGAATATTTGATCATGGAATGGACCTCTAAGGACTTTATTTGCATTCAAATGATGACTTTAAAACTTACAAAAATTATGACCTGCCCTTAAGAAAATCCTAAAATGACTTTCAAACCTTATTTGAGACCATGATCAAAAAAAGAGTTGACATAATGATGTTTAAAAAAAAAAAATTGGGTGATAACACTCCCAATGGAAAGGAACCCTTATCCACTGAAAATAAGCATTGAAGTACCCCAAAGATGGTCTCCACTGCTGCAACCTGCAAAAAAACTCAACCCTCAACAAGATCTGCACTGTAGATGTAATATTAAGCTTTGGCCAAATGCCTGATAGTGGAAGTGAAGTACAAGACTCTTCCAAGAGCTTCTCAATGGAAGAGGTGGGATTCCCGATCAGGAACACCCAGTGCTAAACAACCAAAGAAAGCTATATGTCTAAACAAACCATATATTCAGAAATATCATATGCCAATACATAATCAATATGGCTGCCATCCTCTTCATTTTATAAGATATGAGCTTCTAAAACCTAAGCCCCATTCATTTATGACCCTACTTCCATGCAAAGTGTCTCCATCTAAAATTGCATTGTCCCTCATTGATTTCCGCTCCTCCATGACAACGTTCTTGATTTGGTCAAAGTTGACCCAGTCAAGATGTTCCAACCCCTTTTCACACCTAAGGGTGCTCAATTAAGCTGCCAATATGTTTTCCTTTTACATTGGAATTGATTTATTCATTATTAAGGAGACTTATGGACCTCCATTTTCCTCTTATTCATTAAAAAAAACAACAAAACAAAATATAATATTCCAACTAGCTCATGGTTAATTGGGAATATTACAATTTTCCACTACATATGTGAGTGTCTAGGTTGTTGTTGGATGACCGAAGTTGAAAGTCTACAGTAGGGCCACAATTTTGAAGCAGGAAGGCTGAAATCTAAGTTTGTTGGAGGATTGAAGGAGTTTTACTAGATTTGACTATTGATGTTTGACTAATCATCTTGGGTGTCTGAAAAGGTGGATTGGAGTATGTGTTATGGTATGGTAAAATGTCATGGTTGTCATTTTATTTGGTTCTAAAGAAATATAAGATAAGTTATTGGTTTTCCCCTAGAAGAGGGGTTTTAGCCCTGGATGAGAGTCTATATCCTGTGTCTCTATTGTGTTTATCTTCATGTAATTATTTTTTTGGTATCTTCTTCACGATAAAAAAGATAAAAGAAGATAAAAAGAAATAAAATAAACCACAAGTAACTATTAAGATAAGAAAATATTTATGAATTTGTGATTTTCTAACAAGGCCAACTGAATCTTTACCTCTTCTTCATCAATCTGCTAAATAGAACAATAAACCTCTATTTTCTGAATCCAAATATCTAATATTTCTACATTAATATCAACATTATATAATAGTAAGTTGAACTTAACATCCAAGTTCAATAATGGCTTTTTTGAAGCAACCTTCATATGAGGATATGGTAGTGTAGATAGAGAAGAAGGAGGTGGAAAATGAGGAGACAGAGGTATCAAAGGAGGAAGAGAAAACAAATGAAGAGGGGGTTGATCACCCTCATTATTTACTTGAATGGTGCCTTCTCCTTTCTAAAGTCCTTTTTATTTATAGATCTCTTCCATCATTGAATGAAATGTAGTGAATGCCTCTAGAAAATTTGTGATTCAGATTTATGCAAGAACACAATAAAATACAGAAATAGACATAAACACAGAGATGCAGCGGAAACAATACTTCATTTTTTTTAAATCAAATGACTGAAATATGCTTACAGACATAATGGAAATAAAAATAGCTAGGGTGTTGGTAGCGTATCTCTGAGAAGAGATGTGGCAGCTACATACCTCTGAATTGTGTTACAATGAGGCTTGAGGGCATATTTATTATTGAAAAACAATGGATAAATCTAAACATCCAAAAACCTAACCCTAGGAGATGAAGCGCCAAAATTATGGGTCCCTTTTGGGTAAATTGGTGTTTCAACTTCCCGGGGATGTAACTTTGGCATCCGATATCCGTTTGATGCACTCAATAGCTCATTAGAAAGATCTATTTGAGGAATACAACTTTTGGTGTGAGAAAAATCAATCCATGGACCCCTGTTTCTCTCATTTTTCCCAAAAAACATGATTTAGGGCCTCAAAACGGCTCCGAAAGTTCAAGACCGAAAAACTACTAAAAATAGTAAGTTGTGCTGCAACTTAAAAACTGAAAGAATTGATGGTGGGGGTTCAAATGGAATAGGTGGGTGGCCACCAATATCCACCTAGATCATTAATTCCCCAAAACGGCTCCGAGAGTGCAGGACCCAAAAACCTGCTAAAAATAGTAAGTTGTGCTAAATGTGAAAAGCTGCAAGAATTGATTGTGTGGGTCCAAATGGAATAGGTGGGTGGCAACCGATATCCACCTGGATCAATTCGACTCATATTTAAGAGGATTTTCTCATCTTGGTGAAGCCATCTCTCCTCCTTGAGTGAATCTCCCTGAAACAACTTTAGGATTATAATATTCAATTTCACCTTCTCCCTTCTTATGATTAGACTTGGTAATCATTCACACTCAAAAACCAAATCAAAATATCTCAGCATGCTCTAAGACCAAACTTGATCAGGATATTTTATAGCGAACCTATGATTTTTCAAGGTTAAATAGAACGTGAAATACCAAGCTTGAAAAAAAACTATTAAAAATATTATAATCGAAATAAAAAAATACATATAAAATAAAATAACACAAGTGAGACTGATAACAGAGTTCACCTAATGTAGGCTACATCTCCATGTCTACTTCTAATGGATTGGCCTCTTCAATTTTGATGAAAAATGACTCAAATTACATCAATTCCCCAATATCTAAAGTTGGATCTCTACTATGTAGCTTCACAAAAACTTTCCTTTCAAAATTATACAAAAGGGATAAAAGCTCTATGATTTATCACAAAGTTAGTGATGATCATGCTACAAAGTCAAAGGATCCTGACATTCTTTCCGCACCATAACCCTTGAAAACCTATATATTTCTTTGCTACACTTCAAAAGGGATAACTACTATATTACATAGTAAAAAATAATCCTTCAAATAGAAAGAGTTAAAACTTGTTACACAAAGCACACGTGTGGTGAAATGACAATGGAATTTTGCATATATAGTGTGAGGGGTCCACAACCTCGGTCTTGAGGCCCTAGAGGTTGTGGCCCCGTTTGTAGGCATAGTATAAAAATGGAACATATCAAGTTTTGGTTTAAAAACCATATCATATGGTTGGACCCTCATTGCAAAACCATAATCATATGGAAAATATGTTGTATAGCATTATAATAATAATTGTACCAATTATAAATATCAATGGCCATAGAAACTCGTTCACGTGTCGTATTTAACCATATGGTGGTATATTAAAACTTGGGAACATTAAACATATCCACCAACCATTGTGCAATATAATGTTCCATAACACGTCCTCAGAGGTTTTCAAATTCATTGGTGGCTATATGAAGGCCATGGGGTCATGCTATCGACCTCCCCCTTTTAGCAATGTAGTTATAAGAAGCTTTTTATATATATTTGGTCACTTAACCTTTAAAAACAACTTGTGTCTCATTGGTGGAGTGCTTGGATAGTTCCCTAGTGGTTACGGGTTCGAATCTCATCGGTGTCGATTTGTCAAACCAATACAATTTTTTGCATTTAGGGTGCCACATGGCACCTCTGAATGAGCCACGTGTCGCCACCAAATTGGTCCACCTTCTCACCAAGTCCACCTGAACTTTGCCACATGTTGAGACCAAGTGTTTCCACGTCATGCCATGAGTCACACTTCAAATATTGCCACATCATATACATATGATAAGTTTCATCTATACATGTTGCCACATTTCATCGTTCTAGGTTACCATGTATCACTTTGTCCTCCTTTTTTTTTCCTATTTTCGCAAAAACTTGGAACGTGATAACTTTATCATATGGAATTTGTTCAATGGAATTAAAGTTGCATTAGAATCATCTCGTTGAGCTCTTCATGATGGTTCTACTTCCATAAAACTTTGGGGACTTTGAATTTTAGGCCATCCTGGATGCTCAAGATCAATAAGTCATGGAGACAACCTTTTCACTATTTAAACGTGGTGTTATGGCCTAATTTTATCCAACGATCACAAATCATCGAATCCAATGGTTAAAATTCAAATTTGGGGGGGGGGGGGGGGGAATTCACCCAAGCTATCATACCCTTTCCCACCCAATGTGATTCTATGGTCCAACCTTGAGGAGTTCAATAGCTGGAGTATCACATTACTTATGAAACTACATGAAGGTTAAGCTATAAAAATAATTTGATGCATCGAGCAGCTGACATTGTTTTCATCCAATGGTTTATATTCAAATAATTTTCTTTCATATTAATTATCTAGAAAAACTAATAATAGTGAGTTAATATCTCGTATTGTTGTATTAATGCTTAATACATTGAGCTTTATTAGGTTAAATTAAACATTTTACCCTCATTTTAAGTTTTTTGTTCGACTATTATAGTAAAATAACCACATTCTTATTCTTGCATAAGCTCAAGCAAGAAAAAAGACTCTTTAATTTAACCTCTAAAGGAGAAGGTAAGCCCTCAAACCTTACCGTTTTATCCTAATAGAAATCTATTGAAGTTTCAAAGTCTAGAATGGTTATTGAACAACATAATGAGGTCTTTATAAATATCTTAGCTCAAATTCATGACACTTAGGTGCAAAATGTTTCCATATATGCTCTTAGAGATAAATTAGAGTCTAAAGATGAAACAAACAACTCAGAGAGCTACTTGTTAAACATTGGTTTACTCAAAGTCGTACTACCACATGCACATTTCAACTCTAACACAATTCTTCTCTTAGTTAATCATTACAACTCGTCTACTCAAAGTATTATCCATACTACAGATGGACATACTTT
This sequence comes from Pinus albicaulis, assembly GCA_034641835.2. NCBI lineage: Eukaryota > Viridiplantae > Streptophyta > Pinopsida > Pinales > Pinaceae > Pinus > Pinus albicaulis. The sequence goes on along the minus strand of CM076576.1, from coordinate 526,620,096 downwards.
CCTAGAATTATTCGAGGAAAATATATCCAAAATGTTGAAGTTTCTTGTTACAAGGAAAAGTATTAATGATAAATAATTAAGTGATGAGTATATAACTTGGGCCGAAGATGAAAAATCAATATTTCTACAAAATCTAGTTGAAAACCCTAATCAAGTATTAAAAGTTGAGTTACCAATTTCTAGTAGGTTAATGAAACATCTATTTTGGTGAATGGTCTCGTTAATGTATGTTATTTTTGGATAACCGAATGACTCTATGATGGATGAATTTACCTTTATGTTTCTAAGGGAAATAATGATGAGTTCTAAAAAAATTAGAGTAAATTTCCAACGATATCTAGCTCAAAGCCCACATATTCATATTAGTATCGTTTGAGCCTCTGATTTATTTATACTTGTTACATACTCGGTAGATTTAGTCTTATTTTGCTACCCATAGTATTTAATTAGTAGTGGATGATTTTCAAGAGTTAAAGATACACAGGAAAAATAAATTGAATGTAGTTCAAGAGTTAAATTATTGAGTGTTAAAATTTGGTAAATGAATAAACTATTAAAATCTTTGATCTTCCTAGTAGAGATGAATATATTATGTTAATGTTATCAATTAAAGAAATGAAGAAAGCCATGGAGGAGATGAATAATGAAATCCTAAAAGCTAGAAATATCATAATAAAATTTAAAGTAGAATGAGGATATATTCAGAGGTTCAGAATTCCATCCTTTTGGGATGATTCTTCCTGGCTTGTATCAAAAGAGAAATTTCAAGCTACACTAAAAAGGGGTTAGGAGGATCAAGCATATTGATGCAGGGGCATTGGAAACTAGCCAGCAATGTAGGAGGATTGTCCACATGTTGTGACTAGAAGAGTTCTAAATTTTTCAGAGATGTACCAACAAGGTGTCAACACCTTAGCTGTCTATTATACTTAGGGGAGATAGATTAGTTAATAACTGAAGAAGCTGAATAGTTTCTTCGTGTCAATCTATTGATTTCTGTTGATAGGATTAGTTCAGTAACAGTAAAAGTCGAATAGATTTATTCGTGTCAGTAGTATTCTATAATTAGTCTTTTATGGTGAAAGAACAAAACGGTCCCCAAAGGAACCGAACATTCATGTGGTAAACTATAAATTGTAACCCCGGATACATTAGAAGGGGGATTTTTCACAGTAAAGGTGGAATTGTTAAGCAATTGCTTCCTATTGAATAAAGTTCTATGCTCAATTTATATCAGTGTGTTGTAGTTAATATACCTTGTCTCTGTGTGATTCCGAAGGTCTTTTTTCTATATATAATGTGCGTAACATTGTGTGAAATTCCCGTAGCTTCTTTGCCTGTCTTAAATGTTATGTCTCAGGGTCGAATTGAATGTGCTCATTTTGGTTTGGAGAGGGCCGAATAGGAATCTATCAGGGAGTGAAACCATTATCCTCCTTTATTTGCCCAAAAAATAGTGTGTCTCTGTCGAAACCATACCCCTGCCTGTTGGAGTTAATAACAGTGTTTTGTTATTAACAAAGTGATAGTGCTGAGGCTCAAACCCAGAGTTAACACGATGAGTTTTGATGAAGAAATGTGTTAATTGTAGTGGAACCCCGGTTAGGCACTATTCAAATTCCGGAAGTGGTTTCCTGAAACCAATACAACCTATTTCACCCAGCTTTTGGGCGAAGGTGAAACCACACAAAAAAAAACCTGATCCAATTTTACTGTGCCACGTCACTTGTCCGAAACCACCCATTTCACATTCTTCTGGAACGCTAAAGCCCGGTAGACAAAAAAATGTGATATCATTGAGGGTTGTTCGATCTGGAGGCTGGTTGATCAAACGGTAATCATGCCACAAGTTGCACGAGAGATAAATAAGGTATGGGCCATTCATTTTGTGTTGGAAACAATTCAATTTCATATTGAATTGTGGGCCCCGTGGGTGCACTGTATTAAGATTTTATTACAAGTGCTGAGGTTGGAAGTATATTGCACGATATGGTATTAAGTAATACTTAGATGTTGTTCATAAGCTTTGAGCATCGGGTAAATGTTTAGAATTTATTAAAGGGGTCGACCATTGTTATGATATTTTAATCCTATGACTGGAGTAATAAGGTTGTTTATGTGTTTTTTCGAAAGGCTAATGGACTCCTTATTTTAAGTTGAACCCTAGGTTCAGGCATCGAGGAATTTTTTTAATGCCATATTCCAACCGGGGGTAAACCATAGTCAAAGTGTTTTAAGGTTGTACTATAGTATAAAATACCAAGGTCATAACAAAGGACATATATATATGGTTTATGCGCGCTGAAATAAAAATACCAAAGGGCTTATATATTCGGGGTACATATAAGATTTGATTAAAGTATTCATTTATCAATTTCTATGAGATTGATAAATAAATTTGAACAAAGAAATAAAGGAGACTCCCTTAGTAAATGAAAAAGACTGAGAAAAGAGAGAACAGCTCTCCTTAGCGCCCAGTCCATCAGATTGCTATCATTTGTGGTATCGGAGCTGTTTTTGAGATATTTTTGCAGAGAACTTTAACATGGTTGTCCGAGTTGCCAGAGGTGCTGGCAGAATAAGAGGCAGGCCAGTTTCCAATGCAGAAGTTTTGGAGATCTTGCAGAGGGTCCAAGCCATATTGGATGCAATGGAATTGGGACACCCAAGAGATCCTAAAGATGTCAGTGAACCTGAAACTAAAGAAGAAGCAGGAGTAAATGTTGAGATTCCTCCTGAGATGAGACTCCTTAAAACTGTTCTGGGGTCTGCAGTCAAGCCTAAACTTGAAGTGTCAAGTTTTTCAAGAGGATTGAATCCAAAAGAGCTGATAGACTAGATTAATGAGATGAACAAGTGCTTCGATTATGAAGAAATGGGTGAATACAAAAAAGTCAAGTTTGCAGTAACAAAGTTGAAGGGACATCTGCACTTTAGTGGGATGGAGTGCAAGCAGAGAGAAGGAGAGTTGGTAAACAGCCAATCAAAAGTTGGACCATAATGGTGGCAAAACTGAGAGGTAATTTTTTTCCTAGTGATTATCAGCTAACATTGTTTAGACAAATGCAGAACCTGAGACAGAGATTGCTAACAGTGAAAGAATACACAAAAGAGTTTTATAAAGTGAGTATAAGAGCTGGACAATTCTAGGACACACCAGAGAAGGTTGCTAGGTATGTGAATGGTCTCAAGTTGGAGATCCAAGATGAGATTGGTCTTCTGTCTCCTAAGACAGTTGAAGAGGCTTATCAGATGGCCTTGAAAGCAAAAGAGAAACCCCTGAGAAATAAGTCTACCAAAAGGAATAGGTACTTTACAAGGAAAGGGAAGTCAGGGTGGTAGAGGAAGTTCTACAACACCTAGAGATGGAGGTAGCAGCAGCTCACCTCAGACTGCATCCACAGAGGGTGATGCAAGGGGGAGAAGGGGTTCCTATAGAGGAAGAGGAGGCAGAGGCAGAGGAAGAGAAGTGAGGTGTTATATATGTCACCAATTGGGACATAAACACTATGAGTGCCCAGAGAATATGGGTGTTGGTCAAAGGAATTCTATTGTTGCTCATGCTGGAGAAGAGGCAGCCAGGCTGTCTGAAAATGAAGAGGCAATTCTACCAGAGAAGGGAGAATCTTTGGTGGTCTATAAGGTCCTGTTGAAGCAAGCAAAAGAAGTTTCTGAGCCAGTACAGAGGAAGAATTTGTTCAGGAGTGTATGTAAAGTCCAAGGGAAGTGCTGTCAGTTGGTCATTGATAGTGGCAGCACAGACAATTTGGTCTCTACAGAGGTGATAGAGAAATTAAAGTTGAAGACAAGGGAAGATCCTACACCCTACAAGGTGTCATGGCTACAAAAAGGACACAAGATGATTGTGAAGGAACAGTGTCAGATAGAGTTGCAGATGGGAAACTACAAATACAAAGTTATGTGTGATGTAATGCCTATGGATGTGTGTCACATACTGCTGGGTAGACCTTGGCAGTATGACAGAGCAGTAGTGCATGATGGTAAGAAGAACACTTACAAGTTCTTCAAGGATGGAGTACATCACACATTGATACCTATGGAGGAAGGAGAACCATCAAGTAGAGTGGCTGATCCAAAGACTTTGTTGCTAAATGGGAAAGAGTATCTACAACAGATTGAAGAAGAAGAGGTAATTTTTTCTTTAGTCTGCAAACCTAAAGTAGTGCTTACTTCTACAAATATTTCTGATTTTCCAATTGAAATCCAAGAGATGCTGGACAGTTATTGTGACATTGTTCCAGATGATTTACCTGATGAGCTACCACCTGTGAGAAAAATCAGCCATCAGATAGATTTTATTCCAGGTTCAAATCTTCCAAATAAGGCAGCCTACAGAATGACTCCCACAGAGAATGAGGAAATCAGGAAGCAAGTGCAGGAATTAGTGGACAAAGGTCTGATCAGAGAGAGTTTGATTCCATGTGCAGTACCAACAGTGTTGAGCCCAAAGAAAGATGGAGTCTGGAGAATGTGTACTGATTCCAGAGAAATCAACAAGATAACAATCAAGTATAGATTCCCTTTACCTAGAGTTGAAGATTTAATGGACTGTTTGAGTGGTGCAAAATATTTTTCAAAAATGGATTTGAAAAGTGGATATCATCAAATTAGAATAAAGGAGGGTGATGAATGGAAAATTTCCTTTAAAACCAATGAGGGATTCTATGAGTGATTGGTAATGCCTTTTGGTCTATCCAATGCACCCAGTACTTTTATGAGAATTATGAATGAAGTGTTAAAAGAATTTATTGGTAAATTTATGATAGTGTATCTGGATGACATATTAGTTTTCAACAAAACAAAAGAAGAGAATTTAAGGCATCTTACTTAAGTCTTGAAGAAGTTCCACCAAGAGAAGCTGTTGATAAACTTAAAGAAATGCTCATTCATGAAAGAAGAGTTGGTGTATTTGGGTTTTGTTGTTTCTGCTGGGGGATTGAAGAAGTGGAGGAATTACTTAATGTCTAAAGAATTTGTATTATACTCTGATAATCATGCTTTGCAGTACATTGTATAGCAGCCTAAATTAAATCATAAGCATGCCAAGTGGGTTGAATATCTCCAAAGTTTTAAATTTTTTTTAAACACATAAGTGGACAAGCAAATAAAGTAGTTTATGCTTTGAGTAGAAGAAACATGCTTACTCAAGAAAAAAAAATTGAAGTTTTAGGATTTGATTTTCTCAAAGAACTATATAAAACAGATTCAGATTTTAAGGAAGCATTTGAAGCATGTTGTAACCCTGTTCTAACAGATAGAAGCCAGTGGCTGGATTATTTCTTGCAGGAAGACTTATTATTCAGAAGGAACCAATTGTGTGTACCAAAATTTTCCATAAGGGAGAATTTGATCAAGGAGAAGCATAGTGGTGGACTTGCTGGACACTTTGGTACTGATAAAACTTATGAGAAGCTGATTCACTTTTATTATTGGCCCAAGATGAGAACAGAGGTGGAAAATTTTGTGAAGAATTGCAAAATTTGTCAATATGCCAAAGGGAGGAGCCAGAATGCAGGATTGTACATTCCATTGCCTATTCCAAACAGGCTTTGGGACATGGTGAGTATGGATTTTGTTTTAGGATTTCCCAAGACTCAGAGAGGGAATGATACAATCTTTGTTTTAGTTGACATATTTTCCAAGATGGCACATTTTATTCCGTGTTATAAAACTAGTGATGCCACCCATGTTGCTAATTTGTTTTTCAAAGAAGTTGTTAGATTGCATGGGTTTCCCAAGAGTATTGTTTCGGATAGAGATACTAGATTTGTGGGTCATTTTTGGAGGACATTGTGGAATAATCTTGGTACCAAACTGAATTTCAACTCAGTTTAACATCCTGAGACTGATGGATAAACTGAGGTAGTAAATAGGAGTCTAGGAAATCTATTGAGAAGTCTTGCAGGAGAGCATCCCAAGCAGTTGGATCATATTTTTCCCCAGGAAGAATACGCATACAATGATTCACCAAATAGAAGCACAGGGCAGAGCCCATTCCATATTTTTTATGGATTGCACCCCAGAGGAATATCAGAGTTAAGAAATTTGGGAAAGGCAAAGTTGAGGAGTGCAGATGGTGAAGAATTTGCCTCAGAGATCCGAGCCATACATGAGCAAGTGAAACAACGGTTACAAGGCAGCAGCATCAAATATAAGGGCCGAGAATATTTGAGCAGAAGAGAAGTCCATTTTGAAGTTGGAGATTTGGTTTTGGTACACTTGAGGAAGGAAATATTCCCAAAGAAGCAATATAACAAACTGAAGTTTAAAAATATTGGGCCATGCAAGATACTGAGAAAGTTTTCTGCTAATGCTTATGAACTTAAGTTGCCTCCTGATGTTGGAATATATCCCATATTTAATGTTGCAGACTTGTACAAGTATGAAGATGATGGTGCAGAAGAAGGACCAGTAGACAAAGAGCAGATTGAATGGGCAAAGCAGTTACCTCCATCACAGCCATTGTAGCCAGAGAAGACATTGGACAAGAAAGTGTTCAAGAAGACTAGAGGACAAGAGTATTTCCAGTATTTGATCAAGTGGAAGTACCAGCTAGATTAAGATTCCACTTGGATGATTGAAGTGATGTTGCAGAAGATAGGCAGTTATGTGAAAGAGCTCATGGACAAGAGTCCATGAATAAAATTTCCCTCAGGAGTCTGATGCAGGGGCATTGGCCACTAGCCAGCAATGTAGGAGGATTGTCCACATGTTGTGGCTAGAATAGTTCTAAATTGTTCAGAGATGTACCAGCAAGGTGTCAACACCTTAGCTGTCTGTTATACTTAGGGGAGATAGATTAGTTAATAACTGAAGAAGCTGAATAGTTTCGTCATGTCAATCTGTTGATTTCTATTGATAGGATTAGTTCAGTAACAGTAGAAGTCGAATAGATTTATTTGTGTCAGTAGTATTATGTAATTAGTCTTTTATGTTGAAAGAATAAAATGGTCCCCAAAGGAACCGAACAGTCATGTGGTAAACTATAAATTGTAACCTCGGATACATTGGAAGGGGGATTTTTCACAGTAAAGGTGGAATTGTTAAGCAATTGCTTCATGTTGAATAAAGGTCTATGCTCAATTTCTATCAGTGTGTTGTAGTTAATATACCCAGTCTTTGTGTGATTCCGAAGGTATTTTTTCTGTATATAATGTGCGTAACACTGTGTGAAATTCCCATAGCTTTTCTGCCTCTCTTAAATGTTATGTCTCAGGGTTGAATTGAATGTGCTCATTTTGGTTTGGAGAGGGCCAAATAGGACTCTGTCGAGGAGTGAAACCATTATCCTCCTCTGTTTTCCTGAAACATAGTGTGTCTCTGTCGAAACCATACCCCTACCTATTAGAGTTAATAACAGTGTTTTTTTATTAACGGAGTGATAGTGCTGAGGATCAAACCTGGAGTTAATGCGATGAGTTTTGATGAAGAAATGTGTTAATTGTAGTGGAACCCCGATTAGGCACTGTTCAAATTGCGGAAGTGGTTTCCTGAAACCAATACAGCCTATTTCGCACAGATTTTGGGCAAAGGTGAAACCACACAAAAAAAACCCGATCCAATCTTACTGCGCCACGTCACTTGTCCAAAACCACCCATTTCACATTCTTCTGGAACGCTAAAGCTCGGCGGACAAAAAAATGCGATATCATTGAGGGTTGTCCGATCTAGAGGTTGGTTGATCGAACAGTAGTAGCGCCACAAGTTGCATGGGAGATAAATAAGGCATGGGCCATTCGTTTTGTGTTGAAAACCATTCAACTGCATATTGAAGTGTGGGCCCCGTGGCTACACTATATTAAGATTTTGTTACAAGTGCTAAGGTTGGAAGTATATTACGCGATATGGTATTAAGTAATACTTAGATGTTGTTCATAAGCTTTGACCACTGGGTAAATGTTTGGCGTTTATTAAAGGGGTCGACCATTGTTATGATATTTTAATCCTATGACCAGAGTAATAAGGTTGTTTATGTGTTTTGTCGAAAGGCTAATGGACTCCTTATATTAAGTTGAACCTTGGGTTCGGGCATCAAGGCATTTTTTTAATGCCATATTCCAACCATGGCTAAACCATAGTCAAAGTGTTTTAAGGTTGCACTATAGTATAAAATACCAAGGTCATAACAAAGGGCATATATATATGGCTTATGCACGCTGAAATAAAAATACCAAAGGGCTTATATATTCGGGGTACATATAAGATTTGATTAAAGTATTCATTTATCAATTTCTACGAGATTGATAAATAAATTTGAACAAAGAAATAAAGGGGACTCCCTTAGTAAATGAAAAAGACCGAGAAAAGAGAGACCAGCTCTGCTTAGCACCCATTCCATCAGATTGCTATCACATATGCTCTCACTAATAGTGAAGAAGCTATTTCCGAAAAAGTGGTAAATTCTTTGTTCAAGGATTTCAATGTGTTGGATCTTTTGGCAAAGATGATCCAAAAATTTCCTTACACTCCTTTTCAAATCCAATCCATGCTTGGTGTAGCTTATTTAAATTTCAAAAGACAACAATGACTATCCCCAACTGAGTGGGATAAATTTACAAATCTTAAAATACATTTTACTCAATATTCTATTACTAATCCAATCATACAGGGTATTGAAAATTTTCAATCCTTGCAGTCAGTTATAGAGGAAATTGTAGAAGTGTAGGAGGAAAAGTATTTCAAATTGTTCCAAATACCTAAGATGAAAAATACTCAAAGTGACAAAGGTTCGATAGATGACATCATGACGAGGGGAAAAACCAAAGATACAAATTAGTATTCTAATCATAAAAATATGTCTTGTAAATAATTTGTATTTTTTGGGATTATGCCATGCAATCTTCTAATCAAAATACAATTACAAAGATATTTTTTGAAAAACTTGTGTATAAGGACCTCGATTTCATTTACAGGGAGTCATATTTTAGGATGTGGAACTTTTATTGGAAGAGGCCTAACGCTTTGTATCAGCCTACTCATTGTGACAATTTAATTTCATTATATTCAATTTCAATTATTGGTGTTTCTTTCAGTGTTTTATTCTTTGTCAACTTTGTGTTAATATATCTTGGTACATGTGGATGATTATTAGATTAACATGATAAAACTTGTATTTTATTTTAGATACATTACTTATTTTTCTAAAATATACATTATTTGAATTTTCAATTTAGGATTATTGAATGATTTGTTGCAGGTTGGAATCATATTGTTACACGATATTGTATTGCTTTGTTGTACTTATTATTTGACATTATAAAATATATCAGTGATATAAGTTTTTATTTTCCAGTTTATGTTTCTTTATTTTCTCTTTAGTTTTATCTTCGTTTAAATTCGTTATGTGTTTTTATTTTTAGTTACTTGGAACACTTATCGATCCTAATTTTGTATGTGATAATTACAATTGTATTCATTAATGATTTGTTTTATATGATTTTCACATGTTTTAAATCCTAACAACCTATTGTTTATAAACCCCTTTATTTATAATTTGGCCCATATCTTAAATGTTATCATAAAATAATTGTTGTTTATGTGTTATATTCTTTCCACGATTAGTTGGGTACCCTATTTTAGGTGGGCGGACCCGCCTATGGATTTGTGCATGGGTTTGCACATGGTTTTGGGGCATGATGGTTTTCGGCCCCTGGTATTTTGTAGATCCGATCAAGGGAACTATGGTAATGTTCTAAACCAGGGTTAATGGATTGGGTTTTATGAATTCTTCGCCATGTATATATATTTTTTGTGAAACTAAAAGGAATATAATGAAAAATCAACTGGTAGTCCCGGTTTTGGGATCCAGGGGAAAAATCTCTGTGTATATATTTTTCATGTTTTATGCTCTCGCTATTGTTTATTTTATGTCTTTAAGAATTCGTTTGCAGATAATTTATGTACAGGGTTAAAACCTACATTTGGTATCATAGATGTTTTTGCTTCAAGGGGATGCCTTTGTTGTTGAGGGGTTTTTAGCTCGGGCTTGTGGTTGACCCTATTCAGTGGGAGATTTGCAGGATCAATTCTTGCGGTGAAATAATATGGTGAGCAGTGGAAAGATAGAGTTCGAGAAATTTAATGGTCAGAGTTTTGAGTTTTGGAAGCTCAAGATGGAGGATCTACTGGTGGATAATGATCAGTGGATCATGGTATATCCATGTACTAAAACAATGACAATTTCAGATGAAGACTGGGCAAAGTTGGATCGAAAGGAAAAGAGCACAATACGGTTGTGTATCTCAGATTCAGTATTGTTGAATGTATCTAGGGAAGCTACGGTGAAGAATTTATGGGTCAAGCTACGGACTTTGTACCAATCTAAGTCTCTGGTGAATAAATTTTTCCTGTGAAAAAAGTTGTATAACCTAAGGATGAAGGATGGAGACTCAGTGACAGAGCATCTGAATGCCTTCAATATTGTGGTAATTCAATTTCCATCTGTTGATATTAAAATATCAAACGAAGATAAGTGCATTAGTTTGTTTTTTTCTCTACTAGATTCATTATACAGTCTGGTTATTGCAATAGGTAGCAATACAACTGCCTTGAATTTTGATGAAATAGTCTCAGCCTTGCTGTCAGAGGAAATGAGACGGAGAAATATGGAGGGACAGAATGGAAATGTCTTATCTATATGAGGAAGGTATCAGAACATAAACATAAATAATTTTTCGAGTGGGATATCTAAATCTATAGGAAAGCATATAAAGGTGTGATTGAAATACGGAAAGGAAAGGCACTACAAAAAGGACTACAGATCTAAAGCTCCTAAGAAAGGAAAGGGATATGATGACGCTCCTTCTATAGAAGAAAAAATCACCTTAGATGAAGGTGGGGATGAGTATTTTGCTTCTTCTTCAAATAAACATTTAGATCATGAGGCATGGTTGATTGACTCAGGTGCATCCTTTCACTTTACTCCCTATAGGGAGTGGTTCTACGAGTGTGAGAAGTATGATGGTGGCGATGTCTTCTTAGGGGATGATAGGAAGGCGAGAATCGTCGGACGTGGAAAACTCAAGTTGAAGCTGCAAGGTGGAAGGATTAGAACACTTCCTGGTGTTCTTCATATTCCTACATTGGCTAGAAATCTGATTTTTACAGTAGCAAGATGGATGATGCAGGTGTAAAAAATAGTGTTCGAGAAAGGTACCTGCAATATGGTTCATGGAGCATTGGTATTAATGCGAGGAGTTAAGATTGGAAATATGTACAAGCTTTAGGGTAGCACTGTTATTGATGGGTGCAATAGTTCTATGGTTCTTGGAAGTGGAGTGGAAATCCTAGAGGTCTTTGGAGAGAAGACCATGCTATGGCATCAAAGGCTTGGAAATATTCGATAAAAGGGCCTTCGGACACTGCATGGTAATGGTATGGTAGAAGGTATGTCTAATTTCTCTTTGGATTTCGATTTCTATGAACATTGTGTATATGGGAAGAAGAATTAGGTGAGTTTTCCTTCTGGTGCTAAGAGGGCGAACAATATATTAGAGCTTGTGCACAGTTATGTGTTTGGACCTGTGTCAGTTCCATCACTAGGAAATTACGTGTACTATGTTTAATTCATAGATGGATTCTCAAGGAATACATGGATATATTTCTTGAGGAAGAAATTTGAAGACTTTGACAGATTTAAATAATTTAAGGCTCTGGTGGAAAATTAGATAGAGAAGAAGATAAAGGTGTTGAGGACAGATGATGGTGGAGAGTTTTGCAAGAAGGAATTTGAAAAGCTTTGTAAGAAGTGTGGTATAGCACGACATAATACTACTCCATAAAAACCCCAGCAAAACGGAGTTGCAGAAATAATGAAAAGAATGCTGATGGAAAAGACAAGAAGCAAGCTCAGTGGTATCGGGTTAGGATAGGAATTCTGGGCAGAGGCAGTGGAGACTGCATGTTACTTGGTTAACAGATCATCTTCATCAATGTTGGAAGATAAGATTCCACAAGAAGTATGGACTGGTAAGAAACCCTCTCTTTCACATCTGAGGGTATTTGGATGTGATGCATATGTACATGTTCCAAAATAGAAAATTACCAAGTTGGGTAATAAATCTGAAAGGTACATATTTATTGGGTATAAGCATCATTTAAAAGGTTACAAGCTTTGGAACCCGTAAACAAGGAAGGTTGTGTTGATCAGCGGTTGTCATTGATGTCAACCCAAGCAGCACCAGGGGCTAACCCAATACTAAATGAGAATTTTGACCTATGAAATTAATATATTCAGGGTCAATAATTATTTTTATGGTTTCTACTTGTCAAGATGTTTCCGTTGATATATGGCACGCCATGTAATTCTTCACGGTTTGAGAGATATTCATGTTTGAAGTTTGTACCCCAGTTAGTGGGCTAAAACCCCATGGGGTTAGGGCATGGGTCATTGAAAAGTCATTATTAATATTTTTTAAGTTCCTAAAATCCCTCCCACGTTCACTTGTTGAAGCCCCTCTCAACTTAATCATTCATATATATTGTGATCTTCATTTCCTCCTTAGGCAAGGGATTCGGCTATCTGAAACAGGTCATCGTGGAATTGTCGCTCTAACTTGTTTTCTAAGAAGGCTCAGAAGCTGAAATTTTTATGAAGTGAAGCCAAAATTCTAAGAAATTGGCAGTAAAAATTTCAGATCCAATTGTGCAACATTTTTGGAGATATGATCTGTGGAAGTAAGGGTTTTTGCAGGCTCCTGAAATTCATCTCAAAGAAGTGACCTTGGTAAATTCGTCATAACTCTCTCTCTGAGTATCGGATTGGAATGTCGTAAAAAGTGACGGATAGTGCACAGTCTATAATTTTTTCTCTATCAATTTCAGAAGCAAATGAATAAACAGTGACACGTGGCACGGCATACAAGTGCGCTCTGTTGAAACAGTCTATAATTAGGGCAGTGTGAGAAATTGGGTATAACTCTCTCTTGAAAAATCCAAATTGGATCAGACCTGTGGCATTGGAAAGAAGACTCAGAGGAATACTATAGGACTGAAAATCAGATATTGAGGATCTGAAATAACAGAGATACACCAGATTCAATATCGAGCTCCTAGAAGGCAAGAAAAATCTAGATCATGTGTTGTCAAGGATTGCAAAGGACCAGACTTTCTACGGCATAAAAGAAAAACAAGGTGCAGAAGAGGGTAGCATGACAAGAGCAGCAACTAAGGTGCATAACAGCAGCAAGAAGTTCATTATATGAAGTCTTCAAGTGGGCAGCACTGCATACAATCATTGTAAAGGTATCATTGTACTTAGTCATTGTAAATACATTATTGTACAAATTGTACTAGTGTCTATCTGCCAAGGGTTGAAGAGGCAGTGTTGGGAGGTCTAGGATCATCATTAGGTGGTTGTTTCAAAGTTGGGGTTATGGTCTAGTATATCTTCTTCTTCTACATCATTCTATATCATTGTAAAGTGGACCTTTTTCCCTGGTACGAGAGTCCATTCTTCTTTTACTCTTCTATAGGGTGGTAGGGTGGTGCTAGGGTGAGTTGTAGGTCATTGGGTGTTGGTGCATCCGTTCAGTGACTACTAAAGAATATCGGGCAATGGAGCGTCCATCCAATGGGAGCTGGAGAAGAATGCTTTTCTAGATTCTCGGAAGTTGGAGCTTTATTTTCAATTGGAGTTGAAAAGAATTATTAGAAAATCATTAGGTGGTTTTTGTCCCGGAGTGGGTTTCCACCTTAAAAATTGTGTGCATTTGTGTTCCTCTTGTTTGCTGCTATCATTGTACAAACACTGATAATAATTGAAGATTAACTCATGCTCTAATTGAAAGAAATACTGATTCACCCCCCTCTTAGTATTTCCAACAGGTTGTGTGCAGTCAAGATGTGGTGTTTAGAGAGGTGAAACATGTTGTTAAACATGAATTCCTACCAAAGGAACCTAGGAAGATAGAGTTTGAACTAAAGGATGATGAATCAGACTCTACAACAGAACAAGATTCAGAAGAGGAAGAGCCACAAACTCCAGCTACGAGAAGATAAGTTTGGGAAAGAAGGCAGCCAGAAAGGTATATTCCATCTGATTTCTATTCATATTTTTCTTTAAATATCACTGATGATGATCATAGAACTTTCAAGGAGGCACTGGATTCAGAGGATGGAAAACATTGGAAGGAAGCCATGGTTGATGAAATGGCATCCTTACACAAAAATGAGGCATGGGATCTGGTGAAGTTGCCGACTGGAAGGAATCCCATCGAGAACAAATGGGTGTTTAAGAAGAAGATGAATGTAGATGGCAAGGCGGAGAAATACAAAGATCGTTTGGTAGCAAAATATTATTACCAGGTGTCAGGAATTGCATTAAGAGAATTTTGAGGTCTAAAATAGGCCTCCTAAGAAAAATGTACAACTAAAATAAAATTCATAAGAACCAGTAGGATTCAAGATGATGATGTCAACCATGGGGAATGATTCACCATTTTTAAAGTAAAAAAGTATAAAGATTAAAAAATAATAAAATAATAAAACTACTTTTTCAGCTCGTATTTTGAACTTATCTCCCTAAGGGTTTACTCAAATTTTGAACGGGAATACTTGTTGGATGCAAAATTTAATTCCTCATCCAAGAGGTACCCATGTTGCATACCTTTTATGGAACCTGCTACATGAAAAATGAGAAATACATTAAAAAAAATGTGATTGCAATCACATTTTTTATGCATTTCTCATTTTTCATGTAGAAAAGTCCCTCAAAAGTATGAAACATGGGTACTCCTTGGATGAGAATTAAATTTTTCATCCAACGGGTATTCTCGCTCTAAATTTGAGTAAAATCTTAGGGAGATAAGTTCAAAATATCAGTTGAAAAAGTAGTTTTTTTCTTTTTTCCCTCTAAAACTTGATGATGTAATCAAATCTTATTTTATTACTTCCACTATTATTTTATAACTTCCTTAGGAGGCCCATTTTAGACCTCAAAATTCCCCTAATGATTTTGGTGATATTTTTTCTCCTGTTGCCAAGGTTACTTCTATTAGATTACTTTAATCTGTTGCTCCTTTATTTGATTTTGAGATACAACAGATGGATGTTAAGACAACATTTCTTCAGGGATATATGGAAGAGGAGATCTACATGAAGAAACCTGAAGGCTTTATAGTGAAGGATAAGAAAGAACTCGTATGCAGGTTAAAAAAGTCTTTGTATGGGTTAAAAAAGTTACCAAGGATGTGGTATCAGAAATTTGATACCTATATATGGGGACTTGGATTCACTAGAAGAAAAGAGGATCACTGTGTGTATTTTAAATTAATTGTTGACAATGTTATTTATTTGGTCTTGTGTGTGGATGATATGTTTCCTATTGGAAATGACAAAGAAATTATCCAGGATTTGAAGACCCAAATTTTCTCCAAATTCGACATGAAGTATCTTGGTGCTGCAAACTATATTTTGGGCATGGAAATTAAGAGAGATTGGAAAAAGAGGAAACTCTAGTTAAACCACAGGAAGTATTTCAAGACAATTGTTGGGTACCAAATCTGCATACTTTTCTCTTCCATTTTCACCCACTCTTTCATTCCTTCGTATCATTATTATTCATTAAATTCTCTAAATGCACAAGGTAAACTCCCTTCCATTGTCTTATCCAGAATGTTTAATTAATGAAATAATAGTCATGGGGATTTTGCCTACGCGAGTTAATAATTTTTTCATTTCCGTAGATCTAGTAGTCAAAGGGACGCATCTACAAGTTACAGGAGCAACTCCAAGTTTACAACACCATTTTGATATCGTTGTAACAACATAACATATTTTAAACCTATTCTAGAATTATTTCATACTTTCTTTGTTTTCTCTCGGAAACTAGTTTGGTCGTTGTAACGAGTGTATATTTGTAGATATTATTTGTCAGATTGGGGAGATGGTTTTATGAATAATTATATAAGAAGGGTCTCAAGGCTATGAATCAGGGTTAGTGGGAAAGAGATCAATTTTGTTATAGAAGATTATTAATCAATTGAATGCAATCCATTTTTTTGTTCTACTTGTAAGCTGTGAATCTATCACAGCCCTGGGCAGAGATTTTGGCCCACTCTTCTGATTAGGTGTTGCATTATTTCCGTGTGTTTTTCTCGCATTTCTGTTTGAGTATTTTTAATTGTTGTTATGGTATTTTTCTTCAATTGCTATTAATGCTTTTGTAGCTCTGCAATTTATCTTTAATTACTGTCACAGTGGTTCTTGTTTATTTTAATTGTTTAATCTATGATTAATATTGGATTGTGCCATTTCTCCTGCATATACTTTGTGTGTTACCTTGAATTAATGTATGCACCTGGATTTTTAAATTAATGTGGAAAAATGGTTGAATAGTTTATTCACACTCGGACAGGAACATTTTTGCGTCGTTGCCAGGGAAGGCTAACAAGGTGCAAGAACACGATCTGTAATTGATCCAAACATCAATCTCTCATCTTAGGGAAGGAATTTTTTACCCTACTCTAAGTCCTGAGCGTAGTGTTTTGTTTTTGCTTTCTGATTTTTTTCCTAGGGGCCAATTTCTCATCCAGGGGACTACCCTACTTTAGGTCGTGAACTTTAAATTTTCAAGTTGTATGATTCCTTGTTTTAATCCAGCCTTAAGGGCCAATTTCTCGTCCTAGGGAGGAAATTTTGACTACCCTAATTTAGGTCCTGAACTTAAAATATTTAGGTTGTGTGACTTTATGTTTAAACCCAACTTTCATTTTTTTTGGTTTGTTGATTTTTTTCTTAAGTCCAATCTCTCGTCCTGGGGAGGAAATTATTTTGTCCCTGCTCTAGGTCCTAAGCACTGCTGTTATTTTAGTTATCTCTTCTCACCAATTGTATGAACAAAGATTCGAATAAGAGAGGCAAAGGAAGACCCATAAAGAAAGGAAGGGATATGGGAAGGAATACTTATATCCAAGATATCATCGCAAAAGCTAAATCAGAAGCATCTTCTCGTGCTGCTGTCAGGGTAATGATTCAGACAAAGTCCAAGGGGTAGTTGATTGTCCAGCCAGTGCCATCCATGGTACTAGAGAAGACCCTTTCAAAGGCAGAAGAAGAATTGAATAAGGTATTAGTAGAAGAAACACCCCTGTTGTCGGCAGAAGGAGAGGAAATTGCAAGCAAGGGATCGGAGGAATTGAGAAATTCCAATTGGAAAGAAGAACTCCTGAAGGAGCTTGTGTCACCAAGAGACCAAGGAAGTGATGTGAAACCTCCTGCAATTGAATCACCCCAAATATCATTTGCAGAACCAGTTGAAATCACGGGTGAGTATTGGAGGATATTTATGGCACCTACAAATTCCTCTATTGATTTCCAATTGGGAATATAACAGGTGATGCACCAATGAAGCTCATACCTTTAAAAAATTTGCCTAATTTTCATGGGCTTTCCTCTAAGGACCCTGATACATTCCTCTTTGAACTTGATATTTTCTGTCGGGGGTACGACTATGTTGTTGATGCTTAGAAATTAGATATATTTCCTGCTACCTTAAAGGGGAAAACCCTGTGCTGGATCATGGGTTTAGGGGGAAAGAATATCTCCTCATGGGATGCGATGAAGGAAACCTTTTTTGGAGAAATACTAGGAAATCTGTAAATCCCGTGTCATCAAGGAGGAGATTTTTAAGTTTATGCAGAAATAATATGAAAATATGGAAGATTGTGTGGAACAATTTAAATGCATACTGTAGAGGTCAAGCCATAGTGACCTAGACAAATATATTCTGAAGATCATCCTTCTCCAGGTACTTAGGGAAGATCAAATTTTAAACATAGTAGGAAAGGGGGACATATTGAAGGAAGAATTCGACACTATCTGTGGGTTGTGCATTTAGTGTTCACGAGGGGCTACAAGAAATGGACAAGGAATTCAGTCATCAAAAACTTCTGGTGGAGGGGCAGAAATTGGAAATCTACTGGATAACCTGAGGACTGGTATCCTAAGTACATTATCTGCCCAGATGGACACTTTTCAACTGAAGTAGAAACAAATGGAGTTGGAAAATACTATGGCTATATTCTGCCCTTAGTGCAGAAATAAGCATCCACTGAAGGAACACCCATTGAACACAGTTGAAGCCTGTGAAATTTGCGAACAGGCCCATGCCACCAGCTCGTGCCCTTTCTTTCGAGGATTGAATGCAGTTTTTCAAGGATCAAGTGAGAGAGCACGGTGGATCAACTTTATTTCACGGGACCGAAGAAGCCATGGTATCCCCGACCATCAAATATGAATCCAGGTATGCCTCAAAACCCGTCTCAGTATTTTAATAATTTTAATATGGTTCCCCATTCTGTACCTTTTTCACCAATGTGGTCTCAATATCAATGTCCACCCTGGCAATAATGGTTTCCCCATACTAGTTTGAATCCTTCATGGGCTAATAATTGGCGTGGATCCTCTCATACTGGACAATTTCCCCAATCAATGCCACAACAACAAATTCAGTTGCCTTCCAATGTACCTCTAGGTAATCCACCCCTTCGACCTCAACTTCCTATCCAACCCAACATGAATCCTAACAATAAAGGGGTTCAACAAGCTAACACTCTCAACCTTCCATCATATAGCATTTCTACCGCAGGGCTTAATGAAATAAACTTACGATCTGGGCGGGTAGTGAATGCTCCAACTTCACCTATTATTATTGAACAAGTTGAAAATGAAGTTATGGAACTAGAACAAAAAACAGTTGGGGCTTAACCAGAACCAAAAACAATTGGGGATAAACTAGACCAAAACACTATAAATCGAACACCTCCCAAACCTACTGTTAACCAAGGATGTCCAGTTAATCTGCCATATCCTGAAATATTGACCCTGAGTAAACAGAGCCCTCAAGCATAATTTTATTTTCTATGATAATTACAAAATCCGTTTGTTAAAATTCCCCTGCTCCAAGCTATGAGGGACGTACCTATATATGCAAAAACTCTTGAAGAATATTGTTCTAATAAACCTGGAAAGAAATCAAGGGATCCGCTGACCATCCATGTGATGGGAAGATTGTCTAACATCATGTTGAGAAAATCCATGCTTGTAAAATATGGGGACCCAGGGAATCCAATTCTGACAGTATAAATTAATGGGGTTGAAATCCCAAATGTACTGGTAGATTTGGGGGCTGCCATAAATGTCATTACCTCTGAAACGATGAATGCATTGGGCCTTAGAAACATTAATCCAACCCCTATTTTCTTGGAATTGGTAGATAGGTCTACAATTAAACCAGTAGGGAAGTTGGAAGATGTTACTATTTCGGTGGACTCATGGCACTATCCCATGGACCTCCTTGTATTACAAACACAATCCCCAGCTGGTGGTCATCCCTTTATTTTGGGAATACCTTGGCTCACAACCACGGATGCCTATATTGGGTGTCGATCTGGAAATATGGTCATATCAAATGGGACGGTTACAAATAACCTCACTCTCTATCCTCCTATGGAACCAAGCCCATCAGAGAAACCATTAGCCAAGCAGAAACCTCTACCAATGGAAGAATTCGGACCTGAAAATGAAGAAATTAGACCGGTCCTTACCATTGGGCAGGCCCTTCAATTCAAAACAGAAACTGAGGGCGATACCATTAACACTTTTATTAATTATCCTTGTTTTGTTTTTTATTCGACTCGTCAGATTTTAGAATCTGCCATGAGCTATGAAATGTAGGAAAGCATTGAACCATAAGATGGAATTTATGACATCCCCACAAATTCATCCCATGATAGTATTCCTATTGAAATTGAACCAGGAAAAACATTGAACATCAACCTGAATCTTTCAGAATCCCAGACAAAAAAGCTCTTAAAAGTTCTTCAAAACCATAAGGAAGCCTTTGGCTAGGATTATACCGACATGAAGGGGATTCCTGCTAGTTTATGTGCTCACCATATTTACATTAAGGAAGATTTTCATCTTGTGAGACAACCCCAATGGAGAATGAATCCCTCTCTAAAGAACATTGTCAAGGATGAAATTAATAAATTAATGGATGTAGGATTTATTTACCCCATCTCGGACAACCAATGGGTGTCCCAGCTGGTTATTGTTCCCAAAAAGAATGGTAAATGGAATATCTACATGGACTATAGGGAAATAAACAAAGTAACTCAAAAAAACCATTTCCCTTTGCCATTCATTAACCAAGTCCTGGACACCCTGGCTGGGAAGAAATTTTTATCCTTCCTAGACGAGTTTAGCGGGTATAATAAAATCCAGATAGCCCCAAAAGACCAAGATCAGACAACCTTTACATGCCCATGGGGGACCTTTTCATAAAATGTTCTCCCATTTGGTCTATGTAATGTGCCTACGACATTCCAAAGGGAAATTCTGGGAATTTTTTATGATTTAGTCGATGACAGTGTTGAAATATATATGGATGATTTTACTCCATATGGAAAATCATTTGAAGAAGGATTGGAAAATCTGGAAAAAGTACTCGAAAGATGTAAACAGACCCATGTGTCTCTGAGTATAATTAAATGTCACATGATGAGGGAATAAGGGATAGTATTGGGACATTTGCTCTCAGTTGCTAGAATTCAAGTTGATCCAGCCAAATTAGAGGTAATACTGCACTTCCCCATACCTAAGACACCCACAAAAGTACGTAGATTTATCCATTGCGCTGGTTATTATAGACACTCCATAGAAAATTTTTCTAAAATAGCACATCCAATTTTTTAGTTGCTAACAAAAGATGCAGAATTTTTGTGGAAAGAGGACTGTGAAGAAGCTTTTTTGAAGATCAAGGCATTGGTTTGCGAAGCTCCGATCCTTCGAGGACCTGATTTGAAATTACCATTTCATATACATGCTAATGCCTCTCATACAACAGTAGGAGCAGTTTTAAGACAGCAAGTAGACAAGACACCGTATGCAGTTTACTACATCAGCAAGAATTTGACTCCTGCTGGGTTAAATTACACGGTGACTGAAAAATAATTCCTGGTTGTCATATATGCTATCAAGAAGTTCCGACACTATATCACTGGTTATCCTACTTTCGTACATACTAATCATGCAGCAATAAGGTATTTGATGAAAAAAACTATCACTCCTAGCCGCATTACAAGATGGTTGTTATTGCTTCAATAATTTGATATTACAATAGTAGATAACCAGGAAAGGATAATGTAGATGTTGATTTCCTGTCCAGAATGGATAATAATGATGAAGGCACACCCATAGAAGATATTTTTCTAGATGAGCACCTTTTTTCAATTTCTACCAATCCTCTATGGTATCCATATATTGCTAACTATATTTCTACAAGGAAGGTGCCCCGTCATTTTTCATACAGGGAACAACGGAGAACTATTCGTCATAGTGCGCGATATTCCTGGATGGAAGGATACCTTTTTCATACAGGACCCAATCAACAGGTTCAGTGCTATGTACCTGAGGATGATATCTACGAAGTGCTGAAGGTTGCCCATGATGGCCCTTAATGAGGGAATTTTGCAGATAAAAGAACAACCCATAAGGTGTTACATATGGGATATTACTGGACTTCATTCTTCCAGGATGCGCGAAATTACATCTGAAGCTGTGATATTTTCCAGCACATGGGACAGCCCCATCGATCCAATGAAATGCCTTTACAACCCCAGGTATTCCTCGAGACTTTTGAGAAGTGGCCTATCAATTTTGTTGGACCTTTTAACCCACCTTCCAAGAAAAAGGTTCACATTTTTGTCTGCACTGATTATGTGACTATGTGGGTAGAAGCCAAAGCTGTTGCAAAAGAAACATAACAGGTGGTTTCAAATTTTCTATTTGAAGATATTTTTTCTCGTTATAGTACTCCGAGGGAGATTGTTTCAGATGGAGGAGCACAATTCACATCACGCATGATAGCGAGGATTATGTAGAAATATGGGTTCAAGCATAGGGTGACATCTCCATACCACCCCTAGGCAAATGGACAAGTGAAAAGCACAAACAAGGTATTGGAAAATATCTTGACAAAGACATTGGGACACCATCATCGAGATTGGGCTCAAAAGTTGCCTGAAGCTTTGTGGGCATACAAAACAACATGGAAGAACACAACTAGATTTTCACCATTTGAGTTGGTTTATGGGAAATCCCCATTGTTCCCAATAGAATTTAAGATCAGTGTGTTCAGAACAGCCATTAGGGGAATTTTGAGGTCTAAAATGGGCCTCCTAAGGAAATTATAAAATAATAGCGGAAATAATAAGATAATATTTGATTACAACATCAAATTTTAGAGGGAAAAAAGAAAAACTATTTTTTCAACTCATATTTTCAACTTATCTCCCAAAATTTTTACTCATTTAGAGCGGGAGCACTCATTGGATGAAAAATTTAATTCCTCATCCAAGGATTAGCCATGTTGCATACTTTCAATGGGTCCTACTACATGAAAAATCAGAAATACATGAAAAACGTGATTTCAATCACGTTTTTATGTATTTCTCATTTTTTGTGTAGCAGGGTCCATCAAAAGTATGCAACATGGTTATTCCTTGGATAAGGAATTAAATTTTGCATCCAACGAGTACTCCCACTCGAAATTTGAGTAAAATATTTGGGAGATAAGTTTAAAATATGAGTTGAAAAAATAGTTTCATTATTTTATTATTTTTTAATCTTTTTACCCTTTTACTTAAAAAATGGTGAATCATCCCCAATGGTTGACATCATCATCTTGAATTCTATTGGTTCTTATAAAGTTTATTTTTTTTGTACATTTTTCTTAGGAGGCCCATTTTAAACCTCAAAATTCCCCTAATGTCTTGAAGTAGGGTTGGACCTGTCAGATGCCCAAAAACATTAGCCAGATCAGCTAAATGAATTAGATGAAATATGTTCGATGGTTTTTCAGAGGACTACTGCTATTCAGCAGCATAGGACAAAATGGCACGATGATTTTTCAAAAACAAGGTGTTTCATAGAGGATATTGGGCATTACTTTATGACTCCCGTTTTAAGTATTTTAAAGGAAATCTTTGTACTCGCTGGATGGGGCCTTATGAAGTGGATGTTGTATTTGATAATGGCACAGTCAGAATGGTCACAATTTATGACGCACGTGCTTCTTTCATAGCTAATGGACATTGCATGAGACTATACCACCATCTAGCCTCTAAGGTTGCCTTCATTAAACATCTCTCTAAGAAATCTGGTCTGAAGGTTGTCAGTGAAGACAATTCCTCCTCTGCATCCTTGATCTAAAAAATTAAAATTAAAAAATAAATAAAAATTAAAATTAAAAAAATAAATAAGTAATAAATATTGTTACTATTTACTTGTCTTTTTACAGGAGCTACTACTGAGGTACAATGCTGCGGAGCTGGAAATTTTCTAAGTATCAGATGCTATTAATCCTTGAGGTGTTGTTACTCTACATGCTTCCACTTGGGATGTTGTTACTTCTTGAATGCTACTACTAGTAATGATGTTACTCTGGATGGTGCTACTTGTGATGTTGTTACTCCTTGGATGTTGCTACTTCATGATGTTGTTACTCCTTGGTTGTTGTTACTCCTTGGATACTGCTACTTGGGATGTTGTTACTCCTCGAATGCTGCTACTTGTGTTTTTGTTACTCTTTGGATGTTGCTACTCTGTGATGTTGTTACTCCTTGGTTGTTGTTACTCATTGGATGTTGCTACTCCTTTATGTTGTTACTCCTCGGATGCTACTACTTGTGATGTTGTTACTCCTTGGATGATGCTACTCTGTGATGTTGTTACTCATTGAGTTCTGCTACTCCGCGATGTTGCTACTCCTTGATGATATTACTCCTTGGATGTTGCTACTCCATGATGTTTCTACTCCTTGATGTTGTTACTCTGCCAATGTTGTTACTCCGCTGGTGCGGTTACTCCATCGACATCGTTACTTCGTCGTTATTCTGCCATGATTC
Source organism: Pinus albicaulis (assembly GCA_034641835.2). Classification (NCBI taxonomy): domain Eukaryota; kingdom Viridiplantae; phylum Streptophyta; class Pinopsida; order Pinales; family Pinaceae; genus Pinus; species Pinus albicaulis. Next base: position 526,596,169 of record CM076576.1, on the reverse strand, counting down.
TGCTAACTGTCACTTCCCTCAAGTAGGTCGCTAGGTACGTCTCCATCGACTCTTATGGATTTATTTAAATATTCCATAGACAAGACATTGACACCGTGGACGGCTATTTTTAAGTTGGGGGGGGGGGGGGGGGGTACTGTCATAACTAAACGACGACGTAGTTAAAACCATGCCAATTATATTTCAAAGTCATTATTAAACCTCGTGTTTTTGTTAAGCTCCATGAACTTCGCCATATTTTGTATAATCATTAACAAGTATTGGGATTAGCAACGTGCATATGTTGCCAACCAATCAGTCCTTTCCAATTCATGCAAAATAATTACCATCTCATTCATCGTACTTAACATAATCACCATGATTTTCTTTGTTTCTCGAGAAATCACCCCAGTGTTTACCATTATTTCACTTCACTTTTCACCATGTTGTTTTTTCCGAAATTGGTATCTGTCACTCCTTCCAATAGTATGTTGCGTCCAAAGTGTTGTTACAGTCTCTACAAGATGGGCGGACTGGCTATGCAGCATGAACCCGAAGATACAATTTTGGTCCATAGCAATGCAGATGTGTGGCAAGTATTCATCAATGTAGGATGGGATATCTATTTTAATAGATTGTAGTAATTTTACAAAGTAATAATGATAGAGTTTGCGCTAAATTTGGTTGGGAATCGCTCTTGGGTCAGAGGATTAGAAATTCCTTTCACAGAATAAGCCATTGTAGAAGTTAGTGGGCTAATAGGGAAAGGAAAACAGTGGTTTTATCGGAGGATTCCCCTACCGGAGTTTCCTGAATTGTTTTTGCAGGCGGGAGAAATCGTTGTCTAGTATGGGAGAGGGTATGATCGCAAATCTTTACCGTATCCATGGAATGAGGTAGCAGCCTTTGTGATGAAATATATAACTTGCGATGGACGATCTACAACTTTTTTCAAGTACCATTTCAAAATCCTGGCCCATCTTCGATTCCCGCAAGCACATGTTCACTCTTTAAACATGCCTTTCTTTTTATTGAAACATCTCCAACTCATGGCACAATCCGCTCAGCGTTCATACCAGGTGATGGAAGTCCTCACCAACCATGAACTGGTTCGTTTTTTGTTTATGCATGCAATAGCCCAATTCCAAGTTCCCTGGGCAGAGCTCTGTTAACTATCATAAGAGGAAGTAGTAGTTGTCATCACTACTAGAGAGGAAGAACTAGCACCTCTGGTTAATTCATCAGAAGAGGAAGATCCGGAGAAAATGGAGGAAGAACGAGCACCTCTGATTAATTCAATAGAAGGAGAAAAGCCATAGGAAATGGAGGAAGAACCAGTATCTCCGGTTGATTCAGAAGAAGAGGAAAATCTGGAGGAAATTGAAGAAGAACCAACACCTCCATTTAATTAAGAAGAAGAGGAAGAACCGGATGAAATTGAGGAAAAAGAGGAAGAACCATAAGAAATGGAAATGGAAGAAACAATTGGTGATATAGTTGAGGCTGTCACAAAAGAACCAGCCTCACCTATGGAACCTATTGATGAAGGAATCTTGGAGATAGGGGATGAATTTTATATTGTCCCACAAAAATCGACTTCCATTAATGAAGCACATGGAGAAGGAATACCAGTCAAAGGGCTGGGAAGTGATGTTGTTACGCAAGAAACAACATCACTTTCCCAAACAAATTTGGATGTTGAAATGGGTAGGGGTGTCACAAAAGAACCACCTTTGACTCAATCAAGACAGGAAAACATGGAAGGAACGACCCTTGAGGTTCACACTACTCCATAAGAACCAGTGTCGATCACAAAAAAAGAAGTAATGTATGAAGGAGGCTCGACCCAAGTAAGAAACAAAGGTGATGGAGAAAAGGAATCAGAGGTGGGAGACAAGAATAACATAGACCAGGTAAAAGATACTCTCCATTCTCCTTTTTAGACTATGATGCCAAGAGGAGAAAGGGGGTTTCGTTCTCCCCAACGTTTAATCAAAGAGATCAATGTCCCGCCAATACTGAAGTTTGTCGATTCAAGGAAGGGTATGGTCATTTTCGATCCATCGCTTACTGATTCTCAGCAGAGGCATCCTAAAGCTCAAAATGAGGAAGGGAATTTCGTAGAAGAACTAGAGCATAGAATGGTCGATGAAGGCACTGAACGGGTGACAGTAATTCCTGAATTAAGAAAAGAAGAAGAGGAGAGTCCTCCTGAAGAAAGGGAACTGAGTAAAGAAGACTTGGTAGAAAAGCCAGTTGATGTCATTAACAATGGCCCACCGCCTTCTGAACCTATTGGAGGGCTGGAAGACGAATTCAATTTTAATCAAGAATGGATAGAACAATGTGAAAAAAGGAGACCACCTCTCAAAAGAAGGTATCAGCTTCAATTTAATCAGACCATGCGGCTAAAGAAGGAAGTTCAGAAACTGAGGAAGCAAGTATCTCGATTGAAGAAAAAAGTAAAAAAATATAAATGGAAGGTCGTGAAACCCAAGGTCAAGGTTTCCTCTGCTGCCACGCACATTGGCCTATTGAACATCTGTTTTAAGCCCAAGAATTCTTCCTGGCTACTGTAATTCAGAAATGGAAATATTCCGCAAATGAACATAAGAAGGAGACAGAGAAGTTTCAGTTGCAGGCCACTGGGATTATTACTAGGTATATAGACCAGTTAGACAAAGCATGGAGGAGGCAAGAAAAATAGCAAGGTAAGATGGAGGACTTAGAGGAGCAGGTACAAGTGCTGAAAGTAGATAAATAGAAAATGTTTACCTTGGCACAGCAGATAATGGCATGTAGACCTCCCTCCCATATTTATGCTTTATTTCTTCATGAGTAGTTCCTTTTCTTCTTCCTAGAAAGTATTTACAAGGAAACTAGCCATGAGATTGAGGATCCAATATAGTTCCTTCATATTTTGAAAAGGCATGATGTTGTAGGTCAGCACTTGATGTGCGAACTTTACATGCATAATTATTTCTTGAAGGATGATCAGACCTTCAATATTGTTCCATTTGTGGGGGATATTCACCTGAGAGCCTTCACCTCCTACACTATCAACCAAGTTAAATGGAGGAAGGTGTTGATACTTTTGAAGATAATCAAGTTACAAGGACACTGATGATAAGGATGGAGCATGGTCAAGCAGTGAATATTTATAAAAATCACTCTACCTTTTTATAGATTGAGGGACATAAGGAACACATGCTCGCAACACAGAAGTGGTGTGTTAACCTCTGTGTCAAGTAGGTAGTTTCTTTTCAGAATGAAGCTCTTGATAGTTTCCAAAGGAGATCGATGTTGTTGTCATCTATTATCAGAAATTGGCAACCTTTTGGAGCACCCAATTTTGCATGGGCATTAAAAAGAGTGCCGCATTTGGTTGCATGTATTCAAACTTGTGGGGTCCGGTGGATGGGGCTAAGGTTTCAGTTCCTCCTCATTTGGTTGCAAGCAGACCAATATACTCCAGCATAAACTATAAGCGAAGATTGGTGCAAGGATATCATCCTGACAGAGGGGTATAAACCCCCTGGAATAGAGATGGCCACAGATTATGACCTCGCCCAGCTTCATGCCGACTACAGTCAGTCCAACCCAGACCTGAAAAGATGACGAGCTGCATGAGGACATGTAGAAAGACCAGTTGGGGGGAGATGTTGGGTACCAAATCTGCATAATTTTCTCTTCCATTTTCACCCACTCTTTCATTCCTTCGTATCATTAATATTCATTAAATGCTCTAAATGCACAAGGTAAACCCCCTTTCATTGTCTTATCCAAAAATTTTAGTTAATGAAATAATAGTCATGGGGATTTTACCTACGCGAGTTACTAATTTTGTCATTTCCGTAGATCCGGTAGTCAAATGGACACATATGTAAGTTACAGGAGCAAATCTGAGTTTACAACACCATTTTGATATCGATGTAACAACATAACATATTTCAAACCTACTCTAGACTTATTTCAGACCTTTCTCGATTTTCTCTCGGCAACTAGTCTGGTCGTTGTAACTATTGTATATTTGTAGATATTGGTTGTCATATTGGGGAAACGGTTTTATGAAAATTTTTATAATAAGGGTCTCAGGGTTGTGAGTCGGGGTTAGCGGGAAAGAGATCAACTTTGTAACATAATATTGTTAATCAATTGAATGCAAGCCATTTTTCTATTCTACATGTAAGCTGTGAATCTATCGCAGCCCTAGTTAGAGATTTGGGCACACTCTTCTGATCAGGTGTTGCGTTATTTCTGTGCATTGTTCTCACATTTATGTTTGAATATTTTTAACTTTTTTATGTTATTTTTCTTCAATTATTGTTAATTCTTCTGTAGCTCTGCAATTTATCTTTAATTACTACCACTATGGTTCTTGTTTATTTTAATTGTTAAATTTGTGATTAATATTGGATTGTGCCATTTCTCCTACATATACCTTGCGTGTTACCTTGAATTAATGTACACACCCGGATTGATAAATTAATGTGGAAAAAGGGTTGAATAGTTTATTCAGACTCAGAAACCAACAACAATATTGCCGAGGTTCAATATGCAAGATAGTAAACCGATGAAGGTTCCTATTCCTGTAGGTGTAAAGCTATCCGATGAACAGTGTCCCAAGACACAAGAAGAAGAGGAGGATATGTCTTGTGTTCCATATGCAAGTGTAGTGGGTAGCCTAATGTATGTAATGAAATGTACTAGACCAGAAATTGCACATGCATTGGGAGCATTGAGCAGGTTTATGTCAAAAATAGGGAAGGAGAATTGGACAATAGTGAAGCAGATTTTCTCATACTTGCGTGGCTCTAGTGATTATAGTTTGTGATACCAGGGAAGACCAAGATTGGACAGAGTTTTGGACATCCTTGGTTTTGTTGATGTAGATTGGGATGGAGATTTGGACCAAAGAAGATCTACAAGTGGGTATGTGTTTAGCCTATTTGGAGGTGCAGTCAGTTGGATGAGTAAAAGACAATTCGTAGTGGCTCTTTCAACTACAGAGGAAGAATAAATCGCAAATAATCATGCAATAAAGGAATCATTTTGGTTGTATAGATTTTGTTGAAGTATGGGGTTGGTGCAGCGAACTATAAGGATAGACTGTGATAGCCAAAATGCAATTTTACTGGCTAAGAACCCTACTTATCATTCAAAGAAAAATCACATTGATGTTCGATATTATTTTGTGAGAGATGTGGTTGAGGATAAAAAGGTGTTGCTGGTAAAGGTGGAAACTTTGAAGAATGTTGCAGCTGCATTGACAAAGTCTGCTAGCACTCAGAAGTTATGTTGGGGTAGAGAATCAATGGGTGTTGCAGGTCTGGACTAATTACTAAGCTCTCTTGTGGCCCCCTGTGGAAAGAAAACAATAAGTGGGAGAATTTTGGGTATGTTTTATATTATTTCCACAATTAGTCCATGAAGTTGAGTATGTGGACCCTATTTTAGGTGGGCAAACCAGCCTATAGTTTTGTGCATGGGTTTGCACATGGTTTTGGGGCATGATGGTTTTCGGCCCCTGGTATTTTGTAGATCCGGTCAAGGGAACTACAGTTATGTTATAATCCAGGGTTAATAGATTGGGGTTTATGAATGCTTCGGCATGTATATATATGTGTTGTAACACTAGAAGGAATATAATGAAAAATCAAGTTGGTAGTCTCGGTTTATCCTCTCGCTATTGTTTATTTTTTGTCTTTAAGAATTATTTTGTAGATAATTTTTGTATAGGGTTAAAACCTACAATAATATCTATAAAATTACAGGGAATAATTCCTATGGTTAAGTCCAATCCTCAAACCTAAAGCATGAGGATCATTTTTCCTCATTGTATTTGGTGTTTTGTTGATCAAGGATCCCAAAACACATTTCCTTGTAGTTTGGTTGTCACCTAAAAGGAGAATACAAATAGTTGGATGATTTTAGTGCTTGAATAAGAACCAACAAAGCATGGAATGTGGTAATTAAAATACATGTGCAAGATTAAACAAAAAATAAAATAAACAACAAGAAAAATTCTTAAATGAAGCATAAACCCATCAACAAAGGCATAGGAACATAATTCCCTTTATTGATTGTTGGTATAAGAGCTACAAATGAGATATCAAAAAACTTGAAGAGATTTTATTGAGTAATGGTACTCAAGATATCTCAACAAGGTACTCCTTTCTTCAATATCCTAAGAAAACTCACTCTCTCCCAAAGAAGTTAACATAACTCTCAATGATGATGGAACTCTCTATAAAATCAAATGCAGGATTGTCTTGGGGAAATTTTGGCAACATAACAATGCTCAAAATTATTCTTCTCTTTGGTCTTCCAATTTCTTGTGTAAATATAATTTAAACTCCTATTTCCCTCCCTTGTTTCATTAATGAGAAAATGACTTGATAGGAGGACAAGAAGATTCCCTTAGGGAGTTAATATCTCCAAATTAACTCAAAATCAGCTATTATTGGATGGTACATGTCATGGAATCCAAACTCAAATCATGTGAAGTGGTCTCGTACTACTAATTTGGATTTTGGGAGACCCACATGACTATCAAAGAAATAGTCATGTGATAGTGAATTTTAGCCTTTGAATAGCCCATGCAGGTTCATTTTTTAAATGTGACCTTGGAAAACCGATGATTTTTTATTCTTATGATGTGTTTAGTTGGAAAATATTCACTTGTGCATGTTATTGCTTGACTCTGGGTCTCATGTAACCTGTACATATCTATGTACAATTTTTCCATGTTAACAGTTTCCCCGTGATTTATGAGGTTAGGAGTAGAGTATAACCAAAAAACATCATGTTTTGTTGTTTTTATGATGGGTTTGACGTTATTCTTTTATAGAAATGAGATTATTGTGGAGATCATTGGGGAGGTTTCTTTAGCTGAGAACTCACAAAAAACCAATGCTATGAAGAAATGATAATACAAGTTTCTATATGAGGTGTCCATGAACCCTGCTTTTTATGGTGACTAGGATTGAAATAGTATAAATATACAGGGAAACATCCTTTCAAGTCAGCGATGAGATAACTAACATGATAATAGCTAATGAAGATAACTGCTTTTTCTCTTAGGACAATTTCTGAAAAATAAGCTGATCTAGATGCCCCCATGTATCTAATGTAAGGCACTAGTAAAGGGGGGTGCAATGGGATGCATGGGTCTTTGACTAAATCAGAGAAAAAGAAACGCTCATGATATATGATACTACCTTCATGCAAACTTATGTTGAGGTCGAATGTCAGGGAGATCGATGACATCAATGGGAAAATAATGGTTCCCATTGTTCCACGTGATATTTTCCATATAGGGTGGGATTAATTGAGGTATTGCTTCAGTTTTGTAATATGAGTGTTGGTTTCGACAAAATGAAGCACCAACCATCCGAAATTTTATTCCGAGAAATCCCCATGAAATTGGTACAAATATTTGTAATAGGAAGGGTCCATAGACATGATTGAAAGATTCAAGAATTGATAATATGTGAGGGATATGGAAAACCTGCTCGAGGTTGGACCATTGATGTGAATGTTGGAAATCAAAACAATAGTGCTGAAGTAAGTTACTTGGAGTCGATAGGACATCTAGGGGGGGGGATGATTGTTCTAACAGTCATGGTACGGTGTGAGAAAAAGATGATCATTGAGATGGATATGAATTGGGTGAAAATATATCTCCAATCTAGGGTGACTTAGGACTGACACTAGGTAACTGACACAAAACATGGGTGAGAATTTTTTTCCTTAAATTTTGTTTTTTTACACTTGCCAAAATAATTTGAAAAGTGGTTTGGGGTGTACAAACACAAAGACGGGTGCCCCAAGAAAGTGATGGCTTGTGTGATGTTGCAGGTGGATTTTTTTTTCTGTGTAGGGGAGTTGGGCGGGGCAAGGGGCGGGGGGGGGGGGGGGCATTGTTTGGTCTCAGTGTGGGTTTGATGAGGTGGATGGAATGACGCAGATGGTCTACTTCAATGTGGATGAATGGTAGGCCAAGTGTAGAATGCAGAGGTGCATTCAATTTGATATGGTTGATAAACAAGAGAGGAAGCTCAGGAATGGGGGTGGTAAGTAATGAGAAAATAAAATAAGCATGAGGTTGATATTCTTAGACATGTGGGTTAAAATGGTTCCCGAGCCTGGGAGAATGGCCATGGACACTATTATCCTCCGCAGTGTCCCAAGGCTGAGAATGGAAACCGACGGAGGTAACCTTGAACCACTTAGGATTTGGTAGCTAGCCCTACCAAATCAAAGAGGGCTCTCTCTGTGATATTACAGCCCACAAGGTGACTGAAGAGGGTAAATAGATATTAGGCTAGGTATTGAGCTCTAGGGTTTTGAAATTTAGGTTTTAGCTAGATCTGGAGGAGAGTTCAAGGAAACTAGGTCATATCTAAAAGATTTCAGTGGTAGGGATACAAAGGGGCATGGAAGGTATGTTCAATGACACTTTGAGGTTTTCAATTTTAATGTAGGGTGGAAAATCAAAGGTTCAAAATTATCATGACAAGCATGAGTTCATTTATCAGAAGATGAATAACAAAAACATGAAATTCCTACCAAAACAGAGCATAAAATTTAAGAATTTTGTTTAACATATTATAGGAATATCATTGAAAGAAAATATATGGAAATAATATGAACTAATCATTCATTAAAGTGAATTACATAATAAAAACACTGCCACAAAATCCTACCACATGAATCCCTATATAATAACTGCAACTAGCCTTGTATTTCTGCAAAAATATATTGTACACAAAGTTTCCAAGCCTTCTACTCGTTGATTTCCAACCTTCAATCTGACCGAAAACAAGCTACATATAGACCAAACCCATATTCCCCTCTCTTAGGGGTCAATTCCCTCATGATAGGAACATTTTACACAAATTTCTCTAACCAAACCTAAGACTAGGGAGGTTAAAAAAACTCTCCTTTTAGCCTTTGACTGACCTTTCTATCATTAATGACCTTCATAATTACATCAAATTCACATTAAAAATCTTAATTACATTAATTTACATCATGTCAACTCAAAAAAAGAAAAAATACATCATGATAAACCAAGTTTGACTGATAAAACTCGAAATTTTGACCTCCAAGGAAAAGCACAGTGCCATCTGGGGAAAGCGCATTGCCAACTTGGAGGGAAGTTTTGAGTGAATTCTAGTTCTTCAAATGTTGATTTGAAGGTATATTTGAAAATATTAGGATGTATAGTTGTCCATAGGTCCTTAAGCAATAAAAATTGCCTCTCCAAGGCTGAGAAACTCGGATTCTCCCAAGGTCACTCTAAAAGCGCAGCGCCAGGGTGAAAACAGTGGCAGAAAGTGGTTTTTTAGCATGTTTTTTTGCATTTTTCTTCCAACTAGAAGGTTGAAATGGAACAAAAACTATATAGATTACATGTACAGGTCATAATCTATCCAAGCATGTATATTTTTTGTGATTTGGAGCCCTTAGGGAAAAGCACAGTGCCAAGGCGTTGCGCTTTTAGCTGTCATGAATTTCTTGTTTTAGCCAAAAGTCTCAAAACAAAATTTTCAAAATTTTCTTCAAAAATGGTCTAGAATTGCCCCTTTAAGTTTTAAAATGGTGTTCTAGGCAATGAGAGAGGCCTCAGCCAAAAAATCAAGCTTATCCTTCTTCCTTTTCTTAATTAGGGTTTTCCTCAATTTCCTTTTCAAGTTTTTGACCCTAATCTGAGAAAAAAAATTTCTGGTAAAGTAATGCATTTCCATGTGCCTTCAGAGCTTATTGTTCCCATTTTCCTTCTTGAGAAGCTTCTCCAAGTGAAAATTTACCCTGTCAAGCCAAAATTCCTTATCTTGCTCAATTTATACTGCAATCAACTCATCAAAATCCTCTTGACCTAGTGATTGAGATGGTCCAGTTTCTTTCTCTTCCTACCTCTTGAGACCTCTTGTTATTGGCCTCATTGGTTTTATTTGCACTTCCTTATCCTCAATATAGTCAACATCAATCACTGAATTACATTTTCCATCATTCTCCTCCAAATCTTCCTTGAGTTTACTAAGCAAATGTTTTTTTACTTGGAGTTTCACGTTCTCTTGCTAAATAAATGTAATCATGAAATTTTCCTTTTAAAGTTTGTCCTTGAGCTCTCTTGTTTCAACTTCCCTCTCTTTGATAATTTTATATGGTGTTTTATCCTCCTCATGCACTTCTAAGTCTTCCATGTCAGTTTCAAAGTGTACATGTTCATCCTCTTACAAAGGTACCTCATGCTGATACGTTGATGTCTCTTTTTCAACTTCTCTTTTTCAACTGATTAAGGCTAAGACCTTTCCTCAATTTTAGGATTAAAAATCAGCCTTTTTCCCCTGGTATATGTTTTATTCACCTCAGCCCTAGGTTTTCTTGTTATAGTTCTTCTTGGAGAACCAACTTCTTAAGGTCTTGGTGAAGTCAAAGGTGTAGACTGACTGTTAGATTGAATTGGAGTAGGAAAAAGAGAGATTGACTGCATGAATGCCTCCCAAGACAAGTTGACCTATGTAAGCTGATGGAAAAAAATGATTTTCACCAAGCCATGATGGAACAAGATTTCATGATGACCTTTCCCTTTTCTATGTACTTTTTCTGCCATTTTTACCAAGCTTCTGTATAGGTAGTGAGGTAGGTTAAGAGATTTAACACCTGTGAAATGCATCATTAATCTAACATGGTACTGATATATCCTTGAAAACCTACCCTCATATGTGAATTATTTCATGATCATCTTCATGAGAGGGGCATACCTATCAAACACGTGTCTAAAAGGAAAAATATGCTTTGGAGCAACTTTTTAAGGAGGATTCAAAAACATTTTATAATTTTCAATATCTAGATTTGTCCTTTTGAACCAAATCTCTCCATGGTTTGGGATCTGGGTGGCTATGGAAATGGCCTCTACTAAAATAGTAAAAACAACCCCTGCAATAGTTTTTTTTATCCCTCCTTAGACTGGTAGCAAAGGTGCTTATTAATTTATCACTAAAACTAAATTCTTCAATCTTTTGTCAGAAAACAAGGCAACTTGCATCTTGGATTGACTTCTTGAGAAATGGGGAAGCCAGGATATCATGTACTTTGGTGTTTTGATATATTATAATTTTACCTCCTTTTTGCTTCCTCTAATTAGTGGTCTTTGGATCCATGTGAAACCCTAGCTCACTAGGAAGGGGCATTAGGGTTTATTTTTAGGAAAACAGGGGATTAGGGCAGCTTTATGAATGGAGAGAGATGAAGGGGTTTGAGAGTGTCTAAATTCTTGGGAAAATTTTTGGGTGTAGGGATAGATGTTAGGGAGTGTAGGGAGGTTAATTTTTTTTAAATGAGTGTGGGGAAAGGGTATAAAAATGAAAAACACAATCGTGGCCTAGGAAAGTGTAGTGTAGGCTAGGGTTTGTACCTGGGAATGAAGGAAATGATGGAAATGAGTGAGGGGAAGTCTCAAGGAATGTGTATGTAAGGTGAGGGAAGGTGTTTGAGAATTAATTTAAGGTGTTTTCACAACAAATGAACCGAAGACACTATGAGACCAAAAGCACAGCAAACCCTAGGAGAGGGTGATTTTCTAAGCATGAACTAAAGCTAAATAAAGATATATGAGCGAAAAATGTAACCCACTTACTTGTTTTTGATGAGTTGGAACCTGTAGTTGATGAAGAAACCCATGGAAAAGAAATATTGTGCTCCCTTGAGAAAAATGTGGCACCTTGGAGAAAATCGCAGCGCAGCTGAGAAATTTGGCACTTTTTGGTAAGAAATTGATTTTCAGAGGATGGAAATGCTTCTTGTTGATGGATTGATGTCTCATGAGGGTGGACTACGTAAATCAATTTCTTCTTCAGTCTTCTTATAGGTTGGACGGTCAAATTTCTCTTAGGCAGTGATGTGGCCCCACCTTGTCCTTTCAAAAAATGACTTGGATTGCTAGTGAACCGTAGCTTCAAACTTTATTATACATAATTACATCTTAATAAGGATCATAATTCATTTAGAAATCATTATAGAACATGTTTCCATATTACTACTCCCGCTAATGGTTACCTAAATGATGACATGACCTAATTACATGAAATTTGATAATATGACCTAATGATGACACTATATGGAATGATAACTAGAATGATGACCAAGATGACCAAGATACTCTTCCAAGGAATAATGACCTAAACATGATAATATTTATTGACCATGAGAATGGATGTAGTAGTAATGCCCTAGATATACTAACCAATGATCAAATTTTTTTTTTAAAACCTATTTGAAACTATAAAAATTAGACCTGGGACCCTATCAACCATATAAAAAACAATAATTTTATCACTAGTGAATGATAGGACTGATAGGCACTAATAGATACTGAGAGTGTTAAGGGTTCTATGAACTAGGGTAATCCATGTGAGTGAGGCTCTATCAACCCAGGTGGACATTTACCATGTGCAGGTGGAAGGTGACGGTAAACATGGTCAAGATGGTGTACCCTATGGTTTCTTTCAGAGAAATGATGCTAGGATATGCAAAGCTTTGGAGGAAGCCTATCATGCTAGGTGGAGAATGATACCTTTACTGTCGATTAACACCAGGGGACTGGAATGATTGAAAAACTATGAGGAACTTGAAACTTTGAGAGCCAATGCCCCAAGTGAAAACATTGTTATGTAATAATTTGCAAAATGGAGAAAACTGAAAAAGATGTATTGAAAAACACAGCAAGGCGCACCTGATGGGTACTTTGAACTATAAAAAAATCCCAAAAATGGAAATATTTACTGAATGGAAAATAGGGTATGAAAATATATATGAATATGTCTTGATCCCAATGTCATTGACAACTTTGTGAAAGGAGGTCATGGGCTCCAGAATGAGCCAATGGAAAAATGAAAAAAATTGCCATATATAAGAGTTGGGGGCCCATATGCCACCTGATTTGTACTTTTCTTGATGTGGAATCCAGAGTAGAGCTCACGAGCCTTTTTAGTCGATGTGGTTATCAATTGCACTGGGGTAGCGCTTGAGGAGATACAAGTTAGTCACTGTGACACCCCCTTTGTCAATTAAGTAGTTTAGGGTAGGTAAGTCATACAAAATGGACTATAAGAGCCTTTTTAGGTAAAAAAGTAGAAACTACGTAGATGACTCGAAGATAGTTGTGTGATGTCGCTTCGTGTCCCATACATGCATTGATAACTTGATCAATGAAGGGGGTAGGATAGACATCTTTGGGACATGATTTATTTAAATCCCAAAAATTTGGGTTGGACACCCGTGATGTATAAGAGATGGGGTAAATGAAACCAGATTTATGAAGCTTATGGGTTTCTTGTCGAATGGCTTCTCCTTTAGAAGGGTGAAGTAGATGCTACTTTTTCCTCACTATCAGGGAATCTGACCAAGTGTTAATGTGGTGGTCTATGATCGAAGTTTTGATACCAAGCATCTCAAAATATGACCATGTGAAAATTTCCCTGTATTCTTGTAACAAGACTTTGTAAGAGGCATATTATTTGGGAGAAAATGTTCCCCCAACAATATTTATTCAACTGTGCATGGTTTGGTGGATATGTCTACCTTGATGGTAGGTGAGATGTTGGACAAGTTTCCCTCTCCAAACACATTTGGTGCAGGGATGGGATTCTTGAACCAATCTGCATGCCCTGGTAGCAAGAATTATTTTGTTTCTACTGAGAAAATATTGTGGGATGATGCTTCACTAGGTGAGAAATATTTTCTAGTAAAAAGAAGTAGCGATGGTGCATGTTATACCAAGGACACTAAGGTCTTGTCATGGCCTTCAAAATATCTTTGTGTGAATGAAAAATATTTTCTAATGGGGAAAGAAGTTTTGAGGGGTCATGAGGTTGAGATTGGTGCGCAATAACTGACGAATATCCCTAGGCCTACTTAAATTTAGTAAGGGATGGACTCATTGTAGGATATTATGAGAGGTAACACACCATCAGGAGTTGTAAGTGGTTGTTTCTCATATTATGTGTTTTGATCAACAGTGATGAATTTTCCCTTATGGGGAAACAACATGATGCAGAATAATGATGACGCTACTGTAGTCATGGAATACGTGTATTTGTGGCCTATTAAGATTTTTAATCTAACTTAGCATTAATGAATTTGATGTCTATAAGCACAGTTTTACCAACAAGCTCCATTGCAACGTTTTGTAAAATTCTGACAGGTGCAAAGGAGTGTCTGTCGTAAGCCCTTAACATAATGGGGAAGTAGTAACTTCGAAGGATCCTAGTTTCTTCCAAACTGATTTTGAAATTATACAACTATATTCCCCCTCATCTACAATTTATCTATGGATGGTGATGTTTCATATGTTGATTGGTATCTGAAAAGAAACAATATATGGGAGTCGTGGTGAAGCGTTGTCTAAATCAAAGGCCATCAATTACAAATTGGAGGGGTCAGTTGTGCCTAATACATAAATTAGGGCTTTCCATTCAATTGGATAGTTCTATAAGACCCCAAATGTTGACATAGCTCAAGGGGACTGTGTTAAATCATCAACAATGTTATAGCTAGCAATTGCCTTTGAGTTATGGGCATTACAATGTAATGTCCCTTTGATCATTCATGGAATAGGTTCAATAAGGGGCCTTGGTATCATCAAAGGTAGGGTAGCAATGACATTAGATGATGTGGCATGGTTGGTTTCTATAGGATTTCCATAATCCTGGTTTCATGTTTGCAAGATAATAAATGAGCCTACCATGAAAATGTCACGATTGGTTGACTCATGAGAACAGACCCTAGTTGGGTTTTGGTACCGATGAGATGCAAGCTCGTGTTGTATGGCTACTGTCCTTTGGTGGAGAAAAGGGTTCTATATTACTATAGGTTGTTGGGTTGTGCCCCCTTTCCCCATAGCCTCTCTCATCCTTTTCAACTCTGGGAATTGAGGACAATGATGGATGTAATGCTCGAATTCCCCACAAATGGCACATGCATGGTTGGTTTGAAGACTAGCATTTTTATTTGGCTTTTGTGGGTTGTTGGTACCCTTATTTTGAGTTTGGTTCTGATTGGGTGGATTGACCCCAGTTGGTGCATGTGGAGGTTGGTTTTTTCTCCCCTGCCCAAGTTCCCCTTTTGGTTTGTTCTTTCCTTTCTTATTATTGGTGTTTGAAGGATTAGTAGTGTATAGGCTTTCAAATTCCTCCAATTATTGGGGGATATAAGGTTGCAAAAAATTAACCCCTAAATTAGGTTGAGGTGAGGGGTTAATTTTTTGAGGTAAATGAAAAGTGTTATAAGGATTTCCTTATCTTGTATTTTATGTACGAGGTTTGGGAGGTCAACACAGCCTTTGTGGTGCATGGAAGATATTTCCCAAACTAAGTTGAAGGGCACTGGTTACTTGATATAGTAGGGTATTGGTTACCTTACATGGGAGTATTTTGAGAGTGCACTAGATGATTAGGGTAATATCCTGTGTTGGTTGAAATTTGGGTTGCAGGTGGACCCCAAAGGATTGGAAATGTGGTGGTCCACTGTATCCATTTCTAGATTTTTGGAACATGTTTCCATGTTGATTTTGGGTGATGATTCTAATCAAACTGTCTGCAACGTTTCATGCTCCTTAATTGTCTTGGGAAATGTAAGCATACGTGGAGCATCAGGTAGGTTCGTGTATAGGTATCTTGACTAAGTGTAGATGAACTCAAAAATTTTAGCTTTGGTGATAGCTTCGTCCTCTTTTTGAGGCATTGTTGTAGCCACATATTTTTCAATCACTGGTAGAAGATATTTCAAAAATAAATATTCGCAAAGGTCTTCAGTTACGTTGAATTTACAGAGTTTAGGATGCTTTCAACACTCATGGATATGGTCTAAAATATGAGTGTAAATATTTTTTTGAAAGCAGGTCAACTATTCTAAACCAGTGGCATGTCACACTGGGAGCTGGAAAAAAGTGAGGAATGAACGAGCTAAGGATTCAAATTTGCAATGGGAAACAATTTCCTCTCTCACATACCATTTTACGGCATGGCCAATGAGGGTGAATTTAAATAGCCTCATACAAACTGTGTCTTCAACGATGTTGTTGGATGAACACCACAAATGATAGGTCATGATGTGGTTAGAGGGATCTTCTCCCTGCTTGCCTTCAAAATTGGGAATGTATTAAGGCATCTTGCTTCGCATGGGAGGCCAAGTTTTATTATGGAAAATTGGATCATTAGTGAGATTAGTTAATTCTAGTGGATTTAAAGAAGCAAAAAATGGTATATTTATCTTGTTGGCCATATTTTTATGACTTGGGGATTTAAAGTAGCGAATCTTACTAGTCCACTAAAAAAGTAACAAGGTTTTCCAAGGATTCTTATCGAAGGGTACTGGAGCCACGTCTTAAAAGTACTAGCGACGCTTCCAGAAGAAAATAATAAACCAAGGTATTGATAGGTTTTAGTGCTTCGTGCACCTCCACCTATATGGAAATATGCCCTAAAATTTTGGCCACTAAGGTTACCTTAGTCCCATGGGGGCAGTCAATTATTGAGCTTCTTAATAGTCAGTCAAAAATGTGGATACCTAGATGAGTCGATTAGCCTCATAGAGAACCACACACACTAATACCTAAGCCTAACCCCATCTAAATTAGGTTTATGGAATTCCCTAGTATTCTTTTTCATGTGATGATGAAAGATTTAAAGCACCCTATAAGACAACTTCTATGTTTTACAATGTAAAAGGACCAACAATGACTTATGTGATTCCTATCGCTATGGTCCTAACCTGAAATATCAATTGTTTTATGACCCTTGTGGGTAATTTAGTGTTTTCAAGTGTTAGAGTTGTTTTCAATGAGGCTTATTCACTTAGGGTGTGAAAAATGTAAGTTTCAAAAAAAATAAGTATCAATATTCCAAAAGGTGCATACCCTTGATACAAAGTTTAGATGAGCTTAGTGTGTGAGGTTAAAGTGTGTGCAAGTGAACTTGTGAGCATAAAAGAGTGTCAAGCAATATGGATATGCAGTGATCCTTTAAAACTCCCCTAATTATGCTATGATATGATTGTTACTTGCAAGTAAATAAATCATGTTTGGATAATGGGCCACTTACTTATTTCCTAATTACACTATGTGAGCATATGGGGTGATGGAAAATAAGTTCTTTGAGAAATATTTTAGATGCAAACCCACGATCATCACAAGGATGCAAGGTAAGAAGAGGTTGCTCCCTTTCTGACTAACACTTGGTCCTAGTCCTAATAATAAAATTTGAAAAAATTGAAAACCTTTGGTTAGTAAAAAATGTGTGTGGATAATGGGCCACTTACTCTTCTCCTAATTAAGCTATGTTTGATGATTTAATTGAGAAAAATAATATAGAAAATGTTTGTTGATTAGGGCCACTTAATTTCCCCTAGTTAAGCTATGTGAGTTGTGAATTTTCTAAGTAAAAATAAGCAATTACTTTACTAATAATGGTTATCAAAGTAATTAAGCAACCTATCTAAATTGTGAAAAAATATTGGAGTGTAGGCAGTTCATTAGGTTCTTCCAAAACACTTGGGAAATAAAAATTACAATGAGTTTTTGGTCACTTTGTGAATCACACGGGTTTTTCTCTGCACAGATGCGTGACTCGTGTGTCTGTTTGTGGGAAATTTGCGTGACCAGCTCGAAAAGTTGAATTGAGGTATTTTTTGGGCCATGAACAGGTTTGAGTGGGACCTACAAAATTCCATATAAATTATGGATGCTAAAAACATTGAAAATGCAAAGAGAGAGAGGGCTTGTATCACAACCAATTAAATCAAATAAAGGCACAAATTATGGTCTCCATTTTGTATTTAGTTTTTTGTTGATCAAGGGTCCCAAAACACCTTTCCTTGTAGTTTGGTTGTCACCTAAAAAGAGAATACAAACATTTGGATTATTTTAGTGCTCAAATAAGAACCAACAAAGCATGGAATGTGGTAAGAACAATACATGTGCAATATTAAACCAAAACTAAAACAAAGAACATGAAAAAATGCTTAAATAAAGCATAAACATGTTAACAAATACATAGGAACAAAATGTTATTTATTTATTGTTGGTAGAAGACCTACAAATGAGATATAAAAACACTTTAAGAGAGTTTCTTGAGCATTGGTTCTCAAGAGATCTTAGCAAGGAATTCCTTTCTTAAATCTCCTATGCAAACTTACTCTCTCTCAAAGAAGCTAAGAGAACTCTCAATGATGATGGAACTCTCTCTACAATGAAATGAAAGTTTTCCTTCGGGCAATATTTCTAGCATAGCAATGCTCAAACTTCTTATTATATTTGTTTTCCAATGCCTTTCTTATATATAATTTGAACTCCTCTTTCTCTCCTTTGGCTCATTAATGAGAAAAATACTTGATAAGAGGACAAGAGGATTTTCTTAGGGGATGAATATCTCAAAATAGAATGTTCTTAGGTGGTACATGTCAAAAAATCTCAACTTAAATCATTTAATGTGGTCTTGAACTCTTGATTTTAGCTTTGGGCAACCTGCACGACTATCGAAGAAATAGTTTCATTGTAGCCTAATTCCATCCTTTTAATAACTCACACGGGTTGATTTTTTAAATGTGAACATGGAATACCTTTGATTTTTGTATTCTTATGATGTCGTCAGCTACAAAATATTCACTTGTACATGTTATTTCTTGAATATGGGTGTCATATGACATGTACAGACGTGTGTACAATTTTTCCATGTTAACACTGATTGAATGTCTCTAGGTTTGTTATGCCACTTGATTAATCTGAAATCCAACATAGGAGATGAATTGATTCCTCATGCATTTCTATGGTAGCTTTCTTCCATGTCAATGAAAAAATATGCAATGGAAGCCTAGTTTGGGAAGTCCACTTGACAGTGTGAAGTTATAGTGAATATTTTCAGTAGAAGGGTGAACTTTGTTAGGCACCTCATTATGGATTTATGCTCATGTCATTAGGAGCTGAGACAAAACTAACAAACTTATAGATACAATAGATGTGTGCACTTATTGGAGGGTGATATTACTTGTGGTGTTATATATATAGGACAAAGTGTCACATCCCATGCTTAACATGACCAACCTCTTAGTAATTTACAGCCAATTGAAACATGATTGTATCATAAAAATAAAAAAACAGCATATCTTCATTCCTTCACCTCACACAACATTTTTATTATTATTTTAGACTCCACCAAACCCTTCATTTATGTTCAAGGAATACATTTGTAAATTTGAACCCCAACATGATAATTTTTCATTTATCCCACTTAACAAAACTCTAGTTCTAGAAATTATCCAAAAAGAAACATGTGAGGTTGTATGACTAAGTTGAGGAAGTGAACCCACACTATAATTGTGATGTCAAAATCCAATAGAATATATGGTTCATCAAAATGATGCTCAATTTCCATTTGATCATGAGTTGCAACTCACATAAAAATTGCATTCAAGGAAACATAAACAAATGATCACTGGAGCATAAAAACAAAATAGATTAACAACATTACATTATTCCATATTACATGTGTGAATTATAAGGGATATATACATTGCAATAACAAAAAATTTGTAGCCAAAAAACATTCTTCATTTCATATTCCTTTGGACACAACAACACAATAGATTTCATAATAGCAACTAAGGCTATGCTCTCTCATTCTATTCTATTCTTTGTTATCCCCTACTTTCCTCTTAGCCTTTATGACCTCCTATATAAAACAATTCCTTACTTTGTTTACCTTTCTAACTAAAGTATAATTAAGGTTGGCCCTTTCTCTTTTGGTTCCTTCCTTTTCCTCTTCCATAATATTATAAATGAAGGGGCCAAATAGGGCCCAAGAAGCCTCAATCACAAGTTTTGACTCATCCCAAGTCAATCTTGTTGATATTACTAACCATCAAACAAAGGATCCGATTAGGGTACAATTTTTAGTGGTTTCCCTTTAATAGTTTATAATTTTTCAGTTTTCTATTGCCACTATGAAACAAGGACAAATGCATTTCACAAAATTTCCCATGTTTTTTCTCTTTTTATATCAGTAGTTTGGATTGTAGCAATCACATACCAATCATTTTCTATACAGGAAGCCCATTGTTTTAATATCCTATCTATCTCTTGTATCTTTAGATGAATATCCTTGATAATATTGTTCTCTGTCATGAATTCATTGATCATCATGATTTGATGATCATCAACCTCCTGTATGACTTGTAGGATCATGTGTTAATCTTCTAGGATAAGAGTAGTGAAATAGTCAACATGTAAATAATTAAGTCTTTCCTGTATCAAATCCTTCTAATTATGTATATAATTGGAGTCTCATATAGTCTTGGAATCCCATAATAATTCATGGTCTATAATTTATGGTGGTATTAGACAAGCTATGGTGGTCTTGACATTGGTGACTATAAAAAGAATCTGAGCAATATTTTGTTGTTAGTCTTGAGTTGCTATGTGTGTTAACTGGATCACAAATTTTCCATTTTTTTAAAAGTGATTCTCCATACTAATACAACATATGGAATATATTCGATCAAAATTCAAATGGAAACAAACTTTGGAAAACTGGAGATGTGCTACCATAAGTCTGGCTAAATGGTTTGTATCTAGCTTTGAGTTATTATTACTACTTTTTTGTTTTTTCCCATTCTTCTTGTTGATGAGTGTGGTCATGTAAAGTGAGAGATAATTGGGTCCAAATCTAGATAGTTGGCAATAATAATTCTATTATTTATTTCACTAAACCTTTTAGCCATTTCCCAATTACATCAGCAACCACATGAGCTAGGCTAAAAATTGTTGGTGTTGGTTAGTTCTACATTCAAGTTACACGTAGAAAAGGAGTTATATGGAGAAACCAAAGGAAGGGAAAAAATGGTCCATGATTTTTTGCACTACCTAGAACTATAATTTTTGTTGTAACCTTTATTCTCAAGCAAGTTTCCAAAGTTTTTGTAAATATTTTATTTTCAAAAAAATAAAAATAAAAGAGATAAAGTGAAATGATTAAACTTTATTAGTTTCTTAAATGATTTTTAATATATTTAGTGTAATTATAATAAAGCGACCAATGTGATTCTAAAGGGTGCACATCTTTCAAAATCCATTGAATTTTCCAATTGTAATCAATTGCAAAGAAGGGTGTGTGAGACCTGCCCCACATTTAAAGCTTTAAAAAAGGATTTTATGTGTGTTAATTGGATCATAGATTTTCCATTTTTTTTACAAGTGATTCTTCGTACTAATACAATATATGGAATATCTTTGATGAAAATTCAAATGGAAACAAACTATGACAAACTAGATATGTGCTACCATAAGTCTATCTAAAGGGTTTGTATCTATCTTCGAGTTATTATTATTATTATTTTTTGTTTTTTCCCATTCTTCTTGTTGAAGAGTGTGGTCACCTATGGTGAGAGATAATTGGGTCTAAATGTAGAAATTTGGCATTCATTACTATATTATTTCTTGCACTAAACTTTTTATCCATTTCCCAAGTATATCAACAATGACATGACCTATGCTAAAAATTGTTGGTGTTGGCTAGTTCAACATTTTAGTTACATGTAGAGAAGGAACTATATGGAATCCAATAGAAAGGGTAAATATTGGCCCATGATTGTTTGCACTACTTACAACTATAGGTTGTATTGCAACCTTTATTTTCAAGCACGTTTCCAAAGTTTTTGCAAATATTTTATTTTCAAAAAAATTAAAAATAAAAGAGATAAAGTGAAATGATTAAACTTTATTATTTTCTTAGATAAATATTAATAGCTTTAACGTTATTTTAATAAAGCGACCAAAACTATGTTGAAGGGTGCACATATTGCAATATTTATCAAGTTTGCTAAATGTGATCGATGACGAAGAAGGGAGTGTGAGCCCTACCCCATATTTAGAAATTTAACAAAAGGGCGCGGAGGGGAGGGGGGGGGTTTCCGCATTTTTTCATGTAGTGGATATTTCTTTTTGTATGTGCTGATATCATAGCGAGTGCACTACCTCCCCCCACCCCACATTCCACTTGTGGGGTTTTTGGATACCACCTTCTCATGTCATTGCGACGAAACCTAGGCACATCAACACTATGGTGAATAAAATAAAGGTAAACCTCCAGTAAGATCGTTAAATTTCTGTTCCCCCGACCTGTGCATAGTCTAAAAGAAAAAAAAAATATGGATAATTTATTTGTAATGTATCAACGTGAAGAAGATATAGGCAGTGTGATGCACCAATCAAATTTCATGTAATTATGTTTCAAACCTTGGTACATTTTATTTAAATTGTAAATTGTAAAGATGAATGGTAAAATTGTCAAACCCTTCCTTGAGACTTTTGTAAATTGTGACAAGTTACCCTTAATTGATTGAGAGGTTTATGCTCATGAAACCCACTATGAATTTGATTTGTTTGAGCTTATGCCTAGGAATTTAAGTTCTTTTAGGATTTGCAATATTTTTAATTGGTATGGGAATCATACTTGGCTCAGTTCATTATACCCCAGACCCAGCATTTCCCTAAATTTATTACTTGGTGTTCAGAGTGGTACCTACCAAGCAAGCAAGCAATCATGTTAAAAAAATATGGGGGCTTCACTTAATCAACTTGTGACATAGCATTTGCATTCGTGGCATACTAAAAAATACCCTTAATTTGACTATATATTGGAAAATACGTATAAAAATAACTTTATTTAACCCCCTACAAATACCAACCCAATACACCTTCCCAATTTAAAAAATCCTTACTTTCACTAGATATTATAGGTATCCAATTTTCCATAAAAAAAAAAAAGTATACCCCTTTATATTTTTTCATTAACTTTGAGCTCCATTTTTTATACACAACATATAAAAACCCTCCTCTTATATGCTCAATATATTATGTCATTTTTCCTCAATATATATCCCCCAATATGAATACACGTGGTATGGTATTGCTCCCCCAATGAAGCGCCTACGAAAAAAATTGGACTGCTTTTTTTACATTCATCCTGAGTTTATATTTCAAATGTTAAACATTGTAATTCCTAGTGAAACTCGACCCATGAATGAAGAAATCCTAAGTCAGTTGTATCATGAGCTAACTCTAGAAGAAAATTCTACCTTCCTACAATATTTTCTACTTACAAATGCTCAAATACCATAAAAAAAACCACATTTTTCTTCAGAAATTTTCTTGGAATTTTCTAGAAAAATAATTTCCATGGTCTAATTTCTATTATGGTATGACCATGATAAAATAGTAAATTAAGTCATTATAGGGTTTCTATCCTCAATTTCACCAATCAATAAGTCCCTTGTCAAATTTCACTATAGTCATTACCTATTATATACCATTTTTTATCAGTTAAAAAAAAATTAGTTCCACTAAGTCTTTTAGGTACTAGCATGGTTAGTCTATTTGTTTTTGTATTTACAAGTGGATAATTTTTATAGTATTCAATTGAAAAAGTAGGATTCACATGGAAAAATACTATCATTTATTCGCTAGACTTCAATGTTGAGAAAGCATTCTCAACAATTCTCATTCTTAGACCTTATCAATCATTTTCTATCACTGATTTTTTAGCCTTACATATGATGTGTCGCCACCAAGAATTTTTCTAGAGACTAGGAAGATTTTATAGCTTAGTGATGCAAATAAGGTGGGAGATTGGTATTTGTACAAAGAATTTATTGAGATCAGATTATATGGATGTAAGGATTTTTGCATTGGAATTTATTAGGCAAAGTTTAAATGTGGATCAAATTAATTTTCTTCCGAGGAAACACCCCGCTCTCTTTACATTAAAAGCAGAAGTGGGACCATTTATGATAAACACTAGAGAAACAACTACAAAATTTTAAATTATGTTACAGGAGAGGAATTTCACTCAAGTAAAAATATGGCACTAATAATTTAAAGCAAAAGGATTCAACAAAAATAGGTCTTGTTAGCACCCTGTAATCAGCAAGATTGGCAAATTTACGACTGCAGGGAGAACATTATTTCAACCACTTTGGGATTCTAGGATCTAGCCCTCCTGAATCTGGAGAGGGATCTCTCCAATAAGTACAAAGATGGATTTTTCTTTGAAGTCTTGGGTAATGATATTAGGCTAGTTATGAAGGCCGAGGGTTTTGTTTATTTTTGGATGGTTGAGCATGACTACTGTTTGAGGTGGAGAGTTATAAATGCAAAGAGTTTCAAAGGTGTGAAGTTGCAAGCAAATAGAACAAGCTTTGGCCAGGAAGATAGATAATTGCAGGTTTTAGTCCATTGGGCTGTGGAGTCATAATAGGGTTTAATTGAAACGACAAGAAGCAAGAGTGGTCCATGGGGCAAGTCATCTATGTCTAAGGATCTCCTTAAAGTTTGATTTATGAAATGAAATGAAACAATAAGAAGGGGAATTAAACAGATGAAGAACATAGAGCAGCCTAAGATCAGGTAAGTACTTCTAAACTAGCCTGCTTTTGACATACACTTAAGAAAGACATAAAAGTAATCTAAGATCAGGTAGGTACTTCTAAACTAGCCTGCTTTTGATGCACTTTTGATAGAAAAACACTTTAAAACAAAGGGAAACTTGAAGGCAATTGTTGGAGTAGAAACTAGCAGGTCGGGCTCACCACAAATCATCTCCTAGCTTTGCTCTACTTGGTAACTTTCAAGACAAACACAAAGATAACACAGAATGGCCTAAGATCTGGTGAGTACTTTCAAACTAGCCAGCTTTTGACACATTCCAAGGGAAACTTTCAGATAGTATTTTGGGATAAAACTAGGACCAGGGCACACCATATCTTCCTTAGTTCATCTCTACTTAACATGTACTGAAAATAACATTTAAGAATAACAATTAGCTAAGGCAACAGGACAAGGGAACGCCAGAATTACTATGCTTAAATTGAATTAAATCATTCCTAAATAACACAAATTGGAAGAAAACATTCAAATAAAAATTTTCAGTCAGAGAAGGGTACTGATATACAGTAGGTCCTAACTCTATGCATGTTGTTCTTTATAAGAGAATATGAACACAGTGAAAATAGAAATGAAACAAAAATTCACAATAAGAAATAACATCACCGTCGACATAGACCAGGATCCCATAAATCAACTTGTATTGATGCTCCAAACAAGTTACAGCTTCAAGTCCAATGCTTTAGTTTAGCAATCATCTACACTTCCGAGACTAACTAGTCTATCACAAGCAGAGTTTCAAGAGCCAGTGAACACTATTTATAGGTAGAAGTCTCAAGCTCAATTACATTTCAAATTTCAGCAACCAACTCAACCAACCTTTTCTCATCTTCTACGGAAGTATTTATAGAAGAATGAGGAGGTGAGATCTGATAAAAGATCTCCCAGGGCAATTAATACAAACTAATAACTTCTCGGCATTTGAGGGGCTCAATGGAGAAGCGTATAGATATTCTCACTGTATTAATTGATTTACATTTAAGATTAAAGCTCGGTGGGAGCTTTTGTTGACTTTTAAGGCTCTGTTTAGGATGTAATAACTCTGCTAATATTTTGTCATTAAACTCATTTGGCAGAATTAATTGTTCGGCTGCGTTTGAGGCAAATATCTGATCTTGATCAATAACCTCGGCCTCTGTTTGAATGCTTTGAGGCACAGGTGGCTTTGTGGTAGCTGGGAGGAATCAATTTTCCTCTGATGTGACGGTGGAGGATTTTTGTTGGGAAAAATACTGAGAGGGGGGGGGTTGAATCAGTATTTAGAGCTGACTGAAAACTTTTTACTTTTTCTTTCTCTTAAAACCATACGCTACTTTACTGAACCAAACTCGCGTATACACGCGGATATCCTTAATAGAACTTGCGTATGTCCAGAGATCTTATTATGCATTTAATTCTTTACTTAGATCAGTGCATCATTCATTCATCAAATGTTTAGTAAGCAGTAAACATGTGCAGTAATAACAGAATAAACCATCACACATAAGCAACACACATGAACACCAGTATTTAAGGTGGAAACCCAATTCGGGAGAAAACCACCGCTGTTGTCGTCTCTGTCTTCAATACTTATTATAAAGAAAACTTCTTACAATTTTGTACTGGTGCAGACTCATACCAGCACGCAGGCACCCACCTGCAGAAGGCTGCAACCTTCTCTCGTTCTCCAGCCACTACTGGAAGGGAGCTCCAACCCCCTCACTGAAGGCTTTGACCCTCAGCACCACCATGGACCACGTTTCATCAATTTTCATACTGGATCCAACAGCTACCACACAACATACCTTGTAGGCCACTTTTCATCAGATTTTCAGACTGCACCCATTCCATACATCAAACTGAAACTTATAACTTCATCAACCAATCAACCAACAACTTGATCTTAAATCAACATAATCAGCAATATCTTCAATATTCAAACAACCCAGATCTGTGTGAATACATCATTGACAGATAGCAATAAAACAACAAGACAGATCCGACATTTCATTCCACATACTTCAGCAAAACCCTAGATTCCATACGCGCTTTCACTTCACTGAACCTGCGTATATACACGCTTTCACAGAGACAAACCTGCATATACGCACTTTTGCTGAAATGAACCTGCGTATATACGTGCTTTCGCTGAGATGAACATGCGTATATATCTGTAAATTTTCAGAACTATGCAACTCTTCAGAACAGATAACTCAGATTTCACCCTTTACTTCAGCAAAGATTCGCCAGATCACATATCTAAACATTCCATAAACATATCTAGAAAATACATAGTCATTTCAGATCTAGAGATCCCTCTTCATAGGTACATTATTAATTCAGATCAATCAATAAACTGTTACCCATTCCATGCAGAAATACTTCAGAGTGAAGTATTCATTAAAAACCAGACTTCAGAATAGATATGCAGATACAAACTCAACCCTGAACAGTTATTGATTCAAATAGCATACGCTACTTTGATTTACTGAAGCCACGTACATACGTACTTTCCTGCACATCAACCCGCGTATACTTCTGTGTATTTTATTCTTCAAAACCCCTAACTGCCATACGCGCCTTTCATGAAGCGAACTCGCGTATATACGCACTTTTACCGAGACAAACTAGAGTATAGATCTAAAAAAGATAAACTTTGCAGAATAGACCAGATCTATAAACTTACCCAGATTTCTTCTATTTCTTCATCAGACTTGCGCCAGGTCTTCATCATTTCCTTTGCAGATCATCCTAGAGATTCATCATTTCTAGATCTAGAGATCTTGAACCTTCATCATATCCATAGGTGCATCATAGATTCAGATCTAACAATTAAGACCAGAGTTCATCCATGCAGATATTCCTTAGAGAGATTTATTCATTAAAAACCCTTACACATGCACACCTTGCACTATGATCCTCTTCTCCTTATATAGATTTACCCTTTATCAATACCGTGAGTCAAAAACCACTCAACTACTGATGGTATTCCTGGACGGGATCAAATAGATAATCCAGCACTCAATACAGTGGGCCAATACCATGGTAATTTCCCCTGGTTTTATAAATTTAGAGCGCAAATAGGCATACGCTACTTGGTACGTACTTTTCCGCGTACATACGCTACTTTTCCTATACAAACCCGCGTATGCTTTGTGACATATCTTATTCATCATTACTCTGGCACTTACTGGAATTTCTTTCTTTGTTACTTCTGAACTACTCTGTAGATACATCAGATTTACATAAATAGGTTGCTTATCCAAAGACAACTCATCAAGTCAGTTTCCATCAAGGACAACACATTGCATCATATTGCCAACAATCTTCCCCTTTGGACTTGATGGCAACCATGATGGTGTTTGATCACCACAACAGATAGATAAATTGATTATAACCATTATTCAAACACCATGGTACTCTCCCCCTTTGACATCAAGAGCAAAGCGCGGATAAAAACCAAACAAGGTTTTTCTTCTCTTGTAGAAAGAAGAGCTCGTAGATCCGATGTGCACCGGGTTACCATGCTTTCTCCCCTTAGTTCTAAGCGAATATTCAAACATATTTTTCTCAATGAAGTACATGACTCTATGACCTTTCCTATCACCAAGGACTCATACTTACATCAATGATCCAACCAAGTGGATTTACATATGTGACTCAAGTACCCAACCAAGTGGATTTACATATGTGACTCAATTACCCAACCAAGTGGGTTTACAAATTTGAAGAAGTCCTTTCATGAATGAATATAACAATTTACATCATAGGTATAACCTTTTCATCAAAATATAGAAATAACTTATACAATCAAGACCAAAGAATCTCAAGCATGAGATCAAACCACAACAAATAATTAGAATGCCAACAATGCGTCCTTTCCATATGACCAAAGCTCCCCCTTAGCTTGTGCATCCTGAACACTTTCAATAGTAAATCATCAAGGCATCTTCATCAGAAGCATTAGAGAATGAAACAAAAATATGAGAGCTAGAACATCACCAGATATACCCAACAACACGGCAGCTGTGCTGAAGAATGCTGACCCAGAAAAATTTTGTCAGCAAATACCCATACGCGGTTTTCTGTGTATAAACTCGCGTATATACGCGACTGTCCTTCAGGAAATCCATGTATCCAATTTAATCTCCTGTATTTAAGTAGATCTGATCTTCTGCATGGCAGAGACTACTCCTAGCTTCTGTATGAGATATTCGAAGGCTTCCCTCGGTAATGGTTTGGTAAATATATCAGCAACTTGTTCTTTGGATGGAACATACTCCAACTTCACCTTTTGTTCAAGCACTTGTTCACGTGAGAAGTGATACTTGATGGGAATGTGCTTGGTCTTGGAATGCATAACATGATTCTTTTGAGATATCGATGGCACTTGTATTATCGCACATAATGGATATAGGAGGTGAACATTTGATTTGAAAGTATTGTAAGGTTTGCATCATCCAGAGAAGTTGAGTGCAGCATGATGCTACAGCCACATATTCTGCTTCTGTTGTAGATAAGGCAATGGAGTTTTGCTTCTTGCTGAACCAAGATACTAACCGAGGCCCCATATAGAATGCACCGCCACTAGTGCTTTTCCGATCATCAACACTTCCAGCCCAATCTGCATCAGTGTATGCATGAAGAGTAAGATCAGCATTCTTCGGATACCATAGTCCAAAGTCTTGAGTTCCTTTGTGATATTTTGAATATTATTTTGGATGTACCGAAGGTGAGACTTTTTTGGATTAGCTTGGAATCGTCCAACAATCCTAACCGTACACAATGTCTGGTCTAGTCCCAGTGAGATAAAGTAGACTTCCTATCATAGACTTGTATTTTGGTTGATTCACCGTGGGGGAACCATCATTAGAATTGATATTACATTCGGTTATCATTGGTGTGCTTACAGGTTTGCAATTTTCATGCCATACTTCTTCAAGATTTGATTAAGCTATTTTTCTTGTGATAAGAATATGCCATCTGTTGCTTGCTGCACTTGCAAGCCAAGAAATAATGTTAGTTCCCAAAGTAAGGACATTTCAAATTCTTGATGCATATCAAAAGCAAATTTCTGACTCATAGACTCTTCATTACTTCCAAAAATGATATCATAAACATATACAACCACAATCAATATTTTATCATTTTTAGTTTTTGTGTATAAGTTGCTATCAGCAGACCCCTTTGAAAATCCTTGTTGATGAAGATATTTGTCAAGACGATAGTACCATGCCCTTGGAGCTTGTTTGATACCATATAGGGCCTTTTTAAGTCTACAAACAAGTTTTTCATCATTTCCCAAAATGAATCCTTCTAGTTGTTCTATGTAGACTTCTTCTTCTAGATCACCATTGAGAAAAGTAGATTTAACATCCATTTGATAAACTTTGATTTGTTGGAAGCTTGAAAAAGCAAGAAACATTCTTATGGCTTCAAGTCTAGCTACAGGAGCAAATGTTTCTTCAAAATATATACCTTCTTGTTGAGCATACCCTTTTCAAACAAGTCTAGCTTTATTTCTTATAACATCCCCATTCGCATTTAACTTTTTTTTGAATATCCATTTAGTTCCAATGACATTTTTGTCATGAGGTCTTGGTACTAATTCCCAATTGTGATTCTTTTCAATTTGATCAAGCTCTTCATTCATGGCTTGAATCCAACATTCATCTTTGCTAGCTTGATTGAAATTGTGTGGTTAAATAGTGGATAGAAATGCCAGATAGCTAGAAGATCCCATGAGAGTCCTTCTTGTTTGTACACCTGATCCCTTTTCTCCCAAAATTTGAGATTCTGGATGATTCTTTTGAACAAATTTGGATGGAGCTTTTTCAAATAAATCATCTTCGGGTTCTTCATTGGGTTCACTTTCTATATCTTTTCTATTTGATGTAGAAGGATATATGTCATCATCATCTTCATCTGTTATTTGTTTTTCTTATTTTGGAGCTACAGGAGACTCATCAATAACAACATCAATACATTCAACAATCTTCCGAAGTCTTTTATTGTAACATTTATATGCTCTACTCCTAGAGGAGTAACCAAGAAGTATTCCTTCATCTACTCTAGGTTCAAACTTGCCAAGTTTTTCATCATTATTTTTGATAAAACATCTGCTTCCAAAAAATCTAAAATGCTTCACAGTGGGAGGATTACCATACTAGATTTCATATGGAGTTTTATCACTATTTACTCGAACATGTGCCTTGTTAAGAATATTTACCGCTGTATATGCTGCTTCTCCCCAAAAAGTGTCAGATGTTCTGGAATCATCAAGCATAGCTCTAGCCATTTGTTGAACTGTTCTTTTCATTCTTTCTGCTATGCCATTTTTTTGTGGAGTGCCAGCTACAAAAAAATGGCTTTTTATGCCATGTTGTTCGCAAAATTCAAGGAATTCATCTGAGGTATATTCTCCTCCTCGATCAGATCTAAGAAACTTGATTTTTAGATCTAATTCATTTTCAACCAGTGCTCTGAAGATCTGAAATTTCTCAAATGCTTCATCTTTGTGTTTAATCAACCCAATCCAACACATTCTAGAGAAATCATCAATAAATAAGATATAGTATTGTTCACCACGGGGTGACTTTTTCCTCATAGGTCCACATATGTCAGTATGAATGAGTTCAAGAGGCTTGCTTGATGGTCCTTCCTTGGCATTAAATTGTACCCTGGTTTTCTTACCGAATTGGCAAGATTTGCATATGATATTTTCAGGTAGAGTAATATTGGGAAGATCACGAACAGCTTTAAGTCTGCTTGATTTGTTGATTTGAGAGAAGCTCAGATGCCCCAACCTTCTATGCCATAGCAAATTTTCTTAAGATTTACTCAAGTAACATTTTTCTTTGCAGTTCTTCAATACATACAAGTTGCTTGGATTTCTTTTTCCTTTTATAATTGCTTTACCTGTATCAAGATCACGTACCACACATTCTTTTGAACTAAATACAACTTCAGTTCCTTGATCACACATTTGAATTACACTTAACAGGTTATGCTTTAATCCATCCACATACATGAAATTATTAGCTTTCACCTTTATTTTAGAAAACAAAACAACCTTTTCCTTAACGACAAGCTAGGAGTATCATTTCCAAACGTAACATTCATTTCATCTTAGAGCACTATATGCAAGAAGTTTGTTTTTGTCACCTTTCATGTGTTTTCGAAAGCATCCACTATCAATGTACCATTGATTTTCTTCACCTTCTGCAAATAACGCTATGCCACAATTTTCAACCTGTAATTCCTTATTTTTCCATACTTTGGAGCTTGAAGGAAAATGCTCTTTTGGCTGAACTTTGTCCTGCATTCAGATTCTTCATGGCCAAAGTTATTGCAATAAGCACATTCAACTTCATTTAGAAGAGGAGAAAAGTTGTTATAGGTATTATTCTTTGCTTCAATATCAATCCTTTTCTTTCTTGCTTCTCTTGTCATGATGGTTTTATATGCAACACATTGAACAACTTTATGACCAAAATTGCGACATGAGAAACATTGTCCATTGAAGAAGAAATTTCTATGATCATGAAATCTTCTACTTGAATTTACCTGTTGATTGGTGTTTCTTTGAAAGATATTCCTGTTAGTGTTCTTTGAATTGAGATGATCATGCTTTACCTGTAAAGATTCCTTATTCCCTAGTCAGTGGCGTAATGTTGTATACTAGTTGTATCGCTAGATAATTTGGTGTCAAGCCCTCGAGAAGATTCTCCCTATATATCCAAGACCTCGTCTTTATAAGAGACCTTTTTTGTACCTTGATAATCTCATCTAAGGTTTCGTATCCTTTAGAAAATCTAAGATTCAAAGTCTTTACTTTCTCAATTTCTTTCTTAGACTTACTATTTCACATTCTAATTTCTCATTGTGTTTCTCCTTTTCTTCAAGCTAATTTTTCAGAGTTTCTATGGATATTTTACTTTCTTCTAAGCATATTTTGAGTTGATTGATTTCATCAAGAAAATAATTGTCCTCTAAAGCATCCATAAAAGTATCTTTTTATTCTCTAGATTCCTTTTCAAATGCCATGAAAAGTCTAAGATCTTGTTCACATTCTTCCTCACTATCAGATAACCCATCACTATCTTCATGAGTATAGTAACTTTTTTCTAATGCTAAACTGATTCTTATTCCTTCTTGCTATGTCCTTCCCTTTTTCGTGTGTTTCTTTATGAGGACACTTAGCAGCATAATGACCAATTCTTCCACAAGCAAAACATTTGAAAGGAAGCTTACCTCTGAACCGTCCTATGCCAAGTTGGAGTTTCTTTACAAAATCTACCTTATATTCTTATGAGATATACCCTGATCCTTCTGTCTCTTTTACTTCTTTCCCTTTTGTAGAAGCTCTAAAGACGACTTCTTTGACTTCAGATGGTCCTCCTCTTCTCATTTCACATGCAGTTAGTATGACATGAAGTTGCACTATAGTAAGATTTTGAAGATCCTGCTTTTCTTCAAGAGCAGAAACTTTTGACTCAAATTTTTCCGTTAGTGATCTTAAAACTTTTTCAACCAAAGTAGAGTCGGTTATTGTTTCTCCCAGATTTCTCATATGATTTACAATATCATCAAGACGTAAAAAGAAACTGGCAATGCTCTCCTCATTATGCATTTTTAGATTCTCATATTGAATTCTGAGAGTTTGGAGTTTAGCAATTTTTACCTTTGCATCACCTTCATAACTTAGAATGATTTTGTCCCATATTGCCTTTCCTGTATCCAGCTAAATGACTTTGACAAATTCTGTTTCAGTTAGACTTCCTAATAGAGCATTGACCGCCTTTGCATTTGTTTCATAATTCTTTCTTTCTGTTGGATCTGTTGGTACTGTGGCTAGATATTGATATCCTCCTTCAAAAATAGCCCATACATCTGCTCCCAGAGACTGAAGATAGGATCTCATCCTTGTTTTCCAAAAGATTAAATTGTTTCCGTTGAAGAGTGGAGGCTTGATAGATGTTGTTCCATCTTGATTTCTCATCTTGTTTGATCTTCCTTCTAATGGCTAAGCTTTTTCAGAAGGACCTTCTCTGATTCCAATTGTTGGGAAAAATACTGAGAGGGGTGAATCAAGATTTAGAGCTGACCGAAACTTTTAATTTTTCTTTCTCTTAAAACCATACACCGCTAACCTAAACTAAACTCGTATACAACACACGCATATCCTTAATAAAACTTGCATATGTCCGAGAGATCTTATTATGCATTTAATTATTTACTTGGGGACGTTGCATCATTCATTCATCGCATGTTTAGTGCGTAAACATGTGCAAAAGAATAACAGAATAAACCATCACACATAAGCAACACACATGAACGCCGTGACGGTGGAAACCCAATTCGGGAGAAAACCACCGCCATCGTCGTCTCAGTCCTTCAATATTTATTATAAAGAAAACTTTTTACAATTTTGTACCGGGTGTGCTCCCACACCGAAGATGCGTGCACCCACCCGCGTAAGGTCGCAACCTTCTCTCGTTCTCCAGCCACTACTGGAAGGGAGCTCCAACCCCCTCACTGAAGGCTTTGACCCTCAGCACCACCATGGACCACGTTTCATCAATTTTCATACTGGATCCAACAGCTACCACACAACATACCTTGTAGGCCAATTTTCATCAGATTTTCAGACTGCACCCATTCCATATATCAAACTGAAACTTATAACTTCATCAACCAATCAACCAACAACTTGATCTTCAATCAACATAATCAGCAGTATCTTCAATATTCAAACAACCCAGATCTGTATGAATACATCATTGAAAGATAGCAATAAAACAGCAAGACAGATCAGACATTTCATTCCACATACTTCAGCAAAACCCTAGATTCCATACGCGCTTTCACTTCACTGAACCTGCGTATATACGCGCTTTCACAGAGACAAACCTGCGTATACGTGCTTTTGCTAAAACGAACCTGCTTATATACGTGCTTTCGCTGAGATGAACATGCGTATAGATCTGTAACTTTTCATAACTATGCAGCTCTTCAGAACAGATAACTCAGATTTCACCCTTTACTTCAGCAAAGATTTGCCAGATCACAGATCTAAACATTCCATAAACAGATCTAGAAAATACATAGTCATTTCAAATCTAGAGATCCCTCTTCATAGGTACATTATTAATTCAGATCAATCAATAAATTTTTACCCATTCCATGCAGAAATACTTCAGAGTGAAGTATTCATTAAAAACTAGAATTCAGAATAGATATGTAGATATAAACTCAACCCTGAACAATTATTGATTCAAATAGCATACGCTACTTTGCTTTACTGAAGCCGCGTACATACGTGCTTTCCTGCACATCAACCCGCGTATAGTTCTGTGTATTTTATTCTTCAAAAACCCTAACTACCATACGCGCCTTTCATGAAGCGAACCCGCATATATACACGCTTTTACTGAGACAAACTAGCGTATAGATCTGAAAAAGATAAACTTTGCAGAACAGACCAGATCTATAAACTTACCCAGATTTATTCAATTTCTTCATCAGACTTGCGCCATGTCTTCATCATTTCCTTTGCAGATCATCCTAGAGATTCATCATTTCTAGATCTAGAGATCTTGAACCTTCATCATATCCATAGGTGCATCATAGATTCAGATCTAACAATTAAGACCAGAGTTCATCCATGCAGATATTCCTTAGAGAGATTTATTCATTAACAAACCTTACACATGCACACCTCGCACTATGATCCTCTTCTCCTTATATAGATTTACCCTTTATCAATACCATGAGTCAAAAATCACTCAACCGCTTATGGTATTCCTGGACGGGATCAAATAGATAATCCAGCGCTCAATACAGTGGGCCAATACCATGGTAATGTCACCTGGTTTTATAAATTTAGAGCGCAAATAGGCATACGCTACTTGGTACGTACTTTTCCGCGTACATACGCTACTTTTCCTATACAAACCCGCGTATGCTTTGTGACATATCTTATTCATCATTACTCTGGCACTTACTGGAATTTATTTCTTTGTTACTTCTGAACTGTTCTATAGATACATCAGATTTACATAAATAGGTTGCTTATCCAAAGAAAACTCATCAAGTCAGTTTCCATCAAGGACAACTTCATCAAGTAGGTTTCCATCAAGGACAACACATTGCATCATATTGCCAACACTTTTTTGTCTGATGAACACTTGTGATTTTATTTAACTGTGTTTTAATTTGGAGGATTAAGCTTTTGATAATAAATCTTAGCCGTAATCCCCAAATTTGTCTTCAATCTTATGCTCTGGTAGGTTTTAATCTTTGACACTGATACTCTTTTAGTTTTAACACCGTGTCTTGTTGATGTGCAGGCCGTGCAGGGCTCATATGGCATCAATGCCTCATGAAACATTGACGAGACGTGGAGTAGAGCCCCGTGAATGGTTTCTTCCTTATGGATCAAAGGCATGGGAATCGTCATTCCCAGCCTTCAACTTCTCTTGAATATAATGAACAAACCATCAAACACCTGCAAAAACCAAAAGATTAATAAAATCCTGCGTTATTAGGTTTAACTGCTTCGGAGGCTGCGGGGAGGAGCGTGGCCGTTGGATGGCATCATCCAATCAGTGGAGAATTGCGTAGAAGAGGTTAAAAAGGAGAGTGGAGGGATAATTAAGTCAAAGCCATTGATTGATGAGTGATCAAGAAGATCAACGGTTGGGATAAGCGGTGGACTAATAATGTGAAGGATTCACATTATTCGGATTTAAATAAGAAAATGCGAAAAACTAAGGTTTAAACCTTTTGCAAGGGTGGAGGGCGATGAAGTAATGCGGGAATGATTTGGGACCGTCTGATATGGACACATGGATGTCCCAGATCCAATCGGAAGATCGCAATTGGTAGGGGGAGGAAAAAAAGTTAAAAATGCATCTGATGGAAAGATCTGATGCAATTAGATGAAGACCGTCGATCTACAGATCAGATCAACAGTGGGAGATGCATCGGGAGATCGCAATCGGCGATCGAAGGTGGGGTGATGCGATTATGCGATTGGGGAAGGCCGATGTGATTACGCGATCGGGGCATCGCAATCGGAGATGGGGGGCAAACATATAAAAAGGCACCTGGCGAAAACTTGTGATGCGACTTGGCGGTGATCGTTGATCGGACCAAGATCAACGGTAAATAACGTTAGAAGACTTTGCACCGGCAGAAAAAATTTATAACACAAAAAATCCAAAAATTTAATATAATACAAAGGTTTTATGCTTTGGGGGCGAGATATATATAAGGCTTGGCGCCCGGTTGCGAGGCCATGGTCTATATGAAATACAATACGCCCGGGGCGTATATAATAAAGGGCTAATCGCAATCGGAACGTCGGGTCTTCGATATTTTCAATCTAACCATTTGATATTTTGCGATGCGATTAGCGCCTTGGGATCTTTAACATTTGGTCCTGGGTGAAAGTTATATGGAAGAAAATGATTTTCATGAATGGAAGAAGGGGAATCATGAAAATAGAGGAATTTTATGGAGGAAAAAAGGGGAGCAAAATGAAGGTTAGTTTTGAGTGGAGGAAGGGGAAAAATGATGATTTTGCAGCAGTCTTTTCTCATGAAATCAGCAGAATTCCAGAGTGTGAAATGGGCACAGTAGGGAAGATTTTGGACAGAGGCATGAGGCCTTCACGAGTCTTCAAGAGCCAACACTTTTTTGCAATAAAATTTTTTCCTTGAAGGCTCAAAAAATATTTAGCCACCTTTTGGTATAACAAATTTTATAGGTGGCTAACAGCGGCTCCACTTGGGGATGCTGCCTTCTTGAAGGCATCAAGAACTTCAGACTTGCATTCTCTGGGAGGCTGATCAGTGCCTTACCCATTGGGCTGCCTTCCTTTCCTTGGATGGTCTTCTTTTCTTCTGAAATCAGGTTAGCAGTCATATCAGGTTAGCAGTCATAAAAACAATGGATCTTTCATCAATAAGCTTTCTACCTACCCAATCCTACAGATCTAACATTTTTTCTTCATTAGAGTGCACTTGGATTGGAAAAATCTTTTACAACATTTTATTCTTTTGAAAGTAGGAAAAATAATCTATTTCTACTCCTTATTTCTCCATGGACTCAGATTAAACAATTGAGCCCATATGATTCTCTACCTAATCTACAATCTGTTGGGATTAAACTGTCCAACAAATTTTATTCACTAAATTCTACAATAGAAATTTAAAAGCATACAAGTCAGGATTGAACATTCTAACTTGATGCTGATCTATGGCATAAAAAACAAGTTGCACATAGATATTATTTTGCAGAAAATTAAATCGAAAATGGAAGGATTAAGATGTGAAATTTTCAAGCATTTCCTTCATCTCTTTTACAACTCTGTTTTGAATTTTGTTTGAGCTGTCTTCCCTTTGTCAACTGTTTCAGATTTTGAGCTAATGGGAACCATATTTACATCTTTTTTGACTCAGAATTTGAAACAGATTTGAGTCATTCTCTTTGGAAACTTAGGTTCAGATTTTGAGCATGTTTGAACCTTTAAATTCTATCCTAAACTATCTACTGATAAGCCAATATTAAACAGTTTGGAAAATCAAATTCACTATCCTATCAGCATAAAATTTAAAGCTAATTAGTCAAGATTAGGCTGTATGACTAATTAGAAGTGTGTTTTCCAGGAGTGGCATTTAAGCTTGCACACTTTCAGATTTGTTTCTCTTTTTGGTATGGGGATATACCTTTCTTGTTTTTAAAATCTGCCCTCTTTTCTTTCTTCTATTGTTTTTGTATTTTTTGTTTTTATAACTTTGAATACAATGGTGGATGAAATATTTATAATGGAAAAAAGATAAAAGGCTTTCAGAACATAGCATGGATCAAGAGAAGTAATGCTTAAGCATCCTGCCATTGACAGGACCCCCAAACAATTCTGCTCCATTCAACTCTTGTAAGAAAAATGCATTATTACCAGCAGCTGAATGAATAGAGTAAGGGCCAAGCCATAAGTTGTCAAATTTTCCATTCTTGCCCTTGTCTTCCCTTCTTGAGTCCCACTTCAAAAAAATTTCCCCAATATTGAAATTCCTGGCCTTTGTTCTTCTGTCAAAAATATTTTTAATGTTGTTCTGCTTCTGCAATGTTTTGTTATAAACCTCCTCCCTGGTTTGTTGAAGATGAATGGTCTGATTTATTCTTCTGATCATGTCATTATCTTCAGTTTGCAACTCTTGAATCAACTTCATCACTGGTACACCAAGGCTGTTTGGAAAAATTGCATCAGTACCATACACAAGTTGGAAATGTGACATGCCAATAGATTTCTTCAAAGTCAATCTGTCAGCCAAAAGTGCATGAACTAGCTTTGTGTTTCTTTATTATGTTCACTAAACTCTTGTTTGAGGATTCTGCAAGTCCATTACCTTGAGGGTAATAGGCCATGGAATTCCCCAATGTTATCTGATATCTATGACATAATTCAACCATTTTCTTTGATCCAAATGCTACTGCATTATCAATGATGATCTTGGTAGGACAGCTAAATCTGGAGATAATGTTAGTCTCCATGAATTTTATAATAATAGAATCATTGGCCTGCCTATAAGGAATGGCTTCTATCCACTTAGTGAAATAGTATATGGCAGTGAGAATCCATCTATGCTGAGTAGAAGATGGTGGATGGATTTCTCCTATGAAGTCAAGTCCCCACTATTGAAAAGGAGCTTCAACAGTGATTGGATGTAGAGGTAGGGGTAGTAGCTTTCTTTTTCCTTCAAAAAGTTAACATTTATGACAGGCAATGATCATCTTGTGTATATCAGGAAAAAGAGTAGGCCAATAGAAACCAGCCCTCAAAATTTTGTTGGTTGTTGTCTTCTAGTACAAATGACCTCCACACTCTCCTTCATGGAAGTCGTGCTTAACCTTCTCTGCATCATACTTAGGAAAACATTTAAGCAATATACCTCTTGCATTTTTCCAATAAAGACATCTATCTAAAATGAAATATTTTATAGCTTTTAACTTTAGGAACCTTGCCTTTGTTTTTGTCAAACCAGGAGGTGTATTTAAATTAAGCAAAACATAAATAATATCAAAATACCAAGAGGAATTCATAAAATGATCTTCAACAATGGGAGTTGAGATTTCCTCTTGATCATCCAAAGCATTAATCATATTAATATCAAGAACCTCAAAATTGGATTTAGCCATTAATCTAGCTAGACCTTGGCCTTTGATGAGTTTAGTGGGTTTTATCTCTAAATCATATTCAAAGATAACAACAATCCACTTACCTCTCTTATCATCTGGGTCCTGTGTTAGAATGTCTTTCACAACTGAATTTGGGACAAAGGCAATGATGTGTGAGCGAAGGATGTATACTTTGAAGTCTTTCAAAGCCTTAACCAAAGCAAAGGCTTGCTTTTCCATAATGTTATACTTCAAAGGAGCATCTCTCAAAGCCTTGCTAAAGAATGCAATAGGCTGCTCTTGTCCTTGTGGATTTTTCTATAAAAGGACAGTCGCTATGGTATGTTTTGATGCAAACGAAAACATATAAAAATATTTTGAAAAATCAGGACTTATTAGAACCGGTGTTTTGATTAATTCTTGTTTAACTGGCAAAAAGGACTTCTTTGCTTCCAAGGTCCATTTTACCCCTTGCTCCTTCTTCAGCATGTTTGTAATGTTCCTGAGGAGCTCAGCCAAGTTAGGGAAGAACCTTCTCAAGAAGTTAATATATCCAATGAAAGATTGCAACTCCTTGATGTTTCGAGGATGAGAGATTTGCAATATGGCCTCAATCCTTTTTAGATCTATCTTAATACCCTCTTCTGAAATAGCGTGCCCAAGAAGTTTACCTTCTTGGAGCCCAAATAGTATCTTCTTAGGGTTTAAAGATATTCCAAAGTTTCTGCATTTCTCGAAAAATTTCCTTAAGTGTTCTAAGTGCTCTTCATCTGTTTTTGAAAACACAGTAACATCATCAAGGTATATAATGATGAAGTAGCCCAGTTCTTCCAAGAATGCTATGTCCATGGCTCTCTGAAAATTTTCTCTAGCATTCATTAGACCAAAGGGCATTTTCACATACATGAAAGTGCCCCATGGTGTAGTAAAAACTGTTTTTAATTGATCTGCAGGGTGAATTAAGATCTGATTGTACCCTGAGTAGCCATCAAGCAAATAAATTCTCCTAGACCCTACCACCCTTTGTAAAATATGATCCATCTTAGGTAAAAGGTAGTTGTCTTTTAATGAAGCTTTGTTTAAGTCTCTAAAGTCTATGCAAAGCCTGATCTCTTATGTTTTCTTCCAAACTGACACCAGATTAGATACCCACTCAGAATATCTAATAGGGACAATAATACCAGCATCATACATTTTCATGATCTCCTTCTGAACCAAAGGCAACTGAACAAGGTTTATTCTGCGCAGTTTCTGTTTGAATGGTTTTTGGTTTTCCTTGAGAGGGATTTTGTGCTGTATTATTTCAATGTCATAGGATTTCAAATCTTCGTAACTCCACGCAAAAACATCAGAAAACTCTTTAAAAAGCTCTATGTATTTGAGTTTAATGTGAGCTGGTAAAGATTTAGATAGTTTAATCATCATAGGTTTAAGTTCACTGCCTATATTGCACTCTTCCACTTCAGTCTCTACAGGTTCCAGTTTTGGTTTCTTGGCCACATCGTTAAAATCAAACAACTCTTCTAAAGGTGCCAGACCGCTTGGCAAACTTTCATCTTTAGAGTGCAGGGTTTCTAACTCCTCTATTTCTAACTCTGCATTCAATTCTATTTTGTTTTTAATTTTTCTAGTCAGAAGATTAATATTGACAAGCTCAAGAGACAACTCTTCTTCACCAAGAAAGTTTTCTTCACTGCAGTCTGTTTCATAATATGAGTCCGAACTGTGTAGTTCGAATTCATTTCTGAATTGCATGAAGTCTTCTATTTTTTTGTCTCCGTCAAACACCTGCCAATATTTTTCGTTATCAGGCACGACTGGTCTGAATTTTATCTGAGTTGTGTAGTCTTTAGTGTCATATGGTGTTAAGCATGTTCTAGCTGCAAAAACTAAATTGTGGGCCGCAATATTTCTTCTTCTTGGGACAAAAATAATTTGGTACTCCTAAAAAAAAATTAACAGGTCCACGACATCATTTCGGT
Organism: Pinus albicaulis; assembly: GCA_034641835.2. NCBI lineage: Eukaryota > Viridiplantae > Streptophyta > Pinopsida > Pinales > Pinaceae > Pinus > Pinus albicaulis. The sequence continues at coordinate 526,554,547 of CM076576.1, read as the reverse complement.
AGGCCCTTAGTTTGGGATGATTTGCGTTATACTCCCCATTGACTTTCCTAATGACTAACTCCGAATCCCCATACGCTTTGATTCTCTTGGCTCCTAAATTTTTCAACAAACGTAAGCCTAAGAGAAGGGATTCATATTCCGCTATGTTATTTGAACACTGAAAGTTTAATTTACAGAAAATGCTTTCTGTGTGGTTTTTCTCAGTGTTGGAAATCCAGACACCTGCACCAGCATTGTTCCTAGTGCAGGATCCGTCAAAAAACATACTCCACAGAGGACTGTTTTCGGTTTCATCCGTTTGGTGATCATCCTCTTCAACTAAAGTGTTTACGGGTTGTTGTGGAATCTCAGCACTTAGTTGTATTTGTTTCAACTCCTCAAGTTTTTCGCTGTATTGAGGGTTGTTTTCTTGACTGTCAAGGTTTAAGAGCAATGGACGCATGAATTGTAGCTCAAGACCTTTGTTTGGTTTGCTAACATTTTCAAATGCAGCAAACTGTTTTGACACTCCTGGGTTGTGTCCCTCTTCCTCCCCATCGACCATTAATCCTGTTAAAGTGACTTGTTCACTAAGTGTTTCATCGTTAAACATAATAAAAGAACCAAGGCCTGTATTTACAGAATACAGAGGAGAGTTTTTTGGTCGGTCTTGGCTTGTAACTGTGTATTGCATATGGGATTCCCTGTAAAGTCTTCTGGTCTGATTGAAAACAGGGATAGTCGCATAGCTCATGTCCATCCGCATAGTCCCTTGTAACTTAGCCCCCCAAGACCTAGATAAAAACATTTCATACTTTGGGGGTACATCAGCCACAACAATATCCATTACTAAGCATTTGGCTGGAATCTGGGCTAAGTTAACGCAGAGGTCTTTGACTAATCCTAAACATTTTACTCTGCTTGAGTCAAAGGAGTAAAGATCTTTATAAAGTCTAGTGATTTCTAGACCCAGGCTTTCCATCACATCCTTTGGCATTAAATTGTGAGAGGCCCCTGATTCATGCATAGCGTTGTGAAAATTTTTGTCATGAACGTTTAAACTCACATAAAATGGAGGAACAGGTCCCTCTTGATATCTACCTTCAATCTTTGGACCGAAAATAAGCTCTGGATGGTCATCATTAAGATTGAATGTATCCTCATTTTCCTCTATACTTAAAGCCCTCAAAATTTGGGTCCTATATACATGCTGGGCAGCTAACTCAGTCAGGGGAACAGAGATTTTGATTTTGGAAATTTCCTGCCCCAGGCTAAAAGGAATTTGATTCTTTGAAGTACTTGTCTCAACCTTATTAGCTGTCAGTCTATCAACAACATTAGCTTGCTGATGTGTCCTATTTACGTTTGACAAAATGGTTTTAACAGGAGTACTAGCTGAAGTGTTAGTACTACTAATGTCCGCACTCTGTTTATCATTGTTTTGAGTGCCTTTCTCTTTACCATTACCAAAATTTACAACTACTTTTTTTTCCTTTTGTTTGACAACTTTAGGCTTGGCTGCAGTGTCGTTTTGTGAAGATTTGTCAGAGGTTTTGGTGTTGGGAATTTGTTGACTAGTTTTGCTTCTAAGGTCATATTCTCTTTGAGACTCTATGATGACATTTTCCATGTCTTGATAATAATTTTCATCATCATCTCTTTTGTCATCATAAGGTGTGTATAGACCTTGTTTTTTATTATAATGAATCTCAAAGTCATCATTATCTACCCCCAGCATATTGATATCATCTTCCTCTGTTATCTCATCTGTTTCCTCAACCTCACTTACATAGTTTTGATGAAATGGAGGAGTGATTTGTTGATCATCTTCCCTAGGTTTGTTTGGAGGTTGGTTCCTTCTAAAATTCTGATTTTGGTCCTGATTTCTATTGGGAGGAGCATTTTTATTTTGGCTTGCTTGTGCTCTCTTAATTATGCTCATCTCTTTCATCATCTCCTCCATCATTCTCTCCATCTTTGAGTTGGAATTAGAAGGTGTGTTTTCCTCCCTAAAGGACACTCTCTTCTCATTTTTCATTCTTTCTCTCTTCTCCATTAGGTTTACTTCCACAACAAGAGCTCCTTTTTGCATCTCTTCAAGAGTTGAAGGATCTCTCTCTCTAAGCTGATAGGCCATTTCGAGGTCAAACCCTTTAGGAAAATTGTTTAAAGCTGAGCCTTGTGGAGGTTTTAGATCTAGGGAAAGGGCATTATACACACTGTTAAATCTGGTACAATAAGCTTGCAGACTTTCCCCAGTATTTCTATGGAGGTTCTTGTAATCAGAAAGGACTTGGATAGGATTTTTCTTCACTTCCCATTTCTTGAAGAATGTATGATGGAAGGCTTGGAGATCATTGATACTATGGGGAGTTGAGCCTTTGAATCATTTTCTTACTTCTCCCCCCAGACTCTGAGAAAATAATCTAATCTTGACAGAATCATCATCAATTTCATTTCTGTCAAAGTAGTCATTCATCTTATCCACATGTTGAGATGCGGTTGTAGCATTACTAGCATCATACAATGGAATTTTGGATTGATAGTCCTGTGGAAGATTGACTAATGGTACAGGAAGGACTAAGGGAGCATACCATGCTGCCATGATATGTTGTGGGGGTGGATTTACAAGAGGTAAAGTGGGATGGAATGGAGTGGTTTGAACAGTGGATGTAGGGTGAGCAGAAGTGGATGGACCAGGAGTAGATTGTTGAGCTGATCTTGGATGAGAGACACCTAAGTTATGAAGGAAATGTAAATCAGGAGGTGTTGTTTCTCTGCTACCAGGGTTTTCACTTGTTTCAGGAGATGAAAGTGAAGACTCAGAATCTAACTGATCTAAATCATTAAGAGACCTAGTCCTAAAGAGATTTACTAAGTCAACTTGTGATTGTTGTAGAGCTGAAAGATTTTTAGGAACTGAATTAGCTCTCCAGGGTGATCTGAAAACAGTTGATAATTTAATCCTAGGAGACCTCCTAAGGATAATTTCTAGGTTATCAACTATCTCAGGTGGATCCGGGTCAGGATAGGCTCTAGTGTGAATCTTTCTAGGAGCCACTATGTTGTGTTTTCCAGACCCAAATAAACAAGAAAATTTCAACCAGATATGACAATCTTTGAGAGGTTAACTAATCTATTTACACCAAATTTAATCCTACAACCCTCTAACTGAGTTTGAATGATATTGTAAGGATAAGGGTTCTTCCCAGTGGAGTCTTAAGGTCTGTTGAGGATTGTGGAGTCGCCATGTGGAAGTTTTTAGCTCCTAGGGAGGTAAAAGGTTTTATGGTCCACCACCATGTTTATTGGAATACCAATCTGAAAATATTTCAGGGTTTTCTGAGTTATTTTTCAGTTGTGTGGTTTCTAAGAGTGTCCTAACTCTATTTCAAAACTTAGCTATGGTTATGAGACAAAGACAGTCTACTCTTATGGCTAAGCTGGCTGATTTTTCAAGGTTAGATAAAGCCTTATGAGAATCCTCGGGGTTGCCTAGTTTGTCACTGATTCAAACAAGTTTTACCATGATAACCATGTCTTTGGTAGTGCTTGAAAAGGATAATTTTTACTCACTAAACACTGTTTTTTGGCCAGAGATGCTATGCCTAACGGTTCAACCAACTAACAGAACAAATGTCATTAAATCAAGGGATTTCTGAGATGTCTAAAGTATTCAACAAGATAATAACTCAAATTCCCTAGCGGAGTCGCCAAAAATGTTAGCACCCTGTAATCATCAAGATTGGCAAAATTACGACTGCAGGGAGAACATTATTTCAACCACTTTGGGATTCTAGGATCTAGCCCTCCTGAATCCGGAGAGGGATCTCTCCAATAAGTACAAAGATGGATTTGTCTTTGAAGTATTGGGTAATGATATTAGGCTAGTTATGAAGGCCGAGGGTTTTGTTTGTTTTTGGATGGTTGAGCATGACTACTGTTTGAGGTGGAGAGTTCTAGAGGCAAAGAGTTTCAAAGGTGTGAAGTTGCAAGCAAATAGAACAAGCTTTGGCCAGGAAGATAGATAATTGCAGGTTTTAGTCCATTGGGCTATGGAGTCATAATAGGGTTTAATTGAAACAACAAGAGGTAAGAGTGGTCCATGGGGCAAGTCATCTATGTCTAAGGATCTCTTTAAAGTTTGATTTATGGAATGAAATGAAACAATAAGAAGGGGAATTAAACAGATGATGAACAAAGAGTAGCCTAAGATCAGGTAAGTACTTCTAAACTAGCCTGATTTTGACATACACTTAAGAAAGACATAAATTAATCTAATATCAGGTAAGTACTCCTAAAATAGCCTGCTTTTGATGCACTTTCGATAGAAAAACACTTTAAAACAAAGGGAAACTTGAAGGAAACTGTTGGAGTAGAAACTAGCGGGTCGGGCTCACCATAAATCCTCTCCTAGCTCTGCTCTACTTGGTAAATTTCAAGACAAACACAAAGATAACACAGAATGGCCTAAGATCTGGTGAGTACTTTCAAACTAGCCATATTTTGACACATTCCAAGGGAAACTTTCAGACAGTATTTTGGGATAAAACTAGGACCAGGGCACACCATATCTTCTTTAGTTCATCTCTACTTAACATGTACTGAAAATAAAATTTAAGAATAACAATTAGCTAAGGAAACAGGACGAGGGAATGACAGTATTCCTATGCTTAAACTGAATTAAATCATTCCTAAATAACAAAAATTGGAAGAAAACATTCAGATAAATATTTTCAGTCAGAGAAGGGTACTGATATACAGTAGGTCCTAACTCTATGCATGTTGTTCTTTATAAGAGAAGATGAACACAGTGAAAACAGAAATGAAACAACAATTCACAATAAGAAATAACATCACCGTCGACATAGACCAGGGTCCCATAAATCAGCTTGTATTGATGCTCCAAACCAGTTACAGCTTCAAGCCCAATGCTTTAATTTAGCAATCATCTACACTTCCTAGACTAACTAGTCTATCACAAGTAGAGTTTCAAGAGCCAGTGAACACTATTTACAGGTAGAAGTCTCAAGCTCAATTACATTTCAAATTTTAGCAACCAAATCAACCAACCTTTTCTCATCTTCTACGGAAGTATTTATAGAAGAATGAGGAGGTGAGATCTGATAAAATATCTCCCAGGGAAATTAATACAGACTAATAACTTCTTGGCCTTTGAGGGGCTCAATGGAGAAGCATACAGATATTCTCACTGTATTAATTGATTTACATTTAATATTAAAACTCGGTGGGATATTTTGTTGACTTTTAAGGCTCTTTTCAGGATGTAATAACTCTTCTGATATTTTTTCATTAAACTCATTTGGCAGAATTAATTGTTCAGCTGCGTTTGAGGCAAATATCTGATCTTGATCAATAACTTCGGCCTCTGTTTTAATTCTTTGAGGCACAGGTGGCTTTGTGGTAGCTGGGAGGAATCAATTTTCCTCTGATGTGACGGTGGAGGCTTTTCTGTCTGATGAACACTTGTGATTTTCTTTAACTGTGTTTTAATTTCGAGGATTAGGCTTTTGATAATAAATCTTAGCCGTAATCCCCAAATTTTTCTTCAATCTTCTGCTCTGGTAGGTTTTAATCTTTGACACTGATACTCTTTTAGTTTTAACACCATGTCTTGTTGATGTGCAGGCCGCGCAGGGCTCATATGGCATCAATGCCTCATGAAACATTGACGAGACATGGAGTAGAGCCCCGTGAATGGTTTCTTCCTTATGGATCAAAGGCATGGGAATCTTCATTCCCAGCCTTTGGCTTCTATTGAATATAATGAACAAACCATCAAACACCTGCAAAAACCAAAAGATTAATAAAATCCTGCGTTATTAGTTTTAACTTCTTTGGAGGCTACGGGGAGGAGCATGGCCGTTGGATGGCATCATCCAATCGGTGGAGAATTGCATAGAAGAGGTTAAAAATGAGATCAGAGGGATAAGTCAAAGTCGTTGATTGATGAGTGATCAAGAAGATCAATGGTCGGGATAAGCGGCGGACTAATAATGTGAAGGATTCACATTATTCGGATTTAAATAAGAAAATGTGAAAAACTAATGTTTAAACCTTTGGCGAGGGTGGAGGGTGATGAAGTAATGCGGGAATGATCTGGGACCGTCCGATCTGGACACGTGGACGACCCAGATCCAATCAAAAGATCGCAATCGGCAGGGGGAGGAACAAAAGTTAAAAACACATCCGATGGAAAGATCCGATGCGATTAGATGAAGACCATTGATCTACAGATCAGATCGACGGTGGGAGATGCGTCGGGAGATCGCAATCGGCAATCAGAGGTGGGGTGATGCGATTATGCGATCGGGGAAGGCTGATGCGATTATGCGATTGGGGCATCACAATCGGAGATGGGGGGGAAACATATAAAAAGGCACCTGGTGAAAACTTGTGATGCGACTTGGCGGTGATCGTTGATCGGACCAAGATCAATGGTCAATAACGTTTGAAGACTTTGCACCAGCGGAAAAACTTTATAACACAAAAAACCCAAAAATTTAATATAATACAAACGTTTTATGCTTTGGGGGCGGGATATATATAAGGCTTGGCGCCCGGTTGCGGGGCCATGGTCTATATGAAATACAATACGCCCGGAGCATACATAATAAAGGGCTAATCGCAATTGGAAGGTCGGGCCTTCGAGCTTTTCAATCTAACCATTTGATATTTTGCGATACGATTAGCGCCTTGGGATATTTAACTTTTGGTCCTGGGTGAAAGTTATATGGAAGAAAATTATTTTCTTGAATGGAAGAAGGGGAATCAGGAAAATAGAGGAATTTTATGGAGGAATAAAGGGGAGAAAAATGAAGGTTAGTTTTGAGTGGAGGAAGGGGAAAAATTATGATTTTGCAGCAGTCTTTTCTCATGAAATCAACAGAATTCCAGAGTGTGAAATGGGCACAGTAGGGAAGATTTTGGACAGAGGCATGAGGCCTTCAAGAGTCTTCAAGAGCCAACACCTTTTTGCAATAAAATTTGTTCCTTGAAGGCTCAAAAAATATTTAGCCACCTTTCGGTATAAATTTTTTTATAGGTGGCTAACAGGTCCCTTATAGAAATTGACTGGAGCCTATGCTAGAAAAATATGCTAATAAGGAGGTTTGGGAGAAATATCCTACAATAGTGGCACAGGAAATTATTGAAACAATTGAATTGGATATTATTGCACCAATGGCACATGAAACTACCATAACAGAGAAAACATCAAAAATAGAGTTGTTGGAAACTCCTCAACCAAAGAAAATGAGGATAATGGGCAGCACCGATGTATTCGTTGGTGATAGTACGGTCAAACACGATAGCAATACATATCGAGGCCGGCGCCATAAGGATAATGGGCAGCACTCTTCGCATAGAAATATGGGTTATAAAAGTGACATTAATCCCAATTACTTTCTTGGTAACAATAATAATAGCCCTTGCCCCAAAAAATTTGTCTCAAACAACATAGCTCACAATAAGTTTGATAATTTGAAGGAGGATCCTACAATTGTTGCAGATACCGATTGCAACAATAACTTAGCAATGAAGAAGCTTGAACATATCCAACCTACCATAAATAATAACAAAAATAACAAAAAAGTTGTTAATTTATCTTCTCTAGAGTTAGATCATGATTCGATCAAGATTCTTGGTAAGGGTTTAGGTTTTGCAGTTGCTCCCAAAAGCATTCCAAATGAAATTATTTTGTGCAGCATCGAGGAAGGGGTTAGGGGCTTAACTCTTGAGGATAAAGAAGCCCTAAGACAATAATGCTCCATTATTTTGAAAAAAGCCAAAATTCCCAAAAGCAACCTTAGTAAGGAAGAATTTTTTGCTCTCAAAGCTCTTCGCAAGAATGACAACATTGTGGTGCTTAAAGCCAACAAGGGAGGTGCTATTGTCATTCTAGATAAAGCTGATTATATTAGGAAAATTAATGAACATCTAGACTGTGGTAGCTACAAGAAACTTAACTCCAACCCCTTTCCCAAGGTGTTAAGAGAAGTCAAGAAAGCAATCAAGAATTCAGGGTTGGATGACAAGTTAAAAAAGAGGTTAACCCCAACATGTGAGGTCATGCCTAGGATTTATGGATTGCCCAAAATCCATAAAGAAGGAGTCCCCCTTAGACTTATTTTTAATACCATAGGGTCCCCCACCTATGAGCTGGAAAAATATGTTGCCAAGATCCTAAAACCTCTTGTTGGGAATACTGACTCTTTCATTAAGGACTCTAGCGATTTTATCAAGCTCATTAAGGAGCAGAAGGTTGAGGAAAGCGACATATTGGTTATTTTTGATGTAGTATCACTATTCACTAAGATCCCTTTAGATGAGGCAATCCAAGTCATTAAATATGTCACGGATCCTAAAACAGTCAAGCTTGCAGAGATTTTCCTACACTCCACTTTCTTCAGCTTTCAAGGGGAATTCTATGAGAAAGTTTCAGGTATCACAATGGGATCCCCGCTATCCCCTATTGTCGCCAACTTATACATGGAACAATTTGAGAAGAAGGCCCTTGCCTCTTATCCCTTAAAACCTGATTGGTGGAAAATATTTGTAGACGACACCAACATAAAGTGGACGCATGGTAAAGAGAATCTTGAGGGATTTTTAATCACCTCAACTCCATTTCCACTGAGATCAAGTTCACGATGGAGGTTGAAGAATATAGGAGAATTTATTTTTTGGACGTTCTTATCACTAGGAATGAGGATGGAACTCTTGGACATCAGGTGTTTAGAAATAAAACCCATACTGATAGCTATCTCCATGCTGAGTCCTACCATCATCCTGCTCAAAATTTTGGTGTCCTTAATACCCTTGCCGTCAGAGCCATGATAATTTCTGATGCTGAACACCTGAGTGAAGAAATCAGTCACCTGTCATCAATATTTATGGATTAAGGTTATAAAGAAAGAGATATCAAAAAAGCCTTGAAAAAAGTTGAGGGCTTGATCTTACCCCAGAATCGCCACGAACATCAAGAAAACAAGGGGAGGATTTTTCTACCATACATTAAGGGTGTTACTGATAAAATCGCCAAGGTTTTGAGAAAGAACGATATTTTTGCACAATTTTCAGTGTCGGGAACTATTAGGCATAGAATGTGACCAGTTAAGGATGGCATTAGCCCTGAACAACTCAAAGGCATGTACAAGATTGACTGTTCATGCAGAAAAAGTTATATTGGGGAGACTGGGCGTTCACTTCAAAAGAGACTTAAAGAGCATGGAGCCGATATTAGGTATGAAAGATCACCCATCTCAGCCCTCGCAGAACACTCCTCAAAAACCAAACGATGATGCGAAGATCATTGCGAGAGAAGAGCACTATCAAAGAAGAAAGATAAGAGAGGCCCTGGAGATTATAAAGCATCCAGATAATCTTAATAGGGATGGGGGAATTGAAATCAGTGACACCTGGAGACCTCTTCTTCAACAAATATGCTCTAGAACACCATTTACCAGGACATAGCTTTTCAGGTATAAGAAGCTCAGGTATGTTCCCCCTCTTTTGAATTCTTTTTTGTTTTTTAAAAAATAAAAATAAAAATTCTTATAATTATTCCTATTAATTAATTTTTAATTTGGTTAAAATAAAAATTAATTAATTATACAGTAATTATTAGTATTTTCTTCTTTATTCCTAAAAATTATTAATTTTATATATTAATATAATTAATTAAGATGGATTAATAATTAATTATAAATATAATTTATTAAACAAATAACTAATTATATTTATAATTAATTAAATTATAATTAATCATTAAATTATAACTAATCATTAACCATTAATTAATTAATTAATTAATTAATTATAAAATATGGTTAATTGATTAATTATTATAATATTAATTATTTATTTATTTATTTATAAATAAATAAAGTTTATAATCAATTAATTATATTTATAGTTAATTATTATAAAAAAAATTATAATTAATTAATTATATTTATAATTAATTATTATAAAAATTTTATACTTAATATTATTCCTTCCAATTAAGAACTTATAAAAAATTTAATTTATATATTAAAACTAAATTAACCGTCTTAGTTACTTTAGAATAAATAATAAATAAACTTAAAAATAAAATAGAATAAACAAAATAAAAAATACAATTAGAAATATGATTATTAAAATTAATATTAATAAAAAAGATAAGAATAATAATTAAAAATACAAAATTTCATAACCTTGGTCGGCCCTGTTCAAAGAAATTGATCTCTATAAAATTCTGAAACCCTTCTCTAAAATTCTTCATTCTAAAAAATTCTTGATGATCGATCCCAGTTGGGGTTCGAAATGTCGACACATGTTCTTCAATACCGTGGATAATCAGGAACACTTCTTACAAAAAAAATGAGTTTAAAAAGGTATTTTTGGAGACTCAACATTCAACTTCATAATTCGGGGACACAAAATTCAAAACTGAAAAGAGACAGAGATTGGAAGAGTCAAAGGTTTTAGCTTTTGAGGTTATATCAAGCAAGGCATTTGTATCAAGCGAGCCTACTTTTGAATTTAGATTTGTTACCATGTGCTTCCTTAGGATATGGAGCATTGATCAATATCTCACCTACCACTTCTTCTAAATAAGAAAGCATATTTTCCCAATTCATGGAAATCATGAATAGAAGTGAAAAATTGAGGCAGGAAGCCTATAGTGAGCTTTGGAAACAATGTGCAGTTTCCCAAAATAGATTATTGTTAGCCTTAAATTATGAAAATGGATGGTTTAAAATGTTAGTCTTAGAGAAAAAATATCATATCATTAATATTTTAGAATTCTATAAATCCTCCATGCTCACAATTGATTTAAAAGATATTCATATAATTAAACATATGGATCTTCACATGAAAACAAGAGAAATGTTATTTAGAAGTCTTTCAAGCTCGTCTACAAGTGTTACCAAGCTTAGGAAATTTCTGAATAAAGTCAATAATTAGCTTAAACGTGAGAATATTTCTATTAGAACCAAATAGATGAAGATTACAAATTTAGAAAATACCATTATCAAGCTCAGAGTGGATCCATATGATTTGTCTTCAATTCAAGAATTAATAAAATATAGGGAAAAATACATCTAGATATTGAGGAAGAAGCTTAATATTATAGTTCTAAAGCATGTGCAAAATACACAACTAGAGGCAATGAAAAAAGAAGAAGAGTATTTACTTTCACTAATTATTGATTTGAACAAACAGTTAGAAAAGCTAGACCTCCAAAATTAAAGCTTACTAAAAGAGAAGCCAGTGCACGTGTATATTAATTAGTTCATAAATAGAAAAAACATTGGTAGATCCATTAGAAAAATGGGTAGAGGCAATGCCATCTCTCAGTATAAAATATTAGGAAGTCGAAAATTTAAAGAAATTACTATAGTTCAAGACTGATGCATTAAAAAAAAAAAATTCCAAGGAAAAAATCGAGCTTTTTATTGAGGAAATAAAGAATTACATTGCACATGCATTAAAGCATTACTTTTACTCTGGGACTCATATGAGTACCATCCACAGGAAAATGCCCGAAAAGATTCATCCATGCCAAAAATTATGCAAACTAATAAGTAGTTTTTAACCATACACAAAATAACATGTATGACCTATGTATGTTCCTAGGAATAGAAAAAAAAGTATTTTCAAAAAGTCATAGCTCACACAAAATCACAGTTTGTAGTATCAAGTTTTCAGAAAAGTAGTGTTTGAGATCCTCTTTTTTAAGTTACCGGAAAGTGTCATATATACATATAAAAATAAATGTGATTAAAAATAAACGATGGAACATATTTTAGATAAATGGAGGTTGATCCAACTCCACTAACCCATCTAGGTCTATTTCTCTAATTTTCCTTCTGCCCATATCCTGCTATATACCTTCCTTAGAAAGGATGTTTTCCTCTGCATTGCATAACTTGTAAATATGGCACATAGAGATGTAAGTAAAATGTTCTTTCAATAGCCAAAGTTCCTCAAGAATAGGATTTAGTAAATAGTTTTGACACATGAATTCATTGTTGAACCATTTTATGATGTTCTGTGAATCTCCAAAGATCTGGATAGAGAGATGACCTAGGTGAATAAGCCAACATAAAAGGTAGTGAAGAGATTTGAGCTCTGAATAATTATTTGTACCATGACCCAGGCCTACCGAGGCTTCCAACCTTTAACACGAACTGACATGAATCACTAAACCCGCCCCACAAATATTTTCTAGACTGGATGCTCCATCAAAATATGGCCATGGGATGCCACCTCTTATATGTTCAAGTATGATAACTCTGGGATTTGATTTTGATTTTTGAACCGTAATTAGCTCATAAGTGGTTGCACATTCATTTTCTACTCAGTGATTCGAAGTCCGCTAGTCTCTGAAAATACTTATGTTCCTAGCTAACCAAATCCCCCAAGAGATTAGGAGTGGAAGCACTTTCCAGTTTTCATCCCAGATATCATTCCACCAACCCTGCCAAGCTTCATTTGAATTTACCCCATTCCAGCTCTGAGACTTTCCAAGAAGCTTCAGTGATTCTTAACAAATTGACTTGCTATAGGGATAGTGGATGAAGAGATGAGAGACCGATTTAGATTTTGATTTTCGGAGAGAACGCCAACCTGGACCCTCCTTCTTCCTTTTTTGGATGTTATCCCATGTTGAGTCCTTGTTCCTCAATATACACTAGAAGAATTTCATGGATTTTGTTGTACATTTCAAGTTCCATAGCGGCTTTCTCGCCATTCTGGTGCCTCCCACCCCCTCCTAGACATAAGGTATGAGTATCCAAACTTTGGAGAATATCAGTTCATTTGTTCAGTCTCTGAGATGGAAATTTGAATGCACAAGTTCATTCTTGTAGAGTTGTCATTCTTCATTCCATTGGGGATCTAATTTCAAGTCCTCTCCTGACTTCCAATATTGCTGCCATATCAACGAGAGCCCATTATTTTATATTTGACTTAATAAAATATACCCTTTGGAGGATAGATGGGTTATTAAATATTCTGGCAATGAGGACCCCTCATTGTAGCCCACCCAGGGCTCCAAACCAATTCTAACCTGATCACCTTTCTTATTCTGCCACACCAATTCCTCCTCAATTATTTTCAGTGACCCAATAGTGGCTTTCCAAACCAACGATGCCTGGGAGAGGTTTTGTCAGGGGTCCACATCCATTCAATCAAGGGCTTTGGTTCTATGTATTATATTTTTATAACCATAGTCCAAAGGTTTTTCTTTGAAAATATTATCCAGCCCAGTTTTGTTGCTAGGGATGACACAAATGAGGGAATTTTTTTTATGTCCCAACCCCCCCAATCCTTTGGTCTGGCTATCTTTTCCCATGCCACCCATGGGAGCACTACCTCATCCTTTGATCATGCCCATGCAAATTTGCTACATATTTTCCTTATCCTCTTCATAATTCCTTTTGGCATCTAAGTTAGCACAACCCAGAAGACCGAGATAGCCATTAGCACTGAATTTATTAAAACCATCATGCCTGCTATAGAAATCCATTTATAACTCCAATTTTTTACCCTTTTTTCAATTTTTTCCACCATCCTCTTCCAATCTAATGATTTATAGGAATCAAGTGTGAGGAAAAAACTCAAGTATTTGAATCTTTCGTCCATCCTCTTAACCTCAAAAGGGAGCTCCCCTGAGACCCTTCTAGAGTCCTCTCCCCATAATCCTTCCAATCGAATTGAGGATTTTTATATATTCATGATCATACTAGTGGCTGTGAGGAAAAGGTCAAGAATAAATTTTGATGTGTTTGATGTCCCTTCTATTTTCATCACTAAAGAGGAGGATATCATCAACAAACAAAAAATTGAGTGATATGGAGGTTTATTGCTACTTCAATTCTCTTGGCTTCCCCCCTTCTTTTGGCTTCCACCAACATTTGACTTAATCCTTTTGCTACCGGAAGAAATAACAACGGTGATAAAGGGAACCCCTGTCTAAGTCCTATTTGGATTTTGAAGAAAGGATATGCTGCCCCATTAATCAGCACCACAAAAATAACATCAGAAATGCATCCCATCACCCAATTGGTGAAAGCTATATTGAAGCCCAGATGAGTCAAAAACATCCCTTTATATATCCAACTTATCTTGTCGTAGGCCTTTGATAAATTTATTTTAACAATAATCCCTTTTCTCCTATTTCTTTTGATGTTGTGCATTTCTTCTTGAGAAACTCCAATTTCTTCATGTATCTTCCTTCCATACAAAAACCCAAACTGTTCTTTTGTGTAATGTTCCAAATCTGGAATTTTCTGCTCCATCGGGAATATCTTAAGATATTCCAATTCCTTCTTCAGTGAGACATCACAAGTCCATTTCAGAGATTGACTATCGGGGAATTTACAGGATATGACTCCTTCCAAAGAAGGGAGAGATCTTGAGGCTAGCCGGCCCTTCACAGACTCTGTCTATGGATATGCAATATTCCACCTCGGGAATTTCTGCTACAGGGTCCTTGAGGACGCTGTATAAGGAATATGATACAAAAATAATACAAAATAGTGCTGGGATGCCCTAGAAAACATATAATACAACTCCTATGCAGAATATGAGCCCAAATAAATAACTCTATATGGGTTATTCATATCTCCCCAATCTAGGTCTCTAAAAAAATGCTCAATGAGAGAGCTTACAGCAATATATGAACATAACCAGAAAATATACAAATATGAATACACCGTAAGAGGGAAATGTATGCAGCCATCATTATATGATTATATCAGTAATAATATACAAGAAATATCAAGAGGGATGAACCCCTTTTGCAATAGGAATCAACCTCCCATGAATAAACCCTGAAATACATAAGTTACTGCAACTACACAAAATGCCGGAGGACCATGCCTACGCAGTCTATATGAAAGTAGCTACTGCTGAATATACATGAAATACAAATGTGGCTGTAGGATACAAATAAATAGCCCAATAACAGAGAAATGGTCTGAAATACTAGATTTCTAGCCAATCTAGGAGAGATTGCTAGAAATGCCGGAACATACAAAATGTGACAACCAAGTTGTCACTGTAACTGATAAAAAATATGGATGAGGTTGTGGCTGATATGAAATATGATTTCCATCCTCTGATCATGTCTTCAATAAAAAGGGTTGGTCCCTTTGTCTCAAAAACATCCTTCTGATGAGCTCATGAAACCCTCTCTTAATGCCTCCTCTAGAATAATGCAGTTTCCTCCATGGACTGCGCAGTGGGAGATGATGGAAGTGTGGCCTGATGCCATTGATCTGAAATGCATCCTGAGAATCCTCCTTGTAGCTCCTCCAATGAATAGATCACTCCTCCACTAAAGAAAACAACTCAAGAGAGACTCCATGAGTTCCTCTCTTGTTGCACCCAGCAACACAACATCCCCTCTGCTGCACAAATAACCCTGTAAGAGTTAATGTAGCTATGGAAAATTCCAGATTAAGGAAATGTAGCTCAATCCTCATCCTTCCTTGAGGAAGAGGTAGGGATTCCCGACTGGGAACACCCTAGTGCCCGAGGGCACCATCACCCTGCTAAACAGCCCGGGGATGCAAGCTTGCAGACCCAAGTCTGAAACTCTAAACCATAACATGTATCCAAATGGGCTGCCATCTCCTCATTATAAACAAAAGGAACTCTTATCCACCAAGTTCCCACCAATTAAGGTTTCCACCCTCATGTGAATCTCTTCCCTCAAAAACTGCGCAGCTTCTCTAGGAAGCCTCTTCCTCCTTGGGCAGCGCTATTGAATTTAGTCAAAGGTGACTAATCAAGTGAGTTGGGTTCCATTCACACCCTTGGTTTTTATTTCAGCTGCTTTAGTCACCTCCCTTTCACATTAGCAGTGTTATTTATTCATCTAAAAGGGGCTAAGGTGTCTCCTTCCCCATTTTATTAAACAAAAAGAAAATATGCAACTATAATGTTCCATTTTAGCTTGAGGCTAAAATTGGGAACATTACAGTCCTCCCCTCCCACATGTTTCTTTACCTCAAGAAACTGCATAGAGAGAACAAAATCTTCTCCCCCTTATTCTCTTGTGGCCTCCTCATCAATGGTCCCACTACTACTCAAATATGCTGCAATGAATCTGTCCCCCAATGCTCTCTCCCAAGTATGAAAGCTGATAGCAATGCTCCTGATGGAAAGATAGAAGGTGTAGTGGAATCCTTCTTTCTGGAATGTGGCCTCCTTAAGGTAGGAGTGATGATATGGATGGGAAACATTTTCTCCCAATGATGATCCTCTCATCCATGCAATCATCCAAATAAAATCTCAACCCTCGATTTCTGCAATGTGTTGGGGCTGAATGGAGAGTTGTGCTTGTGCTTCTCATGATGGCCCTCTCCCCATTTGAATTGTTCATGGGGCTACCTCTATCCTTGGGCTGAAATGGTATGGCCTCCAAGAATTTCCCAAGCTACCCCATCAAGAAAATCAGCCATGAAATGCCTCCTCAAATTTTCCAAGTGGTTCCTCCCACAAGAAGAGATAAGTAGCAATGTGGAAATCATGGTTTTACCATGGTGTATCCTGCAAGATAAAACATATAAAATGGGGAGAATCATGCTCCCAATGGGCTGTACATACAAAAATCTCCAAATAATGCTCCTCATGAGTGTACAAACATCAGAAATACAAGGAGCAGTATACAATAAAAGCAACTTGCCAAATGACAACCATAGAGTGGTTCAAAGTTCCACTCATGGAACCTGCATAGTGCCTCCTTGGCCTACCTCAAAATCAAAGTAACAAGTACTGAACTAGCCACTTGTTTTCTTCCACAAACTCCTCACAAGATGGAATCATCAAAATACAAATTGGTGACAATGGTGCACACCAATAAGCATGTGGCTTCCCCCACAAACCATCATAAGAATGGCCACTCCCATTGCTGCAATGGGCCAAAAGTACATCACAATAGGGATCATAAGGAGATGTGCTCATCCTTATCTCATCAAGCTATCCATAAGTAGTAAAGGAAGGCAAATCAAAATGAGGATCTATACCTCCTCTACCATGTACTCCGGTCCTTGAGCTGAAATGGCTCATCTGAATGCTCTCCCTCTCCTCCAATGAGTAAGGGAATGGTTGTGCCAACCTCTTCGAAAAAAATTGGGCTATGCATCTATCTGTATGCTGACGTAGATAATACTAAATGCCCTCCCAAGTGAACTTCTCTAGCAAATCAAAGTATGCATCCAAATGCATAGCTAGGAAGTCCTCATATGCTGCATGCAAATAATTTCTTCTTGAGACTAGAAGCTCTAGCCAAGAAGAATCTGCCATAGTGTTAGATGACCATATCATAAACTCTGTATCATTCATCTCCCTCCTGGTCATAAAGAATCATGCATGCATTAGGATCCTAGGGAATACTCAACCCAAGCTGAGCCCTCCATCCTGGATCAGTCCTCCACATAGACAGCGCTGGTATCCTGCAATATGGTGCTCCATCACGTTGCTGCCTACTACCTTGACATCCCCTCATGCCAAATTCATCCTCCAAGTTGCTTCCATTCCATCATGCAGCTACTCATGCTCAGATAGAAATTATGCTCTATGAAAATGTGCCTCCCATGAGAGACTATCACCTCCAAAGAATCTCCCTATCCTGGGCAATGTAAGCATGAGTGGCCTCCATCTACTCCAATGCATGAAATTGTCTTTCCTAAAAAGGAAGTATCATCTCTCTCACTAAATATATGTAGCATCCATCCTGCATCATGAAGATGCTATCCTCCATCTATGCATCAACTCTATCTACGCAGTGAAAATGATGAGAACGGGTGGTACTGAAAATGAGAGAGTGTATCCCTCCTCCTTGAGCTTGTCCCCAAACTCTCTATGTTGTAATGGAATCCTCTAATGTCTCCACCCCTCCGGAATCCAAGAGTGGTGAACCACATAGCATGATGCCTCTTCATCATCTCTAGATCAAGTGGCCTCCCAAGTGGAAAGCCTCCAGAAAGTGAGACATCAAGATCTGAAATAGACTGCATGTATGAGTGGACTGATTTGTCCCTCTCTCCTCTACGCAGTGTAGTCTCTTCCCTTTGTGCAGAAAATTTCTGAAATATATAAGGGAGAATGCTCATCATCCCTTCATGTTGATCCTTCTGCTATTTTTCTTCCATCTCACAATCCCCAGCAAATGCTACATATGGCTCCGAAATTGTTTCTTGGTATCCACATGTAAAATTATTTGGAACTCCCTGCAAAGACACAAGGGCTCCTATAGTGGAAGCAATGGCTCCCCTTTCACCTCCATGTGGTGATGGATCTCCTCTAATGTGACAATGTTGTTGGTTCTTTCAAATGTATGCAAAGTTTTTGTGTTTATGACGCAATGATTTTCACTAAGTTTCTCCATCAAACCCTTAGTGAATGCATCACATGTTTTTGCATTTGCATGACAATGAAAAATGTAACCTTCAAACCAAAAATCATGAGCCATACCTTGAGTTGCAGCGCTGCTCCTCCCATGGCCTCATTTCTTCCTCTAATCCCTTGCAATGCAAGTGAACGAAGTACTACACTATGGATCTGCACGTGTCGTTGAGTGACCACACCCTTCATGAAAATAGCTAGGATTTGTCTCATCATCAAACCCTCTCAGAAAATCTTCCACTTTTCCCTTTTCATCAAGATTTTCAATAATCTCCTAGAAAAGAAGAAGGGAAACCTCCTCTTCCATCGTTCCTCTTTCCTTGTTTCCTCTGTAAATATCCTCTCCTTGGAGAGAATATCCTCTTGCTGATGGCATTGGATCTTGGGCATAGGCTGAGCCAAGATCATGCTCTGATACCACTGTAATGTTCCAAATCTGGAATTTTTTGCTCCATCGGGAATATCTTAAGATATTCCAATTCCTTCTTCAGTGAGACATCACAAGTCCATTTCAGAGATTGAATGTTGGGGAATTTACAGGATATGACTCCTTCCAAATAAGGGAGAGATCCTAAGGCTAGCTTTCCCTTCACAGACTCTATCTATGGATATGCAATATTCCACCTCGGGAATTTCTGCTACAGGTTCCTTGAGGACGCTGTATAAGGAAGCTGCTACAAAAATAATACAAACCAATGTTGGGATGCCCTAGAACACATCTAATAAAACTCCTATGCAGAATATGATCCCAAATAAATAACTCTAGATGGGTTATTCAGATCTCCCCAATATAAGTCTCTAAAACAATGCTCAATGAGAGAGCTTACAGCAATATATGAGCATAACCAGAAACGATGCAAATCTGAATACACCATAAGAGGGAAATGTATGAATCCATCATTATATGATTATATCAGAAATAATATACAAGAAATATCATGAGGGATGAACCGCTTTTGCAATAGGAATCAACCTCCCATGAATAAAACCTGAAATACATAAGTTACTGCAACTACACAAAATGTCGGAGGACCATGCCTGCGCAGTCTATATGAAAGTAGCTACTTTTGAATATACATGAAATACAAATGTGGCTGTAGGATACAAATAAATATCCCAATAATAGAGAAATGGGCTGAAATACTAGATTTCTAGCCAATCTAGGAGAGATTGTTAGAAATGTCGAAACATACAAAATGTGACAACCAAGTTGTCACTGCAACTGATAAAAAATATGGATGAGGCTATGGCTAATCTGAAATATGATTTCCTCCTCTGATCATGTCTTCAATACAAATGGATGATCCCTTTGTCTCAAAAACATCCTCCTGATGAGCTCATGAAACCCTCTCTCACTGCCTCCTCTAGAATAACGCAGTTTCGTCCATGGAATACGCAGTGGGAGATGATGGAAGTGTGGCATGATGCCACTGAACTGAAATGCAGCCCGGGAATCCTCCTTGTAGCTCCTCCACTGAATATATCACTCCTCCACTAAAGAAAACAACTCAAGAGAGACTCCATGAGTTCCTCTCTTGCTGCACCCAGCAACACAACGTCCTCTCTACTAAAAAAATAACGTTGTAGGAGATGAATGTAGCTATGGAAAATGCCGGATTGAGGAAATGTAGCTCAATCCTCATCCTTCCTTGAGAAAGAGGTAGGGATTCCTGACCGGGAACACCCTAATGCCCGAGGGCACCATCACCCTGCTAAATAGCCTGGGGATTCAAGCTTGCAGACGCAAGTCTGAAAATTTAAACCATAACGTGTATCCAAATGGGCTGCCATCTCCTCCTTATAAAAAAAAGGAACTCTTCTCCACCAAGGTCCCACCAATTAGGGTTTCCACTCTCATGTGAATCTCTTCCCTCCAAAACTACGCAGCTTCTCTAGGAAGCCTCTTCCTCCTTGGGCAGCGCTGTTGACTTTAGTCAAAGGTGACTAATCAAGTGAGATGGGTTCCATTCACACCATTGGTGTTTATTTCAGCTGCTTTATTCACCTCCCTTTCACATTAGGAGTGTTATTTCTTCATATAAAATGGGCTAAGGTGTCTCCTTCCCCATTTTATTAAACAAAAAGAAAATATGCAACTATAATGTTCCATTTTAGCTTCAGGCTAAAATTGGGAACATCACATTTTGAGATATTTCTTGACAATATCGACTTTATTCTGACTGTTATGACTTTTGCAATGATTTTGATATGCAGTTACAAAGAGAGATAGGTCTGAAGTCATATAAGGGCTAAGAAAGTCAAATTTAGTGGTTCGAAGATAGCTCCTTTTATCCTTGATTCTTCCACAACTCCTGTTAAATCCTCCCCCAATGATTCAAAGAAATGTTGGAATAACTCTACATTCCACCCATCCAACCCGAGGCTCTTGTCATTTTGCATTCATTTAAGAATGCCTTCCACCTCCTCCTTTGTCACCGGGCTCGAAAGCATCTCATTTCCCTCTTCCTCAACATATATGTAAAATAATTGTGCCACCCGCACCACTTCAACTATTATCACTACATCTGTGGTTTCTTCCCATGGTAGCTAGTTCCTCAAATTATTTTACTATCATATCCTCTTCCATATTCATCCCCCAGATAGTGTTCATGTTCTTTCTCCCTTTGGCATAGTTATGAAAGAACTTTGAGTTTTAATCCCCTACTAACAGGTAAATTTTTCTACTCTTTAATCTCCACTATTCTTCTCTTTCCAGGTAAATTTTCTTTCTTTCCATCTCCAGTAGTTTTATTTTTTCCCTTTTTCTAGTGTTTTGTATCCATCTTCCTCTAAGCTCCCCATTCTAGTCGACTGCTCCCCTATCCATTTTAATTGCTCCTCCCATTTCTCTTTTCTCCTTTCTTCCCACTTAATGGTGGATTTATTCATTTTTTTCAGATTTTACTAGAAGTGGGTGGATTTTTTTAAACCCTCCTCTTCCCCTTGAGGCCTCTAAGAGGCCTTAAAAAGAGAGTTGTAGGATTCCTCCTTAAACCATCTAGGGTTAAATTTGAAACGTGACCCTGGTTTTTCATTAGATCCTTTGAGTTCCAGGAGAATAGGATGATGATTTGATTCCCCCCCTTCGCCAATCCATTTTCTAAGCATAGGGTTCTATCCACAATCTCCTCTTTGATTAGGAATCTATCAAGCCTCTTTGCAACCCTAGCTTCACCAATTCTCATGTTCTACTAGGTTGGTCTCATCTTAAGGAGGTTTATGTCAATAAACTTGCCATCTATAAAAAAAAAACTATAAATAGTCCGACATAGGGTCAGTACGAGTAGTAGGTCCCTAGGTTTCCACCTAGCTAATTGAGAAATTGAGATACCCTCCTATGATCAGGTGTGATTTTCCCATAAATGATTTTTCCCACATCTCATTCCAGAAAACCATTCGGCCCTTACATGGCCCATATATATTCAAGAAGAGGATATTTGTGCAAATATCGATGGAATAGGCTTCAAGAGGCAGGGTCTTCTCCATTCCCCATGAACTAATCAATTTGAATTTTCCTTCTTTAAAGCCTAGAGTGAGACCCTCAGACCTTCCTTTGGCATCCATGCACTGAAAATACCATCCTGTACATATCTTAGAAAGGGTTTTTTTGACATCTTCTCATGATCTTAATGTATCTTCGAGAATTTTTACATCCAGGCCATATTTGGTAATTAAGGCCTTGAGAGCTATTTTTTTGGGGATACTAGCCAACCATCTACAATTGAGTAAAATAAAAGTCATATGTTCACCACTCCTGAGGTGTGCACTGCTCTAAGTACCCATGTTAAAGACCTCTGCTTCCCATACGCTATGTCAATTTTGGCTCTAATCTTGGATTTTGAAAGGTTTGATTTCCTTCCCCTCTTCTTTGGGCTCGTAGTAGGATCCAAAATTTTCCCCAGACCCCCTACCACTTCCAAGATATTGTCCTTCTTTTCTCAGGATCTCAGTTTTTAAGAGCTTCTATCACCTTCAAGTTTATAAGAACTAGGGATGCCCAGGAGGGGAGGGGGATGTTGTTCTAGGTGAAGCTCGGGGATAGAGTTAATTATACTATCCAGTGATTCATTAATGGAGTTACATGTAAATTTACATGAGAAATTTCATTATGTGAAGGCTTGGAAGGACTAGGCCCTGAAAGCAGAGACAACATATCCGTACCAAAATCAAAAAATGAGAGGGGCAGTTTGAGGATAGTACCCTCATCCATTGGCACTATTGTAGCCACATTTTCCTCCATTGTTTCAGCTCGTCTTGACTCCTCTTCCACCTCTTGTATCTGAGTCTCTTCCTCTTCCATTTGTGTGTCCATGGTCTCCTCCTCTTCCCTTGGCATAGGGTCCCATTTCTTCTGTCCCTTTTCTACCTCAGTTGGATGCCTCTCCACTGATATAACCTCCTACTTCTCTGAACTTCTCTTTCCCTTCCTGTGTTTCCTCCTCCTCCTTATACCCAGAGGGAAATCCTTTGCCAGATGTCCGTACTGGTGACATCTATGACAACAAAATGGAAGTTTTTCATATTCAAGGGCTTGTATGAAGGACCAATCTCTGTAGTATAGCTGAATAATTTATGTCAGGAATTCTCGATGGTTTAGACGTACCAAAATTCTTGGCATTCCTTGTTCCCTTGTCTGCTTAAATGACATGTTTTCTTCCAAGAATTTCCCGAGGTCATTTCCTATCTCTCTGAAGACATTTTCCGACCAGAGAGGGTGCGGGAGGCCTGGAAGTCGAACCAAAATTGGAAGGCCTGCCACCTTCTCACTTTGCACATCGAAAAGAGGACTCCATCGTTTGAACAAAATTGGAGCCCAGAAAAAGCCCCAGTTTCTCTCCAAGACCCATTGTATAAGTTCCTTGTTCTAAAATTTTATCATAAACCATCCATTTGTTAAATTTACAGTCTCAAATATCTAATCAGGTGCTTCCTTCCATGCATTATCTGCTTATTCCTTGATGTAATTTGTTGAATACTTCTTCCCTTTAGCTCTAATTCCAACCAAGGTGAGTTCAGTTGTTTCTATAGCTTTGTCAACCGAAATGTCGATACCCAGGACGAGACTTGGGACTTTATCCTTTCTCCTTACAAATTTTTATTTATTCCTTCTACCCCCTGAGTTATCGGTTACTTCATCTGAAAATGATTGTTATTTTTGTTGTGCTAATATCAGTTTCAGTTTTAAATAAACTTTTCTTTGGATTGCTTATCCATTGATGGATTATTCATGAGAATGTGAATTTTTTAACCATTAAACTTGGTGAAATTTAGTGTTTTCATGAAGTTAAAAGTATAAAAACTAATATTTGAACAAAAAAAAATAAGTACACAACAAGCAAAAATAACAGAGCTCAATACACAATTTTTTGATGAAGGCATTCACCCCTCCTGGCCTACATCTCCTTGGTCCAACTTCATAGTGTGGGCCTTTGTATTAGCTTAAAATGTGAAAAGTTCTTGTTTACAGTCTCTTGTTGCCTCCGCAACCTACTCTAATGGCTTCAAAACATCAAAATCTACCAGAAATGACTCTTCCTAAGCTCATTTTGGTCGAAAATTGCATGAGTTGTGACAGAAACAATTTTTCTTAGCTTTTCTCCTCCAAAACTGGAGTTTCACTAGTTAAAAATATAAATTTGGAAATTTCCACCTAATTAGTCACCTCTGATAACTCCGCCGCCGAAATAATTGGTCATTAATTAAAGGGATAAGCGTAGTTAACATAATATAAACGTTGTTTTAATGCCATAAGATCATTTTAGCACTAATTACATTTAAACGTGGGTTAACCACGATAATCTGTAGCTTAACCTTAATACACATGGATTAGCGCTTTAATATCAAATTTGAAATTCCCGTTGGTTGTTGTAGACTAGCCATTGGTCTTCAAGCGTTAATCATGTGGGAGGGGGCTGGCGTCCAAACCCCCATAGGTTTCCGTGTAATTATTTATCATGCAACAAAGAGCATAGTGGTTAAGAACCACGAGTTAGGCGAGATGGTAGGGCAGTGTATTAATGTGAGTGAGTTCGTGGGTTCGACCCCGACCCACCCCATAATATTTTGTTTGGACTTATAGTGATTCTTCCAAACAGACAAAATTCCTCCACCCTTAGTTACCTCCTCCAAATAGTTAGGAGCTCCTCCATATATATGGTTAATCCCGTCGGTTGAATGTTTTAAAACTATAAGTTTAATATATATGCGATATATATAAATATAATATGCCAATTAGGTGATTTTTGAGGTCTAAAATGGGCCTCATAAGAAAAATGTACAGCCAAAATCAACTTTATAGGAACCAATAGGATTCAAGATGATGATGTCAACCATGGGGGATCATTCACCATTTTTTAAGTAAAAGGGTAAAAAGATTAAAAAATAATAAAATAATAAAACTACTTTGTCAACTCGTATTTTCAACTTATCTCCCAAAATATTTACTCAAATTTCAACCGTGAGCACTCGTTAGATTCAAAATTTAATTCCCCATCCGAGTACCCATGTTGCATACTTTTGATAGACCCTACTACATGAAAAATGATAAATACATGAAAAAACGTGATTGCAATCACGTTTTTCATGTATTTATAATTTTTCGTGTAGTAGGATCCATCGAAAGTATGCAAAATGGGTACTCCTTGGATGAGGAATTAAATTTGGAATCCAATGAGTACTCCCACTCAAAATTTGAGTAAAACAATTGGGAGATAAGTTGAAAATAATAGTTGAAAAAATAGTTTTTTACTTTTTCCCTCTAAAATTTGATGATGTAATCAAATATTATTTTATTATTTCCACTATTATTTTATAATTTCCTTAGGAAGCCCATTTTAGACCTCAAAATTCCCCTAATACGGTCATATGGTCCATAACCTATGGTTACAACCTTGTCATAAAACTTGATATGCGCCCACATGTAAAACCTTTTGGATATATGCCAACTTAATAATTTGACCTGCCAAGCCATGGAGGGGGTACGTGGCATGCCACGTGGCCCTTCCCCATTGGCTCATAATAATTCCTCCTTAATAAAATAATGAGCTATAAGAAAACAAAATTTCCAACTTAAGAATTTGAGAATAAATTCAACTTCCATCATAAACCTTGCAAAATCTGAGGATGGCACTTGTCACAGTGTCTCTGGCTAAAACTAGAGAAAACCTTGTGAAACTGATTGGACTTGCCACATCATCCCTATACCTGTTCTACTCAGTTTTTTGCTTGTTTGGGAAAATTAACAGTAGGCCACAATTCCCTTATACGAACTCATAATTTGATGAAATGAGTTGCATTGGAATCTTGGAGATGAGCTCTATCCAGACGTTTAGGTTCCAACCATTTTTGAACACTTTCAATTTTGAGCTAAAATTTGAGACTTAGATCATTCCTCCCCACTAGAAGCCTTTTGGACCCCAAACGTTACTATCAATTGTTCAACAAGTGAGGGTATATCTCCCTCACTTTTCCAATCTCCAACCATTTTTCCTTTGAAGGATTCTGACCCTTGAGTCCCACTCTAAGGTAAGTCAACATTCCCTCTTCTTGAAGTTTTTATTCTTTTGTCAAGTATGATATCTTGTTGAATTTAATCAAGATATTATGGTGAGAAATAATTTATTTATGGCAGCTAAACATGCTCTCCTTGATCATCAATCAAAGGAGGCTCAAACAATCTCAAATTCTCAACATTAACAACATAATAAATTTGCATATAAGGAGGCAAATCTAGCTTGAATGCATCTGTACCAATCTTTTCCAAAATTTTAAATGGACCATAAAGGATTGGTTTGAGCTTTTTACCTTCCCCTTGAAATCTTTCTTTTCTTATATACAACCAAACTTCATCACCAACTTGGAATTTGTGATCAACCCGATGTTTGTCATGCCTTGCCTTGTAGCTTCTTTGACTCTTTTCAAGTTGCTCTTGCATGGTGTGATGTATCAACTAAATTTTCTCAATGAACTTCCTTGCCTTATATATATCACTATTTACCTCTATAGCGATATATTTCTCAAAGATGAAGTCCAATGGTGATCTTGGAAAATAACCATAACATGCCTCAAATGGCGTGGTTCTGGAAGAATGTTTTTCCCTATTGAATGCATGTTGTATGTAGTGTAATTGCTCATCCCACAACTTCGAATGCTTGCTACAATAACCTCTACAAAGATTAATAACAGTCTTATTCACCACCTCTGTTTGACTATATGTTTGCAAATGAAATGTTGTAATCTTCTTCAACCTTGTCTCCATCATGTCCCATAATTTTAACCAAAAATTTCCAACAAATCGAAAATCTTGATCACTTATAATAGAAGTAGGAAGACCAAAATGGACCCAAAATTTTTGAAAGAAGAGATTAGTGGTTTGTTTAGTTGTAATGCTTTTCTTACATGATGTTGTGGATCATTTGCAATATCCTTTTATTTTAATTTTGAAAAATACAAAAAAATAGAAAACTACTAAAAAGATATGTTAAAGTATTAAAGTTCATATAATTTAGCATAAAAATATATCTACTCGTTATATTAAAGTTAAAATTTTAAATACTTTAGGGATTTATGAAAGAAGGTCCCAATTCAAAGTTTAAATATCGATCACTTTATTGAGCGGGATTCAATGATATATCAAGCACTTAGCAAAGTGCTCAACCCGCGGGCACTTTTAGCATGTGGGTTAACATGGAGGGTGCCTTCGCAGTTGACTATGTTGACTGTGGGAGTAACCTAGATGAACAGTCGAGATTGACTGTGGTGGCATAAGCCAAATGAATCCTCCATACCTTGAGGCCCCCCGCAGTGACGTTTGCTGCCAAGTTGGTTACAGTTGTCGTCCACGTCAAGATTTCTTAATGGCCTGTTGGCGCGTCTTATCAGCATTTAAGTTCAAAGCCGCGCCACCTATTTAAGGGAAATTCTCATTCTTTCTGAAATTATCGTTGATTAGTCAGTGTTTGAAGTTTGTTTGTGCTGCGCATTTTTCAGTTTTCTGTCACCCTGTCAATTATTGGTCACCCTGTAAGTTTTCTACCATCCCAAAGTTAAACTATGGCTAAACACTCATCCCTGTCAGGTTCTACTAGTCACATTCCTCTCATGGATACCGAAAGGGATATCCAGGATACAAATTTTCCCTTGCCCACCTTTATTTTTATCAGCAAGGCCTCCTAAACGATACGACTTCTCCAATTTACAATTCCATGGCAAAAATTGGTGTGTTGTCTGCATGTATCCCAAAAACTCATCTTTTTCCCAAATTTATCCATTGGCTAGTGTATGTTATGTATCCTGGGAAACATTTTGTAATGAATTGTCAAGGGGCGAATGTTCTGCAAGTGTCATCTTAGTTAATTCGCCAAGCCCTTTGTTACCCTGAGTCGGAGTCATATATCCAATTCTCTGATGATTCCTTGATAGCGTATTATGCTAGTCTTGCAGGTCAAGATTTTAATCAATTCATTCATTTTCTAAAGCCAAATACACAGTAGTTTGAACCTGACAGTAAAGAGTTCCCTATGGAGGTTTTTGATATTGAAGTCAAATCAGTGTTGAGCTGCATTGCAAATATTTTAGGAAAAGACGACGACAGTACAATGGACAAGTCAATTTTGGGGATGTTCGCCATGATGATGAAGCCAGGAGTGGTGTTGGATATTCCATCCTATTGGCAAGAAGTTGTTAACTCTCAGCTCATGATATTATCATTAATGGGTTCATTCAGGTTTCCCTCACTTATTGTTTACTTATTCTTATATCAAAATGTAGAAGAATTCATGCATCTGGGGTTAAAAATTATGGATATGAATAAGAGGAGACAATCAGTAATATTTTGGACATATATAGTGAGAAAAGAACACAATGAGGGTGGTTTGTTTGATTTTGCTGGTCAGTTTATGTATTTCGCACATAAAGTTTTGAATGGAAGTTCTCCCCTATTTTTTTTCCCAAAGCTCAAGAGTTCTTTCATTTGGGGGCAAGTTGTAAATTTGGTGATTGGTTTGTTTTTGAAAATCATTCTGAAATTAGACTTTATGGAGCTAGTGTAGAACCTTATAGGCTTCCTGTGTTTTTACCTATGATATTATTTGCTCTAGATTTTATTAGGAAAAGTCTAAATGTTGACCAAATTCACTTTGTGCCTATGAAGAAGGGTCATATGTTCAAATTGCCAATGAATATGGGTCCCTTTATAGTTAATATGAGACAAGAATTTGATTAAGTCACTCAGATGTTAGATGGAATGCACTTAATGTTAGGAGAGAAGTGGGCTTATGACCCTCACAGTGTCATTTCTAGTAGAATAATTGATAATGGATATTCAACCTTCATTCATGAGAGTGGACCAGATCTAGAAAAATTTGCAAGTAAAGGTGTTATGGGTTCAGCAAGTTCAAATGTTCAGACTCCTATTATATCAAAGAAATCAAATAAAATAAGTAAAGAGGAAGTGGTTGATTCAGAGGACGAGGAACAGAGAGTTGAGAAGAGAGAAAAGTTCAATGAAGAGTCTGCAGATACTCAACCCAGTTTTTCATTACAATTGGGAGATGAAAAAAATGTCCCTACTTCATCCAGGAGGCATGAGAGCACTCAGGAACAAGTGCCTCTAATTAAGAAAAAAATTTCCCAGATTGCAGAGAGAAATCAGAAGATGAAATCAAGCATGGAGGCTCAAGTCGAGTACCAGATAGCTCCAGACCAAAAAATACTTCTAACTGCAATGGATCTTGAAAAAGATCAATCAAAATTTCCCTTTCACATCCTTTTGATATGTCAATTGGTTCTTCTGACAATTTTAATACTGTGAATTTGACTGTAGATGTGAAGAAATCCCCATTGTTGGACAAAGTGAATCTACACATGCAAACAGGTCATTTGATTTTGAATCACCTAAAAAAAACTAATGCAATGGCAATGAAGGCAGAGAATATGCTTGGAAAAGTGATAAAGCAGTTAAAGTTAGAGAAAGCCAATTATAGGGCTTTGAAAATCCAGAACAAGGAGCTTAAAAATATCATAGTGAAGATCAAAGTAGATCCCAATGACAGGTTTGTTGTGCAGAAGCTTCTGCAAAGTGTTGAATCAAAGATATTTGTACTGAAGAAAAAATTGAAATTTCCTATAGGAGAACATTCCATGGCAGCAGAAGTTGCAGAGGTGGAAAATGAGAAAGAAAAAATTCTTCAGAAGCTAGTGAAAAAGGAAGAAGAAGTCACTAAATTAAATTAAACTACACTGTCATTACAAAACCATATTGAAAATCATACTTGCACTTTTGTTTTTCCATCAGGTAGTGAAGATCCATCAGCACAAATTTCTCAATTAACTACTGAATTGCAGATGGCAGAAAGAGATCGAAAAAGAGCACAAGTTGATTTAGAAACAACAACAAATATTATAAAGGCCACTGAAGGAGAAGTCAGTAAATAAAAAATGGACTTCCAAACTGTCGAGGTTGAGATTAAAAAACTCAAAGAAAAATTGAAGGGAAATATATCCTTAATACAAGCTAAGGATATCATATGGAATGATATTATTGAAGGAATGAAAACAATCTGGAATTTTCTGACTGTTATTGCAGAAGAAAAATTCATTATCAGGGAATTTCAAGGGCAAGTCATGATAGAAAAACAGAAGATAATCAATAGGGTTATTTGGGCAAGGAAGTTCATTAATTTCATTGATTCTAAAACAGATCAGGAATTGGAAGAAAATTAAATTAAAGACGTAATTTTATATGTAGTAGAAATTAACAAGATGATTGTAAAAAATGATTGTAGGAAGTTTGCAGAAAAGAAGTTGATTGAATTAAAGGAAGCAATGAGTCAATTTGATAAATTATTTGATAAAATAGCAAGAGAGTTTTCCATCATGTTGGGGGCTTGGAGGTGGTCTTATGTCATGAAATTCTTACGAGCCCTTGCTAGTTTTGGCAAAAATTAAGGTAGACAACACTCATGAGAAAACTCAGGTTCTTAAAGGAGAAATAGTGATCAATTTCCTTCAGAGACATTTTCAATTGTTGTGGTTAGTGAAAACTCTATTTGTGGAAATACCATCTTTCAACAGAATCACTGCCTTTAGAATGGAGTTTCACAAGCTGGTTCATTCACCAAAGACAAACATCGAAATATGGAAGAAGTGCAGAGCCTTGATGACAGATTTACCAAAGGATCCCTCGACTGCAAGAAGGATAAATCAACCAGTCAAGGAAATGTAGCAGCATCGTCATCAATCCACATTCAGCATATAGATTAAGATTTTAATTTCATGTCATTTCCTCTTTTAAAAGAGAGAATTTAATTGTAATAAGACATTTTTGAAGACATGTAATAGATATTCTATGACATCCTAAGTAGTTAAAGTAGTTAAGATCAGTTACAACAGTTACAATTTGCTTTCTATTGTATTTAATGAGATAGAGAAGAAAGAGAAAGGTTCTGAGTTTTGGACCTTCAAATTGCAATTTTTGTACTCATATTTCATATGATAAATGAATGAAAAGCAAGTTTCTAGCATTTTTTAATGTTGATATGTCTTCAAGTTTACATTCTGTGTTTTCCATCTCTGAATAAGATGAAGTAATGAAGCTGCGGGTCTCTTTTTACTTTTGTAATTAAGAGTTAAAACCATTAATAGGCGTCCTTCATTTTAACTGTTCCTTTCTTATAATTCTTCTGGAGTTTGAGGTGATATAGTCTGTACTATAGCATATCAGTTTGGACTTCTTTCTTACATTTTCTTCTAATCATTCCATTCTACATCAAAAAATAATAACATTGTGGAACATTCATTGTATTTGATCTTTGAAGGTTTAATGATAAATATTTGAGGGTGATTTAAAAAAGACAAATATTTTTGTGCCATAATTATATAAATGTCTTAAGCACTGGTTCCTTATCACAGCTAAGGGATTGTCTCTTAAGGTACAACACATGACATCAAAATGCACATTTTATTGAACCTATCTACCACAACATACAAATAATCATGACATTTCCTTGACATAGGAAGACCACCTACAAAATCCATTAAGATACTCTCCCAAGGATGTGAAGGAAACGGAAGTGGAGTGTACAACCCAAGCTTCCTATTTCTAGGCTTACTTGTTGCACATAAAGAACATCCTCTAATAAAATGAGATACACTATCAATCATGTGTGGCCAATAATAATACCTTTGGAGATTCGATACTTCCTTGCATACATCTTGTCCTGAAGATGGATCCCCGTTGGGATTCTAAACATTGACCATTGTTTTATAACACTATGTAAAATCCAGAGATCTCTTCAATAAACGATAACCACAGGAGCTTCAAAACCATTGTCTTGCCTACACCGAAATGTCTTGCAATCAATGATGTGTGTGCCTCCCTTATGATATTGTTTCTTTCTCCCTGTGGAATACATGTCTTGCCCAAGTGATACAAAAAATTGTTATGCACATGATAATCTAACTCTTCATTTTGGTTCCCTTGACTCAAAATCTCATACACATCTTGAAAATCACTATCATTTTCATATTGTTCAATGTAACTTTCATGCATAATGGAATTGTGTTTGAGTATAATAGCTGAATCTAAAATAGGCCTAGAGAGCATATCAACTACCTTGTTGTAGATTCCATTTTTGTACCTGATAACCAAGTGAAATTGTTGTAGAAAACCCATCCATCTAAAATGTCTTGATTGCTGCAATTTTGACTGTGATTGTAAGTACTGCAATAGATGATGGTCGGTATGGATAATGGTCTCTTTCCCCATCAAGTAATGCTTCCATTTCTTTACACCTTGTACCAATGCATATAACCCTTTATCATAGGTGGGATATTTAGTCATAGCTCCATTAAAAATTTCAAAATGAAACAATATAGGCTTATCATGTTGCATGAGCACTGCTCCCATAGCATAATCACTTGCATCTGTTTGGATCTCAAATGGCTTTCTAGGATTCAGAGGTGCTAAAACCGGTGTTTAACTTATATATTTCTTCAAAGAATCAAATTATTTCTGATGTACATATACCCAATGGAATAATTTCTTCACACTTGTCAATGCATGTAATGGAGCTACAATGGAAGAAAAATTAGCAATAAATTTCCTCCAATAATGTGTTTCCCCTAAGAATCTTCTTACCTCTGTAACTATATTAGGCTTGGGCCAATTCAAAATGACCTCAACGTTGGAATGATTGATCTTCAACTCACCTCCTCCAATAATGTGTCCCAAATACACCAATGAAGTCTTACTAGACTCGCACTTTGACTTCTTTAAAAATAATTGCTCTTTCTTCAAGAAATCAAGTACCTTGTTCACATGCATGACATGTTCTTCTCTTGACTTGCTAAATATGAGTATGTCATCTAAGTAAACAATGAAAAAGTAATCTATAAATGGTATAAGTACATCATTCATGACTCTCATGAAAGTAGTTGGTGCATTTGTTAAGCCAAATGGCATAACTAACCACTCATACAATCCTTGTCTAGTTTTGAAAGCAGTTTTCCAAATGTCTTCTTCAAATATTCTAACTTAATGATAACCACTTCGTAAGTCTAACTTATTGAAATAATTTGCATTCTTTAATTGATCAAGAAAATCTTCAATACGTGGGAGTGGGTAGCGATTCTTTACCATGATTTTATTGAGTTCACGGAAATCGATACACATGCGCCAAGTCTCGTCCTTATTTGGAACCAGAACTATTGGAGAACCACATGGCGAAGTAGATGGGTGTATAATACCTTTGTTCAGAAATTCTTGGATTTGATCCTTGATTTCCAAACTCTCCATAATTGGCATGCAATACATACCAATGTTTGGAAGTGGAACATCCTGATGTAGCTAAATCTCATTCTGAATTCCCCTCTTGGGTGGTAACCCCTTTGGTTCTTGAAACATCTCGCCATGCTGACTTACCTCATCAAAAAAATTAGATTTCAATTTTTCATCACATCCATCAAAATATTCATAATCAACATCATCCTTTTTCTTGATCACAAGAAGCACTAAATTTTTACTTGTATTTACTAGCCTCTTCATTTTCCCTGCATTAACTAAAGAAATGTTCAGTTTCTTGTGATGATCTCTCACAATATACTCCACCCCATCCTTGATCAAATGATATTTTTTCTCATGGCGATAAACACCGCTTTCCTATATGGACTTCCCAAGATAATCCTGGAAACATCAAGTGGAACCACATCTAACTCAACTTCATCAACAAAGTTTGCAGTAATAGCAAATCTAAATATGAATTTCCTTATAACTTGTAAATTAGCATTCTTAACTATCCATAAAAAGGGGTATGGTTTATGATGTGGTGCAGTTTCAAGGTTAATATTTTTTACCGTCTATTGAAATCAAGTTTTCTTGTGAACTTGTATCAAACAATGCATCAATATTTGTATGATTAGAAATCACTCTAACATGGAACAATTATATCCTTGTGTCTTCATTTGGAGTGTTGTTGTGACTGTTTGATGAAATATAACTTGCTATGGATTCCTTTCCTTTGTTAACCATGGCAACTATATTGGTTTCATCTCCGGAAATGGATCCAAGATCTTGTTGTGTAGTGGCAGTCGTCTTTTGTTTCCCTTTGCTATTTGGTTTCTTTGGTATTAATTCGGGATGTAGTTTCCAGCAATGGGCTTCAT
Organism: Pinus albicaulis; assembly: GCA_034641835.2. Classification (NCBI taxonomy): domain Eukaryota; kingdom Viridiplantae; phylum Streptophyta; class Pinopsida; order Pinales; family Pinaceae; genus Pinus; species Pinus albicaulis. Next base: position 526,520,482 of record CM076576.1, on the reverse strand, counting down.
CCTACCCCTCTTTGGAACAATGTTTGCGTGTAATTTTCTCCCCTTCTTTCTTGATACTTTAATTCTTCTTTCCCTTCCATTTTCCTCCCTTCTCTTTTCCCTTACCCTTGAATGGCTTATTCTTACTACCCTCTTCAGAAATGTTTTTTTCCCTTGCTTCAAGATGTGTGATTTGCACACATACTTCATCTAAGTTGTTTGGGTTAAACATAATGATAGTATGCTTCAAATAGGAATGTAAACCTCCTATGTATTTCAAGAGTGTATATTGTGAATACAAGTTTACTCCTAGTAACAAATCCCTCTTTCTAAAATCCTGTGTGTAGTCTTAAACAGTTTGGCCTTTGAGTTGCCTAAAGTTTTGACAACTCATAATTGCTTTTTGCATTTAGGTGAATGGATAAAACTATATTTTAATGGAAGAAATGAATTCAACCCAAGAAATGGATATATTACCATGGATTCACATTTCCTCTTGTGTCTTTTCCTCCCACCAAACTAGTGTTGCTACTTCTAGCCTTAGTGAATCCAACTAGAACTTGATATCGTCCTCTTGTATATTTTGAATTCTGCAGTATACTTACAATTGAAGAATCCAATTGTCTAGCTCCTCATCATTAAATTCTCCATTGTATGTGGGAAGTTCAACCTTGATGTCCAACTTGAGTAATGGAGCCTTTCCTTTTGGGATCTTGGAATTAGTGTGGGTATGAATTTTGGTGGTGGATATGGAAGATGAAGATGTTGATGAGGATGAGGAAGATGAGGATGGTGGAGTTGGAGGTGGCTTTCCTCCACTACCTTTTGAGTTCTTCTCTTAATCCTTCTTAATATTTGAAGATCCTTATCAATGTAGAGGCTTGAACCTTCTCCAGATTTTTCTGCAATGAATTCTTCATACATGACTTTAACCATTCTTTGCATTTATTTTAAGTATCTCTTAACATCCTCTTCTTCAGAATGTTCATGATTCTCTTCATAGCCTAAAATTTTGGCTTTGGATTCAACCTCAATCTCTGCAGCTTATACCCCTTCAATCACTTCAGCCCCTTGTGCAATTTGGACCTCTTCTATCTCAATTGATGGAGATGGAATTTGAGGTGCTTCAGGTATTTCTTTGAGTGTTCCTTTGGGTGAGTATGATGCCTTCTCATCCTTCTTCCTTATTTTCCTAATCTCAGGACTAGCTACCAATACCTTCCCTTCTCCTCTCTGCAATCTCAACCTTGTAAGCATCACACAAATTACAACTATTAAAACCCTTCAAGCAAAATGCAATATTCCCAAATGGGGAAGCAGCAATATATGAAGACAAAACTGGAAATATCAATGTAAATCAACACATAAAATGTAAGAATATCATATAGCCATCACATTAAGATCATAGCAGCAAAATGTATACAAGTTCTTGAGGAAATAGTCACTCAATTTAGCAAAACAAGTCTCAAGAGAACATGTACATGAAATATGAAGAACATTGCTACACAACAAATACCCAAGGCTACGACAGCGCAGTTCTATTAGATATAACTGCTTTTGAATAATGTAAATACATAGATCTGAAGCTATATGGCTTAAATAATATCGAGAACAGAGATCTAAGCTCCCAAGCACATTTCCAAGATAACTCGGAAAGGGTTTCCTGAAATACACAAAAATGAAAAAATAAAAATATGGCCCGAGGGATGAATAATCTCTGCAACTAGATAGATGATAGGAGGTTTCTGATCTGATCTTGAAATGTATGAAATATCCTCCTATTGATTCCCCAAATGAGAGGTTGATCCCCTCACTGAAAATCCATCTCCCCCAACTAGGGATCCAAATCCTTCACTGCAACTGCACACTGAAATAACGCAGTTTCTTCTTAAAACTGCGTTGTAACTAATAGAAGTACCTTAGCCTGATGCTGGATGATAAAATAATGCTCAGGGTTTCTCTTTTCTAGTCTCCCAATGGAAGGAAACTTTCCTCCAACTGAAATCAAGAAAGGAAATGACCCAAATCAACTCTCCGCTGTTGCACCCTGCAACACAACACAATACTTTGCAAAAAATTCATTGTACAACAAATATGTAGCTTGGCCAGATGCCGAATAGTGGACAAGGTAGTGAAATACTCACCCAATATGCCTCTCAATGAAAGAGATGTTGGAAATACTGAGAGAGGGGGCCAATCAGTATTCCTTTCAATTAGAGCATTAGTTAATCTTCAATTATTTTCAGTGTTTGTACAATGATAGCAAAAAAAAAAAGGAACACAAATGCACACAGGTTTTAAGGTGGAAACCCACTTCGGGAAAAAAACCACCTAATGCTTTTCTAATAGTTCTTTAATATTCAACTCCAATTGAAAATAAAGCTCCAACTTCCTAGAATCTAGAAAATCATTCTTCTCTAGCTCCCACTGGATGGACGCTTCAATGCCCGAGATTCTTCAATAGTCAACTGAACAAATGCCCCAACACCCAATGAGCTACAACTCACCTTAGCACCACCCTACCATCCTATAGAAGAATAAAAGAAGAATGGACTCCTATACCAGGGAAAATGGTCCACTTTATAATGATATAGAATGATGTAGAAGAAGAAGATACACTAGACCATAACCCCAACTATGACACAACCACCCAATGATGATCTTAGACCTCCTGACACTACCTCTTCAACTCTTGGCAGATAGACACTAGTACAATTTTTACAATAATGTATTTACAATGACTTAGTACAATGATACCTTTACAATGATTGTATGCAGTGCTACCCACTTAAAGACTTCATGTGATGAACTTCTTGTTGTTGTTCTGCACCTTGGTTGCTACTCTTTTCATGCTACCCTCTACTACACCTTGCTTTTCTTTGCTTCCCTAGAAATTATGGTCCTTTGCAGCCCTTGACAACACATGATCTAGCTTTTTCTTGCCTTCTAGGAGCTCGATATTGAATCTATTATATCTATGTTATTTCAGATCCCCAATATTTGATTTTTGGTTCTGTATTATTCCTCTAAGTCATATTTCGAATGCCATGGGTCTGGCCCAATTTGGATTCTTCAAGGGAGATTTATGCCCCATTTCTCACAATTCCCTTATTATGAACTGTTTCAGTAGAGTGAACTTGTACGGCATGCCACGTGTCACTTTTTCTTCATTCGACTGTGAAATTGATAGAGAAAAAACTAAAGTATGTGCACTATCTTCCATGTTTTACAGAATTCCAATCTGATTCTCATAGAGAGAGTTATAACGATTTTCACAAGGTCACTTCTTTGAGATGAATTTCAGGAGCCTGCAAAAAGACTGACTTCCACAGATCATATCTCCGAAAATGTTGTGCATCTTGATCTAATATTTTCACAGGAGATTCCTCAGGATTTCAGCTTCGCCTCAAAAAAATTTCAGCTTCTAAACCTTCGTAGAAAAAAAGTTAGAGCAAAAATTCCACAATGACCTGTTTCAGATGGCGAAATCCCTTGCATAAGGAGGATATGAGGATAAAAATTTATATAAATGCTTAGGTTGAGAGGGGCTTCAAAAAGTGAATGTGGGAGGGATTTTAGAGCTAAAAAAATATTAATTATGACTTTTCAATGACCTATGCCATAACCCCATGGGGTTTTAGCTCACTAACTGGGGTTACAAACTTCAAACATGAATATCTCTCAAACCGTGAAGAATTACGTGGCATGCCATATATCAACGGAAACATCTCGACAAGAAAAAACCATCAAAAGCATTCTTGACCCAAAATATATTAATTTGGTAGGTCAAAATTCCCATGCAATATTTGGGTAGCCCCTAGTGCTGCTTGGGTTGACATCAATGACAATCGTTGATCAACAATCTCCCCCTTTGGCATTGATGGAAACACAAGTACTCCCCCTGCGATCATGACACCTCTTCCTACAACATTATCTCCCCCTTTGACATAAATGGCAAAGGGTAACTCCCCCTGACACACAACCATATTGCGGACTTGTACACGCTTCCACTCCCCCTGACATACAACCATCTTGCAGACCTGTACACACTTCCACTCCCCCTTTATATTTTGAATAAGGAAAATCTAATGAGAACTTGGGAGAATCCCAAGATTCTAGAGAAGATATTCCAATGCTTCACAAGTACTCTCACGATCATCAACACTTCCTGCCCAATATTCATCTATAAAGGAATGAATAATGAGATTGTTACCCTTGGGATACCACAAGCCATATTCTGTTGTTCCCTTTAGATATCGAAGAATTATTTTGATGGTAATAATATGTGATTCTTTTGGTGATGCTTGGAATCTTGCTACTTGTCCAACAGCTTGCATAACATCTGGTTGGAAGGTTGTTACATATAGAATACTACCAATCATAGATCTGTACAACCTTTGATCCACATCCTTAAATGAGTCGTCTATGCTCAATTTTCAACCTATTACAATCAGAGTAAGGATGGGTTTGCAATCTTCCATTTTAAATTTCTTGAGCATTTCCTTGATGTACTTGGCCTGACATATAAATATTCCTTTCTCTTGCTGAGATATTTGAAGCCCTAAGAAGTATGTCAGCTCACCAAGTAAAGACATCTCAAAATCACTTTGCATTTTTGTAGAAAACTTCTTACTTAGTCGATCATCATTGCTACCAAATATTATATCATCCTCTTTAGCTATTAGACATGCTTTAGTTGCTTCATCAAGAACATATATGTCATTTGGAGCTCGACTTGCTGTAGCCACAATTTCACCATATCTGCCTTTCCTGATTTCACATTTTGTGGAGTTGAATATTATTGTGTGTCCTTGATCACACATTTTTCCAACACTGAGCAAATTTTGATTCATGTTTGCAACCAATAGAACATTCTTGGCTAGAGCATCTTTGCTTCCGAGAGTGACAGTACCTAATCCTATAACATTTGAAGATCTATCATTTCCAAAAGACACGGTTCCATCCTTCTTATCTTTCAGAGATACATATTTATTTCTATCTCCAGCCATATGTGTTGAGCAACCGCTATCAAAATACCACACATCTTTGTTGTTTTGAGCCTTTAGAGCGAGAGCACAATTATCAGTATTCTTCTTCTTCCATGTTCGTTCGTTCTGTGGCTTCGAATATTCTTCTGGAGGATTTTCAGGTCTGCAGTCTCTGGCTATGTGTCCAAAGTTTCAATATTTGTAACATTCAATATTATTTCTTAAATGTTCAAATCTATTGATTTTTTTCTGAGCCTTGGGAGGTTCATATTTGACAGATCACCTATAATTGTATTTGTTCCTAGGGTACGTGCAACATTCTACAACTCTATGACCAAATTTTCCACATGAATAACAATAGCCATAAAAAATATGTTGGTACCTGGATGGAAATCTTCATCGAGGAATTGTCTTCCAAGGCTGTTATTGTGAATCTTGTCCAATGAAGTCTACATGCATGTCAGATCTCATAGGTTCATTATATTTTTTTGTAGAAGGTCCTGCTTCTTCTTCTTTGTAACCAATGCCAGTTCTGTCATTGTAAGATCGTTGATTGTTGATGAGTTCTTCCAATGCCCTTGAGCTGTTGGCATAGTTTTGGATATTTTTTCCTTTCTTCACTTCCTTACAAAGCGAGACTACTTCGGCTTCTAATTATTCCTTTTCTTGGTTGCTTTCTTCCAAATTCTTTTGAAGTGACTCTTCAATGCATTTGTATTCTTCAACTTCAATTTTGAGACCTTGAACTTGTTCTTCAAGAGTATTGGAACGGATCTTCTCTTCCTTGAGATCTTTTATAAGTTTGATTTCTTCCTTAGAAAATTATTCTATGGTCAATCCTTCTTCTTCGTTGTTTGATACCTCTTGTTTATTATGCTTGGCCATAAACAATACTCTCTCATTGGATTCTTCTTCTATGTCATTGTCTTCATCGTATGATGAGCTATCTTCTCTAGAGAGAAAGTTCCTTTTGGATCCTTTCTTGTTGAATTTATAAAAGCATTTCTTTCCTTTTGAGTTGCCATCACTTATGTTCGGACATTTTGATGTGAAATTCCCAACCTCACCACAGCCGAAACATATCAATGGAATTTTACCTTTGAATTTTCCCTTACCAATTTTTAGTTTTCTCGTAAAGTAAGCATATTCTTCATATAAAAGACCTTCTTCATCATCTCCCTTTTCTTCACACTTGCAGGTGCATGTCTTTTCAATTGAAGGTTGTTTGTCCTTATGGGTTTTCTTAGATGCAACGAACACATTTTCTAGATATGAAGTACCCTCCTCTTCATCAAGTCTCATTTCATATGCTATGAGAACTCCATGTAATTCCTCTTTGCTAAGTTTGTCTAGATTTGCACTATATTCTAAGGTCGATACCTTTGGGTTGAATCTCCCTGGTAACGTTCTAAGAATCTTTCGTATAATAGTCTTCTCGTCAACTGGCTCTCCTAATCCTTCCAGAGTATTGGTTATTTCATCAACGTATTGGGAGTATGCAGTAATGTTGCAATCTTCTTTCATTCTAAGCTGCTCAAATTTTGCTCTATAGATTTGAAGCTTTTCTTCTTTGAAATTTGAGTCACCTGCATATATATTCTCAAGCTTGTCCCATACATTTTTGGTGGTTTTACAACCCAACACCTTATAATAAGTAGATTCAATAAGTCCACTAATAATAATATTCTTTGATTTTGCATCATTTACCGAATTCTTCTTACCTTGTTCATTTGCGGTTGATGTAAATCCATTTTGAACAGTGTTCCATACTTCATAACCTTGCACCAAGAGATAGACCTCCATTATTCCTTTCCAGAGTGCATAATTATTTTCATTGAACATAGGTACACCATTCTTGGTATGCTCCATGACCTCCTTCCAATTGTTAAACTTCTATTGAAGGAACCAAGCTCTGATACCAATTGTTAGAAATACTAAGAGGGGGGTGAATCAATATTCCTTTCAATTAGAGCATTAGTTAATCTTCAATTATTATCAATGTTTGTGTAATGATAGAAGCAAACAAAAGGAACACAAATTCACACATGTTTTAAGGTGGAGACCCACTCCGGGACAAAAACCACCTAATGTTTTTCTAATAATTATTGAATATTCAACTCCAATTGAAAATAAAGCTCCAACTTCCTAGAATCTAGAAAAGAATTCTTCTCCAGTTCCCAATGGATGGATGCTCAATACCCGAGATTCTTCAGTAGTCAACTAAACAGATGCCCCAACACCCAATGAGCTACAACTCACAGTAGCACCACCCTACCACCTTATGGAAGAATAAAATAAGAATGGACTCCCGTACCAGGGAAAATGGTCCAGTTTATAATCATATAGAATGATGTAAAAAAGAAGAAAACACACTAGACCATAACCCCAACTATGACACAACCACTTAATGATGATCTTATACCTCCCGACACTGCCTCTTCAACTCTTGGCAGATAGACACTAGTACAATTCTTACAATAATGTATTTACAATGACTTAGTACAATGATACATTTACAATGACTGTATGCAGTGCTGCCCACTTGAATACTTCATGTGATGAACTTCTTGTTGTTGTTCTCGACCTTGGTTGCTTCTCTTTTCATGCTACCCTCTGCTGCACCTTGATTTGCTTTGCTGCCCTAGAAATTTTGTTCCTTTTCAGCCCTTGACAACACATGATCTAGCTTTTTCTTGCCTTCTAGGAACTCTATATTGAATCTGGTGTATCTCTGTCATTTCAGATCCCCAATATCTGATTTTCAGTCCTGTAGTAGTCCTTTGAGTCGTCTTTCCAATTCCATAGATCTGACCCAATTTTGATTCTTCAAGAGATATTTATGCCCCATTTCAAAATTCCCTAATTATGGACTGTTTCAGTAGAGAGAATTTGTACAGATTTCCACGTGTCATTTTTCTTCATTCGGCTCTAAAATTGATAGAGCGAAAACTAGATTCCATGCACTATCTTCCATTTCTTACATAATTCTAATCTGATACTCATATATAGAGTTATGACGATTCTCCCAAGGTCACTTCTTTGAGATGACTTTCAGGAGCCTGCAACAATACTGACTTCCACAGATCATATCTCCGAAACTATCACGTACCTTGATCTTAAATTTTCAGAGGAAATTCCTCAGGATTTCAGCTTTGCCTCATAAAAATTTCATCTTCTGAACCTTCGTAGAAAAAAAGTTAGAGCAAAAATTCCACAATGACTTGTTTCAGATGGTGAAATCCCTTGCATAAGTAGGATATGAGGATCACAATTTATATAAATTCTTAGGTTGAGAGGGGCTTCAAAAAGTGAATGTGGGAGGGATTTTAGGAGCTTAAAAAATATTAATTATGACTTTTCAATGACCCATGCCACAACCCCATGGGGTTTTAGCCCACTAACTGGGTTACAAACTTCAAACATGAATATCTCTCAAACCGTGAAGAATTACGTGGCATGCCATATATCAACAGAAACATATCGAAAAGTAGAAACCATAAAAATCATTCTTGAACCAAAATATATTAATTTTTTAGGTCAAAATTCCCATGCAATATTGGGGTATCCCCTGGTGCTTCTTGGGTTGACATCAATGACAACTTTTGATCAACAAGAGATGCGATTCCTGATGGGGAACACCCTGTGCTAAACAGAACTGCAATATTAGCTAAACAGCTGAATATAGCACCAAGTCTAAACACACCATATACAAAATAATAATCCAAAACATAACCCCCATATGGCTACCATCCTCTTCCTTATATAAGTTATGAGTTTCCTCATCCTTGGCCCCACTCAATTAGGTCACTACCTCCATGCAATCAATCTCCCTCCAAAACTGTGTTGTCCCACAATGAATGCCACTCCTCCATAACAACATTGTTTGATTTGGTCAAAGTTGACCCAGTCTTCATGCTCCAACCCCTTTTCACACCTAAGGGTCTTCAATCCAGCTTTAAGATGACCTCCATTCACACTAGGAGTGTATTTTATTCCTACTAAAGAGATTTATGGGTCTCCATACCCTCTTATTCCTCTATCTAAGAGCAAAATCAAAATTTAATATTCCAATTAGTTGTGTGATAATTTGGGAATATTACACAAAACAAGCAAGAAAACTCGTGCTCTAATACCAACTTGATCTTAAAATGATTGCTATTTTTTCTGTGCTAATAACAGTTTCAGTTTTACATAAACTTTTCTTTGGATTTCTTATCCATTCAGGGTTTATTCATGAGAATGTGAATTGTTTAACCATTAAACTTGGTGAAATTTAGTGTTTTTATGAAGTCAAAAGCATAAAAACTAATAGTTGAACAGCAAAAAATAAGTACACAGCAAACAAAAATACGTAGCTCAATACACAAGCTTTTGATGAAGGATTTCACCCCTCCTAGCCTACATCTCATTGCTCCAACTTCATAGTGTGGGCATTTGTATTATCTTCAAATGTGAAAAATTCTTGTTTACAGTCTCCTGTTGCCTCTACAACCTACTCCAATGGCTTCAAAACATCAAAATATACCATAAATGACTCTTCCTAAGCTCATTTTGGTCGAAAATTGCATGAGCTATGGCAATAACAACTTTTCCTAACTTTTCTCCTCCAAAACTGGAGTTTCGCCAGTTAAAAATCTAAATTTGCCTGTTTCTGCCTAATTTGGTGCCTCTTCTAACTCCACCACCGAACTAATTGGTCATTAATTTATGGGATAAGCGTAGTTAAAATAATATAAGTGCTTTGTTAATGCCATAAGCTCATTTTAGTGCTACTTACATTTAAACATGGGTTAACCACGATAAACTATGGCTTAACCTTAATACACATGGATTAGCGCTTTAATATCAAATTTGAAATTCTCGTTGGTTGTTGTGGACTAACCATCGGTCTTCAGACGTTGATCATGTGGGAGGGGGCTAGCCCGAGGGGTTGGCCCCCTCCAAACCCCCATAGGTTGGCACATAATTCTTTATCATGCGGCGAAGAGCATAGTGGTTAAGAACTATGAGTTAGGCGAGATGGTAGGGCAGTGTATTGGTGTGGGTGAGGTTGTGGGTTTGACCCCAACCCACCCCATAAAAAAAAATTCGGACTTATAGTGATTCCACCAAATAGCCAAAAGTCCTCCACCCTTAGTTACCTCCGCCAAATAGTTAGGAGCTCCTCCATATATGGTTAATCCTGTCGGTTGAATGGTTTAAAACTATAGGTTTAATATATATGCGATATTTATAAATATAATATGTCATATGGTCCATAACCTATAGTTTCAATCTTGTCATAAAACTTGATATTCGCCCACATGTAAAACCTTTTGGATATATGCCAACTTAATAATTTGACCTGCCAAGCTGTGGGGGGTGTGTATGTGGCATGCCAGGTGGCCCTTCCCCATTGGCTCATAAAAATTCCTCCTTAATAAAATAATGGGCCATAAGAAAACAAAGTTCCCAACTTAAGAATTGGAAGATAAATTAAACTTCCATGGAAAACCTTGGAAAATCTGAGGATGACACTTGTCATAGTGTCTCTAGTTGAAACTAGAGAAAACCTTGTGAAGCTGACTGGACTTTCCGCATCACCCCTGTACTTGTTCTACTCATTTTTTTGTCTGTTTAGGAAAAAAAACAACAAGCCATAATTCCCTCATACGAACTCAGAATTTGATGAAACGAGTTGCGTTGGAATCCTGGAGACGAACTCTATACAGGCGTTTAGGTTCGAAGAATTTCTGATAATTTTGAGTTAAAAACTTAGCCTTAAATCATTCCCCCTTCATCTTCCTACTCTAGAAGACCTCGTTGTTCAAGGATTTCCACTTCAGCGATTGAATTGCCCCAAAACCCCTCTTCACCACTTCTTGTTTCACCCATTTCCACTTCTGGCTGAAGGACCAAATCTGAGACGAAGCCACACTATGTCATTACTGGGGGTGGACCAATAATCTTCATGTATTTCTTGAGGATGGCGAACTATCAATGATATCCCTTCTTCTCTAATCCCTTCTCCCTATCTCTGTGATTCTTCCCAAACCCTCCTATCTCTTGCAATGGCATTGACTATAGTCTCCAATCCTTCCTCCCATAGATAACCTTGTAACAACCTTTCTCCCACTCCTGGCTTGGTGGCACGCTTGATAAAACTGGGAACAAATTGATAGTTTGATTCCATGAATTTCTTAACTACTCCAAACAGATTACAAGAAAAGGAGAAAGTTGCACGCTTAACATTTGAGAGTGGAGAACAATTCTATTTTTATTTATCAGATCCTATGTTTTTGGTTTTTGGTAACAACATGTTTTTATGTAAGTTTGTATAAATAGGAGAAATCCACTTGAATAAGGGGTTGTATTTTGGGCACAAAAGTACTTGTTGTTCATTTTAAATATTTCTTCTTATATATAAATTTAATCAAAGGATTATTATTTCATTTTATGGTATATTTTTCACTGTGTTGTAAACTTCTTTATATTTTCATAATCTTTTCTTCTAAGCAAATTAAAATTTGTGTGGAACATATGTTATAACCCTATTTTCCACTCCACCATAGTGGGAGAGACTCAAGCTCAACACACCTCAGTTTTTGGCTAGAATGCATCCCCTTTCACCCTTGATTTTACTTCTTTCAGTCTTATAAGGGAGTTATTCCATGTTAAAATGGTGAAATTACATAATTGAGTAACTTCTCATAATTATTTTTTCCCAATTTCATAATTGATATAATTGAGAAAAGTGTCCTAGAGTTTGTCATTCCCAAGGAGATCAAATCAACCTACTTGTGTATGAGATGGATAGGGGTACATTATTGTATAAATTTACTAAGTTCTCGAGCCCCTAGGTGTCCAAATACATTCTCCCAACGGATATAATGACCGTATATAATATCAACCTATCAAGAGGAAAGGGACTAGATCCATTTAGATCTAGATCTAGAGACTATACTATAGAGTAAGAGCTCTTATAATATTGTGAGGCCATCCTTATATGAGGTGGAGACTAGGTTGCAAGTAGAAGAGGAGGCACTTGATGCCTAGAGGTATATCATTTATATGTATTCCATTTCATTGATTAATGCAAGCTACTGATTTTCCTTCTCTATATGTTATGAATATTACGCGTGTTATTCTATTTTTTCCATGTTAATATGCCATATGTGGAAGGCAAGTTCAATTTGTTTGGTTGTGCCTGTGTGTAGATCTTTTGGATTGGGATTGCTAGGAACAAGATCTTTGTGTAGAGGCAAGTTCTTCATATATGACATTAGATCCAACACCCATCATCAACTTATGAGGGTTCAAGTGTGCTTCCTTTAACCACTTGTTTAAGATGCTATGCATGGATATAATGAATGTTAAGCAATTTCATTGATCTTATTGTATTTATTTTATTCCATTGATGCTTTCACACACACCCACAAAGAAATAGTTCCTTGTGATTGTACAATTTCAGTCATAACAAAATTGGAGAGTCTACCCTAGTTTTGTTGATCTCTTATTTGGCTTGTTATCCTAGTTTTTTGTTGCTTGTTGATTCTTATTTATTGTTGTACAACCTGATTTAGGTTTATGCTAGTCCTAATTTCTTCAGATATGATTAAATCTGGCTTCTATTTATCTTTTAAAGTCTAATTGTTTGACAAGTGTTGATTTTGGGCTCATCAAAGAGCATCTCATAGCACAAACTCTTATTTGACCATTGTTAATATGTGTCTAGACTCTAGTTACTCACTATTTAACCTATGTTCATCTCTGTAATTTGAGGTTTTAAGGAGTTGTATAATGCAAAAAGCACACTTTTTTGCAAAGGGTTTTTTCTTGTGAACCCTAGGGAGTTTATTCTTTGAGAATATATCATTAGGAACCTATTTTTTGAAGTAATTTATGGCGATTCCTTTCATACGATAAAGAGAAAAAATAAAAACTAGTGTTTGTGAAGGTGCCTGTTTGATGCCTATTTTAGAGTGATTTTATTTGGATATTTTTCTTAGAGCTTAGATATACTCTCTTTTAATTTTTTAGGTTTATATCTACCTCACGTCTGATTTAGAACTATTGTTTTGGATTAATATCTTGTTTGTTTTCTAATTTTAGGGTTTTCCTTAAAGTTGGTTTGCCTCATTTTTTAGGGGCTTGCCCTTAGATCTTGTTTTCATTTTCCAGGTCTATTTTTCTTCTAATTTTATCAATTCATATTTGTCTCAAATCTGCATCAATACATTTTTCTTGAGTTATATCTAATCAATTTTCCCATTTTAGGGTTTCCATTGAAGGTGATTTTCTTTCTTTTAGTGGAATTTTCCCTTTTGGTTTGTTGTGGCTGTGAAAATAATGACCTGAGAGTTTTGGTTAAGTTTTTTGGATATGTTCATCTTATCATGTTCAAATAATTCTCTTTTGTTTCCATTCCTATCTAGTCTTTACCTTCAATTAGGGTTAGTTTTTTAACCATTGTAGATCATTGTACTTGCTTGATTTTGTTTTCCATTGAATTAAAACCTTAAGACTTCCTTTTCACTTCCTCTTGTTGTTTATTAGATCTATATTGATTTATTTTGAGTGATATTTTCTATATAAAATCCTAGCTTGAGCTTTGAGTGCTTGGTTTATTTATTTTAGCTCTTTTTCAGTGATTTCGGGAGTGATTATTGAGAGTGTGTGAGTTTGTTTCTTTCATTTTAAAGGGAAAAAGACTCTCTCCCCTTCTATAGATAGAGTTCACTGAATGAAAAATAAAATTTTGCATTTTCATATAGCTTGCATTAGGGTTGTGTCTTAAGTCTATTCACACCATATCAATTGCACATCGCTTCCTTTTATGTAAAAAACAACCTTAAAATTAACTCATAATACATTTTATTTGAGATTGTTTCTTTTAATGGGTAGCACACCAACAATAGCTTAGGATAGGGTCTTGGAATATGGGAGTGAGGTTAATTGCACCAAGACCACAAAAACAAACCTAGCATCTTTTAGTAAGGAGGGAAAATACATTTGCAGATACATGTATCTTGGGAATCCTTTCTAACAAGAGCTCATATGTGATGTCACATTGGGGCCAACACAATGATCTACCTCACTTCATTCATATTTGTGGCATGGTTTACACATATTACTTGGGGACTCACCTTTGAGGAATATACCTCACTTTGAGGAATCTCTCAGTGGATTTTGCATGTAGTTTCCTTTCCCTTACATGTGAATATGAGTTATGACTAATCCCAAAGGGTGGGTGTTTTAACAGGTAACCTTAATGTCCATAATATTAGGTGGCTTGCGTGGGTTATGGTGAGGGGGACGTCCTTGTGGTACCTGGGGAATACTTTGGTCAGATTCACTTGGACCTCCCGAAGGGTGATCCACGACTAGAGAGGGTACTTTTTCTGGGTCTAAAAGGACTACTAAGTAGGTCACTAATGTAACTACTCCAACTACATAACCATTATTGAATCTAGCATTTGTTATTTGGTTCGAGTCATAATTGGCCATAAGGGTGTCTTAATTGATTTACTTTGTTAATAAAAAATATATTTGCCATCGCTTAACAATTTTTTATGTTCAATTAGACTATTAGGCCTTTTTTCTAATGAGGTAGGTCGACCATTGCGTAAGCCAAGGATAAATCCAACGATGAAAGGCTTATACCATATTCAGGTTGGGGGGGAGAAGCTTGGTCCTATGGGGGAAGATTTTGTTACTACCGAAGTAGTTGATGAGAGTCCTTACTTACAACTTGTAAACCCACCTTTGACTAACTCTCTCGGCCTTGTTTTAGTGCAACTAAGACCTTACGATAGTGAACCCTTTTCCTTGATTTCTTATAACATGTATGGTGAAAGAAATTCTTCTACTTTGGGGGATATGGGTCCCTCTTTACCCTCTACAATGACACTTTCTGCTGCCATGTCATATTTATCACCTCTTAGTGTGGAAAGATCCATTCCTCGTACAAAACCTCTCTCTTCTTCTTAGGGAATTCCACCCATTACTTCTGTGACCCAAAAAAAAAAATGAATATATCTATGTTTATTCCCACTTCCACCTTTGTGATGGGGGTAAAACCTATTCAATATACAGAAGCTGGGATATTTACTCCTAGTTCATATCAACCTACAATTCCTACATTAAATATAGGCATACCTACTTTGGGGAACATGTCAGGTGGGATCGATAATTGCTTCTAGTCATGATGGGGGGAATTATGTTTTTGGTAGTACATATCCACCTTAGAATAGTTCTATGTTTGGAGGGATTCCTTTCTCTGGAGGTTCATTTTCCTTTTGGGGGGATACTTTACTTGAGCACACTCACCCCTTTAATACCATTATTCCTATGATCTCTAATGCTTACAATGGTGCTTCTGCACAGGTAGGTTTTTCCTCTATTTTTTGGTACAATCTCTTAAGTAGTCATGATTTTGGGGGTCCTTTCTTTCCTTGGGGAACTTACCTTGGGGGGAGGGGTGGTCGGCGGGGTGAATCCTTACACCACATATATTGGCTGATCTAAAAATGGGTGGAAACTTTAAATGTGTATGCGCAAGCACCTCCCACTCAGTTAAACAAAAAAATGATCGTGCTTATACATGATTGTGCGAAATTTTATACTTGAAACAGGTGTATGTTTTTTAACTGTTTAAGTGCTTTAAGAACATTTATTTTTTCTAATATCAAGCATGTTCAAAAACCATATAATTCAGCAAATAAGCATCAACACATAACGAAAAATTTAATAAATGATTTCACCCGAATATCGTGGGCTACGTCTCCTTGAGCCTTTGTCAACTGACCTGGCTCTTTGGGATTATGATGAAAATATTCTTTTACAAGTTACAAAATCAACTCCAATTGTTAAATTAATTGAACCAATGGGTTTAGAATACCATCATATCCCTGTCATGGTTGTCATCACTCTGAAGAAAGAACAAGGCTTCCCTTAGACTTGATTTCTGTTGTTGATGCCTTAAGCTTCCCTGAGCTTCACTGTGGCACTAACCCTTTAATAAATCTGTTTATGTCCCTAAAACCTCACCTAATATCTCCATCATACATCATACCTCCAAAATAGACTGGTCATTTGCTCAAAATGAGCACTAGCTCCCCAATCTAGGCCTCCATCCACTGATGGCCCTGGGCTACCCGAAACTTAACTGTGGCTTATTGAGCTCTAGAAGTCTCCAAATGACTCTAAAAATTCCTTCAATGGATTCAGAATGTAAAAAAAAATCATAATATACTATTCACTTGCATAAATAGGCCTCTGACTTCTCCTGTTACGCCTCCAACACCTGGTGGCACCCACTGGCTCTTGAGTCACTGAAAAATTATCTGAAGCATATCGGCCTTCAGAAGTCCTAAAAAGCTTCTGAAAATCCCTCCATTGGATTCATAAGGTTCAAAATAGTCTAAATAGACTATTTGTTTGCTGATAATGGATACTGGCTGCCCTGGATAAGCCTCATTCTCATGTTGGCACTTGGTGGCCTCTAGAACTTCTCTGAAGCATCTCGGCCTTCAAAATTCCTCTACAGACTCTGAAAACCACACCATTAGTTCCATAATTTCTGAAACATCCAAAATTTACTATTGGATTTCTAAATAAGGCCTCAAACTACTGTTGGCCACTAGCGACCGTAGTGGCCCCTATAGCGGCCGTAGTGGCCCCTAGAACTTATCTGAAGCTAAATATTGCTCAAAAGTCATTTTATGGCTCTGAAACCCTCACCAATGTTTCTGTAATGTCTGAGATAGTCAAAATTGACTATTCACACCCTCCGAATGGTCAAATCTAGCTCAAGATAAAGCCTAAACAAGATTTGTCCAGTGACCCCTAAAAAGCTCCACTAAAAGTGGAGGAACTGAACTTAACTCCAGTTAAAAATGGCCAAACCCCTTAAATTTAGGGTGCGCTCCATAAATTCCGCAATTTTGGCTGCTAGCACTAATTGTGGGTGGTTGCATGTGAACAAGTTTCATAACCATTGGCAGAGGTTGTTGGGGTTAAAAAACCACGCATTCAAGTTTGGAGCGGAACCATAGTTTTGGACAGAGTTCCATAACCGTCGTCACATAAAATTGTAACCGCGGATATGTTGCAATGTGAGCAAGCGTGGGGTGTTAAATGTTTGCGGAGTTTAGCTATCGACGTAACCATTTGTTGTCACAGTTTGGGTGTGTAGCATGTAACCATATACATAGACCCAACGAACATATAAATGCAGCCCTTTGGTGCGGTTTAAGACTTTGGCTAAAATTTAAACCATGAACCATAGAAAAAATTTGGATTAACGTTTGTATTTAAATTATAATATAACAACTCAATATATATAATATATATTATATATTATAATATATATAATATGTTTTTAAAACATATAATATAATATATTATATTTTATATATATATATATATATATATATATATATATATATATATATATATCATAAAATAAAATACAAAGATACAATTCCACCACATTTCAAAAAAAAAAAATTCACTTACACCCAAAACTGAGAATTTGAACCTAGGAGGTCACTGAACATTTTTCACCTTCACACCCCAGCACTAGCAAGCCTGGTCGTGACACTTGGCATAGTGTCATTGGGCGAAATTGGAGAATTTTGCAATTTACCTCGACATTCAAAGTGTGATAACTTCTTCATACGATGTTAGTTTTTCGAACTGCTCGTGGCGGCGGAATCAGGAAGATGAGATATATCTAGTCGCTTAGGTTTGGAACACTTCCGAACACTTTGAATTTTGAGCTATCGCTTAGGTCCTTGATCCAAATCTGATCACACCTCCCCATTGGGAATATTTTGGACCCCAAAATACTGATTACCTAATCTATTCAGTAGATGAGAGTAAAACACCCTCACTTTTCAGCCTCCATACACTTTGCCTCGCATGGCTAGTGCCTTTGAACCACAACTTGAAGGCAGTCAACGCTTCCCTTCCTTAGATGCTCTTGCCCTCCTGAAAAGAATTGTCTTCCTTGAACTCACTCAGAAATTTATGGCAAGAAATTTATAGAAGGTAGCTAAACAACATGTCCTTGATCATCGATCCAAGTTGGCTCAAAAAAACGTGAGATTACAACAGAAAATATGCATATGCATATGTACAAATGGATGTATGTCTTACTGGGTCAAGAATTCAAACCACTTCTTACCAAGCCACTTCCATGGCAAATTTTTCTACTGAAAATCTTCTTCATGTGAAACATCTATTCTCACATCAATGATGGAATATTTGGTTCCAATTTCGCCAGTCTTTCTATCCCCTTGCCTCATGTGCTTGGGATGATGAGTTGGATGCAATGTCCAACATTGGGAAACAAAATGTCCCTTCTTCTGGCAATGTGTGCAAGTCTTTTGCACCTCCTTTGCAAGTTTCCTTCGCTTCAACTATTTCATGTATACCTTCATCCTCTTCCATCATTTTGAAACAACATGGTCACACAGACCACAATAGGAACAACAACTCTTTCTTCCATTCAAGCATGCAGATTTTCCATGCTTATCAGAAACATAATCAACTTGACTATGGGAAGAATTATACCTCAATTTTTGCTTTGCATGTCCATATTTTTACCTTCTTGAGGAGATGAACTTGTAGAAGTTCCATCTTTCCTTTGAAGACTAACATCAATGTTCCTGTCTTGATAGTTTTCCAAACTCTCATGCTCACCATAAGCTACATGTCTACACACATCTTGCTGCAACATAGGCTTTAAACAATGGCAATCAACTTGAAAACAAACTTGACATGTTTGTCATTTAGAACTTGGAACAAAATTTCTTTCTCAAGTTGTCTCAAATGCCTTCATGGCTGTAGAGTTTTCGCCATTAGATTGAACATAACCTAGACCAAAAGTATTAGGTCTTTCCTCAACCAAAATAGGATCAATCATGCCTTGTGCATGTTTGCCTAAACCCTTTCCTTCATAGCCCATTTTCAACATTCACTTGGCCCCTATACCTCTAGTATTCTTTTCAAATGAACCTACACATCTTTGTGAAGAGGAATTTGAAGACAAATTAGAGTGAATTACCTCTGCTTCACGCATGTTCTTGGTTAAGGCCTCTTGGGCTTGATGGAGCTGCATCTCCATCTCATGCATTCTTTGAAGAATTTATTCCTTCCCTTGCTTCATAGAAACCAATTTCTCATGAATTCTAGTGCTTTCTCTTTTTTCTTCATATATAATCTACACCATATCCTTCAGGATGTAGAAGTCACGCTTCATCTCTTCATCGAAGAATATTGTGAAGGAGGAGGATTTTGAAACCTCACTTAATGAAGTTTTCATCATTATGTCAATGAACAAAATAACTTCAATCAAAAATTCCAAAGCTTTAAAAAAAATTGACAAAGCTTCTGAACAAAAAGGATGTAGAGTCAGGCTCTTCTTTAAGCAGCCTTGTGCAAACAAAACCTCTTGTTCCTTGAGGTCCTTTAGGTAAGGAATATTCCTTCAGCCTTTCTTCCTTCTTGTCCTCTTCTGTAATTAGCTATCATTAGCATTCCCTTCACCTCTAGCAAACTCAAAATTGTAAGCAACAATCAGTTTGCAAATAGTAAATTCTTTGCACTATTTAAACACCTTTCAAGTCAAACAAGAAACCTAGTGCTCTGTCAAGCAAGCAAACTAGTGCTCTAATACCAACCTGATCTAAAAATGGGTGGATAACTTGAAATTCTTATGCGCAAGCACCTCCCACTCAGTTAAACAAAAAAATGATCATGATTATACATGAATATGTGGAATTTTATACTTGAAGCAGGTGTATGTTTTTTAACTGTTTAAGTGTTTTAAGAAAATTATTTTTTCTGATATTAAGCATGTGCAAAAACCATAAAATGCAGCAATAAGCATCAACACATAACAACAAATTTAATAAAGGAGTCCACCCGAATATCGTGGGCTACGTCTCTTTGAGCCTTTGTCAACTGACTTGGCTCTTTGGGGTTATGATGAAAATATTCTTTACAAGTTACAAACCCAACTCCAATGGTTAACTAAATTGAACCAATGGCTTTAGAATACCATCATACCCCTGTCATGGTTGTCATCACTCTGAAGAAAGAACTAGGCTTCCCTTAGACTTGATTTCTGTTGTCGATTCCTTAAGCTTCCCTGAGCTTTAATGTGGCACTAACCCTTTAAGAAATCCTTTTATGTCCCTAAAACCTCACCTATTATCTCCATCATAAATCAGACCTCCAAAATAGACTGAGCATTTTCTCAAAATGAGCACTGGCTCCCCAATCTAGGCCTCAATCCATTGTTGGCCCTAGGCTGCCCGAAACTTCCCTGTGGCTTCTCGAGCTCTATAAGTCTCCAAATGACTCTAAAAAAAATCCCTTCAATGGATTCATAATGTGAAAAATATTCATAATAGACTATTCACTTGCATAAATTGGCCTCCGACTGCTCCGGTTACACCTCCAAAACCTAGTGGCACCCCCTGGCTCTAAGGTCACTGAAAAATTCCTGAAGCATCTCGGCCTTCATAAGTCCTCAAAATATTCTTCAAATCCCTCCATTGGATTCAGAAGGTTCAAAATATTCGAAATATACTATTGATTTGTTGAGACTGGATATTGGTTGCCCCGGATATGCCTCCTCCTATTGGCACTTGGTGACCCTGGTGGCCCCTGGAACTTCTTTGAAGAATCTTAGCCTTCAAAATTTCTTTGCAAGCTCTAAAAACCACATCATTAATTCTAGAATGTCTGAAACATCCAAAATTTCTATTGGATTTTTGAATAAGGCCTCTAGCTGCACTAGATAGGCCTCAAACTCTTGCTGGCCCCTAGAACTTCTCTGAAGATAAATCTCACTCAGGAGTCCTCTAATGGCTCTAAAACCCTCACCAGTGCATCTGTAATGTCTGAGATAGTTGAAATTGACTATTCACACTCTCAGAATGGTCGAATCTAGCTCAAGATAAAGCCTAAACAAGATTTGTCCAGTGACCCCTAAAAATCTCCACTAAAAGTGGAGGAACTGAACTTACCCCTAGTTAAAAATGGCCAAACCCCTTAAATTTAGGGCGTGCTCCATAAATTCTACCAGTTTGGCTGCTGGCACTAAATGTGGGCGGTTTCATGTGAAGAAGTTTCATAACCGTCGGTGGAGGTTGTTGAGGTTAACAAACCGCGCATTAAAGTTTGGAGCGAAACCATAGTTTTGGATGGAGTTCCATAACCGTCGACACATAAAACTATAACCGCGGATATGTCGCAATGTGACCAAGCGTGGGGTATTAAATGTTTGTGGATTTTAGCTATCGGCATAACTGTTTGATGTCGCAGTTTGGGTGTGTAGCATGTGACCATATACATAGACCCAAGGAACATATAAATGCGGCCCTTTGGTGTGGTTTAAGACTTTGGCTAAAATTTAAACCATGAACCATATAAAAAATGTGTATTAACACTTATATTTAAATTTGTATTTTAATTATAATATAACAATTCAATATATATAATATATATAATATGTTTTTAAAACATATAATATATTATATATCTCTCTCTCTCTCTCTCTCTCTCTCTCTCTCTATATATATATATATATATATATATATATATATATATATATATATATATATATCATAAAATAAAATACAAAAATACAATTCCACCACGTTTCAAAAAAAAAATTCACTTGCACCCAAAACTAAGAATTTGAACCTAGGAGGTCACTAAACATTTTTCACCTTCACACCCCAGCACTGGCGAGCCTGGTCATGACACTTAGCATAGTGTCATTGGACGAAATTGGAGAATTTTGCAGTTTACCTCGGCATTCAAAGTGCGATAACTCCTTCATACGGTGTCAGTTTTTTGAACCGTTCACGACGCCAGAATTAGGAAGACGAGATCTATTTGGTCACTCAGGTTTGGCACACTTCCGAACACTTTGAAATTTGAGCTATCACTTAGGTCCTTGATCCAAATCTAATCATTGGCCCAGGAGCTTATTATACTGGGATTAACTACAACCTTGGTCCACATTATTCTACCTTTAACTATGCTTTTGGTGGACCATATGGTTCGTCCGGAGATTATTCCTGTTATGATCCATTTAACCAACAAAAAATTTATTTTCTGGAACCTCTTGATTTACTGAATTTAGATAAGGTGACAAATGACCCCATATGCCACTATCCTAGGGGGCCACCTATGTCGACCAAGCTACCATATGATATTCCTATGTTAGAAGGGAATCCAGGAGAAAACCCTCCCACACACATCACCACCTACGATTTATGGTGTTCATCTAACTCTTTGGTGGATGACTCTATACAGTTGATACTTTTACAAATAACCCTAATTGGTGATGTTGTAAAATGATATATTGAACTCTATATGACATCTTATAATGTTTTTTCTTCCTTGGCGTATACTTTCTTGAAACATTTTTAGTTACCCCAATGACAGGATCTTAGGACTGACCTTTTGTCCAATTTTAGACAACATAATACTACTCACATATCTAATCATATTCATGAGTGGAGAAGATGCAAGAGGTTACTATGAATTATGTTTCCTTACGAAGTAATTAAATATTGGTTCACCCAATCCTTATTTCCACCTATTTCCAAGGATGTCGCTATGGTTGTGGAGAATACTGAGGATTAAGTTAACTTACATACTCAACAACTTGACTTGATTTATTCTTATTCAAGCACTTTTTAGGAGATCATTCCTAATGCTCCTTAACATTCCACTAATTTTCAATGACCTAAGTCGGGACCAAATTTTGATGGTGTTATTGGTTCCATTCCTTCTGATATTGTGAGCCAACTAGCTGCTCAACTAGGGAAAATGATTATCACTTCCCAAGCCCCAACAAGTGTATTTGGTTCTCAACAAGCACTTTCTTCTGAGTATTCTGATGTGGTTCTCACGGTTAATTCCACAACACCTAAGAACCATTAGAAACCTGATACTAAAAATAAAATTATTTAGCAAAAGGATAATCCTAACCTACTCAGAATAATACCCAAAACCAACCTAATCAGGGTGGGGACACAAGTGAGAATTTTTGAAAGTTTATATTTCCTTGTAAGATATATCAGGGAGAACATTTAACTCATGAGTGCCTTTGTATGGATGAATTATATTTCCTTATTCTACCACTAATAACCACTCAGTAGCCGAGAATTTTGATTCATACATTCCCCACCCAGCCACAATAGTAAATGGTTATGCAAGCTCCTTAACCTTCACCTAGGGGAAATGTGGGGAAACATTATTATCCTACTAGAAACAATGCATATGTTTTCATGATGAATGAGCAAGTTAGCTTTTCCATGAGAGAAAAATATCTTAACACCCTTGAGTCGAGTTCTGCTTTTGAGGACCTATCCATCCCTATTGTTTCCACTAGACCTATCATGCTAAATAATATCATGAAACCAGTATTTTCCCCACCTAAGGGTGTTCTCTATAAGTCGAGACACAATCCTAATGAGTAGGCTACCTAGCATTACAACAATGTTGAGGATTTATCCCAAGCACTTTTTGCCATGCCTACTATATTTTGTAGATTTTTCCTATGCAATGTAACACCTTGTTGACTGCTATCACGGGGGTGGATCTCTTAGATTCAATTTTATAGCATTTGACATTGATTCCCCTTATTATAAACTCTCTCATCAGGTCATTTTTCATATCACTATGTGTATCTTTAATAAGGACATATACCACAAGCTATTGGATGAAGGGTATTCTACCTGTGTGATGTTTGTGTCATCTTGGAAGGCTATTGGTTGTCTAATAATAACTATGTCAAGTAATACTCTATAGAATTTTATGGACACCACTTCGTGCCTCCAGGCGTTCTTCCAAATTTTACCATTGAGATAGGGGTAAAGACTGCTTATGTTGATGTTGAAGTTGTTGATTGTCCTTTAGATACAATTTTATTTCCTGGACATATTTGGTTCCATGCTATTTGTGGTGTCATGTATTTGGTGTTTTGTGTGCTTCACTTTCCCCATGATTTCAATATTTTCACGATCGACCAATTATATTACTACATATCATCGACCAAGCTTACCCCTACCAGGAAATTATATGTTCTTCATTGGAGATAACCCTATCGCCTATGAGAGTGCTGGTGTGAGATTGTTTAAAATCCTTTGACTTATTGATGCCTTTCCTTTACCCCTTCCCGACATTCCTTCTTCTTCTTTTGTTGCTCCTATGCACATGATCTCTTCTGACACTTGTGGATCTAATCTGTCTCCTGGCCCTTGGTTGGTGCCTTCTCCTTTGGGATTTTATTTATATGGTGAGCATACATCGCCTTTAGTTGAAGATATTTCATCTTTGTTAGTCCCATCAGTACCTCCTGACATTGGTCAGAAACTCCATCCCAATATGGAATATTACCAAGATACTTTTCTCACATGGGTCGTCACTCTACCTCTTCCATGTGGCTCCCTCAATGATGAACCTCCTTCCTGAAAATTCATCTTAGAGGTAATGGCTCATACTAATAATCCTATGGAGATTATGCCTCTTGATGCCTCTATTCTACTCGAATCATAAAAGGTTGATATTGGAAAAATAAATCTTGAATCGACCTAGGGGTAATTTTCTCATCCATCCTTAGAAGTTTCTCCCTTGGACATTCAAGTCTTGGGTTTCTAATACTGAACTTGGTAATTAATTGTCCAACTGGAATCCTCATTTTTATAAGTGTCTTTTCCCCCCTTTATGTCTTGACAGTCCTTCTCAAGGAGTTGCACTAGATCGAGAGATCACTCACTTTGTATGTCCTCGGATTATTCCTGATAACGATATGGTTCTAGGATTTCCCTAGGATCATCAACCTTTAGGAATTTGGAAATTAAACTCTCTATGCCATGGCCCCATCATGGTTCTCCATATGGTAATCACTACAACCCATGAGTTCATGTATCAAAATCCTTCGCATGTGCCCGACAATGGGCACACCTTGACATGACCTACTAGACTCTATTGTGCCTTGTAAAAATATATTTTAGTTTGGTGTGTGATGTGAGTATTTTTCATATCTCATATATGCCAATAATCCAAAAAAAAATATAAAACCCAAAAAACAAAAAAAATATATGGTCGTGTTTTTACATAATCCATGTTTTATTTCTTTAATTCTATGATTTAAGCATGGGTATAGTATTTTTGGATGTTTTTTATAGGATAGAGTGGTTTTTTTATTGTAACATCCACTGGACCTTAAGTTTGTTTCTCTTGAATTTGACATATAAGAGTAGGTCTCTCACTTCCATATATGTTTCATTCTTGACCGTCACCTCTATTTCAGCTCTACAAATGCCACTGTATGATAAATAATAATATAAGTTATAACATCATATAAACCAAAAATGGATAAGTGACTAATTTAACCTTAATGGCACCAGGGAAATTTTTAAGGATGGAAGTTTATCTTAAAGTTTAGAAACCTTGGCGAATATTACTAGCCCCTAATATGAAAATTGTAAAAGAATTGGCGATATTTTTGTAGAAATATTTATATTTCCAATGATTTTATATTAGTAAATATAATATTTTGGTGATTTTTAAGGTAAAACAATGGTGTACCATAAAACTTGGGCGAATCATTTTAGAAAAAAATGGAAATTAACAAATCTTGATTTTTGAAAAAACATGGAAAATTAGCTCACATGCGAATATTAGCCCCTAAAATTTTCTTACCCTAAAAATAGTAATCCTAAGGAAATATTTTGTTTATAGCTTTGGAAATTAGGATGATACCTTGATCAATGTTACTAACTAAAAGGAAATTTCCATCGTTTAGGATAGCATCTAAAAAACACTTATGTCAAATGTATACGGATGTAAACAGGTACACATACATATGCTTGATATTCAATTAAGTTTATATAAGTATATACATAAGTAAGAGGGATCAAAGAAATATTAATGTTGGGAATAATCTATTGTTTTCATAATCCTATTTTTGAATTCCTAGTTGTGTAGTGATCCTTGATAGAACTAAAAATAAATTTGACCCAGATAGATATCCTCTTTACTCCAAAGCAACAATTTAACTACTTAACTCTTTACTCGGAACAACAAGTTAACTACTTAACTGAATCGTTAAATATATAAACACATGGTTAGCTACAAGTATATAAAAAAGAAAGAAAGATAACTTCGCTTCTCCATATTCAAAATTATTATAACATGACTATAGTTACAATTGTGTATCATCCTTACCATCAATGACAATTAAAAAAAAAAAAAACTTCGATTACTCAGTTAACTACCCTTAATTGAGTAATTTCATTATATATATATATATATATATATATATATATATATATATATATATATATATATATATATATATATATATATATATATATATATATTATTGTGTATCATCCTTATCATCAATGACAACTAAAAAAAAAAAGTATTTATAGGTGATTAGGTGAGTGGGCATCACATAAAGCATTATAAAATATTAATCAAGATATTTATCACAACTTGTTATATTTTATTAAATTATATAATAATTATAATTTTCATATATGATGATGGTGGTGATGATGATTAATGTCCATTAAGACTAATATAATCTATCGAACCTTAAGAAGGTAATATATGCTTGAAAAGCATTGAGAGAGGAATTTCAAGATCACCGTAGTTTTCATGACTTAGGAAGACTTAAATGTTGGTAGTATGAAAATTATTTTGCAAAGTATTGAATGTGAATATAAGATGGACATTCTAAAAGAAAGTGTTTCATCTTCAACCCTCTTAGTATTGCAAAGGTGACAAACTCTTTCATCCCATGGTGTTTTGGGAATTGCTCAACACCCAATTTCGCTTTGAAGTTCATGAGAATTTGTTCTTATTTTCATATTGTTCATTTTTTTTAACAATAATCAAAACAAATAATAATTTTTTATTTTTGAAATTGAGATTGACCACTTCCTTATAATATCTTAGTTTTCTTTTTTCCCTTTAACTCTTTATAGCCCCATAATTTCTTCTACATCAATATAGATCCATCTTAACCATGGACCTAGAAAACGTAGAGAGGGATCAAATCTCTCTTGAGGTGCAAACCTCTTTTAAGCTATAAATCTCCAAAAACTAAATTTCACCTCCAAAAAATTAATCCATCTTGACACTTGGTAGACCTATGGCTAACACACACACACACACACACACACCATGTGTCATTTTTCATTATTTAAATTGCATTTTTAATATATAAATGGACTCAATGCCTTGAAAAAATCCTTTGCCACTTGGATACACAACACATGTTAAATGTGCAGTTCCATCAATTGTTTGATCAATTTCAAATAAAATTGACCTAAAAATATACTTGGAAAAAAACATGTAAAATAGTGAAACTGGATGAAATGTTTTAACTATAAAATTTACTTTTTTCAATTTCTTTATATAATATATACATAGTATTTTTTGAACTATACATAATATATACATATTTAACATTGAAATATTTCTCTCAACATAGCATGAAATATTTTATTTATGAATTACATTATCCACATTAAAATGTTAAAATTATTATTGTTATTTTAAATACAATGTTAAATATTACGTAATCCTACATATTAAAATATTTTATTTATTACTCATATTGATTTTTTATTGATAATATTTTTTAAATGTCATATATTACTTTCATATTAAGAATTAAATGAATTACACATCTTCCACTCATTTAAAATAAAATGATTTTTTTACTTTAAATTACTCATTTTTATTTAAATATTGAAATATTTTATTATTATGATATATATAAATTGGATAGTCAAACAAATTAGTTAATATTAATATTGAAAAAGTTTATTTAAATCTTGTATTAAAATACTTTTAGAAACTATAAGATTTATACAATTTCACCACATTTAAAAGTGAAAATATAAGATTTTTGTTTTTGTTTTTAATTAGTTTATTTTTCTTTATAAAGTTGATATAAAATTATGTTACTTGATTATTTAGAGCTAAGAGTGTGAGTGAAATATTTTTGCAGTGTTTTAATTTCCTTCATACTCAGAGTAAGAATATTGATATTTTATAATACCTTTAATTAAAACTAACCAAAGTGTATATTCATTTTTGTTTCTTATTATAGTCTACATTGTTTTTTTTTTAATATTTTATTTTTATCTTAAAAGAGACAAAGTTAACTCTAAATTAAGCATGAATAGAATCAGACATTGTCCTCATAAACTATAGAATATGCCAAACATGTGTATTCATTTTTGCTTTTTTATTATAATCTACATTGTTTTTTATTTAAAAAATATTTTATTTTATTTAAAAAAAAGACAAGTGGTAACTCTAAATTGATCCTGAAAAGAATGATATAATGCTCTCATACTAAACTATAGAATATATATAGAATATAACTCTCAACAGAATAATATAATGCTCTCATACTAAACTATAAAATATGCCTCTCAACATAATAATTAAAATATAAAATTTACATAAATAAATCTTCTCAATTATTATTTATATTTTTTATTAAAATTTTATATCGTCATATAAGTTGAAATATACAATTACCTTACTCAATTATTGTTTTTCCAAATATTTTTTTCCCAAGTAGATTATCTTTCTCACCGAAGAAACCACATCCTAGTGAAAACTTAATATTGATATATGTTGTTGCATAATGGGGAACCTATAAGATAAGATTACGGGGAACCAAAGTCATCGAAAGTCGTAAAAGAGGCATGATCATTCGAAGAGACTAGTATTGTCTATTCCTAAATGAGGCTATAAAAATGAAGGAAAGTGGGTTCCGTGGACATTTTCAAAGAGTACATAGATCTTTTCCGGAAAATACAATTCCTTTCAATGAGATTAGAATTCCCTATTCATGAATGACATCTATGAAATGATAAATTGGCAAGAAACATTTTCAAGGAGCTTGTTCAAATTAATTAAAACTTATTTGGAATATAGTATAGTTGTCGAAGAAGATAAATAAAAATAAATTATAATTCGTTTAATTTCAATTATTAATGTATTGTTGAAATTGAGAATGATGAGGAGAAAATATTTTAGAGTAAATAAATATTTATTATACATATATATATATATATATAAGTTTTCAATTCAATATTTTTATTAATTAAATAAGTATTTTTAGATAAGGGAGATTTTATAATGTATAAATAATATATTTTTAAATAAATATTTGATATAAAAAATAAATAAATAAATAATTGTATTATAATGAATTAATATTTTTATTATTTTTGCAAATAAATAAGTATTTTTTAAGATAAGAAATATTTTATAATGTATTAATAATTTCAATATATAATATTGAATATATTTAATTCTATTAAATGGAGATGTTAAAAATATATAAAATAGGAACTAAGAAATACTAGTATATAAGATTTCTAGTGATTTTGCAGATAAGAGTGGTTGGGATATGTCCTCCTCATGTCATCTAATCAATTTTTCATGTTAAAATGAGGTTTAGGCACAAATAACAGAGAAGAGTGGTTGGGATATGTCCTCCTCATGTCATCTAATCACTTTTTCATGTTAAAATGAGGTTTAGGCACAAATAACAAGGCCAAATTACTGGCTTGCAAAAACTTATTGTTCTTTGCAAAAGAAAAAGGTTGCACATATTTTCAAGTGTATGGTGACTCTATTTTAGTAATCAATTGGCTAAACAAAGCACAATTTGCAAGGATTTTTTTTATGTCCAATCCTAGAAGACATTTGGCAACTAAAAGGCTCACTTAATTTATTTCTATGTTCACATATTGTGAAATGTTATGGCTAATTGAATTTCAAAATATGGGCTAAGCATGGAACATGACCTATGGAACATCCAAGAGTAGAGGGAAAACAGTGCATATGAATTTTACCACCATCCTTTTAGAAAACATGCCAATCAAAGTTGAACAAGCCTTTTTTTTGCTTTTTCTAATGTAAATATTCTTGAAAAACTGAATACACAGTGTACTATAAATGTTAGCCCTTAAAAAGGTCAGGTAGAACTTAAATTTTGATGGTTTTTTTTTAATATATATGTTGTAAATGGAACATACATGTCTCATATTGTTGGTTCCTTTTTTTTGTTGGATGCTAATGAGTATTTACCTACTGGTTTCATGGAAAAATATGGATTTGTCTCGAAACAATCGAAATATAAATATTTTTGAACCAGGCCACAAACATGGGTGAAGTCAAGCAATCCATAATGAGTGCATATACAAAATAAATGTTTGTATCTTTCTTGAAAGAATGAAAAATCACAATATTTTTACTATGGAAAAAAAATACTAGTATTTAAAAAAAATTATAGCACAAAAGAGAAATGGGAAAACTAAGTAAACAATCATGCTCACAATACAACCTACTAGCCATTATACTAATATGAGAGTCTACATAATTTTTGTATTTAGAGAAGTAAAATGTATTTTACAACCAAATTAATGAAATTTAAATTATAAAATAACATGTCATAATTCTAATAAATTAAAATGAAAATAAATTTAACATTACAATTCAAAAATGAAAAATTGAAAATATTCACCATAATATCACAAAACACAAAAACAACAAAACATGTATAATAATAAATATATATTAATTTTACATATTACAAATCTTGAAAGGTTTAAGTTTTTCCATGTCTCTTTGATATCGATCTTCATTTTATAAATTTAAAATTAGAATAATTTTATAATAATTTTTATGTTAATTAGAGAAAATTTTTAGGATGGAAATTTATCTTAAAGTTTAGAAACTTTGGCGAATATTACTAGTCCCTAACATGCAAACTATAAAATGTTTAGTGATATATTTGTAAAAATATTCAAATTTATAATTATTGTATATAGTCTATATAAAACTTTTGGTGATTTTTAAGTTAAAATAATTGTATGATATAAATTTTGGGTGAATCATTTTTAGAAAAAATGGAAATTAGCGAATATTTTTGAAAACAACATAGAAAATTAGCCCACCTGTGAATATTAGCCCCTAAAATTTTCCCTGATGTTAATGATAAGAATCATAATAGATCTAGTGACTAATTACCAAATCAAAGCATGATAACAAAATTTTATAATAAATTTTATTAACCATTCACTTTTAAAATGACTCACTATTGACAAACGACTCATTATTAAGCAAAATGAAATTTAAACACAATTGCATAAAGAATCATCACTTTTAAACTGAGTTGTTAAAGACAAGTTAAGTGAACTTTAGAAAATGGTAAAAATTTGAAATCAATGTCCATGGTCTCTCACTCATTCTTAGAAGTAAAAACTCCACTCCATTGGGTGGGGCCAACAATAATTAAAGCAAATAAAAATACAAATGAAATAAATTAGAAAAATTTGCAGCTTGTTTTTTAATATTAATTTCTATATACAATGAAATGTTGTGTGATCATGAAATTCAAAACATGGATCAAAGGTAATGTTGATCTTTTCCTCACAACTTGGTTCCCAAATATCAATCTAGTCATCATTTTACTCATCACAATCCTAGTTTTGGTTAGAATGATAGACCTTTCAATGTACTTATGGCATATGGATACTTTAATGGTGTTTGAAATATTTCTTTTAATTTTATTTTTTAAATTAATAATTTTAGTGTACTTGAAGACGGAATCCTCAATTCTAATAAAATAACTGTAGAGAATACTTTTAGTAAATTCTTACTAGATCATATCATGGTACATTATAGAGGCCATTATGTCAAAGGAACTCAGGGATGCCAGGCATGGCTAACCAAGTAACTATCACTAGGCAATGGCCAAGGAGTTATATTCATAGATTGTTTGCATGTTTGATGATATAATTTTATAGTTACTTGGGGGTGGTGATGTAGCTAGAAAAGATAACATCAAACAAGTTTCTTATCTTCTCCTCCTCCTACTCATGTAATGGAAAACTACTAAGATTTCACTATTTTCTCAGTTCTATGTATTCATACAGGAATGGAAAATATTCTTCATGTTATCATTCATTATAAGAGGTGGTCCAAAATAACTCTTCATTATTAGATCTTAGGTCTATTTACTTTGGAGAGCTTGAATTATCGTACGAAGTTGAAAATGAAGTTCCCAAAAATCACTATTATGATCAAAAGTTACTCAAATTATGTTTTAAATTTTGGATTTAATGGTTTGTGGTCAACTTTTGCAACTATCAACAATTCAACTTCTACCACTACATCAAATCCTTCTGATTTTAACTTTGTTCTAAAGGTATTTTAATACTAATTTTCTACCTACAACAAAATATTTATCGATCATTAAAATTAGGGCATGGTTATAAGGTAGTGTTGGTTATTTTCTCATAGCTTGTTTCCATATATTTAATTCAACCATCATTTTTCTCACCAAAACCATAGTCTTGGTTATATTTCCAAATGTTCTTATGCACTTATAAAATATTAATGTTGTGTATCTTACTCTCAAAAAAATTATCAATGTTGATTCTTGTTTATTTGAAAATAGAATCAACACTTTCACTAGAATATGTGTGTAGAGATGAGTAAATTCCTACTCAATAATATTATGGTATAATATGGAGACTATCATTAGTTACAATTTTAAATTATAAAAATAAGAATTTTCATCTTATCACTTATGAAAAAACCAAGGCATGTGTAGGATCCTTATCCCAAAGCCTTAATGTTTTTAAAGAAAAATACAAAAAGCACTAAAGATAGAGGGTAATGATCATTTGAGAAGAAATCACCCAACATGGCCCTCAAAATGCATGTCAAATAAGTGGGATTTCCAACATGCATCAAGGGGCCCAACCCTCTCTCTAAGGTTCATGATGTGGACATGGCCTTTATACCTTTCCTTTTTATGTATCTAGCCATAGTGGAGACCTATTTGGAATGATTAAGAAGTATCATGAGTCAATCAATTCAAAGCTAGAAAATAAAATAACAACATTGCCCAGTGTACATGTAAATGAGGCAATGTCGTTGGAGCCCACTGTGCCCGCATAAATGGAAAACCCCTTCACTAGTTAAATATATATCACAAACTAAAGTAAGTTCTAGGGGTGAGGTGAATGGGGAGGGGGGAGTAAAATTTCACCTTTTCTTTAAGTCCATAGGTATTACCTCATATGCACAATTTGTCACTCTTTGGAAGTTGTAAATATATGTAGCTCCACACTATTTTACATTAAGCAAAGCATGCCATTGTAATTTTGACTTCGATAGAGAGATATAAAATTCATATTGAACCTAAGTTATAAGTAGTAGAGTGAAAATTGTTCATTTATTTCTTATAGTAACTAATGTAACCCTCAACTTTATACTAAATTTTTTAGTAGGAACATGAAATTTGATTATGAATCAAAATTTGCAATAATAAATTACGTTTGCCTAATTTTTTATTATTTAAAAATAATAATAGTGATGGATAAATAGTAGAAATTTTCTTTGCTATATATATATATATATGTATGTATGTATGTATGTATGTATGTATGTATGTATGTATGTATGTATATAAAAACCACAAATTGGAAATTGCATTTATAAGGGAATGATGATGAGGAGGAGGATAAGACCAACTTTTATTTATTACATTTATATATTTAAATTAATCTGATCTATTTATCTAATTAATCTATAAAATTAAATTAATTAGCTAAGTTTATCAAATTGTTTTTTTAATTGAATAACTTGGAAATGAAATGTCTTAGCTCTCTTTGATGTTTCAGAGTTAACAAGATATGGAAATTAATTTCATTATAAATGTATTAATATCTAGATCTTGTGAAGAGAAAGTGTTTTTCATTATGCACACTATTTGTCTTGTAAGTTACATCTTTCATACCAAGGTGTTTCAAGTTCTCTATCTCAATTTGAAGCTCACAAGAATTCATTCTTGCAATATTTATTTTCTTTCTTGCGATAAAAAAAATGACACACATATAATTTTAAATTAAGATAATTTTAAATTTCTAACTTGAAGTTAATGATTTTTTTTTTTTAATCAATCAACTTTTTCTTATTCTCATTCTCCTTATAAAAATATTTTATTTTTAAACTTAGTTATAATAATTCTTTTAATAACGTCTATATTTTCGAGGATTTCCTCTCCATTATTTTTGAATAATTTAATATAAAAAATTCACATAGATATTTAATAATAACTTATTGTTTATAATTGGAAGCAAATTTCCATGTAATAATAAATACATTATAATTTATATAGATACTAATAATTTCAACACTATTAAATGAATTTATATTAAGTAATTGAAAGGAATGATTATTATTTTTTCTCTACATTCAATTTCTACTAATAATATATCTAGCATTTTCACTCAATCGTGAAAAGAAACGTCGAAGCAGTGCAACATGTTAAATTCGAATTGGGTGAAAAGACGACGAAATTCCAGTTCACTAATTCACTGTAGTGAACAATGTCCCAACGTAATCCCACAATAGTGTCTCGACGTAACAATATAATGCCTTCGGCGTAATAAACCTTGTTATAATAGCTTAAAACATTGCTATTAAATTTAAATAATATCTCAAAAATAATACTTATTCCTTATATAAAATAAGGAATATTCATCATAAAACAATAATAATAATTTCAACACCGCATAATAAAAGTCTAACACATTTAAATTTTTTTTAATTGAAAATGACATAAATCACATGCCTTGTACTATTGACTCCTAGAAGTTTTATCAAAAGACAAGTGTAAAAACTATAACCATGTATCCAAGTTGCTCGATAGCTACGTGTGCCTTTTGTGATTCTTCCGATTTTGGTGGCCACAATTGCTTGATATGATATCTATAAAGTACATCATATTTTTATGACTCCCTTCGCATTATGGTTGTCTATGGACTTTATCAGTACAATAATAATTTATTTCTTAAATTCTTCGTAGTATATGAATATTATTTCACATATTCTTCGTAGAATATATATATATATATATATATATATATATATATATATATATATATTAAAAATTGGTTTTTTTCTCTTATTCATAAAGTTTAAATCACATTTCTAATAAAAATGCATTCAATGATTTAAAAAAACTCTGTTTTTTCCTATTCTTTTACCAGATTAACACCAATTTTGTAATCAACCAATGCCCATAAAATGATAAACGACAAATAATGCAAATGATAAAACAACAAACAATGCTTTTCTTATCGGCTAAATATTTTTTTTGTCCAGAAAGCACTGGTCATTTTTTAAGCTACGATTCGTCTTCCCTATTCTTAAATGATATTGCAAAATGATGGCAAATGGGGTCAAGGGACATTTTAGATTACGAAGTTTTGTCTCGAAAACGTTGCTAATTTTTGGACCTACAATTCCCCTAATGCAATTAATCGTCTCTATTTATGAATAAGATATATGAAATGATAGTAGGATAAGCATCATTTTCAATGGCTCTTTTTAAACCAAACAAAATATATTTGTAATATAGTCTAATAATGATGGATAAAATCAACTAGAAATAATAAATAGATAAAAATAAATTACAATTAGTTTAAATTTAATATATTGTTGAATTTGAAAAATATGTCAAATAAATATTTTGTATAAAAATATTTGGTATAAAAAGAAGACTTTATTAATATAAATATTTTGTATAAAAAAAGATTTTATTAATATAAGGATTATGATATACAAAACTTCTATCCTAAACAATTTATTATTATTATAATTTAAACCATTTTTTTACATAAAAATTGTTTACATTTTTTTTACATAAAAATTTATAAACAATTTTAAAGTGCACAATTATATATGTTACTTTTGTTCATAAACACAATGGAAAATACATAATATAAAAATTAATTAAAAAATTTTACTCACTTATAACACAAAAGAGAAACTGGTAAAATTAAACAAGTAAATTTACTTGTCTTTAGTCATCACTATATCGACATTTACATCAACTTTTCAATAAATAAAAAATGACTATTTGTAAAAGATAGAAGTTCAATTCCCTTATTGAAGAAAAGGACAATGACGATTGATAAGTATTACTTTAATAAAGTTTCAAATATGAAAATTTTAATATAACATAAACAAATTTAAATACTTCATTTTTATTAAATATGAAAATTTTAATATAATATAAACAAATTTAAGTACTTCATTTCCCTTTATATTCTCTAAAGCGGACTAGTGATGGAGAGGCATTGTTGTAATAAAGTTTTAAATATGGAGATTTTAATATAATATAAATAATTTTAAATAAAATAAAAAGAAGAATCATAAAAGTATATAAAATATATAAAAAATTATTATTTTTTTAATTGTTTGAAGTTGGAGAAAACAATTAGTGATTTGACAAAGAGTTAAATATGTTTATCTTTCAAATCTCATGATTAACCAAATGCAATATCTACTTCATTCACTGGTTTTGAATATATAATGTTTAAAAAAATAAGTTTTTTAATCTATTAAATTTACTTTTATTATTTTTAACTTTTTTAATTAAAAAAACACATAAAAAGCAAGTTGTCTTTACATTTATTCGTTATAATTTGAGAAGAAACTGGATAATTAAAAAGCTGTAAATTAAAAAGCAAAAAATAAAATACATAAAAGGTAATGAGAGCTTTACACGTGGAAAACCCTCCCATGTGTATGAGGCCCATAATTATTTAGGAAAAACATAAAAATAAAATGAGTGAATAAAGAGATTTTAATGGCCTCCACCACCAAGCAATTTAAGAGACCCGCTCACCACAATTTCTAACTTTTTTCTAAGTCTATTTTTTTATCATGAATCTTGACCAAGGAATTTCGCCATAATTATTTAAAAAAATATAAAAATGAAATGAAAATGAATAGAGAAGACAACATAACTTTGCAACGTGGCACTAACCCCCGACTAGGGGAGGTATTATTATCGCATGGGGTCTCAGAGGTCCCGAGTGGCGATAATCGCTGCGTGCTAGTGATGGTCGTTGACATAATGTCAGAGACAATCGAAGGATAATGACGTGGCTAGCCAGGTAACAAGCAATCCCTGATAGATCGTGTTCACGGAATGGTAGGCATGTTCGACGGGATGTGGCAGGCTAAGGCACCGACAATCATATCGTTTGTCATCTCCTCCTCGGCGACATCTTCGTGTTACGTCCACATGGTTCTAAGGTAGTGTTGGTCGTTTCCTCATAGTTCTAAGGGAGTTAGATAATGAAATAGTGTCTTTGTCTAATGTAGATGAAGCAAAGTTATTGGAGCCAATTGTATTCCCATCCATGATAGACCCTTCAAATAATTCCTCAAATACCTCAAATAGTTGGACATAGGTTTTAGGGGGTGGCGTGAGGTAGGTTGTTGGCCACGGAAGAAGCTCCCAATTTTTTTTTATTATGTTCATAGCTATATTTTTATATGCATACCATGTAGTTTTCATAGTTTTAAAAACCAGCCGGTTTGAACCGGTAACCGGCCAAACCGGCTGGTCAGATGGTCCAGCGGTCGAAACCGGCCAAGCAACCCGGTTGAAGAGGGCATTTCGCCTGTTTTTGCAAAAAACCGGACCTAACCGGCCGGTTATGTGCTAACCTCCTACGCAGACCCACACACGGCCGCAGTTAAGCTTTAGGGATGATTTGTTTATAAGGGGGGGGGTTCATTTAGCTACTATTTCCCTATGCGGACCCACGCACGGCCAGAAATGGGTTTTAGGGCTGATGTGGAGGTAAGGGAAGCATTGACATTTCATGGTAATGTTAAAAATTTAAGTAAAAGGATGAAAATGAAAAATAAAGGAAATGTCACTTTTACTTTAATGTCACTTTTTTCATTTAGCTACTATTTCGCTATGCGGACCCACGCACGGCCAGAAATGGGTTTTAGAGCTGATATGGAGGTAAGGGAAGCATTGACATTTCATGGTAATGTTAAATTCTTGAAGTAAAAGTGACATTTCCTTTCTTTTTCATTTTCATCCTTTTACTTAAATTTTTAACATTACCATGAAATGACTCAGGATGTTTAAGAGTGGTTTCGACCTCATTGGATTTCATATGGAGAAACTAGAATTTTAGGTTTCACTCAAAGTTCAGCAGACTTAATGGTTTTCAGGGTTTCATGGTTTGGGAATTTGCAATGTTTCCATTTGATTCTATCATGTGTAAGGGAATGATATTGGCATTTGATCAAGAGCATGAAGTCCTTTAAGAACCTTGATGTACCCTTCAATCAAAGGAAAACAACTAGTTAGGCATGCTAATCTTTTTCTACCGCATTTTAAGGTTGTGGAGATGAACTCTTCACTCAAACCAAAATCATTGGTTAGGCATGGTAAAAATTTTCAATTTCTATCATGTTATAAGGTTGAGCAATCCAAGTCTGAAGACTTTGAGCTAGATGATGTTTATGTATCTCTTGTTGATGATCCCATTTCTAGTAGCGATGAATCAATGATGAGTTTCATGAGAGACCATGTTGCT
The DNA here is from genome assembly GCA_034641835.2 of Pinus albicaulis. NCBI lineage: Eukaryota > Viridiplantae > Streptophyta > Pinopsida > Pinales > Pinaceae > Pinus > Pinus albicaulis. Next base: position 526,482,036 of record CM076576.1, on the reverse strand, counting down.
CAGTGATTTGTAGTTTTGATGTCTATTTTTGCTACTACTACTACTACTAAAGTTGTAGAGGAGTGTTAGGAGTCCTCAAACTTTGAGCCATATTATTTATGTAGCTCATGTTGATGATCCCTTGTCTAGTAGTGGTGATAATTTTGATCATGATGAGGAGTGATTATGTTGTTGATCACTAATATGTAGTCTTGTATTAGGCCAATGGGCTCATAGCTTGTAGCATTGTTTTTGGACTTTATGGGCCATTTGGAGCCTCATTTCTTATGTATTTTTCGATGATATGTATTGCACTCGGTGCCATTTTGATATATTCACCTTTGCATGGTATATAAATGAGAAAACTTTGCATATTTTGTCTCTATTGGCTTGGAATCATAGTTGCAAATCTTAAAAATAGTTTTTTTTATTAAAAAAATAATTATTTAATGTATTTTTTTTTAAACCGGTTCATTGAGATCTGACCGCTCCCGGTTAGACCGGTTCTGGTTAGAAACCCGGTTCATTAGGTCCACCGGTCCGGTCACCAGTTCCAGTTTTTAAAACTATGGTAGTTTTACAAGTTAATAATTTATTTTAAGCAAAGCATATAGTTGCAGTTTGGAAAAAGGGTTATAACATGTATATAAAATTTAGATTATGATTTAAAGGATGTAAATTGTTTATATATATATATATATATATATATATATATATATATATATATATATATATATACATATTTGGGTGTTTCAATGGACTTTCAAACAACAAGGCTTGAAGCCATTACAAGAACATACTTATTATGAGCTCAACATGGTGGGTTGGTTGCAGGCGTTATGGATAATCTTTCAAACTTCGAGATTATCTCTTCAGTTCCGAGTGAAAATTCTCTTTTAGACTTTTTCGAAGTCTCAGTCATCCAACTCCAAACTAAACTCTTTACTGTTTAGTTCCCTTCTGCCTTTAATTCAATTTTGTCTGAATATAACAACCTCTTATTAACGCACGGAACCCAAAAGGCATTCAACTTTAACTTATATCATATCGCATCCAGAAGTTCCTTTAATTCATGCACATCTATTTATGCATCAGATTTTCCATAGATTGGACGGTTAAGATCACTAGATCTCAAAACTCTGTTTCAATAAAAATTCAGGTCCGTTTGAAATGTTAAACCCTGAGGAGCTTGATATGCGATAACCTTCGGATCATAAATCAATGACTGCGATATCTCTTTGACTCCTTACGCACTACAATGATCCCATTTTCTTCAACACCGCTAGATTTGACATTCCTGGGAAGCTTTTCCTTAATATTGCGAAAGGCAACTGATGGATCAAGCGACTAACAAAATTCTAATTGTTGCAGGTAACAAAGGTTTCTATGAAAGCTTATGGGATTTCAATGTTTCCACAATTCACTGGAATTTGCAATAGCTTGATATTGAAAAATACACGGACCAAAATTTACAGAGAAAAATCAAACATATGTCGTAAGGAATCTCATGCATGCTTTTATCGTTGAAACAAGCCCAGTTTACAATACGCTTACATATAATTTAACATACAGAGAAATCAATTAAACCGAGTTCAAACTGGAATCAAACAAACTCAGTAAAATTTTGAAGGAAAATGAACCTCTGGGATTTGACAATTACACATACATTTACAAAGGTACAGAGGAAATGCAATTTTCTTCTATTCAATTATCTTTCCATCCAAATCCCCCCTCGATACATTGGAACTTACATACATATACTGTTGCGCAACCATTCAAATCCGATTCAAAGGTTCGGATTGTCTAATTTTGAGCTAAAATCCTTCTACCTGATATTCTCCCTAAAAATATCAACTAAACTAAATACATTGAATCAATTACAAGAAATCCAAATCCCTAAATAATAGTTTAGAATCCTATCTACTAAAACTGTAAATTGCCAGCTAAAGGAACCCACTCCTTTGCTTGTAAATTTTTTGCTTTTATTTTTGGAATAAAATTGAAGTCTTTTATCTCGAAGCCTCATGCTCCTGCATCAGACTCCTGAGGACAAAAATTTTCATGGGCTCCTGTCCATGAGTTTCCCTACAGAACTGCCCAATTTATGTAACATGGTTTCTGTCATCCAAGTAATCTCTGCAATTGGTTGATCTTTCCACTTGACCAAATACCAAAATACTCTCGTCCTATTGTCTTCTTAGACAATCTTTTGTCTAAAATCTTCTCTGGTTGCAATGTCTTTGTTGTGGGTAACTATTTCAACCAATCAATCCCTTCTTTGCCTTTAATTGTATCATCTATGTCTCTGCCTTCATACATGTACAAATCAGCAACATTGAAAATTGGAGATATTCCAATGTGAGGGGGTAATTCAATTTCATATGCATTTGCAGAAAATTTTCTCAATACTTTGCATGGTCCAATTTTCTTGAATTTCAACTTGTTATATGCTCTTTTTGGAAATATTTCCTTCCTCAAGTGTGATAGAACCAAATCTCCAACCTCAAAGTTAACTTCCCTCTTCTTCAAATCTGCTCTGCTTTTGTACTTGATGTTGCTATCCTGTAACTTCTGTTTTACCTGGTCATGTATTGCTTGAATTTCTGAAGAAAAATCTTCTCCTTTAGCACTTCTCATCTCTTCTTTTCCCAAATTTCTTAGTTCATACACTCCTCTTGGGTGCATTCCATAAACTATATGGAATGGACTCTACCCTGTACTCCTGTTAGGAGAGTCATTATAAGCATATTCAGCCTGTGCCAAAATTTGATCCCACTGTTTAGGATGTTCATCTGCAAGGCTTCTCAAAAGATTACCCAAGCTTTTGTTCACCACCTCAGTTTTTCCATCAGTCTGAGGTTGATAAGCTGAGCTGAAACTTAGTTTAGTACCAAGATTTTTCCACAATGTCCTCCAAAAATGACCAACAAATCTGATGTCCCTATCAGAGACAATGATTTTAGGTAACCCATGCAACCTTACAATCTCTTTGAAAAATAAATTAGCAACATGAGTAGCATCACTGGTTTTATAACATGGAATAAAATGTGCCATTTTAGAAAATCTGTCAACTACAACATAAATTGCATCATTCCCTCTCTATGTTTTAGGTAAACCCAAAACAAAATCCATACTGACAATATCCCAAGGTTTATCTAGAATAGGTAATGGAACATACAAACCTGTGTTTTGACTCTTTCCTTTTGCATACTGACAAACTTTACTATTTCGCACATACTTCTTCACTTCAGATCTCATCTTTGGCCAAACATAAAAATGACTTAGTTGTTCATAAGTCTTGTCTGCACCAAAGTGTCCACCAAGTCCACCACTATGTTTCTCCTTAATTAAATTTTCTCTCATAGAAAAATTTGGTATGCACAACTGATTTATTTTAAATAACAAACCTTCTTGCAAGAAAAAGTACAACCACTTACTTCTGTCCAAAAAACCAAGATTATTGCATGCTTCAAATGCCTCTTTAAAATCAAAATCTGTCTTATACAATTCTTTAAGAAAATCAAACCCCAACACTTGAATTTGACTTTCTTGAACTAAAATTCTTTTTCTACTTAAGGCATCTACTACTTTGTTTGCTTGGCCATTTATATGTTTCAATACAAAATTGAAACTTTGAAGATATTCTACCCATTTTGCATGTTTCTAATTTAGTTTTGGCTGCTGCATAATGTACTGCAATGCATGATTGTCTTAATAAAGCACAAACTCTTTAGACATAAAGTAATGTCTCCACTTCTTTAATGACTGCACAAGCGGCATAAAATTCCTTGTCATAAGAAGAATGTTTCCTTCTTGTCTCATTAAGTTTTTCACTGAAATAAACTACAGGTCTGTCCTCTTGACTTAACACAGCTCCAATAGCTTCTCCACTGGTATCACATTTCACTTGAAAAGGTTTGTTAAAATCAGGCAAAATTAAGATGGGATTTTCTATTATCTTTCGTTTCAACAACTAGAAATTTTTCTCTGCTTCATCAGTCCATCTAAATGGTTGTTTTTCCTTATTTATAGTGTCAATAATAGGAGCATTGATCTTACTAAAATTCCTTATGAATTTTCTATAAAAACTAACAAGACCATGGAAACTCCTTCCCTCAAAAACACTCTTAGGTGAAGGCCATTCTGTGATTGCCTTTATCTTTTCTGGATCCATTTTCAATCCATCAGCAGAAACAATAGAGACTAGATATATCAACTCTTCCTTCATGAATGAACACTTTTTTAAATTTACCGTCAATGTTTCCTAATGAAACTTCCTTAAGACATAATTCAGACGTCTCATGTGTTCTTCTTTAGATTTGTTGTAAATTAATATATCATCCAGATATACTATTACAAAATTACCAATAAATTCTTTCAGTACTTCATTCATAAGCCTCATAAATGTACTAGGAGAATTTGATAATCCAAACGACATTACCATCCATTCATACAATCCTTCATTTGTTTTAAAGGCTGTCTTCCATTCATCTCCTTCCCTTATCCTAATTTGATGATAGCCACTCTTTAAATCCAATTTTGTAAAATATCTTGCCCCACTTAAACAATCCATCAAATCTTTAATTCTAGGTAAAGGAAATATATGCCTGATTTTTATTTTGTTGATTTATCTTGAGTCAGTGCACATTCTCCAGCCTCCATTTTTTTTGGACTTAACACTATTGGCACTGCACAAGGACTCAAACTCTCTTTGATCAATTCTTTATCTAACAGTTCCTGCACCTGCTTCCTGGTTTCTTCATTTTTTGTGGGAGTCATCTTGTATGCTTCTTTATTTGGAAAATTTTCTCTTGGAATCAAATCTATATGATGGCTAATCTTTCTAATAGGTGGTAATTCATCAGGAAAATCATCTACAATGATATTACAGTAATTTTCCAGCATCTCTTGAATTTCAATTGGTAAATCAGAAATTTTAGTGGAAGTAATTACTACCTTGGGTTTGCAAATTAATGCAAAGTTTACCTCATCATCTTCAATCCGTTGCACGTATTCTTTTCCACTTACTAATAGAGCTTTCATATCAGATCTTCTTGATGCATCTTCTTCTTCTATAGGCAACAATGTATGATTGACACCATCTTTACAAAACTTGTATGTGTTCTTTTTCTCATCATGTATAGCTCCTCTGTCATACTGCCAAGGTCTACCCAGCAATATGTGACATACGTCCATAGGCATCACATCACACATAATTTTGTCTTTGTAGCTGCCCAACTGGAATTCCACTTCACACTGTTCATTCACTAACAGTTGATTTCCTTTCTGAAGCCATGACACCTTGTAGGGTGTTGGATGTTTCTTTGTCTTCAATTTCAATTTCTCCACCACTTTTGTAGAGACCAAATTATCAATGCTGCCACTATCAATTACCATTTGACACCATTTTCCTTGAAATTTGCACACACTTCTAAACAAATTCTTTCTCTGTTTTGGTTCAACAACTTCCTTTATTGGTTTTAATAGAACTTTGTTCACTACCAAAGATTCTCATTTCTCTGGTATATTCTCTGCTTCGGGCACCTTTTCTACTTCCTCTTCACTCTCAGCAACAATTACATTTCTCTGATTTTTCCCCACATTCTCTAGACATTCATAAGCTCTTTGTACCAACTTATTACATCTATAACATCTGATTTCTCTTCCTCTGCCTCTGCCTCCTCTTCCTCTAGAAAGACTCCTTCTTCCACTTGCATCACCTTCTATGGGTGTATGCTGACTTGAGCTATAGCTAGCTCCTTCTCTAGGTGTTGTAGATCTTCCTCTACCACCATGACTTCCTCTTCCTCTAAAAGTACCTCTACCTCTAGCAGATTGCTTCCTCATGAGTTTTTCTTCAGCCTTCAAGGCCATCTGATAAGCCTCTTCCACTTTTTTAGGAGACAACAGACTTATCTCATCTTGTATCTCCATTATGAGATCATTAATATATCGTGCAATATTCTCTGTTGTATCTTGAATTTTCCTTGCTCTTATGCTCACTTTGTAAAATTCCTTTGTATATTATTTTACTGTCAATGACCTCTGTCTAAGATTCTACATCTGTCTAAATAATGAAAGTTGATAATCAATTGGCAAAAAATTACCTCTCAACTTTGCCACCATCCCGTTCCAATTTTTTATTGGTTTCTTACCAAGTCTCCTTCTTTCTGCCTGCACTCCATCCCACCAAAGTGTTGCATGTCCTTTCAATTTTGTGACAGCAAATTTCACTCCTTTTCCTTCTTCCATTTCTTCATAATCAAAGAAATTATCCATTTCATTAACCAAATCTATCAACTCCTCTGGGTTTAAGCCTCCTGTAAAAAACTGAAAATTCAAGTTTGGGTTTAGATGTAGATCCCAACACTGATTTAAAAAATATCATTTCAGGAGTAACTTCTGTAGGTTCCCCCTCTTCTACAGATTCAACTTCAAGCTCTCTGACATCTCCAGCATATGCATCTCTTTGATTTCCCATTTCCACTACTTCTAATCTATCTTTCATCTGTTGCATAACTTCCAACACTTCAGCATTTGCAACTGGTCTTCCTCTTCTGTGACCAGCACCACCTCCTCTTCCAACTCTGTAAGCCATGTTGGATTTCTTTTCCTGGTCTTTGAGATCTTTCTCAGTGTCTAAAGGCTACTCTGATACCACTAATGGTGGGTTGGTTGCAGGCGTTATGGATAATCTTTCAAACTTCAAGATTACCTCTTCAGTTCTAAGTGAAAAATATCTTTTAGACTTCTTGGAAGTCTTAGTCATCCAACTCCAAACTAAACTCTTTACTGTTTAGTTCCCATCTGCCTTTAATTCAATTTTGTCGAAATATAAAAACCTTTTATTAACGCACGAAACCCAAAATGCATTCAACTTTAACTTATAACATATCGCATCCAAAAATTCCTTTAATTCATGCGCATATATTTTTGTGATATCCGTCAGATTTCCCACATATTGAACGGTTACGATCACCAGATCTCAAAACTCTGTTTCAATAAAAATTCGGGTCCTTTTGAAATGTTAAACCTTGAGCAGCTTGATATGTGATAACCGTCGGATCATAAATCAATGACTTTGATATATCTTTGACTCCTTACGCACTACAATAATCCCATTTTCTTCAACACCACTAGATTTGACATTCTTGGGAATTTTTTCCTTAATATTGTGAAAGGCAACTGATGGATCAAGAGACTAATAGAATTCTGATTGTTGCAGGTAACAAAGGTTTTTGCGAAGGCTTATGGGATTTCGATGTCTCCACAATTCACTCGAATTTTCAATAGCTTGATATTGAAAAATACACGGACCAAAATTTACAGAGAAAAATCAAACATATGTCGTAAGGAATCTCACGCATGCTTTTATCGCCGAAACAAGGCCAGTTTACAATACGCTCACATATAATTTAACATACAGAGAAATCAATTAAACCGATTTCAAACTGGAATCAAACAAAATCAGTAATATTTTGAAGGAAAATTAACCTCTGGGATTTGACAATTACACATACATTTACAAAGGTATAGAGGAAATGCAATTTTCTTCTATTCAATTATCTTTCCATCCAAATGCCCCCTCAATACATTCAAACTTACATACATATATTGTTTCACAACCATTCAGATCTGATTCAAAGGTTCATATTGTCTAATTTTGAGCTAAAATCCTTCTACCCGATATTCTCCCTAAAAATATCAACTAAACTAAATACATTGATTCAATTACAAGAAATCCAAATCCCTAAATAATAGTTCAGAATCCTATCTACTAAAACTGTAAATTGCTAGCTAAAGGAACCCACTCCTTTGCTTGTAAACTTTTTTTGTATTTTTGAAATAAAATTGAAGTCTTTTATCTTGAAGCCTCATGCTCTTGCATCACAACATGTCCCATGTAAGAATTTAATTTAGGTGAGGAGGTTAATAACATTTTTCCCGATCACCTAACTGCCAACCTACATTCAATTGACAATAAAAAATTGTATTTAAATACACGACTCATTCTTGTAGTGTTTACAAATGACAATAGTGATGGAAAATTGTTTAAATTTTCTTTATTTTAATATTTCTAATATTGTTTTCTATCAAATGAATTAATAACAACAAACCAAAAATTGTATGGGGAATATTAACAATGATCATAATGATGATTAAATTTAATTAAGACTAATATAGATCCAACTTAACCATGGATGTAACAAGAGCCTAGAAGGATGAAAACTCTTGAGGTGAAAACATTTTTTTAGAGTGCAAAACTTGAATAAGAAGTTTACAGCTCGACAAATTTGATCCCCTGGAAACTTGATATATATGTAATTAAGATTAATCTATATTAGTTATATTGATAGATCCGTAGTTAAGATTGATCTCTATTGGTTATATTGATAGACCTGTAATTAAGATTGATCTCTTTTGGTTATATATATATATATCTATATATATATATATATATATATATATATATATATATATATATATATATATATATATATATATATATATATATATATATATATCATTTTTCACTGTTTAAATTGTATTTTTGAATGTATAAAATGGATTCAACATCTTCAAAATCTACTTGGGAACTTGGATTGTGTACACCACACAACTTAAAATTTCATTGCCAACACATCTTTGCTATAATTCAAACAAAATTGACCAAAAAATATACTTAAAAAAGGATCATAATGTAAAATAGTGAGATTACTTAAAATGTTTTAACCATAGAAATTTAGTTTTTTCAATTGCTTTAGAGAGAGCGAGAGATATTTTACTTGAAATATTATATTTATGAACTTTATTATCCATATTAAAATGCTTTTATTTATGTCTACAAGGTCTTGGATATACGGTGATCGAGTGTTTTTTTTAGGCACTCCTTGATGTGAATTGATTAGTTCAATTCCCCGATCTGATTCAAGTGATATAGTAGACATGTTGAAGATGTAGTCCTACCAAGATTATTTTTTTAATGATTTTATTTATGACTCACTTTGATTTTTTTATTGTTAATAATATTTTTTTAATTATATATATATATATATATATATATATATATATATTTTATATTAAGAATTAAATTAATTACATATATCCCTCTTATTACTTTTAATAGGAAGTAATTGAATTTACTCTTAATTAATCTTTCTCTTTACGCATTGAAATTTTTTATGATGTCTGCGGGTGGTTGCACAATTAGAAAAAACAATATTGGCAACCCCTTTTGTATCCAAGTTATCCATTACTCCCCACACGTAACTAGCAATAAACCTATAGGGGGCTACGATATGTCCTCCTACCTGTAGTTTGGGTCACAACAAGGGGATTTGAACCTGGGTCTTTCGAGTTTCAACGATTTCACATTTCTCGGATTAACCAATTGAGCTACCCCCTGGAACATAGGGGACAACTTTTTTATTTAAAGAATATTATTTTTATTGTAAAATACGCACATTTCAAATCAAGGTTTAGCATAGATAAAATCACACATCTCCCACGAGTTGTAAAATGATCCTCTTAGCTCAACTAAATTTGATTTATGGTTTTAAGGCTTATGTGTTTATCATCCATTGTAAAATTCTCCGGATTATCCACAATATCGAAAAACATTGGTCGACGTTTCAAATCCCAACAAGGATCCATCTTGCCCTGAATATGGATCCTCGTTGCGATTCGAAACGTCGACTAATGTTTTTTGACACTGTGGATAATCTGGATAATTTTACAATAAATTTGATTTATTAGATTGTATAAATTTAAATTAATTAATTTTATTTATCCAATTAATCTATAAACTTAAATTAAATAATTTGACTTATCAAGTTGTTTTTATAATTGAATAATTTGGGAAGAAAATTCTAAGTTCTCTTTGATTTTTATGTGTTAAAAAGACGTCAAATTTGATTTTATTATAAATGGACTAAAAATTAAATCTATTGTCTTTACAATAAGAGTAATTAAAAGAAAAGTACTTTTTATTCTCCACATTATTCGTTTTATAGGATAAATCAGCCACGCCAAAATGTTGTATGTCTTGTCAACTACCTTATCTTAGTTTGAAGTTCATGAGAATTCATTCTTATTTTTATAGTTTTTTTTTCATTAAATAAATATAATGGAAAAAAAAAATTTGTTTTTAACTTGGTGTTAATGATTTCTTTGTAATACATCAACTCTTATTTCAGTTCTCCCTATCAATCCACATTATAATAGCATGTATATCTTTGATAATGTCTACTCCATTATTACTTAATGGTTTAATCAAAACATTACAAATAAGCATTTAATCATAACCTTACTTTCAATATGTAAAAACAAACTATAACTTATATAGATACTATTGATAACAACAACCAAAAAAAAAACATAACATTAAAACCATTAATAATATTATGTAAAAAAAATGCAACCTCCACTAAAAACCATTCGATAAAAATATTAAATATGATTAAGTTCACATAACTTGTAAAAGTTTATAAAAGTGTTAAAGTTATAACCATAAGTCCGAGTTGCTTGATATGTGCATGTGCGTCCTATGTAATATTCTGAATACGAAATAGACAGTAATATAAAGCAACATAAACACATAACTATGGAAAATAGAGAGACATCATTAAAAAAATGCAAATATGGAGAAACGCTGAGCCATTTTATTATAATCTGAAAGATAACAATGGGTACAAAGGTGATCAAAATGATGGCACCTTGGCTTGCTCTATGAAAGCTGGGAATACTCTCATAATCACTCAAGGAATGGTTTCTCTCTCTATGACTGCGTAACCCCTGATGTTGTTGTTGTTGCTACTACCGAAACTGCTACTGCTGCTGGAATGGAGCTATTGTTTGGGGCTATTCCCCTGCTAAATCTCCATCCCCAACACTACCTCCTCTAAGAAATGTGTGATCTCTCCTCGAGACTGTGCCATCAAACAAGTGTGTAATCCATGACTGTGATGCTATGGCTCCCACCTAAAAATCAATGGATAAAACTCCTCACCCGAGCAAGCACTCGAAGTTCCCTGAGGCTGAGGTTGGGATCTCTGCTCGGAGGCACTTGCGTGTTGACCAACACTTGCAGACTTCACTAAATAGTGTAAGTGTGCTCAATGTCAAAAGACACAAATCAAAAGATGCATAGTCGAATGAATGAATGAGGAGACTCTTCCTCTCTTTATGCTTGGAGAGATTTTCTCGCACCTAGGTCCCCACCAAAACTACGATGTCCCTCTTGGCCACGTTTTCCCTCTCTCTTTGCGCTGTCATAGGACCACGCTACCCACGCTGCCACTTCAACCCCTATGCCCTATGCTGTCAAATAATAATGTGCTCAAGTGACTTTAGGGAATTTTTGTCTTCCAAGTGTAGGCTAAGTGTCTTCTTACCCACTTTATTAATTGGCTTATCTTTATAAAAGAAAACTGGCCAAAAATTAATATTTCCAACTAGTTGTTGCTAATTGGGAATATTACAGTCCTCGCTGCCAAAAAATTTCTTGTCCTCAAGCAACTGCAAGGATGGATGCTGCAAAATATTCTCACTCTCCCAAGTGGCATCCTCATCTGGTAAGTTCCTCCACCTCACCAAATACTCCCTTACCATCCTTCCCCACAGCTCCCTCACCCCGGTATCTATGATGGCTTCGGGATGTAACACCAAATGCCCCTCATCATCTATTGGTGGAAGCTCCTTGGTTGCAGTCACCTACTTCCCTAATGCCTTTTTCAAGCAGGATACATGGAATATGTTATGGATCCTGCTACCTATGGGTAACTCCAGCTCATATGGAACCTTCCCAGTCCTGTGTATCACACTGTATGGTCCATAGAAGTAGGGCTTGATATTTTTGGCCCCTTTCTGGTTCAACGTGGACTATCGGTATCGCTGAAGCCGTAGGTAGATCAAGTCCCTTACCTCAAACTGCCTCTCAACCTGTCTTCTGTCAGCATATAGTTTTTGTTGGTTTTTATATGTAGCTAAGTTGTCCTTAAGAGCCCGGAGTATATACTAACTCTCTTGGATCCATTATTTGGCCCTGGGGGCCTTACTAGCACCAACATCACGTTATAAAAATACAAAGCATGATATCCATATAAAGCATAAAATGGAGACATACCAATGGACATTTGGAAAGTAGTGTTGTAGTAGTACTATCCCAAGCGCAACCAACGTAACCATGCCGTCTGCTGCCCTGTAACATAGTTCCACAAGTAACCTTCTAGCCACTTGTTCACTATCTCAGTCTGCCCATCCATCTGAGGGTGATAACTGGTGCTCAGAGTCAACTCTGTACCTGCCAAATGAAAGAGCTCCTGCCAAAAGCCGCCCATGAAACGGTTGTCCCGGTCACTAACAATGGTCTTTCAGAGACCATGCAACCTAAAAACATCCCTGAAAAACAACTCTGCCACCTGTGTTGTTATGTACCTTGCTGATATAGCAAAGAAGTGTGCGTACTTTGTTAGCCGATCAATGACTACAAAGATACAATCCTTGCCTTGCACCGTGAAAAACCCTGTGATGAAATCCATCGAAATGCTCTCCCATTTCCCCTCTGGAATGGGAAGTGGTTGTAGTAATCCCACTGGATGGCTCATCTCCCCCTTGTTCCGCTGACATACTTCACACTCCCTGACATGCCGGAGTACGTCCTATTTGAGGCCCTTCCAAGTGAACCTCTCCCTGATGGCCCTGTAGATTTTGGTGAACCCCTGGTGGCCTAATAGTGGTGAATCATGTGAGGCACATAGAACCTTCTCCTTGAGCTGAGAACTCCCAGTCAAGAAGATCCAATCCCTGAAATATATTACCTCAACCATCACCGTGTATCTGTCATCTATGACCTGTCCATCCAAGATCTCGCAGGCAAAACGGTCTTTGGAGTACTCCACCAATAACTGATCCCTCTAATCCATGTCTAAACTCATCAGAGACAACGCTCCCGATCTGCATGAAATATCATCGGCCACCACGTTGTTCTTCCCCTTGACATACTCGATGTCAAAATTGTATGCCTGGATCTTGCTGACCCACTTCTACAACCCCTCCTGCAATTTATTCTGCTCTAAAAAGAACCGAAGGCTGTTGTGGTCAATCTTCACCCAGAATCTATTCCCCTCCAAGTACTGGTGAAAATTGGCCAGTGCATGCATGATAGCCATGATTTCCTTGTCGTATATGGTATACAACCTCTCATGCGGAAATAGCTTCCTTCTCTCGAAAGCTATGGGGTGGCCCCCCTGCATCAAGACTGCACCTACCCCATCTTCGGATGCATCACACTCAAGGACAAAAGGTTGTGTTAAATCCGGCAACACCAAAACTGGGTAGCTTCTCATCACCTCCTTGAGCCTATCAAAATCGCTTTGTGTTGTGTCCATCCAACTAAATTCCCCCTTCTTGGTAAGATCTGTGAGGGGTACAGCAAGTTGGGAAAATCCTTTGACAAACTTCTGGTAGTAGGTGAAAATGCCTACAAATCCCCAAAGTTCAGTCACGTTCTTCGACTTTGGCCAATCCCGGATGGCTCGTATCTTCTCCTTGTGGACTCTCACTCCCTCCACACCAATGATATTCCCCAAATAAAGCATCTTCGACAACCCAAATTTTCACTTGGAGAGCTTAACATAGAAATGATGCTCCTCCAGTATGTGCAGTATAGCCTCAATGTGTTGTAGGTGGTCCTCATGTTGAACCCTTAGTTAAACAGAGCGGGGGGGTTGAATAGTTTAATTCCTCTTGACGTACTTTTAAAACTTTCCTTTAAAATTATTTACACCTCCATTTCATGATCAAATTATTAAATAATGAAACCACAATATTAATAAGTGATCAGCAAGTATTAAGCAGATTTAAATACAGAATATCAACACATAATCATCATACATATGGACAACAGATATAAGTGGAAACCCATAAGGGAGAAAACCACATCTTATTATTGTTGTGATGCAAAGGCAAGCTCAAACTCCCCCTCACCGTTGATTTTATGTAGGCTCCAACCTACAGGAGGCTACTACCTCAATTATGCATGCTACACCGTGCAAGGAAGCTCCAACTCCCATCTATTTTCTGTAGGCTACAACCCACAAGAGTCTCTGACCTTAGCCAGCTACAACTGGACATATATCAAGCTACAACCTGAAATGGAAGCGCCAACTCGCACTACAATAAAATAATATGCAGATTTACCTAGATATCAGCTCTGTGTTTCTCCTTCTTCACTGTTGTCCTTCCAGCCTTCATATCTGCTCTAAATCATCTCTGGATCTTCACAACTTCTCTATCTACTCATTCTTCTTCTTCCACTCTCTAACCTTCTTATGCATATGAAAATAACATCATTTATAGAGATCACCTCATAGCTGTTTTCATTCCATATGGGAATATGAGATGAACAGGTATGACTCTTTGCCTTCCACCTTCTTATTTTCTCGCTCAGCATATTCAGGATGTTACAATACTATGTACTCATTTCAGTATGACATTGGAGTTTTTGTTTGCCTATGGAGACTTTCCTTTGCATCCCATACAATGAAAATAATTAATTCATTTACATTTACAATTACAACAAATATATTTCACCCAACCCTTTCATCTCTTTGCTCGTTGTGCATTTGTCTTTTCTACTACTGTCAGAGTCGCTTCGGTTCCTACTATTATATTCAACATAGTTCTGCATAACTGTCATTTTGGCCTAACTTGACCCAGCTGTTGTGTTTCCAACAGTGCCACCATATTCTCCTATTTCTCGACTCTGCCTCTTTTTCTCGTGCCCACAGTGTTCAAGCTTCACCGCTCTTCTAAACACTCGATTCTACTCTTTTCTCTGTGTCAGGTCCTTACCCGAGAATTTCTACTCACGTTCATACTTTCTTTCATTATCAAGGCAGAACTGCTTTACTCTCTACACGTAGTGTCGGGTCTTATTCTACCCAAGTCCTTCTGTCGTGTTCAACCTTTTCTTCATAAACTGTCGTTGCCGCCTCAACCACTATTCTACATGAGTGTCGGGTCTTATTACTTACCCGAGTCTTTTCTTGCCTTCAAACTTTCCTTTTTGTACACCTGAGTCAACTCTCTATTTAGCTCTACTTCTTTGTAAACAGGCGTATCCACAGAGAACCCTAGATCTAAAATGTATTACAATGGAACTTCTGAATGAAATCGCATCCAACCTCCCTTATCGCATTTTGGCGTTTTCGGTGTGTTTCTACGTTATATTCAGCTCTTCCATTCTCTGATGCGATTTCTTAACAAAAAGAGGCCTTGCATCCGGATTTGAAATCCGATGCAATTTAATTCTGAAACTACATCGCATCCACTTTCTATCGCATTTCGGTATTTCAATCGTTCTTTGCTATATGGCTCCTTTTCTCTCCGATGCGATTTACAAAGGGAAAATCCATACTCCCGAAAATTAAATCTCTTAAATAATAGCTCTGAGCTGCATCACATCTAGCCCCTTTATCACACTTTGGCAAGTCGGCCTTTCAACATGGTTTGTGAGTGCCACTCTTATGAGCTTTGGGATCTGCTATATGTGATTGGGTCTCACAGCCAGACTTCAATTCCTTTATATTTTAGCTTTGAACTTTATCGCATCTGCTTCATTATAGCACTTCACACTTCGGCGTTCCAACATGATTATTGAGTGCTTATCCTCTTGAGCTTGCGAGTTGCGATATTTGATTGGGTCCCACAGGGGGTGCCACGTCACTGCCATGACATCTGCCACGTCATCTTCTGTACTTCGCAATTCGCAATTTCGCATCTCAATATCCATTGCTCTTGCTTCTGATTTGCGATCTAATTTCCGCTGATGCGATCATCACCGTTGATCTGCCCAGATCTACGGTCCTCGTTGTTGTTTTCAATTCAATTGTATTTCTACTCCGCTTATCTTACGATGAATCATATCTTTCCATTTCTTGCCTTTGTTGTTGCGATCTAATCGTGACCATCCAATCACCTCACTTGGAATTCTTCAAATACTTCTCTGCCTTAGTCTATTTTCTGTTTGTTTACGTTGTCCTGCTCTGTGACACCAATTCCTCCATGCTACTCCTTCTGAGCTTGTTACGTTTTCTTCAACGTGATTCTCTCCTAAGCTTTATACTGTTGCCGCTCTACAACACCAGTTCCTCCATGCTGCTCCTCCCTGAGCTTTATTCAGTTTCTAAGTGCGTTGATCTCTCCTGAGCTTGTTTTGCTACCTTTGCTCCTTTTCTTCCTTAACTAATTCTCTGTTGCCTCTGCCTTTTTTTTGTTGCCTTTTTTGTTTAGCTGCATTCATTGCCTCTGCTATATTTTTTGCCTCTCTACATTCGCTACCTCTCTGCTTTCTTACTGCATTATTACTCCTCTTCTTCTTTGCCTTCTTGCTGGTTCTTCTCTGCTCCTTTGCCTTAGTGATAGTTTAGGTGCTTCTCCTTTGTGATCCTTTGCCATCAATGACAATATTTCCAACAGTCTCCCCCTTTGGCATTGATGGCAACACATCCACCAATACTCCAATACTTCCTGCAGGACTTCCTCCCCCTTTCATTCTGAAAGGTGTGTTTCGTCCTCTGCTTTCTTTTTAGAAGAGCCTTTCTTCTTCTGCTTAATTTTCCTCCCCCTTTGACATCAATGGCAAAGGGTTGGATATTTCCTAGTGTGGTTTCTATATTTTCATAATACTTTGATCTTGAGGACCTGTTCCATGCACCGCTCCTTTGCTCTAGCTCTTTTGTGACAATTTTTATTGACTTCTCCCCCTGGAATGATGCTTTCTTATCTGATACAGACTATCACTTGTCTACTGCACTGATCCTGTTATTTGTATGCAACCTTTATATATATATATATATATATTGATTTATGATCATATCATAGAGTAACATCTGCAGACACTACTCCTAGTTTGTCTCTTAGATATTCGAATGGTTCTTTAGCAAGAGGTTTTGTGAATATGTCTACTGTATGTTCCTTTGTTGGTACATATTCCAACTTCACTAATTTATGTGCTACTTGTTCTCTAAGGAAGTGGTACTTTAAGTACAGGATTTTTTGATATACTTATTGCACTAGTATTGTCACATTTGATAGATATAGGTTCATCAATGCTTACCTTCATGTCTTGGAGAGTTTGTTTCATCCACATTACTTGTGTGCAACATGCTGCTACTACTATGTATTCTGCTTCTGTTGTAGATAGAGAGATAGAAGTTTGCTTCTTGCTTAGCCATGCCACCAGACTTTTTCCCAAATAAAATGCACCTCCACTTGTGCTTTTCCTGTCATCCACACAGCTGGCCCAATCTGCATCTGTGTATGTTGTCAATGTGAAGATTTTTCCTTTTGGATACCATAGGCCATAATGTGAATTTCCTTGTAGATATCTAAATATTCTCTTGATTGCAAGTAAGTGATTTTGTTTTGGTGTTGCTTGATATCTTGCCACGAGTCCTACTGCGAACATAATGTCTAGTCTAGAAGCAGTTAGGTATAGCAGACTTCCTATCATGGATTTGTAAAGTTTTTGATCTACATCTGTTGATCCATCATTAATACATAGTTTGCATCCAGTGATCATGGGAGTTGACACCGGTTTGTAGTCTTCCATTTGAAATCTTTTCAACATTTCTCTTAAGTATTTTTCTTGCGAAATGAATATTGCTGTGTTCTTTTGTTGAATTTGAAGTCCTAAATAGAAGGTGAGCTCTCCAATCATTGACATCTCAAATTTTGATTTCATTTCTTCAGCAAATCCTTTTGCTAACTCATCTTTGTTTCTACCAAACATGATGTCATCTACATACACTACTACAATTAAGAGTTCATTTTCATTAGCCTTTATGTACAAATTTCTATCTACTCCTCCTTTCTTGAACCCTTGTTTTTGCAAGTATTTGTCCAGCCTTGAATACCATGCACGAGGAGCTTGTTTCAGACCATATAAGGCTTTCTTTAATTTACACACATAGTCATGTTTATCTGTTAATGAGAATCCTTCAGGTTGTTCGATGTAGACTTCTTCCTCTAGATCTCCATTCAGAAAGGCAGACTTCACATCCATTTGATATACCTTGAAATCATGATAGCATGCAAAGGCAAAAAACATTTTGATTGCTTCCATTCTCGCTACAGGGGCAAAGGTTTCATCATAATCAATTCCTTCAATTTGAGAGTATCCCTTGCATACAAGTCTGGCTTTATTTCTGATTACCTGCCCTTGTTCATTCATCTTATTCTTGAATATCCATTTTGTGCCAATGACCTTTTTCCCAGTGGGTCTTGGAATTAATTCCTAGGTATTGTTCTTCTCAATTTGGTCTAGTTCTTCATTCATAGCATTTACCCAGTTTTTGTCTTTGCTGGCTTCTTCGAACTTCTTTGGCTCTATTTGAGATAGCATGGCTAGGTATACTTCTTTTGTCTGTTCAGCAAGCTGTCTTCTTGTCTGGACTCCCACACTCTTGTCCCCAATGATTTGATCTTCTGGATGGTTCTTTTGAGTGTGTCTTGAGGGACCTTTTGAGTTTAATTCAGTGTCTTCTAATTTTTTGCTATGTTCATCATTATCTTGGTTTTCAACTTCATGATCATCTGGAGGATTGGCTCAGCTTGTGCTTCTTGTTCTGTTTGGTAGATCTTCGTCAAATCTTACATCAATTCTTTCCACAATTTTGTGCAGTCTTTTGTTGTAGCACTTGTAACCCTTACTCTTGTATGCATGTCCTAAAAATATTTCTTCATCAGCTCTTGCATCAAACTTCCCCATTTTTTCATCATTATTTTTTATGAAACACTTTCTTCCAAAGACTCTAAAGTGCTTGATTAATGTTGGTTTAGCATGCCATAATTCTTAAGGTGTCTTGTCACAATTTGGTCTTAGATGAGCTTTGTTAAGAATGTGAACAGTTGTGTGTACTGCTTCTGCCCAGTAGGTTTGGGGAATGTTACTTTCTTGCATCATGGCTCTGGCAATATGTTGTACTGACTTGTTTTTCCTCTCTGCCACTCCATTCTGTTGAGGTGTACCTGCAATTGTAAACTGTTGTTTTATCCCATGTTCATTGCATAAAGCTGAAAAATCATAGTCTGTGAATTCACCTCCTCTATCTTATCTGATGCACTTTAGCTTGCATCTTGTTTGATTTTCTGCCAATGCCTTGAATATATTGAATTTCTCAAGTGCTTCATATTTCTATTTGAGAAATTCCACCCATGCCAATCTGGTAAAATCATCTATTATCAACATGAAATAAGATTCTCCACCTGGTGCATTAGTTCTTTAAGGTCCACACAGGTCCATGTGTACAAGCTAAAGTGGCCTACTTGTAGATATTTTATCTTTGGTCTTGAAATATGTGCGGGTCTGCTTGCCCAGTTGGAAGGATTTACATATGGTATTTGGAGGCTTCTTTATTGCAAGCATATCTCTGACTGCATTATTCTTGCTCAGACTGATGATGTGGTCAAAGTTTAGGTGTCCAAATATTCTATGCCATAACCATGATTCGTCAAGTTTGCTTATGTGGCACGCTTCATTCTCTTCTTTCACTATATAGACATTAATTTCTATTCGAACACGTTTGATCAAGGTCTTTCCTGTGGTGCTAAATCTTACTTCACAATCTTGGGCTCTAAAAAGGACCTCACAACCTTTATCACACATTTGAATGACACTTAGCAGATTGGCTTTTAGCCCATCCACAAATAGTACATCTTGAGCCTCTCCTCTTCCATTGTTCATATTGACTGAGCCTTTTCCTTTGATTTTCCCTGCATTATCATTGCCGAATGTCACATTTCCAGATTTATTTTCATCAAAGGTTACAAACTTGCTTTGATCTCCAGTCATATGATTTGAGCATCCACTATCCATATACCATTGGTTTTTCTAATCTTGAGCTATTAGAGCCAGGTCACACTTATTCAGCTTCTTTTTCCACTTTCATGCGGCTATTTGTTTGGTACCTTTCCTGAGAAGATGGACCACAGTCTTTGAGAGGACGTTCGTGAGACTTGTGCCCGATTTGATGGCAGACAAAACATTTGATTATATTTATGAATGGATTATGTATAGTACGAGTGAATTCTCCATTGTTCATAAATATCCTTTAGTTTTCATACTTCAGTCTTTGTCCATACATTTTTCATTCCACGGCTTTATGACCGAACCCCTTACAATAAAAACAATACCCATGGAAACGATTAGTGTACCTGGTGAAAGGTAGTCATATCCATTTTTTTGCTTGAGGTAGTATTTTCCTTTTCTGCATCCTTTGTTGGGACTCGATTTTCTTTGTCTGATAGTATGTTGCAATATGTCCAAGTTTGTGGTAGAAAAAACAAGTGATATTTCTCATAGGAGGAAAGAATCTCTTTTGACAGCTTCCGAATTTATTCAATTTATATTCAGGATTGTAAGAGCATTTTTCAGCTGACTGTTTCTTCATTTCATTCTATGTCATTTGAGGTTTCTGCTTGTTTCTGTTTACTTCATTGCAGGTCATGTTCTTGCTCGCTTCTACTTCTGTAGGAAAATTTTGAGTTGCTTCATTATCCTTTACAACTTTTACAAAAATGATATTCTGGTTATCTTCTCCCTTGGACTTACTTGTTTCTCATTCATAGCCTATCCCGGTCTTTATGAGAGGAGATATTTGAGCATTTAGTATGTTATCCAACTGTTCAAAGCTTTTCATTTGTGGAGTGTTCATTGATAACTCCCTTTGGGAATTTTCTAATTTCTTTCTCAGGGATACCACTTCTTCTTCCAATTTCTCTTGCTTCTGAATTTTATCCTTAATTTTCTTTAGTAGAGTGTCTTCTACCTTCTTAGCTTCTTCAAGTTCTACTTTCAACTGAATGAGGTCTTCCGAATTTGGTTCTTCTTTTAAATATTTCAGGAGAATGTCTTTCTGTTTTCTGTACTTGAGTTTAAGTCTGTCTATTTCTTCCAGGGCACTTATTAGCTCCCCCTCAAGATCTACCTCACCTTCTTCCTCATCTTCTAGAGGGAATCCTTTAGACTCTTCCTTGGCCATTAATAAAAATTTAGAGGTTCCTTCTTCATTTGAGGATTCATTTGTACTTTCAGATGCACTACTATCTTCCTGAGCATAAAACGATTTTCTATTGAATCTCTTCCCTTTATGCCAGTTATTTGTTTTTGTTTTCTCTGTCTCTTATGTCTGATTCTTTGATTTCTTATGAGGACACTTTGATGCATAGTGTCCAAATCTTCCATAGTTAAAGCATTTAAATGGAAGTTTACCTTTATACTTGCCAGAGCCTCTATCCATTCTTCTGCCAAAATTGGCCTCTTCTTCATCAGAGCAGGAGCATGTATCTTCCTTTTCTTCTTTGCTCTTCTCTACCTTGAAGGCTGCCTCCCTCATATTTGACTTCCTATGTGGAAGTCTCATCTCATAGGTTGTTAATTTTCCAAGTAATTGGTTCATGGTCAATGTTTCCCAGTCAGCTGTTTCTTCTAAGGCAGAAACCTTGGGGTTAAACCTGGATGGTAAAGACCTCAATGTATTTTGTACAATTACACTTTCTCTAATGGTTTCTCCTAGAGCTTTCATGTTATTCACAATTTCTGCAACCCTTAAGAAGAAGTTGGCAACATCTTCTTCTTCATTCATTGTTATATTTTCAAACTGAGCTCTATAGACTTGCAGTGTGGCCATCTTCACCTTTTTATCTCCCTCATGGATACCTTATAAAGTATCCCATATTTCTTTGGCAGTCTTGTTGTGCATTACTTTGATAAATTATGCCTCACATAGACCACTTAGGAGTGCATTCATGGCTTTTGCATTAGCTATAAAATCTTGTTTGGCTTCCTTATTTGTGTCAGAATCCTTTGGGGCATATCCTAATTCCAAAGAAGCCCAAACTTCTATTCCTAGAGATATTATGTACGTCCTCATTCTTATTTTCCAGAAGGCATAGTTTGTGCGAGTAAACAAAGGGGCTTTATTTGTTGAGCATCCTTCTAGACTAGCCATCTTGCGGACCAAGGATCTCCTTCTAGTTGTTAAACTTATACAAAAGGAACCTGGCTCTGATACATATTGTCGAACCCTTAGTTAAACTGAGAGGGGGGGGGTGAATTAGTTTAATAAATTCATGGTCTTTTAAAACTTTCCTTTGAACTTATTTACACCTCCATTTCATGATCAAATTATTAAATAATGAAACCACAATCTTAATAACTGAGCAGCAAGTATTAAGCAGATTTAAATACAGAATATCAACACATAATCATTATACATATGGACAACATATATAAGTGGAAACCCATAAGGGAGAAAACCACATCTTATTATTGTTGTGATGCAAAGGCAAGCTCCAACTTCCTCTCACCACTGATTTTTTGTAGGCTCCAACCTACAAGAGGCTACTACCTCAATTCTGCACGCTACACCGTGTAAGGAAGCTCCAACTCCCATCTGTTTTCTATAGGCTACAACCCATAGGAGGCTCCTACCTCAGCCAGCTAAAACTGGACATCTATCAAGCTACAACTTGAAATGGAAGCGCCAAATACCTCACACTACAATAAAATCATATGCAGATTTACCTGGATATTAGCTTTGTGTTTCTCCTTCTTCACTGTTGTCCTTCCAGCCTTCATATATGCTCTAAATCATCTCTGGATCTTCACAACTTCTCTATTTTCTCCTTCTTCTTCTTCCACTCTCTAACCTTCTTATGCATATGACAATAACATCATTTATAGAGATCACCTCATAGTTGTTTGCATTCCATATGGGAATATGAGATGAACAGGTATGACTCTTTGCCTTCCACCTTCTTATTTTCTCGCTCAGCATATTCAGGATGTTACAATACTATGTACTCATTTCAATATGACATTGGAGTTTTTCTTTGCCTATGGAGACTTGCCTTTGCATCACATACAATGAAAATAATTAATTCATTTACATTTACAGTTACAACAAATATATTTCACCCAACCCTTTCATCTCTTTGCTCATTGTGCATTTGTCTTTTCTGCTGCTGTCAGAGTCGTTTCGGCTCCTACTATTATATTCAACACAATTTTGCATAACTGTCATTTTGGCCTAACTTGACCCAGCTGTTGTGTTTCCAATAGTGCCACCATATTATCCTATTTCCCTACTTTGCCTCTTTTTCTCGTGGCCACAGTGTTCAACCTTAACCACTCTTCTAAACACTTGATTCTGCCCTTTTCTCTCTGTCGGGTCCTTACCCGAGCCTTTCTACTTGTGTTCATACTTTCTTTCATTATCAAGGCGGAACTGCTTTACTCTCTACACGTAGTGTCGGGTCTTATTCTACTCGAATCCTTTTGTCGTGTTCAACATTTTCTTCATAAAATTTCATTGTCGCATCAACCACTATTCTGCACGAGTGTCGGGTCTTATTACTTACCCGAGTCTTTTCTTGCATTCAAGCATTCCTTTTTGTACACCTGAGTCAACTCTCTATTTAGCTTTACTTCTTTGTAAACAGGCGTATCCACAGAGAACCCTGGATATGAAATGTATTACAATGGAACTTCTGAATGAAATCACATCCGACCTCCTTTATCGCATTTCAGCATTTTTGGCGTGGTCTACGTTATATTTAGCTCTTCCATTCTCCGATGCGATTTCTTAAAAAAATAAGGCCTTACATCCGGATTTGAAATCCTATGCAATTTAATTATGAAACTACATCGCATCCACTTTCTATCGCATTTTGGTACTTCAATCATTCTTTGCTATATGGCTCCTTTGCTCTCCAATGCGATTTACAAAGGGAATATCCATACTCCTGAACTTTAAATCTCTTAAATAATAGCTCTAAGCTGCATCGCATCCAGCCCCCTTATCGCACTTTTGAAATTCATCCTTTCAACATGGTTTATGAGTGCTATCTCTTCTAAGCTTTTTGATCTGCGATATGCGATTGGGTCCCACAGCCAGACTTCAATTCCTTTAGATTTTAGCTTTGAACTTTATCGCATCTTCATTATCGCACTTTGCACTTTGGCATTCCAACGTGATTCTTTAGTGCTTATCCTCTTGAGCTTGTGAGTTGCGATATCTGATTGGGTCCCACAGGGGGTGCCACGTCACTGCCATGACATCTACCACGTCATCTTCTGTAATTCGCAGTTTGCAATTTCGCATCGACATATTAGCTATCGCATCGCAATATCGGATATCACAATTGATCTTGATTCTGATTTGTGATCTAATTTCTGTCGATGCGATCATCACCATTGATCTACCTAGATCTATGGTCCTCATTGTTGTTTGCAATTCAATTGTATTTCTGCCCCGCTTATCTTACGATGAATCATATGCGTCTATTTCTTGCCTCTGTTGTTGCTATCTAATCATGACTGTCTAATCACCTCACTTGGAATTCTTCAAAGACTTATCTGCCTTAGTCTATTTTCCATTTGTTTACATTGTCCTGCTCTGTGACACTGGTTCCTCCATGCTACTCCTTCTGAGCTTGTTCTGTTTTCTTCAACGTGATTCTCTCCTGAGCTTTATACTATTGCTGCTCTGCAACATCGCTTCCTCCATGTTGCTCCTCACTGAGATTTATTCAGTTTCTAAGTGCGTTGATCTCTCTTGAGCTTGTTTTGCTGCCTTTTCTCCTTTTCTTCCTTAACTACTTCTCTGTTGCCTATGCCTTTTTTTTGCTGCCTTTGTTGTTTAGCTGCATTCGCTGCCTCTGCTATATTTTTTGCCTCTCTACATTCGCTGCCTCTCTGCTTTCTTACTTCATTATTACTCCACTTCTTCTTTGCCTTATTGTTGGTTCTTCTCTACTCCTTTGCCTTAGTGATATTTCAGGTGCTGCTCCTTTGTGATCCTTCGCCATCAATGACAATATTTCCAACACCTCCCACGTCCAGCTGTATATCAAGATGTCATCGAAAAATACGAGCACAAACTTCCTCAGTTGACCATGGAAGATGTGGTTCATGCAGGACTTGAAGGTGGTTGGTACATTGGTTAGCCCAAAGGGCATCACTAAAAACTCGAAGTGGTCATAGTGACATTTGAAAGTGCTCTTGGGAACATGTCAGTCCCTCACGCGGATCTGATGGTAACCCGAACTCAGATCAATCTTCAAGAAGAACTTCGATCCCCTTAACTCATCCATAAACTCATCAATCTGTTGGATGGGGTATCGGTTCTTCATGGTCTTCTTGTTGAGAGCCCTATAGTCGATGCATATCCTCAGTTTTCCATCCTTCTTCTTCACTAGTACAATAGAAGAAGAAAACGAGCTACTGCTGGGTCGAATGTGTTCCAACGCTAAGAGCTCATGGATAACTCTCTCAATCTCATCCCTATAGGCTTTAAGATGCCTATAGGGTGTCGTAATCACATCCTGGATGCCCTGATATAGCTGGATGGTGTGCTCAAACCTCCGATCCAGTGGCTGCCCTGGGGCTATATCTCTGAAAACTGTGGTATACTTGTCCAAAATCAACTCCACATCTGGGTGCATGGCCTGCCCTATAGACCCTTCCTCCGAAACACGCAGCTCTACTACCCACTCTATTTCTCCCTTCCAGAAGTCAACCTCCATCCAGTGTGCTGAAACTATATGTGGCGTATAAGTGTGCATGCCCCAAATCATCTCATGTTTCTCGGTCTTCTTGTCTGTCCACTCCATCTCCAAGGTCTCCCAATCTGTAGTGACCTTCCCCAACATGATCAACCACTGCACTCCTAGTATCACATTAGTGTTCAAAATTTCCACCACAAAGAAATGATCCATCAGATTGTAAATCCCCATAGTTACTACCAAAGCTGGCACATACCTGGCACAAGCATGGTTCTGGCACCTGGTACCAGTACTAAAAACCCATCAAATCTCTCTGTCGGTATGCTCCTCCTCTCTACCAATTGTGCATCAATAAAATTGCGGGTAGCTCCACTGTCCATTAATACTGAAACACGTTATACTTACACAGTACCCTGGACACACTCTGTCAAGTATTTGGGAAACCTTCACAAAAGAAGCAAGGACTCCCCTAGTAGGTGCAAACGTTTCCCCTCCTGCTCCTAATGGTGGAGGTGATGGATGATCCCCTCTCTGTAATACACCATTGCCTCCTTCCTCCATCTCCTCATATGCATCATCTTCCCCATCATTGTCAGAGAAGACCTCCATGTAGTGTGCCTTACTAGCGGCACAACAATGTCCCGGTGCCCACGACTCTTGGCATGTGAAGCATAGCTTCTTCCATCTCAGGTCTCTCCCGGTCTCATCATCCAAAGACCCCCTGCCTTGGTTTTCCTTCGAATGTGGAACCCTCATGTCCTTCCCCTTCGACTGAAATGTCAGTCTCTGGGGATAAAGAGCTCTGGTCCTCGGCAGGGCATCCTGCAAATCCCTACTCCTCCCAACTGCATCGTGAAGTATAGCCGGCCTCATAGATATAACTAACCCTTGGAGAGGTTCTTCCAACCCATCAATGAACATGTATATCATCTGGGCCGAAGACAAGTCGGGTACTATCACGGAGAGTCTCAAAAACTCAGAAATGTAGGTTTCTAGGCTCCAGGTCTGTTTGAGCTTGGTTAGCTCAAAAAATTTATCCTCTGGATCCCTCTAATCAAACCACTCTACCAATATCTGTGTAAACTTTTCATAAGTTGTCACCGCTGAGTGACCCAGCATGGTCATCCCGTGGAACCACCAATCATGGGCCTCTCCCTATAGGTGTAGCGTTGCCAACTTGATGGCCTCTCCCTCTGCCATCTGATTAAGCTGGAAATAGATATCCAACTTCTCCACTCAAACCTTTACCGAGTAGTTTGAGGATCCATCAAATGTTGGCAGGAAAAATCTGCCCATTGTACGTTGTACATCCCCGTCCTATGTGTACCTGCCCCCTCTATTCTAGTTGAGGGGCCTGTTGTCCTTCTTGAGTTGAAAAAAATCATGGAAAGAGAGGGCCCCTCCAAAATTTTGCCTGTGGGACTGATACTTGGCAAAATAATCCCCCATATGAATCGGCTGCGGTTCCTGAGATGCTCCTGCCCTCGTTCCTGTAGTTAGAAATGTGGGCATCATGGAACATGGGGGAGTAGCTATGAGCTGCTCCCGCAGATGGTGGGAAGTGTTGGACCTTTATTCGATGTAAAAACCCCTTGGGGTTTCACTCTGTATCTAGTCTGCGATAAACTTCTGCCCCATCTATTCTATTCTCTTTGACACCTCCTGCACAGATTTTAGGAGGATTTCCCTGAACTCCCTCCCTTCATCTTTCTCACCTTCCGTCGTTCCTCCCTCCTCTGTGTCCAAAACCGGAATGCAGTCTCTCTCCCCAAAAGTGGTCTCAAGCCTACGCTCTTGTTCCTTTTACTTCCTTCCCCGGAAATTGATATATAGTTTTCCTGCTGGTGTCATAGAAAATCTACTCCACAGGCTGAGCCAAGTCTATGAGCTCTAATACCACTATAATATTTTGAATAGGAAATAGACAGTGACATAAAGCAACATAAACACATAACTACGACAAATAGAGAGGCATCATAAAAACACTACAAATATGGAGAAACGCCGAGCCATTTTATTATAATCTGAAAGATATCAATCGGTACAAAGGTGATCAAAATGATGGCACCTTGGCTTGCTCTAGGCAATATTGGAATACTCTCAGAATCACTCAAGGAAGGGTTGCTCTCTCTAAGACTACGTAGCCCCTGATGTTGTTGCTGCCGCTACTACTGGAATTGTCCTGTTATTGGAATGGAGCTATTGTTTGGGGTTTTTCCCCTGCTAAATGTCCAACCCCGATACTACCTCCTCTAAGAACTCTGTGATCTCTCCTTGAGACTTCGCTGTCAAATAGGTGTGTAATCCCTGACTGTGATGCTATGGCTCCCACCTGAAAATAAATGCATGGAACTCCTCACCCGAGCAGGCACTCGAAGTCCCCCGAGGCTGAGGTTTGGATCTCTGCTCGAAGACACCCGCGTGTTGAGCAATACTTGCAGACATCATTAAATAGTGTAAATGTGCTCAATGTTAGAAGACACAAATCAGAAGATGCATAGTCGAATGAATGAATCAGGAGCCTCTTTCTCTCTTTATGCTTGGAGATATTTTCTCGCACCTAGCTCCCTACCATAAGTGTGTTGTCCCTCTTGGCCACGTTGTCCCTCTCTCTCTGCACTGTCATAGGCCCACGCTACCACTTTGACCCCTGTGCCCCACGCTATCAAATAATAATGTGCTCAAGTGACTTTAGGGAAGTTTTATCTCCCAAGTGTAGGATAAGTGTCTTCTTACCCACTTTATTAATTGGCTTATCTTTATAAAAACAAATTGGCCAAAAATTAATATTTCCAATTAGCTGTTGCTAATTGGGAATATTACATCCTACAATCCCCTATAATTTTGGAGGTTAAAATTGCTTGATATGATATATGTGGAGTGCATGTGCTTGTTATAATTCCTTATCATTTTGTGGTCTATGTCATTAATAAATACTTTAAAAAAATTCTTCCATGTTTTTTATATCAAAATAATATTTATAATTTATAATTTTTTATGAATATTTTATTAAAATAATATTTATAATTTATAAATTTTTATGAATATTTTATTAGATAATTCATCGAAATAAATATGATAAAATTCTACTTAAAATCTGAAATATATATTATGAGGAATAATTATAAATTTTTATGAATATTTTATTAGATAATTCATCACAACCACAAAAAATAAAACTATACTTAAGATATGAAATATATATTATGAGGATTAATTTTTCTTTAGATTTCTAATTTTTTTATTATTTTGTTATTCTTATGTTACAATATATGAAATACAAAAAATAGAGAATAGACACAAATACAATCACTCAACCATAATAACACAAGATATGACATGGGAATTTTTTATGGAAGAAAACCCAGCTAGAAGGTCAATTTTCTAAGCTCTCTCTTTCTCTAAATGGAAATGGATTCAAATACAAAGAAGTGAGACTTGTGGCTCATGGGTTGTTGTAGTGCAAATTTTGGGTGAAAAACTTTAGGAGCCATTTTAACAACCCACGATTCACAAGTCTCCTTTCTTTATAAAATGGCTCCTGCACAAAATTTTGCACCCGAAATTTTCCAAACTGGGACCACCAATAAAAATGACCCTTTGACTTGATTCCTCTAAATTTTACACTCTAACAACATTGAGAGATATTATGAATAATACATTGATCTGATATGGATCATACCTCCCCATGTTGGGAGGATTTTGGTCCCCAAGAGATTCTACTTAATGAGGTGAGGAAATTTTTCCTCTACCTTCTCCTGGGTGTACCATTTAGCCTTGCCTAGAAGTTTTCCTTTCAACCCAATCTACCAAAGCTCATGTTACCCCTGTCTTGTATTTTTAGACCTCTTCTTCAAAATTGTACCCATTATCAAATATGCCAGAGTATCTAGTGCCAAATCCTATACATAACGGAATAATTATTCCTCTACTTGATCCAATATTCAAGGCTCATTGAGTTACATATTCACTACATTCACCACCGAGGAAATGTGTGTGTATGGGGGTAGAATAGGTCTATATGCGTTATCTCCCACTTTTTCTAGTATCTCAAAGGGACCATATCACAAAGCATTGATTTTCTTACCAGGACCATGTAGCCTCTTGTTATTCAACAATAACCATACTATGCTCCCACCTTAAATGAATTCTTTATTCTATGCTGATTATGCTTGGCCTTGTATTTTTCTTGTGACTTCTACAGTGTCTCTTGTACCTATAGATGGATTTTCCTTATCTTCTCAAAAATATTTTCTACCCTTAAGGCATCCCCTATAATATCCTTCCTCACTCCTCCTTGCCTCCCATCTACAATATCCAAAGGTTATGGTGGCAAATATCGAAAACAAGCTTCAAATGGGGATGTACCAGCAAAAGTATAGACTTATTTTTTATAAGAGTGTTGTACATATACAATATTTTCATCCAAATTTTGGATGCTTATGACTGTAACCCCTCAAAAGTTATCGAATTCTTGTTGACTACTTATATTTTCCCATATATTTGTGGATAGAATGTTGTGGGCCTCTAACTTGTTTTCCATATTGTCCCACAATGTAGCCCAACATGTGCTAAGATATCTTGTGTCCTAGTCGAAAATGATGCTCCTTGATATCCCAAAGTGCATCCAGACTTATCCAAAGAAATTTTCACTACTTCTTTCCCATCGATGGTACTTTTAGAGGGAAAATTAGAACACACATATTTCTAAACATTTAAACTACCATTAATACATAGTTACGTTCCTCCCTTATATGTGTATGTGCTTCTTATCATCCCTTATGATTTTGGAGGTCAAAATCGCTTGATATGATATATGTAAAGTGCATGTGCTTGTTATTATTCTCTATAATTTTGGTGGTCTATGTCATTGATTAATACTAAAAATCATTTTCTTGCATTTTCTTCGTATCACAACAACATCTATGATCCATAAGTTGTTGTGGATATTCCATTGGACAATCTGTCATAACGTATTTGATAAAAAATTATTTAAAATCCGAAATCTATATTATGAGGGTTAATTTTTCCTTATAATTTCGGATTTGTTTAATAATGTGTTAGGCTTATGTTATAATAAATCAAATACAAAAAATAGAGACAAACACAAATACAATCACTCAACCATAATAGTACACGATATGACTTGGGAAACCATTATGGGAGAAAAATTAACTAGAAGTTCAAGTTGTTATGCTTTATCTTTCTCCGAGTGTAAATGGATGCAAGTACAAAGCAGTGAGACCTATGGCACATGGGGTGCTATAGCGCAGAAAACCTCTATGTTTTCTCTCTCTCTAGCCGCCCTTAGCTACTCTTCTCAATTATGGAACAAAATGTATTCAAATAGTATACAACCCCCTTTCCTCCTTGTGGCCCAGTTATAACACATCCCAATATCCTACTAGTCGAGACCATAAAAATTACTCATTTAAGGCCTTAAAATGGCTCCTAAAGTTTTTCAGCCAAAATTTTCCAAAAATGACACTCCAAGTTGATTCCTCCAAATTTTCCACTTTAAAAACATGGATATGGATAGTGAATAATATGTTGACTTGATGTGGATCATACCTCCCCAATTTCAGAGGATTGTGGTCCCCAATATCTTCTACTTAATGAGGTGGGGCCACTTTCCCTCTACATTGTCCTAAGTGTACCATTTAGCCTTGCTTGGATACTATCATTTCAAGCCAATCTACCAAAGCTTATGTTTCCTATGTCTTGTAGTTCTATATCTCGTTTGCAAAATTGTATCATATGTCAAATCTACCTAAGCATTTGCTACCAAATTGTAATATTCCCAATTAGTAGCAACTGATTGGAAATATTAAATTTTGGCCAGTTTATTTTTATAAATTTAAGTCAGTTAATAAAGTGGGTGAGAAGACACTCAACCTACAATTACGAAATAAATATTCCCTAAAGTCACTTGAGCACATTATTTTTTGATAGCGTGGGGCCCAGGGGTCAAAGTGGCAGCATGAGGTAAGTGGCATCCTGGGGCCCAAGGGTCGAAGTGGAAGCATGAGGGAAGTGGCAGCATGGGCAGTGTGGGCCCATGATAGCACGGAGAGAGAGGGAAAACTTGGCCTAGAGGGACAGTGCAGTTTCGGTGGGGCCTAGGTGAGAGCAAGGCTCTCCAAGCATAAAGAGAGGAAGAGGCTCCTCATTAAGGTATTGGATTATGCATCTATGTTTTGTCTCTTGACATTGAGCATGATTTTTTTATTGAGAAAATTCTGTACGTGTTTTTCAGCACACTGGGTGTCTCCGAGCAGAGATCCCAACCTCAGCCCCGGGGGACTTCAAGTGCCTACTTGGGTGAGGAGTTCTATCCATTGATTTTCAGGTGGGAGTCACAAAATTTTCAGCTAGGGATTACGCACGTGTTTGGACAGGATTACGCACTTGTTTGGACAACGCAGTATTGAGGAGAGATCACACAGTTCTTGGAGGAGTTAGTGTCGGGGTGGAGATTTATCAGGGGATTCAGCCTAGAATAGTGAGAAGGGTGTTAGAAAATTATATATTATAGAGCAATGGAACAAATAAAATATATTTGAAAACAAAAACAAAAGAAACACATAAAACCAGAGAGACACAGATATACGTGGTTCACCCAGTTTGGGCTACGTCCACCCCGAACAACCAATCCTTCCTTTCTATTATCCAGCAAAATGAAGAGACACAACCTACAGTAGATTCGTTGTAATATCCTATGTTCTCTCTCACAATCTCCCTATCTGTTTCTCTCTCTAAGAATACACATACATTACACAGCCGCAATATAATACCCTCATACAAAGCAAGGGGTTTCCTTCTAGGGAAAAAAACCCTAAACTAAACATAACTTCTACCATCAGATCATTCGCATAATGAATGACCTAGATTGACTAGATATTAAAATATATTTATAAGGCAATTTTACATATGTTTTTAGCTTTGGGGGCGTTCCCCCCCCCCCCCCCAAGACCCCCCAGGCATTGTTTAATTATGGGCGGCATTGCTGCCCCATTAAGGTACAAAGGTCCAACGTTGTGATACAAAATAAACAAGATAATCAGGCTCCACACCCAACAAAGGGGTCATCCCTTAGCTATTCCTTCATCTTGGTAGAGGAGGAGGCCACCATTTGCAGAGATACATTCAGGGCCAACGTATTCCACTCAGATAGTGTTATTCCTCAAGGGAGGTGATTTTCCAAGGTCATCCATTCCGGAAACCCTTTCTGGGCTTTCTTGGGTATTAGGAGGAGAGCTCATGCCCAGAGTCTCATATTTTGCTAAGGAGGGGAACAACCCCAAAGAGCCATCCTATTACAGCAGTAGAAGCATTCCAACAACAGTAGCAGCAACAGTTGGGAGATAATGTAGTCACTGATAGAGCAGCCATTTCGAGAGTATTTCTGAGAGTATTTCCAGCTTGTTGTGTGCAGGCCAAGCTGCCATAATTATGATCACCTTTGTACTCATTGTATATTTCAGTATATAATAAAATGGCTCAACATTCTCCATATTTTGCATTATGTATGGGATGTCTCTCTATTTTCTATAGTTTCGTGTTTATCTTGCTTTATATTGTTGTTTATTTCTACTCATAATATTACAGTGGTATCAGAGCTCAAAGACTTGGCTTAGCCTGTGGAGAAGATTGTCTATGACACTAGCAGGAAAACCATATATCGCTTCCCAGGCAAGGAAGTACAAGGACCAAAAGCATAGGCTTGAGACCACTTTTGGAGAGGGAGACTGCATTTCGGTTTTGGACACAGATGAGGAAGGGTCCATTGCAGGTGAGAAAGATGAAGGAAGGGAGTTTGGGGAACTCCTCCTAAAATATGTGTAGGAGCTATCGAGGAGAATCGAAGAGATGGGGCAGAAGTTTACCGCAGACTAGAGATAGCATGAAACCCCAAGGGGTTTTCACATCAGAGAAGGATCCGACACTTCCCACCAGTTGCAGGAGAAGCTCATAGCTACTCCCCCACGTTCCACAATGCCCACATTTCTAGCCACAGGCATGAGAGCAGGAGCATCTCAGGAACAAGAGTCAGTTCATATAGGGGATTATTTTGCCAAGTATCAGTCCTATGGGCAAGAGTTTGGCGAGGCTCTCTATTTCCATGATTTTGTTCAACTCAAGAAGGACAACAAGCCCCGTAACCAGAATAGAGGGGGAATATACACATAGGATGGGAATGTATAGCA
Organism: Pinus albicaulis; assembly: GCA_034641835.2. Lineage (NCBI taxonomy): Eukaryota > Viridiplantae > Streptophyta > Pinopsida > Pinales > Pinaceae > Pinus > Pinus albicaulis. The sequence continues at coordinate 526,448,281 of CM076576.1, read as the reverse complement.
TACAGTGGGTAGATTTTTCTTGCCAACATTTGATGGATCCTCCAAATGTTTGGCAAAGGCATGGGTGGAGAAGCTAGATATCTATTTCCAGCTTAATCAGATAACAGAGGGAGAGCCATCAAGGTGGCAGCACTGCACCTAGAGGGAGAGGACCATGATTGGTGGTTCCATGGGATGGCCACGCTAGGTCACTCAGCAGTGATGGCATATGCAGATTTTACATGGAAATTGGTAGAGCGGTTTGATCAGAGGGATCTGGAGGAGCACTTTGTTGAGCTCACCAAGCTCAAACAAACCGAGAGCCCGGACACCTACATTTCCGAGTTTTTGAGACTCTCTGTGATGGTACCCAACTTGTCTTCGATCAGGATGATATACATGTTGATTGATGGGTTGGCAGAACCTCTACGGGGGTTAGTTAAATCTATGAGGCCGACCACACTTCACGATGCAGTAGGGAGGACCAGGGATTTGCAGGATGCCCTGCCCAGGACCAAAGCTCCTTTCCCCCAGAGACCGACATTTTAGCTGAAGGGGAAGGACACGAGGGTTTCACCTTCGAAGGGAACCAAGGTTGGGGGCCTTTGGATGATGACACCCAGAGAGACCTGAGACAAAAGAAGCTATGCTTCACATTCCAGGAGTCGTGGGCACCAGGCCATCGTTGTGCCACTGGGAAGGCACACTACATAGAGGTCTTCTCCAATAGTGACGGGGAAGAGGATGCATATGAGGAGATGGAGGAAGGAGGCAGCGGTGTAGTATAGAGAGGGTATCATCCACCACCTCTACCACCAGGAGTAGGAGGGGCAACGTTTGCACCTACTAGGGGAGTCCTTGCTTCTTTGCGAGGGGTTCCCAAATACTTGAAACTGTGTGTCTGGGGTACTGTATAGGGACAACATGTTTCAGTATTAGTGGAGAGTGGGGCTACCCACAATTTTATTGATGCACAGTTGGTAGAGTGGAGGAGCATATCGATAGAGATCTTTGATGGGTTTTCAGTACTGGTACTAGGTGCCAGAACCATGCAGTGTGCCAACCTTGGCAGTGAATATGGGGACTTGCACTCTGATGAATAATTTCTTTGTGGTGGAAATTCTGGACACCGACGTGATACTAGGAGTGCAGTGGTTGATCATGTTGGGTAAGGTCACTACAGATTGGGACACCTTGGAGATGGAATGGATAGACAAAAATACCATGAAGCATGAGATGATTCGAGGCATGCACACTTATACGCCACAAATAGTTTCAGCACACCGAATGGAGGTTGACTTACAGAAGGGAGAAATAGAGTGGGCAGTAGAGCTACATGTTTCAGAGGCAGGGTCTATAGGGAAAGCCGTACACCCAAATGTGTAGTTGATTTTGGACAGGTATGCCACAGTTTTCGGAGATATACCACCAGGGAAACCACCAAAACAAGGGTTTGAGCACACTATTGAGTTGGAGTAGGGCATCCAGGCTATGATTACTACACCCTATAGGCATCCTAAAGCCTACAGGGATGATATTGATAGAGTTATCCATTAGATCTTAGCGTTGGGACACATTCGACCCAACACTAGCCCGTTTGATTCTTCTATTGTACTAGTGAAGAAGAAGGATGGCACACGGAGGATGTGCATCAACTATAGGGCTCTCAACAAGAATACCATGAAGAACTGATACCCCATCCCATGGATTAATGAGTTGATGGATGAGTTGAGGGGATCGAATTTATTCTCGAATATTGATCTGAGATCGGGTTACCATCATATCCGCATGAGGGACCAGGATGTTCCCAAGACTGCTTTCAGATGTCACTATGGCCACAGTTTTGAGTTTCTGGTGATGCCCTTTAGGCTAACCAATGCACCAACCACCTTCCAGTCCTACATGAACCACATCTTCCGTGGTCAACTGAGGAAGTTTGTACTATTATTTTTCGATGACATCTTGATATACAGTCGGACGTGGGAGGAGCACCTACAGCACATTGAAAATGTATTATGCATACTAGAGGAGTAGCATTTCTATGCTAAGATCTCCAAGTGTGAATTTGGATTAACGTAGATGCTCTATTTGGGGCATATCATTGGTGTGGAGGGAGTGGGAGTCCACGAGGAGAAGATTTGGGCCATCCGAGATTGGCCAGAGCTGAAGAACGTGACTGAACTTCGGGGGTTTGTAGGCATCTGCACCTACTACCATACGTTCATCAAGGGATTTTCCAAAATTGTTGCACCCCTCACAGATCTTACGAAGAAGGCAACATTCAGTTGGATGGACATAATGCAGAGGGATTTTGACAAGCTCAAGGAGGTAATGAGTAGTTGTCCAATTTTAGTGTTGACAGATTTCACGCAACCATTTGTCCTTGAGTGTGATGCATATGGAGAGGGGGTAGGCGCAACCTTGATGTAGGGGGGCCACCCCATAGATTTTGAGAGAAGGAATCTATTACCGCATGAGAGGTTGTATCCCATATATGATAAGGAAATGTTGCCTATCATGCATTCACTAACCAATTTTCGGCAGTTTTTGGTGGGGAACAGATCCAGGGTGAGGACTGACCACAACAACCTTCGGTTATTTTTAGAGCAGAATCAGTTGTAAGAGAGGTAGTAGAAGTGGGTTAGCAAGATCCAGGCATACGATTTTGACATCAAGTATTTTAAGGGGAACATTAGGGGAATTTCGAGGTCTAAAATGGGCCTCCTAAGGAAATTATAAAATAATAGTGGAAATAATAAAGTAAGATTTGATGACATCATCAAATTTTAGAGGGAAAAAAGAGAAAACTATTTTTTCAACTCGTATTTTCAACTTATATCCAAAAGTTTTTACTCAAATTTTGAGCGGGAGTACTCGTTGGATGCAAAATTTAATTCCTCATCCAAGGAGTACCCATGTTGCATACTTTTGATGGACCCTGCTACACAAAAAATGAGAAATACATGAAAAACATGATTGCAATCACGTTTTTTCATGCATTTCTCATTTTTCGCATAGCAGGGTCCATCAAAAGTATGCAACATGGGTACTCCTTGGATGAGGAATTAAATTTTTCATCCAAAAAGTACTCTTGCTCGAAATTTGAGTAAAAAATTTGGGAGATAATTTGAAAATACGAGTTGAAAAAGTGGTTTTATTATTTTATTATTTTTTAATATTTTTACCCTTTTACTTAAAAAATGGTGAATCATCCCCCATGGTTGACATCATCATCTTGAATCCTATTGGTTCTTATAAAGTTTATTTTAGTTGTACATTTTTCTTAGGAGGCCAATTTTAGACCTCAAAATTCCCCTAATGGAACAACGTGGTGGCCGATGCTCTCTCACACAAACCGACAACGTTGTCCTTGATGAGTTTAAACACGAATTGGAGGGTTCAGTTGCTGGTGGAGTACTCCAAAGACCATTTTGCCTATGAGAACTTAAATGGACAGGGCACAGATGACAGATACAAGGTGATGGATGAGGTGATATACTTCAGAGATCGAATCGTCTTGACTGGGGGCTCTCAGCTCAAGGAGAAGGTGCTACGTGCCTCACATGACTCACCACTATCAGGCCACCAGGGGTTCACTAAAATCTACAGGGCCATCAGGGAGAGGTTCTCTTGGAAGGGCCTCAAGGAGGACGTACTCCGGCATGTCAGGGAGTGCAAAGTATGTCAACGAAACAAGGGGGAGATGAGCCATCCAGCAAGATTACTACAGCCTCTTTCCATTCCAGAGGGGAAATGGGAATGCATATCGATGGATTTCATCACAGGGTTGCCCGCGGTGTAGGGCAAGGATTGTATCTTTGTAGTCGTTGATTGGCTAACAAAGTACACACACTTCTTTGCTATATCAGCACGACACACAGTAGCTCAGGTGGCGGAGTTGTTTTTCAGGGATGTTTTCAGGTTGCATGGTCTCCCAAAGACCATTATTAGTGATCGGGACAACTGTTTCATCGGCAGTTTTTGGCAGGAACTATTTCATTTGGTGGGTATATAGTTGACTCCGTGCACCAGTGATCACCCTCAGATGGGTGGGAAGATAGAGATAGTGAAAAAGTGGCTGGAAGGCTACTTGCCAAACTATGTTATAGGGTAGTAGAAGGCATGGTTTCGTTGGTTTTGTTGAACCCTTAATTAAACTGAGAGGGGGGGGGTGAATCAGTTTAATACATACATGAACTTTTAAAACTTTCTCTTAAAACTTATTTACACCTTCACTTCATGATCAACTTAATATGTGAACAATCTTTATTAGTGAGCAGCAAGTATCAAACAGATTTGCTAATGTAACAACAGTCTTAATATGTGAGCAACAAGTATTAAGCAGATTAGATAAACCACATCAACACATAGACATCATGCACAGAGACACCAGATATAAGTGGAAACCCATGAAAGGAGAAAACCACATCTTATTATTGTTGTGATGCAAAGGCAAGCTCCAACTCCCTCTCACCACTGATTTTCTGTAGGCACCAACCTACAGGAGGCTCCTACCTCAATTCTGCAAGCTACAACTTTCAAGGAAGCTCCAACTCCCATCAATTTTCTGCAGGCACCAACCTACAGGAGGCTCCAACCTCAGTCAGCTACAACTGACATCTATCAAGCTACAACTTGATAGGGAAGCTCCAACTTCCTCACTCTTTCAAAAGAGAAACAATTGTTGATTTACCTTGGATATCAGCTCTGTCTTGTTCCAATTGCTCTGCTATTCATCTATTCTCATATCTGCCCTGTATCATCTCTGCATCTTCTCAGATTCTCTATTAGCTTCTCCTTCTTCTCTGCTCAGCTCCTCTTTCTTCTCTGCTTCACTGCTTTATTTCTGCATTATTTTTACTCACTCTTTCTCTCCCTTCTCACGCTTTTTCATATCAAGATGATATTTCTTATAGAAATTTCTTGATGACTGTTTGTTTTCCTCTAGGAATTCGAAATGGATGGTCATACCCCTTGGTCTTCTACCTCCTCATTTCTTTATCCAACTCAATTTAAAATCATAATAATATGTACAAAATTTCATGCTACAGTGGGATTTTGTCTTTTCCTTAGGATACTTGCCTTTGCATCACAAACAATAAAAAATAATTACATCATTTACATTTACATTCTTAATTTCATATTTCAATATCACTCAGCTCCTCTTCTAAACTTTGACTTTACTGGATTTTGTCTTTTTCTACTGTTGTTAAGAAACTGTTCTGCATCTTCTTTGTTTACTGTCATCTGCACATTTCACCTGTTTACTGCACTTTTGAATATTTTCCAGATTCCTGTGCTTGAACACCTGTCAAATTTGTTCCTTTGTGTCTCAGCATGCTCTTGATATAACTTAATCATATCATATACTTCCTCTTTCTCCTTGAAGTATATATGGTTTGAATCATAGTTGTATCAATTCGCATCAAACGGAGCTCCATTCCCTTTAAGTTCCGCAGGGGTAGCAAACTCGAGCAGGTATGCATATAATACCGCCTCCAGAATTATAGACTTCTAGTATTGTTATTAAGCCCAAGGAATTAACTTTACCGTCGCCATATAATATTATAACCTGACAGTCTATCTCCGTGTATATGTATTAGGCCCCGTTCACATATTTCATATTTCATATCGCGCCAATTAACCATATACAACTTGTTGGAATGTAATTCCAACTGCCCGAACGAGAGATCAATTCGCAAGCGGCAGCACAGTGAACAGGCGCAGGTTAAACAACGCACAGGTTGATTGGAGATCGACGGAGTGCGGGGGGTTGAAGAGCGCGGAGGTTAACACGGAGGGTACCCCCCGTAGTTGACTGGTCGATCACACGTTGACCACTGATCAACGGCTATGATGAACTGCGGGGCCTCACCCCATTTGATGTGTACGGAGAAATGGGAGCCCTCGTAAACACCACTTTGTGGTGGCTCCACCATGCACCACCGCCAGCACGCCACCAATTCACCACCGCAGCGGGAAAATTCACCAATTCATTTATATATATGACTCCGCCAGGCCCCACAATTCAGTCAAACAACCAATCCACGGAACGCACCGTACCTGGATTAATCTCTGTGCGCTTTTATTAAACCTCGCGCATCTTCGTTTAATGATCTCCATCCGATGCTCCTCCACCAGATCGACGGTTTATATCCATTTCGCTCGGCGTCTTTGGTCGGTGTATAACACGCGAAATTGCAAGTTAAACGGTGGCTTCCAATACCGCCTATGCCACGTGTCACGAAGTCTATGGAATCGCTGCGATTTCTGCAAAACCACCTTACGGTCGAAAGGTGGTGCGGAATTGGGAAATCCGCCTCCGTGAACCCGCTCATGGTTTCAGTCCCCTCATGGTTCCTCCGGTCAAGGTTCCGGTTCTCCTTTATTATTTATATATTTTGTTACGACTATGGTTCCGCCTTTGACTATGGTTCCGCCTCTGACTATGGTTCCGCTCCTATTCACGCTGGTTCTTCGGTGTATGCATATATATATAAACCATATATATATAACGCACCTACCATATATACAATCTCCATGTCAATCGAATACAAGTGCTTTGTTAAAAAATGGCGATAATTTCAAACATAATTCAAACAGTGAATGCTAACTGATTCAAACGCCCGGAATGTTATGTGTAACGCCCCACTGTATAAAAGATTCTCTGAATTTATATATATATATGTACATATTCTTGGAATAACATCTGTGGCTCTACCTCTGCCGCTTCTGTCACTCTGCCTGTGCCTCTACTGCTATGAAAACGGCTCTGTCTCCGTATTTGCTTCCTCTGCTTGTCTCCTTTGCTTCATTCATTTGCTTCTTTTCTTCCATTATCTGTCTTTGTCTCCTTGTAACTATTCTTGTCTCTGCATCTGCTGTCTCCTTTGCCATCAATGACAACATTTCCAATAGTCTCCCCCTTTGGCATTGATGGCAATATATTTTCTCTGTAGTAATGCATTTTCTCTATTTTCCTGCTCTTTCTCCTGTTGCTTGCTCTTCCTCCCCCTTTGACATCAATGGAAAAGGGTTGCTTTTTTCCCTTTGACATCAATTTTTCTCTATTTTCCTGTAGCTTTCTCCTATTGCTTGCTCTTCCTCCTCTCTCTGAGTTATGTTTAGGCCCTCTTCTGCTGACTTTGTACCATGCTGCTTCATAGTGATGTATAAGACTTGTTGTGAGAACACTTTGAGATGTATGATTGAATTTAGCAATTAAAATGTTGAGAGGCTTCAAATGATAATTCACTACTTGTCTTTTATGTTTTAGATTCTTAATATAATGTTTCAGATTCACTACTAATCCTTTTGCTCTGTAATTGACCTTTTGATGCTTGAATAATGCAGATAATTTTAGGATAATAACTTGGTGTTCTTTTGCCTTAATCCTTTGATCTTGAGGACTTGATTCATGTTTTTCTTGCTGGCTATTCTCCCCCTGGAATGATATTTTCGTTTTTTTCTCCCCCTGAAGTTGTGCTTTCTCTTTATATCAGAGAGCAGCATCTGCAGATACTACCCCTAGTTTATCTCTCAAATATTGAAATGGTTCTCTAGCAAGAGGTTTGGTAAATATATCAACTGTCTGCTCTTTTGTTGGTACATATTCTAGCTTTACTATCTTCTGAGCCACTTGTTCTCAGAGGAAATGATACTTGATTGGAATATGTTTAGTTTTTGAGTGAAGTACAGGATTTTTGGATATACTTATAGCACTTGTATTATCACATGTGATTGAAATAGGTTCATCAATGCTTACCTTCATGTCTTGAAGAGTTTGCTTCATCCACATGACTTGTGTACAACATGCTGCTGCTGCTATATATTCTGCTTCAGCTGTAGACAGAGAGATGGATGTTTGTTTCTTGCTTAACCATGCAACTAGGCTTTCTCCTAGATAGAATGCACCTCCACTTGTACTTTTTTTGTCATCCACACAGCTGGCCCAATCTGCATCTGTGTATGCTGTTAAAGTGAAGCTTTTGCCTTTAGGATACCAAAGCCCATACTGTGTAGTTCCTTGTAGATATCTGAATATTCTTTTGACTGCAAGAAGATGATTTTGTTTAGGTGTTGCTTGATATCTAGCCACTAGTCCTACTGCTAGCATGATGTCTGGTCTTGAAGCTGTCAAATACAGTAGGCTTCCTATCATGGATCTGTAGAGTTTTTGGTCTACATCTGCAGACCCATCATCAGTACACAGCTTGCATCCCGTGATCATGGGGGTAGTCACAGGTTTGCAGTCCTCCATTTTGAATCTTTTCAGCATTTCTTTTAAGTATTTTTCTTGAGAGATGAATGTGTCTGTGTTCTTTTGCTGAATTTGCAGTCCCAAGTAGAAACTGAGTTCTCCAATCATAGACATTTCAAACTCTATTTTCATCTCATCAGCAAACCCTTTTGCTAGTTCATCTTTGTTGCTTCCAAACATAATATCATCAACATACACTACAACAATCAGGAGTTCATTTTCATGGGATTTTATATATAGATTGTTGTCTACTCCACCTCTCTTAAAACCTTGTTTTTGCAAATATTTATCCAGCCTTGAGTACCAAGCACGAGGAGCCTGTTTTAGTCCATATAGGGCCTTCTTCAGTTTGCACACATAGTCTTCTTTGTCTGTCAATGAGAAGCCTTCTGGTTGTTCCATGTAGACTTCTTCTTCTAAGTCTCCATTCAGAAATGCAGATTTTACATCCATTTGATATACTTTGAAATCTTGGTAGCATGCAAATGCCAGGAACATTCTGATAGCTTCCATTCTGGCTACAGGGGAAAATGTTTCATCATAATCAAGTCCTTCTATTTGTGAGTATCCTTTGCAGACCAGCCTAGCTTTATTCCTGATTACTTGTCCTTGCTCATTCATTTTGTTTTTGAATACCCATTTTGAGCCTATGACATTTTTCTCAGCAGGTCTAGGAACTAGTTCCCGGGTATTGTTTTTCTCAATTTGGTCCAATTCTTCATTCATTGCATTTACCCAAGACTTGTCCTTGCTGGCTTCTTCAAATTTCTTTGGTTCTATTTGTGACAACATGGCTATGTATACTTCTTCTATCTGTTCAGTTAGCTGCCTTCTTGTTTTCACTCCTACATTCTTGTCTCCTATGATTTGATCTTCTGGATGGTTCTTTTGAGTGTATCTTGAGGGGGTTTTTGAGTTCAGTCCAGCATCTTCTGATGTTTTGCTTGTTTCATCATCATTTTGATCTTCTTCTTCATTGTTGTCTGATGTACTGCAGCAGTCTGTATCTCTTGTATTGTTTGGAAGTTCTTCATCAAATCTCACATCAATACTTTCAACTATCTTCCGAAGGGTCTTGTTGTAGCACCTGTACCCTTTTCTTTTGGAAGCATATCATAGAAATATCCCTTCATCTGCTCTTGCATCAAATTTGCCAAGATTTTCATCATTATTCTTTATGTAACACTTGCTTCCAAAGATTCTGAAATGTTTGATTGAAGCTGGCTTTCCATGCCATAGTTCATAAGGAGTCTTGTCACTGCTTAGCCTTAAGTGAGCTTTATTAAGGATATGTACTGCTGTGTGCGCTGCTTCTGCCCAGAAGGTTTGAGCAATATTATTCTCTTGCATCATGGCTCTGGAAATTTGTTGAACAAATCTGTTTTGTCTCTCTGCTACTCCATTCTGCTGAGGTGTCCCTGCAATAGTAAATTGTTGTTTTATTCCATGTTCATTGCATAGGTCTGCAAAGTCATAATCAGTGAATTCACTTCCTCTGTCTGATCTGATGCATTTCAGCTTGCATCCTGTCTGATTTTCTGCTAATGCTTTAAATGTTTTGAATTTGTCCAGAGCTTCCGATTTATTCTTGAGAAAAGAAACCCATGTCATTCTGGAGAAATCATCTATTATCAACATAAAGTAGGACTCTCCACTTGGTGTTTTAGTTCTTGCAGGTCCACACAGATCCATGTGCACAAGTTGCAGTGGTCTTCTTGTTGATAAATCTTCTTTAGATTTAAAGGATATGCGAGTTTGTTTCCCCAACTGTCAAGATTTTCATATTGTGCTTGAGGGCCTTTTTATATCTGGCATATCTCTGACAGCTTTCTTCTTGCTCAGTCTAATGATATGGTCAAAGCTGAGATGTCCCAATCTCCTATGCCATAACCATGACTCCTCGAGTTTGCTAAGATGGCAGGCTTCATCCTCCTCTTTCACTATGTACACATTACTCTCTGTTCGAACACCTTTGAGTAGAGTCTTTCCTGTTGTGCTTGATCTGACTTCACAATATTGTGCTCTAAAAAGAACTTTGCAGCCTTTGTCACACATCTGACTGACACTCAGTAAATTTGCTTTCAGCCCATCTACAAATAGTACATCCTGGGCCTTTCCTCCGCCATTATCTATGCTGACTGAGCCTTTTCCCTTGATCTTTCCTGTTTTATCATTGCCAAAAGTAACATTGCCAGATTTCTTTTCATCAAGAGTTATAAACTTGATTTTGTCTCCTGTCATGTGTTTGGAGCAACCACTGTACAAATACCATTGACTCTTCAAATCTTGAGCAGTTAAAGCCAAGTCACATTTGTTCACCTTCTTTATCCACTGGAGGCCTCCTGTTGTTTGGTATCTTTTGTGAGGTGATGAATTATATCTTCTTAGAGAACACTTGGAAGGCATATGTCCAACTTGATTGCATATACAACATTTGATCATATTTTTTGCAGAATTATGAGTATGAACAAAATTTCTTTGATTCATAAACCTCCTTGAGGTGTTAAACATTAGCCTTTGTCCATACTTTCTACATTCAATGATTTTATGACCAAATTCCTTACAATAAAAGTAGTAACCATAGAAGCTATTTGCATACCTGATGTAAGGTTGTTTCTTCCATTTGTTTGTGTGAGGCAGTCTCTTCAATACTTGCATCTTTTGCTGGTTTGAATTACTCCTCCTTGCATGACAATATGCAGCAATGTGTCCCAGCTTATGGCAAACATAGAAAGTGGCATTCTTCATTGAAGGGAAGGATCTCCTTTGATGGTTTCCATATTCAAGGGTCTGAGTATTTATTACATTCTTTGTTACTAGTAATTTCTTCTGATTTCTTTCTTCTTTGTTGCAGATTTCTTCTGTTGTAGGAGTTGTTTGAGCTGCTTCATCTTCCTTCTTTGCCTTTATAAAGATAATCTCTCTGTCAACCTTTTCTTTTCCTTTACTTGATTTCTCTTCATAGCCTATTCCAGTCTTTATCATAGGGGATCTTTGAGCAACCAGGATTTCATTCAACTTACTAGAGCTTGTTGCTTGAGACGAGTTTACAGCCACATTTCTTTGAGCATTTTCTAGTTTCTTCCTGAGGCATACTACTTCTTCTTGCAGCTTCTCTTGTTCTTGGGTTTTGTCTTTGATTTGCTGAAGTAACATGTCTTCTATCTTTTTAGCTTCTTCAAGCTCTACCTTCAGCTGCATGAGGACTTCTGAGTTTTGTTCTTCTCTTACATACTTGAGAAGAATGTCCTTTTGTTTTCTGCATTTCAGTTTAAGTCTATCAATCTCTTCCAGAGCACTTCTTATCTCCCCCTCAAGGTCAACTTCCCCTTCTTCTTCTTCATCTTCTAGCAGGATTTCTTCAAGTTCTTCTATGGCCATCAATAAGAATTCGGAGGTTCCTTCTTCACTTGAGGGTTCATCTGAATCTTCAGATGTACTGCTGTCTTGTTGAGCATAGAAGGATTTTCTGCTGAACTTCTTTCCTTTCTGCCAGTTCTTTGATTTATTTCTCTTTGGCTCTTGAGGCTGATTCCTTACTTTCTTGTGAGGACACTTAGCAGCATAGTGTCCAACTCTTCCACAGTTAAAGCATTTGAAAGGAAGTTTACCTTTGTATCTTCCTGAGCCTCTATCCAATTTCTTGACAAACTTTGCCTCTTCTTCATCCGAGCATGAGCATATGTCTCCCTCTTCTTCTTTCTTCTTTTCTATTTTAAAAGCTGCTTCCCTTGTACTTGGCTTCTTCTGTGGGAGCCTCATTTCATAGGCTGTTAGATTTCCAAGTAGCTGGTTCATGGTCAAGGTCTCCCAATCAGTTGTTTCTTCTATTGCAGATACCTTTGGATTAAATCTGGATGGAAGAGATCTTAGAATTTTTTGTACAATTACACTTTCTGGTATTTTTTCTCCAAGAGCTTTCATATTGTTAATAATTTCTGCAGTTTTTAGGAAGAAATTGGCAATGTCTTCATCATCATTCATTCTTAAGTTCTCAAACTGGGCTCTATAGACTTGAAGTTTGGCAGCCTTCACTTTCTTGTCCCCCTCATGTATGTTCTCAAGAGTATCCCATATTTCTTTGGCAGAGTCTTTGTGCATTACTTTAATAAACTCCACTTCACACAATCCATTCAGGATGGCATTCATGGCTTTTGCATTAGCCACAAACTCTTGTTTTGTTTCTTTCTCTGTATCAGTTGCCTTTGGGGCATATCCTAATTCCACAGCAGCCCAGACTTCTATTCCTAGAGACATTATGTATGTCCTCATTCTGATTTTCCAGAAAGCATAATTTTCACTAGTGAAGAAAGGGGCTTTGTTGGTTGAGTATCCTTCTTTACTAGTCATCTTGGGAACCTAGGATCTCCTTTCAGCTGTTAGAATGGTACAAAGGAACCTGCTCTGATACCAATTTTTGAACCCTTAATTAAACTGAGAGGGGGGGTGAATCAGTTTAATACATACATGGACTTTTAAAACTTTCTCTTAAAACTTATTTACACCTTCACTTCATGATCAACTTAATATGTGAACAATCTTTATTAGTGAGCAGCAAGTATCAAACATATTTGCTAATGTAACAACAGTCTTAATATGTGAGTAACAAGTATTAAGCAGATTAGATAAACCACATCAACACATAGACATCATCCACAAAGACACCAGATATAAGTGGAAACCCATAAAGGGAGAAAACCACATCTTATTATTGTTGTGATGCAAAGGCAAGCTCCAACTCCCTCTCACCACTGATTTTCTGTAGGCACCAACCTACAGGAGGCTCCTACCTCGATTCTGCAAGCTACAACTTGCAAGGAAGCTCCAACTCCCATCAATTTTCTACAGGCACCAACCTACAGGAGGCTCCAACCTCAGTCAGCTACAACTGACATCTATCAAGCTACAACTTGATAGGGAAGCTCCAACTTCCTCACTCTTTCAAAAGAGAAACAATTGCTGATTTACCTTGGATATCAGCTCTGTCTTGTTCCAATTGCTCTGCTATTCATCTATTCTCATATCCGCCCTGTATCATCTCTGCATCTTCTCAGATTCTCTATTAGTTTCTCCTTCTTCTCTGCTCAGCTCCTCTTTCTTCTCTGCTTCACTGCTTTATTTCTGCATTATTTTTACTCACTCTTTCTCTCCCTTCTCACTCTCTATTTGGCATTTCAAAATGATATTACTTATAGAATTTTTGATGACTGTTTGTTTTCTTCTAGGAATTCAAAATGAATGGTCATACCCCTTGGTCTTCTGCCTCCTCATTTCTTTATCCAACTCAATTTAAAAATCATAATAATATGTACACAATTTCATGCTACAGTGGGATTTTGTCTTTTCCTTAGGATACTTGCCTTTGCATCACAAACAATAAAAAATAATTACATCATTTACATTTACATTCTTAATTTCATATTTCTCTTTGTTGTTAAGAAGCGTGCATCTTCTTTGTTTCTGTCATACTGCACATTTCTTTGTTCTTGCTTTTAGTTATTTTCTAGATTCACCGTAGCGAACACACCATCAAATTTGTTCTGACATAATATCATATGCTCTTGATATAACTTAATGTATCATATGCTTCCTCTTTCTCCTTGAAGTATATGTGGTTTGAATCATAGTTGTAATAAATTCGCATCAACGAACTCCAACCCTTTAAGTTCCGGGAAGTGGCAAACTCGAGCGGTACATGCATAACAATACCGCCTCAGAATTATGTAGACTTCGGTATTGTTAAGCCAAGGAATTAACTTTACCGTCGCCATATAATACATATTTTACAATCCATCTCAAATTATTATGTATTAGGCCCCGTTCACATATTTCATATTTCATATCGCGCCAATTAACCATATACAACTTGTTGGAATGTAATTCCAATTGCCCGAACGAGAGATCAATTCGTAGGCGGCAGCACGGTGAATAGGCACAGGTTAAAATGCGCACAGGTTGATTGGAGATCGACGGAGTGCGGGGGATTCAAGAGCGCGGAGGTTAACACGGAGGGTACCCCCCGTAGTTGACTGGCCGATCACACGTTGACCGCCGATCAACGGCTATGATGAACTACGGGGACTCACCCCATTTGATGTGTACGGAGAAATGGGAGCCCCCGTAAACACCACTTTACACAGTCGCTCCCACCATGCCACGCAGTGGCACTTCTGTTCACCACCGCGGTGGGAAAATTCACAATTCATTTGCACATATGTGACTCGCGGGCCCAATTGGTCAAATAACCAATCCATGGAACGCACCGTACTGCAAGCTTAATCTTTGTGCGCTTTTATTAAACCTCGCGCATCTTCGTTTAATGATCTTGGAAGTGCTCCTCGTGATACGATGGTTATATCATTTCGCTCGTCTTTGGTCGGTGTATAACGCGAAATTGCAAGTTAAACGGTGGCTTCAATACGCCTATGCCACGTGTCACCGAATGAAATGAATCGAAAAGCTGCGATGTACACTGCAAAACCACCTTACGGTCGAAAGGTGGTGCGGAATTGGGAAATCCACCTCCGTGAACCCGCTCGTGGTTTCAGTCCCCTCATGGTTCCTTCGGTCAAGGTTCCGGTTCTCCTTTATTATTTATATATTTTGTTACGACTATGGTTTCGCCTTTGACTATGGTTCCGCTTCTGACTATGGTTCCGCTCCTATTCACGCTGGTTCTTCGGTGTATGCATATATATATAACACACCTACCATATATACAATCTCCATGTCAATCGAATACAAGTGCTTTGTTAAAAAATGGTGATAATTTCAAACATAATTCAAACAGTGAATGCTAACTGATTCAAACCACCGGAATGTTATGTGTAACGCCCGAATGTATAAAAGATTCTCTGAATATATATATATATGTACATATTCTTGGAATAACATCTGTGGCTCTGCCTCTGCCGCTTCTGTCACTCTGCCTCTGCCTCTACTGCTATGAAAACGGCTCTGTCTCCGTATTTGCTTCCTCTGCTTGTCTCCTTTGCTTCATTCATTTGCTTCTTTGCTTTCATTATCTGTCTTTGTCTCCTTGTAACTGTTCCTGTCTCTGCATCTGCTGCCTCCTTTGCCATCAATGACAACATTTCCAACAGTTTTCACTTGGGAGAGTATTGCTACAGCACTACTTTCCATATATCCATTGGTATTTCTATGTTTTATGCTTTATATGGATATCATGCGTTGTCTTTTTCTAACGTGATTTTTGGTGCTAATAAGGCCCCTATGGCCAAGGACTGGATCCAAGAGAGTCAGGATATACTCCGGGCTCTTAAGGACAATTGAGCTACAACACAGAACCAACAAAAATTGTATGCTGACAGAGGACGGGTCGAGAGGTAGTTTGAGGTAGGGGACTTGTTCTACCTACAACTTCAACCATGCCAGCAGTCCACGCTGAAGTAGAAGGGGGATGAGAAGCTCAAGCCCCGCTTAGTAGACCATACAAGGTGATACAAAAGATTGGAAAGGTTGGATACGAGTTGGAGTTACCCATAGGTAGCAGGATCAATAAAATATTCCATGTATCCTGCCTGAAAAAGGCATTGGGGCAGCAGGTGACTGCAACCGAGGAGCTTCCACCAATAGATGATTAGAGGCATTTGGTGTTACACTCGAAAGACATCATAGATACTAGGGAGAGGCAGCTGTGGAGCAGGATGGTCATGGAGTATTTGGTGAGGTGGAGAAACTTTCCGGATGAGGATGCCACTTGGGAGAGTGAGAATATTTTGCAACATCCATCATTTCATTTGCTTGAGTACAAGCAACGTTTTGATGGGGAGGACTGTAATATTTCCAATTAGCAGCAGCTGATCGGAAATATTATATTTTGGCCAGTTTAATTTTATAAAGTTAAGTCAGTTAATAAGGTGGGTGAGAAGACACTCACCTTACACTTAAGAAATAAACATTCCCTAAAGTCACTTGAACACATTATTATTTGAAAACGTGGGGCCCAGGGGTCGAAGTGGTAGCGTGAGGGAAGTAGCAGTGTGGGAAGCGTGGGCCCATGACAACACACAAAGAGAGGGACATCACAGTTTTGGTGGGGCCTAGGTAAGATCAAGGCTCTCCAAGCATAAAGAGAGGAAGAGGCTTCTCATTCAAGTATTTGATTATGCATCTATGTTTTGTCTCTTGACATTGAGCACGTTTTTGCTGTTGAGCAAAATCTGCAAGTGTTGTTTAGCACACCGGGTGTCTCCGAGTGGAGATCCCAACCTCAGCCCAGAGGAACATCGAGTGCCTACTCGGGTGAGGATTTCTATTCATTTCAGGTGGGAGTCACAACATCTTCAGCCAGGGATTATGCTTGCTTGGACAACACAGTCTTGAGGAGAGATCACATAGTTCTTGGAGGAAGTAGTGCTGGGGGTAGAGATTTATCAGGGGATTCAGCCCGGAATAGTGAGAAGGGTTCAATCCTTAGCTATTCATTCATCTTGGTAGAGGAGGAGGCCACCATTTGCAGAGATACATTCATGGCCAACGTATTCCACTGGGATAGCGTTATTCCTTAAGGGAGGTGATTTTTTTGGGTCATCCATTCCGGAAACCCTTTCTGTGCTTTCCTGGGTATTAGGAGGAGAGATCATGCCCAAAATCTCATATTTTTCTGAGTAGGGGAACAACCCCAAAGAACCATCCTATTCTAGTAGTAGCAGCAGTCCGACAGCAGCAGTTGGGAGATAATGTAGTCATGGAAAAAGCAGCCATTCTAGGAGTATTTCTGAGAGTATTTCCAACTTGCCGTGTGCAGGCCAAGGTGCCATCATTCTGATCACCTTTGTACTCATTGCATCTTTCAGTATAAAATAAAATGGCTCAATGTTCTCCATATTTTTCATTATGTATGTGACATCTCTCTATTTGCTGCATTTTCATGTTTATGTTTCTTTATATTGTTGTTTATTTCTACTCGAAATATTACACAAATCTTCTACACAAGGGAGCACTTGTTTGTCATCCTAATCCAACACTAAGGGCTCATAGGGTTTCATATTCTCTAAGTTCACCACTAAGGAAATGCACATGTATGGGAGTAGACTGAGTCTATAAGCATAATCTCCCACCTTTTCCAATATCTCAAAAGGGCCATATCATAAAACCTTGATTTTCTTATTACTAGGAAGATATAGCCTCTCATTTTTCAACCGTAACCATACTTTGTCGCCCACTTTGAATTATTTCTCTATTATATGTTGATCATGTTTGGCCTTGTACTTTTATTGTGACTTCTCGAGTCTCTTTTACTTGTAGATGGATTTTTCTGGTCTTCTCAAAAAACAATTCTGGCCTTCATTAGAGAACTTTTGAGGTCTAAAATGAGCCTCCTAAGAAAAATGTACAACCAAAATAAATTTTATAAAAACCAATAGGATCCAAGATGATGATGTCAACCATGGGGGATGATTCACCATTTTCGGGGTAAAAAAATAAAAAGATTAAAAAATAATAAAATAATAAAACTACTTTTTCAACTTGTATTTTCAACCTATCTCTCTAAGGATTTTACTCAAATTTTGAGTAGGAGTACTCATTAGATGCAAAATTTAATTCCTCATCTAAGGAGTACCCATATTAAATACTTACAATGGACCCTGCTACACGAAAAATGAGAAAAAAATGAAAAAAATGTGATTCCAATCGTGTTTTTAATGTATTTCTCATTTTTTGTGTAATAGGGTCCATCGAAAGTATGAAACATGGGTACTCCTTGGATGAGGAATACAATTCTGCATCCAACTAGTGTTCCCACTCAAAATTTCAAGTGAACAGAAAGGGAGGTAAGTTGAAGAACTTGAAATTTTGAGTGAACAGAAAGGGAGATAAGTTGAAAATACGAGTTGAAAAGGTAGTTTTTTCTTTTTTTTTTCCCTTTAAAATTTGATGATGTAATATGATCTTATTTTATTATTTCCACTATTATTTTATAATTTCCTTAGGAGGCTCCTTTTATACCTCAAAATTCCCCTAATTAATGCATCCCCTGTAAGATCCCCCTTCACTCCTCCTTTCCCCCGATATGAAATATCCAAAGGTAAAGGTGGAAAATCTCTAAAACAAGTTTCAAATGGGGACTTATGAGTAGAAGTGTGGATTTCTCTATTATAAGAGTGTTGTATCTATACCATATTTTCATTCAAGTCTTAGGATGATTTTGATTAAATCCCTCAAATGTTGTACCAAATTCATGTTGACTAATTTTATTTTCCCATCTATTTGTGGATGGAATTTTATAGACATATTCAACTTCGTGCTCATCTTCCCCCATAATGTAGTCCAACATGTGATAATAATTTTTGTGTCCCAACCTAAAACGATTATCCTTGTTATCCAAAAGCACACCCGACCTTAACACACATTTATAAACCTATCAACTCATGAATATGCAGTCATGTTCCAACCTGTTTTTTGATAAACCTCCCACAAAGTCAATGGAATTGTTTTCCCAAGGATGAGTGAGTACAAGAAATGGATGATATAAACCATGTTTTATGTTACTATTTTTTCTAGTACAACAAAGCATGCATCCTCTTATGAACCTAGCTACCTCTTCTTCCATCTTGGGTCAGTACATATACCTCTCCAAGTTGTCCACTATCTCCCCTGCACCAAAGTTCCATGAAACCTTAGAGGTGTGAACCTCTCTAATCAACTACAATCACTCACCTTAAAGAACAAATAACTTATACCTGTAGAGTAACCAATTATAGAGATGGTATTCAATGGTGTTGTCACCATCATGCACATGAATTTGACTCTGCAACAGTTGAAATGCCTCTTTGAATTCCTCATCCTCTTTATATGATTCTTTTCATGTATCATGGGTGAAAGGCTCCATAAGCATAAAAGTTCCCAAATTTGTGATATTTGATGTGGGTTTCATTGAAATCATGTCAATAAACTTGTTTATGCTACCCTTATTGTACTTTATCACTAAAGGAAGTTGTTTTAGAAACCCCACATACTTGTAATGCCTAGTTCATTGAATATTACTTTGGGTCTGAAAGTTTTGTAGTATCTTGCGAATTATGTGGATTATTGTCAACTTTCCCATCGGATAGTGTTTCCACTTCTTCACATATTTCACCAAGGCACGAAGTTCCTTATTAATATAGGTTCTAATAATAAATTTATAAATGATATCTTTTATTTAAATATATTTCTCAATTCTTTATCATTAGAAAATGATAATAGTGTTGGAAAAGTTGTATAATTTTTTTATGAATTTGATCTTTTACAACTATTCAAAATAAAGAAAGGGAAATTTGCATTTTTTCTTTTACATCCAACATAAATAATTTTAGATTGATGAAATTATACTTATCAGTCATTAACTTTGTAAATAATGGTTGTTATATAGATGTATTTAATATTGTTGAACCTATTTTTGCATTAAAAATAATAATTTCAACAATTTAAAATTGCGATTTTAAAATATCCTATGATTGGATTCTTGTGATGGATAACCAAAAAAAATTGAAATTGTAAAATGTTTAGCCTTCTTTGAGGGAATATAGTATAATTTTTCTTTGTTATAACATTTAAAAAAATGTTTTATATGCAAATCTAATAATAAAAATTTTGAAATTGTGTTTACAAGATGATGATGTTGATGATGATAATGATGATTAATGTTTATTGAGACCATATTTAATTTATTAGATTTATAAAGTTAAATTAATCAGTTTGATTTATTAATTTGCTTCTAAGGTTGAATATTTGAAAGAAAAAAATTTGAGTTCCCTTTATGACTTAATAAGTTATTGCATTAAGTGTTATTACAAATGTATTAAAATTTATATTTAATTTTTTTATAAATTGATCAATTAGAGAGAGTTCTTTTCATCATCCATATTATCCCTGTCATATATGGTATAAATCCTTTCATGTCAAGGAATTTTATCTCTTGTTGAATTCCTTTTCTTACTTTAAATCTCATTGGAATTTTTTATTATTTTTGCAATATTTATTTTCCTTTTTGAGTTGGGAATAATTGAAAATTAGTTTTGATCCTCTAACTTGGGGTTTATGTTTTCTTTGTAATAAATTGGTTTTTTCTTATTCTCATTTTCCATTTTGTTATACATTTTGGTTTTAAACTTGGTTATAATAGTGTTTTTAATAGCATTTATATCTTTGAGGATGTCCTCCTCCATTATCCTCTAATGGTTTAATCAAGACATTGCATTTCAAATCTGGCATCTTTTGAACCTTGAGTAACTTTATACAATGTTTAAAATAGTGATATGAAGCCTCTTAATCTTCATGTTAATTGGCTTAAGAGTTTACTTAAGTATATAATCATAAACTTATTTTCAATCAGTTGAGAAAAATTCTATACTATAAATAAATTGTAACACTACGTAGAAGATCCATCTTAACTATGGATATTGTTTTTACTTATTAAGAATAAGTTTACAAACTTAATTAATCTATCAAGTATTGAGATGAATCAAAAATATCAAAGTGAATTTTATTTTAGAGTGTGAAACATGAAGAAAGGTTAGCACATTGACTAACTTAATCCTTATCGATACTTAAAAAGAATAAAGATGAAATTAAGTTAATATGATTTTTGTTAGTTATTACTTACATGTGTGTGTGAGATACAGAGAAAGAACGTCTCTTGCATTAAATTGTAAAATACTCTTAACTCAATAATAACAAATGTGATATGCAACATTGTTGCTTAGTACCTGTCTTTTATACAAAAGAGATTGATAAAAAAATAATCCTCGTGAAAATAGTTATAGACTAATATAATATAAACTTACTATATTAAAAAAATAAAGCTATAATAAAATGACTAATCTCCAAAACCTTGAAAAAACTTGAATGACTCCTAAAATTGATGAGATATTACTACAAGTTTGTCAAAAATGATGATCAAATAAAAACACCTTTAATAAAATCGTTAAATAAGAAATCATTTTCTTGAAGTCAAGAAGCAACAAAGCTAAAAAGCATTAACAAAATAATACGATAGAAAATAACACCATTCCAAATTATAGTTTCTTTAGTCTCCTCGTTCTAAATGGCTAAATATTGTGTATAGAGTTAAATTGAATGTAAATATGAGAAAACTTTATTCGTTTTAAAAACTTCAATAAACTAGTGAAAAATAAAACGATTTTGATGAAAATTAGAAACAACAAAATAATTTATAAATAATTTTTTTTATAAATAATATTATTTAAAACTAATAATATTTTTAAAGATAAATTGTTGTTTGTATATGTAAACATGGATCGATAATGCACTTAAAAATACGTAGAAAAGAGTGTTAATGTTAAGAATTACAAAGGTAAGAATGATAGCAATTAAGGAGTAAATAAATATCTATTGAAAAATGAAAAAATCAAATTATTATGTTATTAAAAAAATAGAAAAAATAAATAAATAAGTAGTATTACTTTAACACATATTTTTTATTAATATATAAATAAGTTTTAATATAATTAAAGATATTGAAAAAAATAATCATATACCAACAAATAATATATATATATATATATATATATATATATATATATATATATATATATATATATATATATATATATATTATTGAGTTAAGTGTTATTATATATATATATATATATATTATTATTGAGTTAAGTGTTATTCTTTAGGGACTTGATTGAATATATTTTTCTAGTTGTAATGGTTTAATGTAAGGTAATGAAATTGAATTATAATCAATATATATTTTGGAATCATTGAATCATAATAAATATATATTGGAATTACATTTAATATACATAATTATTATTAAGTCACTTGTGAAAGATATAAATTATTTAATGATAATTGTTTAAGATGAAATAATATAATTGAATGGTATAAATGGTTAAAGCGTAATGTTAATTTTATTGAAAAAATAATGTCAAAATGGAATGGAAAGTTAAAGGAAATGATGCTTGATAAAAATAGTGAAAAAAATCATTGTAAATCATGATATTATAGAAATAAATTTGGAATTCAAACCTAAAATTAATTGTTAAAATTGATTTTTCAACCACTACAATGTCTATTTTAATATTGTTTTTAGAAAAATCAATAATGACAGAAATAGAATTTTCAACTATATTTAACATTTAATAAACAATTCAAATTACAAACCGTAAAGACCAACCGTAAAGACCAAAACACTAGATCTAATTTTTACTTTTATTCTTCTTGGATAAGATTGAAATAGTACATACCAAAATACTTGATTTATTTTTTACTTTTTTCCAAAGTTGGTTTCCTTTAAAAAAAAAATGAAGCATTTATAGGCTTGGTCTCCTTAATTTTTAATTTAGAGAAAGGAATATCAACAACATATGCATGTGTCTTGCATTATAATGATTTCCTTCATCTTCACTGTAGGCAACCATACATCATAGTCTTACGCCCAATTGTCTACGAGGACATTAATGTTAGTGGGAGGGGGTGGAAACTTTTGGGAAAGCACTCACATTTTTGACAAAGTCATCACAACAAATTTTGAGGCGTGCATTCCCTTGATGTTTTCGTACAAATAAGACGAATGTTTACCCTATGATTCAAAACTACATTATTTTAAGATTTAAATATTCAACAATAATTAATGCCCTTAGATTCCAATAAAGGGCCCCACCTTTGCCTCTGCCTCTTAATCCAATGGAAGAGATCCTAGACTCACTTCAAAGTCGTCAATAACGTGTACTATGGGTCATTCAATTTACTATGTTTTTGACTTGGGAGTCATCGATGACATGTTATATATAATGTACCATGTTTTTGAGTTTACTCCTCTTCTCACTATTATCATCGCTTGAAATGAATGAGAATTAAATTCATACAATCACTGTTTTAAGCGAATTGGAATACTTTGAGCTACGTTTAGTTTATCATTTTTTTTTATTTTTTTTGAATGAAAAAAAAAACTATTTTAAACCACATAAAAATTGTCAATTCAATATTCATCACCAATCAAAAATTACAAATTTCATTGGTAAAAAAGTTAAAAAGATAATATATATATATATATATATATAAACTTACGAAAGTAATATTATAAAAACATAATAATATTTTTTTGGTTTAAGTAGAAATCAAAGTAATTTGACTCACAACCAATTGCAATACAACTTGTCTAATAATTTCAATTAAAAAAATACACATCAAAATGAAAATTGCCACACCTACTTTTATTTTTTCTAATATTGAAAATGAACCATTTAAAACATTAGGTTCTTATTAGGTTGTGATTTTGGGATGAAAAGATAGTTTAGTGAGTCGGTTAATAAATTAATTTTTAAACAATTAATTATACAAAATAAATGTAGATTTCAAATTAATTAATTGGAAAAATATATTTGTTGGGCCAGCTGAATAAAAAATCAATGTTTTCCTAATTTCTTGAATCCATGTTTTATGATGTCTAACCTCTTGCTCATAATAGTCATAATATATTTAATTAATTTTTTAATTTAATTGTAATGTTATTTATATGTATATATATATATATATATATAGAGAGAGAAATTTATTTTTAGAAAAAATATTAAGAATAAAAATGAAAGAGAAAATAAAAACCACAATATAGTATTAATAACACTATTTTTATCACGAAAAATAGTGTTAGGAGGAGTTATTAGGATCTTCCCCAACCAGGGTCAATTCTTGCAAGTGATATGATGAAATTTTATATAATGGAGCGAAACGTGTATATTCCTCATATGGAATATATGGATACTTATCTACATTAAAAAAAAACACCATTTTTATCATGAAAATTTCAAATTAAGAAAAACTACCATCAATACATCTATTAATAACCATGACCAAACTTAGTCAATACAACCAAATGAGCACTCACTACTCACCTCTAAGCATATTACAATGAATTATCCCCAAGAATTTTAAAGCCTTCATTACTTGTATTCCATATACTCTAATACCGCATGTTATCAAAACAATGGGCTCAAAAAGCCACTAATATTGACCTAACTCTTTGACTCTTCCATTGAGTCAAGCTTAACCTAACGTTCCCCCCTTTAAACTTGACTTGTGGTTTCCCTTAATAAAACCTGACTAAACTAACCAAGTAAACTGTAATTCTTACCTCCAGGTCCTACCTCACTCAAATTTTATTTATTGGTTCGTGGAAATATAACATGTCCCCACTATTACCTAAGTCTACCTCCAAACTTTACCATTAATTCACTAGGCATACACATCCCTTACCATGTCTTATAACCATATGCCCATTTATAAGAAATTAAATTTTCATCTCTAAAGTATTTTTTTTAATTTAATGTTGCTATCCCGACACTTATGCTATCATCCTCTCACCTTGCCATTGATTTGACCTCAATCGCTAGCAACCAACTCCTACGACTACTCTCCCTATGGGACTACACACCATAAACAACATCCTATGATGTTACCATAGGCACCAATCCTCACCAATTTAGATGCCTCATCGATATTATTTTCTTGCAAAGTAAATTCTGACTACGTCATTCTCATCATCCAAGTCTTGGACCTCAACATTTTGGCACTATTTTTTACCAACTGAGTTATACATCATTAACAACCATTTGATCAAACATCATTTCTTCGGTACATCAAGTTCGTCCTCCTCATTGGATCACATAACTATGGTTGACAACTACTCGTCTCCTATATCGATCTTCAAAGACGATGTTTAAACCCTCATCTTCTAGATAGAAGTGTGGTGATATAGATCTAAGTTTCAAAAATATCTCTAACTTCCCTACCAATCCTTCATCTTCATCATCAAACTCTCAACCAACGCATGGCCATCATCCTATGTAGCACAAATATTGACATAGACATTTTAGTTCACAACCTTAGCTCTTGGCATTAGAACACTCTCCTTGGATATTCTAGGTATACCCTCACTCTAATCGCTTGTTGACTCTAAAGACATTATCATAGTTTTAAAAAATTATAACAGCTCCATTGTTACACAAAAAAAATTTCTCATAACCCTAAACTATTCATTGTTGCAAAAGAAAATTTATGTCAACTCCAGAAGACAAGAAGCAGAAGCACTAGTAAAAAGTGGCTAATCAGTTACTAAAAAAAGGACTAAAATTTGCATATAAACGAACATTTTTCAGTCAGTGACCAATAGTGGCTAATTTATAGTATCTTATAATGAGACCATCTTATAGTCATATTTAGCTTATTCATTAATTGGTCATCTCAATTTTATCGTGTAGTAGTATATTTAGTTATCAATTTTGTCATTAATTCAATCATTAATTGCCACAATTAATTACCAGATACACAACAAAATATACTACTACATGATCACTCAAGAAAACCAATTAATGACCAAAATATTGGTAGTGTTATAAGATATTGTAAATTAGCTACTAAGAGTCATATATATGCAAATTTTAGTCATCGTTTGAAACCAATTAGTTACCAAAGAAATATGACTAAATTCCTATTGTGTTATAAGATAGTATAAATTAGCTACTATTAATTGTATATATGCAAAATTTAGTCATCATTTGTAATCACAAATTTATCATTTACAATAGTCATTTATCTTTTTTTAGTAGTTTCATATTCATTATATAAACGATTTATTTATTGATTTATATTCTTTTCATTTACATTCATTAATAATCATTATAAACAACTAATATATTCATTTTATTTGTGTCCATCATTAATCAATATGAACTGCTAATTTAGTATTTTTAAATTGATTTATATGTTCATTATTAATTTACATAAATTAATTAGTATTATTTTGTGACTAAATTTAAAAAAAAAATGTCATACAATGTGCCTGTTCGTCTAATATGAAAACACAAAGTTACATATGTTAATCACAATACTAAATAATATCAAGTACAACTATAAATAACTTCAACCACATAAATTATATTATATGAAATGTCAAGTATTTCAATATGATTTTCCAACTTCAAAATATTCTTTCATCACTTCAAATAATTATCATTGTGTTGCCAAGGCATTGTAGGTGAATTCACCAACTCTAAAGGCCTGACCATCAGTCTATATGTGTCTATTAGCTTTAAGGGTATCACTATTATGGTTCTCTTCCCTCTCTCTTTTTGCATTTGAGGCTCCAATGTTACTATTATCTTCTTTCTTTAATTCTTGTTTGGGTATTGTGTGCAGGAAGGGTCATACTCATGTTTTCTGCCATATTCCATAGATCCAATGATTGCAATCAAACACAATAAAGATCAACATATCACATATCTCAATCACAACGTCTATCATTACCAACTCTTACAAGGAAAAATCCCATATTAAATAAGTAATAATTTCAAATTCAAATACCAAATGTGACAAAGTTGATAACATCCAATTACCAAAAGTTAACAACTTTTACAAGGAAAAAAACCCATGTTAAATAACTAATAGTTTTGAAACCAAATATTGAATGTGACTAACTTGAAAACATCCAATTACCAAAATTTTTGGATAGCTTGGATGGAAGACACATGAATGGAATTTATTTCCTCTATAGCTCAGTTCATGTACTCATTCAACTTCTTTTCTAGAATGAAAAGACCATACCCTAACAGAATCTTCACTTACAACAGCAAAATATTCTCCACTTGTATTCGAGTAAACTGAGTGCACAGGCTTTGTATTCTGCTAAAATAATAAATATATTAAATATACTAATAATTTCCAAGAATTTATTTATCTAAATCCGATAAATTCTTATAACCACTAAAGATATTTCCATAAAATATTTAAAACATTAGAAGATACAGACATCACATGTGGAAATTGCAGATGCCTTAAGTAAACCAATTTCAGAAAAACTAAGAGAATCAAAAAACTCAGAATCTTCATCCAATATTTATTAGAATTTTAGTGTGGATAAAAAAGGACTGAATGTGAATGCAAGATAACACAAAACATACCTGTAAAAAATGAAAAAATTTCTCAGTCTCAACATCAAAAATTGATACAACATTTTTTGTGGTGGCTGCAAGAAGTTTTCCAACTTCTATTTGAAATCACACTTGACTCATACTACCCTGTGAAGTAAGTGAAATAAAGAATAAGTATTTTATAATTTAGTGTGTACAACATCTTATCTAGCATAGTGCATTCACCGAAATTAATTACACAACTAAAAAACTTATACTTTATAAATTGTCCACCATAAAAGTTCTTATGCAAATGCCCTGATTAACACTACAATAACACATTTCATTTTATCCATCACAAGATTATATAAGATCATTGTTTCTATGGAAATCAAGAGACATAACAGTTCCTAATTTACCAGTAAATGTTCTCAATGAATAGCTTGGTTATAACAAATAACAATATGTTAGAATGATTTGACCTATCTAATACAAGATTTGGAAGCAACCACTCTTTAAGAGAGAATGGTCATTAAGTAAATGCTTGGATGAAATCAAACTATAACGGCCATACTACACCCAAATCTATTATAAAAAATTAAAATAAAATAAAATTCAAATGTTTGCATCTGCCAAGAAGGCACCAAATAATCCCAACCAATGAAAGTAGTAACAAGTGCTAGATGGTTATCATCTAGAAAATAGTGTACTTAGAATTTACTTAAACCAAGGTTAGCATTTTTGGAATGGTAAATCAAGCAATAAATGTATTTTCATATTGAAGGGGATATTTTTCTTGAATTTATAACAAAATAAATGCTAATATTTGGAGGAAAACAAAATTCTAAGCCCATTATGTCACAAAAATAAAAGAGAAAAATGAAAAATCCAAGCATCATTTAGTGAGAGGATGAATTGTTCTTCTTCAAAGTTTAACAAGACAACAATATTAGAAATATGCAACAATATATAAATTATGTCACTAACATATCAAGCAAACCTATCATGCAAATCCCTTGATAATTAGAAAGATGCAATAATATATCAAATGTGCTACTATGATCTAAAACAAACCTACATGGAAAGTCCCTTAATGGGCATTATTTGAGAGGGGATAATTGAACCATATTTTAATTTTGTAAAAGAAAAAAAATACTTGAAATCCAATTACCAAAATTTTTGGATAGCTTGGATGAAAGACACATGAATGGAAATTATTTCCACTACAACTCAATTCATGCACACATTCACCTCCTTTTCCAGAATGAAAAGACCATATCCTAAATCCTCACTTACAACCACAAAATGTTCTCCATTTGTTTCTTAACAAATAGAGTGCAGATGTTTTGTATGCTTATGAAATAATAAATAAATTAAAGACAATAATTATTTCCAAGTCTTTATTTATCTAAATCTAATCAATGTTTACAATCACTGAAGATATTTCCAAAACATATTTAAAAAAATAGAAGATATAAGCATCACACGTGGAAACTGTTGATACCTTATGTAAACCAATTTAATAAAAAAACTCAGAATATTCATCCAATATTACTTAGAAGTTTAGTGTGCATAATAAAGAGTGAATTTGAATGCAAGATAACACAAAACATACCTGTAAAGAATGAAAATTGTGCTTAGTATCAACATCAAAAATTGATACAATATTTTATGCAGCCATTGCAAGGCCTTCCAACACCTTTTTGAAATCGCACTTGACTCATACCACCCTGTGAAGTAAGTAGTATAGTTTCATAAGGGTACCTCAAATACTTCATGTCCTATGACTCCAGGTGTCAGCAAGATCAAATATTCAGAAACAAGAACCACCTGAGAAAAAAAAAAAACAATAGTCAAGAAATTAGAAATAAATATGATCCATCTCCAGCTCAATTATGTCAATATTGTATTGGAGCCTATGCAATGTCAGTGAAAGTGCCCAAAATTTTGTTCTTGCATCAAGAAAAAATTATTCTCAGGAGTCAAGACCAAATTCCCATGCCAAAATCCTCATGCAACCATGAAAACATGCCAACTTGCCTAGTAGTGCTAGCACATAGCCTAGTAATACCACACAAATGCCATTATTGGTGATCAAGTCTAACTAGGTCAACATCAGATCAATGTCAAAGCCATTGATAAACTTGGACTCAGTCAAAACCTGTTATAGCAGACCTGAAAACAAGGATCGAGGCACCATTCAACCTCAAATACAATGCCCAAGGCCAACCTTACATACAATGCCTAAAGCCAACCATTATGATCCACCTTTGATGATTTTGTTATAACATTAATCAATGAACACTTGAATTGTATAAATATGTATCATATCAACATTTCTCTCTTAGAATTCTATTTAACATTTAGCTATAGCGTAGATTTCCTGACATCTCTCATCACAAGGATCTGGCACACAGCTATTTCACAACTCTATAGTCGCTGCTCAATTTTATTCCTTTAAACTGGAAATAGTATTGTACAAATTTGAGCTACATCTTGTCACTAGGGGAATTCTCATTGTGGGATGTTCATGATTCTCTCTTGTTCACCCTCTAACACTCAAATTTCTAAATATTTATGCTTTATCCTCTGGTTTACTATTTATGTTGTGCAAAATTATCTAATTAATTTGTTTATTGAGATTACTGCATCATACACTACTATTTAATTATGCACACAATATATGTTCTACTCTCTAAAAATTCTCTAGTTCATTATATTACCATGTGAAGCTTTATTCCTTGCTTAAGCACTTTTAGCCACTTCTGCAAATCTAACAATTTTGGATAGGACTATGATCTTGTCAAATGCAAAGTTACCCCTCTTCCTTTAGGGGCTCAATTTCTGCTAAAGATTGGTCATATTATTGGAACTCAAAAAAGTCTCTGACAAGTACAATCATCTTTGGACCATAGTAACAATTTCTAAAGCACCAGTGGTGATTTGCATTGGATGTACACGTGGATGATATCTGAGTACAGGAAGCAAAAATTCAATCCTACTCTCCACACTCCACACAATCTCCAGTGGTAGAAAATAGAAAACCCAATAGTCCTATCATTGTCAAAGATGCCTGCATGAAGAAATGTATGAGCAATTTCTAAAATTGTTAACAACGTTCAACTATAGATAATAATTGATACATCTATGAACACTAAATCTCATTTTTTTGGTGACCACCCTACCTTCAAAGTTCAAGTGAGCATCAACACCTTGCAGTTTGAAGTCAAGATCAACATTGAAGCATTAGATGGATGGTTGTAGAAGGTCAAGACGTTATTTGCAGTCAACCACTTCAATGACACAAAAAATATTTCATTTTCTACATTTAAACAAAAAAAACCACATTTGGTTGGTGGGAGTCTCACAGCAAATAGTTTGCATACCAGGGAGAACCTATAACAACTTGGTCAAAGTTTCTAGAGGCGATGCATAGTTACAATTCTCTTTATCACAACGAGGCTCAGTATACCCAATGGAAACTACTGCACCATTGCAATGACTATTCTACACGAGACTAAATAAACAGGTTTCATGATGTAATGGCTTATTTAGATAGTTGGGAGACCAAATGAAATAAAATCCCCAAGTATTGTATCTGATCACATCACTACATTTGAATCAATCTCAAATACTTCAATAATAACTCTAGTGGGATGCATATTGTTTCCGGCAAAGAAAAAAGAACATATTTTGTGCTAAGAACCATGGTAAGGGACCACCCAGTAACCAACACAAAAATGGAATACAAAAAATTGTGTAATTTTGTGCCAAATAATCAATCACACAATTATGATAAGTTGCAAAAGGCCAACAACCACAACCAATCAAAACCAAGGATCACACTGCAATAAGTGCCAACAATTGAAAACGTAGTCTAGTAAATGGAGTTCTTTCTAAAGTCAGGGATGGACTCATATGATGAGTGTCATGCATGCAAAACCATTCTAGAACAAATTCAACCAAACTGTATGTTAGACCAATTTTTGGTCATCTAACCTATTATCATTAGATAAACCCAAGTACACCATGTAAGACCAATTTTACCCTAAGTAAAATTGCTTTCACTATGTGAAATAACTTAGTAAAACGCCTTTATTAAGTTGTTTATGGTCTAAACAGGAAACCCCAAAAGGAAATAATAAACAAATCTATATTTGTTTATATTTCTCGGTCATATTTAACCCAAAACAAGGAAATAAATTAAATAAATCCTTATTTATTTGATTATTTCCTAGGAATAAGTTATTTAAATCCTATTTAAATAATATTCCTAGTTAAATTTGACTAAATCATTTATAAATAATTAAATAAATCATTATTTATTTAATTATATTCCCACCATTTTCTTAAAATAATAAATAAATCATTTATTTATTTATTATTTATAAATAAAGGAATTGACCCAAGTCAAAAATCCTTTTCCCTCCAACAAATATAATAAAATATTCCTAAAGGGTGGTTCTAGAATTTGATTAATAATATTTTATTCATGCACCAAGTTCAAGATCACCCTAATATTTTTTTATAAATAGAAGAGTTTTCCCCATTCCTTAGTCACCTCCATTGCATTAGATCACTCTGGATCTATACTAGGTCACATTCTCCATTTTTGCCTTGTGAGCTCCCATTGAGTTCTATGTTTGTCTGGGTTTTCTACAACAACAAGAGAGAGGAATTTTAGATCTGAAACGTTGAGGACTTTCAAGAACCCATCCCATTGAGGAGAACCGGAAAACACCTTTCTTGTTTTCCTCTCAGGTGCCCCTTTTTTAATATAATATAAAAATTCTTTCAAATACATTGTTCTTGTCTTGTCTATTGGATGCATGGAGCCACAATTTACTTTATCTTCTTAATGTCTTTTACACTTAGATCTGGATCTGTGCAGCATTATTTGGATCACCTAATTGCAGATTTAAAGATATTTGGCAGCCATAATCGATGTTAGGGCTATTTGTTATGCGTAGCTAAAGTGGTCTTTTACGAAGAAAGATTCATACTAACAATTGGCGACTCCACACAGGTTTTCTTTTGCGACCGCTATCGTTTTATATATTCCTGCATATCCAGTTGTTTCAGACCCTAGGGTTTCTCTTCAGTTTCCTGTTTTTTCCTATTTTTATGGTTCTTTTCACCTCTAAAACCCTCAAACATTAAAATTTTTAACTTCCATGTGTTTCTGGCCCTATTGCGCAGGTGACCGACATCAGCTGCAGCTCAGACGAAATTTTTTTCTGAAATCTACCGCCGAGAGACCCGGATCTGTAGGTCGCACTTATCGGCCCAAAAACTGCATCCTAGCCTTGAGGTCACACTTTTCTGCCCCAAATCTGCGACCTGGACTGAAAACAGGTTAGAACCTGTGACCTGCACTTTTTTCTGCAATTTTCCAACACTTTTTCTGGGTTTGTCTGAAGCTTCTGTCAGGGTTTTCCAGCCTCTATCTCTGCCCGTTTAGACTTGTTTCTGATCTGTTTCACTCAACTAAGTGGGAATATTGCCCCTTAGGGCTCTAGTACCCTCCACTTTTTGTGGGAGAGTTTTTGTTGTTTCAGAAGTTTGAATTTCCAAAGTTTCAGCCTTATTTCTTTCAGATCTGATACCTCCTTTTCAGATCCCTTTAGATCAGCTCTTCTCCCTTTCAAATCACCTCATATAGTTTTGTTTGGGTTTACCTCTAGGGCCACCTCTTCGTCCCCCCTCCCTTTAGCTGATTTCCCCTTTTGTTACAACAACCTTGCCTCTGCCTCTTTGCTATTCTCTGCACCTCTTTCCAGCAGATTTATCCTTTAGATCCCTGTCACTCCCGACCTTATATCTATCAGCCTCGTTTTTGTGTGTTTTGACTAGATTTTTTCCTCTTTTTAGATTAGTTTTGAGAGACCCGCCTTCTTGGGTTAGATCGATGCATTTTTAGCTGTTAAATTTTATGTTATTTCAGCATTATATACTGTTATTTACAGATTTATTTTCAATTACGCAGCACACTTTTTATTTTACTCTCAAAATGTCTAGGTTTAAAAAATTAAAATCAACACACGCAACACACTGACCCTAAGTGAAGAAGAGTCTGGTTAACACCGCCTGGCAAAGACTTTAAAATAAATTGTCACTACCCCTCTCTGCCCTTGACCTCACTTGATTTTGTCCCTCCCTGCCCTTGTCAGTTTTTCTTCTTCCCGTCATCATTACACCCCCAAGGCGCTTCTCCCGGAGACTTCTTGGCCTTCACCCTCAGTTTTCTGTTGGTCGAATTCCTCCTTCCCACTGTCGTCGAGTTAGTCTTCCCCCGAGTCCGCACTCTGACTCCTCTTCTGTTTCTTTGGGTTCTCCCTCTCCTTCTGGTTCTCCCCCTGTTACCTTCACCATGTCTGGTCCAGGGCCTAATGCTAGCAGCAACCCCGGCCCTAATACTTGGACGGTTACTAGTGGAACCACCACGGGAACTACCTCGACTATCCCTTTGCTCCCCTATATGGCAGGTCTCAGTCTCCCCGATTTCAATCAGTTGACCAATGATCCTATCCACTACGATGTTAGTTGGCCTGCTATGCCAACCAAGCTCCCCTCCGACATTCCCAAGTTTGAAGGCCTTGCTAGTGAAGATCCCTCCAACCATATCCAATCTTTTCACATGTGGTCTTCATCCAATTCCATTACTGATGATTCCATCCATCTTAGGTTGTTCCAACGCACACGTACAGGCGAAGCTTCTAAGTGGTATGTTGACTAGCCCACCTCTTCCCATACCACCTTTGCAACCCTTGCCCGCGCCTTCTTATCTTATTTCCAGCTTCCCCCTCGTTATGACACTGGTATCGAAATTTTGACTTCTTTCCGTCAATCGTCTGCGACCTGCCTATTCGATCATGTTAAAGAATGGCGGAGAAGAAAGATCCTATGTCAAGCCCCTACCTTCGAAGACCATGTCTACATGGACTGGTTCCTTAGATCTCTCTTACCCCCCATTGGAAAATATGTTGCATGCCATTTTCCTCAAACTGAAGAAGCCGCCCTCCAAATAGCCTTGAAATATGACCTAATCTATGCTCAATCTAGTTATGTCTATACCGTCCTTCCTGACCTCCCCAAACCCAGTGGCACTAACACACTGGGGGCACCTCATGCTGCTGATGGTATTGTTGGAGCTCTCTCTCATCCATCTGCTCAACCTCCCATGAACTATTGTTTTCTTGGGGAAGGGGGCACCACCTCCTGCACTTCTCCCCCTCCCGGTAGCACGCATCTAGGATCCGACATGCCTCCTCTTTCTGCCCAACTTCCTGTTTACCACATTGTTACCCAACCTCCTTATAATCCATATCCACAGCCTAGTGCTCCAGCTCCTCCAGCATTCGCGCCCCTGCCTCCCTTGCCTTCTCAACCCCCGCAACAGCAGTCACCGCCCCCTCAAGAGCAGGTGGATGCACAGCAGGGATTTGTGGGTACCCAACCACCTGACGGACAGGCGGCCACTCAACCTTCCCCTTCTCATTCCTTCGATTACCCGATTCTCCTGATGAACTCTGATCAACCTTTACCTATCGACCTCAACCTTCAAAATCGGTTTCGTCAGTACCCCAAGCCTCCCGCTCTGTCTGTCCTTGAGTCACCTTCTTCAGGTTCTACAGAGCCTCTTTCGACGTCTAATGGTCCCTTGCATATCCCTCAGCCCAAAGTTGAGGTTCATACCAAGATTCCTAAGGGCCTATTACGCCAAAATGCTGCTGTTGGTCGAGATGCTCATTCATATAGCATAGTAGATGATTTGGCGCAGCCTCCTGCTGCCATTTCAACACTGGAACTCCTCCAATCGTGTCCTTCTCAAAAGAAGGCTTTACTATCCGCCATGGGCATTGTAGATCTTGCGGACGACCAATTGATCGTTTTCGACGCCCGTCAATCAGAACATCCTCCCCCTCCTGCTTCCGTAGCTTTCCAAATCCCAGTCCAAATCCGGAATGCTCACGTTTCTCGGTGTATTATTGATGAGGGGGCATCCACCTGTGTGATGTATGCTTCAGTTTGGAAACAACTCGGATCTCCTGAATTGGCCCCTTCCACAATCACCCTTCGTGAATGGGACGGCCATGCCTCCCAGCCCATTGGCCTATTCCGTAATTGTCCTATAAATCTTGCGGGAAAGACTGTTTGCATTGACGTTGAATTCATCGACGCCCCTCTTGATTATAACATTATTTTTGGGCGTAGCTACACCTATGCCATGTCTGTTGTCCCATCCGCGGTCCATCGCAAGATGTTTTTCCCTGATAATGGAAAGATAGTCACCATTGACCAGCTGACATATCATGAGCCAAAATCTCAGACCTCCCCTGAGTTGACCATCTCTTCTGTAGCCGATAATCAAACCGTCAATTCTTTGACCAATGTCTCCCCTGACGTCTACAAAGACTCCTCATTGCTTGGAACTTTCCCTGGTATTCTTCCTCCCCCTGTCTCTAATCCCAGGTTAGTGAATGTTTGCATGATGCAATCGTCTCAGGCCGACCTTAAACGGCCCGCTTCGGCTAGTCAGCAACCTCAACCTCAACCTCGCTCGCCGCAACTTTCTCCTAGCCCTTCGCCTCAGCCAGCTGGACCTCTTCCTTTTGGCCCTTCTCCTACAGCTGGTATTCATGAGCCTCTTTATCCTTCTGGAACGGTTCCTCCAAGCCTTAGCCATTTAGGAGCCGTCGCACCTGGCCATTACACCTCTGGTCTGATACCGTTCCTACCTCCCCCACCAGGAGTGTACATGGCACTTGTCATGGCCACCCTCTCTCTTCCTAACCTGACCCTTGATATTCCCATCTGGTTCCTTGATCCTCCAACCACAACCCTTCCTGGTCAACCCAAAATTTATCTTGCTTTAACCCCAGTTCAACCAGTCCCCATGACTTCTCCTGCTGCAACAGTGCCTCAGTCACCTCAACAGCAACCACCTCCTGTTGCGACTACTTCGGGTAAGAAGGGAAAAGCTCGCAAGGGGGCATCAAAGGACAAGGCTGCCCCGACAAACCCTGCCCCTCCTCGGCCTCCAAAGCATACCATCCAGTGTGCCTTGTGTGATGTCATCTAACCTATTATCATTAGATAAACCCAAGTACACCATGTAAGACCAATTTTACCCTAAGTAAAATTGCTTTCACTATGTGAAATAACTTGGTAAAACACCTTTATTAAGTTGTTTATGGTCTAAACAGGAAACCCCAAAAGGAAATAATAAAAAAATCTATATTTGTTTATATTTCCCGGTCATATTTAACCCAAAACAAGGAAATCAATTAAATAAATCCTTATTTATTTGATTATTTCCTAGGAATAAGTTATTTAAATCCTATTTAAATAATATTCCTAGTTAAATTTGACTAAATCATTTATAAATAATTAAATAAATCATTATTTGTTTAATTATATTCCCACCATTTCCTTAAAATAATAAATAAACCATTTATTTATTTATTATTTATAAATAAAGGAATTGACCCAAGTCAAAAATCCTTTTCCCTCTAACAAATATAATAAAATATTCCTAAAGGGTGGTTCTGGAATTTGATTAATAATATTTTATTCATGCACCAAGTTCTAGATCACCCTAATATTTTGTTATAAATAGAAGGGTTTTCCCCATTCATTAGTCACCTCCATTGCATTAGATCACTCTGGATCTATACTAGGTCACATTCTCCATTTTTGCCTTGTGAGCTCCGATTGAGTTCTATGTTTGTCTGGGTTTTCTACAACAACAAGAGAGAGGAATTTTAGATCTGAAACGCTGAGGAATTTCAGGAACCCATCCCATTGAGGAGAACCAGAAAACACCTTTCTTGTTTTCCTCTCAAGTGCCCCCTTTTTAATATAATATAAAAATTCTTTCAAATACATTGTTCTTGTCTTGTCTATTGGATGCATGGAGCCACATTTTACTTTATCTGCTTAATGTATTTTATGCTTAGATCTGGATCTGTGAAGCATTATTTGGATCACCTAATTGCAAATTTAAAGATATTTGGCAGCCATAATCGATGTTAGGGCTATTTTTTATGCGTAGCTGAAGTGGTATTTTACGACGAAAGATTCATACTAACACTGTACAACACAATACAAAGGAAATAATGTCGTCATAAGCATGAATCTTGCAATCTCTTAGTTATCATTACACCAAGAGGTACATTCTACAACCCAGTATATAGTAGATGTGTCTCATGGGAAATTCTAACATCATCATACATTGCCCATAAATCATTTCCAAAAATTAAAAAATTATAAAAACTCAACTGAAAGGGCTAGTACCCTGAATTCATCTTTTCGAATAGAAGTGATGCATAATTTGAGTCCCCTTTATAAACTAATAAATCATTCCATATCCATTTTATGCAAGGTCTAGAAAAAGTCAAGAGGAATCAAATCCCTCAAGATACAAAACTTTATTAAAGTTTTTTCACCTATATTTATTTTATCACTCATGGTGTTTGATATATTTAGTGTTAGGAAAAAATTTATTGGTTACATGAACAATTCCAAGGACAATCAATCTCACTAAGATAGAGGAAGAAAAAGAGTGCTT
Source organism: Pinus albicaulis (assembly GCA_034641835.2). Lineage (NCBI taxonomy): Eukaryota > Viridiplantae > Streptophyta > Pinopsida > Pinales > Pinaceae > Pinus > Pinus albicaulis. Next base: position 526,410,591 of record CM076576.1, on the reverse strand, counting down.
GTTCCACTCATAATTTTCACTACAAAAACATCCTCTACAATCCACCATGGAATCATGGATAATAGATCTTTAAAGACTATAATTTATATGGCCACTATCAAGTGACTCAACTTAGTGACAACACTGCACCTACAATTGTACACCACTGGTTGTTTGAATCCACGTAAGGAACTATTTATGACATAATAATGCAAAATTTAGTGTAACATCAAGACATGCAAGGATAAAGTCCCCTATGATGTGACCCCACTAGATATCTATGATTTGTTGCATGGAAAACTCTTTTTGTCAAGGCACCCTGGAAGGTACATGTTGTGACCTCAAGGCATCATCTTAAACATTTTGAATCAGCTCGATAGAGACCCCAAGGTAATCTCGAATGTTGAAGTATCTTTAATTTCTGCTAAACAATGATGCAAGTTAATCTGTCATTTGCAAAATTTCAACTTGTTGATTATCTTCCCACAAGACACACAAAGACCATGGCACAGATCCAATTGTCCTTCTCCATGTAATATATGTGGTAGAAGCAACCCAATGTGACTTTAGATTAATACACTAACAAGGACTCTATCAGTGTTATTCTAAACTAATAGGTCCAACATGTAGTTGATATATCCCTAGAGCTCCATTTCCAAATTGACCAATATATTTCAAATCCATCATAGAAAACATGAATATCAAGTGCCAAATCTAGGCATAGATATAGAAAGGATACGTCATCTTGTGTAGTTCACCCTATAGGAGCCCCATTTTTCTCATGGCACAGAAATACAATGCATGTTTCCTTTTCATGATCATTGCACCTTGAATAAAATCAAAGTAAAGAACTTTTATTCCATTGAATACATTTCCTTTGGGGTTTTATGAGAAGCACAAAGTACTTCACCAAAATTGATGTAAATTTTGGGTATCATTAGGCTCTAGTTGACCTTCAGATGTTTGGAAAACTACATTCAAGGAAAATCATGGTCTATATGAATAGTTGGAAATGAAATTAATCATGGGTTACCTTAATGAAAATATTCAACAAAACATGGGATGAGAACCTTCAACATATTCTGCAAATATCATAAACTATGTGGCAACTCAAACTCCACCAATTTGGAAAATTGTTTCTTCTCAATAAAGGGAATTCACTACCTGGGATATATTGTTTTGGAAAAAAGAGTTCACATCAACCCAGAGAAGATATAGATCAATCAAAACGTACCCCAACCAACATTATTAAGCCACAAATTTTTTTTGGCATGGGAAAGCTTCTATGATAAGTTCATCTTGGTTGCCTTTCGTGTCACCTTTTCCAAACCAAATTTTGAGTGGAATCAAACATGGTTTTCAAATGGAATCAAATATAACAATAAGAATTTTAATTAATCAAATAAAAATTGTGCTCCATGCCCAATTTTATATCTTCTTGATATACAACATCCATTTAAAACCCAAATAATTGCTTCTAAGCATGCAATGGGAACAATTATGATCTAGTTTAGTCACCTCATTACATAACACTAAAAAAGATTCAATGATGTTTCCCACAATCGTTAATATTATGATTTTGATTCTATTGAATTATATAGTATATCACCAAATGGAAGGATTACATATTTGGTAAGGAGACAAGTATTCACTCTAACAAATCATGTAAAGGCATACTCCAAGTTCCATAGCACATCCCCTTTAACAAGCCTATCAATACCTTGCTCTGCCAAACGCTTCTCTACTGTCTCTCCAAACTTTCGCAAGGAGACATGATTGATTTTATCCACAAGATGAGGATCAATGATCTGGTCAAGCATTCCTCTTTTCTTCTAGTGCATTACCCACTTTACAATGTTGACTTTCCCTCATGTTGAAAATGTTGACTTTCTCTCTTGAAAATACTCGAGATCAAGGTATCTAAAACTGACTTTCACTGTAGTGCTCACATATGTCTCGTCTAATGTATGTATAGTTTTTGACATACCAAAATTTTCCACCTTAGCAAGAACATTCTCATCTAACAAAATATTTGGTGTCTTCACATCATGGTGAATAATCCCATGTGTTGCCCTAGTATGAAGGTAATGGAGGCCTCTTGCCACCCCTATACAAATTTCAAGCCTATGTTTCTAGGAAAAAGGTTGAATATCTCCCCATGCAAATGAATCCTTATAGGCCCATTAGCCATGTATTCATAAACCAAAATAATTTCACAATGATCCTTGTAGTATCAAATTAGAGAAACAAGATGGTGGTGTCAAACTTTAGAAACCATCTCAATTTCTGTTTGGAATTATGTGAGACCTTGCTCAGATCTAGGGTTACCTCGTTGAGCTGCAACTATGGTCCCATATTATAGTTTGCCTTTATAAAATTTACAAAATCCTCCCATGTCGAGTATCAAGTTTTCATCAAAGTTTTTAGTGGCTTATTGTATCTTTGCAAATGTAAGGACCTAGCCTAGACTTGAAGGTGGAGTTGAAACATAGCTACCAGTACCACTCTTGTGGAAACATGGGGAAAATTTGTTGGTCATAGTTTCTAAATTGCCACCATGTAAAGGAAAAGGAAACTGGGTTGGAGGGGAGTCATTTCACTTTGATTTTGGGTGGATATACATGCAATACCCTTCTGATAGTAGTCTCAGTGAAGAAAATATAACCATAACATTAACTTATTTACAAAGAGTTATCGAGAGGAACAATAAAAAATAACCAGCAAAAAAACACATAAATATAAACACATAATATTTAACTGAGAAAATCCACCCTAATGAAAATTAATTAGCCTTGGCCAATCCAGCAAAGTAGGCCTTCATCGCTCACCTCCAGGACTGCATTACAATGAAGTATTCCCAACCTTTTATAGGCTCCATTACATGCAATACCATGGGTAGTAATACCATGGGTACACTATACCATGTGCCCAAAAAACACTACTATTTAACCTAGTCAGCCTTGACTCTAACCCCTAGTCAGTTTACCTAACATTCTCCCCTTAAACTTGACATGGGGTTCCTTGACTAAATCCAGAAAACCTTGTCAAGTGAGTCAGCCCAACCTTGCTCAATCTAGCCCTTACCCCCCTCAAATTTATTCAGGGTATATGTTAACTTAGCATGCCCCCTATCACCTAGGTCTAACCCAGACTTTACCAGTGATTACCCATGGGTTCGCATGCCTTACTAGGTCTTACAGCCATATGCCAATTTATATGAAAAATTTGACTTCATTATAATAAATAATTAAATAATTGTTTTATTTACCCTTGTTTTTGTCTTTGTATGATGATCCTCTCATCTCTCATGGATCTCCCATGACCCATTTTCCATGCTTCTCATCCCTTATGTTTAACCTTCCCATGATCCATTCATGAAACGATCCACAATCCATGATTAGGCACCCAATACCACATTCATAGTGTATTCAGGAAAAATCTCGCACCTTGAGGCCACCTCACAACTATGAGAAGACGATATGAACATAATTCATATTTGATGCCTACATAGCCATCCAAAATATCTCGTGTCACAATTTCAATTTGTTTAGTGTCCATTCATGTTGTAGCTCAGTGAGTATCAAACCTTAAAACCTTGCTACCTCTACTACCACAAATAATTTCCCATTTCACTTGTGACCTTAGACCAGAGACACCAACAAGGTTGTGGCTACGTCTTTCTCTGTTCCATCCTCATCCTAGAGAATAAAATAGAGCCTAACACCTCTATAGATTCTATAGTAAATTCTCCATGGGGGGATTCCCCAGTTCGTCTGAAACCATGGAACATGGCTCTGATACCAAATGAAGAAAATATAACCATAACATTAACTAATTTACAAATATTTATCGAGAGGAACAATAAAAAATAATCGGCAAAAAAACATATAAATATGAACAGATAATATTTAACTGGGAAAAACCACAACTCCAGGGAAAACCCACCCTAATGAATTTTCATTAGCCTTGGCCAATCCAGCCAAGTGCACCTTCACCGTTCACCTCCAGGTCTGCATTACAATGAAGTATTCCCAACATTTTATAGGCTCCATTACATGCAATAACATGGGCAGTAATACCATGTGCCCAAAAACCACTACTATTTAATTCAATCAAACTTGACTCTAACCGCGAGTCGATTTACCTAACTCTCAGTGTAGCAAAAGCTCCAACAATTGAACCAATAATAGTTCCCATCTTCCCATTTTTTCCTTTGGAGTTCATAGGACTATTTCCATCAACAGGATAGGATCATCCAAACTTCTAGTGGGATTGCTTATCTTCATTACTTCCAACCCATTGAGGATAACATTAACATTGGTATTATCATATAGAGGAATAGTAGACCCAACGTGGATCTGGACTAGCTGCACCCCAATTGAAGTGTTGGCAAGAAATTCTTGATAAAAAGACACAACCAACTCCCTTGCCTTGTTAGACATATCAAATTCTGATATTTCACATTGGACATTGATATAGGCACTGAAAATAAACAAATATAGAACTCAGCTAACAATATCACAAAAATGCATCCAAAAAAAATATGTGAGAATACATTCCACACTAAAAGTACTGTAAATGTTGAAATTTTGGGTTTACAGTACTGGATGCACTCATAACCATTCCCTTTGTTGTTTCATAGACCATGTTAGGAGAAATAAAGTCACGAATAAGAGCGTTGTATTTGATAATGCTAGGATTAATAGAAGCACAACAACGATTTTTATCTTCAAATACTTCTAATCAGCCTCCCAAACTCTCCACAAAGTATCATTCCTAGAATCGACCTTAGTACCTCCCAATTAATCTTATACATTTTCTTCAGAGCTACACCAAAGAGTGCATATCCATCCACAAGAGGATGAATAGACATAGCCCTCGTTGGTATCAACTCATTAAGGGACAAGACAACCTCAATGGAATTGAAAAATTCCAGAGACCTGTGACTTCTCCAACATTCTTCCATCTTGCAGTAACATGGAAACCATAGAACTGGGTGTGGAGATCCACGAAAAAATTATTAATGGGTTTTTGTATGATGTGGTTATAGCAAATTCCCACATAGACATGTATGAAAAATGTGGCAGTATATGAAAGTCACATGAATTGTTTAAAAAAATGCATCAAAATTTTTTATCTCATAGACAACCATGCTTGCAGGATATGCACGAAATCGTCTCATTGATGAACCCCTAAATTTCTTTAAGTAAATGCCTCAACAAAATGTGGTTTCGTTGAATTTCGTGATTGCAGGATTTACACAGAATGGGCATTGTAAGGAATCCATGAATTTATTTTTTGAAATGAAATTGATGGGCATAAGAGTTGATTCAAAAACATTTTTTAGTCTTCTCCCAGCTTGTGTTGGCTCGGAGCAAGGCATGGAATTCCATCAAGAAATAATTCAAAGTGGATTTTAGTTTTGATGTTGTGGTGATGAATGCGCTTGTTGATATGTATGATAGGAAAGTCGTGGTAATTATTTGGAAAAAATCATCATAGATACCTCATGTCATGGAATGCAATGATTACAAGTTACAAATAGTATGTGCTTGTTCAGGAAGCCCTAGAACTCATTAAGGAAACACCGATGTGAATGTAGTCTCATGGAATGCATCGATAACAAGATTTTGATAGAATGGGCATGGTGCAAAAGCCTTGGATATTTTTCAAAAAATGCAATCAGCGGATATGAAACCAAAATAAAAAACATTTGTCAGTATTCTTCTAGTATGTGTCAATTTGGAAGCTTTGGAACAAGGTACAAATATCCATGATAAAATAATTATAAATGGATTCATGTTTGATGTCATGCTAGTGCTTTCCTTGATAGAAATGTATGAAAAATGTGGGTGCATTCATAATTAGGTTTAATTATTTGAGAAAATGCCTCAACGAGATATAGTCTCATGGAATGCAATGATTGTAGGATATACAATGCATGACTAGGGAAAGGAGGCCCTAAAACTCTTTGAAAAATTGAACCTTTATGGGATGAACCCAAATCATGTGACCTTATTGTTTTATTTGCATGCAACCATGCAAGTTTAGTTGATGATAGATATAAATATTTTAACTACGTGAGAGAACATTATCAGATATCACCTACAATGGAGCACTATATATATATATGCTTGACCTTCTTGGCTGAGCTAGGTGTTTGTATGAATAATTAGACTTTATTAATAAAATTCCAATAAAACCTAATGCAATTGTATGGAGTTGTTTTCTCAGTTCCTGTAAACTACATAAGAATATGAAACTAAAAGAATGCATGGAAGAATTCCTTTCTGAGCTAGCCCTAACAATTTGGCCCCTTACGTGCTTCTCTCAAATATTTAGGTTGCAACTAGCAGGTGGATTAACATTGAAAGGGTACCATAAATGATTAAAGATAGAGGCCTAAAAAATACTCTTGGGTGCAGTTGGACTAAGATCAATAGAAAAATACATGGTTTCCTTAAATAGATAGATCGGATGCACAAATAGAGGAAATTTATTGATTTTTTTCTTGGGAATTAAGGTGGTTGGTTGTCTTCTTAACTGGAGGTTTGTACTAAATTATATGGAGGAGAAAGAACACTTTTCATGCTATAATAGTGAGAATCTTTCCATTTCATTTGGTTTGTTAAACACATCTCCCGGAACAACCATTCGAATTGTCAAGAACCTCTGAGTATGTGATGATTGTCACTCTACACCCAAGTTCCTTTCCAAGATTGTTTCCTGAAAAATCATTATGAGGTTACCATGATTTCAAGGATGGATATTGTTCATGTGGCAATTATTGGTGATTCTAAGTGGAGCAATTTATAAAAATAAGATTGAATTATATCCTTGTATGAAGAAATTAACTATAAAAGGTAATGTTTGGATATCTCGTGTGTGTTTTTGTTCTTTTATTGGAATAATCAATATGTGTATTAATTGTGGAAAGTCATTTCCTACAGCTACTAATGGCACATATCTTCCTAGCCATTTAGAAGGATGATAATTTTTTATATTCCTTATTTACCAATCTCTAAAATCTTTTCTAGACAAGAGGCTTGAGTATAATATGAACCTGTCAAGCCATACAGATAAATAAGAATATGAACATGGAATAGAACCTAAACGTGGGATATGAATCAAGAGAATTCGGGTTCCTAGTACACATGAAGTTTATGTTGAAGCCTGAGATTTTCTAGATTCAAATCAAATCATATTTTCCACAACATTTATTCTATTTCCATATGGTATGCATTTGACTCCTTGGAGTGATTATATGAGCTAAATGAACCGTGTTACTATAATGATTAATTTATATATTATCAAAGAATACTTGAAATAATACTGTCAAGATGTCATCAAAATGTATTATGTTTTTTTTTACATCTCATCATAGATGCCATCTTGTTTTAACATGTGTCTCTCGTTTGCAATAAAAAATAAAAAAAAATTATAACTAATTTAGAAAAAGGAATTTAGAGTATCGTTTAAAAATAAAATGCACTTAGATAATTAACTTATTATTCTAGCCGACTCCACAAATTTTATGAATTGATAGGAGTTAGAAAGGCATGCCATTGGTGGGAGCCAAAGGAGTCGAAGAACTAATATACAAACTGAAGAAGAAAAAAATAAAAAATATCCTACAGTGAAGACATACACGCTAGTTTTCATTCATCAAACTGTAGCCTTGTGGTAACTTGGAGAATTTTCTATGATGATGAACCATGTTCATAACCTTGAAATTTCTCTAAGCTAATAGATTTGATTAAGTCTTCATGAGGTTTGATGTTATGTTAATGCTATAATAACTGGTTCCGTGATATTGGACAATGATAAATCATTTTTTTGGTTATTGGTGTGATAAAAATGGAATTGCTATCAGGGGAGGTCTGCATGTTAATGCGTTCATTATACTATATTGGAATAATATATCATGGTTTACCGAGCCTAGCTAGTTTGTTGTAGGAAAATGGACAATGGCACATGCCAACCCTCGATAATTTTGAAAAAATAGATACTTCTCAGTTGTGACATCTAAGCCACTGGTAAGTCCAATTCATTAACAATGAACTTGTTTTTCCTATCTTCTGCATGCACTGTAAGATCCTATATTGGCCTTCAAAAAATGGATTTCCACATGGAAAATCAAAGAACAAGATAGACACAAAATAGTCCTATATTTTGTATCATCACATGTAACAATGCCACAAACATAGGGGTTGATTGGTGATTAAATGAGTTGAATATTTAAAGCAAGTGTAAGGGTTGTGCATGACACTATAGTATATATGGTATAGCATGGCATGCTTACAATAAAATACAATTTTTATGGTGAATTCTAAGTTTTAATATTTGTTAATATAATGTATAGTATTTCCACACTCAATCCACCATTCCTTTAAAATTTTGGGGGTGCACTCTAGCCATATTGGGGATGCACCCCTGTCTCGTTGTCCCATGAAAAGTTTTGGGTTGAGGTCCAACCATCCCAAGGATGCCTCCCTCCATCCCCATTGTTCCACTCTCTTGAAAATCATGGAAACATAGCTATCAAAGAGGTGCACATGTCCCTAGTCCAACTGAGACACTTGCATGAGAAGATGAGGGAATAGATCTGTAGGAGGCATTAACAATATCACTTCTATTGGAACTCTTATCCATGGAACTGGGGTGCTCTAGTATCCAAACTAAGGTTAGGGTTTGACAAAATCAAACCAAGATCTTCTTTCATGTGTTTAGTTGCATTGCATCTTACCTCTTTTTCCTAGTCTATAATGAAGATGTAGAGTGAAACGCTATGTTAGTTAGCAAGTTTTTGGTTTTGAGTTATCGTAGTTTATTCTCATTTTCCTGTGTTAAATAGAGATTTGATTGAGATTTCATATTTGTGTATCGCTATCATTATTTTCTGCAATATGTGTTTGCAAATTCTCAGGTTTTAGTTTTGATAGGAGTCAAGCTTTTAAAGTTACCGAAATTTTAGGGCTAATCTTTGAGTGAAAAATTTACTTAACATGGTATCAAACCATGTTTTCCAAATATTTATAGGAATAGATGTATTGATAGGACTACAATCTGTAAGAGGAAATTGTTGGAGGGTTTCAAGGGTTGGATCCAAAGCATTGGAACATGACACAAATCCAAACCTAATAAAGGTTGGCGAGTGAGATGCCTAATATATTTCAATGATTGGAAGGTTGTGCTTGATCTAAGTTCCTAATATTTTGTTCTGTGAGTTTTTTTAAGAGTTGTAATTATGAATAGTGACATTATTTGAAATTGTCACATGTTGGAGGGTATTTCCAAAAAAATTCCATGGAACTGCACACTGCAAAATATTTTGGAAATCATTAAATTGTGGTGGCTTATGGATAAATTTCCAACAAATCCCAAGGATTTGGACAAGCACAAAAAGAAAATTTCCAAGTCAATACAAATTATTCTAGATGAAATGATGGGTAATCTAACATCATGAAGAAAAATACAAGAAGAGAGATTCATTTATAAAGAACATTGATTGTGCCAACTTGGATCTTGTAAGAAATATGGCTTGGACTCTGCTTCAACATCGACAAGTATCTTCATACTCAAATCCTATTTCCATGAATATGCCCTAGCCAATACTGTTGACTTCTGAATAAAACAAACACAGAAAAATGGCACTATGAGATTACATAGTCAATAAAAATATAATAAAATGTACAAGAAAATACTTTTAATAATTCTCACTTACATCATTATACTTTGTGTCCCTTACCGAGCCCTCATTTCTAGTGTCGAGCATTGAAACCACATGATCACCACCTTTGCATAAACAACTATTAGGTCTTCATCTCTATTGATATTGCACTATTTTCCAAAGATTTTGCACATGGAAACATTGCAATGGACATTGGGATGTTTTTCTCCCAAATACAAAATAAATAATTAATCTAAAGTGTATAAATAGCTAAATATATTCAATTTATCTTGTAATGTACTAAAAAAAATATTGAATCAATTCTACAAATTGCTGAAACCAATTTCAATCGCACAATCACATAAACAAGTAAGAGAAACAATTATCAATCACACAACACAAGATGTATCTGGGGAAAGCCTTAGATAAAAACCTCGATATTTGTATATTGAATAAACTTAGGAACATGAAACAATACAATGCTATTTCCCTTCCTGAGAAACCTTTTCACTCTGCTGACTCTCTCACTCTTATCCTACTCTGATCCTAGCATTGATCTAAGAAAGTTTGGTCCAATATTGATCTGAATGTGAGAACTTCTTATTTCTAATATAGAGATTGACTGTAGGGGAATTTACTGGATATTTCACCTTTAAAGAAAGGATGAGATCCGAAAGCTACCTGGCCCTCTACAGGCTCTGCTTAAAGAAATAATAGAAGTAATCACTAATGATCTAGAAATGAAACTACTTGTTTGCTGGTGCAAGGTATTAATTATCCATAAACTTATGTGTGCAAATTGTTTAATATATTTTGCAATTGGAACAAAATGCTTTTGGTGAATTTATGAGTCTTTTTGTGTGTAGGAGGATTATTTATTTTTACTATTTAACATTTTTAACTCTGATAAAACACAGCAAATAAATCACAGAATATAACACAGCATATGATAAGGCAGTTCACCCCTCCTAGGCTACATCTACTAGGTCCAAGGCCCCCAAATGGGCATGCCCTTGCTCTTATTATGCTCAAAATTGATTATGCAGTGATCAGAAAGCCTAAACAGGCAAAACAAGTTGTGGAAATGATTTCAGAACACAGAAAACAGTAAAGATAGGCTTTTGTTTCACCTCCAAAGGTTAACTATAGCCCAAAATAGCTCCAACACTCCCTAGGCCCTGATGGCTCTCCAAGATTCTCTGCTGAAAAAGTACCTGAATATGAGCTATGTTGCCTCTGCAACCTACACCATTGGCTTTGGAATGCTCAAAAGACCCGAAATCAAAAACAAATTCACTCCAAATGGTCTCTCCTAGCGAAAGTTATGAGAAAAACCACTTTTTCCCAATCAAGGCTAGAAAACCTCCACCAAATGTGGAGAAACTGGAGTTAGAGCCACTAATTTAGGCCTGGCGCCATTCTGGGCGGAGTCCCACCAAAATCTCCACTGCGATTAAGGATAGCATTTAATTTTACATATAAGGCGGTCACATGTCCGCACCTGTTGGCATATATGTTGGACTAACAGTTTAAACAGCCGTTATAATAAATTTCATTTATAAACCCGCCATATTACATGTGGCCTTATCCACAACATTAAACTTAACCGTTTAACACGTATCCGCCAGGAGAATAGAGTTGTGGTTCTGAGCCTGTAGTCATATTGTAGAGGGGGCTGGCCCCCTTTCGGGCCCGCCCATATATAAATTAAACTTCAAATAGCAGTTTGGACCTTTGTATGTTAAGACTCACTGTATAGCTCGTCCAGTCGGGCTGCCCGGTTGGCAGTGCCTAGACCCGGGTTCAAATCCCTGAAGTTGCAAAAATTTTGACATAGCAAATCTTTGAATTCTTGGGGCCACGTGACGGCCTTCGAGAAAGCCACGTGGCGCCCCTTGATTGGTCTGCACAGAATATTCTAAAAAATATTTGGTGGAATATTCTCAAAATATTCTATGGAATATTCCTTTTTTAATATTTTTTTATTCAAAGTCAAACCAATTCAAACTGACTTTTACCTGAAATTGAGAAATTTCAAACTTGAATATCTTTCTCATACAGTATCGGTTTCGAGTGTCGTTCACGGCTACAGGATCGTTTTGACGAGACCTTTCCTGTCGTTCTTATTTCAACCAATTCTGATCAAACAACATTTTGAGCATTTTCTCCAATTAGGACATGATCACCTGATCACACCTCCCAAATGGGAAGCTTTTGGACCCACAAAAGCCTTCAATTACCTGTTAAGAAGATGAGGGTACAACTCCCTCACCTTTTACACCTCCATCCACTTTTCCTTACTCGGTTTGCTTCCTTTAAGACCAACCCGAACATAATCAACATTTCCCCTCCTTGAAGTGCGTGTCCTTCTGTCAAGGATAGCATCCTCTTTCAGCTCATCCAAAAATTCTTGCGAGAAATCCTCTATGGATGGCAGCTGAATGTCACTTTCATAATCATCAATTAAAGGAGGTTCATAAAAACGTAAATTTTCCACATTAACAATGGAATACATTTGCATATATGAAGGCAAATATAGTTGAAAAGCACTATTTCCAACTTGTTTAAGGATCTTGAATGGACCATAATGAATAGGCTTCAACTTTTTACCTTCTCCTTGCATTCTTTCGTTACTAATATGCAGCCATACCTCATCTCCTTCTTGAAACTTATGATCAACTCTATGTTTATCATGTCTCTCCTTGTACTTGCCTTGAATTTTTTTAAGCTGTTCTTGAACTTGCTGATGTATGAGCTAAATTATTTCAATGAACATGTGAGCTTTTTCAATGTCACTATGCCCATCAATGGCAACATCCTTCTCAAGAATGAAATCTAATGGTGACTTAGGCAAATACCCAAAACAAGCTTCAAAAGGTGAAGTATTTGTAGAAGAGTACTTGGCCCGGTTGTAAGCATGTTGAATGTAATGAAAACGCTCATCCCAAAGCTTGGGATGCTTTCTTCAATAACTTCTCAAAAGATGTAGAATGGTTCTATTCACTACCTCTGTTTGGCCATCTCTTTGCGGATGAAAATCAATACTCTTCTTCAACTTGGTGTCCATCATCTTCCATAGATTGGACCAAAAATTCCCAACAAATCTGGAATCCCTGTCACTAAAAATTTAAGTAGGCAAGCCATGATGAACCCATACATGTTGAAAATATAAATCAGCAGTTTGTTCAGCAGTTATAGTTTTCTTGCATGGCATAAGAATACACATCTTGTTGAATCTATCAATTACTACATAAAGATAATCATGTTTCTTTCTAGATAATGGTAGACCTCCTACAAAATCCATAGAAACACTTTCCCATGGTCTAGAAGGTACCGGCAATGGTGTATATAAACCAAGATTCCTATTGCTAGGCTTGCTTGTAGCACATAATGAACAACCTCTAATGAATTGTGAAACACTATCTACCATACGAGACCAATAACAATACCTCTGTAAATGTGCCACCGTTTTTCTTACCCCAAAATGTCCAGCAATAAGAGAAGAATGAGCTTCTCTCGTGATACTTAATCTCTCTCCCTGTGGTATACATAACTTTCCCAATTGAAACAACAAATTATTATGCAAATGATAATCATTCTCCTCAACATGATTCCCTTCACTCAAGTTAGCATACACCTCCTTAAAATCAACATCTGATGCATACTATTCTATGTAGCTCTCATGTACAATAGAATCATTCTTAAGTAAATTAGTAGCACTAATAATAGCCCTTGAAATCATATCAGCAACTTTATTGAAAATACCTTTCTTGTACCTTATTACCAAGTGAAATTGTTGTAAGAAGCCCATCCATCTGAAATGTCATGACTGCTGCAATTTACTTTGCGACTGCAAGTACTGTAAAGGCTGGTGGTCGGTATGAACAAATGTTTCTTTGCCCATAAAATAGTGTTTCCACTTTTTGACGCTTTGTACCAATGCATACAACTCCTTATCATATGTAGGATAATTCACAACAGCACCATTAAATGTCTCAGAATGAAATGCAGTAGGCTTACCATGCTGTAAGAGAACTGCACCCATGGCGTAATCACTTGCATCTATCTGAATCTCGAATGGTTGTCTCAAGTCCAATAATGCAAGGACTGGAGCTGAAATTATGTTTTCTTTCAAATATTCGAAAGTTTTTTTTTGCTTGCCTCTCCATTGGAAATAACTCTTCACACTTGTCACTGCATGCATAGGAGCTGCTATGGCAGAGAAGTTAGAAATAAAATTCCTCCAATACTGAGCTGCACCCAAAAAACTTCTTACCTTTGTAATGGATTTGGGAGTAGGCCAATTCACAATGGCTTCTACTTTGAAAGGATCAATTCTCAAAGCACCTCCTCCTACTATGTGTCCCAAATAAACTAAAGAAGTCTTTCCAAATTCACACTTTGACATTTTAATAAATAACTGATTTTTCTTCAAAACATCAAGTACTTTCCTGACATGCATGATATGCTCTTCTCTAGTCTTGCTGAAAATTAAGATGTCATCTAAGTAGACAATAACGAAATCATCAAGAAAAGGACGTAAGACATCATCCATTACCCGCATGAAAGTTGCAGGTGCATTGCATAAACCAAACGGCATAACAAGCCACTCAAAGAGTCCTTGTTTGGTTTTAAAAGTTGTCTTCCAAATGCCACTTTATTCAATTCTAACTTGATGATAACCACTACGTAAGTATAACTTAGTGAAATATTTAGCATCTTTCAGCTTATCTAACAAATCATCTATCCTTGGAAGTGGGTAACGATTCTTTATGGTTATCTTATTTAGTGCCCTGAAGTCCACACACATACGCCAAGTTCCATCTTTCTTTGGAATCAACATTATTGGTGACCCACATGGCGAAGTGTTTGGTCTTATGAAACCCTTGTCCAACAACTCTTTAATTTTCTTCTTTATTTCAGCATTCTCCATGATAGACATGTGATACATGCCTATGTTAGGAAGTGGACAATCTGGATGTAAATGGATTTCAAGTTGAATCTCCCTTTTAGGAGGCAAACCTGCTGGTTCTTGAAACATCTCATGATGTGCATCAACTACATCATATAAATCTGATTTAAGCTTGGAATCACAATTTTCAAATGACTCATGATTCACATCAACCTTTGGCTTGATCATAAGAAGTACAAAACTCTTGCTTGAATTAACTAGTCTTTTAACCTATCCCGCATTTACCATCACTATATTTTTCTTCTTGCGATGTGCTCTGAAAATGTAATCATTGCCATCTTTGAAAAGATGATATTTATTTTCATGGAGATGGAAGATCACTTTCCTGTCAAATAAGTAAGGACTTCCCAAAACAATTCCTGATATATCAAGAGGTACCATATCAAGTTCAACTGTGTCAATAAAGTGTGCAGTTATTGCAAAGCGCAATATGCACTTTCTTGAGACTTGTAAGTTTTCATCCTTGCATATCCACCCAAGTGGATAAGGCTTTGGATGTGGAATGGTCTCAAGTTTTAGCTGTTTGACCAAGTCTTCTGATATGAGATTTTCTTGTGACCCACTGTCAAACAGTGTGTCAATTTTTCTATGTTTTGAGACTACCCTCACATGGAACAATTCAATTCTTTCTTCCTCATTAGGAGCTTGTACATGACAGTTTGAAGTACTAGTACTTGCTTTAGTTTCAGTTTCCTTTCCTTTCATAATTTTCAAACCCATGGCTGCAATTTTGGTTTTGTCACCTGAATCATCACCTAAATCTTGTGGTGTAGTTGTAGTAGTTGCAGTTTTCTTCTTTCCCTTGTTTTTGTTAAACTGGTTTCTTTTTTCAGGATGTAATTTCCAATAGTTTTTCTCTTCATGGCCATGTTTTGAACAATGTTTACAAATGACCTTTTCACCCTCTTGTTTGATATATGCATTCTTCTTACCTTTTCCCTTAAAGGTTTTCTCTTTGTTCTTTCCTTTGAAAGGCTTGTTTCTACCCTCATCAAAAGTATTCTTTCCTCTAGCCTCTAAATGTGTAGCTTGTACACAGACTTCATCTAAGCTAGTAGGATTAAACATCAGGATAGTGTGTTTAAGGTAACGGTGCAAACCACCTATGTAATTTAACAAAGTGTCTTGGCTTTTTAAATCTACCCCAAGTAAGAGTGCTCTCCTCCTAAATTCCTGGGTATAGTCTTGCACATTCTGTCCCTTAAGCTGTCTAAAGTTTTGCTAGTTCATTATAGCCTTTTGAAAATGAGAAAGAGGATAAAATTGTTTCTTGATTGCAGAAATATACTTAGTCCATGATAGAGTAATCTTACCATGTTTCTTGATTTCATCCCTGGTTTTGGCTTCCCACCAAACCAATGCTGCTCCATCCATCCTTAGTGAGGCTAGTTGTATTTTGGTTTCATCATCATGCAGATTTTGAATCCTTAAATAGATCTCCAGTTTTCTGATTCAATTATCTAATTTCTTTGCATTAGCATCACCATTACATTGGCAATTCAAATTTGACATCAAGCTTTAGAAAATGATTTTTATTAGTGGTTTTCAACTTATGTGACTGATTTACCGAAGTCGAAGAGGATGAAATTGAGGAAGAGGATGACGATGGAGATGGTGGATCTCCATTTCCTCCATTCCCTTTCTTTGACTTATCATTGTCGTTCTTTCCTCCTAAGGAATCCTCTCCTTCTCTTTGTTTTTTAGACCCTTCTCCAGCTATCCTATCATTTCTTTCTTGATAGAGGATCCTTACCATTTCAGTCAGATCCAAGAAAGCTTTCTGAAATATTCTTTCTTCTTCCTTGGGATCCATTTCTTCATGAGCTTATTCTTCTCTTTAAGACATGCTTGTAGCTACTTCTAAGGCTATTGAAGGTGAAATAGAAGGTGGAGATAATGGCACCTTGGCCCTCCTTGGTATAGGATTGTCTTATGCTCTAACCAATTGTCCTTCCCCTCTTTTAAGTTTAAGCCTAGTAAGCATCAAATTTCCAAAACAGTAAAATTTTTCTTTGCACAAATATCAAAACTTGAGCTCAAACCTATGCTTTGATACCAATCTAATCTGAAATGTGAGAACTTCTTATTTCTAATGCAGAGATTGATTGTAGGGGAATTTACTGGATATGTCACCTTTAAAGAAAGGATGAGATCCAGAAGCTACCTGGCCCTCTATAGACTCTGCCTAAAGAAATCATAGAAGTAATCACAAATGATCTGGAAATGAAACTACTTGTTTGATGGTGAAAGGTATTCATTATCCATAAACTTATGTGTGCAAACTGTTTAAAATGTTTTGCAATTGGAACAAAATGCTTTTGGTGAATTTATGAGTATTTTTGTGTGTAGGAGGCTTATTTCTTTTTACTGTTTAACATCTTTAACTCTGATAAAACACAGCAAATAAATCACAGAATATAACACAGCATATGATAAGGCAGTTCACCCCTCCCTGGGCTACATCTGCCAGGTCCAAGGCCCCCAAATGGGCATGTCCTTGCTCTTATTATGCTCAAAATTGATTATACAGTGATCAGAAAGCCTAAACAGGAAAAACAAGCTGTGGAATTGAGTTCATAACACAGAATAAAGTAAAGATAGGCTTTTGTTTCACCTCCAAAGGTTAACTATAGCCCAACACAGCTCCAACACTCCCTAGGCCCTGATGGCTCTCCAAGCTTCTCTGCTGAAAAAAGTACCTGAATATGAGCTATGTTGCCTCTGCAACCTGCACCATTGGCTCTGGAATGCTCAAAATACCCGAAATCAAAAACAAATTCACTCCAAATGGTCTCTCCTAGAAAAATTTATGAGAAAAACCACTTTTACCCAATCAGGGCTAGAAAACCTCCACCAAATGTGGAGAAACTGGAGTTAGAGCCACTAATTTATGCCTAGCGCCATTATGGGCGGAGTCGCACCAAAATATTTTCTACGGTTAAGGATAGCATTTAATTTTACATATAAGGTGGTCACGTGTCTGCACCTGTTGGCATATATGTTGGACTAACGATTTAAAAAATCATTATAATAAATTTCATTTATAAACCCGCCATACTACATGTGGCCTTATCCACAACATTAAACTTAACCATTTAACACTTATCCGTCGGGAGAATAGAGTTGTGGTTCTGAGCCTGTAGTCATATTGTAGAGGGGGCTGGCCCCTTTTCGAGCCCGCCCATATATAAATTAAACTTCAAATAGCAGTTCGGACCTTTGTATGTTAAGACTCGCTGTATAGCTCGTCCGATCGGGCCGCTCGGTTGGCAACGCCCAGACCCGGGTTCAAATCCCTGAAGTTGCAAAATTTTTGACATAGCAAATATTTGAATTCTTGGGGCCATGCGGCAGCCTCCGGGCAGGCCACGTGGCGCCCCTTGATTGGTCTGCACAGAATATTCTACAGAATATTTTGTGGAATATTCTCGTAATATTCTATGGAATATTCCCATAATATTTTGTGAAATATTCCTTTTTAATATTTTTTTATTCAAAGTCAAACTAAGTCAAACTGACTTTTACCTGAAATTGAGAAATTTCAAACTTGAATATCTTTCTCATACAATATCGGTTTTGAGTGTCGTTCATGGCTACAGGATCATTTTGACGAGACCTTTCATGTCATTCTGATTTCAACCAATTTTGAGCAAATAAAATTGTGAGCATTTTCTCCAATTAGGACATGATCCCCTAATCAAATATTGTGACCACTTGCTTGCCTCTTCTTGACCAGCCTTGCTTATGCATTCCTGGGCTAATTGAGCCAAAATTAATAAGGAAATTCTCAATTAATGATTTCGCAATCCATCCAAGGCTTCCTGATAATCTCATGCATGACGTGTACAATTTTCTAATTATACAATTGATAGTTATGTTCCATTTAACTCCAATATCAACTGGACCTTCATTATAACTGACATGAAACATCTATTTATAGCAAATTATTAGTTAACTAATTGATCACTACTTGTGAATTAAATCATATTTAATTCACAAGATCTATCACTAGCTCATATCTCAGTTAGAACTAGTTAAACTGATTTTAACTCAAATACTTGAGTTTACTAATTACAACTCAAAAATAACTAGACCAAGGCTCCTAAACATTAGGATAAACCCTACATGCCTCTAGTTTGACCCTCAAATCGAATTAACTGAGATAACTAAGTATTCCTAACTCATTTAACACTTACAATTTGTCATGTGATGTGGAATTATAATTTACTTCTAATTTAATTAAGGGAAATTTAAATTAGGAGCCTCATGGGTGACATTTTCAATATTTCTTGTTTCCATTTTCAACGCTCCCTATCAACAAGAAAGTAATTCAAATTTATCATGATCCTGTACCTTTGGAATTTTCTGAATGTAACACTTCTCTAGCGTTGTTTTCTATTGCAACTTCTAAAACTGAAAAAAGCATCCAAACTGAATCAGTATGATGCATCTGTCACCAGAGTTTTTGACTGCTACTAGCTACTACAATTTCTACTGAAAACTCTGCATTGTTGCTGACTCTAGACTACTACTGACTCTACATTGTGTCATCTGCACTACTGCCAAATCTAATTTGTGCTCTAGTATCTAAATTTTTTCACTCTGAAATTTGGTTGCATCAATCGCCTTTGATCCATCCTGATAGTTTGTACTGTGGGCTCCCTTAGCAAGGTAATGATCCATTAGACAAAATGTCTCAATGGACCTTGCCCAAATTTCTTCCCTTGGGATTATGAATTCACATCTCCCTACCTCTCACCTAGAGGTATGGATGCATGTGTTGCCTCTGCCCACCTAGCTCGAAATTCCCCCCTATTGGAGGTCTCTGCTTGAGTGTATGCCTCCACTCAGTCTCCTTTATACTTCTCCAATTTTGGTTGCTCCAGAACTTTCTGAGACTACTTCTAAGGCTGCATGTTGAGAGGCAATTCATTCTCCCTCTCAACCACCAAGTCTCTAACATTTTCCTTGCTCCTCAAGGCTTTGCAATCATCTTCGACCTCGAGAGCATACAATTTTTTGACTCGCACATTGATTTGTTTCATTTATCCCATGGCGATATGTCTAAGGGAAACATTTCCTTTTATAAATATCACATCATAGCCACATTCTTCCAATACCTCTATGGAAACATTATTCTTCTTTAGTCCTCGAAAAAAAAAAACATCTGTCAGTCTCAGAGGGGAGACAAACTCCTCTTAAAGGTAACTATACCTATGTCGGTCATGTTATACCTCTTGTCATCTACAACTCTATATTTTGTTGGAGGTACTTCTCCTCCAAGTGACTAAAGAGATATATATTCCTCGTCATATGGAATGAGGCACCGCTATTGAGATACCACATGCATCCCATTACAGTGTTGGCCATGCATGCAATGAGATTAAAATAAAACTTGAAATGTGAAGCTAGAGCTTCACCTACTACTGTAACTGCAAGCTCCTTCTTGCTTGCCTTCTGTGGACATTTCGTGGCATAGTACTCGTAATTGTGACAATGAAAATGCTTGATCTTGGATAATTATCTCTTTCCCTCTTCACATTGGGACTTCTTTCCCTTGGCTTTCTTTCCCTTTTTGACTAATGCAAAATTTTACTTTTTCTAGGTCTTGTCTCAAGTGCTCCGCCTTATCTCTTCTTGTACCAAGTCGGACCACAATTGCTCCTACTCTGGGATATTCTCCCTCTCATTCACTGAATCCTGGTAGCTATGCTAACTCTTGGGAAGGCCTAGAATTGATAGGCTCACCAAATAGTCCTAGGCTATTTTCACACCAACACTTCCAAGATCATCATGACATTGAGTGAACTTCATCAAGTATTTAGGTATCGTCTCACCCTCCTCCATATTTATCTTTTTGAGTTTTTCCTTCAACTCCAACTTCCTGTGCTCACTTCTATTTTGAAACAAATTTGTTAATTCCTTCCACATATCATATGGAGTTTCCTTTCCATGGAGGTTCGAGACAATATGATCTCGAACTCCTTCTAAAAAAATCCTTCTTGCCTTTGCTACATTCTTCTTCCACGCATCAAGAAGTTGAGCATCTGCTGCTGCGAGCTAGGGAATATCATTGTCACTGAATTCCTTCAGTCTCTTTTCCTTTGTAACTTCCTCCATTATTTCCTTCCATGCTATGTAATTCGAATTTCACTCAAGGGCATATTCGAGTCTCAAGCCAGTGAAAGACATCTTGATCTGTTGTTGCTCCTGAAGAATAAATCTGCAAAATTTGATGTACTTGTTCAAAAAAACTCTCATTCTTCTCTTCTATTGTGATTCCTTCTCTAATAACATGTAGAAATATCTAAATGGATTCAAATAATATTTTAATGTACTAAAACTTTATACTGAATCAAGTCTACAAATTTCAGAAACCAATTTTGATCACACAATCACATAAACAAGATAAATAATTATCAATCTCACAACACAATATGTATCTGTGGAAAGCCTCAACTAAAAACCCCACTATATGTATATTTCATAATTTCAAGAACATGAAGCATAAAAATGTCATTTCCCTTCCTGAGAAACCTCTGCATTCTGCTGACTGTCTCACTCTAATCCTGGCACTGATCTATGCAAGTTTGGTCGAATATTTAACCACTTTCTTCCCTCTGCCTGACCAGCCTTTCTTACGCATTCCTAGGTTAATTGAGCCCCTATTAATTAGGAAATTCCCAATTAATGATTGTGCAATATATCCAAGGCTTCCTGATGACCTCATGCATGACCTGTACAATTTTCTAATTATACAATTGATAGTTATCTTCCCTTTAACCCCAATCTCAACTGGGCCTTCCTTAGAAATGGCATGCAATAACTATTTATAGTGAATTATCAGTTAATGGATTTATCACTACTTGTGAATTGAATCATATTTAATTCACTGGACCTATCACTAGCTCATCTCTCAGTTAGAACTAGTTAAACTGATTTTAACTCAAATACTTGAATTAACTAATTACAACTCAAAATAACTCAACCAGGGCTCCTAAAAATTAGGAGACGCCCTAGATGCCTCTAGTTTGATCCTCAACTCGAATTAATTGAGTTAACTAAGTCTTCCTGACTCAGTTAACACTTACAAGTTTTCATCTGATGTGGAATTACAATTTAGTTCCAATTTAATTAAGGGAAAATTAAATTAGGAGCCTCATGGGTGCCATTTTCAATATTTCCTTTTGCCATTTTCAACATAAAGGGTGCCATTCCTCTCCACAATTATACAAAACAAGAGAAAACCCTTTATAATATCCATTTCTAGAAATAGAGATAATCTCATACTAGAGATACAAACATCATAATTGATAGATGTATGGACCTACCCTCCATAAATGTCTATGTTTGAGTCAACTAGAACAACACTGTGAGAAAAAAAACCTTAGGGTTGTTTCCCACCGAAATCAAGTTGATTCCATGAACAAGTATTTATGTCAAACATCGATACAGCATTGTAATATGCATGATCTCCAACCCCACCAATAATATATACCTGGAAAAAATTGACAAATTGGATGGTTGCAGGCTAGTAATTCACAAGTTCTCTTGTCCTCATGCAAGAAAGTCTTCTTTAGCCATAGCCATGGATAGAATATTTTCAGGATTATCCTGGTTTATGAAGAAAAAAAATGGATCTTTAAGAGGATGTAGGAATGATTACCTTATAGTCAATGCTAATAGTTGCATGTCCAACACACACCTGATGAACATGGCCCTTCTACAACTAGTTGTTACAGAACAAGTATATTCATCTTGTTCATTTATAGGAAATAGAAGGTTGAATATTTTACCAAATAATTATAGAATATTAGATTATTGGCTTTAGTAAGTTTCCAGGGAAACAAATCATACACCTATTTCAATTAATTTCAATTAACATCAAAAAACATTTTTTGGGTAAATCATTAGATTCAAAATCTCATACTTCAGATTCTAGATAAACAAAATACATATTTCCATTGATATGCATTGGATGGACTTGAAATCATGAAAAACAAATCACAGTTCTTTTGAAATCCTCTGGTATATTTTCAAATCCCAACACAATGGATATCCAAATGAAAATGTACATTTTGGGTAACTGATAAAAGACACCTAAGAATGTTATTCCACCTAGATTTGTATTGGGATGTGTGGATTTATTTTCAAGATATTGAGAAAACATTCGTAAGGTATTCATAAAAACATCAGAAGATTGAATACTCAAAGAATTAAATTTTGGCACGAATACCATGTAGGCCTCTACCATAAAAAAATATAAGTTTCCATCAAGAAAACTAAGGAATTTCTTATTATATACTAGTGTCTAATTATGAATATTTACGAAAATCGTGAATGAATTTTTTTTTGGCAGGAAATGGCTTCAATTTTACTATAAACTAATACTAATTTATAGTTTGGCACTCTACTATGTGGAATATGACATATTGAATGGATTATATTTTGGCACTCTACCATTTGGAATATGATACAACAGATTGTATGGATGGAAAGTAGAGGATAGCCAATCCTAATGCCAACATGTGGGATGGTTTCGATTAATAACCCCTAGCAACATGCTGGAATGTGCAGCTGGTTAGTTATTTAGAAAAAAATTTCATTTGAGCGAACCAAACATAAAAATTTGCTCCAAATTTTCAAAAGGAAAATAAGATCGCTGGTTTGTAAAAAAGATTTAAGATTTGGTAAAAAATCCTAGAGCCTTTCTTATAATAATTGATAACAGTGACAGAGACTAACATTGTGAAGATAAAAATTTTACTATCCAGCTAAAGAGATTTCCAATCCTGGCATAAGAGTATTTGTGTTGAAGACTTAAGTTGAGCTTACTCTATGGGAGATTAACACATGCCGTATTGATACAAGCACTGAATTTTCAATGCAAAGGTCCAAAGCTAAAATATCATGAATTCCACCCACGTGTTCAAGTGGGTTATTGTACATTGTTAATGTAGAGTTAGGGTTCAAAGATTCCCACATATCAAACAAAAGGGATTACTTGTCAAAATGTCAAGAGAAAAATGTTGAACTTACTCTGGACCAAGTTAAGGTATTAAGAAACAAAAATATCAACTTTTCCTAAGTAATAGTATCTACAATCTCCACAATAAGCCTATTTTCAACAACGACTAGAGTATGGCTATCCCTGCGAGCAAGCAAATCCCCCTTCACATCAAGGGAAATCCATTTTATCTGGTTCAGATCCAAAATATGAACATTGTTCAAATAATTACCTTCCCCTTCTCCACTACCCCCAAAAATAACCAATTTACTATCACCAACAAAAGTTACAAAGTGTCTCTCTCGTGGGGATGGTGAGCTCCAAAAGCAAAGTATGTTTGGTAAATAACGATTAATTTCTCCCAGCCAGTTTCACCTTTTCCTTCTCTTCTTCATTTTTCAACAATGAGTCGCCATTTTCATCCAGCTTGAGGTCATTGAAGTCTTCTTCCAACGATTTATCATGGCTCTTGTCTTCTAAACTTGCAAAATCAAAGAGCCTTCTAGTGAAATATCCCACTAAGTTGTTGGTAATCAAACTTGTTATCATTCTGGGGAATTAATTTGCAGACTCATCTTTGGCAATGGAGAGACCTACCAAAAGAAACCCACCTGCATGAAACAGTCTTCTCCATCTCACCTATTTTTTCACCTCACCTAAACAATACCTTAATAATACACATATTATCATGCAACATATAAAAACTCTTTACCCTCGCAAAATATTATTCCCTTTTTTCCAATTTTTTATGCCTCAATATCAACACATATTACTATGCAACATATAAAAACTCTTTACCCTTTCAAACTATTATTTCATTTTTTCCATCTTTTTATGCCTCAATATGAACAAAAATAGTATGTTATTGATTTCTCTCTAAATCTCCCCTTTAACATTGCAAACGGATTTAGAGACCCCTTCATTTAAATTTTAACACTATGGATTAAGAGACCCCTTTGTTTCTAAATTTTAACACTGTAGATAAATTCAGAGACCCCCAACAATGTTAAAATTTAGTGAAATGTAAAAATTCAGTATCAAACTTGTAATTTTCCATTCCTAGAGTGACGCAATTAAAAATGACTAGCATAAATGACTAATTCACATACTACTTGTACTTATTAGTTGGTCATATTTTTATTGTTGGAATATAATAATCGTTTATGTTAATCATTTTTAATTTTGTCACTTATTATCTAGTCACATATTTTAGTCTTGGACTAAAGTAGTCATTGAAGTTAGTCGCTTTTAGTTGATTCACTTATTATCTAGTCATATATTTTATTCCTAGACTAAATTAGT
The DNA here is from genome assembly GCA_034641835.2 of Pinus albicaulis. NCBI lineage: Eukaryota > Viridiplantae > Streptophyta > Pinopsida > Pinales > Pinaceae > Pinus > Pinus albicaulis. Next base: position 526,385,661 of record CM076576.1, on the reverse strand, counting down.
CATTTAAGTTAGTCTTTTTTAGTTGGTTCACTTCAAATTTCTCAAATTTAGCAGTGATTCACTTGAAATAATTGTGGTGACTAAATTTTTTAGTCACGTGGTAACTAAGCTCTCATATTGTACTATTGAAGGGAGGTTTCATTGTTTGATTTCAACCACAAGATGTAACAACCATAAAAGCATATCCAACCATCAGAATGGATTTTGAACAAGTGGGGTATATGAGGTTTTGTGAAAATATTCACGGGTATCATCTACAGTTGATAAAGGATTTTGCTAGAGGTTTTGATGGTTTGAAAGCAAAGGTGGGAACAATCACTTTTCCAGTCACATCCCAATCAATAGTTGAGGCCACTAAGATCCCTTTGAGTTATGAGGAACGGTTCAAGGGTATGGAGTTTGATTTGGTTGATTTCAAATAGTTTCTGAAGTCAAAACACCGGAAAGGGTATGGTTATGTTGTTCCAAGAATCTATCTACAAGACCACCATAGTAAAATTCTGGAGGTGATTCAAAGGTATTTCACATGTGAAGGGAGGTTCAATAAATTGTATCACTATCATATTAGGCCCCTCATTCATTTTAGAAGAAAGAAACCTTTGAATCTTCCGGCCTAATAATTGTTTAGGAGTATATATAAGATGGATGACAGAGTTCAAACAAAGGGAAATCAGATTGAAGCCATTTTGTTTCATTTTTCATTAACTAAATTGCTAGTGATTAAGGAACTTGAAAAGGAGCAATAATGGCAGGAATTGTTGGTTTCTTCGGGGTGGATAGAAAAATATTCAAACAAACAAAGGACCAAGAAAGATACCCCATCAGTTGTAATCAAAGAAGCTTCACCTGCAGCAACACACTCAGTCAAAAATCCTTTGAATAAAATTAAATCAGTTGATAAGAGAAGTGCTAAGAAGCTTCATTTCTCACCTAAATTAGAAAAAGTGGCAAAGGTACCAATAAAAAGATTCTCATCCAAGATATTGCATGTAGATCCTCCATCTACACTTATTCAAGTTGTGGAATCAAAAAGTACACAAAAGGAAGTGGAAATTGATGAAAGGGATGATAGCATTAAATACTTACAAGATTAGTTGGACAAGGCTCATATGAAAATAGCATATTTGTAGGAATAAAATTGGGAACTTAGGCATAAAGTATCACAAGAAAATTTTCATCCCATTGAAGGAGAACCATCAATGAAAACATTGGCACATGCTACTAAAGGCAAAGGAAAATTGGTCATTGATGTTGAAGAGTTAAAGGAGGCAGTTGAGCATTCAAGGAGACCTAGAACTAGGTCTTCTTCCAAGGTACAAATGAAATTAAAGGACAATGTCCAGCCAGAACAGAGGGTAGTTTTTGATGAGCATAAACAATTTGAGACACTATTGGAACAACATGAAGGAGTTCAACAATAAGCAGATCAGCTTGCATAGAATGATCATACTAGGATAAATTGAGTTTGTTTAAGCAATTAAAAGAAGTTGAGCCTGTCCCTGATAAGGCCAAATATAAATTAAACTAGACCCTGCCTCTGATTAGGTAGGTCAGAAATTTATATACACAAAATTTGGTTTTAAAAAGAAGACTAATATTGGTAACACAAAAGCTTAGTGAGTCCAAGGAATATGGAAGGAAGAGGAAGAGGGGAAAGTTAGATATACTAGAAGATGCCGATACAAAGGTGAATCTTTAGTAGGAGGGTACCACTTAGCTCTAAAGTTTTGTATTTTGGCTCAAGAAATCAGAAACAAGTCAGTTTTGGTGAAGTTTGAAAAAACGCAACAAGGGGCTTGCTACACGTTTTTTTATAGTCTTTGGTACTTATGAGATAGTGAAGTTTTTCAATTTTTTATTCTCATGTACTGGTTAAAAATATGAAGGTTACAAAATTCACATGGATGCTTCCAACACTTTATATCATAATAAAGTCATCATATGTTCAGAATTTTGAAGGCATTATGAACGGTGACAGTCTTACTGTGAAAGTGGGGGATAGTCGATAAGGAGGTCCGCAAGCACTTTGAATCTTACCTAAGAGGTTCAATACCATCACAGGGATATTTTAAGCATACCCATTTGCTCCATTTTCACATAGGAGAGTTACAAACATACAGAACATGAAGGGCTGCTTCAATTTGTTGTGAAACTGACTAACACGCTACAAAACTGGATAGTCACAACCATTTCATTTAAAATTTAGAATTTTTCGCTTCTATAAGTAGTTTGGTCCATGTAGATAGGTAGAATATTATCTTAGGAAGTGTAGTTAATGTTTATTTGCAAATATTCCAAGTTAGTGATGTTTTAGGCTTAGATTGGTTGTGTTAGCATTGTAAATGTTAATAGTGTGATCGCCATTGTATCATTGTTTTCAAATTTTTTTTATGTCCTAGCTTATGTCGAAGTTTGAGTCATTTTCATTAAAGGTCAAAAAAGAGTCTCAAAATCAAAATACTTTTAAGTTTATAGGTAGTATTAGTGTCTTACGTTCATAAAAGAAGTTGAAACCATTGTTTTAACTTAGGTTAGTGTCGACGGCTATTGGTCACTTTGGTAATAAAATTGCAGTTACTCTTTCTGGGATAATAGCTACCTCTATTTAAATTTCATTGTTAACATAGTGATATGATGGAGGGCAGCTATTTCTTCAAATTGAAGGTCACATCACTAACACAGTGAAAAGTGTCGCTATTTCTTCAGGAATCTGTTTCAATTGGTAACACAGTGAAAAGTGCAGCTATTTCGCTAAAAATTAGTTATATTACAATACATATGTAAAACAACTGTTTTTCAAGCATATAGGAACAGAAAATAATATCTTTAAATAAAGGACCATTCATGTTTGAAGATTATTGAAGACCTCCTATGTTATAAACATGATTATTCTTTTAAATAAGATTAATTATTGTTTTGACCTAGGAGAATTATTATAGGTGAGTGGTTACATTATCTATGCAGCTAACCTATAGCTACCCTACTAAAATGAAGCGGAAATCATAGTACGAGGTCTTTGTCATTTAATTATGTTTTGGAGTGTTAAGCATGATGGGGTGACTTGGTGCTTGTATTCAAATTATTTCAAATCGTGCCATTACTCCATACCATGATTAAGGACACAGAATCAGAGGGTTAAGTTTAGTGTTCTCTTAACCAAGGTTCATTGTGCAAGCTGCATCTAACAGAAGTCACATCTTCCAGCAAAACAGTTTAGTATTTCAAAGCAGGAAAACCAAGCCCCGTGTAGGGTTTTTCATCCAAGATTGAACAGTTTTGTGTTTACAAGAAACCTAGTTGTTGAAAAACATGGGAAAGGGTGGTAATGTCAACAGGTTCGAGCCAGCAAACACCAGGTTCATTGATTCTAAGGACAAACCAAAGTTTAAGTCAGTTGGCTGGTATAGGTTTTTACAAAAAAATTCTGGAGAAAATTTGGCTTTAGCTCAGGCCTTTGCCGAGAGATTTGATGGTGAAAAGGTCAAGCTGGGGAGCCAGAATTTTAGGATTTCTGAAGCCATCATAGCCTGTGATACTCAAACCTCTCCCACTGGTGAACGTTGGTTCATGAATAAAACGCTGCGCACATAAGCAATTCTCTACCTTAAACTCGAACATGTCAATGTTAAATGGAATCCGACTGCACATATTTCTTGTTTTAAGGTTGAATGGCAGCATGTGATCACCACAGTGCAATGATAGATTACATGTTAGGGTAGGTTCTCCTTCGTCCACCATTATCAAATGATATTTCTTGCTCATATTTCAAGAGATAAACCTACGAACTTGCCCTATTTCCTATACAAATCCCTACTCAAGATGTCCTTAAAACAACAGAATATCCCTAACTATCGTTTTCACAACCTATATCATAGGGTATAATTTAAATTATAATTTTCTACCATCTTAAAAGAAAGAGGACCACTTGGGATAAGTTCCTGATAGAGGAAGGGTTTGGTAGCATAAACTCCGGGAGAAGGGTAGGAAGGCCCAAGAAACGAGATACTCATGAAAAAATTTGTGCAGCTCCTGTCTCAAACAGTTCACAACCAAACCCTATCCATTCATAAACTTTCTGTCAAGTTGATCCTCCCTCCATGTCAATCAAAAGGAAAAATAGAAGCTCAACTGAGAAAGCTAGAGACATGTTGAAGCCCCAAAAATCTTAGCTTCAAACATTAGGGAAACCACTCGGTCCGGACCTTGGAACAACTCCTTTTCCGTTTATGATAGTGGCTCCAACTGGATATTATGGGACCATTTTCCCAATTATAGATGGGTTGGTGATAAAGTGATTTTATAATGGATGGTGAAGTTCTTAGATTTAATCTACTGACAAACAAAGGCAAATAACTCTAAACTAACTCGGGTGTTAAACAATGAATACGATTTAAGACTTATTTCAATTAAGCAAAAAATCACGAAGATGAATTATTTATCTAAAAGAAATATGAGATTTCATATGATTATAACTCTGTTTAAGGAATTAAACAGAGTTATAATAATGTATCGTTTTCACAGTTTTATATAAAATACTTTCTATACATAATATAAAAGATAACATTTCCCTGTTTTCACAAATGATATAACAAAGAAATATTATAGAAGCATGCACATATAAACAATAGAAAATTTGACAGGAATATTTCTTCACATAAGAAAACTAAAACACAAATGATAAAAATACTAGATACGTTTACAAATTATTATAAATTCAGGACCCCTTTCTAAATGCCTGAAAGGGGTTTAAATAAGAAGTCTTAAAAATGAATTATCTAAAACTATTGCTGAAAATGAGCAACAAAGATCTGAACTGATAGAATTGCAATCTACAAGAAAACAGGTTCATTGTATTTCCATCATATCTAGGGTGTGTAGCTGGCAGATCGATAGCATATCCTTTACTTCAGCTGGGTGACTTAAGCGAGAATGCAGCTAACCGTCATATGTAGCGTCTGAAAGCTCCGGGATGATGTAACTGATAGCACTGGAGAGACATTTGATAGTCATCTGCTGACTATGTGGTTTAACTAAATAATACCATAACATGTCCCATGTGATTCCCTGTAATGTGTTGATTTGTTGGTCTTTATTAGCTAAATCTTTCTTCCATTGTTCATCCATCTCTTTAACCTTTAGTATCTTTCCTGGAGTGCAATCGGAAATCAGATTAGCTGCATACAAACTGTCATTGATTAACTGTGTATACAGTCCTTGTCCTAGAAATTGCATGTTCTTTTTTGATCAATTGAGTTTCCCATTCTGCAAATAGAATCTCCTTGTGGGATTCTTCAATCCTTGGAAGGTTTGCAGCTATGCCTTGCACTATATCCTGCCATGTGAGAAAACCCGAAATCTTCTCATCAACATTCTCAAATTCCATCCTTCCATTAACTGCCTCGTCAATGAGTGACGATGATATTTCACAGAGAAGATCAGCTTGTGATATTTTCTGACATAAGTCATTAAGTTGTTGAGACAAAAATTTACCTAATTCAAGAGCTTCTACTTTAAATTGATCTAGTTTAGGATAATCCTTGAATTTTTGTATTTTTTCCTGTAATATCACATTCTGCTCTTCCTTGGCAGCTTTCTCCTTTTAAAGCAATGTCTGCAATTTGTTTACTTCCTGGGACAATTGTTGTTCTTTGTTTAAAGCTTGTTGATCAAAATTTTGTTTTTCAATATTCAGTTGTTTTTTCTAGCTACTCAATTTTTTGTCTTTCTTCACTCAACTGATGTTCAAGTTGTCATTAGGGGAATTTTGAGGTCTAAAATGGGCCTCCTAAGGAAATAATAAAATAATATCCAAACAAATAAAATAATATTTATGAATTTTCAATTCACTTTTTGCACCACAATCCATGTAACTATAGTTGAATTCAATTCAAAAGTTGTACCAAAATCAAATTAATAAAAAAATTGTATTGATGTGACTATAAAAAGAATGAACTTTTCAAGAAAAAATCATTATCATTGAACAACTAATGCATTTGTCCTTTGTACTTAAATAACTTAAAATAAAATATAAATATAAATTTAGAAAATTTTAATTATATTATATCCTATTAATTATAATTTATATTATTTAAATTGTATAATAACATGTAATTAATATACTATATAAGAATAATATAACATAATATAATAAATGTATAATGATATGCATTGTTTCTTTCAAGAAATATGAAATGACAATAATATATTTTTATTCAAAAAGTGTGAAATGACATTTATTATGAGTACTTTACTTTGACTTTAAAAGTATTTATAGAACTACCATGGTAATGTGACAAGTAAGTACCTTTAACTCAACCAATGCCACCTCAACCATTAGGGATGATGTCATCCCCTAAAATGTGATTGGTTCTCATAAAGTGAATTTTATTTGTACATTTTTCTTAGGAGGCCCATTTTAAAAATCAAAATTCCCCTAATGAAAATTTTATGTTGATCTGATGTTGTCTTCTCTTCCAATAATGTTATCTTTAGATCCTTTTCTTTAATCAATTGATTAACTTCGGAGGCTTTGTCTATTGTTGCTGTAGTATAAGCCCCTACATATTGAGATAATTTGGTTAGGTCCTCTAAAGGATTAACTTCAGAGTCCTTCCAAACAACATTCATTAATTCCATTTAGGGAATTAAAAATGATCCTTGATCGATTCTTCTATTCTTTCTTTCTTTTCTCACTACAGCCCTATGCTTTGGGTTGTATAAAACATCTAGAGGCGGAATATCTTCAATCTTTAACACAATCTCCTGAGATGGATTCTCAGGAATGATTTCAACATCTTGATTGCCATTATTTTCAATTGTTCTTTCGACTGTATTATTATTCACTGTGATTTGTTGTGTTGCAGATGATTGTGTTGTAGATAGTTTCCAAGAATCTCTCTGGTCTCCGATTTCCCAAGAAAACTATTCATATTCTTTCAATAACTTTTCCTTATTATCAATATCCATCTCAGAGGAATCTCCATCTTTCTTACCTGCTTTTTCCTTTTCTGTTTGAGTATCAGCCTTGTTGCCTGTATTCTCTTTCTCCTGTTCTTCTTCTGTGTTCTTTTCTTTCTGTAGGGTAGTCTTCAACTAATCAAGAGGGACTGTGAGCAGCCTCTTGTTTCTGTATTCTAGGAATTTGTCCATGCCCTCTATTCCAAACTTCGAATTTGCTAAACACTTGACCTGTGAAAAATTTTCAGCCGAGATAAAAAAGTCATCAAAATCATGGACTTGATGTTCAAACTTGGCCACTTGAACCATGGATGTGAAGTTAAAAGAAATATTATTTGGGTCATATTGCCTTGCAGGGATGATTGAAAACTTAAGTTCTTTTATTTTTAGGGCTTCTTTCTCTGCATGTTTGAAATCATGCAGAGTAAAAGATCCACATCTGAGAAGGAAAGTGGGCCATAACAGCTTTTTAGAATTTTTTAGGCTCCTGGACATTCCTTTTTCAGTCAACTGGTAGGCTATCTCTTGAGCCAATACTTTGTCAGGAACATACAAAGGCAAGATATGGGGAGGAGTAGTACTCCTAAATACTCTGATATAGGTAAATTTCTCTTCCCTAAACCAATTTCCGATTGAGTTTAGATCCATTCTAGCCTCATCGGAAAATCTAGGAGCGGGTTTACTAAAAATGAATTGATGGACCGGCAAAATGAATCCATGACAGATTTTGTATATGTGTTCTTTATAATGGGGTTTCCTTAGGAACTTATGATAGATGTGAATAGGCATCGGATTTGGAGCAGTCCATTTCCATCCTAAGACAGGAAATTCAGAATTGAAATATATAGAATCCATGATATAAGCACTCATATAGAACAGGGGTATGGTTTGGTTAATTACAGACCTATTTTTTCTATAGTCCAGGATTTTACTCGCCATTTTATCGGATAGAATAGTTGCCCAATCCATAACATAAGAATTAGCGGCAGCTTCAATTAAGGGAACCATTTCAATAGAAAATATCTCAGAATTAACAATTCCAAAAAGTCTACATATCATCGTCGTAGCATAACAGTAGGGGGATGCCAAGGATTCAATAGAATACATACCTGAAGACTCATGCTTATGCTTCTCAGGAAAATGTCTCCAGTCTTTAATGGGGTTTGACTCGACTTCGTTTTATTTTGCAAAATCTTCCAGAAATGCCTTGTTGTAGAATTGTTGAGGATCTGGCAGATGATACATCTGTTCGATATCTTCTGCTTTGAAGGACCCAAACCTCTTTCCCTCTGATGTAAAGAATGCCCTATCTGTTATATTGATGTTTTCACTAACCCATCTTACTAAATCATTATATGGGATAACGTTTGCGCGAGTTGCTACTTTATGAAGGTAGGAGCCTGCCAAGTCTTTGAGAGTGAGGTTTTGTCTTACTGGAGAATCTTCGTTTGCTTCTTCTTCTTCTTCTGATATTACAATCACATCATCTGCTTCCAGTAGGTTATACACTCCCTCCCACGTAGATTTTCCCATACCTAAACAGGTTGTATCAGAAAATACCAATTTAGTTGGTTTAGCTGGTTTCGCAGGTTGATCCTTTGGGATGACGGGCGGCTTCGTTCTCTTAGATTTCTTTTTCATTTTCACGTCTTGCAGGTTTTTCTTGGGTCTGCACAATGGAACAGATTAGCAGAGTGACGAAAAAATTCTTTTAGAAATGAATATCGAACAGAGAGGATTTTAATAGCATTTAATCACAATAAAGGTGATGCATAAAAGAAATGTTATTTCATTGCATATGAAATCTACGAGAGACTTTAAACGTGATTATCCATTAATTATTTTCTTCGTGGAATGTGATTTTTTAATGCCTTTGCCCATTATCTCGTCGTACTTGTTATAACTGTCCTTTTAGATCATTCATACCATAACTCTAAAATATTTTCCGATCAATAATAATAATGATATATCAGAGATCGGGAATTCTCGATATCAAGTTCTAGGTATCTCCCTTTTGCGATTTGTGATTGATGAGTTGCCATAGTCAGTGCGATGATTTAAATTAAATGAATTTATTATTTGAAATCTCTTTTTGAAAAGATATAGCATCGCAAATTCGCAGTGAGAATTTTTCGTTTGTAAGTTATGAGCGATTTGCGATTCGCGATGAAGCTCATCGCATCGGAGAAAGGGCACATGAAGATATGTTTGGTTTTTCTGATCCGCGATTAGTGATAGGGCTTCATCGCATCGGAACTCATGAAAAAGAAACAAATTGTAATATGACTTACCAACTTGCGATTGCGATTGGTCTGTCGCATCAGAGCTTTTCGAAGGAAAGAAATTGTAACATGACTTGTTGACTTTGCGATTGCGATAGACTTCATCGCATCGGAACTTTTAAAAGGTTATATAAGAATGTGATGCTCCCCCTATTTGTGATTGCGATTGACTCTATCGCATTAGAACTTTTCAAGATGGAAATATTTAAACTTATGATGATGCGATAAGAGCTTTTGCGATTGATTAATCGCATCGGAGTTTTTTGATAACACTTTGCATTGTTATAAAATGCCTTTATGTGTTATAAAATGAATCTTTTTATTGGGGTTTTGATTTTATTTCATGATAATCAGATTTCCTCAAATCATTTATTGATTCAAACGCTATCTAAAAAGAAAAGGGGACCTATTTCATATAAAAATTTAATATAAAAATTTTGAAATGGGGAGGTTGTTGTATTGTACAACAATTGGCGATTCACTGGGAGAAACAGTTATCTCTAAAAATAAATTAAACACTATGTCTCTTATAAGTAAAAAGTTTTAAAGAGAAAGAAAACTATCTCAGAAATATTCAAAATAAAAACAAACTCTGAATGCAAATAAGAATCATTTACAATTTCCTTTTAATCCCTTTAAAGAATAAAGACATTTTTTGGCTTAATCAAGCTTTGATTGGTTGATAAAGATAAAGTAGGGGGCTTCTCCAATTTAGCTTTGTAATTTACTCTTTTTGTCATAGGTATTTCCTCTTCTACCTACAAACGTCCATAGTCTCGACATGGTTACCTTTTAACCATTAATCATTCATTATCCCATCCATCTAAGAGTATAACTTTTTAAAAGATAAATTCATAAAGATATTCTATCTTTTATTTCTTTTAATTTAAAAGCCATTATCCTGGTTTGGGAGCCAGATTATAACAATGCCATTCACTGGTTGTAACTAAACTGAACAAGCTGGCTCGTGATGAGACCCCTTGTCTTATAATTATAATCCATTACCCTGTTTTGGTATGCAGTAGTGGTAATGTCAGTTTGATTACTTCCCTATGATCATGGTAAGCAGGCTCGTGATGAGACATCTTATCTTTTATATTAGACACATAAATTTTTAGAATTACACTCTAAAAAATCATAACTTTAGTGGATGGGGTGAATGACTTTCTCCTTAAGAGTCAATGGATGACTATTCAGAGTTTTGAGTGCCAAAATTTGGAAAAAGTCTTTGCTTTTTATAAATAACCTCTCTCTACTTTATAAACTTATAATGATTTACAAGATTCTCGAGGTTTCAAAAGATTTTTGCAAATGTTCAAATAAGTTTTCAAAGTTTAATATTTTATTTTAACTTTCCGAAACTGTAATCTCTTCCCTAAAAATCTTTATTTACACAAATAAGTATTTACGGTATTTTCTCAAAGATCTTTTCAAATAGTAAAAAGTCAATGGAAGACTATTTAACAACATTATTTCTAAAACAAACAAACTTGCATAACTAATATGTACAGGTAAGAAGGGGTTGCCTTCTTAAGAAAATATTTTTTTCAAAATAAGCCCATTTATAGGAAGAGAATCTCTCTTTCCTGTCAGATCTTGCAATATGAACGTTGATGAGCCTATATTTTCAATAATTTGGAATGGTCTAAGCCACATCTTCTGAAATTTAGTATTTTTTCCTTTATCTTCATGTGCTTTGTCCCATTTTAAAACAAGATCACTGATTTGTAATGTTTTGGACCCAGTAAAACTTGCATCAAAAGAAGATTTTATGAGTTGTTGGTGTTTAGTATGAACAATTTTAGCTTTCTCTCTTTCTTCTTCTAATTTAAGGATTTGATCAAATCTTAATTGTATAGAAGATGAAGGATTTTCTTCAATGAATTGGACTAAGGCTAAAGATGGAAGGACTAGATTTGAAGGTATTACAGCTTCTTTCCCATAGACTAGGTTAAAAGGTGAATTGTTGAAGATTGCAACAAGAAACAGTGAAGGAGGCATCTTGAAACATCATTCCTGATCCTAGTTGGAAAGTGATCACCTAAACTAGGTGGGGCCCACACAGTGATTTTTTTCAAAGTCATTTTTAGATGCTATGTTCATCATAATTATGAGTTGCAGGATGCTATTTGTGGATGGTTGGTCAAGTTGGAAAAATATATGGACTTATATTTTTAGACATATTGGGCTGAATCTATTTTTATATTGCCAGTCTAAAAATAGATATGTCGAATATTATTAGCTCTTACTAATATTTGGACTCTAAACATTATCTTATTCTCTTGGAGCACTTCAGTTAAGTGCATAGATGTGGCACATGAGTTGACAGAAGGAATTACGCTATACCCAGGTTAAGTGGAGCGATGTATGGAGATTTCCACTTAGAACTCACAGATAGTTTGTGAGTTATTGAGGTAGTTGTGGAGTTGTGTTCAGTTTAACTGAGTTAAACATAGTTGAGCTAGTTGTATCTAGTCTAACTAATTGATACACTAGTGAGAGTGGTGTGAATTAATTATTAATTAATTCACTAATTAATAACTCATTAATCAACTGAAGAATACATCAATCAACTACAGTGCATGGACAGTTTCAGTGGAGACAAGTGGAGAGGTAGGTGAAAGAGCAAGTGTGACTATCAGTTGTGACTATAGTGTTGCATGATTTTGCACCACACATTGATGGAGATGCCTATGAAGATTGCGTGAGCAAGGCTGTGGCAATTCGAACTCATCCAGATCCATTCTTTAGCAGTGATTGCGTAGTAGAGGCAGGCTATCATGTGGCAGAGATTGGAGCATGTGATTTGCTAGATCTAGCTTGATTAGTGTGTAGAAATTAGATATTGTACTGAGAGCTTGTAAGGAGCTTTGTATGATGATTGTTACATGATCTCTATGACATATAATATACAGATAGTTGGGGGTTTTCAGCTTTAATATTTCCCATAAAATACTGTGTTCATATGTGTGATTTTTTATGGTTTTAATGTGCACATGCGATTGTTTTTATTTCCGAAATTAATGATCAATGGTAGAAGAGATTTTGTATTGTGCATGAAGTTAAAATAGTATGTGATCAGGAGAATCTCAGTGGATAACATATCAGTTATTCAAATTTCTACATGGTATCGGAGCGATATTGATCATTGGAGCAATTGCAAAGCATTGAAGCAGTTGAGTTTTGTGCTGGTGGAATTCGAAATTGCTATAGTGTTTTCTTGGTGTCGAAGGTGAGCATTCATTGAAATTTCTTTCTGCATTGGATTGCGACAAGAGTATTCCATAATGGCGCCTTGAATTATATTGCATGGAAGGACAGGATGGAGGCGGTGCTGGATGACAATGGGTTGAAGGAGTTCATAGATGTAGAAATTCCAAAACCTACTTCTAGTGATGTTGTCGTACTTGACGCATGGAAAAAGAAGATAGCAAAGTGTCGAAGGATTCTGTTGGAAGGTGTGAAGGATCACATAGTATCTAGCCTTCATGGTAAGGCTTCTCCATTCTTGATGTGGAAAGCTTTGACAGATTTATTCCAAAGCAAGAGTAACCAGAGGAAATTGGCGCTAAAGGATAAACCCAGGAAAATAAAAATGGAGAAGAATGACACTATTCCGGTATACTTGACAAAGTTTTTCCACTGCAGGGATGAGCTTGGGAGTATAGGAGTTAGTGTGGATGATGAGGACTTGGTTAGCTTTGTTGGGGCCCTTGTTTTGAATATTTTGACTTTTGAATAAAGAACAAATTTTTGGGTTGCGGAACGACACATGGCAGTCGCAACTATGGTGAGTAGCGGAGCTACCGAGGTTGCAAGGGAACAGGAGATAGCTGAAGAAAGTAGATGCATGAGTACAGATGAAGAGAAGATACAACAGAAGATAGAGAGAAGAACTCATAGAAAACAAGAGAGAAGCCAGAAGCAGTTGAAGAAGAACGCAAGAGGAACTAACAGTTGCGACGATGGGTGAATAAATAGTTGTCACTCGACCGAAGGAAGGGACGAATCCAGAGCGACTAAAGAGGATTAGACGGATGCTGGAAGAGAGATCCATTCCGGGCATGATATCTCTGTAGTTCCTAGGCTTCTCTAATCTATCTTTCTATTTGATAAGATGTCTGTAACAGAATTGTAAGCTCTTCCCGTGGAAGTGATGTAACTGTGGATTTGGTTGAGGATTATCAATATACTTGCAGGTTGCTGTCTTATTCCATGAGTTACATGCATGCATGATGTCTGTGATGTCTTAATTTTTTTTTTGCTTAATACTTGTTCGATCTTCTGACTGTTCTTGCGTACATAATGATGTTTATGCAATCGATTCAATGTTAATCATGAGTTGCAGATCCTTCCACCACTATCGATCTATTCCCCTTTTGCATGTGGTCACGACATGCCTTGGGTGAGACTCTCTGCTCTTCGGAGTAGGGTGAAAATGCCGGTGTGGTTCTAGACTACAGCGGATTCCCTTGTTGGCCGTAATCTCTGAACCTGGGTCTTGCCTGCGAGACCTGTTTCTTCGCCAACAAATGGTTTTGTTGCCGGGACCCTGCATGTTATGAGGGGAACTAGATCATGGTATCGAGGGTCTTCGAAGGATAAATACGGAGATGGTGGAATAACCATCTGGACCAGTTTGTTGCTCAGCAAGCGGAGTTAACAAATCAAAAGGAGAAGGTGCTCAAGGATCTCTTCCTTTTCTTGGATTCTGCCAGTGATACCTACAAGATCCTCTAGGAAAAATTCCCTAGCGACCTCTATAATTGGTTGCGGAGGTTACAGACAAAGGTGTCTAGGGATAGCTCACAGAAGATAAACCGCAAGTGGGTGCACGGGGATCTGGTGGCCCTGCATCAGTTGGATACTGAGTTAACCCACGCAGTGGATTTTTGGCTAGAAACCACTTTTGACGGATATATTGTGGAGTTTGCTGCAGAGTGCTACCAATCCTTCTCGAAGGCTGAAGCTGTCCTCTGCTCCGGGCTAAGAGGGAAGCTGCTCAAGGAGATTCCGCTATGGATTAAGGCCCTGATGGTAGACGAAGGGCTGATGGAGTTCCAAAAGTCGAGCATGGAAGCGTAAAGCTCTAGTGCTGGGGGAAGGGCTGAAGGGACAGATGCTAAGTGAGGTGTGAAGCAGGGGAGTGGGGGATGGATGCTGAGGCCACAAGGAGATTGAGGGAGCGACGTGCACATCGGCAAGCGCAGATCGCCGACAGGTGGCGAGAAAGGGTGATGCAGGAGTTGAGACAATGGGAAACCAATAGGAAGAATCAAGAGGAGGTGCCTCAGAGGATACAAATTATGGACACTCAGGCGGGTACCCTGGAAAGGGAAGGGACCACTGTGGGAGTGCGCGGGTGCATGGGAGCCTAGCGAGGAGAGAAAGGGAGACAACGACTGATGAAGACGATGCATGTGTGCGGCCCGAAGAAAGTTTCGATGGCGAATGGTACGTCGTGATGCAGTGGTTGTTTCAAGAGCGGACAACATTCATCTCTCCAGGAAGCCCTACTTCAAAAAATTTGCACTGCAAGGATCCATACCTTCCCCTAGTACTCTATCAACCTTTAAGTAATATTTTCTTTAAATTACAAGCATTGAGTCAATTGCATAACAGTTCATTGTCGACAGCGACACACATTAATAGCAGCGTCACTAGTAGTATTGCATTCCCCAGTGGAACAGTCACGCAACCAGGACCTGGAGGGTTTATCCTGGTCAACCCTTCGCAAGTAAATATGGCTAGGTCATTCACCCGGTATCCAGAATTCTCTGGCCGAGGTAACGATGATGTAGAGCAACACTGGTATCTCTACGAAGCCATATGGAGGGCTTGGTAGACACCAGACGTAGGGAAGCTAATAGAGTTCCAAACCATGCTTAGAGAGAGGGCTCTGCGATGGTTTATCAAGTGGTCCAAGGCCCATCCTAATCCAGTAATCACGAACGTTAAGCAGGATTTTGTCCAAGAATTTAAGCTCCCCCAGACAGACCAGCAGGGTCTATCCGAGCTCTGGAAGATTAAGCAGAAAGAAGGGGAGACTGCATGGGAGCTGATGCGCTAATTCAAGGACACGATCAGGAAAATCAGCTACCCGATCGACCCAAACCATCAGAGGGACTGGTTCATCAAGGCTCTGGTTCCCTTGACACGAACCCCCCTCACCCAGTAGAAGAATGACAACTTGTAAGACACTCTGGAGCAGGCCATGAAGATAGAGGCCATGGCGAGCTACCCTTAGGAATATCGGGGAGGGTTGGTCTCGTAGGATCCTTCCTTGGTGGGATTGCAACATCAGATCACCAATATGAATGAAAAGCTCAAAGAGATGCAACCTATAAGACCAGCCAGGCCGAAATTTTGGTGCACTCACTGCCTGGTCGAAGGGCACGTCGCAACCAAGTGTCCCTGGTTGCATGGCACGGGTGTGGGACCCTCTGTCGCGATAATCCAGGGGGGTCCACCCACGGGGGGTGGCACGGAGATGAATCCGCAGGGGGTATACTAACTGCAACAGCCTTACGCGGGGTTCCCACATCAACCAAACCCAACCGCCATGGAATATTGCAAGATTTTTCAGACGGTGGGGCATCAACCTCGGATGTGCCCAATACTACAGAAGTACTCCAACATCCCAAACAACGTATAATGTGAGTTTTGTGCTTCCATGACTCACAACACTAAGCAATGTAGGGCTCTCAATGCACTTGCAGACTAGTTGGACCGATCGTCCTACAGGGTGAATGAGGCTTCCAGGGGAAGAGGAGGCGGTATACGCAGAGGCCGCAAAGGGGGAAGGGGTCCGCTGAAATGCTACAACTGTGACCAGGAGGGTCACGTAGCCCGGGAATTGCCCCTTCCCTGCCATCCATGGTGTTCCCAGTGCCGAGTGAACGCCCATGCAACAAAGGACTACCCGGAACTTATCAAGAAGTGGGAGGAACAGGCATGGTAGAGGGGCACGAATCTGGTAAAATCTGAACCTCGAGGAACCGCAATGCTGACCATGTAGAATGTAGCTATTGTGACGCGAGGCAGAAAGAAGACAGGGGATGACACTCGCAGGAAGGAGCCGGCGCGGGTTATCCGACCCGCCTCCCTGAAACAGTTATACAGGCCGGACGCACAGAAGAAGTATTTTCAGGAGGCGGTGGAGACATTTGGTCGGCTGGGAGGAGCCAAAGACCTTGAAGTACCCTTGCCAACCGATCCCAGAGAACAGAGTGCAACAGGAACCATAATTGAGGAATGGTTTCAGTTGTTCCTCAAGATTGTTGATAATGCTTCGATGCAGGACCAGCTCAAGCGTACCCTAGAGGATGTACTGCAGGGGAATACAGGGCCGGAGGAACCTTTGAACACCGCACCCCAGTACATGCAGCAGGTCAAGCGAAACAAGAAAAGAATGGGAAAAGAGTTTCGTCTTAACACGTAGGTTGCGGGATTCCAGATCAGCGACACCATGCTTGATTTAGGGTTTGACGTTAACATCCTACCGCGGAGGACGTGGGAGGCTCCTGGACACCCACGACTGATATAATCACCAATCCAGCTTAGAATGGAAAACCAGTAGTGCATTGTGCCGATCAGCCGACTCAAAGGCGTCGAGGTCGACATTGCAGGGGTGGAGACTTACACAGATTTTGAGGTTATTGATATTATGGGAGACAAGGATCCTTACCCTGCCCTGCTAGGCATCGATTGGGCTTTTGAGAATTACGCCATCATTGAACTCAAAAAGGAACTGATGATCTTCGAAGATGGAGAGGTCCCAGTCACTCAGCCTCTCGAACCGTATCAAGGCCCATGCTATATAGAAACTGTGGACAACCAGGAGGATGCTCAAATGTTGGACAACCTTTATCAGATGACAACAGGGAAGCGAGAGGACTATATTAACCTGACTGCCACCGAATCTGTCAGCTGGTGTAGCGTCCAGAGCTCGGAGCTCGGATCGAAACTAGCCTAGGAAGACAGGCAGCAAGGTGGGTATGAGACCAACACGTGCAGGTGTGCCAACATGCCCCGAGTCCATTGGATTGGCATGGAAATCAGGGAGTATCCCAGCCTATCAAACATGCAAGCTGTCAATACCTTTATTGCAAAAGTAGAAGACACGGTAACAGAAGGAAGCTGGATACCACTGTTGGATGTAGCACTACAGTCCATAGCAGCCATGTGGTGGAAAAATAACCGCAACACCCTGTCGCGGTGGAGTTGCGTGGCGGAGGCTTTGAGGGTGCAGTTTAAAGAAGATGAAGGCCCTCAAAGTAGGCACAAGTACCAAGGAACTTCCGATCCGCGGGACCACCTGAAAACCTGTGAGGAGCGGTGGTGAAGTCTAGGGTACCCGGTGGAGCTGTGGGTCCATCGGTTGATCCACTCCTTAGATACCATCCCCCAGGCATGGTACTTAGAAGAAGAGAGAAAAAGAGGAACCAACTCCTGGCAGGAAGTCACGAAAAAATTTGTTCGGTGCTTTTCCTTCTAAGGAGAGACAGAGCTGGTATCCTGGGCATTACAAGCTATCAAGGGGGTACTATTTCTCCATGATCCAGGGACTAACATAAGCTCCTTTGCATCATAGCCTGAGGGCAGGCATGAGTTGGCTTGCCAACGGATCAATGGCGATCTAGACGATGATAGTCTGAAGGACCTAGGGCACCTATACTTCGAAGAGAAGGAAGGCGAGTGCAACATCAAAGAAGAGCCGACCACTGAGGTCATCCATCTACTCCCGTTGAAGACAAAGAAGTTGAACATCGATACGAAGGAAAAACCAAAACTGGCTACGGTTGGGGATTACTGGGACGAGGAGATGAAAAATGAAATTTTCAGCCTCCTCTAGGAATATGAGGACCTATTTCCTTCATCAGTTACAGAATTAAAGGGCATCAAAGGTGACCTCAGAGAAATGCATATTGTACTGAAACTGGATGCCAGACCCGTAAAGTATCGACCCTATCGGTTGAACCCATGGATCAAAGAAAAGGTTAAGATGGAGATCGAAAAGATGTTGGCTGCAGGTCTCATCTTTCCCGTGGAAGAAGTGGAGTGGGTGAGTCCCATCGTCATTCAGAATAAGAAGGATAAGTCAGAAATCCGAGTCTGTGTCGACTATCGAAGTCTGAACAATGCCTGCATCCATGATCCATTTGCCACTCCATTCAGCGACGAAGTATTGGATCATGTTGCGGGAATTGAAGCTTACTCCTTCACTGATGGCTTTTCAAGCTATCATCTGGTGCGCATTGTAGAAGAGGACAAAATGAAGATGACGTTCACCACTGAGTGGGGATCGTTCGCATACCACGTGATGCCATTCGAATTGAAGAACACCCCGGTCGTGTTTTCCTGGATCGTCATCGCTGCTTTCCGGGAGTATATCCACAAGTTCCTGGAAGTCTATATGGACGATTGGACCGTCTATATTTTGCTGAAGAACCACGCCACCCTGTTACGTGTCATGTTCGATCGGTGTCGACAGTTGTTTCCTTGAACTTGAAGAAATGCATTTTTGCAGTTCCTTTCGGCATGCTGTTAGGCCACGTGGTGTGCAAGCAAGGGGTCTGCGTCGACCCCGTCAAGGTGGTCGTGATCGTCCACATGGCAACCCCAGAAATGGTGAAGCAGTTGCGGGCACTTCTAGGGCACACAGGTTATTACAGACGGTTTATCCAAAATTATGCAAAAATCACCGCTCCCTTAGAAAAGCTACTGCGGAAGTCCAAAGTGTTACAATGGACAGAGGAGTGTCAGATGGCCCTTAACACTCTGAAGGAAAAGCTGGCGACGGCACCTATTCTTGTTCACCCTGACTGGGATAATCAGTTCCATGTGCATATTGATGCTTCCAGTATTGCACTTGGGGCTGTCTTGGCGCAACCAGGAGAGATGACAGTTGACCACCTTGTTTACTTCGCCAGCCGCAAACTATCTAACGCCGAGCGGAATTACACCATGACCGAGAGGGAGGCCTTGGCAATGGTGTACTCACTCCAGAAGTTCCACCACTATCTTCTAGGAGGAAAATTCAAGTTCTTTACGGATCACTCTGCGTTAAAGTACCTGGTCAATAAGCCTGTTTTGGAAGGTCGGATCTGTCGATGGCTTCTACTCTTCCTATAATTCACGTCTGAGGTGGTCATCAAGCCCGGGAGGTTGAACGTCGGGCCTAATCATTTATCCAGGTTGGAGACGGGGGATAATGATGGTTCTCTTGATGATCAGCTACTGGATGCTGACCTTTTCCAAGTCAAAGTTGTACCAAATTATTTGGCCGACAATTCCACCTATCTGACCACGGGGTAGTGCCCTCCGCACTACACCCTGCTCCAGAAACGGCACTTGGTCGTTTGCGCCACCGAATACCAATTTATTACAGGGCAGCACTGGGCCTTGATGAGGTTCTGCGCAGATGTATACTTGACCACGAACGCGAAGTCGTGATGTGGGAATGCCACAGCGGCGTTGCGAGCGGGCATGTGGGGGTGAAACCCACTGCTAGGAAGGTGCTCCAAGCTGGACTATGGTGGCCGATGGTCCATGCCAATTGTAAGGAATTTGTTAAAAGATGTGATATCTGCCAGCGAATGGGGAGGCCCTCTCACAGAGATGAGCTCCCGCTACACCCGGTGCATGTGTTGCGGCCGTTCGAGAAGTGGGATGTCGACTTCGTAGGCCCCATAGCCCCGATCGCCAGGCATTCCAAGGCCCGGTACATCATTACCACAACTGACTACCTCACCAGGTGGGCTGAGGCAGCGGCGGTATGAGATTGTACGATGGATACCGCACTGCGGTTCATTTTTGAACACATCATCAGCAGGTTTGGCTGCCCACGAAGTTTAACCAGTGATTAGGGTACGCATTTCATTAATGAAACGGTAAAATTGCTGCTGGAAACATTCATGATTCAACATCACAAAAGTAGCCTGTACCACCTGCAGGCCAATGGCACTGTTGGAGCATTCAATAAAATCCTCGAAAATGGGTTGATGAAGATTTGTAATGCCCATTGGGATGATTGGCATGAGCGGTTACCAGCTGCACTATGGGCCTACCGGACTACAGTGAAGCACTTGACCAATCAGACACCATTCCAGCTGGTGTATGGCCGGGAAGCTATGATTCCCGCCGAGTTCACTGTACCGAGTATTTTAATTGCCACATCCCTCAAGTTCTCAGAAGAGGAGTCGCTACAGGAGCGCCTCCACGAGTTACAAGAGCTGGACGAGGCCCGGTTTCTGGCCGAATTTCACCAGAAGGTCCAGAAGGACAGGCAGAAAGCGTGGCACGACCGCCACATCAAGAACAAAAAGTTCCAGGTTGGAGGAAAGGTCCTCTTATATGATCGCAAGTTTCAGAAGTTCCCAGGAAAACTGTAGATGCACTGGTTGGGACCTTACTTCATCATCGAGATTAGAGATTCCGGTGCCGTCTGGTTGGCTCAGTTGGATGGTACTGTTTTATCTGGGTGGGTGAATGGCACACGCCTGAAACCCTCCCATGAGTAATTCCTTTCACTTTTCCTTAATAACTCTCGCAACCAGGAGAAGCCGTAGAGTAGTGTAGATTAATAAACTCTCCTGCAACCGAGATGAGCATAGGTAGGGTTTATCGTTCATGCATAGGTCGTCCATAACTGCTTTGTTGCGGGGACCGTACCTCAACCGATTGTCGCCGAGGAGGGGCGTGTCCAGCGTATCATCCTCGTAGGATTAGCAAACGTGTTAGTGTCAGCCCATATCATTTTCGTCAGTACTTGTGTTAGTCCGTAGGATCGTCCAGATTTGCAGCATAAATGACCATAATTAGAAGTAACCCTGCAATAATCATTTTGCCATAATTCGAAGTAACCTCAGCCGTCGCATCTGCCCATTTCCCCATGCCACCGTCAGCAACTTTCAGACTACACCTCAGCCGGCGATTGATCGCACGATTATCGTCGAGAAGAATGCCAGCAGGAATTAACTCGTCATGGGGTCTCATCAACCTCACTTGTGCCAAGTAATTACATAACTTGCATGGGAAAGAAAAAGCACGAGAATGTCGGAGTAGTTAGAATTAGAAATTGGAGCCTAACCAGATCAGCAGAAGTATCCAGAAGCACAACACCGAGAGAAGATGCCGAGATCAATTCTGCAAGTGTATCAACATCGAGCAAAGATGCCAAAGGCCAACCCAGCAGTCCTCGAACCAGAGCTCGATAGCAGAATTCACAAAACAGAATCCCTTGTTGGGAAATATGACAATGCGGCCCTCATAGATGCAAACCTCTCGCAACTCGTTGAGTTCCCGGCACTCAAGCGGAATGTGTATATGGAACATTACTTCACAGAAGCCGGGCGTTCAGCGAACAAAATTTTACCAGAGTTCCGAGGCTTACAGTAATCTTCTCTTCTGAACTTAAGAAATCTTCCGATCTTCGGGACCATAGGACCGGCCATGCAGTGCACTAAGTTCTTACTCAGCCGCGTTCAAAATGGGTCCTTGTGGTTGAATAAGGAAATTCCCATTCATGCCGAGGATATCCACCAGCTTACAGGGCTTTCACAGAATGGCGCAGATGTTTCGACTGCATGTCAGACCACCTCCAAGCGAGTGAGGAAGTCAGGAGACGCTGACTATTATGTCAAATATGGCACACGCCGGGAAGGAAAGGGAGCCACTGATACGGATGCGGATGGCGGCACAACAGGACTCCACTGTGCAGCTCAGTCCCCTCATCCGCCACTTAGACACTCAGGTACGCAGTTTTAATGAGGCGACCAAGGT
The DNA here is from genome assembly GCA_034641835.2 of Pinus albicaulis. Classification (NCBI taxonomy): domain Eukaryota; kingdom Viridiplantae; phylum Streptophyta; class Pinopsida; order Pinales; family Pinaceae; genus Pinus; species Pinus albicaulis. Next base: position 526,363,639 of record CM076576.1, on the reverse strand, counting down.
CGTCTCAAGCGGTGCTGATCTTTTTCCTTTGTTCTCTGAGTTCCAGTTCTCTCACTCCCCATCGCGTCCCCACACAACTTCCATTACCTTCCCCATCCCCACTATTTTATTTATTTCTCCAAGTCCGGTGATGACCCCGGTGGGGGAAAAGAGCAAGACCGCTGATTCCTTGGAAGCTCCTCAGGCCAAGCAGGCCCGAACCTTAGAGTTGAGTCTGGTGGTGGACCTCACTGAGGAGGATCCACCCCAACCACCAAGTACTGGGGTGTTGATACAGGAAGAACCCCTCATTGACCCCTCCGAGTTCATCAACATTCGACTTCTACCACCACGTACCGTTCCACCTCCACCTACCACTTCATCCGCACCATCCAATTCATCCGCCACCTTGTCAGACCCAATCATCTGGAAATTACTTAATGGGGACCACGAGGCCGAGGTTGACTCCAGTACTATAGCAGTAGTACCACCAGTCGACCCCGTTGGGGAACCCCAAGTTTATTTGTCTAATATCATTACCTAGATGGCACAGGTTGTTTTCGACTCAGCCGAGGCTCAGCCTGAGCCTACTGTCCTTCCACAGACTGTCCAGACAAATCAGCAAGAACGCCCGGACTTGAATATGGCCGACTCAACAGCTCACCAGACCTCGCCGCCATCCCCTCCAGAGCACTCTACTCGATCATTTGCCAGTGGGCAACCCTTGCAGGAAAGGCAGCCAGACCAAAGCACTTCGGGGGTCGCCAATTTAGAAACATGGGGTACGGGTCAGCTGTACTTCTTTATCCAGAGGGCGGCCCATCAAGCCGAAAGGCTCCATTCTGAACTGCAGCAGAGGTGCGACAAACAACAGCAGCAGATCACCGCGCTTACTTAACAGCGTGACCAGCTCATAACGACACAGGAGCAGCTGAAAGGGAAGATAAACGACGTCACCAAGGTGTTTTCAGAACTATGGCCAGCTGTCGAGGCTCATTATACTCAGCTTCCTGTAGATGTACCAGAGACAAGTATCATAGCACAGGCCCTCCACCTCCGAATCATATTCAATGGCCTCCACAGGGAAAATGTGGAGCTTCAAGCAGCATTAGCCGCCCGGCCAGTGCTACCTGATCCAGAGGCAGTCTATTCAGCACAGATTGCAGAAAAGCAGGGCCATGTCCACCAGATGCAGGAAACTCTCAACTCTGCAGTGCATGATGCTTACGACCTCTTGAAGGGTCTTCAGGAGTGCTCAATGGCCCTTACATTCAAAACACAGCCAATTTCAGTGTAGTTTCAGTAAGTTTCGAGGGAAATCCAAGAGGCCACGGACCCCACGCGGTTGGACCAGCTATATGCCCAAGCAGATGCTCTAGAGGTGCAGCTTCAACAAACAGAGGCTAGCTCAGCAATGGCCAAATAGGTAATTCATGAGCTCCTTCCACCCCTCCAACGCAGTGCCAGGACAATGCAAGAGCTAGCCGCTGAGGCCGAAACCCAAATCGGCACGGTGTTCGGGACTGTACCAGCGCATGTAGAGGAGGCAGCTGTCACTAATATATCCGCAGAAACAGATTCATTGGTGCAGGGGTGGCAGCAAGCTGTGATGACCTTCCATGATCTTAAGGCTACAGTGTTCAGCAAAGTCCTAGAGTTGGGGCCCTTGTTTGGACAGCACACTGAAGGCGCACAGCAAGAACAGGGCACGGGATCCAGTGGGGCGATGGAGATAGAGACTATGATTTGTGATTGACTCGGGACGAGTCAAGAAACTATGGTCGGGGCCTGTTGGGGCCCTTGTTTTGAATACTTATTTTTAATATTTTTAATTTTGAACAAAGAAAATATTTTTGAGTTGCGGAACGACACATGGCAGTCGCAACCAAGTCGCAACTACAATGAGTAGCGGAGCTACCGAGGTTGCAAGGGAACAAGAGATAGCTGAAGAAAGTAGATGCAAGAGTACAGACGAAGAGAAGATACAGCAGAGATAGAGAGAAGAACTCATAGACAACAAGAGAGAAGCTGGAAGCAGCTGAAGAAGAACGCAAGAGGAATGAACGGTTGCGACGACGGGTGAATAAATAGCCGTCACCCGGCCAAAAGAAGGGACGAATGCAGAGCGACTGAAGAGGACTAGGTGGATGCTGCAAGAGGGATCCATTCTGGCATGATATCTCTGTAGTTCCTAGGCTTCTCTAATCTATCTTTCTGTTTGATAAGACTTCTATAACAGACTTGTAAGCTCTTCCTGTGGAAGCGATGTAACTGTGGATTTGGTTGAGGATTATCAATATACTTGCAAGTTGCTGTCTTATTCCATGAGCTACATGCATGCATGATATCTATGATGTCTTAAAATTTTATTTTCTTAATATATGTTCGATCTTCTGAATGTTCTTGCGTATATAATGATGTTTATGCAATCAATTCAATGTTAATCATGAGTTGCGGACCCTTCCACCACTATCGATCTATTCCCCTTCTACATGTGGTCGCAACACGCCTCGGGTGAGACTCTCTACTCTCTGGAGTAGGGTGACAATGCCAGCGTGGTTCTAGACTACAGCGGATTCCCTTGTTGGCCCCAATATTTGAACATGGGTCTTGCCTGTGAGACCTGTTTCTTCGCCAACAAGCTTGGCTCTCCTTGGGCTTCCGAAGAGTTGGCATTCCTATCAGGACTCTGTCAATGGTCAGGAGAAACTGCCAGGATGGGAGTGACTTTGGTTGGATCTTGTGCAGGAGGAGATAAGGTGGGATACCAGGGATGGATCTTCATCAAAGAATGATGATGAAGAGTATTGCGCTTTGGCTGCCAAAGCAAGGAAAGGGAAGGGGAAGAAAAACCCTTCTCAATTCGGTGCGGATGGAAAAGAGCATGACATGTTCAAAGTGAAGTGTTTTCACTATCACGAGCATGGGCATTTCGCCACGCATTGTCCATAGAAGAAGAAGAACAAGAAGGCTGCTGGAGTTGCAGCTGGTGAGGCTCTTGCCTTGCAATTTGAGCTGGACTTCTCATTGATCGCATGCATGGTGTCTAGTGCATTGGGATCAGGGTGGTACTTTGATAGTGGTGCTTCCTTTCACATGACGGGAGATGTGAATATTTTCAGTGACTTGGTGGAGAAAGATCTCCAGTTGCATGGTGAGTTGGGCGAAAATAGACGATACAATGTGACCGGCATTCGTACCATTACCTTTCAGAGGGATTCAGGTAAACTCATTCTTTTACAATATGTAGTGCATATTCCAAGTTTAAAGAAGAATTTAATCTCAGTCGCAATGTTAGAGGATAAAGGCTATGATGTTGTCTTTAGTGAAGGAAAATTTTTCCTTCGGCACAAAGCAACAAGGCAAGTCAAGAAGGTTGGGATTCAAGCCAAGAATCTCTACATACTTGAAGTAGATGGGATTTCTACGGAGCTTCCTACTGTTGGGAAGTGCAAGAAAGACATGCAATTGATGCTTGAGATGGAGAAAGTTTTGCATCTAGGTAAGAGTGAACCTCGAGATGTGGAGCAGCCACAAGATGAGGATCATGGAGTGGGAGCAACCACTCATGCAGAGAAATTTCGTGCCAGATGGGCAGAGGGAGTGCATGCAGCTATACCACCAGGTGAGAGGTGGGGCGACATGCATGAGTAATCCCAAGAAGAGATTTTTGGGCAGGATTCATTGAGATGGTGTGGATCTCATGAATTGAACCTGGCTATGAGGTGCCCACATAAAGCAGCAGTAGCGTGATCAGTTGGATTGATGCAGGCAAATCAAAGTGACAGTGTCGGATACTGGAGCACGAATCAGATTTGACAACAAGTGCAGAGTGCATGGGTGCAGAGTTCAACAGCACAGTGGTTCTTGAAGACATGTGCAGTAGCTAAGTAGAAGTCAAATACTTTGATGATAGATGCATCAGATTGATTGAGTTGTTTGGAGCCTATTCAGTTTCGGAAGGTTGCAGGGCGAATGCATGGAGTTGCATGTCACATGCAAAGACATTCCTTTCTTGTTGAGAGGGAGTGTTGAAGATTGCAACAAGAAACAGTGAAGGAGGCATCCTGAAACATCATTCCTTATCCTAGTTGGAAAGTGATCACCTAAACTAAGTGGGGCCCACACAGGTGATTTTTTGTGCAAAGTCTATTTTTAGACTATGTCTCTTTTTAGACATGTCGATCATATTCTATGAGTTGCAGGATGCTATTTGTCGATGGTTGGTCAAGTTGGAAAAATAGATGGATTTCTATTTTTAGACATATTGGGAAAAATCTATTTTTAGATTGCCAGTCTAAAAATAGATATGTCGAATATTATTAGCTCTTAATAATATTTGGACTCTAAACATTATCTTATTCTCTTGGAGCACTTCAGTTAAGTGCACAGATGTGGCACAGGAGCTGACAGAAGGAATTACGCTATTCCTGAGGGTTAAGTGGAGCTATTGCATGGAGACTTCATTTAGAACTCATGTGACAGAGTTTGGTGGAGTTATTGAGGTAGTTGGTGGAGTTGTGTTCAGTTTAACTGAGTTAAACATAGTTGAGCTAGTTGTATCTAGTCTAACTGATTGATACACTAGTGAGAGTGGTGTGAATTAATTATTAATTAATTCACTAATTATTAACTCATTAATCAACTCAAGAATACATCAGTTAACTACAGTGCATGGACAGTTTCAGTGGAGACCAGTGAAGAGGTAGGTGAAAGAGCAGTGTGACTATCAGTTGTGACTATAGTGTTGCATGATTTGCAACACACAGTGGTTGGAGATGCCTATGAAGATTGCGTGAGCAAGGCTGGGGAAATTCAAACTCATCCAGAGCCATTCTTCAGCAAAGTTGATTGCTGAGTAGAGGCGTGCTATCAGGTGGCGTAGATTGGAGCATGTGTTTTTCTAGATCTAGCTTGATTAGTGTGTAGCAATTGAGATTGCACGAGAGTCAGGAGAAGCTTTGTATGATGATTGTTACATGATCTCTATGACATATAATATACATATAGTTGGGGGTTTTCAGCTTTAAGCTTTCCCATAAAATATTGTGTTCATATGTGTGATTGTTTATGGTTTTAATGTGTGCATGCGATTGTTTTTATTTCCGCAATTAATGATCAATGGTAGAAGAGATTTTGTATTGTGCATGAAGTTAAAATATTGTTTCATCAGGAGAATCTCGGTGGATAACATATCAGTTATTAAAATTTCTACATGAAGTACCTATTGAAGCCTTCTGAGTTATACAATCAGCCCATAGTGCAAAAATCAAAGACTTATGCCAATTCTTCTGATTTTGATCTATTGTTCTTTTAATGATTTTGATGATATTTTTATTAGTTGATTCTGCCAAACCATTACCTTGGGGGTAATAATTTGCAGAATATTTCAATTTGTAACCTCTTTTAAGAGAAAATTTTGTTATACTATTTCCAGAAAAATAAGATGCATTATCAAAAATAAGGGCATTAGGTACACCAAACTTAGTAATGATGAATTGATCAATGAATTCAATGATTGCATCAGAATTGGCTACCTTTAAAGGAATTGCTTCTACCCATTTCGTGAAGTAATATGTTGCTGTAAGGGTGTATCTATGTTGTTTGGAAGAATGTGGAATGATCGCTCCAATAATATCAAGTCCACATTGCTCAAATGGTTGCTCAATGTTTACTGGTTGTAAAGGAAAGGCTGGTTTCTGTTGTCTCCCACTGGCAGTTTGGCAAGTTTCACATTTCCTTACGTAGTCATGTGCATCTTTGAACAAGGTAGGAAAATAATAACCAACATGAATTATCTTATGAGCTATAGTATCTCCCCTGAAATGTCCACCTACTGGTCCATCATGTAATTCCTACAAAACCTTATGTGCTTCAGTTTTCTCGAGGCATCTTAATAAAATAGAATCATAATTTCTTCTGAATAACACACCATCAATGATTTCAAAGTTTTTGGCTTTTAATCTTAAAGCACACTTGATTTTATAGTTGAAATTAGTAGGAGCATACCCATTCTTCAAGTAAAAAATCAGATCATAATATTGAGATTTAGAATCTATGATATTTATCTCCTTAATTTGAACAGAATTATCTTGATCTTGATGTTATGGAATATTGGAAGCTCCTGCTAATAACCTGCAAAAACCTTGTCCCCTAACAATCTTGGCTGGTTTGATTTCAATATCATATTCCTGTAATGCTATTATCCAATTGGCTCTCTTTTCTCCTACTTCTCTTTGTACTAGCAATTGTCTTACTGCAGAAAATGGGACAATGACTTTTGTATGCGTTTTTAGGAGAAATGGCCTAAAGTGTTTGATAGATTTAAACACAGAAAAAGCTTGTTTTTCAACTTCTGAATAGTTAAGTTCATCTCCTTGCAGATTTGAACTGAAGAAAGATAGAGGTGCTTCAATCTGTTGACCATCGAGTTGTGTCAAAATAGCGGCATAAGATGTTTCAGTGGCTAAAGTATACAAAATAAAATTATTAGAAAAATTGGGAGTAATCAATGTTGGGGCATTAATAATGGCCTGTTTGATTGAATTAAAGGCTTCCTTTTCTTTATGTCCCCATTTGAAAACGGAATTCTTCCTAATCATTATCTGCTAAGGTAAAACTATATGGGAAAAATCAGGAACAAATCTTTTTACAAAATTTATCTGTCCCAAAAATGACTGCATGGATTTCTTATTATGTGGAAGAGGGATATCAGAAATCTCTTTTATTCTTTCTGGGTCAATATATATGACATATTTAGATACAATAAATCCTAAGAGTTTCCCTTCATTAAGAGCAAAGAATGATTTTTTAGGATTCAAAGAAATATCATACCTTTTACATCGCTCAAAGATCTGTTTTAAATCATGTAAATGGTTAGTTCTTTTCTTTGAAAAGACAGTTATGTCATCCAAATAAACAAAAAGTGACCTATTAATCAAACCTTTGAAAGCTATATCCATGGCTCTTTGGAAGGTAGCTCCAGCATTTATCAACCCGAAAGGCATTTTTTGGTAGGAATATGTTCCCCATTTGGTTCTGAACGTAGTTTTCAGTCTATCATCAGGATGCACTAGTACTTGATTATAACCTGAAAATCCATCAAGAAAAGACATTAATTCAGAATCGGCTACTATTTGAAGTATCTGTTCCATTGTGGGTAGTGGGAAATTATCCTTTTGACATGCCTTATTGAGATTTCTAAAATCTATACAAATCCTAATATCTCCATTCTTCTTCCTTACTGGTACCAAATTTGAAACCCAATTCGAATGTCTAACAGGAAAGATAATTTTGGCTTTCAAGAGTTTATTCAACTCTGTTTTTATTTGGCTTTCCAAGTTGGGATGAATCTTTCTCAACTTTTGTTGGACTGGTTTTACATCGGAGATCATTGGAATAGTATGTTGAATGATAGAAGTATCATAAGTTCTCAAATCTTCGTAATTCCAAGCAAAGACTCTTTTGTATCTGTTTAAAAGTTTAATGAAAGAAAACCTTTCTTCCTGTGTTAGGTCGAGTCCTAAGTTGACATTCTGTGGTTGAGACTCAGTACCGAGATTTATCAACTCAAACTTTAAAGTCGAACTTTGTGGTTTTTCATCAGTAACCTTCTTGAATCTATCTTTAATATCATAGAGATCTTCAAGTCTAACCACAGATTTAGGAATGGGATTTTCATTGTTTTTTGACTCAGTTTGAATATCATGATCACTTTCATCAACTATTTGATCATCATAAGATTTCTCTGAAGTTAATAAGTTTAGGATATCTTCATCATGATTGAACACTCGCCAGTTCGTAATATTATTAGGGACAAATGGTCAAAAAATTAACTCAACTGAAAACTTATCTGGACTATAATCCTCAACTAGAAGGAGCTTAGAAGCAACATTAGCTAATAAATCAGCTGATGCATTCTGAGATCTAGGAATAGAGGAAATATCAAATGCTAGAAAATGAGTTGTAAGATCTTGAACAAGGGTTTGATAATGTTTAATATGACCTGAAAGACAATGAATAGTATTTCTTACTTGCCTGATGACAATTTTAGAATCACCATATACTTTCATATATTTGAAATTCAGCCCTATTGCTTTATAAAGTCCTTGAATCAAGGCTTCATACTCTACAGTATTATTTGTGCACTCAAATTCTAATATGCATGATAAAATAGTGTTTTCCCCTTCTGGACTAACAAAATGCATCCTGCTCCAGCACCATCATTGGACTTTGATCCATCAAAATACAAATACAAAATAAAGACTTGTCTAAATATTTATTTACAGATTGATCAGCAATATTAATACATCTTGAAGTATCAGTTTGTGAAAAAATTTCAATTTGTGAACTGAAAATATTTACAGAGAAAGGTGATTGATGAGCATTAAAATTTCCAAAGAAATATTCAATTGAGTAATTTCCAAGAATATTATTATTGAAAGCTATAGGTTGATTTTCCCTGTTCAAACTCTATTACTGTATGTGTCATGTGTTTCTCTCGTTCAACCTTAATTTGATTTGGTTTCCCTTTATAAGGAAGCCACATGTGAGACCAATCGGTAGAAAAATATCCATGGAGTTTTTCGGACCAATCCCTGCTTAAAATTAAAACATAAAACTCAGGGATGTCTGCAATCAATATATCAATTCTTTGAACTACTCTAGGATCAACTGCTAATCTAATAGTAACTGAATTAATCTCTCCTACAACCTGTACTTTACTTCGATCTAATTGGACAATATGAACTGCATATTTCTGGGGTTCAATGTTTAATTTAGAGCAGACTGATGTTGGCATTATATTTGATGATGCCTCGGAATCTATCAAGAAGTTATGTAAATTCTTGTTATAGATCTCGTAAGTTAAGAGAAAAGGAGGTGTTTTTGAATTAGATCTATCTCCAATTAAAACAATAACAGTAGCATCTACTTTATCTGGTGGCTTACCTGACCCTTTGGTTGCTTTGGCTATTACACCATTTGGAAGAGGAGAAGTAGGCACTGCATTTAGTTCTTTCAACAACAGCTTTTGTTGATGCTTGAGCTTGCTGATTTCATGCAAAGAAATATTTTCCCTGGTCTTCTTCATATCTTCTATAATTTTATAATCCATAGAATCAGATACCACTAGTGTTTTAGATGTTGAGGGAGGATTAGGAGGTGATGGTTGATTTTGGGTAGGCAAAGGAGAAGCTTTCTTTACAGGATTTTTATCTTTAGAAATCAGAGTTGAATTTTTATTCTTCGTAGATGTTTGAATAGGTTCTGCTGCACCCTTACTTCTTATACTCACTGGAAGAGCTTCTTGTTCATTTTCATTATCTGAGTTAGGAAAAATGAAATCCCACATCCCATGACATTCAACTAGTTCTTCTTCTTCATTTTATTCAGATGATAAAAGTGCATCTTCTTCTTCCTCTTCTTCTAAATATGATTCTGCATTAGATATTGCATTAGGTGGTTTAGATTCAGTTGTCTGATTTCTTTTAAAATTCCTAAAGGGCCTTTTAGTGGAAGTTTCAGCTACCTGTTTCTTAATTTCAACCATTTCATTGGACATAGTCTTCAAGACTTTTTGTAATCATTCCATATCATATGGATCTTTAGGTGCTTTCTTTTTTGAATCATCTCTGAAACTAACCTTTTTGGATTTTCTCTCCTCATTAGCATTCTTTTTATCTAAAGCAATGATACGTCTTTCTACTGCAATTGCTTCCTTCATTTTTTCGGCTAGTGTAGGTTTAGCAGCTCTATCTACAAAGATGGCTATATTTGAAGGCAAGGCGGATATATACCATTCACTTCGGACTTCTTCACTAGGTTTTGATATTATAGGAATTTTATTCAACAGCTTGTTAAATTAGGAGTTGAAATTTTTGATGGGTTCTTTAGATTCTGATTTCAAATTGGAAAGATCATTAATGAGAGTTGCTAATGACCTATCATCTCCGAACTTGGTTAGGAATTGTTCTTGGAAAATATCCCAGCTAGTAATGGATCCCAATGGTAATGATAAATACCAAGATCCTACTACTCCTTGCAAAGTGTATGGTAATAGTCTGACCACAGCATCTTCTTGTGTTACTCCATTTAAATTTACAGACAACATGAAGTTGTTAATGTGTTCTTCAGCTAGTATGCAAGGTTGAGACTAAAATTTGGTAACCATTTTTCAGGATTAGCTGGTAATTGACTCAAAGGTGCAGGCATTTCAACTACTCCTGGATTGTTCCATGGCCTCTGTGCCATCGTTGTACTAACGGTAGAAGAAGTTGGGGGAACAGTTGAAATCGTTTGAGTAGGTGTTGTTGAGGTAACTGTACCTTTCTGGATTGTGATTTGAAGTTGGGAAGTAGATGGTAATGGTATGGAATATGTGGATGATAAATATGAAGAAGTCTCGCTCTCTGATTCTAGAGATGTTTTTCTAGCTCTTTTTCGACTAGGCAGAGGAAGTTCAGTTGGTAAAATACCAAGATTTTCACTCTGCAGTCTAATAAGAGGTTGAGAAGGAACAAATTGTGAAGTGACACTGCCTTCGGATAATTCAGACTCTTCTAGAGATAATGAAAATCCTTGAAGTTTATGAATTAGAGCTTGAACTTCAGGAGATTCAGGAGGTTGATTGTCTGATAAATCTGAGGATTTAGCAGTGGGTGAAATAAATTTCTTTTCAACTTATTCCCTAGAGATTTGAGAAGAAGGAAAAGTTGAAGAAAGTGATGAGGGTGAATTGCTCTTAGAATGGCTTGTATATTTGGATTTAATTGCCATTCATAGCTTAGGCCCTCCTTCTAGCGCCAAAAATGTTGAAGCCTCAAAAATATTAGCTTCAAACATTGGGGAAACCACCCAGTTTGGACCTTGGAATAGCTCCTTTTCCGTTTATGATAGTGGCTCCGACTGGATATTATGGGACCAATTTCCCAATTATAGATGGGTTGGTGATAAAATGATTGTATAATGGATGGTGAAGTTCTTAGATTTAATCTACTGACAAACAAAGGCAAATAACTCTAAACTAACCTGGGTATTAAACAATGAATACAATTTAAGACTTATTTCAATTAAGCAAACAATCATGAAGATGAATTATTTATCTAAAAGAAATATGAGATTTCATATGATTATAACTCTGTTTAAGGAATTAAACAGAATTATAATAATGTATCGTTTTCACAGTTTTATATAAAATATTGTCTATACATACTATAAAAGATAACATTTCCCTGTTTTCACAAATGATATAAAAAAGAAATATTATAGAAGCATGCACATATAAACAATAGAAAATTTGACAGGAATATTTCTTCACATAAGAAAACTAAAACACAAATGATAAAAATACCAGATACGTTTATGATCTTCTAATGTAATTGATACTCTGATTCTGCTCTTCAATTCAGAAACATCTCCAAAGTGTAAAAGTACGAACTCACAAAAATAATTCTCAATAAAATTACAGAATGTGATCCTTTATAAAAATAACATGGTCTAGGAATACAAAAGTGTATTTTCAAAGTCAAAATTATTACAAATTTAGGACCCCTTTCTAAATGCCTGAAAGGGGTTTAAATAAGAAGTCTTAAAAGTGAATTATCTAAAACTATTGCTGAAAATGAGCATCGAAGATCTGAACTGATAGAATTGCAATCTACAAGAAAAAAAATTCACTATATTTCCATCATATCTAGGGTGCGTAGCTGGCAGATCAATAGCATATCCTTTACTTCAGTTGGGTGACTTAAGCGAGAATGCAGCTGACCGTCATATGTAGCATCTAAAAGCTCTGGGATGATGTAACTGATAGCACTGGAGAGACATTTGATATTGATCTGCTAACTATGTGGTTTAACTAAATAAGACCACAACACATCCCATGTGATTCCCTGTAATGTGTTGATTTGTTGGTCTTTATTAGCTAAATCTTTCTTCCATTGTTCATCCATCTCTTTAACCTTTGGTAACTTTCCTGGAGTGCAATCGGAAATCATATTAGCTGCATACAAACTGTCATTGATTAAATGTGTTAGTCTATTTATTATAGTCCTTGCCTTGGAAATGGCACGTTCTTTTTTGATCAATTGAGTTTCCCATTCTGCAAATAGAATCTCCTTGTGGGATTTTTCAATCCTTGGAAGGTTTGCAACTATGCCTTGCACTATATCCTGCCATGTGAGAAAACCCTAAATCTTCTCATCGGCATTCTCAAATTCCATCCGTGCATTAACTACCTCATCAATGAGTGACGATGCTATTTCACAGAGAAGATCGGCTTGTGATATTTTTTGACATAAGTCATTAAGTTGTTGAGACAAAAATTTACCTAATTCAAGAGCTTCTACTTTAAATTGATCTAGTTTAGGATAATCCTTGAATTTTTGTATTTTTTCCTGTAATATCACAATCTGCTCTTCCTTGGAAGCTTTCTCCTTTTGAAGCAATGTCTGCAATTTGTTTACTTCCTGGGACAATTGTTGTTCTTTGTTTAAAGCTTGCTGATCAAACTTTTGTTTTTCAATATTTAGTTATTTTTCTAGCTGCTCAATTTTTTGTCTTTCTTCACTCAACTGATGTTCAAGCTGTAAAATTTTATGTTGATCTGCTGTTGTCTTCTCTTCCAATAGTGCTATCTTTATATCCTTTTCTTTAATCAATTGATTAACTTCGGAGGCTTTGTCTATTATTGCTGCAGTATAAGCCCCTGCATATTGAGATAATTTGGTTAGGTCCTCTAAAGGATTAACTTCAGAGTCCTTCCAAACAACATTCATTAATTCCATTTGGGGAATTGAGAAGGATCCTTGATCAATTATTCTTTTCTTTATTTGTTTTCTCACTACAGCCATGTGCTTTGGGCTGTAGAAAAAATCTAGAGGCGGAATATCTTCAATCTTTAATACAATCTCCTGAGATGGATTCTCAGGAATGATTTCAACATCTTGACTGCCATTATTGTCAAGTGTTCTTTCAGCTGTATTATTATTCACTGTGATTTTTTGTGTTGCGGATGATTGTGTTGTAGATATTTTCTGAGAATCTCTCTGGTCTCCGATTTCCCGAGCAAACTGTTCATATTCTTTCAATAAATTTTCCTGATTATCAATATCCATCTCACAGGAATCTCCACCTTTCTTACTTGCTTTTTCCTTTTCTGTATGAGTATCAGCCTTATTGCATATATTCTCTTTCTCCTATTCTGCTTCTGTGTTCTTTTCTTTCTGTAGGGTAGTCTTCAACTGATCAAGAGGGACTGTGAGCAGCCTCTTGTTTTTGTATTCTAAGAATTTGTCCATGCCCTCTGTTCCAAACTTTGAATTCGCTAAACACTTGACCTGTGAAAACTTTTCAGCCGAGATAAACAAGTCATCAAAATCATCGACTTGATGTTCAAACTTGGCCACTTGAACCATGGATGTGAAGTTGAAAGCAATCTTATTTGGGTCATATTACCTTGCAGGGATGACTGAAAACTTAATTTCTTTTATTTTTAGGGCTTCTTTCTCTGCATGTTTGAAATCGTGCAGAGTAAAAGATCCACATCTGAGAGGGAAAGTGGGCCACAACATCTTTTTAGAATTTTTTAGGCTCCTAGACATTCCTTTTTCAGTCAACTGGTAGGCTATCTCTTGAGCCAATACGTTGTCGGGAACATACAAGCGCAAGATATGAGGAGGAGTAGTACTCCCAAATACTCTGATATAGGTAAATTTCTCTTCCCCAAACCAACTTCCGATTGAGTTTAGATTCATTCTAGCCTCATCGGACAATCTAGGAGCGGGTTTACTGAAAATGAATTGATGGACCGACAAAATGAATCCATGACAGATTTTGTACATGTGTTCTTTATAATGGCTTTTCCATAGGTACTTATGATAGATGTGAATAGGCATCGGATTTGGAGCATTCCATTTCCATCCTAAGACAGGAAATTCAAAATTGAAACATATAGAATCCATGATATAAGCACTCATATAGAATGGGGGTATGGTTCTGTTAATTACAGACCTATTTTTTCTATAGTCCAGGATTTTACTCGCCATTTTATCGGATAGAATAGTTTCCCAATCCATAACATAATAATTAGTGGCAGCTTCAATTAAGGGAACCATTTCAATAGAAAATCTCTCAGAATTAACAATTCCAAAAAGTCTGCATATCATCGCCGCAGCATAACAGTAGGGGGATGCCAAGGATTCAACAGAATACATACCTGAAGACTCATGCTTATGCTTCTCAGAAAAATTTCTCCAGTATTTAATGGGGTCTGACTCGACTTCGTTTTCTTTTGAAAAATCTTCCAGAAATGCCTTGTTGTAGAATTGTTGAGGATCTGGAAAATGATACATCTGTTTGATATCTTCGGCTTTGAAGGACCCAAACCTCTTTCCCTCTAATGTAAAGAACACCCTATCTATTATATTGATGTTTTCAATAACCCATCTTACTAAATCATTATAGGGGATAACTTTTGCGCGAGCTGCTACTTTATGAAGGTAGGAGCCTGCCAAGTCTTTGAGAGTGAGGTTTTGTCTTACTGGCGAATCTTCGTCTACTTCTTCTTCTTCTTCTAATATTACAGTCACATCCTCTGCTTCCAGTAGGTTATACACTCCCTCCCACATATATTTTCCCAGACCTAAACAGGTTGTATCAGAAACTACCAATTTAGTTGATTTAGCTGGTTTCGCAGGTTGTTCCTTTGGGATGACGAGAGGCTTTGTTCTCTTAGATTTCTTCGTCATTTTCACGTCTTGCAAGTTTTTCTTGGGTCTGCACAATGGAACAGATTAACAGAGCGACGAAAAATTCTTTTAGAAATGAGTATCGAACAGAGAGGAGTTTAATATCATTTAATCACAATAAAGGTGATGAATAAAAGAAATGTTATTTCATTGCTTATGAAATCTACGAGAGACTTTAAACGTGATTATCAATTAATGATTTTCTTCGTGGAATGTGATTTTTTAATGCCTTTTCACATTATCTCATCGTAATTTTTATAACGGTCCTTTTAGATCATTCATACCATAACTCTGAAATATTTTCTGATCAATAATAATAATGATATATCGGAGATCAGGAATTTTCGATATCAAGTTCTAGTTATTTCCTTTTTGCAATTTTTGATTAATGAGTTGGCATATTCAACACGATGCATTAAATTAAATGAATTTATTATTTGAAAGCGCTTTTTGAAAAGATATCGCATTGCAAATTCGCAGTGAGAAGTTTTTTTTTGTAAGTTATGAGAGATTTGCGATTTGCGATGAAGCTCATCACATCAGAGAAAGGGCACATGAAGATATGTTTGGTTTTTCCGATCCGCTATTATTGATAGGGCTTCATCGCATCGGAACTCTTGAAAAAGAAACAAATCATAATATGACTCACCAACTTGTGATTGTGATTGTTCTGTCGCATCGGAGCTTTTCGAAGGAAAGAAATTGTAACATGACTTGCTGACTTTGCGATTGCAATAGACTTCATCGCATCGGAACTTTTCAAAGGTTATATAAAAATGTGATGCTCCCCCGATTTGCGATTGCGATTGACTCTATCGCATCGGAACTTTTCAATATGGAAATATTTAAACTTATGATGATGCGATAAGAGATTTTTCGATTGATTAATCGCGTCGGAATTTTTTGATAACACTTTTCATTGTTGATCATTTGAATATGCGATATGAGATCAATGCCTTTATGTGTTATAAAATGAATCTTTTTATTTGGGTTTTGATTTTATTTCATGATAATCAGATTTCCTCAAATCATTTATTCATTCAAACGCTCTCTAAAAAGAAAAGGGGACCTATTTCATATAAAAATTTTGAAATGGGGAGGTTGTTGTATAGTACAACAAGAGCCTATGCCTATGCCAACATCACAACCAGTCAATGAAGTCCATGTCAGCATTTCACCAGTGAGAAGTTCACCTAGGGAGCCTCAAACCTTAAGGTCATTTATGGAGAAATATAAGAATAAATTGAAGCAGAAAGGTACTATGCCTCCTAAAAAGTATGTGTCAAAATATGGGGAGCATACAGCTTCCTCTTCAAGAGGCAAACCTAGGAAAAATATCATTATGGCAGAAGAGCTTCCAAAGGAAGTCAACCCTGGAGTTATAACTTCTAAGCTTGCTTTGCCTCTAGAGGAATTCAACCCCGGAGCAAAGAGATCAAACCAAGTTTCTAAAACAACTCAACAAGATCAACCAAGTAGTGGTACCTCACTCACAAAATCCACTCTCTCACAAGTTTTTTTATCTCTTAAGAAAGGTAAAAATAAAATTTCAGAGGTTGTCATAGAGGAAGAGCCTACTTTAGCTCAACTAGTCTCCTCCATTGACTCTTCAATCAAGAAGATAAAGAATACTGTGATACACTCCTACTCCTCTTATGAAGATAGCAGTGACACTAAATATATAGAATCAGAGTATGAGGAAGGAGAATCCAAAAAATTTATGCATGGAGGTAAGAGTTCTAAGTTCATTCCAAATCCCTACATCCAGAGGCCACATACCAGGCCCAAAAATAAACTTATACTAACTAGTAAGTTGATTTCTAATCCTGCATTGAGAGATGAGATTATTAATATTGATGAGAGTCCATAAGATAAAAGCAAGAAGAAAAAGGCTCAGCCAAAGAGTTAAACGCAGAGGAAGAGGTCAGACAAGAGAATGACTAAAGCTGAGGCCATTAGGATTTTTGCATCTATTTTGGACCTCTTAAGAATAAAAGAACAGGGCTTCCTTTGGAGAAAATTTTCATTTTTGGGTTAACTTTCTATGTTTTCGGATATAGCTACTTTTTCTATAGAGGTAGCCATTATTTCCGAATATTAGTATATGATGAAAGGGAGTTTATTTTTGGTTTATTATCATAATGGTGACATCAAAGTAGGTGAATTGGAGGAGATTTTCGTTATGAAATATGCTCCCACGTGTTATTGATCAAAGCCTTCTACTAAATTTCAGGGTTCTGTTTTGCACTTTTTGAGGAAAACAACCACATGTCACTTTCTTTGTTGTTTACACTTTTTGTGGAGGTGGTTGCACTAGAACAAAGGAGCAGTCTTCCAAAATATTGCCACATCATTTAACCACATCGAATTGCTAGCCATCATGTTGTTTACTATTTATGATTAAGCACTATGTATTAAAGTTTAAGGATAAGCCTCATCTTTGTATGAGATTGTAATAACTTTTTGGAACAGATTCACTCCTTTTCTGGAGATGTTAGTATTTCTTTTTTTTATATATCTGACAAAACTCTATGAGTAAAAGGTTTGTGGTTTTAGACTTTTGGCTCATATGATTAGTGCACTTTTCAATGAAAGAAATTTATAGAAACTTTTGAGGACTTATTATCTACTTGATGTGTGTATTGTTAATTCTCACATGTGTTTCCATATCTTACCTTCTTCAGAGCAGTTTGTAATTTCAGATGTTGTTGTATGTTTTTATCAGTCTCTTGATATGATTATGTGTTTCATCAACTTTTTTAAGTCTCACACAGTGAGATTTCTTGATGAAATATACATAATGACAATGTAAATAGCATCACTTATGACCGTTACCTTCCATGATATTTCAGTAAGAATATTGTAAGTCTAGACATAGCTTTCTCTTGTTGAAATATTGTCAAAGTTCTCCTTTTGTTATTTTCTACTAAAATACAGTGGATTTCTACCTTGCAGACCCACTGTCTCTTCTTCTATTTCACACTCTCTTCTCCTCATAGGCTACAAACTTACTCTTCTGCTACCACATCAGGATCCAATACCCTCATTAGTAGGATAGTGAACTTGACTGAAATTCCTTTTCAGTGATTAAGAGTTTAAACCACCTATCAATATTATAAACCAAATAATTAAATTTCCTTAGATCTTAGGATGTGTCTAGTCAGGTGCTTGAAGCATTCCATGTGTTGATTGCAGCGCTAACATATTTTGGTGCGTCTACTGAGAGACGAAGGCCTTGAAACGAAGTATTTTCCCAAGTATCTTGTTTTGAATTGTTGATAATCAATTCCTGATGGTGAATAATAATTGGTGACTTGAAGAAGACTGTAAATTAGTTCACCTAGCAACTCCACAGAGAGGAAGAGGGGTTTCAAAACCTCCTACTACAAGGAGAAATCCGAGATCACCTATTGTGACTCCAGTTGCTGACCCAGAGAAGGTCATTAAATATGCAAAAGGAAAACAGAGATCATTTGAAGCCACATCTTAGTCAGTGAAGAAGGTACACAAGAAGTACATTCCAAAGCAAAATGTACCTTCATCTACTTTAGAATCAAAAGAATTTTTAGTTTCAAAATATTTTGTTGAAAAATTTCAAGTTGAAACGGCTTCCTTAGAGAATAAAGTAGATGGTATTAACCTAGGCTCAGCTGAAATTTTTTCTCATTCCTCAATTTGTAAATCTGAAATTAGTAAAGCTGAGGTAAGTACTATTTCGGTCAAAGAGGAAAAAATAGAGGTATTAAGCATCAATAAGGAAGCAGAAGATTTTGTGCTGACTGAAGGGGAATTAGAGCAAGTATTAGAAATTGGACCTTTTCTTGATAGGGATTATTTGACTGAAGAATAATTTAAGACCATTTTAAATTTCTTTCAAACTCATCCTAAATATTATTATTTTATCACCCCTCAGCAAGAATATTTTCCTTTGTCTCGAAATCAAGCTGTTGGGCCATCCTCTTCTCACCCACTAGAAGAGAGTGTTCTGAAGGCCTCATTTTCAACCTATTTGACTTTATAGCTTAGAAAAATAAAGTTTAATTTACCTCATCCCCTCAAGATACAACATTTGAATTTTATTCTTCCATAGAAGGTGAAGTCAAGACCTCCTCTATTTATCTTTTTGAAAATCCCTGTTTTCAACCCCAAAACTTGAAGAATCAGCCCAAGATTTTCAATTTTATGTTGTCCTAAATCAGATTCAAAATCCACAAATTGTAATTCCTATTTCCCAAACAGCTACATCAACCAGTCATCCATCAACTGTACATCAGCAAACCATGGCTCAGCCTGCCCTTACAAGGATGCAGCAAATAGTGGCTGCAAGCTATGCACCACTTGCTCTTCCTCAACCTTTGCATCCTCTTCCTCAAGGGGATTACCTGAAATATCTTCCAAAATACACTGGGGAGGGGGAAGGAGTTTATGTTGAGGAAATTTTGGTTTCTTTCTATAGTTATGTTGATAACCAGAACATTGAACATGAAGATGTCTGGTCAAGACTCTTTGTTCAGAGCTTGGATGGAGAAGATCGTAAATGGTTTAGAAGTCTTCCACCAAAATAAATAACAAGAATAGATGAATTGGAGGAAGTATTTTGAAAGAAATGGGGTGATAGGAAAGACTATGTGTAATATCTTATAGAATTTGGAACTCTGAAGAAGAAGAGAGTTGAATCATTGACTGATTTTACAAAGAGGTTTAACAAAATTTATTAGAAAATTCCTGAAGAAATTAAGCCTCCTGAGAGTAAAACTATGAAAACTTTTTCAAATGCTCTAGATTCTTAATTTTATTTATGGTTAAGGGCTGAGAAAGCACATACATTGATGGATATGCAAGAGGCTAAAATTGGAGTGCAGTCTAATCTCATGGCTTCAAACAAATTGAAAATGGAAGAAGAGAAAGAAGCAAAAGACAAAAATAAAATGAAAGAAGAAAAACCTTCTTCTTCCAAAACTCTTACAGCAGAAGAAAAGATTGATCAAATGTCAAATTTGATCAAGGAACTAGCCTCTAAGATGACAAAATTAGGGTTAGAAAACAAACCAGCTGCTAGAGCCAATAGAAATCAGGCTCCCTTCAAAAGACCTTTTCAGCCTCAAAATATTTTACATCACCCAAGGAGGAATGTTGATGATCAAAATGTTCATCCTCCTTTGAATAAATTTGTTGAAGAAGAGCATCAAGACCATGATGAAGAAAATCAAGAAATAAACCTTGTAAAAGAAACATCACAGTCAACTTGTTTGACTTTTCAAGAATATGAAGACCAGTCAATGATATGTAGAAATTTGAATAACTGATATGTTATCCACCGAGATTCTCCTGATCACACACTATTTTAACTTCATGCACAATACAAAATCTCTTCTACCATTGATCATTACATGCAGAAATAAAATCAATTGCATGCACACATTAAAACCATAAAAATTCACACATATGAACACGGTATGTAATGGGAAAGCTTAAAGCTGAAAACCCCCAACTATCTGTATATTATATATGTCATAGAGATCATGTAACAATCATCATACAAAGCTCCTCACAAGCTCTCAGTATAATCTCCACTTGCTACACACTAATCAAGCTAGATCTAGCAAAACACATGCTCCAATCTCTGCCACCTGATAGCCTGCCTCTACTGCGCAATCCCTGCTGAAGAATGGCTCATAAATAACTTTGAACCACTTGGCTTGTACTGCGCAATCCTCATTGGCATCTCCAATCACTGGTTGTTGCAAATCATGCAACAGTATAGTCACAACTGATAGTCACACTGCTCTTTCACCTATCTCTTCACTGGTCTCCACTGAAACTGTCCATGCACTAAAGTTAACTGATGTATTCTTTAGTTGATTAATGAGCTTATAATTAGTGAATTAATTATTAATTAATTCTCACCACTCTCACTAGTGTATCAATCAGTTAGACTAGATACAACTAGCTCAACTATGTTTAGATTAGTTAAACTGAACACAACTCCATTAACTTCCTCAATCAACTCCACCAAACTCTCTCACATGAGTTCTAACTGAAGTATCCATGCAATAGCTCCACTTAACCCTCAGGAATAGTGTAATTCCTTCTGTCAGCTCCTGTGCAACATCTGTGCACTTAACTGAAGTGCTCCAAGAGAATAAGATAATGTTTATAGTCCAAATGTTATTAAGAGCTAATAATATTCGACATATCTATTTTTAGACTGGCAATCTAAAAATAGATTCCGTCCAATATGTCTAAAAATAGAAGTCCATATACTTTTCCAACTTGACCAACCATCCACAGATAGCATCCTGCAACTCATAGAATATGATCAACATGTCTAAAAATAGACTTTGCACCAAAAATAGCCTGCGGGCCCACTTAGTGAAGGCAACTTCTTTCCACTAAGCTCATCATCTTGTTGCAATCTCAACATGATATATTTGTTTTCAGATGATGAGAATGCTCAAATTTATACAGAAAATGATAAAAAACAGCAAGAAGTTCAAAACATAAATTATCCTTTGATGTCAAAAGGTCATGTTCAGCAACCTCAACAAAAAATAGATACAGACAAACAATATTTCAAACAAAAGGCCAAAGTCAGTGATGTTCCTCCACCTCAAAATTCTGCCCCAATTATTAAAATCACTGTAGAAAATAAAGAATTAGCTCCAATTTATTTCAGTTTCAAATCTGAACTGAATAAAATTAAGATTCCTGTTCCACTTCTGGAATTGTTGAAAAATCCAGCATACAAAGAGTCTTTCAAAATTCTGTTACAACCTTCTCTCACTCCTAATTCACTCAATCTTGAGGATGAACATCCTACTATTTATTTCAGATGCCATGTCCAAGACCAAAATGATGATAATTCACCTCCTTTTTATCTTTCACTCAATATACATGACAGAATGTTGAACAATTGTCTATTATATTATGGGGCTTCTCACAATCTAATGCCAAAGAAAGTGATGGATGAATTAGGATTAGAAATCACCAAGAAATACCATGACCCATACACCTTTGATTAGAAAACATTCAAGTGTTTAGGAGTGATTAAGGACTTGGTTGTTTCTCTTACCCAACTTCCTATTAGTGTTGGACATTGTAGTTGCAGAAATACCTTCTATATTTTGGATGTTGCTTTCCAGATCTTGGTCTAAAATATTGGGAGGCACCCTTCAGATGGATATGTCATATGCCACAATCCCATTGTTTGGAGGGGAATTCAGAAGGTTGTATAGGGAAACCCAAATGGCCTACATCATCAGTGATCAGCATAATCCTTCAAATAATCCTATACATTCTGAAGAAAAGGAATTGGGATCATCCATATTACTCCTTGCTAATGATGCTAACAATTTCCAGCCTGAAATCAGAGAAAAATAACACTTTCAAGGTACAAATGAGCAGCATTTATAGCGAGGACAGATCTGGAAATTGTACTTTGATGGAGCCTCATCAAGGGAAGGACTGGGAACCAGCGTAGTCCTCATTTCTCCCACTCATAAAAGGGTAACTATATCATATAAACTGCAATTTACTACCGCTAATAACACTGTTGAATATGAGGCGCTTGTGCTGGGTATGAAGGCAGTGAAAGACTTGGGAGCTGAGAAGCTAATTTCATTTGGTGATTCAAAATTGGTGATAAGGCAGGTGAGAAACAACTACCAAGTAAAAAATTCCAAATTGAAGAATTATAGGAATGAGGTGTGGGACTTGATTGAGCATTATTTTTCAACATTTAATGTGAATTTTGTCACTAGAGAGGAAAATCGAATGGTTGATTCACTAGCTATTGTTGTTAGTACTTTCAAAGTTCCTCTTGATGTCAAGGCAACATATGATGTTCAAATAAAAAACATACCATCTATTCCTGATAACATCAAATACTGGCAAGTATTTGAGGATGACAAGGAAATTCAGAAAATTTTGGAGTGTGTTGAAGAGTTTGCAGAAATTCAAATTGATGATGAGCAGGATATTGTTGAAAATAAAAATAGCAAGCCTTTCAAGAAAACCATGGTTGGGAAGGACATTATAGATTTGAAAACTAACTACATTCCTAAAGGCCTAATTCCTTTAGAAATATTGTTTGACAATAATGATGTTTTTCTGAAGCCCGAAAATAAGGTTGATGGAGAAAGTACAATTGACTGTAATATTGGTACAGAAGATTAGCCAAAATTAATCAAAGTTTCTAAATTTCTTTCTCTTGAAACTAGAACAAAATATATCAAGTTGCTGAAACAATATGCAGATATTTTTTCATGGTCCTATAGTGAGCCGAAAACCTATGATAGAGGTATAATGTAGCACAAAATTCCTTTGAAATCAGATGCAAAGCCTGTAGAACAAAAAATTAGGCATATTAATCCCATTTTGTTCCCTATCATTGAGAAAGAAATCAGAAAATTATGGGAAGAAAAAATAATTATGCCTTTGATATTTTCTAATTGGGTAGCTAATATATTCCCAGTTGGGAAAAAGAATGGCGAGATAAGGATTTGTGTCAGTTTTCGCAATATGAACCGATGTTCATTGAAGGATAACTATCTGTTACCCAAGATGGATTATATTTTGCAGAAAGTTGTAGGATTCAAAAGATTGTCAATGATTGATGGTTTTTCATGCTATAATCATATTTCAGTTGACAGACAAGACAGAGAAAAGACATCATTTACCACACCCTGGGGAATGTTCATGTACAAAAAAATTCCATTTGCTCTAATGAATGCAGGTGCAACATTTCAACGGGCAATGGATATTTCCTTTGCAGGAGAGAAAGGTAGATTTGTAATCATCTACTTGGATGACATTACAATTTATTCAAGATCTAATGAAGACCACTTGATACATTTGAAACATTTTTTTGACAAATGCAGAAAGTTTGGTTTGTCCTTGAACCCAAATAAGTCATCATTTGTTGTTGAAGAAGGGAAATTATTGGGACATATTATGACAGAAATTGGTATCTATATTTATCCAGGGAGAGTTGAAGCTATTCAGAAGATTGGTTTTCCAAGGAATAAAAAATAATTGCAGACATTTTTGGGGAAAATCAATTTTCTGAGGAACTTTTTTCCTAACTTTGTAGATTTGATCAAACATATAAATGTCTTGTTGAAGAGAGATGTAGAATTCAAGTGGCGAGATGAAGCAAAAAATTATTTTTCAGCAATCAAGTCTGCCTTGACTGAAGCTCCAGTTTTGATTAGTCCTGATTTTGAAAATATTTTCTAATTTTTTCATATGCTTCAAAAGAAATAATTGTCGGTGTCTTGTTACAGAAGATCAAAGAAGGTTTAGAACATCCTATTTCATTTTTCAGTCATTCTTTAAGAGAGGTTGAATTAAAATACACCTTCACTGAAAAACAAGCATATGCACTAGTTAAGGCTTTAAAGTCTTTTCGATTTTATGTGTTACATTCAAAAATTGTTGATTTTGTGCCAAATATCACTATTAAAGATGTGTTGCTATAGCCAGACATAGATGGTAGAAGGGGAATATTGCTGACCAAAATTCTGGAATTTGATATTGAGATCATACCTAATAAATTGATAAAAGGACAAGGTTTGGCTCGCTTGATGGCTGCATCTAACTGCAAGGCTCTAAATCTGAATATGGAGGCTGCTGAAGGAAAATATGGAGAAGGAATATCTGATTATCCTGAAATATTTCATTGAGATTGGTATAAGGATATAGTATACTATTTTTTGAATTTCAATTGTCCCCCTGAAATGGAGAAATAAAAAAGGAGAGCTTTTAAATTTAAAGTTGTTAAGTATTGCATTTTAGAAGATCATCTTTACTAGAAACACCCTGTGGGAGCCTTATTAAGATGTCTCAGTGAAGCTAAGTCACAGGAGATTATCACAGAAATACATGCAGGAGTGTGTGGAGGACATTTGTATTGGAAAGCCACTACAAACAAAATCTTAAGAGCTGGCTATTATTGGCCAACTATTTTCTCTGATATTTTTTCCAAAGTCAGGGCTTGTGTCAAATGTCAAAAGTTTGTTGGTAAATATAAATTAATACCATTACCTTTTATTCCTATTTCAGCAGATGTTCCTTTCCAGCAATGGCAACTAGACTTCATCGGTGAAATAAATCTGCCTTCATCAGGACAGCATAGATGGATTATTACAGCTACAGATTATTTTAATAAGTGGATTGAAGTTGTTCCAACTAGGAATGCTACTGATACAGTAATAATCAAATTTCTATTGGAAAACATTATGTCCAGATTTGGTTTTCCATGGAAATTAGTGATTGATAATGCAATTACTTTCAATTCTACTAAGATGTATAGCTTCTTTCAGCAATATGGTATCGAATTGACTCATTCCATGCCTTATTACCCTCAAGGTAATGGATTAGCTGAGTCATCCAATAAAATTTTGGTGAGTATCATTAAGAAATTCCTACCTAAAAATAAGAGAAATTGGGACACTCATCTGGTTCATGCTCTTTGGGCAGATAGGGTAAGTGGTAAAAGATCAATTAGAATGTCTCCCTTTCAGCTTGTATATGGTACTGATGTTGTAATGCCTATGAAATTAGCTCTTCCTATTATGAAGTTTCTGCAAGATGAATTTGATGATGAAAATCCAATTCAAAGGAGAATGTTGCAGCTGATAGAGGCACATCAAATCAGAGAATCACATATGGACAAAGTACAGAAATATTAGACTAAAGTCAAATCTGTTTTTGACAAAAGAGAAAATAAGCAATTATTTCAGGAGAATGATTTGGTGTTGCGCTGGGATGTCAGGAGGGAAGACCATGGAAAGCATGGTAAGTTTGACAATTTGTGGTTTGGTCCATTTAGAATTTCTCAAGTTCTGGAAAACAATACTTTTCTGCTCAAGTATCTAGATGATGATCAGCTAACTAGAGGTCCAGTTAATGGTCATTTTCTTAAAAGGTTCTTTTTTGAATAAGTCAGTTGAGTCATTTCATTGTAAATATCTGGTGCGATGTGTCAATAAAACTCCATGCCCAATGGTACTTTTTTTTGTATATGATCATTCGTAAGTCTAGTCAGTCAAAGGTCAGTCCTAGTTATAATTTCCAAGAAATCTTCTAAATTTTGAAATTTTTAAGGCAGTGATTCTACATTCTTTGATCCCCAATAGGAGGACTTCATCCCCAATAGGATCCATTGTTAGCACTATAAATTTTAATAGTGTGATCTCCATTGTATCACTATTTTCAAATTTTTCTTATGTCCTAGCTTATGTCGAAGTTTGATTCATTTTCAATAAAGGTCAAAAAAGAGTCTCAAAATAAAAATATTTTTAATTTTATAGGTAGTATTAGTGTCTTAGGTTCATAAAAGAAGTTGAAACCATTGTTTTAACTTGGGTTTGTGTCGAAGGCTATTGGTCACTTTGGTAATAAAGTTGCAATTACTCTTTCTGGGGTAATAGCTACCTATGTTTAAATTCCATTGTTAAGACAGTGATATGATGGAGGGCAGCTATTTCTTCAAATTGAAGGTCACATCATTAACACAGTGAAAAGAGTCGCTATTTCTTCAGGAATCTGTTTCAATTGGTAACATAGTGAGAAGTGCAGCTATTTTGCTCAACATTAGTTATATTACAATACAGAGGTAAAACAACTATTTTTCAAGCATATAGGAGTAGCAAAGAATATCGTTAAAGAAAGGACCATTCATGTTTGAAGATTATTGAATACCTCCTATGTTATAAACATGATTATTATTTTAAATACAATTAATTATTGTTTTGACCTAGGAGAATTATTATAGGTGAGTGGTTACATTATCTATGCAACTAACCTATAGCTACCCTACTAAAATGAAGCGTAAATAATAGTACGAGGTCTCAGTCATTTAATGATTTTTTGGAGTGTTAAGCATTATGGGGTCCAGAGGCCACATACTAGGCCCAAAAACAAACTTAGACTAAATAGTAAGTTGATTGCTAATCCTGCATTGAGAGATGAGATTATTAATATTTATGAGAGTCCAGAAGATAAAAGCAAGAAGCAAACGGCTGAGCCAAAGAGTCAAACACAGAGGAAGAGGTCATACAAGAGAGTGACTAAAGCTGAGGACATTAGGATTTTTGCATCTACTTTGGACCTCTGAAGAATAGAAGAACAGGGATGCCTTTGGATAAATTTTTCATTTTAGGATTAACTTTCTATGTTTTCGGATATAGCTACTTTTCTACAGAGGTAGCTATTATTTTTTAATATTAGTATATGATGAAAAGGAGCTGCTTTTTAGTTTATTATCATAATGGTGACATTAAATCAGGTGAAGTGGAGGATAATTTTGTTATGAAATATGCTGCCAGGTGTTATTGATCAAAGCCTTCTCCTAAATTTCATGGTTATGTTTTTCACTTTTTGAGGAAAACAACCACATGTCACTTTCTCTGATGTTTACACTTTTTGTGGAGGTGGTTGCACCAGAACAGAGGAGTGGTCTTCCAAAATATTTCCACATCATTCAACCACATCGAATTTCTATCCATCATGTTGTTTACTGTTTATGATTAAGCACTTTGTATTAAAGTTTAAGGATAAACCTCATCTTTGTATGATATTGTAATAACTTTTTGGAACAAATTCACTCCTTTTGTGGAGATGTCAGTATTTTGTTTTTTGTATATGTGTGACAAAACTCTATGAGTAAAAAAAATTTTGTAAGAGTTTAAAACACCTACCAATATTATGAACTAAATAATTAAATTGACTTAGAGCTTAGGATGTGTCTGGTCAGGTGCTTGAAGCAATCCAAGTGTTGATTACAGCGCTAACAGGTTGTAAGGAAAACCACTCCTATTTTTCAGTATGTGCACTAAAAATTTTATGTATCTATTTAGAAGTTTGTTTTGATAAATAATTTAGACCACCTAGAGTGGGATATTGAACCTCATTATGTATATAGAGATGAAAAACATATTAATTGGTTTTTTTGGTGAGATTAGGGAGAAACAAACTTTTGTGCATTGTATTTTTGAATTTTTTGCTAGTGAATGAATGAAAGACAAAAGGTTTTTTGTAGGAATTCTTGTGTCATATTTGATGGTGTTTGTGATTCTTCATTCTTGTAAGTTTATATTATGTGTTTACATCCTTTGAATTTATGTCTTCTTGCTTGGAGACACCATATGCCTAATTCAAAATTCATCTTAATGGTGCTCTGATTTAGTTTTTTCCAAGTGATCAATGTTTTCATATATAAAGCAATATTTTAGAATTCATCTATGGTTTTGATGCTCTATTTTTTTTCTTTCACCTTTCTACACTCACCCTCCTACACCGATTTAACCTAAATTCCACTACCAAGGCTTCCTACCTTGCCCCTGTGGAGAAACCCTTTATTTCTTCATCATATCACTGGATAAAAAACCAATTCAAAATGACTCCATGCCCAATGGATGTGTCTCTTTCTCATAAAAAACATTTGAAAATTAGACCTTATTGACCCTCATACCTACCCTAATATCAGATCATTTTGAGAATTATAAGTGAGAGAGCCCTCTACAAGACAAGAAGGGCTAGATTCTGACCTAAAAGTGGTTTGTAGTTACCTCTGGAATTTATCTTCTCAGCCTAGGGAAATCACGGAGTGCTAACACACCCTACATAGACTTTGAAGGTTCTAGGTCCTTGTCCAATATGATGGGTTTTACTTCTGTTCCTTTAAAATCATGGGAGATTTCTTTGTGGGTAATAAATTAAACTTCCTCATTGAATTTGAAATTGTAAATCCAATACCAAGTACCTCCTTGAATACTGCCTTGAACTTGCCTTCAAAACGCATGATTCTATGGATGATATCCTCTTGCTTTTCCACCTTATTTTCCAAGGCCCAGTTATTCAAGGCTTTAACCATCTAGTAAGTCTCTTTGACTCTAAAAACTTTGTGTCATGGGTACAGGAGAAGGTTGGGTCTTTTACCCTTCACTTCAAATCATGTAGGACCTAAGAATCAAAAAAGGGATTCCTCCTCCTTTTTACCACAATTTCCATCTCCTTTATCTCCAATTTGGAAATCCCAAATAATATTTCATGATAAAGCCTCTCCACGTAAATCAAATCCTTCTCCACCTTGGAATTATGCTTAGGATTCATTTATCCCAATGCTACAAGGGATTAGGATTGGATTTTTTTTCTCTCCCTCCCCACATCTCAATAGCCATATGTTTCATCATCGAGGGTTACAAACTTGAGGTAAGGTCCTTCCCAAAAAACATGACAGAAACTTACGAAGCAATGGATGACCAATTAAGACTAAGAACAATAGGATTAGACGTAGAATACCTCTTTGAAGGATACAAGAGATGGGCCACCCCCGTAGAGTTGAAAAATAATGAGATCCTCCACCGCAAACCAATTATACAACACAAAAAATTAAACCAAAATAATATATAGAAGATAAAAGGGAAATTGAGTTAAGATATTATTGACACCAAAAGGTTATGAAGGAAAAATCTCACCCATAAAGTCACTCATATAAAAAATCCAAATGTTGATTTAATTAGTGTCCCATCTTCTTTGAATTTTCAGTATGAAAGCACCACTTGGAATGCCAATACTTTGCAAACCACTTCATTCATAAAATTTGGTTATCGAGTTCCAATATATATTCATTATTTCACTAAAATACCACATTATTTCATCATTTAGTACGAGTTTGATAATATCCCTTCCCATCCTACTTCACCACTCACATAGAGAACACTCCTCTTTCTCCACCACCATGCGCTCAAAAATATTAGTTCCCAATGAGGTGATCACATGTTAACATACACTAGTAATCATGGATCCCCCTGCTAACACGCCCATTCACATGAATTACAATGTTTTTAGCAGGCTTATAATAAATAATTAAAATACCGATAACATAGTTTTAGGCATGATTATCTTGAACACTTGAATAAAAATATGAAGTAATATTATGAGTATAATAAATATATCACTATCTTTTCCATCTTATTTAAAAGTTAAAATTTAACATTTTTACCCTTGTGATTTAAGGAATAGTCTTGGATAAGGTTGAATCTCTTTTTTTTTACAGTGAGAAAAATTATAATAACTTAGTTGTCAAACCAGCAATGAGGACAACTATCTCTAGTTGTTATCCGTGAATGCAGGTTGACTCATCACCATTATTCAAGGAAAACCACGCCACCTGGAATGACCTGCTAGTGGTCAATAAGGGGAAATATTTCACTCCTACCAATTGCCTCTGAGTCTTGGAACATTAACTTGCTTCCTTACGTTTGAGGAAGACAAACTCTTAGCCAAACAGAAGCAATTTTAGGGCATGCTCCAAGCCTAGGGTTGAGTCTCTTATTAGTATCTATAATATTTATTATGAATTTTCTAACTATATATGTGTAAAATTATATATATATATATATATATATATATATATATATATATTATGAATTTTATTAGAATATTATTTACTATTAACCTTTTAAAAGACGATAATCATGAATATTGATTGCATATAATATTTTTTTCAATCTAATCAACAATTTGATTAAAAAATATAGTATTCATTGTTTTATCTCTTTTAATATTATAATTAAAAATATTGGTTTTCCTTTTTCATCCAAATTGTTCAAATCATATATTTGTCTCACTTTTGTAATGGAAAGGTGAAATGGAGAAACGCATAAAGCTAAAGTTGTTTCTTAATCATTTTGATTGGAATGAGGAATAATTTCACACTTAATATTTTTCATTAATAAAAAAAATGTATATATATATATAAGAGGTAGGGGCTACTCTCTTCACATTTTATAAGGGATTATTGATCTACACCAAGTCTATACATTTTTATTACTTCCAAATTATGTACACCACTAATAACCTTTAAGGATTATGTGTCTAACAATTCCCCCTTAAGCCAAAGGGGCGGTTTTGAGTCCAAGCATTATTCTAAAAAATTTAAACTTTTTTATTCCAAGTGCTTTTGTGAAGATATTTGCAATTTACTCATTTATGGAATAGTATCTCAAATGAATAATATTGTCCTCTATATGATACCAAATCAAATGGTACTTTGTGTTGATGTGCTTGGTTCAATCATGGAATCTAAGACTCTTGTCAACCTTGATTACAAAAATATTGTAAATCAGAAGAGGAGTAGAATTCACTTCTCTTTCCTGTAAATATTCAAATATTTTCCTGAGCCACACAATATTCTTTGTTGCTTCTTCAACTACCACATATTTTGCATTTTTTGTTGAATATGCTAGAACTTATTATTTACGTGACCTCAAGGAGACAATTACTAATCCAAGACCCATGAGATAGCCTAAATTTGACACTGTTGGGTCCTTCATTTTTTTAAATATATTTTGGAAATTGCAGATGAAAAGAAGTTCAGGATAAGAAATGGCTAGACTTGTCGGAAGCGGCCACCAGAAATTGGGAAGTAGCAGAGAAGTTAAAAGTCAGCTATCTTGGAATTTGAGAAGTTGCGAAAGAAGGAAACGCATGCCAGGTTTTGAAAGTATCAAAGCTGATAAGGACAAAGCCCCAACACCCATCAAAGTGGAATCGATCGATATTGGGATCAAGGAAGTTGCATGTTGATTATATTGGACCAGATCAAGCAAGCGCGATCTATAAAACTACTTTTAATGGAATAATTTAGTTGTTGAGGAGTTAGATTCTTGTTGATGTAGCATTATGTAATTACTCGATAGGCTCTGAGTCTTTTCTCTCTAAATATTTGTTATGTTCCTGTAATGCAATTTAGTGCATAGTATTAACATCTCGCAACATGCGCGATTTTCTGGTGTAATGATTTTTCCCAATGAAAAACGGAGCTCTTGCGGGAATGATCTGTGTTTTGATGGTTAATGATTATGTGTCCCCTTTAAAATGTTAATTGTCTTTGCATGATTATTTTCTTTTCTTTAGCTATGAATGTTTAATATGTGTGTCGTCTTTTTAGCCTTGGTTAATGTAATGATTAGAATTACAGCATAATATAATGGTTAAAACTTCTTCACCTCCATTCTAGATCCCTTATAAGTCATTGTTCCCACACAGCTCGGGCGAGATGCTCATTTTTCCCGTAGAGGAGTGAAAATGTTGGCGATAAGCTAGACTACGACAATGCTTTTTGTTGGCAAGCTAAGTTTGAACCATGGGTCTCTGATGTTTAAATTTTATGCCAACAAATGGTTATGTTTTTGGGACCCATGACAATTTCATAAGGGATCTAGATCATGGTGTCAAGGATTCTTAATGGAGACATTCATGATTGGTGGCATGAGAATATTGATCACTTTATTCTGCAACAACCTCAACTACGACAAAATATTCTATATTGGTTTAAGGAAGAGGTTTTGTATGCATAAATTGTTTGCAATCAATACGAAATTTTATGGTGCACGTTCCCTGAAGAATGGAAAAAATGGTTGAGGAGGCTACAACTTAAAGCTAGCGAAGGGAATATCCTTAGGCTTCATAGCGATTAGACTGCAGATGATTTGGCTGAGTTACATTGGTTAGATATTGGGGAGACTGTTGAGGGAGATTCCCCTGTGGATCAAAATTATATTGGTCGAAGAAAACCATTTTTCATTCCAAGAAAATAGAATGCCCGCTTAAAACCCTCAGTGTTCGGGGTTGGATCTAGGGGGAGGAATGTTTCACAATTGCAGAAGATGAGGGGTTATTGTGATCGATCAAGAGGATTTGTGGAAGGCTCTCTATTTTAGAGATATACAGAGGGAATGAATAGATGAAGAGTGGAGGGAGATAAAGTTGCGAGAAATTAGGGTTATAAGAAGAGAATTGTAGAGGATAAAGGAAGTGGTGACAAGTCAACATTATGGAGAGAAGGAATGGATAGACGAGAGCTCTGAGGGAAAGGAGAAATTTAAGGACCTCCTTCTGGAAGAATAGGAGGTGACATCATAAGTGTTGTGGGAAGTTCGATTGGCAGAGATGGACCCCACTTGGAGTCAAGAGGATTTCATACGCCCGAACGAGTCGAAGAAATGATTGTGATGAGTGATGAGCATACTTCAGCAGATGATGACATGCATTTTTTAATGAGGATATTATTATTTGAGGATGAATCGGTCCATGTAAGTATCAATCCACAAGCTAGTGGTGCAACTAACCCTCTCCCTAACCTTCCCATAAACTATATCAATATCTTCGTAATTTATTTTCTAAATTGTGTAAGACTTTAAAATTTCAGCAAGTTCACTTTAGATACGTAACAGGTAGTTCTAGTGGAGAAAATAGTTCTGGTAGTAGTTTTTAGTCAAGATCAAGTAGTTATTATCAGTCAGGTTCCCAAGGATTTGTAATATTTTATCTAGGGAAAACAATAATGGCTAGAAATATTGCGAGATCATTTACTCATTATCTATATTTTTTAAGACATTGTGCTAAAGATTTTGAACAACATTGGTACTTATTTGAAGTCATTTATAGGGCAAGATAGACTCATGATTCCACTAAGATCATTTAGTTTCAGATGACTTTGCAAGACCGGGCTCTACAATAGTTCATTAAATGGTCTTATTTGAATCCAAATCCCACCATGGACCAAGTTAAACAATATTTTCTTCAAGAATTTAAAATCCCTCAGTAAAATTAGTAAGGTTTGGTAGATTTTTTGGATATTAGGCAAAGAAAGGGAGAATCTACTGGGAAATGCATGCAATTAAATATGCCATCAGTAAATTGTCTTATCTAATTTATCCCCATCATCAGAGGGGTTGCTTTAATAAATATGTGTTTCCAATTACTATGATTTCCTTGTTGTAATAGAACATTGACACTTTGCAGGATCATTTAGAGCAGGAAATGCAGATTGAGGTAATGGTGGTATATAAGAAATAATATAGACTAGGTAGTACCTCTATTGACCCTGCTATTATGGGACTCCAAAATCAAATCACTAATTTGGTAGAAAGTATGAAGGATCTTATGCCTTCACAACCGATGAGGCCTCATTTATTGTATACTAATTTTCAAGTTGAGGGACATTGTGCCACAAAATGGTCATGGTTGAGGGGTATGGGACCGTCTACTATGCATATGAGACCCCCTATATCGCCACATAGTGTTGGGGTTGCACAAATATCTTCATCCATACTATTCCAAGGGAACACTTAGTCTCACGCATTTCCTAATCACCAAGGTATGTCTATGAATGAGCGTTGTGAAATTTGAATATCTTATGGTCATTCGCCACATCTGTAACCTATTTTATAGAAGCATTCAAATGTGGAAAACAATTTATTTTGTGAGTTTTGTGGATCTCCTACGCACCACACAGATTGTATATCCTTATATGCTCTATTCGATCACCTTGATATCACAACATTTAGATTTAATGAAAATCCTTTTGTTCAAGGAGGGGGTGCTCCAAGGGGAGGGAGGACTGGAGGATGAGATCCGATTGAATGTTATAATTTTGATTAAGAGGGTCATGTTGCGAGAGATTGTCTGATTCCAAGGAGGTCTTGGTTTTTCACTTTTGGGTAAATACAAATGCCACTAAATATTTTCCAGAACTCATTGCTCAGTGGGAGGAGAAAAATTGGGTAAAATGAGCAATTTTGATCACGGTAGAACCACGAGAATCGGAGCCATCTGTGCAGCCTAACATCAATATTTTTACCAAGGAGGAAAATTAATTATAGGTTATACTGAGACTCCTAAGAAACCTATTTTCGTAAATTTGGTGTCACCTAAAATTTCTTATGACCCTAATCAACGTAAGGAGTATTATAAGGATGTAATTGAAATATTTAGACAATTGGTTTACTCTCACAAACCTCGTGTAGAGCAGCGAGAACGTGTACAAGCTAAGAATCATATATTTTCGTAGGAAACATCTCAAACTATTCTAGAGTGGCTCCAATTATTCTTGAATATTATGAATGATGAGTAGATCACTGGCTAGTTGCATAATAAATTGAAGGAAATTGTTCAAGATGACCCACTTGTGGGAAAAAACTATTTTTGCCACTTACTTGAAAGACATTCTAGAAGAGTTCGTAGGAATAAGAAGAGAACATGAACGGAATTTTGAGTGGATGCACAAATCGTAGGGTATCAGATTAAATATTTTATGATATATCTAGGTCCATATATGAATATTTTTCCAAGGAAAACTTGGGAGGCATTGGGAAGGCCAAAGCTAGTTTTTTCTATGATTCAGCTATGAATGGGAAACCAGTACTACACCTTACCTATTTTAGACAACAGAATGTTGAAGTTGATATTGTATGATACACATTATGGGTGATAAATATCCATGTCTAGCCTTGTTGGGAGTTGATTGTGCGTTTGAGAACTATGCAATTATTAATTTAAAGAGGGAAATTATGACTATTGAAGTAGATGGAGTCTAGGTAATATAACCTTTGGAATCTTACCAAGGTTCGATATTTACAGAGCCTGTAGACAATGTGGAGGAGCCTAACTTATTGGACCAATTGTATCATCTTTCTTTTGGGAAGAGGGAAGACTACATCAATCGTACGATCATTGGTTCTATTAGTTGGAGAAGGATTCAAAGTATTAAGGTTGGATAATATGTTGTGATGGATGACTAGAAACAAGGAGCTCATGAGCTTCATTATCTTCACTGTGCAATTATTCAATGTTTTTGATGGATTGGTACTAAGGGACGACAATATACTACTTCTAATGGTACTTAATCTGTTGTAAATTTTCTTAAAGAAGTTGATTCCAATATTTAAGGAAGCCAAAAGATACCTATGATGGACTTTGCTTTGCAAGCAACCACTGTGATATGGTGGGTAGCCCATTGTAACCACGTCCATGATTGGGAGACTGTTAATTTTTCCACGATGTCTATATTTTTTGCTCGAGAGATTTCCTTTAGTATAACTCTTATATATGATGGGTATACGAGTCCACAAAATCATATATAAAATTGTATTTATTTTTTGTCATAAATTGGCTTACCAGTTGTAATGTGGACACACCATTTCATCCATACTTTGGGAACTTGTTACCTGGACAAATCCCTCTTGAAGAAAAGAGTGATCTTCCTAGATTCCTCAGGGAAAACTAGAAAAAAAAAACAATTCAATAGCTCCTTCCCTAATCTAACTTCGTTTAAAGCATCAAAACAAGAGAAGGAGAATGGTGTCCTTACCTATTTGGGAAATTCTTGATGGAGATCCTCGTTACGTCCCGATGTAGCTCCTCAATGCTTTATAAGATCTGCAATCACAAAAATAAAAGAGATGAAAGGCATATCCAATATAATGATTCAAACAAGCTTAATCTAATGATCAAGGAGATTATAAATTGAAATCATCTTAATGAATACATAAAGGAGCATAAATCATTCATAATTTCAATAAGGCAATACAAAGAGAAAAATTATTCATTTGTATTAATTCATAGATAAAATAAGAGCCTTACAACCATTTCCTTGATGTCATTAGGTTCCTCCCAAATGCCTCCAACCCTCTCCTTGGATGATAATCTTCCCAATCTAAATTCACCATAATAATACTACCTTCTATGAACTCCCCCGACCCTCTATCCTCTACTCAATTTATAGGCCAAATAGAGGAAGTTTCAAATCCACAAAATAGGGATGATATCCATTAATAGTGGGATTAG
Source organism: Pinus albicaulis (assembly GCA_034641835.2). NCBI lineage: Eukaryota > Viridiplantae > Streptophyta > Pinopsida > Pinales > Pinaceae > Pinus > Pinus albicaulis. The sequence goes on along the minus strand of CM076576.1, from coordinate 526,327,277 downwards.
GGTTCCTTGATGAAAAGAAATTAGCTCCATGTTCTGAGGGGTAAGGATTGAATAGATATGACAAAGAATCTTATAGTTGGGATATATTCGCCCAAAAAGGCTTCTAGAACTTACTTTTTATTTTTACTTGATCAGAACTGCATCATGGACCAGAGTGATAGCTAAAAATTCAAAGTGTTCAGAAGTGTGCTGAACCTGAGCAACCAGATAGATCTCGTCTTCCTAATTCCGGCGCCACAAACGGATCAAAAAACCAACACCGTATGAAGAAGTTATCGCAATTTGAAAAGTCTAGTAAACTGCAAAAAACTGGACTTTGACCAAGTTTGACTTGGATTTGGGAAAAATCAAAAAGAGAATATTCCATGGAATATTCCTAAAAATTTTCCCCAAAATATTTCGTATGGACCAATCAGAGTTTGAAAAATGGCGCAATATGGTTCAGTGTTTTGAGCACGTGTTTTTGTTTTAGCAAATTACAGGGCGAAACGTGGCCAGCCCTGAGGCCACCATGTGTCCCCAGGACCGTATATTAAAATTTGGTTGGCACAAATAGGGGTCAAACCCTGGACCTCCTACCCACATGCCCGAGCACTTCACCGTTCCGCCATGACATTAGTTCTTAACTATAGTCAGTGGGTTTTATTTGAATTTTGGTGTTTTCCGCGTTGGGGGAGCGGAGGGGCAAGCCCTTCCCATATGACTTTGACCCCACGACCACGGACCTAACCCATAAGAACTTTCCATTGATGGTTATGGATAACCATTGAAACTTGTCACATCATTTTGACAGTTATGTGTTTTAATGCCACGGGTTACGTGCAAATGTTTTCGCTAACATCCAATAAAACCGCGAGGTTTGCGGCCATGTGGCCACCCCAACGGTAACAATTATTATTAACGGTCAGACTAGTGGGATAAATGGTGCGCCCTCAAATTTTGGCAGAAATTACTATTTTGGGTGTTTCAACTAAATATCCTCCACATTTAGTGGAGCTGAGGTAGGGAACACTGGGAAAAATCTTGTTTTGGCTCTATCTGGAGCTAGATTTGCCCAATTTTGGAGTGCCAATAGTCAATTTTGACTATCTTCAACATTCTAGACTCAATGGATTATGTTTTAGAGTCATCATAGAGCTTCTAAGCATTTTTTTGCATCAGTGAAATTCAAGGGTCCACGAGGGCCACCAGGGAGCAGCAACAGTTTGAGGCCTAGCCAGGGGAGCTAGAGGTCTTTTTCAATAATAAAATAGTCAATTTTGGATATTTCAGATGTTTTGAAACTAATGAAATGGTTTTAAAAGCCTGTAGAGGACTTTAGAAAGCCGATAAGCTTCAGTAAAATTCTAGGGGCCACCAGTGCCAGCTTCTACCAGCAGCAGTTCGGGGCCTAGCCAGGGCAGCTAGAGGCCTTATGCAGAAAACCAATAGTCATTTCTGACTATAATAAGAATTATGAATCCATTGATGGAGGTTTCATAAGATTTTGATGACTTCTAGAGGTCTAGAAACCATCAGAGAAGATTTCAATGACCCAAGTGCCAAGGGGTGCCGACAGGTGTTGGAGGCAAAACCGGAGCAACCGGAGGCCAATTTCTGCAAATGAATAGCCTATCTTGAATATTTCAAACATTTTGAAACCAATGAAAGTATTTTAATAACACTGTGAGAACTTCTAGAGCTCGAGAAGCTGAAGGGAAGTTTTGGGCAGCCCTGGGCAAACCGTGGAGGAAGGCCTAGTTTGGGGATGCAGTGCTCCTTTTGAGAAAAGTATCAGTCTATTTGGTGTCTGATGTGTGTTGGAGATAGTAGGTATGGTTTCAAGGAAAGAAACATAATTATGAAGGAGTTAGTGCCATAGATAATATCAATGTAGCTCAGTGCACCGATAGAAGGAATCGAGTCTAAGGGAGCCTAAAGTTGTTTGCAAAGTGATGAAAGCCATGACAGGGATATAGATGGTATTCTAAGCCCTTTAGAACAATTCAGTATCCATTGGAGTTAAGTTTGGAACTTTTAAAAGAAAATTTAGCATAATCCGAAAGATCCAAGTCACGATGAAAAAATCTCAAGGAGACGTAGCCCACGATATTCGGGTGAACTCCTAGATTATATTACTGATATGTGTGGATGGTTTATCGCTGCATTAAATTTCTGTTATACATTTTTAATTTCAGCAAGAAAAAAAGAACTTAAGACACTTAAACAGTTAAAAAATCATACACCTCTTTCAAGCATAATGTCTGCAAATTGTCAAGTATAAGCTAGATCTTTTATTGTTTTAACTGAGTGGGAGGTTCTTGAAAAACATAACAAGTTATCCAACCCATTTTTCAGATCAGGTTGCTATCATATTTTTGAGTTTCTTGATTGACATAGCAGTATCTTGCTTGTATAACTTGAAAGGTGTTTAAACAGTGCAAAAGATTGATTGTTTTAATGTTTTCAAACTGATTGTTGCTTGAGTTGCTAGAGGAGAAGGGAAAGCTAATGATAGCTAAGTCCAGTATCTTCCTTACCCAAAGGACCTCAAGGCCATCCTTGAAGAACAAGCCCTTTTGTCAGTTGTTTGTTGTTTGGCTACTTGAATAAGAGCTTGTCTCTACAACCATTTTGTTCAAAAGCTTTGTCAATAGTTTTTTAAAGCTTTATAAATTTTGTTGAAGTTATTTAGTTCATTTTCATTATGAAAACTTCTTCAAGTGAGGTTTCAAAATCCTCGTCCTTCACAATATTCTTCGATGAAGACATGAAGTGTGACTTCTACATCTTGAAGGACATGGTGCAGATTCTGTTTGAAGATAGAAGAGAAAGCATTGAACTTCATGAGCAATTGTTTGCTATGAAGCAAGAGAAGGAAGAAATTCTTCAAAGAATGCATGATATGGAGATGCAGCTCCATCAAGACCAAGAGGCTTTAACCAAGGACATGCATGAAGCAGAGGTAATTCACTCTATTATGTCTTCATTTTCCTCTTCAGAAAGATGTGTTGGTTCATTTGAAAAGCACACTAGAGGTATAGGGTCCAAGTTAATGTTTAAAATGGGCTATGAAGGCAAGGGTTTAGGCAAGCATTCACAAGGCATGGTTGAACCTATTTTGGTTGAGGAACGACCTAAGAAATTTGGTCTTGGTTATTTGCAATCTAATGGCGAGGATTCCAAAGCCATGAAGGCATGTGAGGCAACTTCAAAGAGAACTTGTGTTCCAAGTTCTAATATACAAACATGTCAAATTTGTTTCCAAGATGATTTCCATTGTTTTAAGTCTTTTTTGCAGCAAGAATTTTGTAGAAATGCAGTTTATGGCGAGCATGCGAGTTCAGATAGTTTTCAAAACAAGAAAGATCTTGTTAGTCTACAAATGAAAGTTGGAACCTCTACCAGTTCATCTCCTCAAAACGGAAAAAAGGATGGACATGCAAAGCAGCATAAAAGGTATAATTCTTCCCATAGTCAAGTTGATTATGTTTATGCAAGGCATGACAATTTTGCATGCTTAAATGGAAGAAAGAGTTGTTGTGCATATTGTGGTCGATTTAACCATGATGTTTCGAGATGCTGGATGAGGAAGAAGGGATACAGGAAGCAATTGAAGCAAAGGAAAATTTCAAAGAAGGTGCATAAAACTTTCACATATTTCTAGAAGAGGGGGCATGTTGTCTCCCAATGTTGGACATTGCATCCAACTAATCATCCTGAGCACATGCAGCAAGAGGACAGAAAGACTAGCGAAAGTGGAACCAAGGATTCTGTCATTGATTTGAGAATGGATGTTTCACATGAAGAATACTTGCAGCAGCAAAAGTCGTCGTGGAAGTGGCTTGGTGACAAGTGGTTGGACTTCTTGACACAGTAAGACATACTCATTTGTACATATGAAAATTTCGATTATGTATGCATGTATATATGTTGTAATCTCAAGTTTTTTTGAGCCACCTTGGATCAATGATCAAGGCAGCGATGTTCAGCTACCTTCTGTAAATTTCTCGCCATAAATTTTTGAGTGAGTGCAAGGAAGAGAGTTCTTAACAGGAGGACAAGCGCATCTAGGGAGGGAAGTGTTGACTACCTTCAAGTTGGGGTTCAAAGTTACTAGCCATGCAAGGCAAGTGTTTGGAGGCTAAAAAGAAGAGGGTGTTATACTCTCACCTACTGTACAAATCATTATATCAGTCTTTTGGGGTCCAAAATATTCCTAATGGGGAGGTGTGATTAGAAATGGATCATGGACCAGAGTGATAGCTCAAAATTCAAATTTTTTGGAAGTGTGTCAAACCTGAGATATTGGATAGATCCCATTTTTCTGATTCCGGCGCCACGAATGGTTCGAAAAACCGACACCATATGAAGAAGTTATCGCAGTTTGAAAAGTCCAGTAAACTATAAAACTGGACTTTGACCAAGTTTGACTTGGATTTGGGAAAAATCAAAAAGAGAATATTCTATGGAATATTCCTAGAATATTCCTTAGAATATTCCTTGGAATATTTTGTATGGACCAGTCAGAGTTTGACAAATGGCGCAATGTGGTTCAGTGTTTTGAGCACGTGTTTGTTTTTTAACCAATTACAGGGCGACCGTGCCCAGCCCTGAGGCCACCACGTGTCCCCGGCACCGTATATTAAAATTTGGTTGGCGTGGCTATGGGTCTAACCCTAGACCTCCTGCCTATAGGCCTGCACATTTTACCGTTTCGCCATGACATTAGTTCTTAACAACTATAGTCGGTGGGTTTTATTTGAAGTTTGGTGTTTTCTGCGTTGGGGGAGTGGAGGGGCCAGCCCCTCCCATATGACTTTGACCCCACAACCACAGGCCTAAACTGTAAGTGCTTTCTGTCGATGGTTTTGGATAACCATTGAAACCTATCACATGATTCCGACGGTTATGTGTTTTAATGCCACAGTTTACGTGCAAATGCTTTCACTAACCACCAATGAGACCGCCAGGTTTGCGGCCATGTGGAAACCCCAACGATCACAATTATTATTAATGGATAGACTGGCAGGGGAAATGGCACACCCTCAAATTTTGGTGGAAATTTCCATTTTGGGTGTTTCAACTGAAGATCCTCCACATTTAGTGGAGCTGAGGTAGGGGATACTGGGCAAAATCTTGTTTTGGCTCTATCTGGAGCTAGATTCGCCCAAATTTGGAGTGCCAATAGTCAATTTAGACTATTTCCAACATTCCAGACTCAATGGAGTAGGTTTTAGAGCCATAAGAAAGCTTCTAAGAAGTTTTTTTTCATCAGTTAAGTTCAAGGGGCCATCAAGGCCAACAGGGGGCAGCAACAGTTTGAGGCCTAGCCAAGGGAGCTAGAGGTCTTTTTCCACAATATAATAGTCAATTTTTGATATTTCAAACATTATGAAACTAATGAGATGGTTTTTATAGCCTGTAGAGGACTTTAGAAATCTGAGAAGCTTCAGTAAAGTTCCAGTGGCCACTAGTGCCAGCTTTTTCCAGCAGCAGTTCGGGGCCTAGCCATGGCAGCTAGAGGCCTTATGCAGAAAACAAATAGTCATTTATGACTGTAATCAGAATTCTAAATCCATTTATGGACGTTATAGAAGCTTTTGAGGACTTCTATAGGTTGATAACCCATCAGATAAGTTTTCGGTGACCCAAGTGCCACGGGGTGCCGACAGGTGTTGGAGGCGAAACTGGAGAAACCAAAGGCCAATTTCTGCAAATGAATAGTCTATATTGACTATTTCATACATTTTGAAACCAATGAAAATATTTTTAGAACATTTTTAGAACTTATAGAGCTCGACAAGCTGAAGGGAAGTTTTGGGCAGCCCTAGGCAAACCGTGGAGGAAGGCCTAATTTGGGGATGCAATGCTCGTTTTGAGAAAAATATCAGTCTATTTGGTGTCTAATGTGTGCTGGAGATAGTAGGTGTGGTTGCAGGGATAGAAATGGAATTCTGAAAGAGTTAGTGCCACAGCGAAGCTCAGTGTAGCTCAGTGCACCGACAGAAGGAATCGAGTCTAAGGGAGCCTAAAGTTGTTTGCAGAGTGATGACAGCCATGACAGGGATATATATAGTATTCTAAGCCCTTTGGATCAGTTCAGAATCCATTGGAGATAAGTGTGGAACTTGTAAAAGAAACTTTACCATAATCCCAAAGAACCAAGTCACGATGACAAAAGCTCAAGGAGACGTAGCCCATGATATTTGGGTGAACTCCTAGATTATATTGTTGTTATGTGTGTATGTTTTATTGTTGCAAGAAAAAATGATATCATGATATCATCGACATACACTACTACAATTAGGAGTTCATTTTCATTAGCCTTTATGTACAAATTGTTGTCGACTCCTCCTTTCTTAAAACCTTGTTTTTGCAAGTATTTGTCCAGCCTTGAATACCATGCACGAGGAGCTTGTTTCAGCCCATATAAGGCTTTCTTTAATCTACACACATAGTCATGTTTATATGTTAAGGAGAATCCTTCCGGTTGTTCCATGTAGACTTCTTCCTCTAAATATCCATTCAGGAAGGCAAACTTCATATCCATTTGATATACCTTGAAATCATGATAGCATGCAAAGGCCAAAAACATTTTGATTGCTTCCATTCTAGCTACAGAGGCAAAGGTTTCATCATAATCAAGTCCTTAAATTTGAAAGTATCCCTTGCATACAAGTCTGGCTTTATTTCTGATTACCTGACCTTGTTCATTCATCTTATTCTTGAATATCCATTTCGTGCCAATGACATTTTTCCTAGTGGGTCTTGGAATTAATTCCCAGGTATTGTTCTTCTCAATTTGGGCCAGTTATTCATTCATAGAATTTACCCAATTTTTGTCTTTGCTGGCTTCTTCGAACTTCTTTGGCTCTATTTGAGATAGCATGGCTAGGTATACTTCTTCTGTCTATTCAGAAAGTTGTCTTCTTGTCTGGACTCCCACGCTCTTGCCCCCAATGATTTGATCTTTTGGATGGTTCTTTTCAGTGTGTCTTGAGGGACCTTTTGAGTTTAATTCAGTATCTTATGTTGCCTTGATCAGTTCATCATATCTTGGTTCTCATCTTCATGATTATCTAGAGGATTTCTGCATCTTGTACTTCTTGTTCTGTTTGGTAGATCTTTGTCGAATCTTACATCAACGCTTTCCACAATATTGTGTAGTCTTTTGTTGTAGCACTTGTAACCCTTACTCTTGTATGCATATCCTAAAAATATTCCTTCATCAGCTCTTGCATCAAACTTCCCCAATTTTTCATCATTATTTTTTTTGAAACACTTACTTCCAAATACTCTAAAGTGCTTGATTGATGCTAGTTTACCATGCCATAATTCGTAAGGAGTCTTATCACAATTTGGTCTTAGATGAGCTTTGTTGAGAATATGAACAGCTGTGTGTACTGCTTCTGCCCAATAGGTTTGGGGAATGTTACTTTCTTGCATCAAGGCTCTGGCAATCTGTTGTACTGACCTGTTTTTTCTTTCTGCCACTCCATTTTGTTGAGGTGTACCTGCAATTTTAAACTGTTTTTTTATCCCATGTTCATTGCATAGGTCTAAAAAATCATAGTCTGTGAATTCACCTCCTCTGTCTGATCTGATGCACTTTAGCTTGCATCCTGTTTGATTTTCTGCCAATGCCTTGAATATCTTGAATTTCTCAATTGCTTCATATTTATATTTGAGAAATTCCACCCACGCCAATCTGGTAAAATCATCTATTATTAGCATGAAATAAGATTCTCCACCTGGTGCATTAGTTCTTGAAGGTCCACACAGGTTCATGTGAACAAGCTGAAGAGGCCTACTTGTAGATAGCTTCTCTTTGGTCTTGAAAGATGTGCGGGTTTGCTTGCCCAGTTGGTAGGATTTACATATGGTATTGGAGGCTTCTTTAATGCAGACACATCTCTAACTGACTGACTGAGCCTTTTCCTTTGATTTTCCCTACTTTATCATTGTTGAATGTTACATTTCTATATTTCTTTTCATCAAAGGTTACAAACTTGCTTCGATCTCCAGTCATATGCTTTGAGCATCCACTGTCCATATACCATTGGCTTTTCTGATCTTGAGCTATTAGAGTCAGGTCACACTTATTCAACTTCTTTTTCCACTGCAGGCAGCTATTTGTTTGGCAACTTTTATGAGAAGATGGACCACATTCTTTGAGAGGACATTTGGAAGACATGAGTCCGATTTGATGGCATACAAAGCATTTAATTATATTTTTAAATGGATTATGTGTATGAGTGAACTCTCCATTGTTCATAAATCTCCTTGAGGTTTTGAACATCAATATTTGTCCATATGTTCTACACTACGTGGCTTTATGGCGGCTGAACCCCTTACAACAACAAAAATACCCATGGAAATGATTAGCGTATCTGGTGAAGGGTTGTCTTCTCCATTTGTTTGCTTGAGGTAGTCTTTCCAATTTCTGCATCCTTTGCTAGTTGAAATCGATTATCTTTGTCTGACAGTATGCAGCAATATGTCCCGATTTGTGGCAGGCAAAACAAGTGACATTTCTCATAGGAGGAAGGAATCTCCTTTGAGATCTTCCGAACTTGTTCAATTGATCTTCAGGAACAATTTAGCTTTTTGCAACTGCTTGCTTCTTCCTCTCATTCTTTGTCTCTTGATGTTGTTGCTTGTTTCTGTTTGATGCATCACACATCAAGTTCTTGTTGGCTTCTGCTTCTGTAGTTCCTTTTTGAGCTGCTTCATTATCCTTTACAGCTTTTACAAAAATGATATTCATGTTATATTCTACCTTGGACTTACTGGTTTCTCCTTCATATCCTATCCCAGCCTTTATGAGAGGATACCTTTGAGCAATATTTAGAATCTTATCCAACTGTTCAGTGCTTGTCATTCGAGGAGTGTTCATTGACAATTCCCTTTGGGTGTTTTCTAGTTTATTTCTCAGGAATACCACTTCTTCTCCCAATTTCTCTTGCTCCTGATGTTTATCTTTAATTTTATTTAGCATAATGTCTTCCACCTTCTTAGCTTCTTCAAGTTCTACTTTCAATTGAATGAGGTCTTCTGAATTTGGTACCTCTTTTACACATTTGAGGAGAATGTCTTTTTGTTTTCTGCACTTGAGCTTAAGTCTTTCTATTTCCTCCAGGGCACTTATTAGCTCCCCCTAAAGATCTACCTCACCTTCTTCCTCATCTTCTAGAAGGAATCCTTCAGACTCTTCCTTGGCCATCAACACAAATTCAGAGGTTCCTTCTTCATTTGAGGATTCATCTGAGTTTTTAGATGCACTGCTATCTTGCTGAGCATAAAGGAATTTTCTATCGAATCTCTTCCCTTTCTACCAGTTATTAGTTTTGGTTTTCTGTGTCTCTTAAGTCCGATTCTTTGTTTTCTTGTAATGACACTTTGATGCATAGTGCCCAACTCTTCCACAGTTAAAGCATTTAAATGGAATTTTACCTTTATACTTACCTGAGCCTCTATCCAATCTTCTGACAAATTTGGCCTCTTCTTCATCAGAGCAGGAGCATGTATCTTCCTTTTCTTCTTTTCTCTTCTTAGCCTTAAAGGTTTCCTCCCTCACATTTTACTTCCTTTGTGGAAGTCTCATCTCATAGGCTGTTAAGTTTCCAAGTAATTGGTTCATGGTCAATGTTTCCCAATCAGCTGTTTCTTCTATGGCAAAAACCTTGGGATTAAAACTGGATGGTAAAGATCTTAATATCTTTTGAACAATTACACATTCTCTAATGGTTTCTCCTAGAGCTTTCATATTATTCACAATTTCTGCAACCTTTAAGAAGAAGCTGGCAACATCTTCTTCTTCATTCACTTTTATATTTTCAAATTGGGCTTGATAGACTTGTAGTTTGGCCATCTTCACCTTTTTATCTCCCTCGTTGATACTTTCTAATGTATCCCATATTTCTTTGGCAGTCTTGTTGTGCATTACTTTGATAAATTCTTCCTCACACAGACCACTTAAGAGAGCATTCATGGCTTTGGCATTAGATATAAAATCTTGTTTGGCTTCTTTCTCTGTGTCAGAATCCTTTGGGGCATATCCCAAATCCACAGCAGCCCAAACTTATATTCCTAGAGACATTATGTACGTCTTCATTCTTATTTTCCAGAAGGCATAATTTGTACCAGTAAACAAATGGGCTTTATTTGTTGAGCATCCTTCTAGACTAGCCATCTTGGGGACCTAGGATCTCCTTCCAGTTGTTAAACTGATACAGAAGGAACCTGCTCTGATACCAATTGTTGAACCCTTAGTTAAACTGAGAGAGGGGGTGAATCATTTTAATGCAGTCATGGTCTTGTAAAACTTTCTTTTACACTTATTTACATCTTCATTTCGTGATCAACTTAATATACAATGGAACAACAATCTTAATAAGTGAGCATAAGGTATTAAGCAGAATAAATACAAAATATCAACACATAATCATCATGCACATAAACAATAGATATAAGTGGAAACCCATAAGGGAGAAAACCACATATTATTATTGATGTGATGCAAAGGCAAGCTCCAACTCCCTCTCACCACTGATTTTTTGTAGGCTCCAACCTACAGGAGGCTACTACCTCAATTCTGCAAGCTACAACTTGCAAGGAAGCTCCAACTCCCATCTATTTACCACCAGACTCACAACCTACGGGGGAGGCTCCTACCTCGACCATTTACAACTGGCCGGACATCTATCAAACTGGCAAATGCTGGAAGCACCAACTTCCTCACTGTACAATAAAATCATATGTTGATTTACCTGGATATCAACTCTGTTTATCTCCTTCTTTACTGCTATCCTTCCAGCCTTAAAATTTTCTTTATATCATCTCTGGATCTTCTGACTCCTCTTGCTCCTTATTCTTCCATTACACGGCATTGTCTGTTGTCTTTGTGTTCACCTTTTGTCTTGCTGTCTTCACCTCTGCTGTCTTGCACGAGTCCCTGTTATGCATTCATTCCATTCCTTTGTGCTCGCGATGGATTACAAATCTAGGCTTTAGTCATCATACATACATTTAAAACGATCAATAGTGTAAACATTATACTATGGCGCATTTAACATATACGAAACAAGGGCCTACAGGGTCCCACACCAGACTTCAATTCCTTTAGATTTTAGCTTCAAACTATATCATGTCTTCTTTCTTTATCGCATTTCGGTATTTCAATCGTTCTTTGATATATGGCTCTTTTTCTCTCCGATGCGATTTACAAAGGGAAAATCCATACTCCAAGACTTGAAAACTTTTAGGCTTCAGCTTCGATCTGCATCGCATCCGCTCTCTTTATCACACTTCAATGATTCCAGTTATCTCATGTGCCTTCGTCCATCTGATCTCCCGATATGCGATATGTGACGGGTCCCACTTGACTTTATCTTTACTTTGCATCGCAAATTCTATAACTTGTGAATTATTATCACATAAGCATCGCCAATTGCGATATGCGATATGTGATGAGTCCCACTTGACTTTATCACTACTTCGCATCGCAACTTCTATAACTTGTGAATTCTTATCACATAAGCATTTTCGATTGCGATATGTGATATGCAGGCCAGGTCTATGTCATCTCCATGTCATCTTGATTTATTTGTGATTTGTGTGGTCAGGTCCATGTCAGTTGCCACGTCACTTTCCATGTCACTTCCTACGTCATTGTCACGTCACTGCCACGTCATCATATCGCACTTCGCATTTTTTGTGACTTCTAAGTTTGTGTGATATCTCTCCTACCCCGATTGCGATATGCGATCGCATCGCATCGCATCTATCCATCACATCGCAAATTTGCTCATCCATCCAGCAGCTATCGCATTCACTTGCGATGTTCGATATGCAATCGCATCACATTGCATCTACTTGCGATGTCTGATATGCAATCAGGTCCCACTTGATTGCGATATTCCTCCTGCCCCGATTGCGATTTAATATGTGCCGTCAATCTCCCTTAATTCTCATCCGTTGATCGCGCTGGTCCATGAATATGCTTTTGGGCTTTAGGAAAGCAGGTCCCAGTTTTGTGACACCGGTCCCACACCTTTTATCATTCCACTCTCTTTATATACTTTTTTCTTTAAAACAAAACACTTCAACAAAATGTATTGGCCCCATAGTATTCCTCCTCTTAACTCACAATTTCGTTATGCCAAAGAATGTTGAGTCTCCGCCATTGATCCTAGAATGATCCAACGGTCATCGCATTATCGCATGCCAACTAGCCCGATGGCATAACATTTTTGAACCTACGTGAAAAATGCGGTTTCAATATGCCACGCGTCGCCCTCCTAACTGTATCGCTTCCATCTCACTTAAAACCACTTATCCTCCAAAAGCGGTGCGAAAACCCTCTGGTGGTTTTCGAAACCACTTTCACTGTTCCGTTGGCTTATGGTTCCACATCCAATTTTTAATGTAGTTCCTCCGAATCATCAATTATGGTTCCAGTCTGTTCCAACAAATAAAACCTCTTGTAGCCTCTGTCGCACGCCTCTGTTCGTTGTTCAACTGCCCTCGCTGCCTCTGCGAATCTCTCCTGAGCTTTTTCTTTTGGTTATTGCACTTTTTGCATGCGCCGATCTCTCCTGAGCTCCTTTGCCATCAATGACAATATTTCCAGCACTTAAGACACTTAAATAGTTAAAAAATCATACAACTCTTTCAAGCATAATTTCTGCAAATTGTCAAGTATAAGCTAGATCTTTTATTTGTTTAACTGAGTGGGAGATTCTTGAAAAACATAACAAGTTATCCAACCCATTTTCAGATCATTAATTTTCATTGATTCATGTGTGTTGTCTAACATGGAAGACAAAGCACAGTTATGCACAATTTTCAATGGAAGAAACTACGCATGCGCAGAAACAAACTAGGAAAAGTGAGGTGGTCAAACAAAACAGGGTAAAATATCATGTAACCCAAAATTCATAATTTCTTCAAGGGTTTTAGATGTTTTACTTTTAAGGGAGCTCATTGAAACATGTGTATGGATGGTGAGAGTTCCATTTTAACCGTCAAGTGTCATGGTGACAAAATGAAGTGTAACAGATTTTCCCCTAAACTGTGAAGTCTGAAAGGTCATTAAAAGACTAAAGCGCTTTATCATGCCAAAGATTGGATCGGAGACAATGGTTGGAAACTTGCAATAAACATTCAAGGATTACAATGAAATATATATAATCATCACTAAGGTATGAATTCCCATACTCAAAATAAATATAACTCGATGAACAAGTATAGAAATATCCTAGAATCATATCAATAGTAGACACAATATGGATGCAGCCATCTATTATGAATTTGTCTACATAATCATGAATACATAGCTCCTTACATCCTGGATGTATGAAACTAGATTCGAGGTCTTGATCTCAATCTCTCGATTCGTAGTACGAATCTGAACATGTGAGCAAATGTGTTGAAGACCATGGCAGATACTAGATTATCACTGATCAATGATGTGAACTATTAACAAGTGTGAGAGAAACCACCAATAATGACAATGGCTCTCAAGGTATTCTCAATAAAATATATGAAGTGTGATTAGGTCATATGAAGTCCACTCATTGAATCATTCGATCAAAGTTCAATGATGAGAACATATTTTTGAAGGAGAGAAAACTGCCATTAAGGCATCAAGTCTCAAGGTACTAAAAAAGGGGTTTCTAGATCAACTTCCTAGATAGTGAGTTGAATTTGACATGAATCGATTTGTGGCAGGAGGGCCTATGACATGAAACTTCATGTCAAGTTTTGAAGAACTGTTTTTCAAGGACTTTCTCACGGATTGCCAACGTGATTGAGGGCTAATATTTTCAAAGGAGTGTGAACTGAGGTTGAACTTCTCTTGAACACATAACGACATGAAAATTGACTTGGAAGCATTTGAATCAACGATAATACCCAAAACCAACTGAATACTTTCAATGAGGTTCGATTAACTGTAAGACAAATGGATTACCCAACCCGGACTCATGTGTGACAGAGTGTCATGTTCAAGAGCGACATATTGCCTTATAATGAATGGAAAAATGAATACCTTTTCCCAATTTTCCCCCAAAATTATTGGAAATTACCTCTTTATTTTTTTCAAGCTTGAGGAGGATAACATTTTCTTGTTCTGTAAGGTCATCCTTCAGATGATTCCTCTGAAGTATTTTCTACAAACCCTACGAAGGAGTGGTTCGGTCTCATCATAATTGATGAGTCATGCATTGTTTGGTTTTACGAGTCTGATGTAGGGTTAACTTGATTTTGTTTTCATGTTTAAAGAGTTTGAAAATGCATGAAAATAAAACTCAATAAGTTCTTTCAACGTAAAATTTAATGAGCTAGGAGAAAGTGAAGCTTGGTATTTTTCATTTTTAGGGAGTCAGGAAAAAAACATAAGTAGAATGCATAGTGTTATTTTTTGCAAATTTAGTCCCTCAAGCCCAAAAAAAGGTAAAATAATGCATGAGATAACTCTATTGACCATGCTTAATCAACATATACATTTTTCGTAAATAGTCTAATTCAGTCCAGAAAAGGGGTAAACTTATAATGAATAGACAATTTTTAATTTATTTTTACGAGTTCGAATAGTTAAGTACTCGGCAATCTTTTCATGTTCAGAGAGCTTGAAAATGGCTTAAAAGAGAAGTCCATGGTTTCTTTTTTTCATATTTTTTGAAGCCCGAAAAAAGTGATAAAAGTTCGCTCACAGTAAAAAGGATTCATTTTTATGTTGTAACATGTATTTTGCACATTACACTCGATAAATTATCATAATCGTTCAAAATTATGAGCAAAAACACCAAAAAATTAATTTTAAAAGGTTAAAGGCATAAAAAATAATATTTTATTGACGAAAAAACTTATAAAAGTTGAAAAAGTAATTCATTTTTTACCATTTGAGTTTTAACCAATTTGAGAGTAGGAAAGAGGATTTTTACAACAAAACTTCAGAGGTTGATTATGATCCAACCGGTAGACTAGTCCCTGAACTGTTTTCTCCATGTAATAGATATCTTTATTATCTTGCTTTTCATCCGATTAAGTTTCATTTTTAACCATTGCTTTGATTTTTTTTGGGCATTGAAGTTTTGAAAATCTTCCCAAGGATGTGCACGGTTTTCCTTCATCGGGGTCGTGCACATCGGTAATTTTTTACATACTAAAATATGTAATTTGCGTGGTTTCTCTGCTGAGAAATTGTCGAAATGTGCTCTGTATGTAAAGAAAATTCACGCAAGGCACCAAGGGATTTCAAAAATAAATAATAACACACCCCAAAATTCAAAAAAAATTCTCAAACAATGTTCTAACACTCCTAAATTTTCATTTTCAGGACTTTTGAGAAATCGTGTTGGAGTGGAGAGAGAGAGAGAACATGAAACTCATGATGCATAAGTTATTGATGATCCAACAACTCTGAAATATTTGAAAAACTGTGGCCTCTACAGATTTTGGGACATTCTAGGAATGAAAGCTCAATCAAAGCTCATGACATGGTTGGTGAGGGCCTAGGATGTCCGGGAACAATGTTTCATCATAGGGGATTACCACCTTACCATTGTTGTCGATGATATTTACTTCTTGACTCGTTTGTCCCATACAGGACTTGACATTTCTCTATTTGGCAAGAGACCGGGTGGGAATACTACTGCTTCATAGTTGATGCGATATTTTGCTAACAGAGTTGAGCTCAAATATGGTAGAATTGATATAAAAACCATCGAGCGACTTGATTTGAGGACCATCTCTTTCACAATCACCAAACCCTGTGGAAGAGTAGCGCCTCATGTGGCCACAAAGGCACAAATGTAGATTTCATTAGAGTTCTCATAGTCCACCATTTTCAACTGGTGTGAAGGAAGTTGTCAATATGAAAGGAAAATTGACTAGAGAAAAGAATGGTAAACTGAAGAATTTTCGTTATGGCTCCATTATTATTTAATTTTCCCTAGAGAGGATTATTCTCCTTATCCCAAAACATATTCTCTTTGATGAGACAGGACCTTGAGATCTACATATGTTGTGGTGGGCTTCGTTGCTGGCTCACCATGGTGGCGATGGCGGCCCGGTAGTGAGATATACTCCTCAGTTTTTTTGTGGCTGAGAAGCCGAATATTCATGATTAAGGAATTACCATATGCATGGATGGATAATAAGGGTGACCTAGATATACCACTCACAGCTGGAATGAAGTGGGGTGGTCAGGGTAAAAATTTCTCATTTTGATTTTTTAATGTTTTAAAATTTCATTTAATTTTCAACATCCAAAGCTAATTATCTGAAACTCTAATGCAGCTGTGCGCCTGTCTAGACCAATAGAGGTACGATGATTTGACATGCGAGGGGACCATCTTGTAGTAGTTTTAGTACCTCATTCAAATGCAGCAAATGACTTGACCGAGTTGGAGCACAACCTGGAGAGGTTGAGTATAGATATCCCAGAGAATGGTACTAATGATTGGTCTCTCCAGTACTAGAGGGACGTGGTCGGGGTTCCAATATTGATTAGGCAACTGCTACGTCGAGTGGCTCGTGCTATATTTTACTATCATGATCATCATCATGGATAGTTTCCATTATGTTAGGGCTACATTTTGATTTGTGTATCATCATATTCAAATAATAAAGGCCATGGAGCCTCATGTCTTTGGATGACACTTTTGTAACACACTTTCTACAAACTATTTTACCTAATGAGAACTACTACTTAGTGTATCTTGTTCAATAATGGATGAATATTGTTTCTATTTACAAACGTTGCAAACGTCTATTTAACACGTGATTGGTCAACGCATCATCTAATGTGTTTAAATTTCTTCAAATGTGTTGATATTCAATATAATCAAACTACATTTCCAAGAGATGGACCCGTAAAAACATTCTTAACATTGATGAACTTCTAACTATATAGACACTGTTTAAATGTAATACAATGAGTTGTGAATCTAACCTAATGATCAAACATCGAATACCAAATGTGATGGAATCAGATAATAGTTCAATGACTGCACTACATTCCGCTATGTTGTTTTTTATTCGACCAAAGCATATCCCATGAATGGAAACTAACTCATGAGTGGGTGAATAGATGACCCAAGTTGCAAAAGATAAATTCTGAGTTCTACGACTAGCGCCATCAACAAATTCAACGTAATTTTGAGGGAACAGCGATATCTTCAAATCAAGAGTAATTTCAAGATAAGTATGAAAAGTAGTAGGAAATCGTAAAAAATGAAAACCTACAACACACACTCATAAAAATATAAGTAATGTAAAAAAAATCTCCACAAGATAAATAACCCGTAATATCTCTCAATGTAGATACCATTTCTCGACTCCCCTAAAGAAACATTGTCATAGTCAAATAATTTGTAGGCCCCTTTAGCTAGTACATGTTTGATGTTGTAAGGACCATGCCACATAGGTTCAAATTTACCAGTGCCTATATTATCATGTGTTTGATCGTAGACCAAGACTAGATCACCTTCCAAATAAATATGAGGATTCACGTTTCAATCATACTGAACCTTAACACATTTCTTATGAGCTTCCCTATCTAGTGCAACATTAGGACGAGTTTCATCTAGTTGTACTAATTACAAAAAAAAATCTTCCTCCACAGAGGTATCTGGTAATAACTCAATGGCTAGTTTTAATAACATAATTTCACACTAAATCGACAAAATTTCCTCCAAACTGTAAACAAGTTGGAAGGGAGTAAAGCCAGTTGATATTTTCGCAGAGGTACGGTATGCCCACAAGGCTGAAAATAGCATGGTATGCCAGTTTTTTTATGAATGTCGACAGTCTGTTTGATCATATTGGTCAAAAACTTGTTCACAACTTCAACTTGGCCATTTGCTTGTGGATAATAAGGAGTAGAGTTGTCATGGCACATGCCAAGCTGACCAGAAAGCTTGGTCATCATAAAATTTAGAAAGTGGCTAACATGGTCAGTAATGATGGCTTGTTGTATGTCTAACCTAGCAATCACATGATTTAATATGAAAATATTTGTGCTTTCACAGTCGTCCTTGTACGTAGGTATCACCTCATCCCATTTTGTAAAATAATCTACAGCGAGAATAATATACCCATGCCCACCAACCAAGTCAGGGTTACATGTAACAAAATTGATGCCCCATTTGGAAAATGGACTGACATATATGATTGGGTGAAGAGGATCTGGAGGAGCACGCATCTTTCGATCGAAAACTTGGCAATCATGGCACTTTATAACCATAGTTATGCAATCTTTAAACAACGTCATCCAGAAATAGCCAGCACACAATATCTTATGGGCAGTGGAAAACCCTGATATATGACCACCACGCGCTCTAGAATGGTAGTCATTTAATGCATTCTCAGCTTATTCGTGCATTAAACAACATCAAAAAAAATAATCAGCACCACGACAATAGAGATTATCGCCAACAATAGTATATTTCTAGGATTGGTATCGGATTCTATGACGATTATTTTGTGACAACTCGGGCTGAAAAGCCTGAGTTTGAAGCTACATAATTATATCTCCATACCAAGGATCTAGCATACTGATAAGAAACAGGGATTCATCTAGAAGATGATCCTCTGCCACAGTTTCAGAGTCAGTATAGGGAAAGTCACATAATAATTCAGAAAATACCAATGACTTCTTAGAATTAGATCTTTCGAATTCTAAATCGAATTATTGCAAGATGACAATCCATTTCTATTTTTTCCCCCTAGAAATTGTTTGGTAAGAATATACATCATAGGGTTGTTTTTTGTAAAATTATGTAGTGATGAAAACATTGGACAACTTGAATGGTTACCAAGGCCAATTTCTCCATATGTGCATATTTGATTTCAGTTTTCATAAGATTCCTACACAAATAGCTGATCACATGTTTAGTGTTAGGTTCATCTTACTAAACTAGAACCATTCCAATGGTGGCATAAGATGCATCTAAATACAAAAATTAATCCTGATGATAATCAGGTGGATGCAATAATGGTGTATGGGTCAACGCATTTTTTAATGCATCAAAAGTTTCTTCAGAAAACTTGTGCCAAATGAATGGAATTCCCTTTTTCAACAGTCAAGTGAAACCTTTAGTTAGCTCGGCATAGTTAGGTATGAATCTACGTAAAAAAATTTCTTTCCCTTGCAAATCGAACTTTGGAGTTTGCGAAGATTGGAAGGAGGAGGAAAATTTACAATGGCCTCGACCTTGAGTCGATCAACATGAATGCCTTCCTTTGACATTGAAAATCCCAACAATAGACCATATTGTACACAAAAGACGCACTTGTGTGGATTCAAATAAACATTTTAGTGCCTACACCAAATGAAAATAGCTTTAAAATACACGGGATGATCTTGTCGTCTCAATGAATGAGCTAGTAAGTCATACAGGTAGGGTTGCACAATTTGATATCATGAAATGCGTAAGACAGGGCCCTTTGAAAATTTGCACCAGATTTCTTCAATCCAAACTATATTTTGCAATGAAAAGGTCCCCCATGGACAAATCCACACAGTTTTGGGTTGATCGGGAGGGAGTATGCTTATCTAATTGTATCCGGAAAACCCGTCCATAAATGAAAAGATCTCGTTTCTGACACATTCGTCGAGAATTTGGTCGATATAAGGAGTAGGATAATTGTCCTTTGGACAAGATTTATTGATATCCCTATAACTGACACATACTCTATTAGTCCCTTGTTTTTTTCACTAGAACAATATTGGATACCCAATAAATCAAGGGAACAGGGTAAATGATACCTGCTCTGAGTAATTTTTAAACTTCAGCCTTAAGAGCAGCAGCTTTCTATGGATGAATTGGACGTAATCTTTGTCTGACAAGTTTGGCATTCGGGTATCTCTTAACTTCATGAACTACAATGTTGGGGTCAATTCTTGGCATTTCCTCATAGGACCAGGCAAAAATTTCGCAGAATTTCTGAAATAGGGCATTATATGTCTCGATTTCATAAAGTGAGCACAAAGCACCTATATGAATGTTCTCAGTAATTCCAGTTTTAACTGAGATGTCAATTTGTATTGTTGTAGATATGTTTCCTAGATTTGTTTCTAAATCCAAATGAAGGATTGGAATAGGACATTGAGGACTATTAACAATATCAGTCAAAAAGATAGATGAAAAATCATTCTCGATTTTATCCAGTTCAGGCAGAAAGGATGAACGATGATGATAATCATTCCATAGAAAATCATCCAAATTCATGACTTACATGATACTCTCGTCAGTTGGAAACGTGTTATTGAAAGGATGAGGAAATGATATTGGTTCTAAACATGAAAAATGAGAATATTCATCACTGATCACATTCGCTTGATTAGTTTCAATTGATGATGGGTTGGAAAGTGATTGTACTTCCTAACAAGCCAATTCAAATGGGCTCAAAGGAATCTCATTGTCGTACATGACCAATTCATACTTTGAAGGTACAATCCAAGGAACATGTGATGGAATTTTTCTTGATGTAATCATGTTAACCTGGGAAACATTATGAGGAAAATTCGTTGGAGGCATCGCAAAAGTACCCATCAGAGATAAATACTTGAGAAATCCTACTCTAACATCTTCATACGGAGTAATCGACTTTCCAACAAAGGGTATACTACTTGTAGAGGCACGGTACAAAGTATAGGAAGATATTTGGTCTACTTTTACAATTCTCCCTTTGTGGGGAAACATTATCATTCAAAAATATGATGAGACCATAGCTAACATAGCATAATACCAACTTTGTCCCAATAAAAGGTTATAGTCAAGTTGAGCATCAACAACCTCAACTTCAACCACAACCATTTTACCTTCTACCTATATAGGTAGATCATTGAAACCCCATATGGGAGAAAACCTCTTCCATCGAAGGCTTTCAAAGTTGTGGGGGACTGATTGATTGTTGGATAACTAAGGGCTTTCAAACACGCAATATACATAATACACGTAAACGCTACTTCATCAATTACCATGTGAAATACTTGTTTAGTTTTAACGAAAATTGGTATTTGGAAGGCCAGATGATGAAAAAGTCTAGGTACATAATTATCTATATCAAAGATAATGAGATTATAATAATGAGGATCAATAGCCTCTATAGCCTAAAAAAGAAATTTCCTTTGTGTTTTACAAGTTTGCAGCACTTCAAGGGCTGACATCGTTGAAAGTGACATAGCCAAATCTTCAAAAATCTTGTAATTCTGAGCAGCCCGCGCATGCAAATTGAAAGATGGCTTACGAAGAATACATTTAGGAGACGGTCAAATCACCATGTCAGAACTAGGTTTATCAATATGTAATGTTTCATAAGGAGGAATAATTGACATGGAAGCTTAATTGGGTGAACCAACATTGTTTTAATTGGCAGGACCCTTAGATCCATAATCTTGAGATCTCATAGAAACCATAACTTGAGAATACATCATCATGATATATGTTGATGAGATGGAAGAAGAAGGATTATCAGAGACCATATTACTGTCTTGATAAGGAAATGGATCCTTCAAAACAATAGAGGTGGGTGAAATTTCGACGAATTTAGTTACCTTAGTGCGATGAGGGCACTCCTTGGTGTAATGATCATCATCACAAATTAAACAAGGATAGAGAGGTTTTTTCTTTTCGTCATATGGTTTGTTTTTATCTAATTTCTCTTTCGAGGAAGTGTTTTTTTTCTCTTTACCCTTCCCCTTCTTCTTACCTCCGGTCGATTTATTTTTACTAGTAGATGAATCTACAGCGTTAATCTCAAAAGTATTTTCGAGAGAAGTATTTCCTTTAGCTGAATCTGGTAAATTTATAATCTGAGTATTAGATTTGGAATGTTTCTTCTTACTCTTAGATTTACTAACAGAACCGATTACACCATCAGCAGTGTTAGATCCGAAAGGAGTTTTGGTTATCTGAACAAGGCGAGGAAAATCTGGATTTTTGTCATACAAAGTGCCAGACTATGTGTAAAAAAGGTCTAGATATTGGGCACGAGCAATAGCTTGTGTTTTTGTTACAACAACTCTCTTGGAAACATATTTAGTAATGACTGGAAGTAAAGACTTGGTAAACCACTCATCCAAAATCTGATCTAGAATGAAAGCTTTAAACAAACGATGTCTACATCTCCATTCATCGATATGATCAGAAATATAGGTAGACGAATTATTTTATAAATAGGTTCAAAGTTCAGTACCAGTATCGTCACGGATTGGTAACTGAAAATGGGTCAAGAAAGCAGTAGCTAGGGCATTGATGTTGTGAAAATAAGTTCATGGTAACTCAATGTACCATTTCGTGGCTGAATCGGTTAAAGTTCATTGAAAATTCATAATTAAATGGAATCGTCGATTAATGAATTTGATGCGCACCAAAGATGATACGTCATGTCATGGTTTGAAGGGTCATCTCCTAATTTACCTTCAAATTTAAAAATTTCACTAGCAAACTTTGTGGGAATTTTCGAACAAAACAAAAAATAGTAAATCAGATCATTCATTAACCGAGACAAATCTAGTAAATCCAAAGTTGCAATAAACGATAACTTTCAGTTAGGATATTGTTGTAGAAAATGATAACCCTGCGGGATAAGTCTAGTACCCATAGGAGGATATCCAAGATATCCTGGAATAGCCTGAGCAGTTGGTATTTTCATTCCTCTAGGATAACCAGGGTTAGTCATACCAAACTGAGGTTGAGTCAGAATTTGAAATGTATGACCAGGGTATGGTTGACTCTGGAGAGGATTTTGGCCCATCTTTCTCAATTGATATTTCCCTTGAAAGGGTTGGCTTTTTAAAATATTTCCTTGAAAGAACTAACTTTGATAGGTTTTACCTAGAAAAGGTTGACCTTCAAAGAATTGGCCCTGAAACGTTTGGCCTTGAAAATTTGTTTGCAAAGTTCCTATACCAGGTTTTCCCAAATTTATTTGTGGTATAGACTGGATTATAGATCCAGCTTGATAAATAGATGTTTGAGGGATAGCCTGTGTAATAGGTTGCACCGATACTTGAGAGGTAATATGAACAGAAAATTGAGGTACTCTCGGGATGTGTGTTTGAGGTGTACTAGGTTTTTGAACAAGTGTTTGCACAATATATTGGATATGAGTATGTGGAATACTCATACCAGGTTTTTGAATTTTTTAATAAACAAATATGTGTGGATTAACTTGAGGAATCCCTAGAACATGTTGCTAGAATTGAGTAAGAAAAATTTATCCAATAGGATGAGTAGGTTGGTAAATTGGTATCCATGGAGCACCTTTCAAAATTTGTTGAGAAAAAGAAGGGCTCAAAATGGTATTCATCCCTGGATAAGGAGCACCTGCTAAGGTTTGTGACACAAATGGTTTACCTAAACCAACTTGAGGCATCTTACCATAACTTTGATAGTTTCTAGCTAAAGTTTGTACTTCAATGATAGGATATGAACAAACAAAATGTTTCCCTCCAGTTGGAGTTGGTTTCCCCCCAAGCAGGTTATAGCCACATGTTGGGTTAACTTGAGGATTACCTACACCGCCAGAAATCATATGAATATATTTGTCTGAGGTCAAACTTTGGGTAGGAGAAGCTGATAAACTAGCTGACATAGTAGAAATTTGAGGAGAAGCAAAAGCTCCTGAAAATGTCCAAGACAGTGACTGATATCTAGGAGGAACTAGCGGACCACCATATAAAAATGTTTCTGGATAAGTTGAAAACATGGGTGTATCAGTAGACATACTTCCAGAAATAATTTTTAAGATATTAACTATCAGAAAAGGATAAAATGGAATGCAGTAAAATGGATGACCTAAACAAGATGAATGTAAAAATTAAAAAGGTGTAAGGTACCAAGGATCCGGTCGAAAAGGAGAAATAGGAAGGTCTAGAGGAAGGGTTTGTTCACCGGAAAGAAATGGACTACTTGGAATTTCTTCTTCATCATCTGCAGTAATATCTTTGATACTAATGAGACTAGGAGGTAGATTCTCGGTAATAATAAGTTTACCTTTGGGTGAATGTGAAACAAGGGTAGGGGCTATAAAGTTTTAAGGGGACTCAGGTTCAAAAAAAATTGGCTTAGTTAACTGTGTGTCTGAGACTTCACAAGTATCAGATTCTGATCTAACAATTTCAGTAACTGCTAGTTCAGTTTTTTCTAAGTCTGTTTCAAATCCTTGAGGTTGATTCACTTCAGTTTAAGTTTATACCATGGTAGACTTTTTAGTTTGATCTAAATACCCATATTCTGTTGATTTTTCCCTTTCAGCCTTAATTTTCTCTAATTAACCCAGTGTGTATTCAGGGGGTTTACCCTACATTCTCTGTGAATGTCTTGGTATATCAGCCAAGATTAATTTTAATTAAGAACTCACAAAATATCAATAAATCACACCTAAAGCCTCTAAATTAAAAACAAAAAAATTAACATTTGCTAGAAAATCTAGGAGTCAAACCACACAAACAATTTTTTCATAGTGAACTCATTAGTTGGTGATGAAATCCAACATCACAAAAATCAATATGAAAATATATAGATAAAGAGGATGGAACGATTTACCCTGAAAACCCACTTAATGGAACAGTCTGGTGCAAGTAACTCCACTTACGCCATCTCGAGTGAAGATTACCCTCCAAAAGTTCCAAGTGAGTCTATTCAACGTCTGTTCCGAGTACAGTAGAGACCTTCCCTCTACCCTCACCTCAGGAAAATTCCCTAATATTATGGTCACTACAGTTACCAAATATAACAATTCAACCTGGGGGGATAGTTGCATATCTGAAATACACATAAGGGCAGAGTAAAAAAGCTCAATCCCCTTGAAAGCTCCCTAACATGGTAAATCTGAGGTTTACTTCCAAGTGACCCCAAGTACCTTTCGGAATTGTTTGTAATGCGTTCAAATATTCTACTGTAATCAATGAAGGAGGTACAATTACTTCACCAAGTCCGATATGACCTCATGCTTGACCCCTGTGTGTGAGGAGTTGCCCAGAGAAAAATTGTAATAACTAGATTTACTCCCTACAACAAGATTATACTGTTTGTTTATAGATTTGGAAAGTCCACTCAGTTCCCTGTTCCAAAGCTCTAACCTGATGTATGTTTGTGGAATGAGCCCTAAAAATGTAAAAATTCTCTATTAATTTTAATCAGTGTTGTGTGATTAGGTTATTACTTACTCAAAGGGTTATGGACGTGAAACTAATGATATTTTGACTGACTCAAAATACTCTAATGCATTCAAATATGAAATTGTAATATTTCCTTTCAATGAATTCCTAGTTATGGGAGAGTGAGAGGTTCTTTGATTTTCAAAAGAAATGAAAACTCAAATTCCAATAATGTTCTTTTTCACAAAATGCCAATTTCACTTTGAAAACTATTTATTTGCAGAAATTAAATGCCAATTTCAATTTTCTTAGTCAAATAAACATACAAAGTCTCTTTCACACGCAATCATTAACAATTCTTCAAATTTTGTGGAGAAACCAATAAAACTCTAAAATGAAAATTTTGTAATGAATGCTTCAAATTAATGATGTCTACAAGTGCAATTATGAAAAATTCAATACTGACAAGGAATCATTCTCTTTTAACAATTAGCGTATAGAAACACTTTTTCACAAAAACATTAATTCTTTGAGAAAACCCTAACTTCACTAATCTAGAAGATATTTAAAAAATAAGAAAAGTATTTCACTCAAATAAGTAAGATTAATAATAAATATGGTGTATTTGACAGAAAAAGATAGGGAAACAATAATCTTAAGCATCAACCTATCTCTTTTTGATGAATAATCAAACAATCCAGATGAAACCCTACTAAAAAATGTGAAAATGTTTTATTCACAACAAGACTTCACTACGACATTCAAACAACCTCACAGAAGGACTCTGAAGATAAAAACAAACATAATGACCATTCAAAAATTAAATCTAGACTCTGATTAGAAGAAAAGTTATTTTTCCAAAAATTTATAAGGCTTGCACGAGTAGACAGTTAAGTCTAGTGAACATGCACATTGTTGCTGAAATAAAACTACACAAATATGTGCTCTGTTGTTGAAACAAAACCATGCAGATCAAGGAAAGTTCAAGAAAAAATAAAATCAAGGCAATGAACCTAGAGGATCTAAAAAGTCACAAATTTTTCAATACTCAAATACATTCAAACAAAAAATACCATAAAGAAAAACCAAGGAAAATTAAGAGAACTAATATGTTCCCCAGTGGAGTCGCCAATCTGTTACACAGACAAATCCCTCTTGCGGACAAGAGCAATCTCCCTAGATTCCTAAGGGAAAACTAGAAACAAATAGACAATTGAATAGCTCTTTCCCTGTTAGGTCCCTATAATACTATTGTATTCCCTTATTTTAGCCCCCTTATTGTTATTTTTGTGCCCATGTAATCCCCATATTGTTATTATTGTGCCCCATAGAATCCCACTGTGTGTGTGTTTGGCGTACGAATGTACCAAATCACACCTGCTTAAGAGGAGTGGTTTTTCCCTCTTAAGTTCTTGGTCACAAGCAGAAAATAAAGGGATTCAAGAAATTTAGGGAACATGATAAGAAATCAACATACTAAATAGTGAAATAGCATGCATACTCAAGCATAAAAAACTAAACTAAAACAAATAATACAAAAGCTCTAAACAGAGTCAAACAACTTCAATAATCCAAACGGTGGCGCTTACGTCCCCTCTTATTGAGTGTTGGTAGGAATGAAGGATGAAACTTTTACCCACTTGATAAGGGGCCCTTAGAACTAGGGAGTTCTAAGTCCCGATGCAAGGATGTCTTTACTTCCGAGCTACCTTGGTGCAAATTTTCCCTCCCTCTACTCTGGTGGACTGGAGTTGTTGGATGGCCAACAACTGAGTCCCCTCTATCTCTGCTCCGGATCACACACTACTGGATTGCTTGCGGAAATTCTAGCCAGCATAATAATGTGTTTTCCTATTGTTCATCTCTTGGTGGCCTTTTATAGGAGAATTCAAACTCTCCTTCCCTCTCTTGGTACATTGATGGATAGTGACCCAAGAGAGGAGGGTGATTCCATTCTGTGCCACATTTATTCCATTGTGTGCTCCCTTGAGGTCCTAAGGAGGCTTGGGCGGTTGTCCTTAGGTGGCCTTAATTGTGGGATCAATGTCCTGGAGTGTGCCTTGTGGTCCCGGAAAGTGACTCCTGCCACTCTCAAGACTGCGCGGCTTTTTGCGGGAAAGCCACGCAAAGGCGCGCTTATCGAAGAAAAGTGCACAAAGTCGCATTTTTCTGGTTCCTTCAGTGCGCAATTTGATTTTCCTCTTAGACCTTACAGATTTTTTAAATACTTCAGATTCTCTAATGTGCCTTAGCCCTATAAATCCTTCTACCTGACATTTAATAATGTCATCTTTGCCTGTCTGATTTTCCATTGATAACAGTTTCCCCCTAATATGTGAGGTCTAGGAAGAAATGTATAGCCGAAATGCATTATAGTTTCTTTTCTTTGTATTGTGCAGAGAGAGAGAGAGACCTGCATGTAGCACGAAGTTGGATACACCCTACACCGGGTCGAAGAGCGACCATGTCCTGTGGGAATGCTGCAAGAAATGGTATAATACACTATATACAAATATTCTATGAGACGGGCATGTCCCATGCTCGTGATACTTTGGCTAGCTAAACAAATCTATTTGACAGATACAGATTTTGTCTGTGTCACTTAAATGGTAGTGATCTGTTGGTTGATGACGACGATTTTTGACGCCCTCATGGGTGTTTTTTCTTTGAAAATAGGTGGAAAGTGGTACCCACATGCGTAGGTTTGGCATGACATATAAATGTGCATTGCACACATGGGCATCTGACTGGGACCTCCCCGTGTAAGCATTGCTGAAAGAGATGCTTATAAAGGCACGGGTATTCGATGGATTTTATCAAAGTGAAATGGTTGTAAGGTACGATACCATCTTGACATGAAATCTTATGTTGTAGTCAAATGTTAGGAGGATCGATGACATCTGTGGGCAATGATGTCTCCCACAGTGCCATCCGAGGATGTCCCTTTTGTGGAGACGGGTGATCCAAGGTACCGCTTCCTTTTTGAAAATAGGTGTTGATGTTGACAAAAAGGAAGCCTCAACCAAATGAGAGAGTCACTGATAGAGGGGATCATGATCCTGGATGTGATGGGTTTAACATAGGCATGATGGCGAGGGGTGACTGAAAACTGATGATGGGGATTCAGTGGCCCAAGGTTGGAGTATAAAAAGCAGCTTGGCGGCAGTCATAACTATTTCTAATGGGGAAATCCATGGAGTCGGTAGGATGTCTAGGGTGGATATATATTGGTTATGAATGCCATGGTGGCTTATGCATTCAGGTGGGATACTCCGACCAAGGGTGGACAGGGATTGCTGCCATGGGATAAAAAAATGGACGGATGGGTGGGGGACACAGTGCACCATTTGTTGTCTTTGTACACTTAACAAAAGAATTAAAATAATGGGGTTTGGTTTGTACAAAACATAGACACGGGTGCCCCTAAACATGAAAGTGTTCATTCACTAATGATGTGAGGAAGGTGTTTTTTCTAAGGGTGGGGGCCCCATTGGTTGGTCTCATGTGTGGGGTTGATGAAGCGGATGGAAAATGTCCCAGATGGGTTATGCTGATGGAGGTATGGTAGGCTGAATGTGAGGCGCGGTAGTGTGCTTTCGATCTACTTGAAAAACCTGGTCGTCCAGGAAAAAGGTTTTATTTTGATATGGTAAAACTTGACCTGATGCATTGTAGGTGAATGGGCATGAGGTGCTTCCCAGACAAAAGTGGTATGGCCATGGCGTCACTATTTTTTGTCATATATGGTCTACCTTGGGTGACGGGCGCCATGGAGGGGAGGCTCTACCGACCAACCGGGATGTTTATCATGTGCAAAAGTGGGGTGATGATAAACATGGTCGGGTGTTTGGAACCTATGGTTAATTTCTGATGGAGCAACGATGTCAGGATATGCAGAGTTTTTTTGTGACTCTATCATGCTAAGGGCAGAATGATACCTTCTCTAGAACTTTTAGTGGCTAGAGCGGTGGTTGGTTTGCACACTACTTGCAAAAACAAATACCGCAAGTGAAATCATCTTATTTATTAAAATATTATTGAAATACGTGCTTTTTTTTTTAACAAGATGAGAGAGGGCATACCTGTCGGCACTAAAAAATTATATTTTTGAGGGTGTGAATGTGTGGCACCGTCCTTGGGCGCAATGGAGTGTTGATCGTAGTGTTTCTTTCGGTCATGTAATTGGGCCTTTTGAGCTCTCGTTATGGTCCTCCAAATTTACCGAAAAGTGCGACATATAGGTGGATATGGCTCAATTCATTTCATTTGTGTCAGTTTGAGCATTCGACGTTTTCAGAGGTCAGAGGCTTCTGCGGAGCAATTCTTGTTGTTGTAGTCAGCTTGAGTACCTGGGACTAGCGATTTTTGAGTCAAGTAGGCTCCATGACGTCCTACATTTTAATTTTGTCAGTGGGTTGGTGCCACGGTCCGTACAATATGGGTTTGTACGGAACTTAGGCCATTTTTTTCCTTGACTGCGGGGGCGATCAAGGTACATGCGTGAAAAAATAAGATTTTGTGCTCATTTATCATGCATGTCCTAGCTTTGGCCACGCCTTTGGCATATCTGTGAGAAAGACAGACGCACTCTCCTTGCACTTGTCTAAGGAATAGGCGCGTGGAGGGCCGAAACTATTTTTTGCAATATTTTTGGGAAATTTTGTTTATTTTTTAGTGTTTTCAGTGTGATTGATGTGTGCCTATTTGATGACAGGATTTTGTGAAGGGAGAGGGATTGGCCTGATCTCTGGGCTACTTTGACTGCTGATGATCATGCGCGCCAATAATTATCGCGTTGGGGTCTTCTCAAATTCATGGAGAATGACTTGCTACGATCACAGGATCATCTTCTGCGCTACCTGATCCGATGTTGGAACAAGTGGCGCAAGGTGATGGTGTTACGAGGGTGCGACCTTGTTATCCCTTCCGAGACAGATATTTGTTTTTTGACCGGGTTGCTTCCTCAGGGTGAGGCACTTCATTATCCACTTCCCTCTGGGAGAGTGGATCTTGACCAATTTTCAGCAGGCCATTGCGGCGGGTCGCCCCTTACGGAGGGGTGTATATCGATTGCAATTGTGACCGACTTGGCCGAGAAGTGTGCTCTAGCGGCCATTTTGTGACTGGCGAGGTCGTCTACGCCTCATCAGGCATCGGGACCATAGATCGGTGTCTTGCGTCTACTGAAGGCTGGGCACTTTTTTTACTTTTCCTGTTTCTGTTATGACGGGATTTTGGCGCAGCTTCACAAGTTCTAGGATGGATTAAAGTTGTTCACTTATGCTAGCATTCTATGTAGCATCATGTATGAGCGGGTGGTGCTACTGAGACCTACAGTGGCAGTGCCAGCTAGGGGACCACAGGAGCCTCACATGAGGAGGTAGGCCCCTGTGATGCCTCGCAGAGGTGGAGGTCAGGTGGGGTGTTATTGGAACACCACCATGGAGGCTTGGTTTGAGGCCAATCCTCAGATGTTCCTGCCATTCCCTTATGCGTGGATGGACTTCCGAGGAGACCCAGACATGGGTCTTCTTACTGGATATCCTTGGGGGGCAGCAGGTATATTTTTTCATTTTATGCATTTATTTGAGTATTTATGTTCTATATGTGTATTATGATGACACTGACATAGTTTTTGGTTACTAGTGTAGATGTTGACGAGGTCGGACGTCCCGTGGCTCGGTTGGTGGGTCACCATCCGATTCGGCGACCTTGAGGAGATCGTCGGGGAGAAGGAGGAGCTCCCGCGCAGCGTCTGGGTGGAGCATCAGGGGGAGGGGTTGGCCCCTTGGGGGAGGGTAGAATCTCATCTGCTGCCGAGACTGTTGTTGAGCGAGCTCGTGCCGATGCGGAAGAGGCTTGTGTAGCTGAGTTGACAGAGCAGGTGGCTGCTCTAGAGGTCAGATCTCGGGTGCTATATGATGCATGGGGTCGATTGGGCCACTTGACCCAGGGGATTCCTACCCAAGGTTTCGTAAATGACCTCGAGGACGCGTGGCTGGAGACCTTGATGGCCCTGGAGTTGGGCTATCGACCGGTGTTACATAGGGTGGCGATCTCCGTTTTGACAACAGCTCCAGTATTGGTACCGTGAGCGGCTGTGGGTCCAAGTGCCCCACCTGGGGGAGCACTGCCCTAGATTTTTATTGTACACAGGGAAAGCACTCATTATGAGGATGCTTCCCCTATTTTTGTTTACTTGTACTTGTGTATCTTTTGGGATGACTTATGGGTCAGAGACACTATTTTTGTACTCAGACACATATATTTTTTTGGTATATATGATAGAGATATTTTTGTAGCTCTACATGGTGTGCCCTCTGCTTTTGCTTATGGATTATGCTATGCTGATGGATATCTATGTTTTCTATGTTTTTGTTTTTTATATATGATGATTTATCTGAGATTTATTCCAGTTTAGAATATTTTTAGCTATAAGATCAGCTGTTTGGTTTTGACTCCTTGGTACATGTGTGAATGTAATCTAGTCAAATTATCGGCTTAATATTTTTTCACGCAAGTATTTTCTACACAGATCTGAATCTTGTATCTCAAAGCTTGGTTTAGCTATGACATGACTAACTAGGAATCGAGGTAGATATGCATATAGTGTATGCCCTGATTGAGGGCGTCGAACATAAGTCTGATGACGACATCATGTTCTACCTAATTTTTTGTTGTTGAGCTGATACAAACACCATTAGTGCAAAGTGGTGATTGGTCAGGGTGATAGATAACCCAGACGGTTGCTGCTAAACTTTGAGCCCATCGAGATGCTCCATCAGCAAATCCGAAGTAATTGTCGGGTTGGTAATCCATTGTGACACTAGAGTGTGTTTTGTGACAAGTCTTTTGGTCAAAACTTTAAAGTGTTTGGGTCCATGTACATTGACTCTAGGGGTGGGCCTTCGTGGCCCTTATGGGTATAATTTCTTAAGATAAAGGCCGTTGATGGGGTTGTTGAGGCATGTTCTGTCCGGCTCAGTCAAGATGTATGCCCCCTTTAGGAGGCAACGTTTTATGATGTAGGGTCCTTTCCACAAAGTTTCAAACTTTCCTGGCCCTAGGACTTCTTTTGCGACATCATAGCGGAGGACTAGCTCTCCCTCAGTGAATGAGCGAGGGTTGATGTGGCGGTTGAACAATGCGTTTACCTGTTTCTTATGGGCCTCGTTGTGTTGCAGCGGCTTCCGTCAACTTTCTTTGACGAACTCTAGTTTTACTAAACGTTGTTCTAGAGGCTGGGTATCATCAAGGAGTTCAATGGTGGCATGTAGATTCAGGATCTCGTGTTCTATGGGAATCACAGCTTCGACCCCATATACCAAGTGGAAGGGAGTGAAACTAGTGGCTGTTTTCACGGCTGTGCGGTATGCCCACGGGGCGGAGAAAATCATATGGTTCCAGTTGGTTTTAGGGTTATTCACCATGTGCTGTAACATAGTTTTGAGGACTTTATTCATAGATTCTACTTGCACATTGGATTTGGGGTAGTATGGTGATACGAATTCATGGGTGAATCCGAGATGGTGAGATAGCTCTTGGAAAACTTCATTCTTGAAGCTTTTCCCATGGTCAGAGACTAACTCCTTGGGAATGTTGAACCGGGAAATGACGTGCTTAAACAGAAACTGAGCGGCGGTTTCTGCGGTGTTGTCATATGTGGGCATAGCTTCTACCCACTTGGTGAAATAATCGACAGCCACTATGATGTATTTATGATTGCCTGATGATGTTGGATTGCAAGTCATGAAGTCGATCCCCCATTTGAAAAATGGGTGGGTGATAATGATGGGGTTCAGGGGAGTGGGAGGGGCTCATGCCTTATGAGAAAATCATTTTCATCGTTCGCACCTCTTTACTATTGTGATACAGTCGTGAAAAAAATAGGGCCAGAAATATCCTGCCCGTAGGACTTTTTGAGCGGTGGCCATCTCGAAGAGGTGGCCGCCACAAGCTCCGTTGTGGAATTCATTAAGGGTATGTTCCACTTGGTCATGAGTAAGGCATCAACATAAAATGGTGTCGATACCCCGTCTATATAAGACATCTCCCATGAGGAGATTTCGGGGGGCCTAATGGCGGATGCGCCGACGGTCGTCTCAAGTGAGATGAGGTCTGAACTTTTGGGTTTGTAAGAAGAGGAGAATATCTCTGTACCAAGGGTCATTGGTTGCTACAAAGAATAGATGTTCATATAGTAGTGAATCGTTTATTGGTGATCCTTTAGTGTGTCTTGGGAGGTCCGTAATGAACTCTATGAAGATTAGCGCCTTTTTTATCTTGGGGGAGTGAAACTGTAAGTCATATTCTTGGAGGATGACCATCCAGCGGGCATATTTGTGGTTCATTAGGAGGCACGTGAGCAGATATTTGATAGGGTTGATATCTACGATGACCATAGTGGTTTTTAAGATGATGTAGTGGAGAAGCTTTTGGACTGCATGTATTAATGCTACGGCAGTCTTTTCTTCGGGTTCATATCTTAATGCCAATCCTGATAAGGTTTTACTGACGTAGTATATTATGTACTCCTTTCCATCTGGGCCTTCCTGGATCAATACTCTAGCCAAGGCGGTCTCAGAAGCTGATAGGTACAGGATGTAATCTTTGTCATAATCTGGGGGACTGATGAGCGGTGTTGAACACAATGTTTCTTTCAGCGCATTGAACGCTTTTTGGGCATGATCATCCCATTTGAATGGGATGTCATGGTGAAGGAGGTGCAGAAACCCTTGAGTGTAAGTGGCATAATCTGGGATGAAGAGTCTCATAAATTTGGCCTTCCCCTGCAAGCTTTGTAGTTTCCTGAGGGTTCGAGGTGGAGGTACCTCTTTGATGTCTTGGACCTTGAGGGGGTCCACTCGAATTCCTTGTTGGGACATGATAAAATTTAAAATTCTTCCTAATGTGATGCAGAAGACACACTCGAGGGGGTTCAAGTGTAGGTTGTATTGTCGGAATCGTTGGAATACCAATCGCAGTTCCTCGAGATGGTTTGAGCACTTCTTGGATCAGACGGTTAGGTCGTCCAAGTAGGCAAGGACAAGGTGCTCCAAGTCATGAAATATGTAGTTCATAGCCCTCTGGAAGGTGGCTCCAGTGTTTTTTAGGCCAAATGGAATTACCTTGTATGCGAATGTGCCCCAAGGGGTGGTAAATGCGGTTTTGTACCGGTTTGTATGGAAGATTTGAATTTGATTGTACCCATAGAATTCGTCCATGAAGGAGAGGCCTCATGACCTGCACAAGCATCGATGACTTGGCCAATGAATGGGGTAGGGTAATTTTCCTTGGGACATGCTTTATTCAAATCTCGGAAATCAGTGCAAACACGTATGGTGCCCTGGTTTTGCATGACGAGAATAGGGTTGGAAACCCAAGATGTATAAGCGATGAGGTAGATAAACCCGACTTTGTGAAGCTTTTTGATTTCTCATTTTATTTCTTCTGCCTTTGATGGTGCAGTTGACGATGTTTCTAGCGTATTGGAGTTACATCAGGCCAGATGTTAATATGGTGCTCTACGATAGTGGGACTAAGCCCAGGCATTTCTGAGTAGTCCCATGTGAATATTTCTCTATACTCTTGTAGCAATTGGGTATAAGAGTTTATTTCTTCTGGAGAACATGTTGCCCCAAGTGAGATTTCTTCGACCTTTCCAGGATTTTTGGATATATTCAACTTGACGGTAGGTGAGAAGTTTGACATATTTCCTTCCTCAAAAGCATCAGGCTTCGGGATAGGATTCTTGAACTAATCAACTTTCCCTGTCGGGAGGAAATCTTTCGATTCGATCACATAAATCTCCTATTCTTTTGTCTTGTCAGGACTGAACACTTTTTGGGGGAGAAAAAGCGAGCGGTGATGCATTGCATCCCATGGATAATTTGGCTTCGTCATGGCCTCTAGGATGTCCTCATCTAAATGGAATAGGGATCCTAAAGGGGATTGATTCTATGCAAGGTTGTGTGGAAGACGTTCAGTCTGCACGGAGCTAGTTGATAGACATAAAAAGGATTCCATCGTCGACGTGGTGGAACCAGACGCGGTCGACAGAGTGTATAAAGATTGGGTTTGCACTGTCGTAGGTACAACTACTCTCATATTTTCAGCTAACTCGACACCTATGGAAGATGAGCAGACAGCTCGAGTCATAGTTCTGATACATGATGATATGAATCATATATGGTGTATCGTGTCATCGGTGTTTGGTGGGGGGAGAATCTCAGTGATGGGAGCTTGCATGAGCGCAAGGCTAGATCCCTCGTTAGGATGGGAAATTTTTGGTGGGTGGAAATTGTGTCTGGTGCAGAGGCACCTTAATGTTTCCATTAGCGGGCATGCCTCTGGTTCGTGGTTATGGCTAGTAAAATGGTGCATGAGACCATTGTGCCAACTAAGTAGATTGTGTGGGAATCAACACTACTCTTCGTCCCCAAAGTGGATGCTTAGAAATGATCTGATGTAGAAGATGAGGTCTTCTACTTCCACTTCCAAGTTGTTGGCTTGGGTATGTCTAACTCTTTTTGGGAGTGTATACTTAACGCCTCTCTTTCCGCTCTAAGCTTCAGGAGATACTCACATTTTATCGTATGACGAAAGTGTGAACAAATCTGGAAATAAGTGTACGTGATTTTATCTTGGTTAGAGAGATGTCTCTGCGGGAGAGAAGAGACTATGCGAAAATTGTTTTCTAGGTGCTTCAGTTCTTTGCACTGATTGACCCGGTGGATGATTAGGTTGCATAGTCTGCATGTTATCCTTGGTTGAACCTCGGTCATGCTTGGTTGGTACACCTTGCCTATTTTCCTCTTATGGTGACCTGGATGCATAGTACAATGTCTAGGGGTGTTATGCCTCCTATATTGGTTGAGAAGATCCTCGCGTTTATTTTCTAATGTATGTATCATGTCAATTAGAGGACGTACTCGCAGGATATAGGTACAGCGTTGTTCATGGTGATTGCCTCGACATACTAGGCAGAACAACCTAGATATGGGATTCCTGTCTTGCTCGCTTGATGGCACGACTGGGTACCAACAGCGTAATGCTTCTAAGTCAGGGAAAGTGGTGACCACATGGTTGGGTGTTTCACACAATGCACATGTTGGTCTTCTCTACAGAGGGTGGTTAGGGGTAACGAAGGGTTCCCCGATTGGTCGCTTTTTAGCTAATAGAAAGAGGATGGATCTACTCGTCACATCTTCTTGAGTTGTGGAGTTGTTCATCGATTCAGAGTAATAGCTATCTTCTCGAGAGAGGTGAACTATAGTCGATCGCATACAAGCTAGCGCTGCATGGAATCTAGGGATATAGTGACAATGGCATAGAGGATGATTTCCACCGTATATTTGACATGAATATTGTGTATCTGGGTTGGTGCAATACACTACATGGACAAGATACCATCGCTGAAACATTTCCAAAGCTGGGAAATCGGCGATGAAATGATCACATTCATCACAGAGTACACATTGTTCGGTAGGGGGAGGGGGAATGGCTGGGAGTCTCTCTGGTGACTTTTATTCCTCCTGCAGGTATAGAATGACACAAGGTTCATCTCCAGATGACTGGCTAGAGGGATCCTCTTGATAGGATTTTTCGATGGTGTGCAAGGCGTCCCTATACTGCGGGATCTCTGAGCAATGATGGGTATAGTGTCCATAATTTCTGTAGATAGTGCATGCATGATTTGTACGCAATGTTTTGCCTTGAATTTTGGTGATAAGTTCCTTTTGACGGGAACGTGTTGCCATGATGTCTACCGCAGAGCTAAGGACTGATTTTAGTTCATCCAGCTCTGGGCAGATGTGGGTAGGGTGGCATACTATGTCACATATGGCACAGCATGGTGATTCCCGTGGCATGGTGGGATTCTCCACCTTATTTCCTCTTCTGCCAGTTTTCTTAGTCGTAACCATCGGCTTTGTGATGGGAATTTCCTTTTGAGGAATGTTTACGACAGTCTCCTGAATGGCTGGGGCGAGCTCAGGATTGAGAGGGATTAATCCTGTAGAGGTGATGTGTGTGACTCCTATTGGGGTAGGTGGGACTAGGTACCAAACTGGTATTGCAAATGATAAGTTTGGTAGGACCACCGTGGCCATGACCTACTACAACACAAATCCAGCTGGGGGAAAGAGGAAAGGAGTTTGGGAGGAGGCATAGGCTAAAGAGGGTGTCGTGGTCGAGGACTCTATGTCATTACTGCTCGTCTCTGTGTCTTGACTAGCTTCAATACTTGATGAGGACATCATGCACACCAGAGCCCCTGTGACATCAGGTGATGACTCAGGTATAACAAGGGGATCTCCTAGGAATGACCCTAGGATGGACTACGGTTTGAACTGGCTGGGGCCATATTCCTAGTACCGCGTAAGCGTCTCAATAGATGTTTCTACATAGGGTAGAATGACATTGCTATTTGTTAAGGGTCGTTTTTTGTTGTGTGTTAATTGGTCGACAGTAATGATGCGGTCCTCATGGGGGAACATCATAGTTTGGAAGACAGAGGAGGCTATGGCTGACATGGCGTACATATAACTCTACCCAAGGATTATATTGTAATCCAGCTGGGCATCCAAGACTTCTATGTCTATAAGGACCATCTCGTCGGCTAAGTAGATGGTAGAGACCGACGGGGGCTGAAGGGCATCCATCGTATGCTCTAAGTGTGATGTCTTATGGCTTTAGTTCGGGAGACCCTAAATTCTGCCAGACGTTCTTTGACATGATGTATCTGGATGCACCCTTGTCAATTATACATCGGTGAATCGTGATGTTTTGAACTGACACTGGTATTTGAAAGGCGACCATCGAGGGAAGCCTAAGCGTGGATTTTTCTAAATCAAAAGCCATTAAGCGTGAATATGCAGGGTCGATGGCGACTAATGCAGAAAGTAAGGCTTTCCTTTGTTTTGGGCATGATTGTAATACCTCCAAAGCTGACATAGCGGCGGGAGAATGAGCTAGATCATCCACAATGCTATAATTATGGGCTGCTTTGGAATGGTTTCCTACCCACCTAGTTGGTCCCTTAGCCATTTTTTGAAAAGGTTCAATAGGCATCTTTGATATGGTCAAAGGGGTTGTTGGTGCACTTTTACTGGCCCCTAACACGTTGGTGTCTAATAGCGTGTCGTAACTTTGGTTTCGTGTCTGAAAAAAAATTTATTCGCAAGTCATGTATATTTTGTGGCTTTTTTTCTAGAATCGTCAGGAGTTTGTTGTTGCATGATAACTCTCCCCTGATGTGGCAAAGTCTCCTGCGTAACTGTTGTCTGCTGGGAGGATACCCCTTGTCCACAGTTACTTTGAAGCTTCTTCAGCTCAGGGAGGTCAGTACAGTGGTGAGTGTAATGGCCGTACTTGTTAGTATGAATCCTTTGTCGAAGTGTACGAAAAAGGACCACTTTAGCTACGCATAACTAATAGCCCTAACAACAAAAGTGGCTGCCAATATCTTCAGATCTGCGGTTAGTTGGACATAAAAGAGCTGCAAAAACCAGATCTATGCATGGAAAGACATTAAGCAGAAAAAATAAGGGTTTGCTCCATATACCAATAGACAAGACAAGAACAATTTTGAAAGAATTTTTATATTAATGGGGCACCTGGGAGGAAAACAAGAAGGCGTATCCAATTCTCCTCGGTGGGATGGGTTCTTGGAAGTCCTCAGCACTTCAGATCTAAGATTTCTCTCTCTTGTTGGTGTAGAAAACCCACACAAAGAATGGAACTCAAAGGGAGCTCACACAACAAATGGTAGAAAAATGGGACCAAGTGTATAGATCCAGAGTGATCTAATAGGCAACAAAAGGTGAAGAATGGTAGGAAAAACCCTCCTATTTATAACAAAATATTGGGTCATTCTAGATCTTGGTGCATGGGTTAACTAGATCTAGATCCACTTTTTATGGAATATTTTATTATATTTGTTAGAGGGAAAAGGTATTTGACTTGGGTCAAATCCCTTAATTTGTCAAAAATAAATAAATAAATGATTTATTTATCTTTTTAAGGAAGCGGTTAGAAGATAATCAAATAAACAATGATTTATTTAATTATTTAAGGAAGTGTTTGAAAGATAATTAAATAAATAATGATTTATTTAATTATTTGTGGGTGATTTGGTCATATTTAACAAGGAATATTATCTAAATAAGGTTTAAATAATTATTCCTAGAAAATAATGAGATAAATAAAGGTTTATCTAATTAATTTCTTTGATTTTGGGTTAAACATGACTGGGAATAATAATCAAATTATGGTTTAATTAATTATTCCATGAGGAAAATCAAACAAATATAGGTTTGTTTAATATTTCCTTTGGGGTTTCCTGTTTTAACATAGTGAAGGCCATTTTACTTAGGGTAAAATTGGTCTTACATGGTGTACTTGGGTTCATCTAATGATAATAGGTTAGATGACCAAAAAATGGTGTAACAGATTGCCCCCCAGCGTGCGAGTGTCAGGAGCAAATCGTATGACCGAAGTACGTTGTAAGAACTCAATCACTAGACAAAAAAAGGGAAGTCAGAGAGAGAAATGCAAGGTAGATAGTGTGCTGAAGAACTAGACCCTGAGGAGACGAGACTCGCAGGTGCAACAAGTCTCTTTTTATGAGAGGGTACCTGTGCTGAAGGTAGCGGGGGAGGCATACTGATGCCCACCGAGAAAGTACAAAAGAATAGTGTGTCCAGTAAAAAAGGGACCGAACCATAAAGTACAGCCGGCATAATCATGAGCCGGATAAAAATACAATGAGGAATCCCACATACATACTGTGCCTGGGATAACAGCCAGGACTTATACAATAATATCTGAGTACATGAGATATAAATACAACCCAAATGCCCCCTGTAAATGGGGAAGGGCTCACAAAATCTGACTGATACATGCAAATCAAAGAGGCGCTGCAAGTGGCTAAGGCAAACATCATCAAATATCTGGAGCTGCATCGAAGGCTGCAAGGAGGAGGTCATCCGGGCATGTGGGGGGCTACCTGCAGGGCCACCCCCTCATGAGGGTTGAGACATCTCACACACACCCGGGAATCATCAAGAGCTGCTGCTGGATCACTGGACCATCAAGTATACGAATCTCGATCATGCTAAAAGGAGCTGGAGAAACAATCAAGTCAAAGGGAAATGAGAGATCCCTTGGCCTGATCCAAGGCACCGAACAAGAGTGGAAGCTGGAACCAAGGTACACCGCCCTCTAGACCTGGCTTCTGGAATGAATGTGCTGATGTCGACAGAAGGAGGTCCGCCATAGGTGAGGCAATGAGAGATCCTCAACTAAGGCATGAGAGGAAATAGTAGAGCGACGGACAAACTGACACTAATGACGATAGTGAAAATGGGAAGGACTGAGTAGTGAATGGACGACTTCCCTTGTTAGAGCATAAAGGGCATGAATGACATGGCAGCAACTGACACGATATCATAAGGGATAGGGGACAGTGGAACTGAAAGTCATAATGTGCGACACAAGAGAGAGACCAAGCAATGAAGGATGGAGGGCTATAGTGGGGTACAAAGGGACTCGGTATAGACTCCATGGAGGGAATGACGACTCAACTTGGATGCTCTAAACAAGGGCGAATCGATGGTGCTGCCACACAGTAAAGGCCCCAATGGGGGACCGTGGAAACATGAGTACAAGATGGGAACTCATGACGAAAATCGACACAAACAAAGACAAGTAAGGAGGCAATATGGTGCCCCAAGTACAAGTGTCGTAAGTGAGGAAATTCGATTTTAAGGAGAGGTGAAGTGACCCTTCTTGGACAAAATGTGTCCTGGTGAAGTATCAGATCACAAATAACTAACAGATACCCATTTTAGGGCTCGGTGAGAGCTTTCCAACGGTGGAGACGGTTCATCAAACGGGGCTACGGTGTGTTCACAGCAGTCGAAAGAAGAAACAGGGGTTCTCTTTTAATAAGGCAGTTTTCCCTCCAAAATCACTCATTTGCTATTGTTGCTGTGGTGAATGTAGAGAGGAGAGAAGGCCCTAAATCTTGCGGCGAACGTAGCGGACAAACTGACCGTTGGAATCAAGATCCGCCAGTTGCAGGTAAGAGGCCTAACCTTTCTCTTGCATTTTGATGGATTAAATTTTCAGTTTAGGGCCCAGAATCCCAGAAACAGCCCCTCCTTCATCTCTACGGTCGGGTCGCACTTTTTGGGCCAAAAAGTGCGACCTGGGAAGCAGGTTTCAGACAAAAAAGTGCGACCTGTCCCAGAAATGGGCAGAAAACTGACCTGGGAGATGAGGGGGTTTTGGTGCTGTTTTATGGCTGGAAGTTGGGTTTTGGTGTTTGGTTATGATTTGCCCGATCTGTAAGCTGACAAAGATGATGTGTTTGTGCAGGTATGGCAGATTTGCGGGTTAACTAGAGAGAGAGAGACCTGGGGACACTACGGGCAGAGATCCAGGCGGATCAGGGCGTCCGTCGTGTATTGGCCAGGTTTGGGGTTCTAAAGTTTTTGGAGAACCCTTCGATGAGAGCAGGAGAACCGTTATTGGCCCAGATTATCAGTTACTGAGATCCAGATCAGGAGGTCTTTGTAGTGCAGGGGCACAGGATCGAA
The DNA here is from genome assembly GCA_034641835.2 of Pinus albicaulis. Lineage (NCBI taxonomy): Eukaryota > Viridiplantae > Streptophyta > Pinopsida > Pinales > Pinaceae > Pinus > Pinus albicaulis. The sequence goes on along the minus strand of CM076576.1, from coordinate 526,285,580 downwards.
GTGACGATCCAGGACGTGTATTTCCTGACTGGTCTCCCGCCACTGGGGATGGTGGGAAACACACAGCCAGTATTTTCGCAGGGGCGGCATATCATGGAGTTTGTGGAGCGTCATTGTCGACCGGGTCTCCAATTCAAGGGGACTCGAATATCGATCGGGGATCTAGAGAGGCTAGAAACCCGTGCAGTGGCCGCAGCTGTGCTGCGTATCCTAGGCAACCAGGTGCTCCATCACATCACTGGGGGGCAGATGATGATAGTGGAGAGTGTGTTGGGTGGGACCTACTATGGGTGGACCCAAATGATGTTGGTGTCGCTAAAGCGACAATTGTCGCTATGCAGGCAGCAGGTGAACCATGATTGCTCATATGGGACTTTATTGTGCGCCTTCTTCTTTGAGAAGATCCCGACCTTGAGGCCTCGTGTACAGCTTCCAGATGGGGGCCCGAGAGAGCCCAGGATGCGTCGTTGGGGATGGCTACTGTGCAAAGGAGGAGGAGGGGCGGTCGGGCGAGTGTTTCGACCTGAGTTTTTTTCCCATTGGGATCAGATGCCATTGTACATAGACGACTATCCCTATAGTGGGATGAGCTACTGTGGAGACCCGGACCTGCCACTTCCGCCTGGTCGAGTCTGGGGGCCCGATGGTAAGTGACAGATTGCTATTCTTGTGTGGGCATGTTAAAGTTTTTTGAATAGTAGTTTAGGGTACTGATTTATGTACTTTTGGTATGCAGATATAGCACCGGTAAAATCGGCCGGATATATGGGACGACCGGCAGCATCTGGAGCTACAGGTCCGAGTGGGTCGAGAGCGGCGCATAATGAGGATGCAGCCGCCCTGCTGGAGGACATCCGCCGTAGATGTGAAAGGTTGTTGACCGGAGTATCAGAGCGCGGGTGGCAGGACTTAGACGACCAGTTCATAGAGCCATGTGTTGGTCTACCCTCGGAGTGGCGAGGTGTCATGCGGCGCATGGCGATGGCCGGTCAGGCGATGCGCGATCTACATGCTGCAGGGGCAGAGCCATTGGCCCGGGATCCTCCAGATAGTGATTAGGGGTGGGGCATGTGGTGCCCCCTATTATGTATGTAGGGGCAGGTGGTGCCCCCAGTTTTGGGTTTTTGTAACATGCTATGGGCATGTCATATGTATCAGAGTAGATGGACTCTAAACACATGTTTTGTGACACATATTATGGATATGCATCGTTTTTTGATGGTTATGAATGTTATTGTCTTGTATGAAATGTGTGTGATAAATGCCAATCTAGAACATGGTTTGCAATACTATCTACATACTGATTCTGTTCTCGAGGTACATGGTTGAAAGTTATGGTTTCAAATTCATGTATCAAGAGTTTCACTCATAAATAGCGTCTAAACAGCACAGGGTTATGCACACGATAAACACCATTTAGTTGCATTACAAGAAGTAGGGAATCCAAACGAACGTGCAGATGGAGGATGCGATGAAAGAGGGCATCGGCTAAGAGACCACGCACTGCATCATATTCGGCCTGATTGTTGGTGGCAGAACCAATGCAGACCCCGTTGGAAAGAACAAGGGCATGCAAGGGGGTGAATATGGCCCAACCTGCCGAGGCTAGATTCCGGGAGTAACGACTTGCACCATCGGCGTAACCGATAAAGGGTGTGGACGGGGGGTCCTGCGAAATGGTGTGACAAGACAACAAATGAGGGGAGGGGAGGCAGTGACGGCAGCGTGAGTGCACAGAAGTCATCAGGCAGCAACCGCGGGAGGGAGTGCAAGGAGCAGGATGACTATGACTCATATACAAACTAGAGGGTGGTATATGAGGGCTACCGAAAGTATGGTGAGGACTCGGGCTGCGGAGGTCAACAGAGACACGGGTGGAGTGATCTCGTGTATGGGTAGGAAAGGGGTGGTCAAGGGACACAACAGGGGAGGATGCAGGGGGGCTAGGCTCCAAGTGTCTCGCAAAGGAGGATAGGTAAAGAATGGTTACAGTAGACTCCGTCATCTGAACATCAGGGGGGGGAATGTCGATGGGAGCGGGGGGATCCTCAGGCTGACCTGAAGCATACTGCGCGAGGATGGGAGAGGCGGATTGATTTTGTTCAACCTCATACTCTCGGACCACCTCTAAAGAGGCACGGTAATGCGTCAGGTGAGGACAATGGTGGGAGTAATGGCCATGAACGCCGCACAAAGCACAAGGTTTGTTGGTGCGGAGAGTCTTGGGGTTCTTGGTTACGGATGAAGAAGGAATGGAGGCTTCAGGGACCGTAGACTCGAGGAACGCGACTTTAACCATGGGCTGAATTCGGGGCAACTCGGGACAAGCATGGGTGGCATGACCGGTGACATCACATAAGGCACAAGGCTTTGCGGGCGGAGGAGGGGCCGGGTCAGTCGTGGTGGTCTTGTCTTTGGGTGCCCCCTTGCGGGCTTTGCCTTTCTTCCCGGGAGCTGTCACGACAGGAGAAGGGTCCTGTGGAGGTGCTGGGGGCACAGTGGCAACGGTGAAAGTGAGGGGGACCGGTTGAACCGGTGTCAAAGCCATGTAGGGTTTGCGGTGACCAGGAGGGGTGGCAGCTGGGGGATCAAGGTACCAGACCGGTATGCCCAAGGTCAGGTTAGGGAGAGAGAGGGTGGCCATGACGGGGACAGAATATACTCCGGGAGGGGGAGCCAGGAAAGGTATCTGCCCAGCAGGGAAATGACCAGGAGGGACGGCTCCGAGATGGTTAAGGCCTGGGGGAACCGATTCAGGAGGATAAAGGGGTTCAGGGATACTAGCTGTAGGGGGAGGGCCAGAAGGAGGAGGTTCGGCTGGCTGAGATGAAGGGCTAGGAGCGGGTTGCGGAGGGCGAGGGGGAGGTTGCTGACTAGCCGAGGCAGGCCACTTACGGGCAGTCTGAGACGATTGCATCATGAAAACATTCGATGAGCTGGGATCAGTGATGGGAGGAGGAGGGAGATTAGAAAAAGTTCCAAGCAGGGAGGAATCTTTGTAAACGCCAGGGGAGACACTGGTCAAGGAATCAACGGTTTGCTTGTTGGCTACAGAAGAGATGGTCGTCTCAGGTGAGGTCTGAGATTTTGGCTCATGATATGTCAATTGGTCGATGGTGACTATCTTTCCATTATGGGGGAAAGACATCTTGCAGAAAACCATGGATGGGACAACGGACATAGCATAGGTGTAGCTTCACCCCAATAGAATGTTGTAGTCTAGCGGGGCGTCTATGACTTCGACGTCAACGCAAACAGTCTTACCAGCGAGGGTGATAGGAAAATTACGGAAAAGGCCAATGGGCTGGGAGGCATGGCCGTCCCACGCTCGAAGGGTGATCGTGGAAGGGGCCAGCTCAGGGGATCCGAGTTGCTTCCAAACCGAAGCGGACATCACACAGGTGGATGCCCCCTCATCAATTATACACCGTGAAACGTTGGCGTTCCGGATTTTGACTGGGATTTGGAAGGCGACGGAAGCAGGAAGAGGGGGATGGTCCGATTGAGTGGCGTCGAAAACAATCATTTGGTCGTCAGCAGGATCTACAGCGCCCACGGCAGATAGTAGAGCCTTCTTTTGGGAAGGGCACGACTGGAGGAGTTCCAGTGTGGAAATGGCAGCAGGAGATTGCGCCAAATCATCTACTATACTATACGAATGAGTAGCTCAACCGGAAGCAGCGTTTCGACGTAGGGGTCCCTTAGGAATCTTGGTATGGACCTCAACCTTGGGTTGAGGGATATGTAAGGGGCCACTGGATGTCGAAAGAGGCTCTATAGAACCTGAAGAAGGAGGCTCGGGGGCAGACTGAGCAGGAGGCTTGGGGTACTGGCGAGACCGAGTTTGAAGGTGAAGATCGACGGGCGGGTTAGGATCGGAGTGCATCATAAGGATCTGGTAATCGGAGGAACCAGAAAGGGAAGGGGGAGTGGCAACCTAGCTATCAGGCGGTTGGGTAGCCACGAATCCTTACTGAGGGAAGGGATCAGTAAACACAGCCGGTTGGGTAGCGGCCACATTAGGAGGAGCATGAGGGGAGGCGTGTTGTCCTCGCAATGTGGCTTGAGACTCCCACATCTGCCGCATCTGGGGTAAGAGTGGACAATCATGGGTGTAATGACCATAAACACAGCAACACGAACAAGGCTTATTTGTGCGAAGTGGCCTGTCCAGCTTGGGCTGAGTGCCCTGTTGCTGGTTGGCAGTGTTAGGGTCCACACCAGGATTGGGTCCACGGGTACCAGGGGCAGATTGGTTTTGATTGCCTCTCCGCCTTCTTTGAGAAGAAGGGGGATTAGTCGCGCCCTTCTGTACAAATACTTGCCCTGGAGGGGGTTGTAAGTGCTGTTGCGGGTTTTGAGGAGGCAAGGGAGATGGAATCGCGTATGCTGGAGGAGCTGCCGCACCAGGCTGCGGATAAGGGTAATGGTGGGGTTGGGCAACATTGAGGTTAGCAGGAGGTTGGGCAAAAGGAGGAGGCATGTCGTATCCTGGATACATGCTACCGGGAGGGGGAAGAGTGCTAGAGGTGCTGGCCCCTCCCTGAGGGAGACCATAGCCCATAGAAGGTTGAGCGTACGGATGGGAAAGGGCTCCAACGATACCATCGGCGGAATGAGATGCCCCCGGGGCGTTAGCGCCGCCGGGCCTGGGGAGGTCAGGAAGAACGGTATAAACATAACCAGATTGAGCGTAGATCAGGTCATATTTCAAGGCTATTTGGAGGGCGGCTTCTTCGGTTTGAGGAAAGTGAGAGGCGACATATTTGCCGATAGGAGCTAAGAGGGTGCGAAGGAACCAGTCCATGTAAACCCGATCTTCGAAGGGGGGGGCTCGACATAAGCTTCGTCTTCGTCGCCATTCCTGAACATGGGCGGAAAGGCGGGTCAAAGAGGTTTGCTTGAATGAAGTCAAGAGCTCCGTGCCAGTATCGCATCGGAGAGGGAGCTGGAAATAAGATAAAAAGGCTTGGGAAAGGGTCGCAAAGGTGGTATGGGAAGAGGTGGCTTGTTCAACATACCATTTAGAAGCTTCGCCGGTAAGCGTGCGTTCGAACAAACGAAGACAGATGGAGTCATCGGTGATGGAATTGGAGGAACACCACATGTGGAAAGATCGAACATGATTGGTTGGATCTTCTCCAGCAAGGCCTTCGAACTTAGGGATGTTGGAGGGGATCTTGGTTGGCATAGCAGGCCAACCAACATCATGGCGGATAGGGTCATTGATCAACTGATTGAAATCGGGGAGGCTGAGGCCTGCAATGTACGGAAGCAAGGGTGTGGCCGAGGTAGTTCCTGTGGCGGTTCCGCTAGTGGCAGGTCCAGCATTAGGGCCTGGAGCACCACCAGCGTTAGGCCCTGGACCAGACATGGTGAAGGTGACAGGGGGAGAACCAGGAGGAGAAAGGGAACCCGATGAATCAGGAGAGGAGTCGGAGTGCGAACTCGGAGGAGGACTAGCTCGACGACGGCGGGTCGGAGCAGGTTGATCGACCGGAAACTGAGGGTGAAGGCCAAGAAGTCTCCGGGAAAGGCGCCTTGGGGGCGCAATGGCGACAGGAAGAAGGAAACCTACAGGGGCAAAAAGGGACAGAATCAAGTGAGGTCAAGGGAAGAAAAGGTGCAGTGACAATTGATTTTAGAGTCTTTGCGAGGCGGTGTTAACCAGGCGCTTCTTCACTTAGGGTCAGTGTGTGGCGTGCGTTAATTTTAATTTTTAAACCCTTTCCGTTTTGAGAGCAAGAAAAAATTGTGCTGCGTAACTGCAAATAAACCTACAGAGAACAATATATAATGTTGAAAAAACAGAAAATTAACAGTTACTTGTGCATCTATCTAACCCAAGAAGGCGGGTCTCTCAAAACGAATCTAAAAAGAAAGGGAAAAATCTAGGCAAAACACACGGAAAAGAGGCCAATAGATCTAAGGTCAAAACGGACAGGGATCTAAAGGATAAAGCTGCTGAAAAGAGGTGCAGATCACAGCCAAGAGACAGAGGCAAGGTGGCTGGAAAAAAGGAGGAAAACAGCAAAAAGTGGCAAGGACGGGGAGGAGGTCCTAGAGGGAGGTCCAAAAAAAATGACAAGAGGTGATTTGAAAGGAAGGAAGGCTGATTTAAAGGGATCTGACAAGGAGGTAGCAGATCTGGAAAAAAGGGAAGGCTGAAACTCTGAAAAACAGACGGCTGAAACAACTAAAACTCTTCCACAAAAAGTGGAGGGTACTGAAGCCCTAGGGGGCTAGGTTCCCACTTATATGAGTAAAAACAGATCATAACGAGGTCAAGGCGGGCTGAGATGGAGGCTGGAAAACCCTGACAGAAGCTTCAGTAAAACCCAGAAAAATTGCAGAAAAATCACTGAAAAAATGGCAGGTCGCAGGTTCTGACCTGTTTTCAGTGCAGGTCACAGAAAAGGGGCAGAAAAGTGCGACCTGGAGGTCCAGGTCGCAGGCTATGGGCCAAAAAGTGCGACCCCCCATTCTGGTTGTCTCAGCGGCAGATTTTCAGAAAAGTTGCCGTCTCAGTTGCGGCTGGTGTCGCTTACCTGCGCAATAGGGCCAGAAACACACGGAAGTTAGAAATTTTGATGTTTTAGGGTTTTATGTGAGAAAAACAACATAAAAATAGGAGAAATAAACAGCTGAAAAGAAACCCTAGGGTCTGAAGTAGCTGGATATGCAGGAATATGAAAAACGACAGCGGTCGTAATTTAAAACCCGTGTGGAGTCGCCATTTGTTAGTATGAATCCTTTGTCGAAGTGTACGAAAAAGGACCACTTTAGCTACGCATAACTAATAGCCCTAACAACAAAATTGGCTGCCAATATCTTCAGATTTGCGGTTAGTTGAACATAAAAGAGCTGCAAAAACCAGATCTATGCATGGAAAGACATTAAGCAGAAAAAATAAGGGTTTGCTCCATATACCAATAGACAAGACAAGAACAATTTTGAAAGAATTTTTATATTAATGGGGCACCTGGGAGGAAAACAAGAAGGCGTATCCAATTCTCCTCGGTGGGATGGGTTCTTGGAAGTCCTCAGCACTTCAGATCTAAGATTTCTCTCTCTTGTTGGTGTAGAAAACCCACACAAAGAATGGAACTCAAAGGGAGCTCACACAGCAAATGGTAGAAAAATGGGACCAAGTGTATAGATCTAGAGTGATATAATAGGCAACAAAAGGTGAAGAATGGTAGGAAAAACCCTCCTATTTATAACAAAATATTGGGTCATTCTAGATCTTGGTGCATGGGTTAACCAGATCTAGATCCAATTTTTATGGAATATTTTATTATATTTGTTGGAGGGAAAAGGTAATTGACTTGGGTCAAATCCCTTAATTTGTCAAAAATAAATAAATAAATGATTTATTTATCTTTTTAAGGAAGCGGTTAGAAGATAATCAAATAAATAATGATTTATTTAATTATTTAAGGAAGTGGTTGAAAGATAATTAAATAAATAATGATTTGTTTAATTATTTGTGGGTGATTTGGTCATATTTAACAAGGAATATTATCTAAATAAGGTTTAAATAATTATTCCTAGAAAATAATAAGATAAATAAAGGTTTATCTAATTAATTTCTTTGATTTTGGGTTAAACATGACTGGGAATAATAATCAAATTATGGTTTAATTAATTATTCCATGAGGAAAATCAAACAAATATAGGTTTGTTTAATATTTCCTTTGGGGTTTCCTGTTTTAACATAGTGAAGGCCATTTTACTTAGGGTAAAATTGGTCTTACATGGTGTACTTGGGTTCATCTAATGATAATAGGTTAGATGACCAAAAAATGGTGTAACAGTACTTGCCATAGATTGAAAAGGAGTGGTTTTTCTGGATATTTTCCTACCCTTGGGGGTTACTTGTTCCCTGGTTTTGATTTCGGTTAGAGTTTCCTCTAGCCTGAGATCATAGAGGGCATTGTTGATTGTTGCCCCCCTGTCCAAGATTTCCTTTAGGCTTTTTTTTTCCTTTTTTCTTAGCCGCGTTAGGGGGATAACTTAGATTCTCCTAATTTTATGGTTGGTGCGGTTGGGCTTGGGAAGGTTGCACAAAGTTCATCTGTGCATTATTCTGCATGGGTGGGTCTTGTGTTGGGGACTAGGCATATTGCGGTCCTTGTTCCTAGTTTCTGAATGGTTGTTGGGGGGAGCTCTACCGTTAGCATTTCTAGCTATGTACTGGCTCCTCTGAGCCGTAAGATAGGGTCCTCCTTGCTGACGTTGGTACGATGATGCCATACTGGTCAAATTTTGCGGAGGCACAGGATGACTTTGGTAGTCGGGTTGTGGTATGTTCTTGGTAGAATCATATGCGTAACCGGGGTAGGGAACACTACTACTTAGTTGATTTTGGGTCAATGACCCAATTAAACCATCTGTGGATTTCGACGAGCCTAGAAATTCTTTGTAAGTTTGTAGGCACGGGGCATTAGGAAGGATATTGTAAATATACCCTGACTACATATAGATCAGCTCGATTTTTTGGGCCTTACTGATGGCATCCTCTTCGGATATGGGCTTTTGTTGAGCCACATCCTTTGAAATATCTACGGTGAAATTTTTCAGGAGTAGGTCTAGCAAAACTCGATCATCGAGTTTGCCTTTGCACAAACTACGACGTCGTCGCCATTCGTGGAGATGGTCCGAGATATGGATGGTGGGTGTTTGCCTAAAGTGGGTTAATAATTCCATTCTGGAATCATGGTGGATGGGTAACTGAAAATAGATCAGGAACGCAGTAGCGAGGGTGCTAAATATTCCTTGTGTAGCAAAGGGTTGCTCCACATACCATTTCGCGACTATTCCGGTTAGGGTGCGTTGAAATAGTCTTAGTCGAATAGTATCGTCAACGATGTTGTTCGACGAACACCATAGGTGGAAAGTCATAACATGATTTCTGGGGTCTTCTGTTTGCTTCCCTTTGAATTTTGGAATGTCTAAAGGGAGCTTAATGGGCATGGGAGGCCATGTAGGGTTGTGTGCAATGGGGTTATTTGTCAACTTGGTTAGATCTGGTAGATTTAACGAAGCTAGGAAAGGTGTTTGTGAGTTTGTAGCCATTGCGACTTGTGAAAACACAATGTTCTGGTTAGGAATAGTGTTTGTCTACGACATACCATGTTGTGCGTTCACCTGACTTCCCGAACGGGTAGCACTCCTTTGCCTGTTAGGGGTTATGGGAGGGGTGGTGTGTGGTGACTTTGTGGGGGTGTTCACCGGTGTGGCATTGGGAGACCGACTAGGGCTCCCAACTAATGATGCCTCGATAAAGGATGAAATCATAAGGGTGGCAGTGTTCCGTTTTTTACGCCTAAATGGTGAAAGACTTGGAACCCCTCCCGGTAATGGGGGGACGTCCAAAAGACGTCTAGATTGACGAGGTCCCGTTGGGTCCATTCTAGCGTTGAATAGGTATGGTTTTGGAAATATTTGAGAGGATAAAGATATAATCAAAGAAAAAATCCACTCGCATACATAAAACAAAGCGAAAATAAAAGATAAATTTTCCCTTTAGATTAATCCTATGTGATCAGTCAATCAAAAAATAAGGTTTTTTGTTGTTTGTGTGTGATACTTAAATCCTAGAAGACCTAATCATCCTCACACGCTCAAATGTAACTGGGCCTTGAGAATATATCTTGTGAATGCTGGAACAACGTCCCGAAAGAACTGGCGACACCCCCAGTCAACCCAAGAAAATCAACCATGGTAAGGGTAGAGGATCTAGTGCTGCCTGCACTGTCACCTATTAGGAAGGATGCCCTAATTTTTGCCACTAAGCACCGTCGTCCCACGTGATCGTTCAAGTCTTGGGCTTCTTGGTAGTTCAGGTACCAGTACCAAGTATTAGACGAGTCAGGTAGCCCCGAATAATACTGCACGCACTGGGCCTAAGCCTAACCCCCTCTGAATCGGGTCTCTGCTGCGCTCGAGTTGTCTTTTTCGTGGGTGGATAGATGGATTTGAAATATCCATAAACAGAAAAATTCTATATTTCAATATGTAGACTGACCAAGGCGGCTTATTGGATGCTTACCCCCTTGATCCTAACTTAGACTATAAATTCTCTTGTGGCCCCTGTGGGGAGAGTTTAGTGAGTTTGGTTAAGTTAGTTTTAGGTTTCCTTAATTTACTTAGGGTGTGAATGTGTGTGAACAAAAGGTGAAAAATTGCATAGTTTGAATGTGTGGATATGTGGTGATCCTTTTCAAAATCCCCTATTTAAACTATGTTTGGTTGTTCCATGCTTAAAAGAAAAAAATGTGCGAATATGGGCCGCTTCCATTTTTTCCTAGTTAATCTAAACGATCAACTATAGGAAGATGGTGAGTTATCAATAAATAGTGTTCATATGCTTTCCTAGGATCACCCGAAGGTGAAAAGGAAGCAAATATTACTTTCTCTCTACAGAAAATTCGATCCTGGTCCTGAATCCTAGTGCAAAAAATTGAACTAAACTAATGAATTTTACACTAGAAAAAATGAAAAAGATTTAGCTAAGCATGCGAGGACTTGGGCCACTTAATTTGGCTAATTAACTAGGTGCTTTTTGGTGCCTAAATTTTCAAAACATAAATTATTTCGGAATGCAAGTTAATTTGCCTCCTTCTTAAACTATGTGTTAACTTTGCGAAAATCAACTTGAAATAAAACTAACACCTAAATTACTAAAACGCAGCTAAAAGTGAGCTTTAACAAGTTGCGGGAAACCTCAAATAGCGTTGGAATATTTATTATGGGTTTCCACTCACTTTACAAGCAAGAAAAAAGTGGAAATAGTAGAAAAATACTACTTCTGGTTTCTGCGCGCAAAAGGCTAAGACATGCATGCAAGTCACTGCTGAACGCGTGCACTAGGGTGAGTCTATCTGTAAAAAAGCCACACAATTTTCCTGCAAAGTAATTTTTGGGAGCTCTTCAGCTTCAACCTCTCACTGAGGGTGAATAAGGCAGTTAATGAGAGAAAGGGGGCAGTTCCAGCCCAACTCCATAGCAAAGAAAGAGGTCTCAGCAAAAAAGGAACAACCACATAAACTTGGAAATAAAAGTTAGTGGAGTCACCAATCCTCTGTGTGTGTGTTTGGCGCACGAATGTACCAAATCACACCTGCTTAAGAGGAGTGCTTTTTCCCTCTTAATTTCTTGATCACAGGAAAAAAATCAAGGGAGTCAAGCAAGTTAGGGAACATGCTAAGACATAAACATACTAAATAGTGAAATAGCATGCATATTCAAACATAAAAAAATAAACTAAAACAAATAACACAAAAGCTCTAAATAGAGTCAAACAACTTCAATAATCCAAATAGTGGTGCTTACGTCCCCTCTTATTGAGTGCTGGTAGGAATGAAGGATGAAACTTTTACCCACTTTCCAAGGGGCCCTTGGTTCGAAGTCTCAATACAAGTATTTATTTACTTTCGAGCTACCTTGGCGCAAAGTCTCCCTCTCTCTACTCTGGTGGACTGGAGTTGTTGGATGGCCAACAACTGATTCCCCTCTATCTTTGCTCCGGATCACACACTACTGGATTTCTTGGGGCAATTCTGGCTAGTATAACAATGTGTTCTCCTATTTTTCATCTCTTGGTGGCCTTTTATAAGAGAATTCAAACTCTCCTTCCCTCTCTTGGTACATTGATGTATGGTGACCCAAGAGAGGAGGGTGATTCCATTATGTGCCACATTTATTCCATTGTGTGCTCCCTTTAGGTCCTAAGGAGGCTTGGGCGGCTGTCCTTAGGCAGCTTTCCTTAGGCACAAAGGCACGCTTATCGAAGAAAAGTGTGCGCAAAGACACATTTTGTTGGTTCCTTCAGTGCACAATTTGATTTTCCTCTTAGACCTTAGATATTTTTTAAATACTTCAAATTCTCTAATGTGCCTCAGCCTTGTAAATCCTTCTTCCTAACATTTAATAATGTCATCTTTTCTTGTCTTATTTTCAGTAATAACACCCACTATTTTTATTGTTGTTCCCTTTACATTATTATTGTTATGTCGACTCTTATTATATTGTAACCCTTTAGAATCCTATATATAGAAAGGAGATTTTTTCATTTAAATCATCCAAGAATTATTCATTTATGTAATGTAAAAGAGGTTTCCCCTTTAAATAGGATATTTTCTAGGTCGTCGATCTACTATTTCTATTTTTTTGTGAGTTGGTTGCATAAAATTTGGTATTAGAGCCTAGGATTTTACAGTTTTTCTTCTTCAAATAGGTCATCTTGGAATTTTCGCTATAACATTTTTTCTACGATGCTTCATACGCTTAATTTTTTACCACGTGGATATAAAATCGTGGTGAAATGTTTGTAAAAATTTCAGATCTTGGTGCATTATATTTTTAGAGATATGATTCGGGGAAGTTAGGGTTTTTGAAGGATCCAAAATTCAGTCTCAAATAGGTGAGCATCAGATTTGAATTCTGTAAAATTGGCTGAAAGTGCATGGACGTTAGTTTTTTTGGTAGCAATTTCAGGGCTAAAGGTTAAAATAGTGACATATGGCACTCCATATTATTTCGCTTTACTGAACCATTCTATAATCAAGCCATCATGGGAGATCAGACGTAACTCTTTCTTGAAGACTTCAAGCTTGGTCTGACTTGTGGGGTTGGAAATAAGACTCACAGGGCTACCACAGTAATAAATTTCAGACCTTGGAGATATGAAAGTACAGTGATACAACATATTCAAGATCAAGCTCATATAAAGCAAGAAAAAAGGTGTGTGTGTTTTTAAAATTACACAACTTTGGTTTGAAAAATCACTTTGAAGAGATTCCAAGGGAATATTGAAGCATATATATCATTATTAGGCTCCAAAATTCCTCCTAAAAAAATAATTCCACACCCATTAATTCCTCATAGATATCCACTATGACGCATGAAGAGGAAGAATTGCAGCATGATATATCAAAATTACGGGACCAAGTGCAACAAATATCTCTCTCACAAAGAGAAACCAAAGATGAGCTAAAAGGTAACATGGATGATTTAAAAGCAGACATAGAAGCTAAGATGGATGGTTTGAATGATGGAATGGAATCTAATATGGATGGTTTGACAAAGTTGTTGCAAGAAAGGATTCTCGGTGGTTACAAGGTAACCCATGAAAATCATGATGAGGACAAAAGGAATATGAATTATGATTTTAGAAACTCCAATGTTGGGTTTAAGAACCACCACATTCCAAATATCGATATGAGGAAGTTTTATGGCAAGGATCCGATAACATGGATACTACAAATGTAGCAATATTGTAATCTCCATGATGTGCAACACTCACAAAAGGTACGCATTGCAACTTTATATTTATAAACCAATCATTTTGTATGGTATTGATGGACCTGATATCATAAAACACTTATCTCTTGAACACTTTTTACGGAGGAAATGATAGCACATTATGAGGATACAAAGGGCAACACCTTCTTTATCCAATTGATAAATCTCAAACAAAGGAGTTCAATGCTAGAGCACATTGAGGACTTCCAAAAATTGAATATCATGGTATCATAAATTCTAGAGGAGAATAGGATTGATGTCTTCATAGGGACTTTAAAGGATAACATCCAACATGAGGTTCTCATTTTGGAACCCGATTCATTAGAGAACGCATTCATGGTGGCAAGAAAAGTTTAAAGAAATTATGGCAACAAAGAAGTATACCAGTCACAACTATAAATATGCAAGTGTTGTTGCTCCTAGCCTTCCACAACCTACAAGGTTGACACCATAACTATTAGAGGAATAAAGAGAAAAATGGATTTGTTGTAGTTGTGATATAAAATACACTAAGGTCATAAGTACACTGAGAATAAATTATTTTACATAGATTGTGAAGAGGAGGAAGAAAAGGAGCAAGAAACATCAAAAGAGGAGGATATATACCAAGAAGAAACCCCATAGAAAGAAGAAATGGATCTGACCATATATTGTAATGCATTGGCAGCAATTACAACTCCTCAAACCCTCAATGTAGAAGGATATATCAAGAATAAAAAGTTAATAGTGTTTATTGATTCAGGTAGTACCCATAATTTTATTCATTGTAAGATAGCTGAGGAATTGAATTACTTCTTGTATCTAGCACCAGAGTGTCAAGTAATGGTTGTAAATGGAGGAACTATAAATTGCTTTAGAAAGTGCCATAATATCAAGATAACCATGGGATAATATGTATTGAATAGTCCAATGCTTTCCATTCCAATGGGTGGTGTTGATGTTGTACTAGGAGTCCAATGGTTACAATCTTTGGGTACGATAGATTTTAATTTTCAAGAAATTTTTTTGAAATTTTTTTAGGGAGGAAAGGAAGTTGAATTATGGGATATCGCAAGGAAATCAGGAAAAAAAATCAGCTCTAATGTCATGACAAAGATTATGAAGAAAGAACAATGAGGCGTAATTGCACAATTGTTCTCATTAGAGGTTCAAACATCAAAATCATTTATTTCTCCATATCTCCAAAAAGTCTCGAACAATCATTCAAAGGTTTTTTAGATGCCCAAAAGAGTGATATTGAACATATGGTTGCAAAAATGTTAGAGGGTTGTATAATTAACCTAGTCAAAGTTATTTCTTTTCTCCAGTAGTATTGGTTCACAAGAAGGATCGATCATGGTGCATGTGTCTGAATTATAGGGAGCTCAAGAAGCTCACTATTAAAGATAAATTTCCCATTCCTATCATTGATGAATTATTGTATGAATTACATGGATTAATTTACTTTACCAAGTTGGATCTTCATTAAAGATCTCATCAAATAAGAATGAATACTGAAGACATTCTGAAAACCACATTTAGAACTCATGAGGGTCATTATGAATTTTTGGTCATGCATTTTGGCCTTACCAATGCACCTTCTACATTTCAAGGTTTGATGAAGTCCATTTTCAAAACCTTCCTTAGAAAAATTGTGTTAGTATTTTTTGATGGTATACTAATCTACAACAAGTCTTGGAATGATAATGTTCAACATGTGGACAGGGTGCTCAAAATATTGGAGGAGAAACAATTATATGAAAAAACCTCCAAATGTTTCTTTGGAGTACAGGAGGTGGGATATCTGGGTCATATTGTATATCATGAGGGGGTTAAGGTAGACCCTAAAGAAATTAAATCCATTAAGGAGTGGAAAATCCACACAACCATAAATAATTTGTGATGATTTCTTAGGTTGCCAGGGTATTATCACAAGTTTGTTAAGAATTATGGGAGAATAGTAGCCCCTCTAACAACATTGTTGAAGAAAGATGCATTTTCATGGACTCCAGAAGCAACTAAGGCCTTTGAACATATTAACAAGGCAATGTGCCAAGCATTGGTCTTAGCTATGCCAGGCTTCACAAAAACTTTTATTCTGGAATGTGATGCCTCAGGAAATGGAATTGGTGTTTTTTTTTATGCAAGAAAGAAGGCCAATTGCTTTTGAAAGTCGTCCAATAAAAGGAAAGTATTTACACAAACCTATTTATGAGAAAGAAATGTTGGCAATACTACATGCATTTAAGAAATGGGGACCGTACCTAACGAGAAGACACTTCAAGGAAAAAATGGATCATGATAGTCTTAAATAATTTTTAGAACAAAGATATCTTTAAAAGAGAAGAAAAAATGGGTCATAAAGATGTTGGGTTTTGACTTTGAAATCATCTACAAAAAAGGGAATCAAAATGTTGTTACAAATGCACTCTCAAGAAAGGATGAGGATATGGAAGCATTGTTTTATGCCATTTCTATTATCCAACCAGATTGGATAGTCGAAGAAAGGGATGAATGGAAGAATGATGAAGAAGTGTGGCCACTCATTCAAAATTTGCAGCAAAATCCTAGTACATCTGATACATTTATCTGGAAAAATGATTCATTATGGTACAAATATCACTTATATGTTTGTAATAATTCACAACTCAAACAAAATATTCTTCTGGAATTGCACACCTATCCCTTAGGAGGGAACTCAGGATTTTTAAAAACTTACCATAGGGTTAAGAAGGATTTTTTTTGGGATGGCCTTAAATCCGATATTGAAAATTTTGTGGCAGAATGTTTGGTTTTCCAACAAAATAAAGTTGAGACAATTAAGACCCCAGGTTTGTTACAACCCTTATCCATTCCAAGTCAACGTTGGGAGGAGGTTTCAATGGATTTTATCACAGGTTTACCCAAGTCTGAGAGAAAGAGTGTTATCAGGGTGGAATTTGATAGACTTACAAAGTATGCACACTTTTGTGCATTATCTCATCAATTTAAATCCACTATAGTTGCTACTACATTTATGGAAACAATACAAAAGCTACATGGAAACCCAAATATTATTGTAAGCAACAAAGATCCCATTTTCACTGGAAATTTTTGGATGAAATTATTTTCTTGTGTGGGTAATCAATTGGCTCATAGTTCATCTTATCATCCTCAATATGATGAGAAATCTAAGATATTGAAAAAAAAATTGGAAGGATATCTTCGTTTCTCTGTATCTGATAAACAGGCACAATGGGTCAAGTGGTAACCTCTAGCTGAATGGTGGTATAACACTTCCTTCCATACTATAGCAAAAATGACCCCATTTATGGCACTTTATGGATATCATCCATTGTCCATCACATCATATTTAAGAGAAAATCATAAGGTTCAATCAGTGGAAAATCACATCGAGCATCAACAAAAATTTCTCCAACTCTTAAAGGACAACCTCACTTTTGCATAGAATCAAATGAAACAACAGGAAGATCAATATCATAGCGAAATATTTTTTGATGTACTCGAATAGGTATTTTTAAGGCTACAACCATAAAACAAATGTCCCTCAAGCAAGATAATAAGGATAATAAATTATCACCAAAGTATTATGGTCCTTACAAGGTGTTGCAAAATATTGGTACCATGGCATACAAATTGGAGCTTCCTTCATCTTCCCGAGTAAACCGAGTTTTCCATGTTTCATGCTTAAAGAAGCTTATAGTTGACAAGATCCCAGTTCAAACAATATTGCTAGAACTTGAAGAGGAAGGAAAAATCATATTGGGACCTGAAGCAGTCACGGAAACAAGAACTCTACAACTACAAAATCGATCAATTTCAGAGTATCTCATCAAGTGGAAGAACTTAACTGTTGACGATTCCACATGGGAGGATGAGAATCTTATACATAAGAATCCCGAACTACCCAAGCATTGAGGACAACACTTTTTTGAGGAGTGGAGTGCGCTGCACATGCATGTTTAAGATTCAAAGGGATTTGGGGCGAGTCAAAGACCCTTATTTTTGTAAAGTGATGGGATATTTTTGTATACATTGAGCTTTTCCCATGGTTTTTGGACCATTGTATTGTAAAAGGAAAAAATATATAAGGAGCTATCTTAGTGAGTCTAAGGAAATATTAAATGATAGAATGCATATGGATGTCTTGTTATATCTGAATTAAGTTGTATTATGTTTCTTTGTGAAAAAGAAAAGCATCTTTCATCTATGTGCTCGAAGACCTTAGGAAGTCTGCAGCTGAGTGCGCAGACCCCTACAGCTATGTGCGCAGGGAAAAAAGTGGTGTATTGAGAAGATCTGAGCTCATAAAATAAGATTTTGAAGACAAATCTATGTACTTTACTTATATGTTTGCATTGTCTATGTTTTGTGATTTTCTATTCTAGATCATGGTTTTTATCTATAATTGTATCGTGGAGACTTGGATCAGGGTTATTATGATGATTAATGCATGTTAAAGTAGAAAAGTTCATTTTGCAAAGCAATTAAGTAGTTTTGTTGAATAATGTCTATATATTTGTCCTATTGATCTTGTGAATCTTTGAATAAGTCTTAAGAGAATATAAGCCCTAAATCCACACCCCATTGTCCCTCTAGATGCAGAAACCTGGTTCTAACATTTCCCAATATTTCCTTGGATGAGACTTCGGTCTGCGCATCAGATCATTTCCGAAAGGGCCAGTAATAGAGGGCTTTGTTTGTTTGTGCATCCATCTCTGAACTTGGGTCTAGGCCCCCTTAAGACAATAAATGGTTCCATTGCTGGGACCGGGATCTGAACACTAAGGGATATGCGAATGTGGAATCAAAGTAGAGAATAAATTAAATATTAGGTATCTCTGAAAGATAGAGAATTTGTTGTACAATAAAATAGAAATCTGTGTCTGTCAACTGAGAAGTGGCTACAAAAATATATTTTTATAGATCAGCACGAGATATTTTTCTCATCATTAATTAATGATTTTCACAAGTGGCTATCAAGACTAGCTAAGAAAAATATTGTTATGCAACCAGCTCACAACATATAAGAAAATATAGATCAACGACTTAAAATTTATCCACTTCGAGGGGGAAACCTCCTTTGCATTACATAAATGAACAATTATTGGATGATACAAATGACAGAACCTTCTTTCTATATATATGACTCCCAGGGAAAATTTTAGGGGCTAATATTCGCAGGTGAGCTAATTTTCCATGCATTTTCAAAAAAAAAAAGATTCGCTAATTTCCATTTTTTTAGAAAATTGATTCACCCAAATTTTATAGTATAAAATTATTTGACCCTAAAAATCGCCAAAATTTTATATATACTAATATAAAATCATTGGAAAACTAAATATTTTTACAAAAATAACATCAAAAATTTTACAATTTACATATTGGGGACTACTAAGATTCGCCAAGGTTTCTAAACTTTAAGATAAATGTCCATCCTTAAAATTTTCCCTAATGACTCCAACAGGTCACAATATAATCCTAGTTGACATAACAATAACAATGTAAGGGAACAATAATAAAAATAGTGGGCTTCTATGGGGCACAATAATAATAATATGGGGACTACATGGGCACAATAATAACAATAAGGAGGCTGCACTAACAATAAAAATAAGGGCCAATGGGGGTGCGGTTCAACGATGAAGAGTGGGCTGTTAAGAGACTCATGTTGAAAGGTCACCGGTTCGAATCCCCCCGAAGGCACAAAAAATCCAGCGATGTTAATGGTTGGTGTGGCCGAGGCCGGGTGCGATCCCTGGGTGATTTTTACGGCTTAGATGCCCCTCGGTCATGGTTTCTTAGACCAAAGGTTTGTTGTGATGCAATGTTATGACCACATAACCAAACAAACAAACAAACAAAATAATAACAATAAGGGGCTATACTAGTATTATAAGGACCTAACACGCCCCTCTCCTTCAAAAAATTGTTGTCCTCAATGCTTGAGTAGTTCTAGATGCTTTTGTATAAATTTATCATCCTCCCATGTTGAATATTCATAGGGTAAGTTCTTCCACTTGATGAGATACTCTGAAATTGATCGATTTCATAGCTGTTGAGTTCTTGTTTTTGTGACTGTTTCAGGCTCCAATATTATTTTTCCTTCTTCGTCACGTTCTGGCAATATTGTTTGAACTGAGAGCTTGTCACCTATAACCTTCTTTAAGCATGAAACACGGAAAACTAGGTGCACTCTGGAAGATACAGGAAGTTCCAATTTGTATGCCATAGTACCAACCTTTTGCAACACCTTGTAAGGACCGTAATTCTTTGGTGATAATTTATTATCCTTCTTAACTTGCTTGAGGGACATCTGTTTGTATGGTTGTAGCTGTAAAAATACCCAGTCGCCTACATCAAAACTTCTTTCACTGTGATGTTGATCTGGCTGTTGTTTAATTCGCTTCTGTGCCAAGTGAGGTTATCCTTTAAGATTTGGAGAACTTGTTGTTGATGCTCGATGTGATCTTCCATTGCTTGAACCTTATAATTTTCTCTTAAAGATGATGTGATGGACGGTGGGTGATATCCATAAATTTCCATAAATGGGGTCCTTTTTGCTGCAGTATGAAAGGAAGTGTCATACCACCATTTAGCCAGAGGTAACTGCTTGACCCATTGTGTTTTTTTACCAGATACAAAGCAACGAAAATATCCTTCCAAAAATTTGTTCACTATCTCAGTTTTCCCATCAGATTGAGGATGATATGATAACACTATTACCGATGAAATAGGTAACTGCACTAGTACCTACTTTTTGACGTAGCAAGAAAAACACCCGATTTTGAAAAGTGGTGATGCAAAATCTTTTTTTTTAGCATGTTTTTGGCACTTTAATTTTTATTTTTATTTTTAATATTTCGGTGATGCTTTTTATGTCAATTTTGAATAGTGGTGGTGTATCATCACCAACGTTTTTTTAGAGGATTGATTTTGATACTATACATTTTCTAATGTCTTCTTCTTCCGTGAGATGTTTATTTTTAAGTGCATTTATGTACTTGTGTTTTAAAAAGAAAAAAATATTTTTTTTTAAAATAAAAATTTGTAATGATATCTTCACTTTTTCAAATAGATAAAAAATGAAAAAAGGGTCAATATTATAAAGTTTATATTTTCTACAAGCTTATGTATTGTTAATTAATTTTTCAATGCACATCAAATAATTGTCACTAAAAAACCAATATTTTGAACGATATGACAAAAAAATACAAATTTTCAATATAAATAGAATGCAAAAAAATACACTTTTAGAGACTTTTTGTTAAAAAAAACATGTTAAATCTAATTTTTGGGGAAAATCTTAACAAAAAAACTTAAGAAAATAGCATTTTTATTGAATTTTATGTCAAAAAATAATAGTAATCATATGTTTTTTGCAAAAAATAAGGATTCTTCTTATAAAATATCAAAGTCTAAACATTATAAGTAAAACTGATTAATAGATCTCAAAAATGAGTTTTGTTTGCAAGCATAACTTAAAGATCATCAACAATATCAACTAATACATGTTCAACATCATCTAGAACATCATCGATGGCCTCTTCTGCAACATTTTCTGCTTCATTTTGGTCATTGTCATCTTCTAATGGATCTTTCATGTCTGCAAATCTTTCAAAGTGTCCCTTTCCAATCATTCCATATAATGGTGGTTGAGGTTCCTTTGTTTTTTTTGCCAAACGTGATTCATTAAAATCCCCTTTCCTTAAACCAACTTCTTGCTTCGCATCTAGAAGGAATTCAAGAGCATTAATTCTTTGTTGAATAAATTTGCATTGCACTAGGTCTTTCTCAATGGTAATGCAATTTCTTCCTTTTGGTAGGAAACATGCTAGTGTTGTACCTAATCATCAAGCACAAAAGAAATAAGTAAGAAAATTAGTATAAAGGCATAAAAAGTAAAAAATAAAATATTTAAATTTAAATTTGTATAATAAAACATACATGAACCTGAGAATAAATCCAAAACCCAATCTCCTTCATTTGAACATAGATCTATAATATAGTTAATCAATGCTTGCGTTTTTTGATAAATGTTAACTACATCTCCATTTGCATCTTTATCCTCATATGTTAGTTTTCTTACAACTACATCATGAACCAATACTTGACTATGACTCTTCCCATCTACTCAATTCATAAGAATACGCTTATAGCTATCCTCTTTTGTCCAACATTCATGGATGAACTCACAATCATTTATAATAGGTTGATATTCAGAAGAAACAATATTTGACTTATGCATGTAACATAACATAGTAAAATTTCAATTAAATTGTTCATAAATAAATAAAATTAACAGTAATAAAACGTACAATTTCAAAGTCTTACCATGTAAGTTGCATCCTTGAGTTTGCTTTTCCCTTGAAGCTTGTTAATAACATTGCAAACTGTGTGTCTGAATGAAATGTTACAAATCGCCAAAGTGGTAATGTTGTCACTTCTTGAAAACCCGTAACCACTTTACTAAAAGCTTGATAAGTATATGGTTCACTATCATATTCAATGTCTGGGAAATTGAAACCATGAGGAATATCTACAATAACTAGGGAATATTCCCTTTAGGTATTAGTGATGCAATGTCTTCACAGTCACCTTGTGTTATTTGATATTAGATATTGTCAAGCCCCTTCCAAATGTAATGATTAGGAGTAGGATCAAATTCAACATTCATAAGACGCTTCTTTCTCATATTTTCCAACTTATTTTTTTCAATAAAGCTTTTGAAAGTATCTGGTACTCCATTTCCATCCTTCTTCGACATCTTTAATGACATAAAAATATATGTGTATGAGTAATAAAATAAAAATAGTTTAAACATGAATAAAATGAATGTATAAATCAACATACCTAATTGAATGCAATATAAAAATCTTTAAGTGTTGTTGTAGAACTTGCTACTGGGTAGTGGCCCACAACATCATCCAAATTGTCTTCATTCAACATTTTAACCATATGTTCTTGTATTTTCATAAAAATCTTATGACTGAATAAATAAAGTTAAAATTGTTAATATACTGACATGTATAACAAATTATACCAACAAAATTATGTTTTATTTAAAAGAAAATTATAATGAAAGGAAAATAAGAAATAATTCAAGAAACTTACTTTTAAAATTCTGCACACATTTCTTCCATTGATAATTCACCCGACTTCACATGGGCTAGTAATGATTTGACTAGTTTCTCATCCTTCACACCTTGCATTGTTCTCCAAGGTGTGATAGTCATATCCTCTGGAAGTTGCTTCATTTCAGGACCTGTCTTACTGTTGGTACATATTATAGGTTTAGTCTTTTTAACCTTCTGATTTTTTATGGAAATATTCTCCCACCGGTCAAAAATCTCATCAATCAAATCCTATATCTCCCCAGTTCTAAATTCCAACTGAAAAATGTTATCCATGCTTCTGAATATACTTGAATGCATTTTTTCATATTTTGCTTTGAGTTTTTCATCAATTTGAAACCTGTTTCCATTAAACATTCCTTCCGAAATGTTAGACTAACTTGTGTCTTATCCCCGCCACATTTTTCTATGAATTCATTATGAATAAATCTAACCCTTTGGATGAAAGTCATTTTCATTATGTACTCATTATCTGCATTATGATCCCATGCCAATAACTTTGATTCTATTTATGTTAAGCCAACGTAAATGATACATTTCACTGTTTGAAAAAAATAGTTATTTGGATATTCCTCAATCAACTGTCTTTTAGCCTCTACCAAATGGTTCCCTCCAATTACATAATATTTATAATAATAAAAAATTGTCTTGTCAAATGCCTGTTTGTTGGGAACCTAATGTGGATCGAAAAGAACCACATAATCCACCACATGCACATATGGATTGAACCTGAACAATGTTTTCATATTATGTACATGTAGGTGATGGGACTTTCTAATTTTATATTTCGATTGTCCTTCATCTGGCCTATAAAATTCGCTGACATTAAGCTCAAATGTTTGGCCACCAAGAATTAATTTATTCTTCCTCAACTCTTATCGAATAGCATTTTGTTTTGTTTTAATAATGCCATCCTCTAACTCAGCACCTGGTGTTATGATTTCTCTGCTTCCATTAGAGCTTTCAGTTTTTTCTTCACTACTGCTCATGACTTTTACAGATTGACCAATATTTGATTTCCTATTCTTATTGGTTAACATATGAGTTCTTTTATAAACAAGCTCTTCATCATCAGGTAAAAGAGAGACATCTCTGGTCATTTTTTTTTTTGGTGTCTGATTTGTTTTCTCCTTTTGCACAATAGTTCTAATCTCCTCCTCACTAATTCTATCATAATTTTCATTTTCATGTTTCACATCTTCAAAAGCAACATGTTTAGGTTTACTAGATTGACCCACCTTAGTGACTCTTAGTTTATCCCCTCTTTGTATTATTGCAATGTCACGGGCTATTGATCTTTGCTTCAATCTCTTTTCCTCTGCTTTGTCTGTGTGGAAAGTGTTGATCGCATTCATAACATTTGGCTCCATATAATAAATACCTTCAAACATGTTTGAAAGACTCAGAACAAAATCCTATGAAACAAAATAAAACATGTCAATAATCAATAATTTATAAAAAATTGAATGATCCTTACAATAATGCATAGCGGAAATAAAAATAAGCATACTTACAATGTTATTTGCAAGGTTGCTTGAGATTTCTTTAGAAAAATTTGTAGATATTTCATTTGTGTCATACTTGACCTTTGATAGACGATATCTAACCTTGTCATGTTTATTAGTCTTCCTTGCAATAACATAAATAGTGTTTGTATTCGGGACCATACATATGTCTCGTACTTTGCCCATCACATCATATGGTTTATTTAAGTCAATCATACCACAAACCAGATAGATATGTATATCAGCCTCTGTTTCATTGTCTTCAAGATACCACGAGAAATCAGTTTTATCTATTTCCTCGGCGTTCTTCCAATCAGAAATAAGCTTTAATGAACCTGGTGGGCCACTTGCTTGACTTTTATTAGTGTGTGCAACAATGTCCTTATTGTGTCCAGCAGTATCCATAGTGTGCCCAGCTGCAACTTTAGATTTGGGAGTTGTATCCATAGTGCGTCGAGCTGCAACTTTAGATTTGGGAGTTGATGCCCTAGGTGCAAAAACATTCACAGAAATATTTTTTGATGTCATTTTCCTGATAAAAAGAAATATATATATATATATATATATATATATATATATATATATATATATATATTAGTTAATGAGAAAACAATTAACCTATTTTTTTTTTTAATTTCTCAATATAAATTTAAATTTACCGAAAAATAATGTCTATAAAATATATTAAAAAATATATATATATTATTTGTAACTAAATAAATTGAAAATAAACCAATAAATTTAACTATAGAAACTATTCATTTAAATACAAAATATTAAAAATTATATATATATATATATATATATATATATATATATATATATATATAATTTTAAAATACATTTTATAAAAAAGTGAATATTTGTTTTAAATTGTATAAAACAATTTAAAAAAATAAAAATTAATTTGAAACTTAAGTTTTTATTTAATATTAAAAAAAACACACAAAAAAACATTTACTATTTAACAAATGTTAAAATTAATATTTTCTTTTTAAGCTAAAGAATTTATTAAAAAAAATAATTTTTTGCTTTTTGTTTTAATTTAAATTGTATTGTTTTATTAAATATAAACTTAATCAATTATATTTTAAAATTTTAAATATAATGAATATAATTAAAACATATATTTTAAAATTTAAATTTAAATTTAAAACTTATAAGGTTTTATTGTATTTTAAAATTTTATTTCATAATTTTAAAATTTTATTTTAAAATATTGACATATACACTATTTATTAAATTTTAAAAAATTTTAATATAAAATAATTTTTAAATTTTTAAATTATTATATGGTTTATATTTATAACTATAAATAAATTTTAAAATTAAAACTTTATATTATAACAATATTAAAATTATATATTTTAAAAAAAAAATTAAAACTTTATTATAAAACATTATATATATTTTAAAAATTTTAAAAACTTTGTATTAAATTTTTTAAAGCAAAACACTAATATTTTATATTTAAAACAAAATAAAAAATAAATTAAAAAAATTATATATTTGATTATATATTTAAATTAAAAAAAAAAAAAATTGTTTCTGCGTCCGCCTGGGGCCAGAGGCCGGCTGGGCGGCGCCGTCGAGGGCTACCCAGCCTGCCTCTGGCCCCCAGCTGGGCGGAGGGTGATTCCGAGAATCGCCCTCCACCCAACCGGGGGCATGAAGCAGGTCGGGCGGCGCTATCGATGGCTACCCAACCTGCCTCCGGCCCATGGCTGGGCGGAGGGTGATTCCAATAATCGCCCTCTGCCTATCTGAGGGCCAGAGGCAAGCTGGGCAGCCCTCGACGGCGCTGTCCGGCCCCTGAATGGGTGGAGGTCGATTATCAAAATCGCCCTCTGCCTAGCCAGGGGCCGAAGGCCAACCGGGCGGTGCCGTCAAGGGCTGCCTAGCCTGCCTCCGGCCCCCAGCGGGTGGCAAATTTTATTTTTTTTTCTATTTTTTTTCAAACACAAACTACATAAAAAATTTAATTCGTTTTTTAAATTTTGTTTTAAACAAAAACTATTATAATAAAAAAATATATATTGTTTAAAAAAAAAAACAATTATTCAATTAAAATTTTAAAATATAAAAAAAATAATAAAAACAAATTAAAAAATATATTTTAAACAATAATATAAAAAATTTATAATAATAATAATTTTAATTTTAATTTTTTTTAAATTAAAACCATTATTATTTAAAATATAAAAAAAAAATAAAAATATGTTTTAAAATATAAAGGAAGATTTTATTTTTTAATTTTTATTTTCTTAAAATTAAAAAAATTATAATTTAAAATATAGAAAAACAATAAAAAAAAATTAAAAAATATATTTTAAAATATAAACAAACAAATATATGAAAATGTTAATTTCTCTTTTTATTTTTTTAAACTAAAACAATTATAATAAAAAATACAATGTTGTTTAATATAAAATATAATACTATAGAATTTAAAATTAAATAAAATAAAATATATGTTTTCAAATATAAACAAATTAAAATTAAAATTATAAATTACAATTAAAAATAAGATTTAAAATTTTAAAAAATAAAAATAAAATATAAAATAAAATAAAAAATTATCCATAATTTCATAGTTCAAGTATCTTGAAAACTTGAGATTTATAACTTGTCATTAAGATTTTTATGCGCTACGAAATTTTCTCTTTAATGTTATCGTTGAAAATAATTATAATTTTAGGGTTATTTAGAGTCAAGATATTTTATGTTTAACAACACGGATAAAAAATTTTCGAAATGATAAGCCCTTTAGACATGATTTTGTTTATATTTAACATCATCTATCAAAAAATTTAGAACTTTATGATTTTTCAATGTCCTAATCTGTTGTCTTTAATTCCATTGTTACAATGTGTCAAAAGTGTGACACAATGTTTTTTTGTTATTCCAGCATCAACTCGTTTTGTTTTGAGGGTGTTTTTTCAATCCTTTTTTCAAGAAACAATTTCGTTTTTAGCATAATTTTATAAAATTTTGAAATTTGACCTTGAGAAAAAACCAAATGCGTTCTGGAATACACACTTTTTGTTTTTGGGGCGTTTTTTCATGTTTTTTGAGTCTTTTTGGGCTAAAGTTTCCGTTTTGAGGTAATAGTTCCAGTTTCATTGATCACAGTGTTTGATGAGCTATGAGATAATTGAGTGCCCAAACAAGAAAATAATTTCATCCAAAAATTTCCTGTAAAAATGAGATCTCTATCGCTTACAATGATCTTTGGGTTTCCATGTAGTCTTTGAATTGTTTCCATAAATGCAGTAGCAATAATGTTGGCTTTAAATGGATGAGATAATGCACAAAAGTGTGCATACTTGGTAATTCTGTCAACTACCACCATGATGATAGTCTTTCCTTCGGACTTGGGTAAACCTGTGATAAAATCCATTGAAACCTCCTCCCGACATTGACTTGGAATGGATAAAGGTTGTAAGAGACCTGGGGTCTTAATTGTCTCAACTTTATTTTGTTGGAAAACCAAACATTCTGACACAAACTTTTGAATATCAGATTTAAAGCCATCCCAAAAAAGATCATTCTTGACCCTGTGGTAAGTTTTCAAAATCCTGAGTTCCCTCCTAAGGGAGAGGTGTGCAATTCTAAAATAATATTTTGTTTGAGTTGGGAATTCTTATAAAGATATAAGTGATCTTTGTACCATAATGAATCATTTTTCAAGCTAAATGTTTCAGATGCACTAGGATCCTGCTGCAAATTTTGAATGAGTGTCCACACCTCTTCATCATTCTTCCATTCATCCCTTTCTTCAATTATCTACTCATGTTGGATAATAAAAATGGCACAAAGCAATGCTTCCACGTCATCATCCTTTCTTGAGAGTGCATCTGTAACAAAATTTTTCTTCCCTTTTTTGTAGATGATTTCAAGGTCATAACCCAACATCTTTTTGACCCACTTTTGTTGCTCTTCTTAACATAATATTTTTTCCAGAAAGTATTTAAGACTATCATGATCTGCTTTTACCTTGAAGTGTCTTCCCACTAGGTAAGGTTGACATTGCTTTAGTGAATGTAGTATTTCCAACATTCTATTCTCATAAATAGGCTTATGTAAATATTTTTCTTTGATTGGACGACTTTGAAAATAAATGGGTTTTCATTCTTGCATTAAAACTGAACCAATTCCCTTTCATAAGACATCACATTCCACAAAAAACATTTTTGTGAAGTCTAGCGTAGCTAAGACCAGTGATTGACACATTGCCTCTTTAAGATGTTCAAAGGCCTTAGTTTCTTCTAGAGTCCAAGAAAATGAATAATTCTTGAGTAATGATGTTAGAGGTGTCGATATTCTTCCATAATTATTAACAAACTTGTGATAATACCATATTAACCCCAGAAATCCTCGAAGATGCTTTATGGTAGTGGGGATTTTCCATTCCTTAATGGATTTAACTTTGTTAGGGTCTCCCTTAACACCCTCATGAGATACAATATGACCCAAATATTCCACCTCTTGTACTCCAAAGAAACATTTGGAGGTTTTTGCATATAATTGTTTCTCCTCCAATAGTTTGAGTACCCTGTCAGCATGTTGAACATGATCCTTCCAAGACTTGATGTAGATTAGTATATCATAAAAAATACTAACACAAATTTTCTAAGGGTTTGAAAATGGAATTCATCAAACCTTGAAATGTGGAAGGTGCATTAGTAAGTCAAAAAGGCATGACCAAAAATTCATAATGACCCTCATGAGTTCTAAATGTTATTTTCGAAATGTCTTCAGTCTTCATTCTAATTTGATGATATCTTGAATGAAGATCCAGCTTGGTGAAATAAATTTCTCCATGTAATTCATCCAATAATTCATCAATGACAGGGATGGGAAATTTATATTTAATAGTGAGCTTGTTGAGCTCCATATTATTCGGACACATACGCCATGATCCATCTGTCTTGTGCACCAATACTACAGGAGCAAATAAATAACTTTGACTAGGTTGAATTATACCGGCCTCTAGCATTTCTGCAACCATATGTTCAATCTCACTCTTTTAAGAATAAGGATATATGTAAGGCCTAATGTTTGGAGGAACACTTCCTGGAATAAAATGAATAGCATGATCATGATAATGAATAGGTGGGAGTCTTTTGGGAGTTTCAAACACCTTGGAATGATTGTCCAATACTTTTCAGAGATATGGAGAAATGAATGATTTCGATGTTTGAAACTATAGTGATCATAATTATGAAATTATACCTCATTGTTATTTCTTTAGAAGCTTTGTCATGCCATTATAGATTATTATTTATCTTGGTTTCCCTGTAATATGCCTTAATTCAACTTCCTTTCCTTCCCTAAAAAATTTCAAGAAAAGTTATTGAAAATTAAAATTTATCGAACCCAAAGATTTTAACCATTGAACTCCTAGTACCACATCAGCACCACACATTGGAATGGAAAGCAATGGGTTATTCAATACATATTCCGCCATGGTTAGCTTGATATTATGGCACTTTCCAGAGCTATTTATAGTTCCCGCATTTGCAACTATCACTTGACACTCTAGTGCGGGATATAGGAAGCAATTCAATTCCTTGGCTATCTTACAATGAATAAAACTATGGGTACTACCCGAATCAATCAACATTATTACCTTTTTCTTCTTGATATGTCCTTCTATATTGAGAGTTTGAGGAGTGGTAATTCCTGCCAATGCATTAAAATATATAGTCGGATTCATATATTATTTCTCTAAGGCCGGTTCCTGGTGTATATCCTTTTATTTTGAAGTTTCTTGTTCCTTTTCTTCCTCCTCTTCACAATCTATGTAAAATAATTTCTTCTCAACCCACTTATGAACTTTAGTATATTTTCTATCACAACTATAAAAAAATCCCTTTTGCTATTTTTTCTTTCAACTATTGTGGTGTCAACATTGTAGGTTGTGGAAGGCTAAGAGTAGCGACACTTCCATATTTATAGTTGTGAGTGGTAGGCTTCCTTGTTTCCATAATTTTTCTTTCAATTTTTCTTTCCAACTTGAATGATTTCTCCAATGTATCAAGTTCCAAAAGTTGAACCTCATGTTGGATGTTATCCTTTAAATTCACTATGAATACATCAATCATATGTTCCTCTGGAATATCTTTTACCCTTATATTCAATTTTTGGGAGTCCTCAAAGTGCTCCATCATTGAACCCTTTTGTTTGAGATTTATCAATTGGCTAAAGAAGGTGTTGCTCTTTGTATCCTCATAATGTGCTATCACTTCCTCCATAAAAATTGACCAAGTGACAAGTGGTTTATGAGAAAAAAGCCATAGATACCATACAAACTGATTTTTTTCTAAATATAAAGTTGCACCTTTTGTGTGGGTTTCACATTATGGAGTTCAAAGTATTGCTCCATTTGTAGTATCTATGTTATCGGATCCTTGCCATCAAACTTCCTCATATCGATCTTTGAAATATGGTGGTTCTTCAATACAACATTAGAGTCTATGAAATCACTATTAAAATTTATTTTTTTCTCATCATGAGTTTCCTATATTACTTTTTCGCCATTAGGAATCATTTCTTGTAGCAACTTTGTCAAACCTTCCATGTATGCTTTTAGATCATTCTTCATGTCTTCCATGTTTCCTTTCATTTTTTCATCAATCTTAGCTTCCATGCCATCCATATTAGCTTCCATTCTATTCTTCAGACCATCCATCTTATCTTCCATTCCCTTATTTAAACCATCCATCTTAGCTTCCATTTCATTTTTGGTTACTTTTTGCAAGAGCGAAATTTGTTGCACTTGGTCTCGTAATTTTGATATATCATGTTGCACTTCTTCCTCTTCATATGTCATAGTAGAGCTCTATGAGGGTTTAATGGCTGTGGAATAATTTTTGGGAGGCATTATAGAAATCACTACTGATATATATGCTTAAATATGCCCTTGGAATCACTTCAAACTGGTTTTTAAAACAAAAGTTATGCAATTTTGTTTTTTTTAAATACACACATTTTTTTTGTTTTTAGGAGCTCGATCTTGAAATGGTTGTAACTCTATAATTTCATATCTCCAAGATATGAATTTCGGTCTTGTGATATCCCTCTAAGTCTTATTTCCAATGCCACAAGTCAGACCTAATTTGGATTCTTCAAGATAAATTTATGCCCAATCTCCCACAATGACCAAATTATGGGATGGTTCAACAAAGAAAACTTGTAAGGTGTACCACGTGCCACTGGTTGGACCTTCGACTCTAAAATTGATTCACAAGAAACTAAATTCCATGCACTTTTGGTCACTTTTTACAGAATTCCAATCCAATATCTGAAATGAAATTTATGATGATTTTCCCTCAACCACCTGATTGAGATGAAATTTTGGATCCTGAACAAACCCTAACTTCCTGAGATCATATCTCTTAAAATATAGGGAACCAAGATCCGAAATTTTTATACAATATTCCTCGGGATTTTTCTCAAATGGGTTTTTTTTAATCTTCTTAACCTTCGTAGAAAAAACGTTATAGCGAAAATTTCACGAGGACCTATTTATAGCAGCGAAACCCTAGAATCCAAAGCTCTGATGCCAAATGTTATGCAACCAGTTCACAAAATAGAAGAAAAGATAAATCAACGAATCAAAAATTATCCACTTTGAGGGGGAAACCTCATTTACATTACATAAATGAATAATTCTTGGATGATACAGATGACAAAACCTCCTTTCTATATATAGGAGTCCAATGGGTCACAATATAATCATAGCCGATATAACAATAACAATGTAAGGGCACAACAATAACAATAGTGGGCTTCTATGGGGCACAATAATAAAAATAGGGGGACTACATGGGCACAATAATAACAATAAGGGGGCTACACTAACAATAACAATAAGGGGTTATACTAGTATTATAGGGACCTAACAAAGACATGTTTTAAGCACGACGAGCCTACTGCGTGGAACCTAGAGCTGATTAAGCGACTCAAGGGGACTAATAAAAAGATCCCAAGGGTTGTTGATTATTGGATCGATAGTATTCTTGGAGGCTTTATTACTTAGTTTGTTATTGATACATACATGTCCTACAGAGAAGCCAAGCGCAACTTTTTCAAGGGTCCGCGAGGTAAGTACTTAATCTCGTTAAATTTGTGGATTAAGATGTTGTTATGTGAAAAGGGTGTACTACATATGCAATCATATTGATGTTTTGGGGACGTAAATCTGAAGCTACACAAAGTGGTAAGAGATTCAGGGTAGATCGTGACAACTACATTGAGACGGAGTACAATCCCTTATCTGGATCTTATAACAAAGAAGAAGAATGAAACCTTTTAACCCCTAGAATTGTGTCACAGTAAAACTTTGGAAATCATCAAGGCCCATCTGGGATTCCCCAGCCTGCCACTCCCATCACACCTCATCCCCATCCCCATATTGTCCCTTCACCTCCCCCTTTTAACATGGCTCAGATAGCGAAGATGCATATTTTTAATGGTCAGGGATCAAAGGATCCCAAACAATTTTGGTTTGTTGCAGAGACTTAGGTATCCACCCTTGGTTTTACAAGGGAATCCAAACACTCCACCATCACCCTTACAAAACTCTGGTTGAATTAGAGAAAATTCATCGAGACAATATTGTGGAGGTTTAATATGAAAGAATGTAGATTGGTCAAGGTCCCTATTTCTATAGTTGTAAATTTATAAATCAATGTCCCAAGACACAAGAATAGGAAGAGAACATGTCTTGTGTTCCCTATGCTAGTGTTGTTAATAATATGATGTATGTAATGGTCTATACTAGATTAGACATTTCACATGTAGTGGGAGTTTTAAGCAGATATATGTCAAACCATGAAAGGAACATTGGATAGTTGTAAAAAGGGTTTTTAGAGATTTTCATGGCACTACAGATTATGGAGTTTTCTACCAAGGAAGACCTAGAGAAGAAAGAGTATTGGACATATATGGCTTTGTTGAAATAGATTGGGTTGGATATCTTGATCGTAAAATATCTACAAGTGTTTATGTGTTTAATCTATTTGGAGGAGCAATCATTTGTATGACCAAGAGATAACATATAGTGGCACTATCAACTACAAAAGTTGGATACATAGAAGGAAGGGGTTGATTAGGGCCATGACATTCTGATGAATCTAAAAGAAATTGTACTTAGAAGTGACTCGTACGGAATCCGAGAAGCTTCTATTTATATTGTTGGACCCAGAAATTTTTTCCCAATAGAAGGATCTGAGAGGGCATTTAACAGGCTCTTGTAGATGAGATAATACATTTATTCTTGGGATTTTGTGAGGTATAACAACAACCCATGTGAGCAAGGAAGTTGTATGATTTCAAATATTGCGTTCAGGTATTGATTTTGTATAACAAGTTGTAAGATTAGATTATGACAACCAAAGTGAAATATTTCTAGCAAAGAACCCAACTTATCATTCTAAGACAAATCATATTAATGTTTAGTATCACTTTGTGAGAGACATTATTGAAGATAAGAAGGTGTTATTGGTGAAGGTGGACACTTTGAAGAATGTTGTAGATTTATTAACATTTTGTGAGCATTGTGAAATTTTCTTGGTGTAGAGAAACAATGGGCATTACTACCTTGGTTTTTTTATTATGTAATCCTATGACACACACCACCCCTTCCCACTATGTCTGGGGCATACCAATCACATATGGAGCTATTTGTGAAAATAATATAACACACACTTAACATTCTCCCACTTGGTTATAATGTATTATGGGTCAATGGATTAAGGGTTTTGGATGCCACAAAATATTATATATTGTATTGTAAATGATGAAGTTGATTAATGATAAAAATTAGAGGTACATGATGAAGTTGATTGATGATAAAAATTAGAGATGAAGCTTTAAACATTTTTCTATTAAGACAATTTTTTGAGTATTATGTATAACTGATGCTATTTACTTTTCTATATACATAAAATCTATATATATATTTCCATTTTATTTAAAAATTGTGATTAAATTTTTCTAAATTGAAAATTATGCACATTGATTGGATTTTTTTTCAGTTAAATCACCTAATTAATTGAAAAATATGATGCTAATTTCTTTATATTTTTTTATTTTAGTAAAATAAAAATTGATTTATTTTTCTATTCCAAATAAGCTAAATCATACCTCTACATTATCCTTATGAAAAAAAAAATTGAGTAAAAATACTTATAATAATAAATATGCTTCTTAATAATCTCCATGTGAGTGTCTACATCATCATTCAAATAAATGAAACATGATCATTTACAAAAGAAATAGATCAAATATCCCAACACAGAACAAAATGCATCTATTTAATTAAAAGATACTTTTAAGTTTTATATTCTCTCGCAAAATTAAAATAAAAAACTGATTTTTTTAATTAATTAAAATGCATTAAAATATCCTAAATTTCATTTAGACATCATAATTTAAAGAGTTTTATTTAGATAACATTGCTCATTTCTTTAGCTACAGTTCTCTTGATGAGATTGGTATTCCTCATTTGTAAAATTATGCTATAGAATAATGGCAAACGGGACCCTCGATGAAATTAATATTCGCCATTCATGAATAAGATCTATCAAATGATGGCGGGTGGGACCGAGACACATTTTCAATGAGTCTTTTCAAATAAGACAAACTTTATTTGGAATATAATCTAGTGGTGGATAGATGAAAGTTGACTACGAGTAATAATTTAAGTGCAATTAATATTAACCTAGTGCTGAATGTCGTAGTCTAAAAAAATAACAGAATGCTTTGGAATTCGGCAAAGATTTTGAAAAAAAACTGACAGATTTTATCAGAATCTTGTTTAAAGTTGTTAAACTTCAGTATTTTAGGTGCTCTAAGGGTTTTTGATAGTGCTGAATCCATTTCCACTCTCAAAAATGGATTCCAAACACTGCAACTACCTCATTTTTTGAATTTTATTGAACCAGATTCCGACAAAAAACTGTCGTCCAGGCTATTCTGTTGCTTGGGTAGACAACTTCGTGCTGAATTTAAGAATGATAGCAAAAGATTTGCAACACAATTATTTTACATATGGGAGAAATTTATTGATATAACAACTATGGTATTTTGGGCTTCTATCTTATAGTGAATCAATCGTTTTATTTGAATGTAAACAAATTCCCTTAATCAATGAATCATCTTTGGATAAGAGAGGTTGTATAGTGTACAAATAATTTAGGTTTAGGTTTATTAGTCTTTGCCATAGCTGTAATTGTTGATGGTGAGGTTAGTATTAGTTGATTTGTTTGTCAGTTTTAGTTGATCACTTATAACCAAAGTTTTTAGGCGGAGATTAATTCACCATCTTATTTGGCCTTTTCCTGAGGTGGGGAGGCAAAAGCATAGGTCACGATTCACCATCTTATTTGGCCTCTTCCTGAGGCGAGGAGGCAAAAACATAGGTTAATTATTAGTTTGTTTCACATTTTCAAAGTGGTAAATGCTATCTAAACTAATGCTAGCATTAGTGGAGGGCATTAAATGGTAAGTCACAAACATGTCGTTATGCACCTCCCTTCCGCTGATTATAGCACCTCCGTCTATTACTCGTTGTGGACTCATCTACCTCACAACAAAACCCACGCCGACGAATTTGTTTTTCCCGGCATGCCACACATTACATCTCGGTCTTTCTGACATATAGGGTTTGTGATGTGTATTTAACTTTTTTAATGAATTTGTTTAGATAAGAGAAATTTTATAGTATACAAACAATTATATGCATTTGGTTTTTTTAATAGATAGGTTGTAGTTAAGATTTTTTATTTGCTTATAGCATACCCAATTTGTAATTTATTAACCATACTCACTCATTCTCATAAGGAAAAAATCCACTCCATTACATGAGATCAACAATTATTAAAATGAAGGAAAATTTAAAACAAAAGGAGATAAATTACAAAAGTCACAACTTGTTTGACACCTAGTCTTTTAACAATATTTTTTTAAATGCAATAGAATGTTGGGTTGTTGTAGTATGATTGTATTGTCAATGATTTTAATTGCAGTGCTAGTATTGATATCAACATAAGTGTTTTGTAGGTCTGCAGTGTCATTATGCACAAGGAAGCTCATGGGGAGCCTATCTTTGAAGGAATTTCTTCTATAGTTCCCTTTTCTAAATGAGAATGAAAAGTGCATGATTGAATAGCTTGTTTAGATACCTTTCCAATGGTATATGGAACTTCTTATAACTCCAAATAAATAAGGAGAAAAACACATTTGATGTAAGGAAAATCAAGTAAGGTTTCAGCTTAGTCAAAGTTCAGTATGGTAGATTGGAGCTTGAGCTGGTATGGACTAGCCTAGTAAACCAAGGGTCATTAGACTTCCTAGGGAAGCGAGGACTAGTATGAGTCTGACTCGGTAGAAGAACCCACAGGCATGACTTGGTTGAAGGACCTCCAGTAGATGTGGACTAGTATAATACCTCAAAGAGTGGTCCATTATGAAAATAAAATAAGACCTAGTTTTTAATAACATGAAAATTGTGATTTATTGTGAACTTTTCCAGCCTTAATCATAGTCCTTAATCCACTCTTAATGATTAACTAGTTAGAATTAAGCATGTCTTAATCATATCGGGCCCCCATGCACTAGAGTGAAATTTTGTTCTAGAAGCTAAGATCAGGTCGATATGACAAGGCAATTCCAAGTGACACCAAGTGGTAAAGGTCGATGAGGTGGGCAATAAGATGTGGCACTCATTTTCTACATTTTTGGGTGGTGAATTGTATAGGGGAAAGTGACATGTGGAAGACACATAGACACATGGTGGTATCAAGGAATGACGCATGGAAATGTGTTTCCTTATAAAATGGCATGAAAAGTGGTGTAGCATTGGCTGGTCCCACATCCAAGTATTGAGCCCTTGTGCACCAGAGTGTAGTTTTGTTTCGAAAGTCCAGGTCAGGCCAATATGATGCAGTAGTGATCAGGAGGTAAAAGGAACACATGGTGGCTTGTGGTTGATCCATTGTGTATTGACATGGAAGACCCAGATGCCTCGAGATTCATGCCACGAGACGAATTTTTAAGGCTTCAAAGCATTAAAACATTTTGTCGTCCGAAGGAAAAGGTCATATATGGTTTTGGTTCAAAGATTAATGGGTGAAGTGGAAACCCTTTACTATTTAGACATCTCAAGGTTGTGCGGATTTATTTTTGCATCTGACATGTGGGGATGTATGCAACATTGTCACCAATAAATGTGTCAGATATGGATATAATAAAAAAAAAATGGCCAGTGTTTCACGATCATGGTTTCATGTAGAAGAAACTAAATTATATCTGGCCTTTGGCTCATCTGAGCCTCAAACAATTGTGTGATTTAAGAAAGACCTAGATTCTCAAATATATGGATCAAAGCTTTAAAGTTGTGGTCCCGATAGTTGGTCTTCAAAGAAAGAAAAGGACCAACCCTATGGGATAGGTGAAATAAAGCATTGTATGAGTTGCGCTTAGTTAAGATTCCTGGTTCTATAAGCAAATTGAAATTTGCAAAGGAGGCCAAGGAATCTTGAACTTAAAATCTCATCCAGATATCCAGACCTCCAGGTTTGGAGTGAGCTAACATGTTGAGGCTTTAAGTCGAACCGGATTAATATTTATTGAAATTCTTGTTTAAGTTGGTCATATCTTGTGGTTTCATGGAACTAAAGTTAATCCCCTAAGAAGCCAAGGATCCATTGAAATAAGTCTTATATGAGTCATCTAGACTAGATTTCCAACCATGTAATTAAAATAATAAACCAAGATTTTTGGACTGTGTTCAATGGCGTGTCGGCACTGCCATGATTTTGTTGAGCTAATGTAGTTTAAATAAGCCAAACATGTTTGAAATTAATGTAAGCAATTGTAGTGTGTTTTCGTGGAGACAATTATGGTTCTGGGACGCGAAGAGTGAGAAAAACATAAAATTCGAAAGAAGTTTCATGTCACCAAACAAGAGAAGAAGATAGAAAATTAAATCTATGGAATATTTGTGATTGAGGATGAACCTGAGAATGAAGTCTGAAAAGACGGGATGACATTGTATGCAGGTATAAAGTAGGGAGTGACATGTAGAATATAGGAGCAATATATAAGGTCTTTGGATAAAACATAGTTGAAGGTATAAAGTAGGGAGTAATATGTAGAAGTAAAAGAGACTTTGAGGAAAAATTAATTGAACTAGAAATCAATCGATCTATATAAATGGAAAATCCATTGGATATAAGCTTGAAAATGTATAAAAAATAGATACGATAGGAAGCTCTGGATGGTGCCAGTAAATTACTTCAGGAGATTAGTCTCTCCTTCTGGTTGGTGCTAGTAAATCATTTTAGGGGATTGAAGTCTCCTTATGGTTAGTTTTGGGAAACTTATTTAATGGGATTAGTGTCCCCTTTTGGTTGGTGCCAATAAATCATTGTAATAGTAAGTTGGTGCCTACAAGAACATTCATATACATATAAGTTGTGTGGTATTATCTCGTAAGGGTTTCCACATATATCTAGTGTTTTCTTATGTTACTGATGTAATTTATGTTGTGTATGCATTGAAGTGTTTTATGATTGTTAAAATTAGCCATTATACTTATTCACACCCCTGCCCCCCTCAGTATAATCATATTCCCAACACGATGATGAAAACTAGAGGATAATTTGAAGGTAATGTTGGTATTTTCCTCACTACTTGGTTCACAAATTTGAACTCAAACATCATTTTTCTCATTACAACCATTGTTTCATTATATTTTCAAATATCCTTATATGCATATGGCATATTGATGCTTTGATGGTGCTAGAAAAATTTCTTTCCAAATTTCTCAAAATTTATTCTAGTGCATTTGCAATGGGAACCATAACTTCTACTACACTATATGTAGAGGATAATATGAATAAAGTCACATTATATCATATCACTATAGGACTTGTCAATAAGAAATGCATTTACAGGACTATTGTCCAAAAACCCTAGTTCCTCTAAGAAAAAAAAAGATAAAAGAAATAAACATGGAGCATAGTAATCACATGAGAAGAAATCACCTAATGCATCCCCCGAGCTACATGTCAAATAATCAAGACTAAAAACATCAATTAAGGAGTATGTGTCTCCCTCTTAGGGTTGTGATGTGGATATTGTCTATGTGCCTTCCCTTTTTAGGTATTTAATCATAATTGAAAAACCTTATGGTGGGGTTAATAGGTCTCAGGAGTCAAATAATTTAGATCTAGAAAGGAAATAATGTCTTTGTCTAATGTAGATGATGGCAAGGTAACTAGCGTCAACCAACCCTTATCCATGGTAAACACCCTTATTAATTAGACACATGTCATAGAGAAAAATATATTTGTTCAAGGACGGGGTTAGAGTGCCCCATTTGTTTAATTCCACATATTATCACATAGGATGCACAACCCATATCTTTAGAAGTTGTAAATATAGTGAGGTCCACTACTTACTTACATTGATCAAATCATGTATTTGTAATTATGGTTTGGACAAAGAGTTTCAAAATGAATATCAGATCTAAGTTATGAGTGGTAGAGTGCAAATTGTTCATGTATCTCTTCTAGGATTCTATGTATCCCTCAACTTTATATTAGATTTTCAAATAAGAATATAAAATTTGATTTTTTTGTAATTTATTGACAAAATGTTCTTCAAATAGCTTGTATTTAAATATATCACTTGTATTTTAATTAAAAAGTAATAGTAGTGATGAAAAGTTTTAGTTTAAATCTTTTCACACATTTTTTTTTTCTAAGTGAGACTAATTCTATTAAGTGTAAAAGTACTAGTACAAAACTGCCACAGCTGCTGCTATGAAAGCCAGACAGCTGGGGTTTAAATCTTTTCACACATTGATCTTTCACAACTACTCAAATTACAAGAAGGGAAACCAGCATTTTTTTTTAAAATCTAGTAAGAATGACTTTGAATTGATGGAAATGTAATTATCAATCATTAACATTGTAAAATTAGGTTGTTGTAGGTATATTTTGAGAAATCATATCTATAAGAGCATACGAATAATGATGATGATATTGATTATTGTCCATTAAGACCAACCATGATTTATTAGATTTATAAAATTAAATTAATTGTTTGATTTATCAAGTTATTTTGATTGAATAATTTGAAAATAAATTATTATGCTATCTTCAACTTTTTTCATTTCTTGAGTTAACAATAATTGAAAATTAATTTTGACATTCTAACTTGGGTTTAATTATTTCTTTGCAATAAATTAACTCTCTTATTTTCACACTCCATGTCACTTCAAATTTCACTTTTAAACTAAGTTATAATAATGCTTTTGATGGTGTTTATATCCTAAGGACATCCTCCTCCACTATTCCCCAATGGTTTAACCAAGACATTGAATCTCAAGCCCAACCTATTTTGAGTCTTGAGTGACTTTTACAATGTTTGAAATAATGATATGAAGTCGCTCATTCTTCATGTTAATTAACTTAAGCTTACAGTTAAGTATATAATCATAAGCTTGTTCTAAATATGTGGAAGTGAAATTCGTATAATAGATAAATTATAGCACTATGTAGAATATACATCTTAATTCTGGATATATTAAGTATTAATTGGTATCAAATTCATTGAGGTGCAAACATTTGTTTAAAGTGAAAAACATGAAGAAATGCTTTCACCTCAAGTAATTTGAGTCCTCTTACTCATAAATATGGATTTACGATATCTATTTTTTTTATATGTTATTACATTGATAGGCATTCCTCTTATTGAAAGTTGGCAATTTAATATTTACTTTAATCCAAATTTTTATCTTATGGTCATAAATGAAAGATGGTAGCATATCCTTGTCATCTCCTCTACATCAATGCATGGAATTTCAAATATTAATTACATTGCATCTCTAAACCCATGTTTATTTTTTCACATTTACCCAACACAATTATAAAATTACCATGCAAATGATCAAATAAGAAATGGTATTTTGTATATCAACCAAATAATAAACTAGCATAATCATATTAACAATTGTGGTTGATATGTGTTGAAAAGTATCATTTGTTATCTGATTATTTGATAATAAATAAAAAATTATCAAAATATAAAATAACAAATGATATCGATCAACATATATCAATCACATTTGTTAATATATATATATATATATATATATATATATATATATATATATATATATATATATATATATATATATATATAACATTTACTTGAAATTAAATTATAAAATATCTTTCAACACAATAATAATAATTTCAATATAGCCTCGAGGGTTAGCTCAATTGGTCGAGTCTCCATCATTAAAGAACTTTTTCTATTGATAGGTCACAAGTTCAATTCTCTTGACACTCTCACGCTCAGGCTCCGTGGTTGAGCTAGCAGGAAGTGATCCCTTCTAGTAGATTTTCTTGGTACAAATATTATGTGGACGTAGCAGTCACCAATCTCTAATGTCATTAAACCACATAGAAAATAATAATAATAATGATACAAATCCAAAAGACATTATATTAAAATTACTAATAGTGTTATTAAAATCAACCTAGATCCATCTTAAATCCATATCTACCAAGTCTTGAGAGTAGCAAAGATCTAATCTAGATTTAAAATGGATTTAAACTAATACTCTTGCATTTTATATTAGATTTTCCTCAAA
This sequence comes from Pinus albicaulis, assembly GCA_034641835.2. Lineage (NCBI taxonomy): Eukaryota > Viridiplantae > Streptophyta > Pinopsida > Pinales > Pinaceae > Pinus > Pinus albicaulis. Next base: position 526,243,980 of record CM076576.1, on the reverse strand, counting down.
CACCTTTCGACACAAAAATAAAATAAAAAATACCACCGCACCTACATTAAATTACTCAATAAAACATTAAATATGATTAAGTTCACACACCTTGTACCATTAACTCTTAAAAGTTTACCACAAAGAGGCTATAAAAACTATAAACCTAGGTCAAGGATGCTTGGAATTTACATGTGCTTCTTATGATTCCTTATGATATGCTTGATATGATATCTAGAGGGGGTATCTTATGATTCCTTATTATATGCTTGATATGATATCTAGGGGGTATCTTTTTATGACTTATTATATGCTTGATATGATATCTAGGGGGTAATCTTTTTATGACTCCCTATGATTTTGGTGGTCTGCGTCACGAATTAAGACGAAATATTCTTCTTATGTGTTTCAAACAACATAGAAAAAATCAATACTCTGTTCCCACTAGGTTGTGGTTTTGTTGAAAAATTATAATATCTATTTGTTTAATAATAATTTTTTAAGAAATAGTTAATAAAAATAAAGTATTTTATTATATATATAAAAAATGAAATCAGTTTTTATTGAAATAACTTATCAAAATTACAAATAATTAATTTATTTTTAAAAATATAAATTGAATTTTTTATTAGTATAATAAATAAAAAAATTATTATTTTTTTAATTTAAAAATTTTAATTCTTATTTTGAAAATTTAGATCAAAGAAATGTAGTCTAGATCAAAGAAATGTTAATGGCAAATAATGTTGAATTTTATATTTAAAATTTTAATTATGAATTTGTTTTAAATAAATATATAATATTTTTTTAAAGGAGTAGTTTTTAAGTGTGATTGTTTTGGAAATTTTTGTTTATTTTTCAATTTAATTTATTTAAAATTTGGTATGGAATCATTGAAATTACAAGTTTGATGAGTGAACTTTTCACAATCGAAGTACTTTAAGGGTTTTTTAGGGTGTTGAATCCATATATATCATCAAAAAACCAATTTAAACAACACATTAAGATTTGGCCACAAAAAGTTTCGTTGGACTAGTCAATTTGGTATGAAATCATTGAAATTACAAGTTTGATGAGTGAACTTTTCACAATCGAAGTACTTTAAGGGTTTTTTAGGGTGTTGAATCCATATATATCATCAAAAAACCAATTTAAACAACACATTAAGATTTGGCCACAAAAAGTTTCGTTGGACTAGTCAAAAATCCGTTAGAAACTCCAAAAAAATCACTCTTAAAAACTACTATTTTAAATAAAATTTATAAAGTTTATATTTTAGTAAATTTTCTTATTTAATTTATGAAAATTAAATTTGTATAATTCTTTTAATTAAAAATAATTTATTAATATTATTTAAATTAAAATTTATATATATCAATTATTAATATTTTCATCTAAATTATCAAAATAATATCTTATTTTAGCATCATCTAAATGAAAAAGAAAAATAATAATAATAATGCCCATAATAATAATAATAATAATATTATTATTATTATTATTTAAATTCATTTAAATTCAAAAGTTTTTATAAAACAACATTGCTAAATGTAAATACAAATTTCCTCAATAAATTTATGTTCTTTCTTTACACTATAAAACGATGACAAATAAAATCAAGGAACACTTTCAAAGAGACTAGAATTTTGTCAACAAAACGTTGCTGTTTCTTTTAAGTGTGATTCCACTTGATGAAATTAATATTCTCGATTTATGAATATATAAAATTATGGAGAATGGAAACAAAAATCTTTTTTAGAGTGTTTTTTAAGTCTAACAAATTTTTTTAGTAATAGATAAGGGAAGTTTGTTTAGGTTATGGTTTTGTTTTAATTCTTGATACAATGAGATGTTATTTTTTAACTTAATTTTGAATTTTATAGAAAATGTTTTTGGCCTGTTGTGATAAGGTTCAAGGAGTAGGTTTCTCCACTCTTGTGGAGTCTCGACTCTTGCTAAGTCATAAATTCTTTGTACATATAGCTTACATGTCATTGGATATACTCTTGGTGTTATAGTGGTAGACGCCAGGGTTGATCTTGGGTCTCGCTAAGAGTACTCCAATGATTTACTGATCCAACATGGCTTAAAAAAAATAATAGATAAAAAAAACTTATTATAATTAATTTAAATTAAACTATTCATCCTTATTGAATTTGAAAATACTAATAAGTGTTTTATATCAAATAAATATTTTATAATAGGATTTTTTTAAATTAATTTTCTTCTATTATAAATTAGGCATATCCTCCTCACTGTCATGCCCTATGACAAGGGAAACCAAACCAACAATAGTGGAGGTGTTGTATCAATATTTTGTATATCAAAAAGAGAAAAACTAATCACACTAGTTGAGCATCCCTACTCCAAGATAGATGTCTAGCACCATTGTCAAAACCATTACATATAGTTCCCTGGGTAATATTGGCATGCCATAACTAGAAATTATATAAGAAACTAAAGTTCCTTGATCATAAACATAAAATAGAAAATATTTGCATGCAGCATTCATCAAAGGATGTTTCCAGGGCTGGAGCCTACGCACTTCTGTTGGAGAGTGACACCCACACTGAAGATACCTCTCAATGTGGGCCATCGAGCATCTAGGCTAACCAGGCAAGATCGTTGGTGTCTTTAAATTTGTTGGATTTCATTGAGGTGGGCTATAATTTCATTATGGTCCTCATGTTTCTATTTGAGGACACAACCCAATAGAGTTTTCATTTCTAGTGAAGGGAGATAGAATGATGATACTGACTCCTTTTCCCCTAGTATGGCCAACGTTGGGGACCTAACTAGAGACTTCAAATTGAATTTCAAATTCCAAATGGGCTTGTCATTCTGGTGTTTTCAAGGCTTCAAGGTGTTGGATTTCTTCTTGAATTCCAAGAGAGGTGACAAAAATGTAAATTTCAGCATTTGACTAAGCTTGGGATTGGTCTCTAGGTCTAGCCGAGGGACTACAACCCGCAGACTTTCTCCTTGGGTGCATTCTCTACCTTAGAAATACACCCATAAAGGACCGGAACCTTGTACCAGTGACTTCCAAAAAAGGGTGTGGTACAATGGATAGACTAGAGGGAGATCGGAGTAGAGCGAGCCCCGAGGGGAATGAAAAGAAACCGATCTAACCAAACAAGTAGATACTGTTATGAAACCAGCTCCAAAAATAGAAGAAAAGAGAGATCAGTGCCTTAGAAGTAATCCACTTCGAGGGGGGAACCTCCTTTACATTACATAAATGAAAAATTATTCGATGATACAAATGATTAAGCAAACCAAGGGGATAGAGGAAACAATAATAACAATGGATAGTTCAACCTCAGTGGTGCAACTCAAAATCCTAGGCTCGAGAATCATAAACACAAAATTAAACAGACACTACTAGCTAGAGTTGATGACCAATAGATCATTTACCAACTTGTGGACTGATGACATCAAAAAATGCCACTTAAAAAATCATGAACTCCCACACTATGTGGTCATCACCTCTATCTAGTAGTGTTTGTTTAATTTTGATGTTTATTTAAGTGGCATTTATCGATGGCAAGTGAAGAACAAGGTAATAAATAGGAAGAGAAGTGCTAGTGTTTGGAAGGAGAGTGAAGAATGTGGGGGCCGAGACCAAGGGGGAGACTGACAAGGAGAGTTGGTTGATGACAAAGATGTGAATCCCTAAGAGACTTAAGAGTGTGGTGACAAGGGAGATAACTAGGGGATCTAAACAAAGGTGAGAGGAATTCCGCTGAGAATGAACTAAGGAAGGCCATAAAGATATAGAGCCAGAGAGAAAAAGAACGAACCAATGAGAATCTCGACTAAAATCTTGAGAGAAAAGATAGCCACAAAAGGAAACAACTACATAGCGCCAACACATAATGTGATGGTTGTAATTTAACCTCCTTGACATGCCTTATCTACAATAAACACAGAGTGTGGGAGTTGAGGGCCATGAGTGGCCATGAGTCCTTGAAATTTTGAAACTTGTACTGGAATTCAACCTCATTCATGTGAAAGATTTCACCTATGTTGATCCTTCACCTGCTTGAATAATGAATGAAATACATGGGAAGAGGGAGGAGACACGAGGCCAAATACAATTCCTACATAGCTCCATTAACTAGAATAATCACTTTACTGATAACCATGATGAGCCACATTAAACTTAACTTCCCACCATGACCTTCATTCATGATTGTTTTGTGTGTCAGATTCGAGTTCAATCGTGAGATGTGATGGCATAGTAATAACTTGGGGGGTATTGTGCCATGCCTTCCTCCACTAAGGTGTGTTGAGATGATGACCATGCACCCCCCACCTAGCTCCTTGTTGGCACTTCATCCGAAGGTGGATGAACAAATCCTCTTGCATGATGTAAGATAATAAATTTTAAATAAAAGAGGCTTTATATTGTACAAACAATTTCAAGGTGTACAATTAAACATGTCTAACATTTTTAATGGATATTTATAAAACCATGTAAAATAGGAATTAATAATTGAGTTTATTTATTTATTTATAATACAAAATAAAGGAGGACAAATCACTTGGATAAAGACTAACTAATAGATTAAATGGTTTTTTTGCTGGAATTCGGTAATACAATTTCGAGCAAGATTGTGATTTTCTATTCTTTAAAATTAATTTTTGAATGAAATGTATTAAACACCCTGAAAACCCCCTAAGATACTCAAGCTTTGCAGATTAAACAACTTAGATTTATTATTCTTAAAAAACTCTATCATATTTAGGGAAAAATTGACCAGAAAAAAGTGCATAGAAAATAGTCATTTCCTCTATTAGTTAGACTACGCGAAAAACGAATATACTTATCTTGTGACCAATAAACCATTACATCAATATGAAATTCTACTTTCATATTGCATATAGGAAAGTAAGTATACTTAATAACCTAATATAAAAAAGTGCTACATAGTAGCTAGTACCTGGCGCTTAGTTTAAAGGTATCTAAATTAAAGTAAAAAAATTGTGTTGAGGATGGTAACCAATTGATAATTACTAGGATGACCCATGAGCATATGCATTTGAGTGTTTAGATTAGATCTACTACATATGATTCGCTTATTCTTGGCATCATATATGGATATGACACTAAGCAAAAGTATGATATGCATGGATATGGTATTCTACTACTACCCTTGCTTAGATATGATTCTCTTGTTACTAGTAATTATCATGTACATTTTAGAATGTTATCTCTATAGTGAAGGGTGTTGGGATTGTTGTATGAAATTGTATTTTGTTATATTTTATATAAATTTAAGTTAAAAAATTAAAAATTAAAATTAAAGAACATATCAAATTAAACGATTTAAATTAATAAATATATAATTTAAAAAATAATTAAAAATATATTGAAATTTTATATAAGATGAAATTTTATTATTTAATTAAAGATTTAATTTACAATTATATAAATTTTATGTTAAATTAAACTAAATTATATACATAAAAGCTAACTATAATAAAATACATAATTATTAGCTTTTTTTTTATGTGAAATTGAATTACACTTTAAATTAGAATTTCATGTTAGATATTATATGTACTAGTATATAAATGATATGGCTACATAATGTGACTATATTAATAAAATATTAAACTAGCAATTGCCCCTAAAGGTGCAAAGATACACAGAAGGTATGAGAAATTTGAGAAGATCATTTGGCCAAGATTTGGGAAGATTTGTAGTTCATAGTTGTGCTTGAAGTAACAAGTTTGTCTTGTGGTTAGACATACAACATCTTGAATGAATTATCACCAAAATATGTGAATTGTGTGTGCATTTGCAGTAAATGTCCCAAATTTAAGGATTGGGAGTGTGGTACCCCAAAAATATGCTACTGCACATTTTAATCATGGTCATGTATGGCCTGCAAATAATCTTGCTAATGCAATATCAACACAAGAGCAAAAGGCTAAAATCCATGCTAATCATGTAATTATTAGAAATTGGCTAGAACAACCATGTGATTGTGAGGACATGAATAAGTTTGTTTACTATGACTTGGAGGCACATGCAACATGATAGTTCCCTACAAAAAATATTAGGTAAAGCTCAACGATGTTGAGAAAGAGATGCACAAGATAGTTGTGGATGATTTCAAGTATGGAGCAAAGGAAGAGACTCCCAATGGCCCAATCGCAAAGCTGGTTGATACATACCAGAGTATATTTAATCCAGATGGGCAATCAGAAAAATACAGGGACTCTGATTTTCTGAGCATAGTTAATCGTCTTGTTCCAATTGACTGCCTGCATTAGTGATTTCCTTGCTTAATCGATACATAGAATGAAATTTTACTACAAATGAGTAAGGATATTTAATTATTTCCTTTCATAAATGTTATCCATGCTTCCTTTCCTTTATTCTAACTGAAATGGTTTTTACCTTAGCATTAGTGCATCATTTTTTTTCATAAATAGCAACAAGACCTAAACTCCAAAGAGCCCATTATTTCATTATGTTCATGGAAAGGTGATGGAAAGATGCATCTAGGATTATCATGTTTCTATGACACACATTAAATTTCCTATTTAAAAGGTTCAAAGAATTTATTAATGCTATATTGTAGTTGTAGGCTATCAAAGTTATGCAAACATAAAACAAGGATATTTGTATGGATGTTTATGGTGGAAAACAACTATTGTTAAAATTGTCAGTGATTGTTTTTCACAACTTTATGCGAGAAACTCAACTTTGCAGGCTATCTTGGTATTGCAATGTCAATTTCCAATTGTGTATTGCCCCTCAACTTTGCAAGTTATCTTGGTATTGCAATGTCAATTTCCAATTGTGTAGTGCCCCATATGCGTTGATTTGTTGCACAATGACATTACTCTAAATTGTGTTATTTGAAATTTTTTCCAAGTAATTAAATATTTAAAATATGGCAAGCATTTCAAGATTGGAAAAAAAAAATTGTGTTAAGGAACGATTTTAATGAAACCCCTTCATATAATCAGGTTTACTTGTTAATAGTATTTGGTTGGTTGGTAAAGCAGGGTCATTATTTGTTTTTTTTTCCAACAGAAAATTAATCTTTATATAATATATGTCTTTTAAATAATATAAAATATTTATTCTGGTTTTTTTTGTTCCTTATTGATTAAGGGTGTGGAGTCACAACTCACTTTTCATAATATTTATTCTTTTGTCCTCGAAAGAATATTAGTAGGAACTTGGAATGTTGGTGGAAATGTGCCACCCAATGATTTGGATATTGAGGACTTGCTAGGTAAACAAGAGCATGCAAATATGTATGTCCTTGTGAATTTTAGTGATTGAACTTGTTTTATTTGAATCGTGCCATTGATTATTCTCTAGCTATGCAGGTTCATTATTGGTTTTTTTCCAAGAGAAAAACTATCTTTATATAATATATATTTTCTTTTAAATAATATAAAATATTTGTTCCAGTTTTTTTTCTTTATTGATTTAGTGTGTGAAGCCACAACTCATTTTTCATAATATTTCTTCTTTTGTTATTTGTAGAATACTAGTAGGCACTTGGAATGTTGGTGGAAATGTGCCACCCAATGATTTGGATATTGAAGATTGGCTAGGTAAACAAGAGCAAGAAAATATGTATGTCCTTGGGAAATTTTCCTAATTAAACTTGCCTTATTTGACTCCTGCCATTGATTATTCTCTAGTTATGTTTCATTTGATTCCAGGTTTGTTATCATCTGAACGAAAATAAAATAAGCTATGTTGAATAACAAAATTGATTACAAATAGGGAAAACATCAGCCTATTTGCTAGAATTTCGATTTTCTACCCCTATGAACTTTGTGTTTTTCATTTCAATTTCATGGAAGGTTATTTGTCTATATTTCTCATGGGTAGAAGCTTAGAAAACTGATTTATGTAGATCTGTAAATTTTTATGGTTATGAAATTTACTAATGAGATATAATTACGTTGTACTAGACCTCTCTTGTACTTTCGAATTTTCATAACACCTTAGTTATATGTGTTATAAGTGCCTTCTAGTTGTAATAATCACATAACAAACCTAAGGTTAGCTAGTTCTCACTGATGGCAATTTTTTTTGTGCAATTTCAAAGAGCTAGTTCCTTTGAATGTTAGTAATATTTTTAGTGTTGAGGATAATAGCCTCGTAACCAAGTGGGAAGCTATCATTCATAGAACATTGAATAAGACACACCGAGCTAAATCAAAGTGTAAATGTTATAGTGCTCCTCCTTCACCATCTAAGGAGGCATCTAATTCTTCTCACACCATTGCAGATGAAATACTATCTCCTGAAAAATATATGGCTAGCAATGAAGATGTTAATTTGTTGTCTAAAAGCATTGGAAAAGATACCATCATAGATTGACCAGATTCTAGTAATATATATAGATTCAGGAGAATCTCCATCTTCTCAGGGAGAGTAGGATCAACCTTTCCAAAAGATTTAATTGATTCAGCAGTACAAGATTTAAAATCTGGTGTCAATTTAAAGAGGAGCTACAACAATTCTGGAAGGATTGGAATGAAATGGTTGGAGACTTTGTAAGATGTATCGGATTTTAAAATGGATAGTTGGCTTTATGAACATTAACTATAATTTATAGGGATTGACTATAATAACTATAATAATTGGTTTACTTGGTCCAGTTATCATTACGGTTAGGATGGGGTTATAGCCTCGTAACCAAGTGGGAATTTATCATTCATAAAACATTGAATAAGAAAAGTCGAGCTAAATCGAAGTGTAAATGTTATAGTGCTCCTCCTTCACCATCGAGGCATTTGATTCTTCTCACACCATTGCAGATGAAATACTATCTCCTGAAAAAGATATGGCTAGCAATGAAGATGTTAATTTGTTGTCTAAAAGCATTGGAAAAGATAATATCATAGATTGACCAGATTCTAGTAATATATATAGATTCAGGAGAGTCTACATCTTCTCAGGGAGAATAGGATCAACCTTTCCAAAAGAGTTAATTGATTCAGCAGTACAAGATTTAAATTCTGGTGTCAATTTAAAGAGGAGCTACAACGACTCTGGAAGGATTGGAATGAAATGGCTGGAGACTTTGTAAGATGTCTCAGATTTTTAAATGGATAGCTATACTTCATAGGGATTGACTATAATAACTATAATAATTGGTTTACTTGGTCCAATTATCATTACTGTTACAATGGGGTTCATACACAACTGGATTGTATTAACTATACTACTGGCTATTAAAACAAAGAAATATCTTCTCACAACCTATTTTCTTATTTTTCTTATATGCATTATATTGTCTTGTAACCTTCGTTTCATGCTAGAAAGTCTTGCAATTTCCATCCACTGTTCTAGTTATCATCACTGACCAAATCCAATGCATAGCTTTCTAGACTCAGATCCCTGAATCCAACCAATGGGGGACTCCTTTATTGAGGTAGATCCTATAATTACGCCGTAAGGCGTATTTATTTGAAAACAACTTTGTTGGTTGTCTGTCTGTCATAATATTTACCATTCGATCTTTTGTTAGACGATTAAATCAATATTAATCGTTGATTGGAATAGTCACGGTTGCAACAGTTGCGAAATTAGTTTTGACTCGCGCGTTGGATGGTGGAGATTTGTCGGAGTTGGATGTTGGCAACTACATGCCCATCTCGCTCCGTCCATGGCTCATTTCACTCAACGTGCTCGAGGGTTTTCCGAGCGGTTCCTGCGTAGCACTCATTTAGCGTTTTTTTCTACGGTTATGGCTTGATCCATTCTGCATTGGAGAAGTTGTGGACAGTTGTTGGGTTTAAGATCTCTTTTCTTGAGGTTTATCTCTGGAAATGATAGTGTTTTCTGTTTTCTTGTGAAAGAAAATCTGCATTCGTTGAGAAGGAAACTGATAGCCTCGCATCTGTTTCTGGTGGGATTGGATCTTTTGCTGAATCAACTGAATCCGTGCTTGGAATTTCCACTTTTGAATCTGTTCCACGTCCATCCCTCCACACTGCTGGATGCAGAACGCAAAGAAGCTTCAAACATGGGTATGCTGTGGAATCCCTCATGGGTATGCTGGATGCAGAACACAGAGAAGCTTCGAACATGGTTATGCTGCGGAATCCCTCATGGGTATGCTGAATGCAGAATACAGGGAAGCTTAGAACATGGGTATGTGTAAAATACAGTCACATTTAAACATAATGAAATTGAGAAGAGTATTTCTGCACTATTTACCTTATTCTGAGCATGACTAGTGACGAGAGCTTTCAAGGTTGACAGAGCACTTCTCTTCACATCCCTGCTGTGAGATTTGGCAAGCACTTGCAATGCATTAGGGATCAGTTCTTCAATTTGTATCCCGTCTTTATTCATTGGTTTATCTTCACATAATTTTTTCATCTGGGCAAGAGCATCCTTGTGCTCATCACGAATTCTCTACTCTATTTCACAACACACAGGCCACAACCAGAGCCCACAAGAAGATACCCACATGCAATGCAGTGAACAACAAAATAAAAACACTTACCAGACAACAAAAGCAGAGCCGGCAAGCAGATGATTCTGAGGTATCCATTGCCCATTATTGAAGCTCCCATTGCAGCAGCCTCCACAACTATACTAACTAGATAAATAAGCCTCTCGGGATTCTTGACTGGAGATTGTTCACAGAACATTAATGCTTGCGCTTGGCTGCTCATCATGAATTCCCTATTCTATTTCACAACCCACAGCGCACAACCACAGCCCACAAGCAGATACACACATGCAATGCAGTACAGTTTTTTCGGCATACTATTGCAAGGATTACAAACATTAAAGAACTGTACGTGCAGGGGCTCTTCAGAGCAGTCACAGATGGGAATGGGAGCGCTATTGTTAGCGAGAATGAGATATTTGGGCTGGGATTCATTGCTGTAAATTCTTCTGGCAAATTCATTCTGTCTGTTGTAATAGGATTTAATGGCACCTCGCTTCTTGCAATGGAGGTTTGGACAGCAAACAGAAACCGATCGGTGGCATTTAACACCATCATCCATTGCCCGTTCTTGATTTTGCAACACTCCAGCGAAATTTGCCTCTGGGCCTACATGCCCCATCAAACAAACCCTTTTCATTAAGGCACATTCTACAGCACCCCAGGTTAAAGACCAAGGACGATATGTCGCTTATACATGTTTGATTTCAAAAAATTTCCCGTCACCTGCCTTGCTTCAGAGGGTCTAATCTTCGAGCCCAAGATTCAAAGGGGACATTTGGCACATGCAAGTCCCACTTGGAGTTAGGCAGTTCACTTTTTTCATTTCTTATTTACTTTTTTTTTTTTATTAAAAAAATATTTTTAATTTAAATATATATCTTTGCATGCAGGAGACGCGTCTTCTAATTTGTGTTTTACTTCTTAAATCGCTATGGTGCCATGGTGATATATCTTGGAAGTCCCTGCCACCAGACGTCTGTGTGACAAAATGTCATCTTGGTGAATTACGGCCAGTTGACTTGGGGCTCTGACAAAATGTCATCTTGGTGAATTACGGCCAGTTGACTTGCGGCTCTGACTCATTTGGTCCATGCTTCAGCAATGATACAGACCATTTTGGACGTGCCTGGCAGTCTATCTTATCTATGGGCTCAGCGTAACCCTTGAATCACTGTCTAAACTCGTTTCTCGTTGCATCAATCCCTTGTTTTTCAGCACTTTCCCTTGTTTTATGCTGTGGGAATTCCAGAATATATCATGTCGTTTTAATTTTTCTAGTGATGTCCTTCGTGCAGCTTCATCCAAAATGTACTTCTCCATTGCTATCAAATTCATACCATGGAACAATTCCTGTCAAATTCTTAGATAGCCTATTATACTTTTCTCACTTGATTCCGTTAAACTGTAATAGGAATTATGCATAACCAAATATCTTTGTAAATTCTTTGAGTGGGGCATCTGGACACCAAGATCCAGCTTTGACCCTTTTTACCATAAGTATGTTGGTAACTCTGCACTAAATACAAACCAACCAACTACACACGAGTTTTTTTTTGTTCTTTGAGTTTTCTTTCTTAAATATTGTTTATTTTCATCTTTTGTTTCATTCTCTGCATGAGCTTTAGAACAATACGCTCCACATAAAATATTTTGTGCAATAGTATATTGCGAATATTCTATGGCTCTCTCTCAATGTGCAGGGAAGTTGGGTTTACAGCTTCTTGCATAGATGGCTAGAAACATAAAAGGACTCAGAGAGTAATCAATATATGTTTGATTACAGGCCCGATATTAATTTGATAAATAGTCTTTTGAAAAGATAAGAGATTTGTCTCAGATTTTCCTTATTATTGCAGGCCAGCACATGTAACAAGATCAATAAAGCATCGTGCATCGCACTTCTTCTATGGCATAACTAGGAAAAGCATGCTAAAATTCATGCTTGTGTTCTGTTTTGTAACCTTTGCTAATAGAACTTATGCGGTTAAAATTCCCATGTGCAGTTGTAGCTATGAGAGCTTTGAAGCAGTGCCTTCATATTCCAGATACAATGGGATGGAACGGAGATCCATGTGCTCCTTCTACATGGGATGCGTGGGAAGGAGTGGCATGCCATTATAACAAAGATCGCACGGCTCTTGTTATAACTCAGCTGTAAGTTTGTGTTCAACTTTTTCTCTCTTTTGTTCCTGGAAATTACTTTGAGATATATCCCTTTTTAAAACATGCCATTTGGGTGGGCCATAACACAGAAGATTGGAACCCTCAATGAACTGAGTTCCAGTTGGTATTAGTTCATCTTTTAAATTAGATTCTAGAATAAACTTCTGTTTTTCCCCAATTGATTTGACCTGGGATATAGTATATATGCTATTGATTGAAGGTGGCTATAATGAGCATCATGCATATTAGGACAATGCTTCTCAACCAGAGATGACATTTAAATTACTCAAAAAATTTGGATCATTTGGCGCGTGTTCTGTTCACTAGACTAGACACTAGACTAGACACATGTACGTACGTCAAAAATTTCCTAACAGGAGTTTCTTTCCCTTCCAAGAAGTCTGCCGCTATACTTCAATTAGGTAGTTTCAGGTATGCAAAGTCAGGTACTTTCTTTTAGATAATGGACAATACTCCAAGAAGGCATAGACTTTTAAAAGTTGTGCGTAAACTCCTAAATTCACATGTTCTTTCAACAAGTTCTTATTTTTATTCAGTTCTATTTGCAGCAACCTTCCGCTGTCATATATACTCTAGCTGAATAATATTTTGTAGGTGGACTTAGCTCTCTTTAGCTGCTATCTTAGTGGTGCTTTCCCAACAGCTGGCCTTCGGCTGTTTTGGCTCAACCAACCAATCTGACATTTTTTTTTTCAAAAAATATGCGCTGTATTATCAAGTAGATAATTACAAAGCTCAAAATATAAGTAGAAGGGTGCATACAATGTAGTCATATATCCTCTTTCTCAGTGCTACGTGGGATCCTTAATCAAAGGTAACCTTTGGTGGACAATTGCATACAAACCTCTTTCTGCAAAGAGTGACAAAAAGATTGGACTAAACTGACTTCAAACATACTTCCTCTGTGGCTTCCAAATAGTTAAAAATGCAGTGACTCGTAAACAAATCCCAAATGCCTGTGAATGGATAAAGTTCTATGGATTGGGAGTTGCCAAACAATACTGCTTTCCAATAATGCTATCCTTGAAATAAAATAGAGTGCCAATTCTCAATATATTTCCAGTGACTTCAAGCAAATTTGTAGTGCCATATGATGTTTGGTACGACACGTAGTGGACGATGAGATGGCTTGGATGTACGGTATATCAGTTTCTTTTTCCAGGTTCTCTGAACTGTTAATTATATGATAATTTTCTCCTCTGTTTTTACAGGTCAAACTTTCTTGGTACTAAGTTTACAATATACTGTTGCTACCATTAGCAGCTGAACGTAGCATATACTGTTGATGCATGAGGGGCCACCACTCAGTTTTTATGCTGCCTTCTCCAGTAATATGTTTTATTACATTACAGATTTGGCATCCTTAGAAATTGCTTCATTATAATTTCAGATTGCAGGTAGCACTGTCAGGCGTCACATTTGTCTTAGTGAATTTCATTTATCAAGCTGGGGAATCCGCTTTTAAAGAATCGAAGGTGAAAGTGTATACAAAGAATGATCAAGGAAATGAGCGACCAATCATGTTCATGAGTGAAATATTACAAGGATCTAAACTAAATTATCCCACTACAAACAAGAAATCATATGCATTCTATAAAGAGGTAAAACATTTCACTCCTTAAATTCTTAAGAATTATGTCATAGTTTTCGTTCCCCTTCCAATATTTAGATCGTTGTTTGGCAAACAAGAGTTAGGCGAACAAAGGCAAAGAAAAGGATGAAATGTTTTCAAGACAATGAGTTAGAGTTCAAACTATTTCGTACCATTAAGGTCCATGATCTTTGTAAGCTCATTTCGGAATTAGCTAATCCACAAGAAGAAGATACATGGAGTACCGGTACTAGTAACTCTAAAAGCATTTTAATGGGGGAGAACGGTAATTTTCAGATCTATAACACCACGAATTCTTCGCTTGTGTCCATGAGTTCGAATCTGGTGTGGCAGAGCTTCAGTACAAGTTCAGATCTTCAATTCAATTTCTTGTCCATGTGATGGTTCATTGTGTCCATTTTAAATTTTATTTGTCTTATGGAAATTTTTTAAAACCACAATATATTTTGAGTGTCTGTGTTGTGCCTTGCTTTCCAACTAACTGCAGAGTAAGGCTTGCTCAAAACGATTTAGAATTTTCTCTGAAATTAAAGTACCTTTCATGTAATACCATATGCATTTTATACGGTAAAATAGCAGTGAATACAAAAAATTGAACCGCATCTGTTTTCTCCTGATCAATTGAGCCACTGGATCTAAAAAACTAATAATTCATTTGTTTTTTATTCACTCAGAGCACCAATATTTTCGATTCACATAGAAACATCCACAAACTCCAGGACATCATTCATATTTGGACAGCAATAAAAATTGCTAATGGGATTTGTGGGCAATTCTGAGTTTCGATATTAGATTTCCCGTTGTCATACCACAGGAAAACAGTTTAGAGTAATATTTTGATGATGTCAATTTATGATATAATGGGATAATTTTTTGTTTAATTACTATTGTTTTTTTTTCTTAATTATTCAGTGATATAAATTTATTGTTATTGTTTTATTTAAGTTTTGATAAAATGAGAAGTTATAAGTTTTATGCATTTATAATTATTCGAAATATAGTTTTATTTAGTTTTTTTTTTCAATTATTTAGATAGGCTCATTTTTTAACAAAATTTAGTATTTAATATCCATATAATATTTTATCTTGAATGATTCTTTATATGTCACGATTGTTTTCAAATTGCCTTGAATTACCTTACGGCGTTTCCTTTGCAACATTTGGTGCAATTGCTAGTTTTAAAATAATTTCAAATATGCTTTATTTTTATTCCAACTAAATTAAGGAACAAAAACAAAACTATTTAAGGAAATTTTTTTCTGTAATCAACCTAGATCTATGTTAATTTTGTATGTACCAAACTCCAAGAGGGATAAAATCTCTTTTCACTCTAAGTGAAGTTTGCACTTCAAGAGACTTGATCCTCTTCGGCCTTTGGTATATCTAGAGTTAAGATGATCTATATTGGTTATATATATATATAATTGAAAAAACCAAGAGTTGCTAAAAACTGAAGCCCAAATATATATATATAATTGAAAAAACCAAGAGTTGCTAAAAACCGAAGCCCAAAAACTACCAATGATAAATTGACTATTTTACCTCAAATTTGTTTTAATTAATTAACTAATTATTTTTTTTTATGTAATTTTACCAAGTAAAAATGTTTGGCAGGTTGAGACATTACAACATTTCCTCCATATTTAACTCGAGAGCAACAAAATATTTACAATTTTAAAATACACAAAAAATTTTCAAATTTTAAATTTTAAAATAATGTGCTAATACTTTAATTATAAAATTTACATAACTTAAATTTAATATATACTTATTACTCTCCACTTGCAACTCTACCGCAGAAACTACCTAAATCCCATCTATGTTTATTTGCATAACACTGCCCTTGCTAGGTTGAAAACCAGCTCAAATCTCAAAACCGGTTATCCGTCAAAATTTCAATTTATATCCTTTCCAATGTATAAATATTCATCTCTGAATATCTAAATTCAAGATTTTTGTTGTATTTGCTGACACGTAATATAGATTGGTTAATCAGAGGAGGGAATGGCGTAAGTATGAGAGAAAACCCAACCATGTTATGCAGTCATTTCCCACCAAAGTTTCAACATTCCTCCACCTCTCATGAAGGGTCAATTTTACATTTTATTCCACGATTTATATTTTTTTCAGAAATTGACGGAATGGAGCTCAATGAGAGAAGTCAGGATGAAGGGACGTACGTACCTAGGACATGTTGTGTGTTGAGTCTCCTGGTGACCTGAGAAATTGGTGGACTGAGAAATTGTGTATTAAGTCTTTGCCGACTGAGAAATTGAGAGCCATGGATCTCTTCGGAAGCCAAGGTGCCCCTAGAGGACTGCCTCAAATATCTCCCTAGAAAAGGGGCAACTCCACTCAGCATTATCTATACAGTCACCCCTTCGCTCCACACATCCTTCATACGCAGGATGCTCTGTAATCCTTCCCTTCCAACACCTATGGTGCTACATAATACAGAGAACCCATAATTCCTTACATTAAACCTTTCCCTGCATATAATAATATCAGAATTTCACCATGGGATCCGTTGATCCATACCCAAAAATTAGATTGATTTGTATGAAAAGAGAAGGGAGCAAGCAAAATAAGTGTACCCGGAGAGAAAGAGGTGGAAGTGGAGGCTTCCTGTTGCTCATCAGAACAGGGCTTCTACACAATTCTGACCATTCGAGCTGAATCCAGATGCGCAGAGTGTGTTCTCCAGTAGCTATCGATGGAAAAGAGCCAGAGATAGACCCCTTCCTTGCTCCACTTTTGCTTCTAAGAAGACGAAATTCCCTTTGACACTGAACAAAATTTCGAATTATTGTGATTCTTATTATTTATGGAGTGAAAATGGTGTAAACAGTTGACGTAGAGACGCATGAATCAGCTGAGGCCCAGGACCATGATTTTCAACTTCCCACTTTGAAGTTTGGCAGGGATGGCCAATGGCGCATGCAGATGGCTTTCCAGAGAGCTTCGTTTTGCTGACGCAAGAAACCATGGCCAAATTAGCTACATCTAATACTTGAATAAATTCAGTTCAAGATGTCAACATTGCTAGCGGCCACATTCTAGCAGAGCGCCAGTTACTTGAAATTTCTCACTGCCACTCGACACCATGACCAATCCTGCACGATGTGTACAAAAAGGAAATTCATGAAGACTTGACATGGTCAGCGCACAGTGTGGGAAAGCATGCCTACACAGATCCAACGGTTTAAACCAAACGTAATAGTGACAGATCCAATGACAAAACACAAAAGGTTGATGATGGTGGGTAGTGAAACGATTAAAAAAAAACATCTTCGGTGGAAAACAATGACAACTGTCTCATGAACCAACAGTAGAAAATAGAAATGTTGATGAAAGTTGGTGGTGAGGTGTTTCAAAGAGAAACACCTTCGGTGTAATAATAAATAACATTTTAATTTTTAAAAATTCAATATCATGTAAATTAGCAATTGCACCAAATGTTGCAAAGGGAACGTTGTAAATCTAGCATATGAAAAAGAGCATATATAAGAGTGATTCCTCACCATAGAAGTAGATTCTTTGAGGGAACACCCACCTCTATTTTGGAGTGAATGTTTTCTTATTCTTCTAAAGGAGCAATTCATATTGGACATTCCCCATTAATTCAACTTCCAAAAGCGTATCATTGTAGTATTTGATTTCCCAAAACAATACAATGTCATTTCTAAAGACACCATCAAAGACATAAACAAGATTGGGGATATCTTAACATATTAGCATTTAAATGAAAAATTGGAGCAATTCATATTGGACATTCCTCATTAGTTCAACCTCCAAAAGCATATCATTGTAGTATTTGATTTCCTAAAACAATGCAATGACATTTGTAAAGGCACCATCAAAGACATAAAAGGTGTTGTCATAAACAGTAACATATTAGCATTTAAATGAAAGATTGGAGCAATTCATCTTGGACATTCCTCATTATTTCAACTTCCAAAAGCATATCATTGTAGTATTTTATTTCCCAAAACAATGCAATGTCATTTATAAAGGCACCATTAAAGACATAAACGAGATTGGGGATATCTTAACATATTAGCATTTAAATGAAAAATGGATAAGGTGTTGTCATAAACAGTGAAGCGTTAAATGAAAGATTGGAGCAATTCATATTAGACATTCCTCATTAGTTCAACTTCCAAAAGCATATCATTGTAGTATTTGATTTCCCAAAACAATGCAATGTCATTTATAAAGGCACCATTAAAGACATAAACGAGATTGGGGATATCTTAACATATTAGCATTTAAATGAAAAATTGAGGAAAAGGATCGAGTTACATACTCGTGGATGTATATAGATCAAGTGGATTCTATCTTAAGCTAAAAATTTGGGTGAAGTTTTTGAAGTTTGGATGTTGAGCAACAATATTCCAATCACTATAATTCATCATGTAATTGGAGCTTGTGATAGCATTTTCACTCTCCAATACTCTTTGTAGTTGAGCTTGACATGTACGAGAGGAGATGTATTGCTATTAGTGGGTGATTAAGTCTAGCATATGAAAAAGAGCATATATGAAGAGTGATTCCTCGCCATAGAACTATATTCTTTGAGGGAACAGTGACAAGTCTAGCATATGAAAATGAGCATATATGAAGAGTGATTCCTCGCCATAGAACTAGATTCTTTGAGGGTATTGCTATTAGTGGGTGATTAAGTCTAGCATATGAAAAAGAGCATATATGAAGAGTGATTCCTCACCATAGAACTAGATTGAGGGAACACCCACAAGTCTAGCATATGAAAAGGAGCATATATGAAGAGTGATTCCTCACCATAGAACTAGAGTCTTTGAGGGAACACCCACCTCTGTTTTGGAGTGAATGTTTGACTATTCTTCTAAAGGAGAAATTCATATTGGACATGCCCCATTAGTTCAACTTCCAAAAGCATATCTTGTAGTATTTTATTTCCCAAAACAATGCAATGTCATTTGTAAAGGCACCATCAAAGACATAAACAATATTGGGGATATCTTAACATATTAGCATTTAAATGAAGAATTGGAGCAATTCATATTGGACATTCCCCATTAGTTCAACTTCCAAAAGCATATCATTGTAGTATTTGATTTCCCAAAACAATGCAATGTTATTTGTAAAGGCACCATCAAAGACATAAATGAGATTAGGGATATCTTAACATATTAGCATTTAAATGAAAAATTGATAAGGTGTTGGCATAAATATAAGTGTGAAAACATAGGGGAAAAGGATTGCGTTACATACTCATAGATGCATATGGATCAAGTGGCTTGTAGTTGAAGCTAAAAATTTGGGTGAAGTTTATGAAGTTTGGATGTTGAGCAACAATATTCCAATCACTATCAAGTGGCTTGTAGTTGAAGTTAAAAATTGGGTGAAGTTTATGAAGTTTGGATGTTGAGCAACAATATTCCAGTCACTATAATTCATCATGTAATTGAAGATTGTGATAGGATTTTCACTCTCCAATACTCTGTGTAGTAAAGCTTGATATGCTAATGTATTCTAATTGGGCACATTTGAGAAGTGCACTATATTAGAGGAGATGTATTGCTATTAGTATCTTAACAATAATAGCTTTACACATCTCAATATTTAATAATTCTATTTTTTAGTAATATGATTGTTAAACTTTTGATACAAGACACTTAAAGCTAATTTTTTTAACTTTATATAGTTTATTTTTATAAAACAAATCCAAATAATAATTTTAACTATATATCAGTTTTTTTCATAATATATATCGGTAAAAATTCACAGGTGTCTTGTAATATGTATTTATCAACTTTATCGGTAAAAATTGACAAGTATCTTGTAATATGTATTTATCAACTTTCATGTCTTAAGAATGGATTCAAAATTTTGATTACGAAGGCATAATATGTATTTATCAACTTTGATGTCTTAAGAATGGATTCAAAATTTTGATTACGAAATTCAGGCATAAATGACAGTTAGTTATAAAAAAAGTTTGTTTAAGTAAAGTTTAAAAATTCGATCAATTCTTAATTTATTTAAAAATAATAATTTAGTGCTAAATAACATATATATTACAATATATAATAAAAATATATATATTCACTAAATAATTGAAGGGAAAAAAATTATTTATGGGTTTAAAAAAAATCAAGCATAAATAACTGTAAAAAAAACTTGTCTTTTTAAAATTATAAAAAATCACTCAAATCTTAACTTACTTAAAAATAATTGGTGTGAAATGATATATATATATATAAAATGATCTATGATAAAAAAATATAAAAAAATCATTTACACAGTTTAAAAAGAAAAACGAAAGTTATTAAGAACACATGGAGAAAGTTATTAGCATTAGCCGAGGAGGAAATGCAGGATCAGCAAATTGGAGGAAGCGAACCACATTACGAAGCATTGCACGGAAGAGAATTATAAATATTACAGTCAATATGCTTTCGAACGTTGCCAAAATTTTGTTATTCTGAAAGGAAAACAACAGAAACCTGCATCGTGAGGATAGACACTCTGCCCTGCATCGTGAGGATAACCACTCCTAAATACGAGGTTGCCATTGAAGCTAAAAACAACAGATTTTTTCCACACTCTGAGCGTTGTGGGAAGCACCTTGGAGAGCATATCGTTCGAGGATACCCGACGAACACTAGTTCTTGTGCCAATGAATCTTGGGACTCAAATTTTACACAGAATTTCGTTAAAAAATGGTAACGGATTAATACCAGTTTTCAATCCGATGGTTGAGATCATTTCTATCGTCTAACATCTAATTTAACAGCACACAAAAAGACACGTAGTATTGGAGGAGAGTTTTTCTCATATAAAACGCAAACGCCTTACGGCGTAAAAATATTTATTAACATAATTGTGTTAGCATTTAAAGAAAAACAAAAACACATTTAAAACAATACATTTATTAACATAATTTTGCTAATATCAAAAAGTAGGATCTTCCAAATTATGTCCAACTTATCTTCCAAATGTGTTTACAGACCATTAGCCATATTCAATGTTTACGCATTGTCTTTTACTAGTTTGGATGCTATAACAAAGGTCAAAATATGTTTACAGCACATAGTTTAGGAAATTTGGATTTATTTTAAGATTCACGAATTTGAAGATAAATGGTATTGGAAGACAATATAACCATACCTAATCCAATGTGTTCTGCAATCCAGGATTCTCGTCCATTACTCTAAACTCTGCATTAGAACAATTGTATACCTAGTTGGTGTACAGTGTCTGCAAATAGCGATATATTCATTTTCCTTTAATCAGTTGATTTGATATTTCTCTGGTGCACACAACTGTTTTGTTATGGCCCATTTAATTGGAAACCATTGAACATGTTTATGTTGCTTTGAATGGAGGGCTAAACAGATGATGTTATTTATGGTGCCAAGGCAAAGTCTCAGCGCTTAACTCAAGGCTTGGTACATTGGGTGTCAGATCTTTATGATCTATCATTTTTATTATACAAATGTAATGATGACATAACCAACACAAGTCATCATTATCAAATACAAAGTGAAGGAAGAGAACCAATTAAATTAGAGAAAAAAAAAATTAATGTTATTAAAAAATAATAATATTTAATTTTTAAAGTTGAACTCTTACTTAGGTTCAAAAAATTTTGGTCAAATATAGATTAATAAATAGTCAATGCAAAACCTAATGCGTTATACATTTCCTACGGCAAGTGTAATAAGATATATAATATATCATAATATTAATACATTAAAATGAAAAGAATATAACTTATAATTTAAAGGCAAAAATTAAAAAGGTATCTACTTTAATAATATTAAAAAATGAAATAGCCCCTTTTGAGAGTTTATTTGGAAAGCTCATGAAAATGTAAAGTAAATATCAATATAAGGTCCCATGTTCAAATCCGTAGTTTTTTACTAGTGGTCTTGTGATGGGAGGCATTGTTCACCTAGGGTTTATAGCAATAGCAATCATAATCAACCCTATATCACACAAGTCGTGTCACACATGTAACAACCCTCGGTTAAAATTTCATGTAATAAAGTTAATAAAGGAAAAATAATACCAAGGTCATGGGACACTTATTCCAAGCTTAATGTTGGGAAAAACATCCTGGGTATTCATTTCCATTTATTATGCCAAAGGAAATTCGTAAAGGGTTTGGTAAAGGGTTTGAAAAGGAAAAGAGACATTTATTGAGATTTTATTTATGAAAATAATGGAAAATAGAAGAAAAGGAAGGTGAAATGTCACAAATTTCATGAGGAGGAAATTGAAAGGAAATAGAGGAAAATGAAGAAAACTGAGGCCTGAATAATAAAAAAGATTTTGAGGATCAGTTCATAGACTCACTACAACAAATCCCTGTGATTAGCTCCCTTTTTTGCTTCCAAGGAATTTTTTAGTGTATTTTTCTCCAATTTTTTGAAAAAGTCAGCGAAATTTATTGGGATCACAGGCTTTTTGGTGTTTCTTTCACCAGCAAAATAATTTAGGCACTAATTCATGAAATAATAGAGTCATAAATTTCAACGGAAATAGCACCCGAAATAACGCCTAAAATTAGCATTAGAAGTTCCATCGTAAATTGCGTCAGAAATAACACCATCAATTTCCCAAAAAATAGTGCTAGTGATAGCGTCGATTTTAGCTCCTTTTTTTGCACCTACATTACCTCCTTGGTTGGCTCCCTTTTTAGCCCCGAAATTAGCATCGGATGTGCCTAAATAGTTAATCATTTGAGGTGTTGGGGGTTAAGTGGAAAGGGGCTTTGAGGATTATGGGATTTAGGAATTTAGGGTAAAGGGATTGAGGGTTAATGGATTAGGTGTTATGGTTTAAGGGATTAAGGATCAAGAGCTAAGGGATTTGGTGCTTACGGGTTAGGTAGTTTAATGGTTAATGGTTGAGTTTTTTCAAATTTGGATGGTCTATCGAAACTTCTTGTTATAGGATTACATTTCAATTCCTTTACTGATTTGGATTAATTAAGGTTTCAAGAGTTGTTGTTGTTACACATAAATTTGCTTAAGAACGTGTTGCCTTTCCTATTCAGACTGGATCTAGGAGCACATCAAAGTCAAAAGAAATATCTCATCATTTGGAGATATTTTTCAAGCTTCCATATCATTTAGTTTAGATATTTTGTAACTCTATTCATAATTAAAGGAAACTATTATAATTTTACCCCTTCCATGGAAATCACTGTGTAATTTTTAAGATATCGTTTTATTTGAAGATCACATGAGAATCAAAGGATTATCATGATGATTTCCATTGTAATTAAGATCTCCAAAAGAGAAGATTGTTTTCCCATGAGGGCTAGAGCGAAGAATTGGAGAATAGGATTGGAAAGGGGAAACACCAGAGCTTTGTAATACTTATACTTTTATTAATGTAAATCTCAACTTTGTGGTTCAATAATTTCCTTTAAGTAGTTTGTGTGCTTTTTAGTTACACCAACCCCTACTAAGGAGGAAGGGTCCTCCTTTTTAGCATGGATCATTGGTAAGTTAGAGTGGAATACATAATTACATAAATACTTCTCAGTTATTTGATTATTGTTATTGTTGTTGTTACAGTTAATTTTGTGTGTAATTTAATTAATTGCAGTAAGATTTGGATGGTGTGAGAGCTTAAGTGCTAGATCGGTCCCTCAGTTTAGTGTGTCAAAGAATAATTTGCTTTACTGCTAGAGTTTGGATTGCACTTCCTTTTATGGGTGCAGATTGAATGAGTAATAGTTTTCAAGAGTGTTGTGAGAGTGGTTTAATGATAGATTGGATAAAAATTTATTAGTTATGCGATTGTTGTTATTGTTGATGTTATAGGTAATTCTATGTGTAATTTAATTAATTGTAGTAAGATTTGGATGGTTTGACAACTTAAGTCGTAGACCGGTCCCTTATTTTAGTGTAGCAATGAATTATTCTCTTCGTTGTTATAGTTTGGATTGTACTTCCTTTTATGTGTGCAGACTGAATGAGTAATGGTTTTCAGGAGTGTTGTGAGAGTGGTTGAATGACATATTGCATAAATATTTCTTAGTCATGTGATTGTTGTTACTATTGTTGTTGCAGTTAATTTTTTGTGTAATTTAATTAATTGCAATAAGCTTTGGATGGTGTGACAAATTAAGTCCAGGACCGTTCCCTCAGTTTAGTGTGGCAGTGAATCATTTTCTTTGTTGTTACATTTTATATTGCACTTCCTTTTATGTGTGCAGATTGAATAAGTGATGGTTTTTAGGAGTGCTATGAGAGTGGTTGAATGAAATATTGCATAAATATTTCTCATTTATGTGATTGTTGTTATTGTTGTTGTTATAGTTAATTATGTGTGTAATTTAATTAATTGTAGTAAGCTTTGGATGGTGTGACAACTTAATCCATGGATCAGTCCCTCTGTTTAGTGTGGCAGTCAATTATTTTCTTTGTTGTTACAGTTTGGATTGCACTTCCTTTTATGTGTGTAAAATTGAATGAGTGATGGTTTCTAGGAGTGTTGTGAAAGTGGTTGAATGATAGAGTAACTTATTTTGCAGTATTTATTCACATTGAATCTGCGTGGAGTGTGTAACAACTTTGTTGATTGCTAAGAGTGTGTGTGAAACAAATTTGGGTTGATATTATTTTATGCTAGTCATCGTCTGCCTTAGCATAGACTTTGTGTACTAGTATTGTAAAAATTAAATCCTACCTGGATCGATAATTAAATGTAAGAGTGGTTCGACCAACATTAAAATGCAAACAATATAAAAATAATGAAGTTAACAAAGTTTCTTATTCAAATCACTGAGATACAGGCATTAATATTTTATTAAATTTTATGTCTTCATGAACTTATGTTGATACAAAATTAATGGAAGAAGCATTTAAGTAATCCTAATTTTTTTTTCCATCAGGTCATACCATATCCTGAACATTATATTAACTGAACAAAATATACATTATTTATAGCCATGAGGTTCATCTTTGCCTCAGAACAAAGAAACTAGAGAGAAAAATCAAAATTTCTCTGCCCCTGAAGGGGGAAACTAGAGCTTACAAATTCCAAATTGTTTCTCGAAAATGTGTGGCCATACAAATTACATAGGAAGGTTGAGCCTTGCGGCATCTCGATAGTAGCCTAGGGGGTGGTAGAAAATTTGAATTGAAAAATAACTGGGATTCCTCAGTTGCAAACTTGGCACTTATGGGCCAAGCATAAGGGGTGTTATTTCACTGATCACCACTGAGCCAAACCGAGATTGTTCAGGAAGCCATCGAACAAAAAGAAGGAGAGAGAACCAACCTTTTTTCGATCAAATGGTCGGTGAATAACACGTGTCATTGTGAATCCAAACTGATGTTGAACTCGAGCCGCCATGAGCCTACACTGAGCTGGTAGCCTCTAGAATATTCTCCATAATGAAACACCCATATGAGTTGGGCCAAGGGGGAGAAGGGGCGGGGGGGGAGATTCAGTTGTCGGTGGGGATCGAGGGGCACAGAGGGAGGAATAGAAGCTTTACGAGAGGGGGGAGGGGATGAAATAGATGTAGGGTAGTGTGCAGGAGACAAGAAATGGTAAGGGATGTTGGGATGATAATTGATATCCATGCCTCTAGCCAAAAACTTCAGGGATGAGGAAGAGTAGCTAAAGAGCATGGAGAGCTCATCAATTCGAATGGTGGCCTTATTTTTAGCTTCTTCCTTTCCCTTCAGATGCTTGTCCATAAGGTTTCGAAGGGCCCAAATGGAAGAACTTCCATGACATGTCTTCTCTTCTTCCATGGCCACCACCTCTCTATGAATGTGATTAGGTATGTTTTGTTTAGAAACAATGGCTATGGATGTGTTGTCTAGGGTGGTTTGTGGTCGTCCATGACCTCTACCTCGACCTAGGCAATGACCTCTCCCTCGGTCACCGCTCATGAGTATGATGCAGGGGAAGTGAGGTGCAGAGATGAGGTCAGAGGGAGCGGCAAGGATCACAGGGGAAGAAACTAGAGGAAGAATAGCGGGGAGGCCAGACCATTGTGGGATAAAGAGCCTCGATCGACAGGGTAGTCCATTCATTTCGAGGAGACGAGATGGGTGGATTAATGAGCCCATATTTTCCATGAGTTTAAGGACACCTTTTACGTGCATGCAGCCATCATTCGGTTAGGATGATCACCCTTAGGTCACCCGGATCTAGGGGACTGCTACTTCTATAGTTAATTGTGTGCAATTTAATTAATTGCAGTAAGCTTTGGATGGTGCAACAACTTAAGTATTGAACTAGTCCCTCAGTTTAGTGTGGAAGTAGATTATTTTATTTGTTGTTACAGTTTGGATTGCACCTCCTTTTTTGTGTACATATTGAATGAGCGATGGTTTTTAGGTGATCGTAATCTGGATTGGGGGGAAAAAATTGCTAAAAATTCAAATTTCTCATAATCAATCCAAACCAGAACGACTGGATAGGCCCTATTGCTAGGAATCCAACACACTTTGTTTCACTCAAAACAGACTCTGTATGAGGAAGATACAGCATGTTGTCATTTTTCCTAAATAGCTAAAAAAATTGTAGAAAATGACAAATGGGTGACATGGCAGCCTAGTCAGCAAAAAATGATATTCTTGGAAAATTCCTTCAATTTCTCCCAATGACACTATGCCAAGTGTCAATATGTGGTTGGTGGTTGAAGAGGGTGATTTGTTGTATTTTTATTGGCTTGGGAGAAGAACCAATGGCATGAGGACACATGGCTAGTCCGGAGGCCGCCATGTGCCCCCTTCCAAGATTCAAATTTTAGCTATGGTCCAAGGTAAAATTATGAATTCACTGTTCTAAAGTTGGCTTTTCATATTTCAATGGTTGAAATATTTTATAGTCCAAAGTCTGAATTTATATTATCAAAGGTCGGAATCAAATGTATTTCGGTGCAAAATTTATACAGCCAGAAGGGCGGAGGTCGCGGCTCAACACCACGACCTACCCCACACTACACATCCGCCTTACCACTCTCACTATCATTTATGACTTAACATATATTGCAATTGAATTGTATTTGAGTTGTTACAAAGGTTTCTGCAGGGATTTAAAGGGCCAGTCCTTGGTCCACAGGACCATGCCCTAGAACCAGGTGGAGCGCCAACATAAATGGCAAGTTTAAACATTTAAATGGGATTAATTATCCCTAATCCCCGATTAAGGCTCTAATATGATTTTCAAATTGGTTTTTTGTTAATTGCGCTTAGAGTGCTAAAAGTTAATTGCGCTTAACATTTAACTAAACTCGCAGTTAACTTAGCGGAGAATTTGGCGGGTCCGCTATGTTCGGCGCCACCTCCACAATTGTCGGACTGAACTGGAGTTTCTCCATATTTGGAAGAGTTTTCCTAGGGAAAATTGAAGAAGCCATACCTTTGGCATATTTTGACCAATTTTGGCTCAAGAAGAGACATTCCTAGATGATTTGGATGCTTTGAGCATGATGGTGCAGGTTTCAAAGGCGTTGGATCACTTCTATAAGTGATTTTTCCACTTTGAAAATTAAAGAAGCCTAGGGCCACCAGGAGAGGAGGTCATGCCTAGTCCACTTGCAGACCATTTTCAGAGCTTGAAAAGTCCATTTTGAGGTTTTGGGGTCTTCTGAATCTAGTGGAGCAGATTGCAAAGCCATTGGAGAATTTTAGGTGCATGTAATCAGAGAATTTACCATTAATCCAAAGAGGGCCTAGCTAGTTGAAGCAGGTCCATATGTAGCCCAGGAGGGGTGAACTCCATTATCAGCTATTGTGTATTGTGTTTGCTGTATTTTATTTATCTATAGTTTATTTGTGGTACATGTGTTTTTAATAGCTAATTAACTTAATAAATTTCTCATAAAGGACACAAAACTTGACACATAAACCCTCACATAAGTGGCTAATTTGAGATGATCCTAAACACATTTATTTAACTAATGAGGGAGCTAGCACAGCAAAACTAGTTTTCCCATATTCAGATAAAGTTGGTATCAGAGCACAGTTTAGCTCATTTTAGCCAAGGTTAGCTAGAAGAAATAACGATTGGTTTTGTATTTGTGCAAAGATAATTTAATTGTGTGCAAGTTTATGTGTGTGAAGAGAAGGTCAATATTGAGAGCTCAGTTCTCAAATCATGTCAAAGAAGCTTTTTATGCATTACAAGTGTGATGGCATCTTTGTCAAGCATTGTTTCTAGTCAATCTTCCTTAGCTAAACTCTTTGATAAAGAGATGTTTCAGAAGCTCTACATCATGAATGATATGGTATAAGAGATGTATGAAGATAAGAGGTAGAGCATTACACTTCGAGAGCATTTGATTTCCATGAAGGAGGAGAAGCAAGAGCTTCTTGAATATATGCATGAGATGGAGACTCAACTCCATATTGCAAATGAAAACCTATAAAGGTGGCATGAGATGGAGATTCAGCTCCATGATGCCAAGGAAACCTTAGCAAAGCATGTGCTTGAAAAAGAGGTATGCAATTCAATTTTATCTTAAATTTCCTCTCATAATGAATGTTTTGGTTGTTTTGAAAGACACACTAGAGGAATAGGGTCCAAATTATTGATGAAAATGGGCTATGAAGGTAGAGGGTTAGGAAAACATTCACAAGGCATAGTTGATCCAATTGTTGTTGAGGAAAGGCCTAGGTATTTGGGTCTTGGTTATGGACAACATGATGGAGAATGCTCCAAAGCCAAGGAGGCACATGAAGGTGTTCCAAGAAGGACTTTCATTACATGTTCATTACCTCAAGCTTGTGAAGTTTTTGTTCATGAGGAATGCAAAAGTTTTACACCCACTTTGCAAGAAGATTCTCATAAGCATGTAACTAATGAAAATGGAAAACAAGAGGATGTTGAAAGCTTTAAATTCACTGAAGACATTGTTGGTATTCTGAAGAGAGCCACTACCTCATAAAATTCACCTCCTCAGGAAGGCGAGAAAGGTGAATGTGAAAGGTATAAATCTGTCTTTAATCAAGTTTTTTTTTATTATGATAAACATGGAAAATTCCCACATAATATTTGGAGAAAGTTTACATGTTACTTTTGTGGTTTGAATAACCATAATGTTTCAAGGTGTTGGAAGAAGATAGCCATGCACAAGAAACATTCTAAACAAAGGAGGTAGAAGGCCAAAGGTACATTGGACAATGCAAACCATGTTGAAAAGAAGATGCAATTGTTTTGCACTCATTGTCATAAGCAGGGTCATCTTGTAGACAAGTGTTGGAATTTGTATCCAACAAGTCATCCACGACATTTGAAGAAGGTGGAAATAGATCTTGACAAGGATGGAAAGGTGGATTCCATAATCGATGTGGGTTAGCATGATTCACATGATGAAGTGTGATTGAAATAAGTGCCATTGAAATGGTTTGGTAAGAGATGGTTAGATTTCTTATCCAATTAAGGCCTTGCATGTCTTTTGATGATTAAAGCATTTATTTTCTCTTGAAAGTATGTTGCATAATGCATGAAGCAAGATGTTGGAAAAGTAGAGTTATGTTGACTCACGTAGATGCAACAAATATGGAAAGTTTGTACATGCTTTTGTTTGACTTGAGAGTTAGTTGTTTGAAGAGGCATGTTTTGTCGACTTGTGTTTGGTCAATGGTTTGTACACTGAGATGTAAGAGTACATGGTGATGTTCACATGATGTGGCATTTGTTTCTTTGAAGGAGAAAAAGTATATGTCATCAAGTTATGTTTCTTGCATGATGTGTTTTTTAGATTGATAATTGTGTTTGTGACAAGATGTTGCGTCATTTTGGGAAGGTCCACCCTTGAGCGAGAGGCTCATGATTAAAATTCTTTCTTAAATCATGGCATGAGCAGCATGTCAATACTGTAGGATGATGAAATCAAGAAGAGGAATGGGGAAAAGATGCCAAAAATATTGCAGCCAAAAAAAAAGCAATTGTAGACCATTTGATGTGTTGACGCCAAGAAGCGAAGGAGATTGTGAATGCATTCTTCTAGATGTGGAATTTGGAACCGTGGAGGTAAAAAGAAAGGTTATTTATTTTCTTATGGTTACTGATATTGGAACTCATTGATGTAGTTCAATCAGATGGGATTAACATGGAAAAGTGGTTTCCAAGGAGAAGCTTTCATCAAATGCATGTTTGTGCAAAGGAGGAACATGATTCTCAGTGGGAAGGCCATCAGCCAGTTTTCCAGGCACTGAGGGATCGCTTTGGTATAGCAAGGTGTTTAATCAGTCAGCAAGCATCCAACAAGTGTTGGATTGGGTTAGCATAAAAAGGAGAACATTGGTTGAAGTGTCAAGCTATTTGCAAGGCAAGGCATGTCAGTGAACCCAAGTGGTTTTCATGGATATTTTTCCAAATAGAATCAAATTGATAGAACTTGGGAAAGAGAATAGTATTCAACTATTATTAGATAACAAAAATTTGTGGGTCCAAAAGCGTGTCAGTGGGAAGGAGTGATCGGAATCTAGATTGGGGGCAAAAATTTTCTAAAAAATCAAAGTTCTCATAATCGATCGAAACTAGAAAGACCGGATAGGCCTCGTCGCGAGGAATCTGGCGCACTTCGTTTCACTCAAAACGGACTTTGTATGAGGACAATAGAGCTTGTTGTTCATTTTCCTAAACAGTTAAAAAAATTGCAAAAAAGGACAGATGGTGACATGGAAGCCTAGTCAGCAAAAAAGGATATTCTTGGAATATTCCTTCAATTTCTCCCAATGACACCATGCTAAGTGTTAATCTGTGGTTGGTGGTTGAAGAGGGTGATTTGTTGTATTTTCATTGGCTTGGGAGAAGAACCAATGGCATGAGGGCACGTGGCTAGCCCACAGGCCGCCACATGCCCCCTTCCAAGATTCAAATTTTAACTATGGTCCAAGGTAAAATTCTGAATTCATTGCTCTAAAGTTGGATTTTCATATTTCAATGGTTGAAATATTTTATATCGAAGGCCGAAATATTTATATAGTCCAAAGTCCAAATTTATATTATCGAAGGTCTAAGTCAAATGTATTTCGGTGCAAAATTTATACAGCCAAAAGGGCGGAGGTCGGGGCTCGACCTCGTGACCTCCCCTGCACTACATGTTCGCCTTACCACTCCTGCTATCATTTATGACTTAACATATATTGCAGTTGAATTGTATTTGAGTTTTTACAAAGGTTTCAGAGGGGGTTTAAAGGGCTATCCCTTGATCCATGGGACCACACCCCAGAACCAGGCAGAGAACCAACATAAATGGTGGGCTTAAACATTTAAATGGGATTAATTATCCCTAATCCCCGATTAAGGCACTAATCCGATTTTCAAATCAGAATTTTTGTTAATTGTGCTTAGAGCACTAAACATCCATTAATTGCACTTAAAATTTAATTAAAATCCCAATTAAATTTGTGGAGAAGTTGGTGGGTCCGCTATTTTCGGTGCCACCTCCACATTTTTCAGACTTAATTGGAGTTTCTCTAGATTTGGAGGATTTTTCCTAGGGAAAACTGAAGAAGACATAACTTTGGCATATTTCGACCAATTTTGGCTTAAGATGAGCCATTCCTAGATGATTTGGATGATCTGAGCATGATGGTGCAAGTTGCAGAGGCATTGGAGCACTTCTGTAAGTAATTTTTCCACGTTGAAGATTAAAGAAGCCCAGGGCCACCAGGAGAGGAGGTCATGCCTGGTCCACTTGAAGACCATTTTTGGAGCTTGAAGAGTCTATTTTGAGATTTTTGGGTCTTCTGAATCCAATGGAGTAGGTTTCAAAGCCATTGGAGCACTGTAGGTGAATGTAATCAGATAATTTACCATTAATCCAAAGAGGGCCTAGCTATTTGAAGCAGGTCCATGGAGATGTAGCCCAGGAGTTGTGAACTATGTTATCAACTATTGTGTAATGTGTTTGTCATGTTTTATTTCTCTGCAATTTATTTGTGGTACATGTGTTTTTAATAGCTAATTAACTTAATAAATTTCTCATAAAAGACACAAAATTGACACATAAACCCTCACATAACTGGCTACTTTGAGAAAATCCTAAACATATTTATTTCACAACAAAACTAGTTTTCCCATATTCAAATAATCAGGAGTGTTGTGAGATTTTTTGAATGATACAATAGCTTATTCTACAATATTTCTTCGCATTGAATTTGTGTGGAGTGTGTAACAACTTTGTTGATTATTTAGTGTGTGGGTGCAACGAATTTGGATTGAGATTATTTTATACTAGTCATCATCTACCTTAGCATAGACTTTACGTAACAGTCTTGCAATAATTAAATCATATCTGGATCAATAATTAAATGTAAGTGCAGGTCGACCAACTTAAAATGAAATCAATATAAAAATAATGAAGTTTACAAAGTTTCTTATTCAAATCATTGTGAGATACAAACATTAATATTTTATTAACTTTTATGTCTTCAAAAACATATGTTGATACAAAATGAATGGAAGAAGCATTCAACTAATCCTAATTTTTTTTTCCAAACAATTCATAACATATTT
This sequence comes from Pinus albicaulis, assembly GCA_034641835.2. Classification (NCBI taxonomy): domain Eukaryota; kingdom Viridiplantae; phylum Streptophyta; class Pinopsida; order Pinales; family Pinaceae; genus Pinus; species Pinus albicaulis. The sequence goes on along the minus strand of CM076576.1, from coordinate 526,211,259 downwards.
GAACACTTTAATGATATTTCAATAGGTAATTTGTATTGACACAAAAGATACTTAAGAATTTCAAAGTTTAAGCTATAAGAATCACCATTTTTTAAACATAGATTACAAATAATTTTGAAAATTTAGAAGCCTTAGTCATTAGCATCATTTCTTGCAAAAATTTCATCGAGTGTATCATTTTCAATGTCCATATGCTCTTTCAAGTAGTTAATATTATCATCATCCTCGTCTTGGCTTGCATCATCTTCATCATCATTTAAATATGACTGTAGACCATCCACATTGTAACCAAATGTAGTTGGATCATCATTTTCTATACCATCCATATTGTTGTCTTATGTAACATCATGTAACTCTATATTAATGTTGTCTTCTTGTGCATGAACATAACCATCTTCAACATCATCGTGGATGTCATTTTCTTCGATGTTCTCTGATCCCTCTCTCTCATTTTGTTGGTAATCATTGTTTTTCTCAGTATCCACTAACGCATCAGCAAATACGTTACTTAATCTTGGATCATAATGTATGACAAATATCCATTTTGGGTCCAGAATATCTTCATAGAAAAATACCTGCACATGAACGAGTACATACATATATAAGTAGACGTATGTCATAACAATTTTATTGATTAATAAACACATGTATATATTCGCAATAAACAATGTATTAATACATTATTGATCACTACCGCTTCCTAATTGTTTGAGTCAAAGAAATACATGCTCACAATGAATTGGTAGAACATAAGGCTCCTTATCGTCCGGTATGAACTTTGAGGAATTTATAGAAAACAATCCACTATGGGTATCATGTCTTCATGTTCTCTCAAATGCTTCATACCATCTACACTTAAAAATACAACATTAGAATGGATCGTTCGCGCGTGAAGGCTGAACTGAGCTCAGATCCTGTGTGCTTGTGCGTGCTGCACTTTTTCCATGGGCCTAGGAGGGGGCCCTGATGCGGCGCCTACACTTCCACAGGATCTGACCACCTTCAAGAAACTTTTTGTTGGCTGCAACAAACGCCCATCAAGTGAGCAGCAACAGAAATTCATGAAAATATTAGAAACCATTCCCACGGTTTCTCTCCCAACTGAAGATCCCTGCAGATTGGCTCTGAATCTTGTAGAAAGAGGGCTCATTGGGTAGTTCACTGGGTTCTGGCCCTCGCCAAAAACTGTGGATGCTTGGGTGTAAAGGAACTAGATATTTTTGGTCAAAGAAGGAATCAGAAGCTTTTACATTGGCAAGGGTTTCTTTGTTTTTGTTTTCGAAACGGTGGAGGATAGGAACCTCATCTTCAGGAATGGTCTGGGTCCCCACAGTTTGTACTTCAATCAATGGACCCCAAATTTCAATCCGTCGAAGGATGTTCCCTCAGTTGTTCCGGTGTGGGTTCGCCTGCCACATTTACCCCTACATTTCTGGAACCCTAAATCGCTTGAAACCATTGGTAATAAGCTAGGAAACTATATAGACATAGCAGAAAGAAGAGACTAGTATTCATGCGCTAGAATATGTGAAAAATTCGATCTGGAAGAAGGTCTCCCTGAAGCTATAAAAATTAAAGTGGAATATTGGACTCACATACAAGTGCTATATTATGAAAAAATCCCATTTAAATGCCGACATTTCCATGGCTATGGGCACTTTTCCAAGCAATGCAAAAATAAATCAGAGTAGGAGGTAGAGATCGTAAGGGAATAACAATGGACACAGGTTCAGAAAGCTGCTATAGCTAAACATAACAACAGAAGCAAAGGGAAAGGAGTGCCTACAGGAGGTGGAGCACCTTCCTCAAATCAGGTTTATGGGGAGGGTTGCTTTGCCCCTCCAAGATTTGAGGCTTCCAGCAACCCCTTTGAAATTCTCAGCACCCCAGAAGAACTCCAAGAAACAACAGTTGAAGAGGCAGAACAACATCCTGCCACTAATGAGGAAGAAAAAATTCAGGAAGAAACAACCCCTCCACAAGTTGGAACACCAAGAGGATCCCCCAGCACCCCATCCTATGCATAAATGACAAAGAAGAAGTCTTAGGAGGCCTCCGGATCCTCAGAATATGAGACATTTGAAATGTCGTCGAAAATAGCAGGGAGGAAATCCCATAGAGAAGCAAGAGAGGAAGAGGTTGGGAAACAAAAAATGCAAGGTATCCAGCCAACGATTGAGATTACCATAGGCAGAAATACTAGAACCAGGCCTTCCAATGGAGGCTTTGTCCCCCTATCCGACAGTAAATAATGCGATTAGTCTCTTGGAACTACAGAGGCTTGGGGAATCACCTAAAATATGAAGCTGCGAAAACCCTTCTGAAATAAAAAAAGCCGGAAAAGCAGTAAGCGCAAGGAGTTCTTGTGGAGGGCTCGCCACTCTCTAGGTGGAAGATAAATTCCACCTCAAAATCTCCTTCGCAACGCAGCACTAGATATACATCGAAATTCAGCACCAAGCAAGTAATATCACCTTCGCTCTCTTTAATATTTATGTCTCAGTCCTCTATGCTGAAAAGCAAGACTGTGGGAAAACCCTCGCAGATTTTTTAGATGCTTACTCCCCCAAGAATATAATTCTAGCAGGAGATTACAATCTAGTTTTTGAACCAACCATTGGTAAGGATCATTTCCTTCCAATAGTGGAAGACTTGATTCAGCAGTGGGATCTTCTAGATTTCAAACCAAAAAAAGGCCTCTACACTTGGACAAACAATAGAACTAGGGCATATCACATCTTAGCCCGCCTAGACTGATTTTTACTTCAAAGCACCTTCCTTTCCGAAAATATGATTATCTCCACTAAATTTTTTCCAAAGTTAACTTCATATCATAAACCCATCCTTTTGTTGTTAGAAGAAGAAGAAAAATTAGGGCCCATACCTTTCTGATTCAGCCCCCTCTGGTCAGATAGGGAAGGATTTATGGAGACTATCTCAGAAGCTTGGTCCACTCTAGTCAATGGATCGCCTAGTTATGTGTGGGAGCAGAAACTCAAGGCCACCAAAACAACCTTGAAAATATGGATTAAAAAAGCCCTCAGGCTCCCCCATTATCCTAAGGAGACAAACCAATGATCAGTTGCTTAATTTGCAAATGGTATTGGAAAAAAAAGACATTACCAATTCTGAAATCCTAGTTGAGCATGAAGCCCAACTCACCTCTCTCTGCACATACACAGCAGAGGAAGAATCCTTAAGGCTCAAATCCCTGAATCTTTGGCTTGATTCTGGTGATAAAAACTTGGCCTTCTTCCATAATCAAATCTGAGCTCGCCTCTTGAGAAATCACATTGCTGAAATTACAGCCCCAAACGGGACTATCCACAAAGGAAAACAGTGATAAGGGAGGTTGCAACCTCTCATTTTCAAAAGTTGTTCAAGGAAGAGGGTCTCGACTATGAGGAGGAAGTCACAGAATTCCTCTCTCATGTTAAAAAATTGGTTAGCGAGGAGGATAACTCTAACCTCTTAAAGCCCTTCACAGAAGAAGAAATCAGCAATTTCATATGGACAATGGAGCCAGGAAAAGCTCCTGGACCTGATGGGTTCTCCATTCATTTCTATAGAATCTGCTGGGAAATAATTAAGGCTGACTTGTTCCGAATGATCAAAGGATTCCTCCAAAAATCCAAAGTGGTAGGAAGCACAAACTCCACATTCCTAGCTCTAATTCCTAAAGAAGTGAATCTGGTGTCATTCGATCGGTTCAGGCCTATTTCGCTTTCCAATTTGTTTTATAAAATCCTCTCCAAACTTCTGGCGAACAAAATCAAGCCTCTGCTGGAAAAGCTCATCTCTCCAAATCAAGGGGGTTTTATCAAAGGTAGTCATATCCTCGACAACATGGTTCTGGTTCAAGAAACCATTCACTCTAGCCATCAACATCATGAGCAAGGGATGCTTATCAAGCTAAACATGGTGAACGCCTTTGACCAGGTAAGACACTATTTTCTCCTTCAAATTATTTCTGCTTTTGGTTTCAATGCTGACTTTATAAGATTGATAAAAACTTGTATTAGAAAACGGTGGATTGCCCCTCTTATAAATGGAAGGTCAGCCAGCTATTTCAAAGCTTCTAGGGGCATCAGGCAAGGCTTCCCTTTTTCCCCCTTCCTGTACATTTTGGTGGTTGACTCTCTAAGTCAAAAGCTTAATGCTGAAAATTTAGCAGGAACTCTTCCTGGAATCAGATCGTTCAGGGGTATAGAATCAATCAACCATGCCCTATTTTCTTATGATTCTATTCTTCTGGGACGTGCCTCTCTAAAAATTGCAAGAGCCTTTAACGAAGTAATCCAAAGCTTATGCAGAGTATCGAGAGTGCTCGTCAACAGAAGGAAAAGTGCAGTATATGGCTAGGAGATAGATCAACAAACCATCAATCGGATAGCACAAAATCTTGGCTATACAGGATTTGCATTGTGGGATAAAATCAAATACCTTGGTCTGCCACTAACCTTGGGAAACAGCAAGGCCCTCCACTAGGCAGAAATTCTCAGCAAAATCAAGTCAAAAATAAATGCATGGGGAGGACAGTACCTTACCACAGCAGGAAAGCTAATTATTTTGAAATATTTCCTATTCTCCCTTCCAATATATCAGGCAATGTTCCTCTTAGCTCCAAAATAAATCAACGAGCAGCTTTCTAAGCTTCTAAGAAAAATCCTATGGCAAGGTGGAAAGGGGAACCAAGAAAAAAAATCATTTGGTCAGCTGGGATATTGTGAAAATACCAAAATCAAAAGGATGCATCCAGGTAAGAGACCCCGGGCTGGCCAATCTGGCTTTGGGAGGCAAGATCCTATGGAAAATGTTCTCGAATCAAAGGCAACCAATTAGCCAAGTTCTCATTAAAAAATATCTCCATGGGCTTTCAATGAATAGTATGGATGAAGATGTTCTTAATAAAGGCACCACTCTATGGAAGCTTTATTGTAGGGGTTGGGAGTTTTTCAAAGAAAATCTATTCAAAATCCCAGGAAATGGGAAAAAAAATCGACTGTGGGATGACAAGATTATGGGACTTCAACCACTCAATTTAGCCCCCGAATTTGCTGATCTTCATGCCTGGCTCTGTGATCGTGGCATACAAATGTTGGAAGATATCTCTACATGGGACACTGACAGAAACTGGTTAGGATGGGTCCTCCCTCGACTTCTGGACAGACTGCTTCCTCAATAGCGTAGTCTCCTTGTTGTGCTCACTGGCCTAGCCCATATGCATCGGCATGAGAGAGATAAGTGGGGCTAGGGAAAGAATGGTGTTAACATTGCTACTCAGGGCTTCGCAGCTCTACAATCGAGCCAACAGCTGCTCTCCCCTTCATTGTGACAACAGGTTTGGGACCCATTTGGGCTCCTGAAGATTAATTTCTTCACTTGGGTGCTCATGCATAGAAGGGTTCGAACTGGAGAAAATTTGGAGAAGAGAGGAATAATCGTCCCTCACAGATGCCCCCTCTACTGCACGGCTCAGGAGACGAGTAAACATTTGTTTATAGATTTCCTCTTCACCCAAGATGTCTGGACGCAGGCCATGTTCGGGCTAAATGCTCAAAATCCTTTGCATCTCACTGTTATTAGTCTATTTTCCTCATGGGAAGAATGTTATCCCTATATTTTGAACAACAAGTCGATGTGGGCTAAAATCTGGTATGCCATTCCCAAATATATTTGTTGGGAGGTGTGGCTGGAAAGGAATGAAGTCATATTTCAAAATAGGAAACACTCCCCCTCTAAAGTAGTTGTCAAAGCCAAAACACTGTTGTTGGAGACGTTGGAGAATTAGCCCCAAAATTCAAACAGTGTTCTTCTCCCAATGGTGTTATTCTAGCTAGGTGCGCCCCTGAAGCATGCTTCCAGCAATAAGAAACTCTCACGACCTTCCTTCAATCCTAAGTGGAGGCTCCGGCTTCCTGAAACTGATTTTCAAGAATGGTGGAAGAAACAGGGAAAAGTAACGATCTTCTTCGACCATGCGTCCAAAGGAAACCCAAGGATATCTAGTGTTGGGGGTATAATCTATTCCTCGGATAGCCACAACAAAGACAGTTTCACTTGGGGTCTTGGAGAGAACACTAACGATATGGCATAACTTTTTGGATTTCTCAAAGCTTGCCAGATTTCTCACGAAAATGGAGACAAATATATTCAAATCTTCGGAGATTCGGAAATTTTGATAAAAAATTTAAACACGGACGATCACTTCAACAACCCGTCGCTCAACAAGACTCTCCAAAGACTCTGCAAAGTGTTGCAGAGTTTCAAATCCAACCCCTTCTATCACATCCTTCTAAATCTCAACAAGGAAGTGGACGCAAAGGCAAACATGGGCTGCCTCCCAGCCCAAGGGGATCTCACAAAGAATAATGAAATACCTGTTTAGCACCATATTCCTTAAGCAATATTCTTAGCAATGTAAGATCTGGATAGTGACCCACCGATTCTTTTGGAAAAAAAAAAGGAAATAGGGGTTGTTTAGGCTCCGGCCCGCCCCAACATATCTAAATAAAATATACCCGTTTAAGATTAAAAATAAATAAAAAATAAACATTTAAAAGAGTGATAATCCAACTTAATAATTTCGTGTATTTTCCCAACATATTGTAGATTCCCAGCTTACATAATATTCTTATATTTTGAGCTTGATCGACTAGATTGCTTGAATTCAACCATGATGCCACAATTGAAGGATTGTCTCTTTACATATAGACGTTATAGACAATAATGTCGACCATATGCCCACATTTCTAGATATTTCATTGTCTGTGAAAGACCATTTATTTCGGTTAAGACAAATATAATGAGGAATATTAAAATACTTAATAGTGTCAAGACTATAAGGAAACACCATTCTGTAAATTCCAACTGTACCTTTCTTCCACATCCTCTATACATGTTGATTTCATCTTCTGTTATGTTTGAATATATACCTGCATCTTCTATTTGATTTTTAATTTGTTCAACAACCCATTCTAGTGTGCAATATTTGGCCCATTCCCCTTGCAGATCAATAGGAAATGGGGTATTCCTTGGGTTCAATATTTTAAAATTTCCCTACTTCTAACACTTCTTCTCTCCTTTTATCATACAAATCAATCCATTTTCTCATAAATTCCATGTGGTATAGAATGAACTTGTCGAGTATATCACTTTCATCTACAACTATTACATGTCAACATGCTTATTTCAAACTCCAAAGGCCATGTTGTTAATTTGATAAATAAATTACAGAGTAAATTAATGATCGCAATAAAAACAACCACAATGATCATGAGTTTACTTACTAATTTCTACTTGAACACCATTATAATATTGTGTTTTTTCTCCAGCAATAATATCTAATGGTTTTTCTTCATCCTAGAAATGTGGCCCATCTTCGAAATCCTTACCTAGGAATTCACATAGGAAAAAAAATACTTCATTCAATACATACCCTTCAGCCATGAAACCCTCTATATGTGCCTTTTTTCAAACATATATTTTATAGTTTTCATATACCTCTCAAATAAAAACATCCACCTTGTCAATACGACACCCGCAAATTAAATTTCATCAACTAGGTGTTAAGTAAATGGACTTGTAGGTCCATGAAAATTGTAGGGAGCTCCTTCTCAAATATACATACAATTTTTTGCAATTTCCTTCTTCCATTTTGGCACTTCACATTCGTGGATCTCCTTGGATGTCACCCACCTAATATAAGAATACTAAATTAGTATGAATCTTTAGGAAAAAAATAAAATGCAATAAAATATCTCTATGTCTCTCACACATGAATATATCTCTATGTATCTAGATATTATTGGCATCTGGCGTAAAACCTTCTTTGGAACTATAGGACCTTGTACATTTGTACGATATCTCTTCTCTTTTCATACAGGGAATTCTACCATGTCTTGGTATTCATCTCTGTATAAAATGAAATTATTTTTACATGAATGAATTTTCTTATATTTAATCCCCAAATCAACTAACAACTGACGCGCCTCTCTGCAAGTTGATGGCAACACATTCTCTTCAGGAAATATTTTAGTTTTTAGTGCCCTGTAATATTTCCAGAGATTAGATCAATGTAATGTTTGACTTATGATGAACATGTTTGATATGTCAATCTATATTATGAATATTCATATACAATATATGGTTTTAAAATCTCCTTAAATAAATATAAATGAAGTTGATAAATGTTTACGAATTATGTAGACCAATTGACATTGCGTTGTAAGAAATAGATTTCAACTCACTTCAATAGGGTGGTGAATCCTTTGTCTGAAAAACCAAATAGTGCCTTGATTTCTAATAATATTAATGTGAATGTCAGTTTTGAGGTTCTACTTGCACCTAATTTGAACCCGGGTATCGTTGTTGCTTGCTTGATGGAGTCTTTCAGCAGGTTTTTATCATTAACATTACATTGGTGGTAATTACCCCTATTGTCATCGTTACTATCAACCATATGATAATTATTGTCATCAGTGTTTCCATCCCCAAAGAAACATGTAAGCATCTCATTAAATCCTTTTTCATGCTCTGCATTTTCATTGTCATGCTCATCATGATCATTAAGGACGCTAACTGGTAGCATAGTGCAATCATCAGTGTATGTGAATCTAATCAATTGTTCAAATTTATCAGGTGGCAGAGTTCTATTTAAATATGCTCTTTTTTCCCTAGTATGGTTTAAAGGATGGTTTGGATCATCCCATCCAAATCCTAATAGCCCAGTTGGATAAGCTTGTGCATTAGTAGTCATTCTTTCATCGTCATCTTCTACCTATCAACAAACGCAACCATTATTTAATGTTTGGAAAAATTGGATAAATCATAAATGTATCAATTTCAAAGAAATATAATCAAATATCGCTTAACAAATCCTATCCCATGTACTATAGTCTTGACCAACCTCTTATTCAGTGCAATTATTTGTTGTGTTTGAAGTATCCATTGTCATATCCTCTTCCACCCACTGTGTTCTTCGTGATTTAACAGTTTTAGGTCCATGCCCACGTACATATGTTGTTTTTCTTTTGCTAGTTGAATGATTAGGTTGTGCGCTTATTCCAATATCCATCTAAAATATCAACAACATGCACTAAATTATTTCAAGGTTGGATAATACACTATAAATTATAATAATATGTGAAAAAGGATGGATGTATCACAAAATTATTCTTAAACTAAGTCAAAATTTGATAATTACCTTATTCTAGCCAATCGACTCTTCCATTGAATTCTCCTTCACTCCCATTTGACCATCCTCCTTCCCGTATTCTCATCCCTCCTCATCTTAATTGTCTCCCATTTATATTCACCCATCCCTTAGTCATGTTTCTCATTCCACCGATTTCTCTCTTTCTCCTCTATCGTCCCACATTAATAACTCAAATTTTAACATAAAGATTTATCACACTAATAATAATGATGTTAATAAGATTCAAAAGTTAAATATTAACAATGGTTTTTATAATGAAATTAACTAGGAATTGCACCAGATGTTGCAAAGGAAACGTCATAAGGCACTACTGTAGGAAAGAGTAGCATTAAATTGTTACTCTTCCATGATGACATTGAAAGTGTCACTAGATGTTTTCAAATAGTCTAAGTGGAATTTTGGATCTTAATGAAAGAGGGGGTCTCAGGATCTCAGGAATTGCATCATTGACATGACAAGAGTATCCACACTATTAGTTTCTCTTTTATTGGTTATATAGGGTAGATGCCAAATAATGTACTTTAGAGATAACAAATATCTCTATCCTTAGCAATTATTGGCCAGAAGACTTTGATTTGGTCTTTTGGTTAAACATCCATATGTATTTTCACTGGAAGCACTTATGTTTTAAGCATTAGCCTACTTTAATGGTTGGAATTTATCCACACCCTATTTGTATATGCCAACTTTATTTGGGATTCAATCTTTCCTGCAATTGATATAACTCTCGTGGGTTTCATTTAAATCCATTTACATTGGTCCCCCAATTCAAAGCAAATATTTGTATCATTCTATTTTTTATCAATATGTGGACTAGATCATAATGACCTGCATCAAATTATTTTGGATAAATTATAAGAATATCAATTTGAATACAAAATATGAATCTTTTGAACTCAAGAATGTTGAAAATCTAAAATTACCATACTGTAACACATTTGGTCTTTGAATCTTAGACAGGACTATGAGCCTATAGTAGGTCCTTTTAATTGATGATATGAACAACCTAAAAATAATGATTAAACAAAATATCTTTATTAACCAAAAATCGTTGTTAGGATTTGATATTTCAAAAATCATCTATAACCAAAACAATATTTTTTTCAACTACATTTGGTTATGCCTATGCAAGGGGGAGGAGACATGCTAAAAAATTCAGGGCTAGTCTGGCCCAAGTCGGGTGCTATCCCGAGGTGACTTTGATGGATTAGATGCCACCCCTCAGTGGTGGTTTCTCACACCATAGGTCAAGCGTGGAGGATTGGACTAAAAATTTTACATAGAGTTGGAAGATCACTTCGCAACTCCAATTGTTGTTAAGAAAGAACCACTATAACCAATCAGCTAGTTGATCCACAAGTTAGTTGGTCGTCCATGTTGTCTCATTTCTCTCACATTGTCAATATTGATAACAATACTCACTGAATTTAGTTATTAATATTTCTCAGGTTGAAAGAGTGTTTAAGACTGGAAGGTCATCAACATAGCATTACTCACTGAATTTAGTTGTTAATATTTCTCACGTTGAAAGGGTGTTTAAGACTGGAAGGTCATCAAACATTTCAATATTTATAGTATAACTATATTCATTGGGATATTAAGTGTCACCTATAAAATGGAACCACATAGTGGACTTCAAGGGTGTATTTTTGTGCATATTGTGTATAATTAAACCCTATATACATGGGGTCTCTAAAGCCTCAAGGGTGTAATTTTGTGCATATTGTGTACAGTTAAACCCTATAATGGGGTATGTAAACTCTATAAATAGGGTAAGTAGTTTAATATATTTATCCTTTTTCGTGAGTGAGAAATAAAGCTAATTTCAAAAGCAATATTAAACTAACAACAAAACTACCACATAATAATATATGCACTCAAGAATGATTTCAAATTTTAATTCACACAAAAATGTAAATAACAATTCAAAGCTAACTGAAGTTATCTAAGGTTTGAAGATGAGTTCTCAACTATGATTTCAAGCATAAATGCACATAAAAATTACAATAGAAACTCACAACTGCTTGAAGTTATAAAAATTACAACAACAACTCACAACTACTTGAAATTATTTGGTAGTAGAAGGTGTCTTTTCAATTATGATTTCAAATTTTGGATTCATATTGAAATATGAATAGAAATTTAAAGCAATTAAAAATGCACAAGCACTTTTTATCATAACCAAATAATGTTACACATATAAATGTATGAGTAAATTCTCAAGATACCAACTAATAATGTTAAAATGAGTAAATTTCCAAGATACCAACTAATATTGTTAAAATGTATGAGTAATTAAAATGTATGGGTAAATTCCCAGAAAACCAACTAATATTATATATATCTAACTTAAATTTCTTAAGATATAATATTACATAATACATAAAGACACGAGCAAGTTATCTTTATTGCACGATTAACTATACTTTTATTGCACATTATTTACTTCAAGTTATATAAATATAGAAGCACACTTGCCTCCTTACCATCTCTTCATTAAACGTTGAAAATACTTCAGATCGTTCACCAACATATCCAATATAGCCTTTTCTTAGTTCAGTATTCTCTATAACAAAAAATGAATCTCCCATTTCAATTTTTCATATGAGCTTGCGTTGAGACAACCAAATATTTAGACAGTGAAAGACGTTAAATTATTCAAGATGAAGGGTACGAAGTCATGTTCTGGACAATTCCCTCTGATGTATCTTAAAAAAAAATGGGTTTCTTTCCAAATATTCCGAATAATTTGAATACCAGGGAAAAAAATAATAATCTCATTATCGCCAATGCAACCTTATCGACGGGATCATTTTATGTCTTCCCTGAGACTGGTAAGACTAATACTCATTTTGTATTGGTAATGCTAAAACTAGTCTTCTGAATATTCAAATTTATGATATATTCAAATGCATTTCTCAATCAATAATATTTTCTGATAACAGATTGGTATATTAGTGCCATGCCCAAATAATGTAATATTGTTTTATAGACTACCCAAGTAAAATGGTATACATTTTCCCAGGATGTAAGAATCTAAACGTCGGTTTAGTGATCGGTTTGGGGTTTAGGGTCAGTGGTTAAAACCCATAATTTTAATTTAGATCATATTATTTTTTGACTTATCTAATAGGTATAACACAGACTTGCATCCGACTCTTCATCCAAGGGAACCCCAACAAAGAGAAAATTACACCGTGAGAACCCCAACAATGAGGTTCTTGGAAAAATCCCTAATAAAGAAGAAGGGTTTGCAAACTTGAAAGAAAAACTTGTACCTAATACATCAAACATGGAAAATACTAGCAAATAAATCTAGCCTAACATGCCATTCCAATGTATAAAATTCAGTTTCAGTCCTCCAATTATTTCCTGCAGGGTTGAGCCTTACTTGAGAGAAACATCGGCCTCCACAAACAGTGATACAACTGCAGAGTTTTTTTCTTATGACGAAATATGGATGAATTCATCCGAGGAATTGAAATTGGAATATTGCAAAGAATCCCCATATGATGGCGACAATGATAGTGAGGAGAAGGAGCTCTGGGGTTTTGATGATATAGTTTATATGTGTGTTGTCTTGAGGCTTGACGAAGATTATTTACTGGCGTCGTGAAAGTCTCATCAGTGTGATAAGAGGCACTCCAGTAGGATTGTTGTAGAGGATCAAGATCCTACATTTTATTCAAAAACTGCACAGTTAAAGGGGTTAAATTCTGGGAATGAGGTTGAAGCTCTGGATGCTTGGATTCATTATTTTTCAGATCAGGAAAAGGAGCCATCTAGGCTAGCCCATCTTCTGCTAGCCATGGTAGTTGTACAGAGCAATTCGAGCGAGATAGAGTTCCCAAAGACTGCACAAGAATTTCTTCTTGGTTGGCCACCATGTTGAGGTATAAATTTTGAATGATGAATGTGAGGATAAATTACTGAAATACACATTTTTTTGTATCTTGAAATTGTCATAAAATTTGGATCTACTCTAGAATAGAGACAAATCATGGTTCCAACTGGGGATTGTTGTTAGCAGGAAGAATGTGAAGTGACCTACCTTTATTTTATATAAAAAGTTAGAAACAGAAGACAGGGATACAATTAATCTAGACAGTTGACAGAGTCAAACCTAACCCTAATGGGTCTACGAGGAACACTTATCTTCATTAGTCTATGACCACCAAAAACATAATTTAAGAGAAAACTGGAAAACAAGAATTATTTGGACTTGGGACTTGTGACATGTTTTTATTATTGGCAGTTTAGTTTAGAGAAAGTGCTACAGAAACCTGGTTTGTTTATGGTTTCTAATGTCAGGGAGAAAAAAATAAGGAGAGTGCTACAGAAACCTGGTTTCATTCATGGAAAAAAATAAGGAGAAATCACATGTAGGATCACTGATTGCAATCATTCCATAACAATCAATGAGGGATCATGATTCAATTAAGGATAGAATCATGAGAGTCGAGCTCCGCGGATGCGCGACGAATGTGAGTGGGGCGGGTGACGAAGGATTGATTAAGCTCATAACTAACCTTAGTTGATGAGGGCTGTTGGATCCATGCCTATGAAACAATGCCAAATCTATTGCCACATGGCCAATAAGTAACTAATTCAAATCAACGGGCAAGGAGAATTTAATCGTCTAACAAAATATCGAACAATGCAAAAGAAGGACAGCAAGGCAACAATATTGGATTTGTTTTCAGAGAGTGATGCCTTACGACATAATAAGATTCAAAACATAAATATAAACAATGTTTTTTATAAAGAAATTAATAAGATTCAAAACTTAAATATTAATAAGGTTGTTGATAATGAGAATAATATTTTTTGTTTTAAAAACAAAAATATCTTAAATAATAATAGTAATAATGGAAATAATATTCATAAGAGACTTTGACTAATAAAAATAATTTGAATAAGAATAATAATAAAAACAACATTTGTAAGATAATAATAATATTCCTTTTAATAATATTAAAAGCATTCTGAATAATAATAATAATAATTCCTTACATAGTGTTTTTAAGAATGTTATTAATCTTTATAGTGTAATTTTGGATTTGATTGTTTTTCGCCTCTTAAATAAAGGGCTTAATTTTTCCCTTGCCCCTAAAAATATTATTGTTGATGGCATTATTTGTAACATTGGATATGGAATTAGAGACCTTCCTAACAATGTTAAGGAACTTATTAGGCAAGACTATGCTATTGTGCTTAGGAAGGCTGAGCCTCCTAAAAGCAACAATAGCAAAATGAGTTTCTTACCCTAAAATCCCTAAGAGATAACCCTGACATTGTAATCCTAAAATATGATAAAGGTGGGGTTGTTTTTATTTTAAATAAAGCCAACTATGTTAACAAATTGATGGAATGTCTTTATAACATTGGTAGTTACATTAAGCTTAATAAGAATTATATTAAAAAAGTTTCTAAAGAATTTGCATCTACCATAAAATCTAGTAATGCTCTTAATCATCTTAGCAAAAATATTATCGAGAGCAACCCTCTCATCCCCAAAATTTATGGTCTTCAGAAGATTCATAAGGATGGCATCCCCTTGAGACCTATTGTTAACACAATATGTGGGTGCACTTATCTTCTTGCTAAATTATTGGCTCATAAAATCAAACATCTTGTCGATCGTACTGATTCCTTTGTTAAAGACTTCGCTTCCTTTGTTAAAGAGTGGAAGGATATAAGGCTAGAACATGGGGCTATGTTAGTAAGCTTTGACGTTTTTTCCCTATATACTAATATCCCTATTCAAGAAGCCATCGATGTCATTAATCACATCAGTGATGATCACACATCCAAATTGGTTGGTATATGCCTTACCTCTACCTTTTTTGGCTTCCAAGGTGAGTTCCATGAACAAACTTGTGGGGTTGTGATCGGTTTTCCTCTTTCCCCTATAGTTTCAAACTAATTCATAGAATATTTTGAGAGCAAAGCTTTGGCATCTGTTCAACTCCACCCCAAGTGATGGAAGAGGTTTGTTGACAATACTTGCATCGTTTGGCCCCATGGACATGAAAATTTAAATTTGTTTCTCAACCACCTTAGTTCCAAATCTGACTCCTTCAAATTCACGATGGAAATTGAGGTAGATGGGTGCTATTTCTCATCATTTTTTGGCCCAAAAACTCAGGGTTCTTAACACCCTTGCCACCCGTTCTCTAAGAATTTCTGGTGAGAATAACTTAGAAGAGGAAAAATCTCATCTTCTAAAAGTTTTTTAAAATAATGGCTATAGCACGCAACATGGCCTTGGATATTTTCAAAGGGATAGTAAAGAATCAAGGATAAAACCTTATCGTTATGATATAATCTCAAATGTCCATATTTCATTTATCTAGGGACCACCAATAAGATTTCTCATATTCTAAAAAAGAACAATTTTTTTCTACCTTCAAACCACTTAATACCATTATAAATTCTCTTAGATATGTTAAAGACCCTGTAAACCCTAAAGACATGAAAGGGGTCTACTCCATCCCTTGTTCCTGTGGTATTTCCTACATTGGGGAAACATTTCGGTCCATTAACCAAAGAATCAAAGAACATGCAGCAGATATTAAGCGCAATCATTCTCATTCCTCGGCTTTAGTTAAACATGCAGTGAAATCCAAACACCATGTCTGCATTGAGGATTTTTGGGTCATTGCTAGAGTTGATCACTTCCATAATAGGAATATTAGAGAGGCCATTGAAATTGAAAAACATGCTATTAATATTAACAGGGACGATGGTTGGAAGTTAAGTAGAAGTTGTATCCCTGCCCTCTCTTCGTAATTTATTTATTTATTTTTATTTTGTATATATATATATATATCCCTTTGGACTTTACTTTTAAAATATTCTCCAATATTTTAATATAATAACTGATCTAAAAATGGAAGTACTTGAAAATTTGTGCAAGGTATCCATTTACATTAATTAAATGTGTGAAAAAATCTCTAAGTCTTGTTGCATAAACAACTACTTATATCTAATCCAGAGATTGATTGTAAGGGGAATTTACTAGATATGTCACCTTTGATAAAAGGATGAGATCCAGAGGCAACCTGGCCCTTTACAGACTCTGTCTTTAGAACTTGTAGAAGTAAACACTCAATTTCCATCAAATTATATGTGCAAGCTGTTATTCATGTCTTGCAATTGAAACAAAGTGTTTTTGGCAACTGTATAAGAGTTTAAGTGTGAAGGCAAGTTAATTTAATTTGTTGTTTAACATATTAAATCAGAATTTTTCAGCAATATAACTTCAGCATAACATGACACAAATGTTTGATGAGAAATTCACCCCTCCTAGGCTATGTCTGTTGGATCAAGCCTCCCAAAATGAGCTTGTCCCCTTGTATTAAAATGGTTCAAAATAATAATACAAGTTTAAAAGTGTCCCAATAGACAAATATGAATGCAAATACTGATTCAAAAGACATGAAAAATATAAGAATTCCTTTCCAAATTCACTAAACAGTGAAGAATTACCATAAACAGTGATTTCTTCAATAAGGCCCTGACAAATCTTTGAACTCCTATGTAGATTTTCAGGCTGTAGAAGTCCTCAAACAGATCTAAAACCTCTTCCATTAGGTTCATAAGGTAGGAATTATCTGAAAATGATCTTTGGTTCACCTCAAAAAGAAAGGTACAACTCAAAACAGCTCCAACCCCAAAATGGCCCTGGTGGCCCTGAAAACTCTCCTGAAGGATTTCGGCCTCTAAAAGTCTTCAAAAAGTTCTGAATCTTCCATGAGATTCCAAAGGTGGAAAATAGCTAAAAATGGTCTTTGGTTCACCTCAAACAGAAAGGTACAACCCAATAAATCTCTATTACCAAAATGGCCCTAATGGCTCAAAAAGATTCACTGAAGCTAAAATGGTTGTAGAAACCCTCTACTGCCTCTATAACCTATCCCAATGGCTCTGGAATGCTGAAAATAGTCAAAAATGACTTTTGTTTCACCTCAAATGGTTAACCATAGCTCAGCACAACTCTAACTCCCTCTTGGCCCTGATGGCTCTCATTGCTTCCCTTAAGCAAAAGGGACTGAATAATAACTCTAATGGCTCTGAAAATTGTTCCAATGGATTTAGAATGCTCTGAATACCAGAAATCAAAAAAAAAATTGTTCCAAAAGGTTGAGCCTATCCAAAGTTATGCTCAAAACAGTGTTTGCCCAATATCTCCTAAACAAACTCCACCAAATGTGGAGACACTGCCAGTTAAGACCGATAAATTTTTCCAAATCCGCAAGAATGGCGCGCTTTGCTGGATTTTTCAAAACCGCCAACATTAATAATAAATTTGAGTGGGTCGTGTTCACATGCGCAGAAAATTCGGCGGTTAGTGCGGAGTTAACCATTTATCGTGGGTTAAAATGTTAGCATTTGGCCACATGTGGTGGCTTCCGCATAGACCGTCGGGAAGTATGTTTCAAAACCTGCCACAGTTAGGCCTTCAGGCCTTGGTCCTTGGCCCGAGGTCGTATGGTGTGAGGGCTGGCCCCCTTTTTCCGCCATTTAAAACCTTTGCCAACCTTAAATATGCGATGTGAACAATGAATATTAAGAACTAAACCATAAGAGAGTTGGTTAAAGCGCTTTGTTTGTGGGAGTGAGGTTGGTGGTTCAATCCTGCGGAATTCCAAATTAATTTTACCACGCCACCATTTCATCGACCAGGGGGGCACGTGGCGCCCTCAGAGCCTGCCACGTGGCAACCCGTAATTGGTCCAAATATTTAAAAGTCAAACCATTATCCAACTTATGATTGCCAAGTGTCAGAACTAGATTGGACTAGGTGGAATATTTCAGGGAATATTCTAGGGAATATTTTGAGAAATATTCTTTTTTTAATTTTTCAAATTGGGAAGTCAAACATGGTCAAACTGGATTTTTGCAGTTTACTGAAAACTTCAAACCTGCATAACTTTCACATACAGTGTCAGATTTGAGTGTCGTTCATGGCTACAGGATTGTATCGTTGAGGCCTATCTGGTCGTTCAAGTTGCAAGTGATTTTGAACACTTTAAATTTTGAGCTTTTTCCATGGCTTTGACTTGAGCTCCTGATCACACCTCCCAAATGAGAAGCTTTTGGACCCCAAAAGCTCACTGAAATAATGAAACTGAACTGTAGTATAGAAAATGAGAGAATAACAACATCCTCTTCTCTTCAGCTTCCAAAAATTTTCCTGAATTTCCAACTGTGCACATGGAAAAAATTTTGCTAAATGAGCCATGTACTTGTGCCGAATCCCGACCAAGTTTTTCTCGCCATACAAATCTTCCATACTGAAACCAGCAATGACCCTTGCTGAACTTTGTGCCCTCTTTGCTTGCATGCCTTTCCATCTCATGGAATCTTGCACTGACACTTCATTCTCTGCACCAAACGACACCAAAGGCACCTTGTGCAACATACAACATCAACAAAAAGTTGACAATGAAATGTGCTATACAATTGACACACAAAATATGTAACAAGTGTGCACACAACCGACACAAGTCGAGAAACATGTATGACACAATCGACACAAGTCGATAAACATGTATGACACAATCGACACAAGTCGATAAACATGTGTGACATAATTGACACAAGTCGAAAAACAACAAGATACATCTTGACAAACACATGTGTATGTATCATGTACAATGAACTATATACAGTTCGCCAATTACACATACAACCTTTATGTACATGTGCAACTTCAACTCTTCTATTCAAATACCAAAAAGTACATCATCCCAAAAACAAGTGGGTGACTAAGAGCTGAACTAAAAGACATTGTTGCAATAAAAGTGAGTATCATACTCATCTTTTACACCTCCATGGTGAAATTTTTGCAACAACAAAGAAATTCCTTCAACTGAAACTGCTTTTACATGCTATCTTGCATCAACCTTTCAACTGAAATACATGCATACAAATCTGAAATTTGCATGTACAAAATGAGTATGACTTACTGCATTAAGAAGTTAATCCACTTCTTACCAAGCCAACTCCATGGCGTCTTTTGTGATTGCAATACACCTTCATGTGAATCTTCCATTTCCACATCGATAATGGACTCCATAGATCCACTTACGCCAAGCTTTTTGTCCTCTTGCTACATGTGCTTTGGATGATTTGTTGGATGCAAAGTCCAACAATAAAAGACATCATGTCCTTTCCTTTGACAAAATGTGGAACTCTTAAACACTTTCTGAGAAAGTTCTCTTTGCCTCTTCTGCTTCCTGTGTGCTTTCTTTTTCAACCAGCATCTTGAAGCAACATGGTTAAATCCACCACAAAATGTGCAACAAAACTTTCTTTAATTTGAACAAGCAAAATTATCATTCTTTGCTGAAACATAATCAAATTGATCATGTGAATAATTATACCTCTTTTGCTGCATGGAATGTCCATCCTTTTTTTCTTCGAAAGACGATGAACTAGAATAGGAGACAGCTTTCCTTTTTAGACTTTCATCACAATTCTTGTTTTGAAAACTATTTGAACTTGAAGGCTTGCCATAAGTGACATTTTTACCCTCTACTTGCTGCAATGATGGCTTAAATCAATGGCAATCATCCTTAAAACAAATTTGACATATATGCACAGAAGAAATTGGAATAAAGGTTCTTTTTAAATTTGCATCACATGCATTCAAGGATTTGGAGTCTTCGCCATTAAACTGCTCATAACCAATACCAACATTCTTGGGTTGCTCCACAACTGAAATAGGGTCAACCATGCCTTGTGCATGCTTGCCCAAACCTTTGCCTTCTTGATAGCCCATCTTAAACATTATTTTGGACCCGATTCCCCTTGTATGTTTTTCAAAAGAACCAACACACTTTTCAATTGAGGAAATTGAAGACAAGTTGGAATGGTTTACCTCTTCCTCACGCTTGTTCTTGGACAAATCTTCTTGAGCTTGAAGGAGTTTTTTCTCCATGTCATGCAACCTTTGGAGAATTGCTTCCTTCTCTTCTTTCATAGCCAACAATTGTGCATGACGCTTAACACTTTCTCTTTGATCCTTAATGAGAATCTGCACCATGTCCTTCACCTTAATGAACTCATTCTTCATGTCATCATTGAAGAATCTCGTGAAGGAGGAAACTTCACTTGTAGAAGAAGTTGACATTATGTAAATGGTCAAATTAACAAAAGGAAATTTTGAAGAAAATTTCTCGAAGCTTTCAAACAAATGACAAGATTTTAACCAAATGTCAGTAAAGAACCCTTCTTATTCAAGCAGCCATAAACACAAACTCCAATAACTCAAGAAACCATTTTGCAACCAATAAAACAGTAAGATTGATCGTTTTAACACCTTTTGCACAGAAACAAATGCTCAACATAAGCACAACCCAACTTAACCTGCTCTGATACCATCTGATCTGAAAATGGAAGTACTTGAAAATGTGTGCAAGGTATCCATTTCCATTAATTAAATGTGTGCAAAATTCTCCCAAGTCTTGTTGCATAAACAACTACTTAGATCTAATCCAGAGATTGATTGTAGGGGCATTTATTGGATATGTCACCTTTGATAAAAGGATGAGATCCAGAGGCTATCTGGCCCTTTATAGACTATCTTTAGAACTTGTAGAAGTAAACACTCATTTTCCCTCAAATTATATGTGCAAGCTATTATTCATGTCTTGCAATTGAAACAAAGTGTTTTTGGTAACTGTATAAGAGTTTAAGAGTGAAGGCAAGTTCATTTAATTTGTTTTTTAACATCTTAAATCAGAATTTTTCAGCAAGATAACTTCATCATAGCATGACACAAATGTTTGATGAGCAGTTCACCCCTCCTAGGCTACGTATGTTGGATCAAGCCTCCCAAAATGAGCTTGTCCCCTTGTATTAAAATGCTTCAAAATGCTAATAAAAGTTTAAAAGTGTCTCAATAGACAAATCTGAATGTATATATTAATTCAGAAGACATGAAAAATCTAATAATTCCTTTCCAAATTCACTAAACTGTGAATAATTACCATAAACAGTGATTTCTTCAATAAGGCCCTGACGGCTATTTGAACTCATCTATAGATTTTCTGGCTGTAGAAGTCCTCAAACAGATCTAAAACCTCTTCCATTAGGTTTATAAGGTAGTAATTAGCTGAAAATGATCTTTGGTTCACCTCAAACAGAAAGGTACAACTCAAAACAGCTCCAACCCCAAAATGGCCCTAGTGGCCCTAAAAACTCTCCTGAAGGATTTCGGCCTTTGAAAGTCTTCAAACAGTTTTGAAACCTCTTTCATGAGATTCAGAAGGTGAAAAATAGCTGAAAATGGTCTTTGGTTCACCTCAAACAGAAAGGTACAACCCAATACAGCTCTATTACCAAAATGGCCCTAATGCCTCAAAAAGCTTCACTGAAGCTAAAATGGTTGTAAAACACCTCTACTGCCTTTGGAACCTATTCCAATGGCTCTAGAATGCTGAAAATAGTCAAAAATGACTTTTGGTTCACCTCAAATGGTTAACCATAGCTCAGCACAACTCCAACTCCCTCTTGGCCCTAATGGTTCTCATTGCTTTACTGAAGCAAAAGGGACTGAAAAAAAACTCCAATGGCTCTAAAACCTGTTCCAATGGATTCATAATGCTCTGAATACCCTAAATCAAAAAAAAAAAATCATTCCAAAAGCTTGAGCCTATCCAAAGTTATGCTCAAAACAGTATTTTCCCAATATATCCTAAACAAACTCCACCAAATGTGGAGACACTACCAATTAAGACCGATAACTTTGGCCAAATCCGCAAGAATGACGTGCTCCACTGGATTTTATGGAACCGCCAAAGTTAACAATAAATGCGAGTCGGTCGTGCTCGCATGCGTAGAAAATTCGACGGTTAGGGCGGAGTTAACCATTTATTGTGGCATAAAATGTTAGCATTTGGCCACATGTGGTGGCTTCTGCATAGACTGCCGGGAAGTCCATTTCAAAACCTGCCATGGTTAGGCCTTAAGGCCTTGGCCCTTGGCCCAAGGTTGTATGGTGTGGGGGATGGCCCCCTTTTGCCACCATTTAAAACCTTTGCCAACCTTAAATATGTGATATGAGCAATGAATATTAAAAACTAAACCATAGGAGAGTTGGTTAAAGTGCTTTGTTTGTGGGAGTGAGGTCGGCAGTTCAATCCCATGGAATTCCAAATTAATTTTACCACGCCACCACTTCACCGACCAGGGGGCCACGTGGCGCCCTCCGGGCCTGCCACGTGGCAACTTGTAATTGGTCCAAATATTTAAAAGTAAAACCATTATCCAACCGATGATTGCCAAGTGTCAGAACCGGATTGGACCAGGTGGAATATTCTAGGGAATATTTCGAGAAATATTCCAGGAATATTCCTTTTTTAATTTTTCAAATTGGGAAGTCAAACCTAGTCAAACTGGATTTTTGCAGTTTACTGAAAACTTCAAACCTGCATAACTTTCACATACAGTGTCAAATTTTAGTGTCGTTCACGGCTACAGGATCGTATCACCGAGGCCTATCCAGTCGTTCAAGTTGCAAGTGATTTTGAACACTTTCAATTTTGAGCTTTTTCCATGGCTTGGACTTGAGCTCCTGATCAATAACATTTAAAACTAATTGTTGAATATTATTAATTTAAAAACTAGTTGATAAAAATAGATTAAGCTTATTTTTAATTATGAATATACATTTACAAATATACATTTCTTATTCTATTATTTTTAATTTATTTAATTGATTTGAATTCAACATTATTTTAATTAAAAATAAAATAAAACAAATCAAAATGATAATAATAATAATAAATACATAATTTTATTCAACAACTAATTTTTAACTGCTAATTCCTATCAGCTACTTCCTAACAGCTAACTTTGGAACTGGATGCATCTCTACTATTTAAACATTCTGATTGATTGATTTTTCACCTTTGTCCTGAGGATGAACCACATTAGATGGTTCAAAATGTCGACCAACAACTTATGATGTGATTAATCTGAAAGACATTATCAAAATTACCTGATGTCCTGCGACATTTGTTGTGTCCTTATTTAATATGACACGATCTCTTGTCATGGCCTTGTCTTGCCCATATAATACATAACATAGTCAATATTTTTTAGTACACCAATTATATCATGTCAACCAATATGTTATCCAATACAAAGCCTCACTTTACTCATATATTTGACATATCGATATCATGTTTTGGATTTCAAAGAAACAACATATTTTATACAACTTTACCTCATCTATAATGTAGAATTTGTGAATTCATAAACACCATCCTCCTTTAGTTGAGGTTGTCATGTCTTCTTACCTTTATTTTATTTGCATATTATGTATTTGAATATATGGCCACCCGCTTTCCTCTCATTGATTTAGTAGGTCTACATTGTCCACGTCCTTTGCCCATGGCCTCCTCCAGGTCCTATAATACACAACAATGACATTAGTCACATAAAATCTATGCACTTCGTTGTTTATCCAACTAATTTTCTAAACGCACAATCGATTTAAGCTTAGTTGGTTCTCACTGCACCTTTCTAACAAAAATGCCCCTATTTTCAATATATACCCTTTTTGTTAATTTCTACTCCCAATATGGTGACATGACACAACTCTTATAAATATTAGATGAATATTATGAAAACTAATGGACTAATTTTTCTTCTTTTTCATATTTTCATATAACTTAATTCAAACCCTTCATCCATAATTTTAAATCGCCAAATATATGTATTTTTGTATATTTAAAAAAAAAAATCCTTTGAAACTATATGTCAGAGAATATACTATTTTCAAATTTTGATTTTTAAGTCTTCTAACTGAACTCAATACATAATATAATAATTAGTATAAGTTAACTTGTGGATGAGATACATTTTCAATGCCACCATCCACCCTATAAAGGAGTAAAGACTGAGTGGTGGGATCTAAAAATTTTGTGTCACATGTACACATAATCACTAACCAACACAACCTTTAAAGGTGAAAATGTATGTATGTGACTATAGCTAGTGGATTGTTACATTATGAGTCACTGGCTATTAAAATAAAATTATAAAGTTTGGAATCATAATGTGGTCAAGGTAAATCCCCTCTGCAGACAGAGACGATCCCTCTAGCCCTAGGGTGGGTCTCGCAACAAGAGGAACAAGCAAATACCTACTTTCCTAGATTATAAATGAAACATAGATCGAAGGAGATGGCCTACCTCGGTCTGATGTTGCGATGTTGCTCTTAGTCGAAGCTATTTGGTCCTTTGCTCTTCCAAACTTGATCTCCACTGCTACCAGTGTTCAATTACCTGCACAAGTGACCAACAAACAACAAGAAAACATAAAAGTGCAACATGCATATACAAGAATAATCTATCTAACTGATCAAGGAATGCTATAATTTTTATCATGAACATGGACAAGAATGGAAAATAAATATCAGTTGTATCATATTATTAATAAAATAGGAGTTACAACATGCACCTTGATGTTGAATCTCTCCTTCAGTGGGTCCAAATCTGGGCACATCTCCAAAGCACTATTTTTCAACTTAGTGTGGGAAGGTTAAGGGTCTCAACTCTCTCCTTCAAAGCTAATGAAAATCTTCAAACCTTTCTCCTCTATTCTCTTCTATTATGTTCTAACTGGCAAAGGAATTGGAAGGTGATCAATTTATAGAGATGGAGGAGGGGACATGGATCCACTTATGATGGGAAAAAAGTCTTATCTCTTTGGGAGGTTACTTTTTTGTAGGAACAAGAGGCCCAAAGGAGGAAGCTAGGCCATATCTTGATCAACAAACATCAATCTCTCTGCCCTCGAAGCTTCGTTTCCATTTTTTTTTAAATATTCCAAAAGTATATCGGCACAGGTATGAGATCCATACTAGTTCCGATCGGCACTGGTCACAAGCTAAGGATGGACCATTGACACCAGTGAGACACAGAAGGGTCATGCTGCTCCAAAAAAGTGGGTTTTTAGGGAGCTACTCCGGGAATGATCAAAAGAGAGATTATTCTTAAGACTATAAGGGATTCAAAAGCATATTTTCATGATGGAAAAGGTACATAGGGCCCATTGTAGGGGTTCTCCAAGATCATGGAACAGGGAGTATAAGGATAGTGACAAAATGTTTTGTAACAGATGCCCCCTAAAGCATGAAGGCAGAACAAGAGAGAGGGGTGAAATGTTTTACGAGTATGTGCCAGGACCAAGACGTCGTCATTGGAAAACCTACGAATCAAGTACATATATACAAATAAAATCTCTGATTTAAATACATGAGTATAATGCATGGACACAACCATCCAGCAATAAGAAGGATCACAAATATGGACTCAGGTATGGTCGCAGCCATCCATCAAAAAGAGTCATGTATAAAATCATGAATAACTGATATCGCCTCACAACCTGGGTTTTATAGGACAAAATACAGGGTCTTGTGCTCCGTCATGATGCAATCAAGTACAAATTCAAGCATGTGAATGAGTGAGTTGAAGTCGAACATGCAATAAAATCGCCTGATTCCCAGTCAATGATGTAAATTGTTAACAGGCGTGAGAGAGACCGCCAATAATGACAATGGTCCTCAAGGTACTAGCAGTACAATCCATGAGATGTGAATAAGGAATTGAAGTTGAACGCTCGTGAAATCATTTGATCAAAGGCCAATGAGGTGAACCTGTCTCTTAATGAGAAAAACCTGCCATTAAGGCATGCAGGCTCTAAGGTACTGAAAGGAGTCTCTAGATCAACTTCCTGGATAATGAGCTGAAGTCGACACGAAATGATCCATTGAAGGAGGGACATGATGTATCCCACATCATCGACATGAGACAAAGGAAACAAGATGGCTCTGAATCAAGACTGAACAAAGAATCAGGTAATGAAAAAACTGCAGAAGGAACTTCTATTGAACATATCGACAACACGACTCCAGAGTTTGGCAGTATTTGACTCAAATGGAATCAGAGGTCATGTTGACAATATTAGTAATTTAATGAGAGGAAAAAATATTTTCCAAACCCATGGAGGCATAGTGATGAATGTAGGATATCCCCAACCCGACACGAACTATAGATAAGTGTTATGTTCAAGAGCGATATACTGTCGACACAACTGATAAATACTTCCATTTTTCCCCCACCATTTCTGGCAAGTACCCCAATTATTTTTTAATACAAGCTTTAAGGGATAGCATATGCTTGTCATATAAGTTTTTCCTTCGGACAAATCCATCCTAGTACATTTTATGAGCCATAGGAAGGAGGAACTCAGTAGCATCATGATGACGAGTCCAATGTCATTAAATTTTAACGAGTCCCACAAAGGTGAAACTCGACGCCTTTTCATGTTTAGAGAGTTTGAAAAGAGGCTGAAAATAAAACTCCATAGGGCCCTTTTTGTAGATAGTCCCTCGAATCCGAAAAGGTAGAAAACGAAGTTTGAGAGAACCTCTTAGTCATGATTGACTAAGGTATTCCTTTTTTCGTAAATAGTTTATCCCAGCCCGAAAAGGGGGTAAATTTATACTAGGTAAACGACATTTTGTTTACTTTAACGAGTTCAAAACAACAAAAACTCTGCAATATTTTCATATTTCGAGAGTCAGAAAAGAGCTTAAAGATGACTCCAAGGGGGTGACTTTTTCATTTATTTTTACCGAGTCTGAAAAAGTAATAAACTAGAACTCATTATCATATCATCCGTCAAACTTTTACACTGTTGCTGCACAAAATTGAACATACTAACTATTTTCAAGGAAAAAATAATTAAAATATGGACAAAAACACTAAAAATGACATAAATATTTATAAAAATAAAAAAGTAAAAACATTTTTCACTTTTCACTTTCACAAGTCATTGGAGAATTTTTTTACCCTTTTTTACCTTGATCTTTAGGAACTGACTGCGGCTTATCCAACAAACCAATCGATGAGCCGTCTATGTCAAGTAAGATTCATGCCCGTTGTCTTTGATTTCATACTTGTTTTAGCAATTTTCATGATGTATTTTGAAATTTTGGGGAGAGACTTTAAACTCGTCTTAGTTGTGGATTGCCGTAGGTATTCCCTTCGGGATCGTGCCGATTCTCATTTTTTTGCATAGGTTTTGTGCTGATCAGCACTCCTATTTTTAAGACAGGCACGACGATCGTAGAGATAGAAAAAAACACGAATATTTTCCAAAAAAACACCATCCAAACTGGATTTTTGGGCTCAAATTTTTAACAATACATTGTACAATTGTTGTGATAGGAAGAAATCGGTAAGTAAATTGGAGATTGAATGGAGGGAGAGAGAGCATAAGGAAGAGGACAGAGAATCCATGGAGGATCGAGACTGTCTGGCTGCCTTGAGGAACTGTGGGCTCCTCAAGTTCTTCTTAACTCCAGGCTTAAGATCTCAGCATGAGTTACTACAATACCTGGTAAGCATATGGGACACAGGACAATAAAGATTTATAATTGGTAAACAAGAAATGGAGATAGAGGTATCAAACATCATTTTCATCACTAGCTTGTCACGGAGGGGGGAAATCATCCCATCTAGCAGGAAACCAAATTATGGGCGAGAGCATGGACATGTTAATAGGGAGGCAGTTCCCGGAAGCAAACAAGTCTTCAAGTGGGAAGGTTGACATAAGAACTATAAAAACCTGCCTCTAAAGGTAGTATTTCATGCTATAACAGGAATTGTTGGGGCGCAAGCTCCACATGAGGCTACCAAGTCTCAACTCTGGACTGCCATAGACTGTATGGCACCCATGGTCTTTAACTGGTCAGAAGCAGTTTTGGCCAATATGAAGAAACAACTCACAAAATGCAAAAATGGCCAACTCAAACAGTTTGGGTATGGGTCGATTCTAACAGCATTCTTTCTAGAATGAGTGCCACTTTTCCAGTTTTAGTGGGCGAAGTGGCTATTTCGGCACCCTGAGATCTGTGTATGATCCAATGGAGTGAGTTGATGCCTTGCTCTAGAGGCGGGAAACACATGTCATACAAACCAACTTTCTTCGTATGGTTGAGGCGCCAAATCATCATAGTGGAGGATTGGCTGTATTCCGAGACTGACTTTAGAGGAGACCCAGAACTTCCGCT
The DNA here is from genome assembly GCA_034641835.2 of Pinus albicaulis. NCBI lineage: Eukaryota > Viridiplantae > Streptophyta > Pinopsida > Pinales > Pinaceae > Pinus > Pinus albicaulis. Next base: position 526,182,946 of record CM076576.1, on the reverse strand, counting down.
TCCAGAGGGTGATTAGTGGGATGATAAAGGTAAAACATGTTTTTTTTTTTACCTTTTGCATCTTTATATTTTTTTTCGTATATGTGTTCTAATGTTTTAAACTTGTATGCTGCACATGCTGGACCGCAAAGACCTATTGGAATGTCGCCCATATCCAGAAGAGTGATGAGGGAGTTTGAGGTTGCTCCTTATGAGGAAGGAGCAGATAATCAAGAGGAAATAGCTCAAAACATGGACACATTGACCACTGGGATTCCAGAGTATGCTCATGTTCATGATATCCCTCACCGCTACTAGAGGTACACTGTGGGGGTTTCAGACTGCATCCAACGGTTGCTGACTCGAGTTATCCAAGCAGTGACTTGTTATCATGAGCATCATGCTGATTAGTCTACTTTTTCTTTTCTTTTTTTCTGCAGTTGTTGTTTTTAGGACTTACGAGTCTCTTGTGTACTAGAACACATATTTTTTTGGATCATGATGTACTAAAAAATTTTGTAAACATTATCAATATATACATATACATATATATATATATGCTATATTTTCCTATTTAATGCATGATGTGATGATGATCATGGTTTTACAAATTTCGCAAATGTCTATCTAGAACATTGCATCTATTAAGTAAAACAAGATAAGTAGGAAAATTGTTCACAAAAAGCACACTAAAACCAAATTGTACATTAATGTACAAAAATGTAAGGAGGATGGTTTCATTTTTAAAAAATCTTGAAACATGGGAAAATTTGCTTGAAAAAGGTTTGCATACCCCCAAAATGGTGAATCAATTCGAGGTACATAGAAAATACCTACTTTCCTGGATTATAAATGAAACATAGATCGAAGGAGATGCCCTACCTTGGTTTGATGCTGTGATGTTTCTCTTCGTCGAGGCTCTTTGGTCCTTTTCTCTTCCAAACTTAATCTTCGCTGCTACTAATGTTCAATTACCTGCACAAGTGACCAACAAAAAAAAGAAAACATAAAAGTGAAACATGCATATACAAGAATAATCTATCTAACTGATCAAGGAATGTTATAATTAATATCGTGAACATGGACAAGAATGGAAAATAAATATCATTTGTATCATATTATTAATAGAAGAGGAGTTACAACCTGCACCTTGATGTCGAAGCTCTCCTTCGGTGGGTTCGAATCTGGGCACGTCTCCAAAGCACTCTTTTTCAACTCAGTGTGGGAAGGTTAAGGGTCTCAACTCTATCCTTCAAACCCTATGGCAATCTTCAAACCTTTATCTGTTATTCTCTTCTATTATGTTCTAACTGGCAGAGGCATTGGAAGGTGATCAATTTATAGAGATGGAGGAGGGGACATGGATCCACTTATGATGGGGAAAAAATCTTATCACTTTGAGAGGTTCCTTTTTTGTAGGAACAAGAGGCCCAAAGGAGGAAGCTCGACCATATCTTGATCAACAAACATCTAGCTCTCCGCCTTCGAAGATTCTAGGCCATGAAGCTTCATTTCCATTTTAAAAAATATATATTCCAGAAGTAAATCAGCGCGGGTATGAGGTCCATACTCATGCCAATCGGCGCTGGTCATAGGCTAAGGATGGGCAAGCGGCGCTGGCGAGACAAAGAAGGGTCGCACTGCTCCAAAAAAGTGGGTTTTAGGGAGCTACTCCAGGAATGATCAAAAGAGAGATTTTTCTTCATACTGTAATGGATTCAAAAGCATATGTTCATGATGGAAAAGGTACACGGGGACCATTATAGGGGTTCTCCAAGATATGGGAACAGGGAGTACAGGGAAAGTGACAAAATTTTGGGTAACACATACCAAATTCATTAGTGGGATAGGAAAAATATGACATAAAACACACGTCATTGCAAGATCAAAACACCATTTATAGGGCTTTACATCAAACAACATTTTAGCTTATCCCATGTGCCTATGCACATTGTACATCCAGTATTGGTATTCAACTAGCACAACCACATTAAAAAATGTGGTTGATAAATGTCGATAGGTGTATATTAAGCACACTTATTAATATTTATATCAACCACATTTATTTATATTTATATCAACCACTTTTAATAATAATATAAAAATAATTATAATTATCACATGTGCATATGCCCATTGCACATCTAATATTGGTATTCAATTAAACCTCATAAAAAATGACACTGAACATGGAAGCCTCCCACATCGACATTGCAAAGTGAAAAGATGACATGAAGCATCCAATGTTTCACTGAACACAATTGGTGCACACAATGGATAAACATATTGTGTATCTCGACTATTCAACCAAGACAATGTAGTACATTCACCATATTTCCATTCTAATACTCACCAATTGCAAATCGAGGGAGATTTGAAGTTTTATGCGGAGTTGGAGCAGACCATGGTTAGAGCAATGCATTGAGCCTATGAAAGAAAATAACTAATCGATTGTATCTTTGCTGATGGTGGGTAGATATATTGTAAATCCTCTCGTCCCCTTATGTGTATTTCAATAAAAAAATTAATTTTTGTGTGTGATTCGGCCTTTAACAGACATGAAATCAATTTGTGCATCTCATTCACCCCATGCTAGAGGCAAAAATCAAACCCCTATCCATCCATTTTGAATTATTTGGTTTAAAACCGTTATAGGGGATTTAGTAAATTGTAGGGAGCAAAGAGAAGGGATTTCCAAAGTGTGGAGGAAAAAAAATTGCCCCGGGACGCCAAAAAATGTCAAGTAGCAGTAGAGGGAAATGAGCAAAGGGATTTGATTCTTGCATGAATGAGGTATTTCATACTCAATTTACAGATTTTTGCATGTTTCCATTGCTTGTTTGAATTGTATTTTTTAGTTTTTAGTTTAAAAATATAAAAGAGGAAATTAGGGTTATTTTTTTATTTCTACTTTTAAAATAAAAAATTTATTGTACATACATGACAATGAGAAACTGAAGAGGCAATGGCTTCTATATTAAGGGTAGAAGCAATGAATAAACTAGAAGGTATGGTCTTTTCCATGCTTTCTAAATACGTGGAAGAACGTACTAAAGGCACTAAAATAGACCAACCAATGCAACCGTGTCAAAGGGAATGAATTGATTCCCCATCAACTCTTGGATCGAGCAAAAGATTTAGGAAAAAATCAATCAAAATAACCTTTAAGAAAGTTGAACAAAGAACCGAAGCGTCCAATTTCCACCCACTCCTGGGACATAGATTTTTTCCACCACCAGTGCAGGTACATGTGCATATTTCATTGGTGCATACAAAACCATGGTAGAATATGTTATTGTCTCTGGGGAAATAGGAATGATAGATGTCGAGAAAGTGTTCAATCGTAAGTTGAAGGAATCATGCCTTCAACACTTCAGAGAGCATCTTCATCTTCCATTATCGAAGATACCCATGCACCTTCAAAAGGCAGTCATCCATGACATGCAGACTGAATTTGGGACAGGTTGGTCAGTAAAGCAAGTAAAAAAAAATGACTGAAAAATGCAAAATATTATGTTGAAACCAAATGAAAAATATAAAAATAGGTTCCTCCTGAGCTAAGGGCCAAAAGAAGGGTAATTGATGTAAGCGTGAAAGTATGGAAAGAGCTCGTGAAATCATATGATAGAGAATATGCACAGAGGAAGTCCAACGAGGAGAGCATACAAGTATTTAAATTTGGTCATAAGATTATTTCAAATTCATTAAATGGTTTTTATATTTTACTGGTACATAATTAAATTGAATTAGTGTATATTTCAGGACAAGGCCTCGAAGGCCAAACTTGCCAAATATTGTGCCACACATCACAGTGGCCAAACAGGTTTAGAAGCCTTAGCATACAAATTTGTAAGTATGTTTAATATCTAAAATTATATATATTATGTATTTTGTACAAAAAATTAAATGATTGGATATTAATTACTTTAACTTGTACATCTGCCATGTTTTGACAGGAGCAACAATATGGCCATTATCCATCACAATTGGAATTTGATATAATATAAGAAAGAAAGTGATATGATTTTCTTATGTGGATGAGAATAAGGTATCATTAGTTGACTTTAAATAACTTACTTGGATATTGTTATGTTACTATTTCAATTTTCATTTCTTGTGTTGAGTTGTTTATTTATGTGTAGCTTGAGTTCTTTTGTGCTCCTATCAGTTATAGCATCCTTATAAATCAGCAACATTTCACTATGATTAATTCCTTCAAAATAAATATCCAAACATGGCTTTATCAAGTCATTTTCCAAAATCCCAAGGCCAAAGGAGGGATGTAACACCATGTAATACACAACTTGTAGACAAAAAAATAGATTACATGGGATTGATTATAGATGCTTGGGTTGAGAGCACATTACATGGGATTGATTATGGACCCATGATACATGTGTTCAGGAGCATGGGATGATTTTCATGCAAAGCAAGAAGCCTTGTGATGAAGAGCACTTTACACTTGCAACTCATGCTTAGACAATGCACCACCTGAGGATTGGTCTCTTTACATGTATACCTTGGAGAGAGAGAACTTCACTTAGAGACTGTATCTTGTGCATTAAATTAAATTGCTTGTGTAATTAGTCCAATTTACCAATGTTGACCTCCCTCACCTACTCTGTATATAAGGAAGATAATTTATTCATCTACACTATACTTATTATTCCATCTATATAATTATCATGGAGAGTTATTAGTGCTTGACAAAGCCACGGTTGGGGTTGGAAACCACAAGCTCATAGTGGAGCTATGGCATGAACGTGATTGTGATATGAACACACAGTGAATGCAGTCGTGGTAGGAGCACACAGTGAACGCAACGGTGGTATGAGTGTAGTTGGGTGTGAAGCAACGCACACAGGCCGAGGGCAATGTCCACGAAGCAGTCACGGTTTGCAGCGGAGGTAAGGTTTGGAATATTGAAGCGATGTGTACAGAAAACAAACTGTGTAATATATGACTGTAAAAAAACATGACTGTAACATGTCACAGAAAAATCAATTGCATGCCCAACCAATTGTATCACAGTGCGGAGTTAGCTGTGATCGGTTTGGACGTTAAGTTTGAAGGATAGTGGTATTGGTTGTGACCAGATTTAATGCTTGGTTTGATTTGAAATGAGCGAAGACTTCATATTTAATCAAATGAGTTGTGTTTTTTTAATGTAAATTTAAAAATTTCATGGATCCTTCGTGGACTAAATAGATGTGGAAAAAAATAGAGTTGCATATATGATGCAATAATTTATTACCATCAATATAAAAGGGAAGTAATTGGAATTACATACTAGGTACTGAATAGTAGATCAATTCCATCAATTCGAAGTTAAGCTTGGGCCTTAATAGAATTGGACGTCTTTTGTTGAAAAGAAGTTTGAAGAGTGGAATTTGTGTATTTCATTATTTGTGGTATCGGAGCCATTGAGTTGTTCTTGAGCATTGTAGAGAATGCCGCCTAGAAGGGGAGCTGGGATAGGTCGAGGGAGACCTATAGCAAACACAATTTTTCTAGATGAAATCTGACACTTGCGTACAAGGGTGGCTACAATGGAAACTACTCAGAGGAGGGCGCCAGATGATGGAATTGCCAGTGCTGATGAAGAAGAGACCACCGAAGAAGAAGTGGAGGAAGAAAGCGAGGCAGCCAAAGTCATGAAGATGCTCGCGAAGGTCAGTAGAAAACCGAAGGTATGAGTACCTTTATATGACAGAAATATTAGTGTGGAAATACTAATGGACTAGATCAGTTCATTAGACAAATATTTCGACTATGAAGAAGTCTATGACAAGAAGAAATTGAAGTTTTTAGCCACGAGATTGAAAGGTCATGCATCCCTATGGTGGGATGAATTGCATTTATCTAGGGAACGGAAAGGGAAACCCAAAATCAAGCAGTGGGATAAGATGGTGATTAAACTGAAAGGTAATTTTACGTCAAAATATTATCAATTAAATCTTTTTAGACAATTTCAAAACTTAAAGCAAAAGGGCATGACTATCAAAGAATATACTGAAGAATTTTATAAGCTGAGTATTAGAGCAGGTCATATTGAAGATGGCATAGAAAAGGTAGCTAGATATATAAATGGTTTGAGATATGAAATACAGGATGAGATCAGCTTATTAAATCTGAAGACAATTGAAGATGCCTATCAAGCAGCTTTGAGGGCAGAAGAAAAGATGTTGCGCAAACAAAATCAGAGAAATAAAGGGAAGAGTACGGAAAAATAAGGGGGAACATTTAAATCCAGATTTCAACACTCCCAGAATGAAGCAGAGAGTTCAAGTAATAGATCACCACAAAGAGGAGATTCTGGTCACGGAAGGTTTGTGCCCAGAGGTAGAGGCCGAGGAAGAGATGTTCAGTGCTTTGCATGTGGTGAATGGGTACATGTGCAATGGGATTTTCCTCACAATAAATCAGTAACCCATCAGAATGTGAACGTTGCTGAAACAAAGGAAGAAATTTTTTAGACTGTAGCTAAAGAGGAACCACCTGAAGCCGGAGAATCCTTGTTTTTGAAATGGATATTGCTTAAAAGAGCTAAGGAAGCCAGAGAACCAGCTCAGAGAAAGAATCTGTTCAGAACTGTATGTAAGTCAAAGGGTAAGTGTTGCAAATTGGTAATTGATAGTAGTAGTATTGATAATCTTGTTTCTACAGAAATGGTGGATAAATTGAAGTTGGAGAAAATAGTACACCCCACTCCTTATAAAGTATCGTGGCTCCAAAAAGGCCATCAAATTATTGTAACTGAACAATTTAAAGTTGAAATCCAGATAGGTACTTATAAGGATGATATTTTATGTGATGTAATGCCGATGGATGTATGTCACATATTGCTAGGAAGGCCCTGGCAGTTTGACCGGAAATCCATACATGATGGCAGAAGAAACACTTATACTCTTGAGAAATACGGGAGCAAGCATACATTGTTGCCATTGAAAACAGAAGCTGACGAGGAAGCACCTGGAAACAGCGTTATGTTTATGAGTGGAAAAACCCTGTTGCAAGAAGTCGAGAAGGGCGAGGAGATGCATTTTTCTAATGTTAGGAGACCCAAGGTAATTTTAACTTCTACAAATTTAGAAGATTTACCTAAAGAAATTCGCATTCTGTTGAATGATTTTTCTGATATTGTTGTGGATGAGTTTCCAAATGAGTTACCGCCCATCAGGAGTATTAGTTGCCACATTGATCTAATCCCTGGAGCCTATTTTCCGCATAAAGCAGCCTACAGGTTAACACCACAGGAAAATGTCGAAGTTGGAAGACAAGTGCAAGAGTTGATGGATAAAGGATTAATCATAGAAAGCCTCAATCCATGTGTTGTACCAATAGTACTCAGCCCAAAGAAAGGAGGTGAATGGTGCATGTGCACAGATCCTAGAAGCATATTTGAGGTAAGAAGCTTCCATGGTCTTGCAAGCTTCTACAGAAAACTTGTCCGAAGCTTTAGTCATATTTATGCACCCATTATTGAAACAATCAGAAAAACTAATCAGCCATTTAAATGGACAAAAGCAGCAGATCGAAACTTTAAATTGCTAAATACTTTGAGCAAAGTGAACTTAATTATGCAAAAACTACAGGAAAATGTCAAAAGCAGATTGTAGGAAAGCAGCAGCAAATACAAGCAAAGATCATATATGAGGAGGAAAAAAAAGGAATTCCAAGTGGGTGACTTAGTCATGGTATATTTAAGAAAAGAAAGATTTCCTGTTAAAACTTATAACAAGTTAAAATTGAAGAAGATAGGGCCATGTAAAATTGTAAGGAAACTTTCTTCAAAGGCATATGAAGTTAAATTTCCAATAGGAATTGGAATATTTCCAATCTTCAATATTGCAAATTTGTACCTATACCGAAAACCAAAAGAAGAATCACAAGGGGATGCCAGAGTAGAAGACCCAACGATAAATTGGGAAGAGTCGATGCCAAAAGCAGGGAAGAGGGAAGTTGAAACCATTTTGGAGAAGAGAGTGTCAAAGAAAACCAAGAGCCAAACCCATTATTAGAATTTAGTCAAGTGGAGAGGACAGTCAGTGGAAGACGCCAGTTAGATGACTGCAGCGGAGCTACAGAAGTTGGGAATTGATTCCAAAACATTACAAGATTAGTTTTCTTTCTCGAGAGTCTGATGCAGGAGCATCGAGAACCTAGCCAGCAATGTGATGTTTTGGTCACAAGTTTTGGCTAATCAAAAGAAAAATAAACATTAGGAGTAGTATGTTTGATTAATTTATTATTATTGTTATTTATTTATGAAGTATTGTTAGTTTGTTTTTATGTTTAAATAAATTAGGAATAAAATTAGTAGTTGGTTTCTTTCCCTGCGTGGATATAGAGCCAACATAGGGATAAGCACTTAAAAATAGGGAGGTAGTGATTTGTTGAGAAAATTATAGAAGAAACCTATTCTAAGAGGAGAAGTTTCATATATATAATATAAATAATAGGGGGGTAGTAAGGAAACTCCACGATTGCCAATATGTATATTGCAAATGCAAATGGAAATCAGTGAAATGTTCAGTCCATGTGTTAGTAATTTCAATTCATTTAAATTATGATTGATATTATGTTTTTCGTTTAATTCTGCAATTTATATGTATGTTTATACATATGTTGTATGTGTTAAAGAGTTTGAATGCAGGAGGCGAAGACAAGGAGAAAAGCGCAGGTGGTCGAATGACTAGTTATGACATTGTATTCCCGTAGCTTGACAAAGCCACAATTGGGGTTTGAAACCACAAGCTCGCAGTGGAGTTGTGGCATGAACGTGATTGTGGTATGAACACACATTGAATGCAGTCGTGGCAGGAGCACATAGTGAACGCAACGGTGGTATGAGTGTAGCTGGGTGTGAAGCAACGCACACAGGCCGAGGGAAACGTCCACGAAGCAGTCACGGTTTGCAGTGGAGGTAAGGTTTTGAATCTTGAAGCGATGTGTACAGCAAACTAACCGTGTAATATATGACTGTAACAACAACGTGACTATAACATGTCACAACAAAACCAATTGTGTGCCCAACCAATTGTATCACAGTGCGTAGTTAGCTGTGATCGGTTTGGACATTAAGTTTGAAGGATAGTGGTATTGGTTGTGACCAGATTTAATGTTTGGTTTGAGTTGAAATGACCGAAGACTTCATATTTAATCAAACGAGTTGTGTTTTTTTAATGTAATTTTAAAAATTGCATGGATCCTTCGTGGACTAAATAGATGTAGAAGAAAAAAAAAAAGTTGCATATATGATGCAATAATTTATTACCATCAATATAAAAAGGAAGTAATTGGAATTACATACTAGGTACTGAATAGTAGATCAATTCCATCAATTCGAAGTTAAGCCTGGGCCTTAATAGAATTGGACGTATTTTGTTGAAAAGAAGTTTGAAGAGTGGAATTTGTGTATTTCATCACTTAGGGTCTCTGTGTAACCCCTGAGGGTTTCCTGCTGAAAATCACACTGTCCTTGTTGTTGTTGCTGCTCTCCTGCTTCTGTGTTGCCTCTCTGAGCTAATCTATGCCTCTTGTTGATTCTAGACCCTAGGATCAGATTATCCCCTTGGCCTAAATTCCCCTCTCTGCAGCTGAAACACTTCTGAGAATTCTTTGCAAACCCGCCCTAGAATCTCAGCTTAGCTTCAGTGCTCTGGCTTTGTGTGTCTTTACAAATGACCCCAAGCCTTTCCTTTATAATTTTCTCATTTGGAAACCAACGGCCAAGATTAAATCTTTAATCAATGGCTAAGATTAAAAGAAAGCTTGATCCGTGTGACTTAAGACAATTTCATCACATGTTTAATTAAATTCACTTTAATTATTTAAGTTCCCTAAGTTTTAACTTAGGAAATACATTAAAATAATTAATTAATTTAATATCTTCTAAACTAGATGAAATTTTCCAAATCAATTTCTGGGTCTCGTAGATCAAGTGTACTCTAGTCCCTCCACAAAATTTGGGAGCTAGAGCACAACTGATGCTACCCCAAATACACAAAATCTCAATAGTAGGGACATGGATATTATAATATGAACATTTACAATGTAGTTCTGTGTTGGATCTTGTTTAAAATTTGAAGGCTTGGTTTGAAAGAAAGGACCTGAAACTCTATAGTGCACTTTCTTTTCTTGTCCTATGGGGATAATCGTTAGCACACAACTTGGTGATTTTTCAAAACAAAATTCTTCCTACATTCTAGACTACAACACAAGTATGTTCACTATTCCAGCTCTATCAAACTCTTATTATTCCTAAAACAATCATACAAGTGGGTCAGGTGACAATAGACATATAGATGCAATGTGAACTAATTTTTGGAGAAATTAATGAATAAATTAAATTGGCCTACTTATCTGTAATTACAACCTTTAAAATTGATGTCGTAGTATGGATAGAAGAACATAGAGAAATTTGAGTTTTAAAGCACAGTGCTAAACAAAATCCTATGATTTATATCTACAACAAAGAGCATGAAATGAAATAAAATAAGATGCAGAGGCTACAAAGTGCTTCATTAAGGTTTCTTAGATAAAATTCACAGGTATCTCAACTATTCACACAACATTGATAAATATGTTAATGAAAAAAACCATTAGCTTTATTACACATGTCTCAGAAGAAGAATAACACAAATGAAAAGTTACTAAGAAACACCTCTTTGGTTGCCCACTTTAAAGCTTTTACAAGCAAGATGAAATGGTTTGTTGTTACAACATTCGCTATTACAACATATGTTATGGTATCTGTTGTAATTTGCTTCTCAATCCATTGTTACCTATGTTCGTGCTTCTCAATTTTTTTATTAATCCCCCAAGTGCTATTGTAGTGTTGGGTGGTAGAAAAAATTCTTTGGCTACCCACCTTCAAGCTTTGACAAGCAACATGAAATGGCTTTCTACCCCCTCAATTGTTACAACATATGTTGTTACAGCATTTATTATTACAACATCCACTGTAATGATCACTATTTCAATAGCTTCAATAGTATAAGTTGTTATAACGTCAACTTTTACAACAGTTTCAACATTTTCAGCAGATTTAACTTTGACATGTTGTTATGGCATCTATTGTTACAACATTTTCTTCTCAATCTGTTGTTACCTATGTTTGTGCTTCTCAATTTGTTTTCTTGATCCCCCTTGTTGTAGTTTTTTAGACAACCCTCAGTTAAAGAACTGAGCCAAAGCATCAATGTGAGGAATTGAGAGGAATTGAAAGAGGAATTTAGAGGAATTTAGAAGGATAAACATTCTCTCTGAACATTTAATCATCTATTAATAACATATACATATAGATGAACCTCTATAGTCAACACAAATATATCCAAGTACAACATATAAGCAACAATCTAAAGAATTATGGGCAATAATTAAACAAATTGTCCAATTTATAATTTATTAGTGAACATAACATTGCATAGGGATGTCAGGGAGATTGATACTCAATCTAGCCCTTCCCAATGTCCTATATTATTCTCAAATTTACGCAGAAACAGACTTTGAAATTACAAGAAGAAATCAGAAGTACACAATTGTTGTCATGGATGAAAACCATAAACCTTTGATTATATCCAAGTTGAACGTATTACAACAATATTACAAAAACTTGCTCCAGGTATCAACCCTTTCTTATTCAAAAATAAGGTATCTATGGAGTGTTTTACAAAATATCCTATATCTTGAAAGATTTACATTTAAAGTATATATATATATATAAGGAAGAGTTATATTTCTATTTAAAAAATATGGATTCTAGTCAGAACCATTACATTAAGAAGTAACAACATTCCACATCCCTCCATAAATGTTATGACTGGAGACAGTGAGATTTCAAAGTTTTCTTCTCTAGATTTTCTACATCATTTTCCTTATACATTCGCTAAAAAACCCCATTAGTATTTACATATTCACATAGAAAAAAAAAAGATAATAATAATGATAATAATAATAATAAAATAAAATAAATAATAAATAATAATAATAATAATAATAATATTTCTATATGCTAACTAGTCAGTTTCTTCTGACTCATGTTGTCTGATTTCTTAAATATCAGTCAATTTTCTTCCCCCTTCTCGCCTACGTCCTCAGGTTCATGTTTCTCAGCCTCTTGTTGGATCTTTAATTGTACTATGAACTTCGAAGGAGGGGGGGGGGGGGGGGGTTGGGGCGAGGGTTCCTTGCTCGTCGCACGTTGGTTTATTGTCACCTTCCTCCTTGATGCCAAAAACTTCCTTCAAAACTTACACAACCATAGTTCCCACATTTTCTTCTGAATTCTCCACCTTTCGGTCGAGATTCACTATCTTCGACATGATGACCTCCATTGTCTCCTGAAAATTCTCCACATATTTCCTCAAGCCTTCCAGCTAACCCGAAATGAAGGTAAAGTGAGATCGGGCTTCAGATATAATTTGCCCTTGAATCCATGAAATCATTTCCTCCACTTCATGTTTGAACGCACCGAGTGAATTCTTAGAAGAGTCTTTGACGCCATTTCCAGAAGGAGAAGCCATTTATTCGGCACAATGAGGATGTGCGGAAATCCATAATGTATATTCCCTCCATAAACAACTTCTTATGGCCAAAATCAACTCCAAATTAACGGTGCGAGAGGTACCTTCATTTAAAATGCTCTTTGGTAGTTCACTGCCTACAACGAAATAAATTTTCATTGCTTCTTGCTTCGATATTAATTCTCGCGTGATCAATCTGAGGCAATCCTACTCGAGCTCAAAGAACACAATTCCTTCACTGCATATCTACCTTAAATCTTGGTTTATGAAATCCTAGCTATCCTTAATCATGTCTTGATTCCTCTTAATTATCCATCATGAGATTGACGGATCAGACTCCTGTCGCTAAACAAATGTGCCAAGGATTAAATTAGGTAATTAATCATCCTATCAGAGAGTTCACCCTTCATATTTTTCTAGAATTTTCCATTTATAAATGTTCATGGGATGTGGCATTTGGAAGATGCGTTCTCATCCTCCCTAAGTTCACCTTGCTTCAGGATGACAACCTGATTATCTTGTTCATCTGACGTCATATTATTTTCCCTTTTAATATGATTAAATTCTATGTTTTCAAGCTTGCCCAACAACAAATATATTTTTTGCATAGTCAGGTGATATTTATTACCGAAAATTGGGAATGTTCTTTTGCGCGAGGGGGTAGGCGGTAAGTGGTAATGAGAGAGGGGGGATGTGCACAATTCATATGCCGCTTCCACGTAGCAAACATTGTTTTTGAAAAATAACTTTTTGCAAGCACCCCCCCCCCCAACCCCCGCCTCGTTAAATGTCAAGCAAGCGGGGGGGGGAGGGTGGGGCGCGCAATATAACCAAAGTCATCGATCACCAAAGCGTCAATCACCAACAATACAAAATGCATGATATTTATTGTGCAATGATTTGAAATTTTATTTATTAAAATAAAACAAAATAATATATTGCGAAATTATATATTTGTGCGCAAACTATTACAAAGTGCAATAAAAATTTTATTTTTGAAATTTTTAATGTAACAAGAAAATGTTACAACACCCCAAGTGTTGGTGTAGTGTTGGGTGGCAGGAACACCTCTTTGGTTTCCTACTTTTAAGCTTTTACAAGCAAGATGAAATGGCTTTCTACCACCTCAATTGTTACAACAACATCTGTTGTTACAACATCCGTTTTATAACATATGTTGTTACATGATCTGTTGTAATAGTCATTGTGTTGGAAATATGATGTAATGTGTTGTCCTTGATGGCAACCTACTTGATGAAGCTGTCCTTGATGGAAACCTACTTGATGAGTTGCCTATGATAAGAAACCTATGTGTTAAAGATGTAAGAATGATGTATCTACAGATCAGTTCAAATGTGACAGAGAAAATAATTCCAGTAAGCGCCAGAAAAATGATAAATATAATATGTCACAATGTATACGCTAATTTTGTGAAGGAAACCCGCATATGGATGCAATGTATATGCTACTTTTGTGAAGGAAACCTGCGTATACATTCAGGGTTAACATATACGCAGTTTTTATGGGGAGAATTTGCGTATATACGCCGAAACGAACACTCCAAGTCACATATGCCTTTTGCGCTCTAAAAAATATGATACCAAGGGGCAATACCATGGTATTAGCCCACAATATTGAGCGTTGTATTGTCTATTTGATTCCATCCAAGAATAACATCGGAATTTGTGTGGTTTTGACTCATGGTATTGAAAAAGCTCATTCTATATAAGGAGAAAAAGATCATAGTGCAAAGGGTGCATGAGTAAGGGTTGTTAATAAATAAATTTCTCTAAGGAATATCCGCATGGATGAACTCTGTTTTTAATTGATAGATCTGAATCTATGATGCACCCATGGAAATAATGATGGTTCAAGATCTCTAGATCTGAAGATGATGAAGCCCTAGTATGATCTATTGAAGAAATGATGAAGAACTGGCGCAAGTCTACTGAAGAAAATGAAGAAATCTGGGTAAGTTTTCATAGATCTGGTTTGTTCTGAAAAATCTACTTTTACAGATCTATACGCTAGTTGGTCCCAATAAAAGCGCGTATATACGCGGTTTCACTTCATGAAAAGCACGTATGGCAGTTAGGGTTTTCTGAAGAATGTATATACAGAAGTATACGCGGGTTGGTGTGCAGGAAAGCGCGTATGTACGCGGCTTCAGTGAAGCAAAGTAGCGTATGCTATTTGAATTAATGACTGTTTAGGGTTGAGTTTGTATCTGCATATCTATTCTGAAGTCTGGGTATTACACTCTGAAGTATATCTGCATGGAATGGGTTACAGTTTATTGATAGATCTGAATTAAGAATGCACCTATGAATAAAATGATGGATCAGGATCTGAAATGACTATGTATTTTCTAGATCTATTTATGGAAAGTTTGGATCTATGATCTGGCGAATTTTTTCCGAAGAGAAGGGTAAAGATCTGAGTTTTTTATCTGTTCTGAAGAGTTGCGCAGCCTTGCAATGTTTGTAGATCTATATGCAGGTTCATCGCAGCGGAAGCGCGTATATATGTGGGTTAGTTTCAGCAAAAGCACATATGGAATCTAAGGTCAGTCCTGAAATAATTGCAAATATATACGCAGATTTGTCTCTGTGAAAGCACGTATATACGTGGGTTCAGTAAAGAAAAAGCGTGTATAGAATCTAGGGTTTTGCTGAAGTGTGTAGAAGGAAATCTCTGATCTATTTTGTTGTATTATTGTTGTCTGTCAATGATGTCTTCATACAGATCTGATTTGTTTGAATACAGATTATGCTGCTAGTTTATTATGATTAAAGATAAGTGGTTGGTTGGTTGATTGGTTGATGATTCAATGAATGAATTGAATGGGTTACAATTTTCAGTCTGATGTATGTTCTTTGAGCTTAAATGTATGGAGTGGGTCTAATCTGAAAATCTGATAAGAGGCCTACAAGGTGTGTTGTGTTGAAGCTGTTGGATCCAGTATGAAAATTGATGAAACATGGTCCATGGTGGTGTTGAGGGTCGAAGCCTTCAGTGAGGGGGTTGTAGCTCCCTTCCAGTGGTAGCTGGTAAATGAGATCAGCGGGTAGTAGCTCCCTTCCATGAGTGGCTGGTAAACGAGATTAGGGGGTTGTAGCTCCCTTCCAGTAGTAGCTGGAGAACGAGAGAAGTTTGCAGCCTCCTGCAGGTGGGTGCCTACGTGCTGGTATGAGTCTGCACCAGTACAAGATTGTAAGCAGTTTTCTTTATAATAAATATTGAAGACAAAGACAACAGCAGCGGTGGTTTTCTCCCGAATTGGGTTTCCACCTTAAATCTTGGTGTTCATGTGTGTTGCTTATGTGTAATAATTTATTCTGTTCTTATTGCACATGCTTACTGCTTACTAAACATTTTATGAATGAATGATGCACTGATCTAAGTAAAGAATTATATGCATAATAAGATCTCTGGTAATACGCAAGTTTTCTTAAGGATATTCGCGTGTATACGGGAGTTGGGTTCATTAAATTCACGTATGGAATTTAGTAAGGAAAAAATAAAAGTTTTGAGTAAGCTCAAAATATTGATTCACCCCCCCCCCCCACCCCCCCTCTCAGTGTTTTCCCAACACATTGTTTCAATAGTTTCAATAGTAGTAATTGTTATAGCATCAAATTTTACAACATTTTCAATGGTGAGAGTTTTTACACCATTAGCTGCTACAACATTTTCAACATATTTAACATTGACATGTTGTAATGGCATCTATTGTTACAACATCTTCTTTTGCAACATCTAGTGTTACAACATTTGTTTTTCAATCCACTATTAACTATTTTTGTGCTTCTCAATTTGTTTTCTTGATCCCCTAAGTGTTGTAGTGTTTGGTGGCAGAAACACCTCTTTGGTTGCCCACTTTCAAGCTCTGACAAGCAAGATGAAATTGATTGTTGTTACAACATCTGCGTTGCAATTCATTGTTTCCTATGTTTGTGCTTCTCAAGCTGTTTTCTTGATCCCCCAGGTGTAATGTTGGGTGGCAAAAAAACCTCTCTGGCTGCCCACTTTCAAGCTTTGTAAAGAAATGTGAAAATTGATTGAGATGAAGTATTTTTTCTTTATGATTAGTGAATGAATGAATGTTATATGTTAATGAATAATTTATATATGTTTTTTTATGTACACGACCTTGTTTCATATTATGTAAACATATTTTTTATGATAAAATTTATTGAGATGAAATATTTTGTGGATCTATGAATGAATGAATTGAGTGTCTGCTATTTTTTTTTTTTTTTTATGTATCCTAATGTATTTCTTTCAACTATTTCCTATATATTAGATAGTTTGGGTACTAGGGAATTGAGGGTGATGTGTGGGGGGGCATGAGAGCTTCCACCTTCACGTGGTTGGCCCTGTTCAATAGAGAATAAATTAGGATTTGGATAATATTGGAGAAAAAAAACCCTCGATCCAACAAAGAAACAACAAAGTCAATATTGACTTCACTACTACTTCATCGAGTGGACGAACGTTTTCTCCAAGATTAAATTAATCCAATAATTTATTCTTGAAACCGAGAGGATCCCATTCAGGTATTTGTGCACTCAAGTCCTTTTAATTATTATTTATTCATGAAATTAAATTTAATATTTGATTAAATTTAATCTAAGTTTTCCTCATTGGTCTCATGAATATGTGTAGGACAACTTGTATCAATTTGGATGCTGAAGTGGAACAACCATTGGAAGCAAATAACTCAAAATTGTAACATTACATTTAGCATTCAAGGTAAGTTACTTTCAAGTTGATGCATTTTTACTTCTGCATAATGCACTACACTACTTACTGTATTTGTAGTCATATGAGTGGCAAATGTTTGAACTAATTTCACATTTCTTATGTATTTTAAAGGGATTTATTGTACAACCTGGTTTTCCAACTTTCAAAGTTCTTCATATTGGCACTTGAACATATTTCCATGAATGGAATAAGGTATGAGCAACGATAATTTAGAGGTCTATTATTTGTTTTTAATTGTCACTATCTATTCAGAATATGGAATGGGGTTGATATCATGAGTAGCAAAATGGGGGATACATGTAGTTGTGATATTGTGGTTTTGCACATTTCTTACAAGTTCAACAGAAATACTACAAGCATTAAAATAGTTTACAATTTTATATTATGCAACAAAAAACTTTTGTATCTAATACATTAGAAGCTTTGTGAACTTGCTTGCTCTAGGAAGAAATTTAATTTGTACATTCTAGTACGTATTTATTATAGGTTTTACAACACCTGAATTAAAGTGGAACTTTTGAGTGAATTGCAATCTTTTGATCTTGTGTAGATATTAATTTAACAAGAATACAAGAGAGTCAAGTTGGGAGAAACATTTAGAACTGATGACACCAATTGAGGTGAGATCATATTATATTTTTGTTATTGTATGATTGCGTGAGTTATCTTAATATACGATAACTAAGGTAAAAAGATGTCGCATTTGTGAGATCTAGCGCATTTATTTACTGTAATTTATTTTTTACCAAAAAAAAAACCATTCTTGGTTTCACTGACCTTGGTTGGCATTATAAAGAGCCTCTTATACCCCTCAACCCTTACGACGCCTTCACCTTTCTACATCCATAGGACAAGAATTGTTCGCAACTTATACCCACTTCATCGTCGTAATAGATCTCACCTTTGGACAACTGTAGTTACCTTCACTTGAAGAAATAGAGGAAATAAGGTTACTTTAGACCAAACATAGATAGAATTATTGCTATCTAGCATAAGTAAGATCTCTCTAAATGGGAAAGTAATAATCAATGAGTTATATTCGTGGGCCTATGGCCATTAGTCGCACCACTATCCTAAGCCTCCTCAATTTAGAGGTTCCCTTTTCATGTATCGTACAAATCCAACTACACCACCTGTCACACCTGAATTAAGAACTAAAGCTCTCTTCTCCCTATAACACTTGATCAAAGATGGTGGCAAGGAAGAAAATAAAAATCCCATGTCATCATCAGTCAACTGTTACTTTATTTTCACCGAATCATTTGCAGAAGTAGATGAAAAAAGTACATACACTTCTTTTTTTAAATCTATACATCAGGCACAATGCTTATTTATGCATGTAAATACTATTTCCAGTTTGAAGAAGTACATAGCTTGATTTACATTGATTCTTTCAAAAAACATTTTCTTTGTAGGTGTTAACTTAGATGTAAATTTTATCCATGTGGCAGATATAACATGTTTAGATGAGAATAAAAAGGAGGTTTATGACTTGAATGGAGAGCTTCTAATACATATTGATGGAACTAAATTTATATCTAAAGATGGAATCTGTTGTTACAACATCTTCTGTTACAACATCCGTTATTACAACATATGCTTCTCAATCTGTTGTTACCTATGTTGGTGCTTTTCAATCTGATTTTACCTATGTTGGTGCTTCTTGATCCGATGTTACCTATGTTTGTGCTTCTCAATTTGTTTTCTTGATCCCCGAAGTGTTGGTGTAGTGTTGGGTGGCATAAACACCTCTTTGGTTGCCCACTTTCAAGCTTTGAAAATCAAAATGAAATCGATTTCTACCCCCTCAATTGTTACAACATATGTTGTTACAACATCCGTTGTTATAACATCCGCTCTAATGGTCACTATTTCAGTAGTTTCAATTGTATTCGTTGTTATAGCATCAACTTTTACAACAATTTTAGCATAGAGAATAAATTAGGATTTGGATAATCTTGGAGAAAAAAACCCTCGATCCAACAAAGAAACAACAAATTCAATATTGACTCCACTACTACTTAATCGAGTGGACGGACGTTTTCTCCAAGATTAAATTAATCCAATAATTTATTCTTGAAACCGAGAGGATCTCATTCAGGTATCTGTTCACTCAAGTCCTTTTAATTATTATTTATTCATGAAATTAAATTTAATCTAAGTTTTCATCATTGGTTTCATGAATATGTGTAGGACAACTAGTATCAATTTGGACGTTGAAGTGGAATGACTATTGGAAGCAAATAACTCAAAATTATAACATTACATTTAGCATTCAAGGTAAGTTACTTTCAAGTTGATGCATTTTTACTTCTGCATAATGCACTACACTACTTACTATATTTGTAGTCATATGAGTGGTATATGTTTGAACTAATTTCACATTTCTTCTCTATTTTAAAGGGATTTATTGTACAACCTAGTAATTCAAACTTTCAAAGTTCTTCATATTGGCAAGAACATATTTTTACGAATGGAAGAAGGTATGAGAAACGGTAATTCAAAGGTGTATTATTTGTTTTCAATTGTCACTATCTAGTCAGAATATGGAATGGGGTTGATATCATGAGTAGCAAAATGAGGGATACATGCAGTTGTGATCTTGTAATGTTGCACATTGCTTACATGTTCAACAGAAATACTACAAGCATTAAAATCATTTACAATTCTATATTATGCAACAAAAAACTTGTATATCTAATACATTATAATCTTTTTGAACTTGCTTGCTCTAGGAAGAAATTTAATTTGTACATTCTAGTACCTATTTATTCTAGGTTTTACAATACCTAAATTGAAATGGAAATTTTGAGTGAATTGCAATCTTCTGATCTTGTGTAGATATTAATTTAACAATAACACAATGGAGTCAAGTTGGGAGAAACATTTAGAATCGATGTCACCAATTGAGGTGAGATCATATTATATTTTTTTCATTGTATGCTTGGGTGGGTTATCTTAATATATGATAACTAAGGTAAAAAGATGTTGCATTTATGAGATCTAGCGTATTTATTACTATAATTTCTTGTTTACCAAAAAAAACCATTCTTGGTTTCATTGACCTTGGTTGGCATTATAAAGAGCCTCTTATACCCCTCAACCCTTATGACGCCTTCACCTTTCTACATCCATAGGACAAGAACTGTTCACAACTTATACCCACTCCTTCGACGTACTATATCTCACCTTTGGACAACTGTAGTTACCTTCACTTGAAGAAATAGAGGAAATAAGGTTACTTTAGACCAAAAATAGATAGAATTATTGTTATCTAGCATAAGTAAGATCTCTATAAATGGGAAAGTAATAGTTGATGAGTTATCTTCGTGGGCCTATGGCCATTAGTTGCACCACTATCCTAAGCCTCCTCAGTTTTGAGGTTCCCTTGTCATGTATCATGCAAATCCAGCTACACCACCTGTCACACCTGAATTAAGACCTAAACATGCCTTCTCCCTATAAAACTTAATAAAGGGTGGTGGAAAGGAATAAAGGAAAAATCCCATGTCATCATCAGTCAACTGTTACTTTATTTGCCCCGAATCATTTGCAGAAGTAGATGAAAAAATTACATACATGTTTTTTAACAGATCTATACATCAGGCATAATGCTTATTTATGCATGTAAATACTATTGCTAGTTTTAAGAAGCACATAGCTCGATTTACATTGATTCTTTAAAAAAACATTCCCTTTGTAGGTGTTAACTTAGATGTAAATTTTATCCATGTGGCATATATAACATGTTTGGATGAGATTAAAAAGGAGGTTTATGACTTGAATGGAGAGCTTCTAATACATACTTATGGCATTGGATTTATATCTAAGGATGGCATCTGTTGTTACAACATCCATTATTACAACATATGCTTCTCAATCCGTTGTTACCTATGTTGGTGCTTCTCAATTTGATGTTACCTATGTTGGTGCTTCTCAATCTGATGTTACCTATGTTTGTGCTTCTCAATTTGTTTTCTTTATCCCCCAAGTGTTGGTGTGGTGTTGGGTTGCATAAACACCTCTTTCGTTGCCCACTTTCAAGCTTTGACAAGCAAGATGAAATTGCTTTCTACCCCCTCAATTGTTACAACATATTTTGTTACAACATTCGTTGCTATAGAATCCACTCCAATGGCCACTATTTCAGTAGTTCCAATAGTATTCATTTTTATAGCATCAACTTTTAAAACAATTTTAACATTTTCAATAGTAATGGGTGTTACAATATTTTCATCATATTTAACATTGACATGATGTTATGGAATTTGTTGTTACAACATCTGCTTCTCAATCTGTTGTTACATATGTTTATGCTTCTCAATTTTTTTTCTTGATCCCCCAAGTGTTGTTGTAGTTTTTGGTGGTAGAAACACCTCTTTGGCTTCCCACTTTCAAGCTTTGAAAAACAATATGAAATGGTTTTTTGTTACAACATCCATTGTTATAGCATCCATTGTTACAACATCTTAGTTGTAACTTATTTGAAATTTTATTATCGTATATGCAGTTTGATATTATGTAATATGATTATTGTTTCATTTCATATGTTATAATATTAGATAGATATAACAGAGAAATTAATAATTGCATGAAATAAATAATAAATTTTCATTATAAATGTTTTTTTTTTTTTTTTGCAGAACAAGGATCTTCCAAAATATATGAATGATCCTCATCACATAGATCCAAATCACGTTCGGTCCAATTTTTATATGGCAGATGATCTCATGATGACACATATATAGATGACAACAAGGCCGATGTTGATACAGATGATGATGATGATGAGGATGAGGAAGTTACTAGTAGCAACTAGTGACATTCATGATCATATAGAATGCATCGTGGATTATTTTTTATATATTGTTATGGTGCCTATTTTAATGGTTTTTATCATATGTATCATTTTCACGGCCTCATGTAATATATTATTGAGTTGTATCTTTTGACATATATCATTTCGACTTATATCATTTGGACATGACGTATCATATTGACTTGTATCATTTTTTCTTACATAATTCACCATTTTTATTTATATCATTTGTACATGATGTATCATTTTGACTTATGTTGATCGTTGGACATGCATCATTTTCACATGTTATTTTTTTTAAAGGAACAGGTATATTTCTATTAATAAAATTGGAATTTGGTCAGTGTCATTACATTCAAAAGAATAAAAACTTATAGAGTACTCCAAAATTGCTCTGACAATATTTTTGGGTATGCAATAATGATTTTTTCCAAATTTACTACATCATTCTTCTTGTAATCTCTCCAAAATACCCCATTAATACTTACATACCTACATAACATAATCTACCTAGCTATTAATATGAAATTAACTAGTCGACTCCCTCCACATTTTTTTGGTCAAGTTGCTCTGTAGCATCCTTGTCTTCTTCCTCCTATTGGAATGGTTCCGCTACTCCTTGTTGCCCCTGCTCTTGCTCCAACTCCCGTTGATCGAGAAACACTGGAGGGAGATCCCCTCCCTCACCAATCACCATATCCTGTTCACAACTTTCATCGAGGTTAAATAAACATACACGATCGAACTGAGATGTTCTTCCTCGACCACAGAAATATCAAATCCTTTGCTGACGACATCCCACCTCACCACATGCTTAGCATCAATCCTCATGTTTTACCATCTTTTGGATGAATGGATCATCATTCTGTTGGAGTGATCACTGATGAGATTTTATACAGTGAAATGAATACCAAATTTATGTAACCTCAGTCAGTCAAATTATCCTCCTTAATTACCCATAAGCATCTTGAGATCCTCATGTTATGAGCAATCATGGTATGTGAAATATAGTTTTTATGCCGCCCTCCTCCATTAACTCACCTTGAACCAAATTGACGCCTTTGTTGGCTTGATTGTCTGTCAAAGTGTTGTTCTCTCCCTTGATATGATAGAACTCCAATATTTCAAATTTATCCATGATCAATTGGATTCTTTGTAGAGTTGGTCTTGTATTTGGGTCCTAATTTCGATGATTCAATTTGATATATTTTTTAATTGTAATGAGAGAGTCTCCAAAGGCATATATGATGATGATATTTTCAATATGGACTCGTTAATTTTTATATGTTGAAATTGGTTGATGATTTGGATGCATATTTATTACGTACTATGGTTTTTTATTTACTGCTCATGATGGATGTTGTCAAATTCACTTAAATTATAGATATTTGATTCAATTGTTTTAATTATAGATGATGATCATGTTACAATAATTATCTTGTTATTTAATATATACTAGATGTTGTAGATTATATTATGATGGAGATTTAATATATATAATGATGTTGTTAATTTGTATGGATGCTTGTTTCCCTAAAAAAACTTTATAAATGTTATCCTATAAAATATTTCAAATGCATTCATATGATGTATAATCATATAACTTATTTAACAGACACGACAAATTTAACTAATTAAATTTAAATAAAACATATTATTTTAACTATATGTAAAATAATAATAATTTTTTGGAAGCAAGAAAAATTGAAGAAAAATAGCAATGGAAGAAAAATTGGAAGCCACACTAGAACCAAAACAAGAAGAAAAATTGGAAGCTAAATTAGAAACTAAAAAAGATGCATATCCTGGCACTACACCTGGTGCTAAACCTGACACTAAACCTGGTGTTATTTCCTACGATTGGAAGCAAAAAAACAAGCAACAATGGAAACCAAATTGGAAGCCACACTAGAAGAAAAACTGGACCCAAAATTGGAAGCCACACTAGAAGAAAAATTGGAAGCTAAATTAAAAGCCAAACTAGAAGCAAAATTGGATGCAAAATTGGAATCCACACTAGAAGCACAATTGGAAGCCACAGTAGAAGAAAAATTGGAAGCCACACTGGAAAAAAAATTGGAAGCTAGACTAGAAGCAAAATTGGAAGCCACACTAGAAGCAAAATGGGAAGAAAAATTTGAAGCCACACTAGAAGAAAATTCTAAAGTAAAATTGGAAGCCACATTATAAGCAAAACAAGAAGAAAAACACGAATAAAAATTGGACGTTAAATTGGAAGCCAAGCCAAGAACCAAATTGGAAGCAAGTCCTGGAGCAATTTTTGGCGTTAATATGGCATTATTCTAGGTGTTACTTATGTGAAAAATCCACTACTTGGAATCCTACTGCAACAACTGATTAAATTTCTTCTATTACATAACTAGAGCAAGTTATTTAACAAATGTTGTGAGAAATATCGAAATTAAATACACTGCAGTCTTCACAATAAATAAGAAAAAAGAATTTATACTAGCACAAGTATACACACATGGACACCGTTATTTTTGGACAATTTTCCTCGGAAAAACCCAATGTGGGAAAACTGGTGCAGCAATTGAGGGTTTTAATATTATGCAGTAAATTTTTTTAGTACAAATTTATGATTGTCGATCCTGAAAAATCATATAGAGAAATCTGAAAAGTGAAGTCTTGTGCTCGAGAAAACTCACTCTTCCATGGGATTTTGACATTTACCTGTACCTGACTTAGTTTTCTCTGCACTGTCTCTGCGCAGTGACTGCATCACTCACACAGTCTCTGCATAACACCTGTAGCTGCTCTCTGTCTCTGCACTAGTATTCGTATGTCTTCTGAAAATTTCCTCCTAGAACTGGTATTGACCCTCTATTGTCTCCTCCATAGAAAACGAAACTCCCTCTACAGCTCTGCAGTCCCAGTGTAATCTCTATGTCACTGGCTCTGCATAACTGCCTGTGGCTTCTCTTTTCTTCTCTATGTTCACTCTTCAAATATGGAATTCTTCCTTCTGAAAATTATCTCTGCCCCTCTCTGTGAGAATCCTCTCGATCGATATTCTCCCTGAGCACTTCTCACTAAATAATTTCAATCTCTGGATTCTTTCTCTGTCTTGATGTGTTTTCCAAATGACCCTTCAAGTCATTCTTATAGTCTTCTTGTTGAGACTTCAATGGCCCAGATTATATCTCTAATCAATGGCTAAGATTAAATTTTCACTTGATCCGCCTTTTCTAGAACATTCACACCCATATTCTATTAATTCCCTTTAATTATTTTATTTCCCTAAGTTTAGACTTAGGGTCCCAAAAAATAATTAATTATTTTAATAGAATACAATTCCGGTGGAATTTCACAGAACGATTTTTGGGTTATCTGGAATACATGTGTCTAAGCTTCTCCACAAAATTTGAGACTTAAAGCACATCCGATGCTACCCCAAATCAACAATTTACAGTGTTATTCATGGTACTACTTACAACGTTATTTCTGGCGCAACTCCAGGAAAATTTCAAAGCGCTATTTTAGGTGCTATTTCGGGTGTTATTTATGGTGCTATTATTCCGACGCTATTTCTGGTGCTACTTTTGATGTTATTTCTAGAGAAATTTATGGCGCAAAATTTGGCGCTAGTACAAGCATACTTGGTCACGCCCATTTTTACGCCAGGAAAGGTGTCCAAATTGTGAACTGAAAAAGACTAAATTTCGGCGCAATTTTAGGCATTATTTCCTTGTTTGTTGTAGTGACTTTTGACAGTTTGGGTGGGATATCTCTCTCTATTTTCTCTCTCTCATACTCTTGTACACTTAGAGTTTTATTGAAGCATTCTAGCTTTGGATAAAGGAAGGACAAGGAAGCAAAGGAAAGCAAGGATCAAGAAAGGAAGAGTTGGATTAAGCGGCTACAACGAGATTACTTTGCAGGTATCAAGTTGCATGTATGGTTTCCTTATTAGTTTTGGCATGCATTGTACATGCATGTGTGTATTTGGTTCTCTTACTATCATTAACATGGGTTTTTCCAAGTGTGATAGTGGTTTCAACCTTTCCTTTCCATTTTCGGATAACCATGGTGTGATGGGGTTTTTTCATGTGGTTGATCTTTGGATTTCCTGATGGTTTGGAACCGGGTGAGATGGTCTTAGGAAAATTCCCAAGGGCTTAGAAATCCCTTGATCGGTAATGACAGGATACTCGGTAAAGCCTGAGGGTGGAGACGGAAAAAATCCTCAAGGTATTGGTGAAGAAATCTAGAGGAATCCAAGAGTATTTAGGGCCTAGTGATCCCTTGACCAGTTTTGGTGGGATTGTCGTAAATCCTAGTAGTGTATGTTTCTTTGTTTGGGCCTAGGAATCCCTTGAGTGTTAATGGTGGGATTGTGGTAGATCCTAGTTGTATAAATGAGGGTTTAGGGCCTAGAAATCCCTTGACCGGTAATGGAGGGATATGCAATAAAGCCTAAGGAAGCCCTGGTTGTTTTGCTGTAAGTCTCACATTCATGTTTGGAATATGGCACAAGGGTGATTGGCTAAAAGAAAGATTTGGTTTAGCAAAACTTATGGTCGAGTGGTACGTGGAAGTCCGTAGGTTTGTTGGCTTTTTCATATGTTAATAAAAGCTCTTTTCCTCTTGTATCTTATGAGTAAATGTACTTGTCATTATGTGGATTTGATGGTTGTTCTATAATTTTTATTATTCTGGTTATAAGCATGGTTTTATGATAGACTTTAGTTATAGCTCTCATCATGTTTTGATCAGTAAATGAATGGTTAATGAATGCATGACCTAATAGATGGTATGGCAGCTATTCTGAGAGGGCAACAAACCTTATTGACGATTCTCATATAAGTATGGGACACCTATGTTCAGATATGTAATTATGACCTATAGGTTACATGCTCATGATGTGTTTGATGAAATGTATGTCATGGTTAGGATGGGTTGGGTTAAGTCCTTGAT
Source organism: Pinus albicaulis (assembly GCA_034641835.2). Classification (NCBI taxonomy): domain Eukaryota; kingdom Viridiplantae; phylum Streptophyta; class Pinopsida; order Pinales; family Pinaceae; genus Pinus; species Pinus albicaulis. The sequence goes on along the minus strand of CM076576.1, from coordinate 526,155,916 downwards.
AAATTTTTGAATTAAAAGCTTTGTCATATTGTCATTTATCATTTCTAAAGGTTTCATAAAATTTTAGGCAGAATTCTGGATCCTAGTCCTGAAACATTTTCCCGTAGCTTGGGGTCACATGCATAGAATTGAGAAAATTAGGCTTCATTCACTGGGAAGAAACATTATGGGAGAGAATGGAGGGTTAAAGTCACTGAATTTCCTTGTCATGGGAGCAACTGGGAGTTTAAATTACTGAAAGGTCAAGTTAACTCATGGGTTGGGCACATGGAGTGGTTAGTTAGCTTTTGGGGGTCTTGTAGCACCTGAGGGAGGTCAATAAATTTTTGTTTGGTCGATTCCATATTCTTAAATGCACTTAGTGAGTTGAATCATATCATATTAACTCTTCATCACATATTTACCCTGGTGGACTAGTAAGCTTGGGTAAGTGTGGGAGGAGAGTGTTATAGTGTGGTATCAGAGCGAGCTTCCATTCTATTTGGGTGATCTATGATACCACAGAGCGGTATTAGAGCTCCAAGTTCAACACTTGGACTGGATGGGCAGAGTGTGTTTTTCATGCATGCATGATTAGTTTTCTATGTGTTTGTTATGCATGCATTGTGATGGTCATCATTGTGGTCTTGTGTCATCATGATGTTGTTGGTATGTCATTATGCTAATGTGTTGATTGAGATAGAGTAGGAGATGTAGATCATCAGAGCAAGGCAACAACATTGGACCTTGGGGTAAGAGAAGATCGTCATACAAGTTTGTATGTTGGGTATGCAGGTATGTTGTTTAATGGTTGTTATATGCATTGTGGTTATGTGCATGCTTGTAATTATATTGTTGTTGTGGTTAAATGCATGATAAATGCTAGATAATCACTATGGTCATATGCACATGCGTCAGATAGTTGTGCATGGTAGTTTTACTTGTTATATGTATTGTAATCACAAGCATGGAAGACATGTTATTGTTATTATGGTCATATGTATGAGGATTATTGTCATGACGATGCATGTACGACAATTAGTTCTTTATGTTATATGAATCATGCTAATCTGGATTTGTTGAAAATGGAAACAAGAAATATTGAAAATGGCACCCATAAATAGCACCCAAGGGGTCTTCTGATTTAATTTTCCCTTAATTAAATTGGAAGAGAAATTGTAATTTCATCATGACAACTTGTATTAGTTAACTGAGTCAGGAAGACTTATTTAGCTTAGGAAATTCTATTTTAGGGTTATAGAGGATGCATGTAGAGTTCTCCCATGATTTTAGGGGGTCCAGTTACAGTTATATGTGAGTCGTAATTAGTTAGCTCAAGTATTTGAGTTAAAATCAATTTAACTAGTTCTAACTGAGAAATGACCTAGTGAGAGCTCCAGTGAATTAAATCTAATTTAATTCACAAGTAGTGATCAATCAATTAACTAATAATTCACTATAAATAGTTTTTGCATGTTAGTTCCAAGGAAGGCCGAGTTGAGTTTGAGGTTAAAGGGAAGATAACTATCAGTTGTATAATTAGAAAATTGTACAGGTCATGCAAGAGGTCATCAGGAATCCTTGAAGGTATTGCACAATAATTAATTGGGAATTTCCTAATTAATATGGGCTCAATTAGCCCAAGAATGCGTAAGCAAGGTTGACTAAGCATAGGCAAGCAAGAGGTTAAATATTGGACCAAAATTTCTTAGATCAGTGTCAAATTCGATCAAGATCAAAGTGAGACAATCAGCAGAGTGCAGAGGTTTCTCAGTGAGGGAAATAACATTGTATTGTTTCATGTTCTTGACTTTATGCAATATACAGATAGCGGGGTTTTGAGCAGTTGATTTCACTAGATACATCTTGTGTTGTGCGATTGATTATTTCTTTCTCTTACTTGTTATGTGATTGTGCGATCATATTTGGTTTCCGCAAATTGTAGAAGGATTTAGTATTTTTCTTTTAATACATTACAAAATCAGATTGAATCCCTTTGGATAGATTTTCTACAGGATTGGTCTGTGCAGACGGTTATGTTCACAATATTTAGGTATCAGTAAATATATTTGTGATATTGTGTTGTACTAATTTGGATTGACTTGTGCAGATATAATAGCCTCCCCTGAGATACATTGAGGTATGAGTTTGATTACGTCATCTATTTGGTGTTTAAGTGTTTGATTATGTTGTCTATTGGTGTTTGAGTGTTTGCACAGAAGGGGGGTGACTAGATTTCCCGAGGGACTGTGTAGAAGAGAAGGGGATGTCAAGGGATGAATTTGTTTTGGTCATTAGAGTTTCCAGATGGAATCATAAGCACATTGGGAGTATGCCCTGGAACAATGAGCTGGTAATTTTTTACTGAGAGAACATGTATAGTAAGGTTTGTAGCGCTGGACATTGGATATAGGTTGACTTTGGTAGTGGACTCTAGAATTACTGGGAAGGAGGTGAATCCTGGTACTACTTTTGAGGATGGAGGTGTGAGCCTCTAGATTCCCTTGTAGTTGATGCAGGGATCGTATCCTTTTATTTTTTGGTCAGAGCAATTTTGCATATGTATGTGTATATTATTGTAAATATCATAATGAGTTGTGTTATAAAGCTCCAGTAAATGGTATGTTGGTCATGGTTTTCAGCAGATGTCATTGCTAAGTTATAAAGGTCCATATATAGTATGTTTTGTTTCAGCAGTCTTACTGGGCATAGTTGTCATAGAACACCGAGGATAGTGTTCCCCTAAGGGGGAGAGGTTCGTAACGAACTTGGGTTAAAATTTCATGTAATCAAGTTAATAAAGGAAAAATAAGACCAAGATCATGGGACACTTATTTCAAGTTGAATGTTGGGCAAAACATCCTAGTGGGTGTTCATTTCAGTTTATTATGGCTAAGGAAATTGGAAAAGACATTGGCAAAGGATTTGAAAAGGAAAAGAGGAATTTATTGGCATTTTATTTATAAAAATAATGGAAAATAGGAGAAAAGGAAGATGAAAGGTCACATATTTCATGAGGAGGAAATTAAAGAAAAATAGAGGAAAATGAAGAAAATAGAGGCCTTAATAATAAAAAGTATTTTGAGGATCCGTTCATATACTTAGAAAGTTTCGGTGGGAGCTCTCTCTCTATTTTATCTCTCTCATACTCTTGTCCAATTAGAGTTTTCTTGGAGCATTCTAGCTTTGTAGAAAGGAAGGAAAAGGAAGCAAAGGAAGGTAAGGATCAAACAAGGAAGAGTTCAATCAAGCGACTACAACAAGATAACTTTGCAAATATCAAGTTGCATGTATGGTTTTCTTGTTAGTTTTGGCATGCATAGTATATGCATGTTTGATCCGAACTTAAACAAAAATGCAAAAGAATATAGATATAACCATAAATACAGAGATGTAGCAAAAATAACACTTAATTTCATTAATATCAAATAACTGAAATATGCTTACAGACATAATGGAAATAAACTAGCTTGGGCGATGGTAGCTTATCTCTGAGAAGAGATGTGGCGGCTACATGCCTCTGAACTGTGTTAGAATGGGGCTCGAGGGAATTTTTATTATTGAACAACAAGAGAAACCCTAAACAACCAAAACCCTAACCCCAAGAGATGGAACGGCAAGAGTTTGTGGGCCCCATTGGGGTTAGTTGGATAGCCAACTTCAAGGGTCGTAACTTGGTCATATTATCTCCGTTTGGCGCGTACAATACCTCATTAGAAATATTTTTCTGAGTACTACGAGATTTTCCGTAGGCCCCTGCATGCAACCCTATGGCTATGAGCATGCTGCGGACCTAAAAAAAACATCGTTTAGGGGGTCAAAACTGATCCAGAAGTTCATGACCTGAAAAACTGCTAAAAATAGTAAACATTTCTATAAACAAGGAAACTGATGAAACTGACTGGAGATCTAGGTGGAATAGGTGGGTGGCCACCAATATCAACCTAGATTAGTTCTCCCTCCTTAGGAAGCAATGGTCCCCATTGCGTGCAAAGCCTCCATGAGGTGAGGAAATTTATGTTGAACCCGGTCCCTGGTGAGCCACTTGCCCTGGTGAAGGAGTTGGCCTGGTTTGACAACTCGATATAGTTAGATCATCTATTGGCGATTGTTCTTGATTTGTGTTTCCATGATCCAATCAATTGTGGCATGTTCCATGCAGTCTGGGTTTAACTCTGTTGATGTGAGTTGTTCTACAATGTCGAATGTGTCTAGTAATGGTGGAAAGTATGGACGAAGGCAGTCCACATTGAACACTGGGTGCAGACCAAGGAATGGTGGAATGTTGAGCTCGAAGGCACTGTCCCCTACAACCTTGGTGATGGTGTACGACGCATATTGGAGCGGGAAAATCTTGCGGTGGGGCCTAGCCAGGCACTCCTTCTGCAAATGTAGTCAAACTTTGTCACCCACATGGAACTTGTGTGGCACCTGATGCTAATCATGTTGTTGTGTGTACTTAAAATTAGCTTTGTCCAATATGTCATGGACCTACTGGAATACATGATCAATTAACTCAATGAATTTGTTAGCCTTGTGAGCTTCGGACTGGACATGACGTTGATATGCCTGAGTAGTTGCAAATGGTATGGCCACATAAATGGGACATAATGTTTGGAATCCCAACCCCACCTGAAAGGGGTTGTGGCCAGTTGAGCTATGGAGAGCTCTGTTGTAGATGTGTTGAACATAGGGGAGGATTTCATCCCACATGTGTGGATGCTTCAAGTTGTACATGCGCAAAACATGTACAATCATCATGCTGACGACCTGTGTTTGGCCACCAGTTTGGGGGTGGAAATTCGTGGACTTAGTGAGCTTGGTATCGAAAAACGACCAAAGACTTGACCAAAATATACTTAGTAACTTGTTGTCCCAATATGAGATAATGGATTGTGGGATCCCAAATTCTACCCACACTCATTCAAAGAAGAGCTTAATAGTGGCCTTTGTTGTGATACTCTTCTTGCAAGCCACCAAAATGGTCATATTAGAGAATATGTCAACGACCATGAAAACACAATTGTTGCCATGCTTAGTAGAAGAAAGGCCCGACATGTAATCCATGGAGATGGATTCCCAAGGTCAAATAAGAGTAGTCATAGGAGTATATAGGCCTTGCTTCTTGATGGTCGGTTTGGAAATAGCACAAGAAGTGCAGGGTTTGATGTACTTCCCAACATCCCGTCGAAGGTTCGGCCAATAAAAATAATTCTGTAGTATTGCCACCATTTTCTCTACCACTAAATGTCCAAAGTCTTGACTATAGTGCGCCTCCAAAATCATCTTGGCACACTCACTTGAAGGAACACAAAGGTGTCCCAAGTGTCATAACAGTGCATCCTGGAGGTGATAATTTGGAACTTTCTTTCCTTCCAGGAGCGTATGGTATGTGTTGTCGAATTCTAGATCGCTCTTGTAAAGAGTTGGCCACCCCAAATTCTTGTGTGCACAAGAGTCGAGCACAATGGTCAGCGCCATGACCGATGGTCGGTTGAGGCAGTCTGCAACATTTTTGGTGCTACCCTTCTTGTACTTAATGTTCAAATGGAATTCTTGCAGGTTTATGGACCATTTATGATGGTGATCATTCTGCAACTTCCCTTATGTCTGTATGAATTGCAAGGGTCAATTTTCTGTGAGGATGATCGTTTCCTTCCCAGAATGTAGTGCTTCCATTGTCGGTAGGCCTTCATAATGGAATACGTCTATTTGTCATAGGTGGGATACTTTCATACTATGTCTGAAAGTGACTCACTATGATATGCCATTGGATTCCCTTGTTGACTAAGAACTAAATCAATTACATAGTCAAAGGCATTTGTCTCAATCTCAAATGGTTGTTGCAAGTCTGGTAATGTGAGCACTAGTGTAGAGTAGAGGCGATGCTTTAACCCAAAAAATGCCTTCCGTTGGGATTCAGACAAAAATAACTTTTCTTTCACTCATCCCTTGGTGACTTGACTCAAAGGCCAAGTGATATGAGAGAATCCCAACATGAACTTGCGATAGAATTTGGCAAGACCCAAAAAGTTGCGAAGCTCTGTTAAAGTGGTCTGCGCTGGAAAATCCTAAATGACTTGTACCTTGGATGGGTCCACATGCACACCCCACTCATCAATGATGTACCCCATATATTGATTATGGGTCATACCAAAAGTGAATTTTTCGAAATTGGCACACAACTTTTGTTACCGCAAGGTTTGGAGGACCTGTCGAATATGGTGGAGGTGTTCTTCCCAACTCTGGATGAAGATCAAGATGTCATCCAAATACACCACCACGAATGAGTTGGTGAAGGGTCACAAGATATCATCCATCAACCTCATTAAGGTTGCAGGGGCATTCATCAACCCGAAAGGCATGACCAACCATTCGAAAAGGCCCTCCTTGGATTTGAAGGCAGTCTTCTACACATCGAAGGGTTCGATTGGTACCAGGTGATAGTTGGACTTTAATTCAATCTTGCTGAAATATTTGCCCCCCTTGACTTGGTCCAGAAGGTCATCGATCTGTGGGATTGGATACTTATTCTGGATGGTGATCTTGTTCAGCACCTGATAGTTAATACAGAGTCTCCAGGTGCCATCCTTCTTTTGTACCAACATGATCAGTCTCCCAGAAGGTGATGAACTTGGCCTGATGTACCCTTTCTGAAAAAACTCTTGAATCTTCCTCTTGATTTCATCGTTCTCCAGAATAGATAATCAATAGATCGGTCCATTGGATAGCGGCACACCCAGGGTTGGATCAATGGAGTGCTTGACCTGATAGTGTAGAGGTACCCTATGGGTGAGGTGAAGATGTCCATGTACTCCTCTACGACCTTGTCCATCTGTTGTTGCCGCGTGGGGGAGCCTTTTCTGGAGGCTGTGGCCAAAATATTCTTCTTTCCCTAAGGGCGAATCATAAGGAAAAAAAATTTCCCGGTCTGGGAAATTATCTTACTGCATTGATGCGAAATGATCAAACAAATGGCGGTAGGCAGTGCTACCTCTGGTATCATGTACAAATTATTTCCCATTGTAATGTTGATAGTGCGAGGCCTAGACTCATACAAAACATGTCTCTTCCACAAGTATGGTTGGCCCAATAATACATCAAAAACTTCAAGAGGAGCAACATCACACAGTACCTCCTCTGTGAAGGGCTTGATGTTGTAGGGAAGGCGACACTGCTGCCTAACGCATAGATCTCATCCTTAGTGAACCCACTCGATGGTGTATGACTGTAGGTGTGTTGTTGTCGGTAGGTCCAACTGCTTCATGAACTCTGCTAAAATGAGGTTCTTTTGTCTCCCACTCTCTACAATGAACTACAACGGAGAATGCTTCACCCACATCTGGGAATGGAAGAGGTGCTCCCCCTCCTCTAGATCTTTGGGCTCATCCTTCTAGATCTTGGTGGTGGCAAATGTGGCACTGGGCTCCACGTCTATAACCTGCCTCCCTTTGTCATTCCCATTGTCGGGTTTTGACTTAGATTCGGAATATGCATTTGATTCAGAAGCCTTCAGCTCGTGCACCAGTGACTGCTTGACCTGAAACTCAATTGTGTTGTGAGTGGGGATCTTATTGAACTTGCACCACTTTCCAGTGTCCTTCTTTGTCTTCGTGGTGTTGTTATTTGCTTGCAGCTTCGGCGGGCTGTCTTGGATCGCCCCGCCTTGGATTTATCCTTTGTTCTACGGTTTGGGGGTGTCTTTCCCTTGCTTCGGATTCGCAGATCCAAAGTCTCTCTTCTTCTGTTTAAATTTATGATCGATCTTGGAAGCATATCAATATGCTGCACCAAGCGAGGAGATGTCGAGGAACTTCATTTCCTCTTGAATATATTTGTGCAAACAACTACAATGCTTGAGCACCAAATGTTTCCCTGAATATTTGATACCCAACTTTATGCGTAGGGTATGGAACAAATTCGTTAGCTTATGCACATCTTGACCCCTTTTCTGCCGCAACCTAGTCCATTGTATGTACTTGTTCATAGCTCCCCATGGGGTAATATTGTTCCTTTATGGCATCTCAGAACGAATTTTAAGTGGGTGCGGCTAAAAACAATGAGGGTTCTCTCTCATCCCTTTGCTCGTAGTAGGTTTCCCACAAATACTTGACATGGGGGGTAGATTTGAAGAGCACAAAAATAATATTTTCCCTATTGAAAAATCATGAAATGAAAAATATTTACAGCATATTTAACCATATATCTACGACATTTGCATCTATCTGGCCTTCAAATATGGGAATGTCAAAGTTGACTTGTACCTTGAAGGGAGTGACGCCTCCAGAGTAACTTTCGAATGAAGATGTGTTGCTTGTGGGCATCCATCGAAGGATCTAGGAAAAGTTATCCATCGTTGTGTTCCTTTGTTGCCCAAGGGATTCTTCAAGAAATATTTTGAAATGATCTCCTGTTCCGTCGTCTTTCTTTTCTTCCGCTATGGGAGGTTGTCGGGGTTTTCGAGGCTGTTCTTGCAAAGGTTCAACCAGTTTGAGACCTAACTCCTTATACCATGACCTTGTTAGGGACATGCAAAGAAAAATAGAGAAAGAGCAGACTGCTCTAATACCACTTATCTGAACTTAAATAGGAACACAACATAATACAAATATGACCATAAGTACAAATATGCAACAAAAATAACACTTCATTTCATTAATATAAGATAATTGAAATATGCTTACAGATAGAATGGATATAAACTAGCTCGGGCAATGGTAGCTTATCTCTGAGGAGACGTGGAAGCTACATGCCTCTAAATTGTGTTACTATGAGGCTCAAATTTTTTTTTCATTATTATTGAACAACAAGAGAAAACCCTAAACAACCAAAACCCTAACCCCAGGAAATGGAATGCCAAGATTTTGTGGGCCTTGTTGGGGTTAGTTGGGTAGCCAAATTCCTCGGGTCGTAACTTGGTCATATTATCTATGTTTGACGCGTACGAAACCTCATTGGAAATATCTCTCTGAGTACTACAATATTTTTCGTAGACCCCTGCCTACAACTATGAGCTTGTTGCAGACCTAAAAAAACACCATTTAGGGGGTCAAAACTTCTCCAAAAGTTAAGGACCCGAAAAACTCCTAAAAATATTAAATGTTGCTATAAAAAAGGAAACTGATGAAACTGACTAGAGGTAAGGTGAAATAGGCGGGTGGCCACCAATATCCACCTGGATCAATGTGTGTATTTGGTTCTCTTGCTATCATTAGCATTGATTTTTCCAGGTGTGATAGTGGTTTCAGCCTTGCCTTGCCATTTCCGGATAACCATGGTGGCATGGGGTTTTTTCATGTGGTTGAGATTTGGATTGGCGGATGGTTTTGGAACTGGGTGAGGTGGTCTCACGGGGGCGTCACTAACAAAGAAATATTATATCACGTCCATTCATATTGGGGTAAATAAAATTAGACAAACCAAAAGAATTATATTGGATATATAAATAAGGGTTAGTGGGTTTTTTTATTATATATGAAATATAAATAATTTAAGGTATTGTTTTTTGATTTTTTGGACCAAGCGGGCTTGTTTTGTGGGTTTGGCAAGGGAGAGCGCCTGAGGGATCATTCGCATTGCAACAACTGAGCGATTCACACTACAACAACTTAGGGATTCACATTGCAACAATCTGGTGTTTTGCGGGTTTGGCAAGGGAGAGCACATAAGGTATCATTGAGTGCACGAGAGATCATTCACATTGCAACAACTGAGGGATTCACATTGCAGCAACTAAGGGATCATTGGCATTGCAACAATATGGTGTTTTGCAGGTTTGGCAATGGAGATTGCATGAGGGATCATTCACATTGCAACAAGTGAGGGATCATTCACATTGTCTTGGACCATTAAATGCTACAAATCATAGTGAGATGTGCTTGAGTGTTAATTGGGTAATTACATAGTGGGAATACTAATATGCATCTCTTATGTATATCACAAGAAGAAAGGTGAATTTTAAAATGCATGTGGGGTCACAAGAGAGGCATCATGTCATTATGTTAAGGATATAAATATAAAGGGGTATAAAAATGTTAATGAAAAAATGGATACCTACAATATCTAGTGAAAGTAGGGGTTTATTAAATTGGGAAAATGTAATGGCTTAGTATTGGTAGGGGGTTAAATAAAGTGATTTTTAGAGGTATTTTCCAATATGTAGTCAAATTAAGGGTATTGTTTAGTATGCCACGAATGCACATGCTATGTCATAGGTTAATTGAGTGACACCCCTGTGGGTGGTCTTAGGAAAATTCCCAAGGGCCTAGAAACCGCTTGAATGGTAATGGTAGGATACGCGGTAAAGCCAAAGGGTGGAGATGAGAAAATTCCTCAAGGAATTAGCGAAGAAATCCGGAGGCATCCAAGGTTATTTAGGGCCTAGTGATCCCTTGAATGGTTTTGGCAGGATTGTGGTAAATATTGATAGCGTATATTTCTTTGTTTGGGCCTAGGAATCCCTTGACTGGTAATGGTGGGATTGCGGTAAAGCTTGGTTGTATAGATGAGGGTTTCAGGCCTAGAAATGCCTTGACTGGTAATGGAGGGATATGCGGTAAAGCCTAAGGAAGCCCTAGTTATTTTGTTGTGAGTCCCACATTCATGCTTAGAATATGGCACGAGGGTGATTGGCTGAAAGAAATATTTGGTTCAACACAATCTATGGTCGGATGGTACATGGAAGTCCCGGACTTGGCTAGATTTTGCATTTGTTAATAAGAGCTCTTTTCCTCTTGTATTTTATGATTAAATGTACTTCTCATTATGTGGATTTGATGGTTGTTCTATCATTGTTATTATCTTGGTTATATGCTGGTTATAAGCATGGTTTTATGCCAGACTTTAATTATGGCTCTCATCATGTTTTGATTAGTAAATGAATGGTTAATGAATGCACAACCTAATAGATGGTATGTCAACTATTGTGAGATGGCAACAGAACTTCTTGATGATTCTCAGATAAGTATGAGACCCCCATGTTCATATATGTAATTATGACCTGTAGGTTACATGCTCATGATGTGTTTGATGAAATATCTGTCATCGTTAGGATGGGCCGAGTTAAGTCCTTGATCAGGTTTTGAATTAAAAGCTTTGTCATATTGTCTTTTATCGTTTTTGAAGGTTTCATGAAGTTCTTGGTAGAGGTCTAGATCCTAGCCTTGAAAAAGTGGCTCAGATCTCGGGGTCGCATGCACAGAACTAAGAAAATTAGACTGCGGTTGTTGGGAAGCTGGCTTATGGGACCGACTGGAGGGTTACAGTCACTGGATTGCCTTGTCATGGGAATGACTGGGAGTTTAGATTATTGAAAGTTCAAGTTAACTCAAGGGTTGGGCTTCTGCTTCTGGAGTGTTTGGTTAGCTCATGGGGGTCCTGTAGCACATGAGGGAGGTAAATCAAGTTTTGTTTGGTTGATTCCACTTCCTTAACTACACTTAGGGAGTTGAATCATATCATAGCAACTCTTCGTCACATATTTTCCCCGGTGGACGAGTAAGGGTAAGTGTGGGAGGAGGGTGTTACAACACGACTACGAGAGCAACCCAATTTCCAATTCCTCTAAACACACACACACACACCACACATAATGTTTTTTAGTCTCTTTTACTACCTAACAAATTTAAAATTAAGATGAATTTATGTTAATGATTCTCAAAATCATGATAAAATTTGTGACTAATTGTCAAATCAAAATAATGATAAAATTTGTGACTAATTGTCAAATCAAAATAGTGAATAACTAAAGTTCACAACCAATTTTAATAAGTAATTACTTTTAAAATGACAGATTGAAAATAAACTAAGAGAACTTTAAATACAATTTCATCAATTAATTACTTTTAAAATGATTTTTTTGGTAAGTTACTAGTTCTATTGATAAATCATAAAGAGACTCCAATTACAACCATCAAAGCCTTTCTTTTAGCTACGGTCTGTCACTCAGGAACTAGACCATCGGTGAAAGAGAAGGATCTTAGTCCAAAAAAAGACAATAGTTATATTTTGTTCTATCTATGCCATAAGAAAACAAATATAATTGTTGTATTGTTGTGCTACGACTAACATGGTATCTACAACTAAAAATATAATTGTTCATAGCATAGAAGCAAAGTGGTTGCATATGGAAAACATAAATTAAAAGAATTGAAAATATAGTTAGAAGGGGCTCAAGATGCCCATGTAGTTGCATGCATATTAAGTAGATGTGGAGACATCTATCATGGTTGCCAGAGTGCCTAGGGAGGTAGGACCTTTACCCTTAATAAGAATGCTTTCAATGTGTCCGAGACATAAATTTAAGTCTCTGTGATCCATGGATTCATCTCAATGCTCAATGATAATGTCATTGAGTTGCAATAAAACCTCTCAAAGAACCTCATGTGTTTTTGCTAAGAGTTGGCTTAGTAAATCTTTTATGTGTCGTTAGAGCTCGATTATGCAAAGAAATTGATTTTGTTGACTCTGAATATGGCCTGGTTTCGGGATTCACTCAATGGGTGACCTCAAAATTTTTGCATCGATGAACTCATTTCGCTTCTCCATGGCTGCTGCAGCGGCTGTGTTTAATGGTATGTGAACAAGGTCCAAAGTGAGGGCATGGAAGTGATTGGAAATTGAGAAGGCTCTGTGTTGAATGTGGACGTTGCAAGCTCCTTGATTCAAGGAACCCTTGCAGCTCTACAAGCACTCATGGGGCATGTTGCAATGAAATGAGTGAGCATGGTGACTAATAGAGGTGCAATGATGAGACAAAGACCCCCAAAAATAAAGAAAGCAGTGCCGGGGGAGGATACTAAAGTCACAGAGCTGAGATTGTATGGATTCAACGGGAAGTGAGTGGGAGTGTGGCCAGGGATAAATGCATGGATGAGTGGGGTTCACAGATGCAACAATAGGGAGTAAATGAGCAAGGGCTTGTTGGACATTGTGTTCAACGCTCTTCGTGTGTTTTGCGACATGGACTAACCACCTCTTGTGGATCCTAACTCTGGCGATTGTAGCGGAGACTAACGCCTGCGGGTTTTGGTCTAACAGAAATCATAATTCTAACAATTGGTATCAGAGCGATAGGTCTCGAGTTCGAAACTCACCCGGCTCATGTTGGGGGGAGATTGTTGGACATTGGGTTCAACACTCCCCATGTGTTTCGCGACATGGACTAACCGCCTCTCGTGAATCCTAACTCTGGCGATTGTAGCAGAGACTAATGCTTGTGGGTTTTTGTGTAACGACAATCGTGATTCCAACAAGACCAAAAACTATTCAAGATTTAGCGGAGAGAACCAAAGAATAAGAAGGTTCTCAAGAATGGAAAACTGAGCCTAAGCTACAAAATTGAAATAACTTCTATAATTAGAAATGCAATGGAAGAATCCCTGAGGTTAGGCATCATATAACCAACAAATTTCAACATATCCATTGCAACTGAGTTGTAAATATCCTCTGTAAAATTTGAGCGGTGGAATGTTGTCTGAAATCCAATGGCACATTGTTGGAGTTGAGAAATGTTGGACGCCAGTGGAAGGACACTTGTTCTAGCATCAGAGGTAACAAGGGCTCTAAAGGAGTGTGCATTGAGTGGAGGGAGAGGGGTGGCCTAGTCGAGAGGACCAGGGCCAACCCTTATGACCATAAGGGAAAAAATAGGACGTCGATGAGGGTAACTGATGCTAAGAAAATTCACAGTGGCAAGGGCTTCCAAGAACCAGAGCACATAAAATAGAGCATTGTTGGGAGGTCAGTTAACTACATAAGGCATCATAAAAATTGCATGCAAGGGAGTTGGGAATAGTAATATGGGCTATCAAATTGAATAAAGAGATGAAATGGTGGCAGTGTCGTCTCATCGCCACCCTTCTCGCTAGTGTGCACCTTGATCAAAGACTCTTTTAAAATAAGTTATTATTACAAGTTAAATGTATTTTAAATACAATATAAAAGAAATTAATCAATACAAATTATTTTAATTTCCCATATATCATAGGTCAAGATAGAAATCAAATAATTTTAAGTGCAAACTTTTCCTTAAATTTTTTTAATGTTAAAAAACTTAACTTTTTTTCTTATATGATAAAATCCAAAATTAAAATATATATTGTTTCCCAATACTATAATGAATATAAAATCAATCATATATTTCCATCCTATTTAATTAAAATGTAAAACATATATATCAATAAAATAAAATAATTTTTAAATTTAATTAAAACAATATTTTTTTAAATAAATATTAAAATATTTTTTAAATAATAATTAAAATATATTTTTTTAAAGATTTTGATGTTCATTTATATTTATTAAAGTAAAAATTACACATCTTTATAGTGATAAAAATCTTAGTTTAAAAAACCCACATAATAATCCAAAAATTTCAATAAAATTCTAAAAATTTCAAATATTATTTAAAGTGATTAAACTTCAGTTCTTTGGATGCACTTTCTCCGCATATCTAACTAAAACCAAGCTAAGTGCACTTTATCCACATCACCGTTTAAATAAAACAATTAACGTTTATTGTGGGTCACTCATTTTCACAAGTAAAAACTCCACTACATTTGTGTGGTCACAACAATTATTAAAGAAAAGAAAAATAAAAACGAAACAAAACAAATTTCGAACCGCAAACCGTTTGACATCTGGACATCGTCACGAAAAATACGTGGCAGTCATAAGCGGAACGACGTTGAATAGCCTGGAAATAATGGTCGCCGGCATATTACGGAAAAATGTCAGATGTACTTGGGGAGATGACGTGGACAACCAGGGTACCGGCAGTCGCCCGTCTCCGAGTGGCGGTAATGACTGACGAAATAGTGTCAGGCGTACTCGCGGGGCAATGACGTGGCAAGCGAAGGCACCACCAATCACTCGTCGGTTGGATTCTCCTCCGCTTCCTGTACTGACGGAAAACTTGCTTTAATTGAAATTGTCGGCAGCTTTAGTGTCACTGTGAGCACAGCAAAGTTGCAATTTTTGTGCTTCAGAGGCGAAGTTCTTGGAGAGAGCCGAAGCTTTCGGCTTCAACAATTTTGGCCGTCTATACTTAAAGATATTTCGTAGGAGAGAGGTCAAGGTATTTTTGAATTTTTGCGCAGAACATGTTCTGTAAATTTCTATAATTTTCGTATGGCGTTTCACAGAAAACTGCACCTTTTTAGGTTCAGTCTTGTTTTTAATTTTTTTTCTTAACATGTATTTTTCGAGAATTTCGAAAGCTTCTAAACGTGTATGGTACGAATCTGGTTGTGTGATCAAACCCTGCAGAAGAGAGCGGAAATTAACTGATAAAAATGTCCGCTTTCATGCCTGTTTGTGATCACATCCTACAGACAGCTGAAAATAAGGGATACAAGAAAAAGGGATGTCTACTTTAATGTCGTCATCTTCTTCCTTTCTTTCAATTTAATTTTATAATTTTTTGACAGGGAAGTTGCACTGGAAACTGCTTATTTTCCCCTGCGAATTTTTTAAATTTTTTGTTAGCACATTATTCAAAGCTTTTGAATTTTTTTTCTAAGACGGGTAGAGTTTTCTGTTCTGTAGAAAATTTGCACGCACTTGAAGGTGCGGAGTATTTTGGTAAAATCGGGCATTTTTATGATGGATTAGAAAGAAACATGTTGTAGAAATGCACAAAATAGGTGATTATAGGGAAAAATAGTATTAAAAATAGATATATAGCAGTCGACAGAAAAAGAACTAGGGAAAAATAAGTCACTTTTGAGGGATGGAGTAATTTTGCTATTTTCTTTTCTGGCATGTCAATCAACAGCTTGACATACAGGAACATGAAATACATGTTTTGGCATAGCAATATTTCTGATGTGCTTATATGTCTCTTTGAAAACTTGGCCAAATTCTTGTATTTATGGCTTGTATTTGTACATAATCTATTGAAATCTGGCTTGTTTAGTTTTGCAGTTATTCGATTTGGATTTTGGCTGGCAAATGTCTGTATGGTTGGTTTATTTGAGTGTCAACTAACTGATTGCCAATCGGTTTCATTGTGAAACAAAGGGGACTGGGGATTGATATTGTTTGTGTGCTTTATCTGGAAACTTTTTGTATAATAGATTGTACTGATTCTTCTGGCACCTCATTTTGGGCCAAAGCCATCCATGGAATTTTTACAATTTCTAGTGCGCAGTTTGTGAAATTTATAGGCTTCTGTTTTCCAGCTTGTTTATAAGTCCGCCAGTCCTTCGTCATAAATTAATGACATATATATTAGATATGGAGGACTGATAGCAGGCGGAAAGTCATTTTTGAAACGCGTAGTCTAAAAAGGTAGCGTTTTCACTCAGAATCCGGTAATGTTTTTCAGAAAATCTGGCAAAGATTTGCCCAGAATCTTGTTTACAGTTGTTAAACTTTAATGTCCTAAGGGTTTTTGATACTGCTGAATCCATTTCCAGCATCAAAAATGGATTCTAAACTCTCCAAAAACATGATTTTTCGTGTTTTAATTGACCGGATTCCGGTAATTTTTTTTGGGGCTATTTCACAGGCTCGGTAGACAACTTTTTGAAACAAATATTGGTGCATTAGATACGTTCATACTTGGGGTAGTAACCTTGTATATCGAGGTAGTTTTGCCATTTTAAAAAGGTGTGACTGTTGATTAGTTTTGGATAAGAAAAAAGTTTGCACCTGCAGGGAACTTTGATTTTCATTTTAGTAAAGTTGAGGCAATGAAGAATAGGGATCTTATCATATTTATTATGAATTAATCATGTGCACGATTGGCCCCGCAACATCTATTTTGAACTTTGTATGGCTGAAGTCAAATCCCCCGCTGGTTAATTTAAGCGAGTGGCTGTTGATTTGATGCAGCAAGGGACTTCTGTTTGTGAGAAATCTTGGTATTTGCTCGCGGAAGAATGGCTGATCCTGCACCAGAAAGTAGTGCAAAGTCAAATAAAACATTGACGAGTTTGGCCGCAGGCACCTCGTCGAATTCAAGAAAGCAACTTTCTTTACCCCATCTGCAATCATCCTGGCTTCAACGATTCGTGCAGAAGATTGCTGGTCCCTCGTCGGTTTCTCCCAGAAGGTTGATAGTAGAAAAGGGAGCTCTTTCTGAAGAAACTCAGCAGCACTTAGGATTAAATAAGCATGGCCGTGAAAATGATGCTTATGTAGGAAGTGGTAGCGCAATTGCTTTGCAACTTGGCTGTACTGAAGAAGAAGAAGAAAGAGCTAAAGATGTTAGTGGGAGAATAGAAACAAGTAAGTTGCTAGGGTCTATGCAAAAGGAGAGAGTCATAGGAGTTGGTGACCAAGAAGAGAATAGAGCCTCGGATATTGCAGATGCCAAGTTAGGAGATGAGACTTCAACACTCCCTATGGTGGGATCATTCAATTTTCATTCGAGAGAAATTTCAGACGAACTGAAAAGTTCAGGTTTAATTGTTGAACACTCAAGGGAGCCATCTGCTCATTTCTCATCTGTTTTGCATAGAATCGAGCAGCAGTTTTTTTCACAATATAAGAATTCTGAACAGGTGACCTTTCCTGGAATTGAAACACAGAAGAGCAAGAATGAAACTACACCTGCTATAACTCCAGCTAATAGTGTTTCTGCATTTAGAGCTATACCTATAAGTATGAGAAAGCCAGCCTTTTCTGGAATCGAAACACAGAAGAGCAAGAGTGAAGCAACATCTGTAATACCTCCAGCAAATAGTGTTTCTGCATTTAGAGCTATACCTATAAGTATGAGAAAGCCAGCCTTTTCTGGAATCGAAACACAGAAGAGCAAGAGTGAAGCAACATCTGTAATACCTCCAGCAAATAGTGTTTCTGCATTTAGAGCTATACCTATAAGTATGAGAAAGCCACCATTGCCCCCAGGAGCTGTGACACGCATGAATGGAGATGCGATTCTTCAGTCAAACAAAGCTGATTTCCATGGCACAACACTAAATTTCAGAAAACGACAAAGGGCTTCAGAGGCAGCAACTAACAAGGTTATTCCTGGCACAAAATCTGATAAGGAGGTATGTGCAAAGAGAGGAAATTCATATTCATTTTACAATAAAACAAATATTAAAGGTGCAGGTCGAGGATTAACAGCTGAGTTTGAAATGTTTGATAAGGTAACAAGTGCACCTACCAATCCCGCCTTGGAGCCTGTAACATCATCGGAAGATATTCAATCAACATATCCAGAATCCAGTTTACAAGGCAAGTCATTATATCAGCAAGGCTTCTCAGCATTTAGGAATGATATAATGAACAAATCTATAGGCAGGCAAGGAATCAACGAAAGTGATAGCAAAATGGTGTCAAGTTTAAGTGACAAAGGGAAACATTTTCATCATCCAACACGTGGTATGACAGGTAAAGTTCATCTGCAAAGCTTCTTTGAAAAAGAGGGGAAGCGCATTGGGGAGTTTACTCTAGGTGAATCATTATGGAATAATGATGGGACTGCTCTGCAAGTCACTAAAGCAAGCTCACAAAAGGGGCCAGGTGTTTTTTCAACAACCACTGCTCCCATTCTTGAATCCCAGGACACTTCCAGATCACTTGCAATGTCTTCAAGTGATCGAGTGCCTGGAAAGATGGCTAAATTGTCAAATGAGAGTTCTGTTCATTTCAAGTCATTGCAGGCTGAGTACACTCATTGTGATGGAGAACCCAGCAGTGCAGAGCCATCAGGATCAGAAAAACCACAAGTCAATGTTTTAGTACAACGAGCTATTTTTACTACCGCTTTCTCTCCTCAAAAGAGGGAAAAAATGCAAGTACAAGCTTCTAGTGCATCCTCCAGAATCAGTTTCCTTTGTAAAACATTAATGGAGTCCTATTACAAAGCTCAGTGGGACCCACAAAATCAAGTTGATCAATTGGCAATGACAAGATTAGATCATATGTCATGTAAGATGGCTCATCAAAAAGGTGGTTCACAACTTCTTTCGAAATCCAGTCTTCAACAGGCACAAGAAAATTCTGGTAAGTGTGTTGAAGGATATGAATGTGATTTTCAGAGTTGTGACATAGATGGACAAGTTGGAACAGGAGACGCAGACAGATTGCAAAATAAATCTAACCAAGTTGAGATTGACATTTGCAATTCAGGTTCCAAACGGAAAGGTATATTTATGCTTATTTCAGGTAGTTTTTGGCAACTTTGTGAATATTTGCAATTTAGTTAAATCATTGGATACAGGCAGTATTTGAGGTTATGAATTGAATATTCCTTTGGGGAGATTATATAGTGATTTATTTCTGTTTTAATTTGATAAAGTATATTACAATGCACCTTTGAAAAGTCAAGCTAGCACTCATTAAATATGGTCTATGCAGGCACAATGCTTGGAGCAGATATAGAGGTAACATCATCTCACCCTTATTAGCTTATTTTTCAGTAGTGAATGAATTGATTGGTGCCGGGCTCATAAATCATAGGGTTTAATCTGGGAAATGATAAGCATAATTATTTGCGTTTCTGATGGAAACTATTATATGTTGATAAGGAGACTTGCAGAATCTTCCTTTAATTTATTGCGTAGATCCTTCGTGGTTGCTAAACAGGGAGATAATTCCATGGAATCTAGTGTTGGGCTGTAGGCAGATGCACACTATAAGGTTTTTAGAACAAGATCAGATCTAGGAACTTCTAAGATTGTCAAATTCAAGTATTGGGAATGAGGTCTCACTGAAAATATAAAGCAGGTTACTTTCTCATATTTAGTTTTATTTAAAATTCACATCACCCACAGTTTGTTAACTTTGAAAAATGACAGGCCATGGTCGACCATCACAAGGTCTAGGACACCTAATACAATGACTCACATGGTTGTTACAAAACTTTTGACATGTGACCTTGGGCTCACAATGGAGATGAATGCAATGTGAAAATGTATGTGTACCCCTGCAGACATGAGGGTAACAACACGTATTTTGAAGCTGCCTGTGTATAGTAGGGTCTGGATAGGTAGATACCAGTGTTGCACGATCCTTCCCCCCCCAAGGATCCAAGCTCGGAACCGCGTCCCATACCGATCCTTGGGTGATCCTCCGACGGAACCGCGGATCCGAAAATCAGATCCGCGGTTCCATCGTTTTGAGGCGATTCCTGGGAATCTGGAACCACACAAGCCCGATCCCCGGTTCTGGATTCCCGATCTGCGAATCTAGAAAAGGATCCGTTGGGGATCCATGGAGATTTGGGCACGGATCCACGTGGATTGCCAGTGGATCCAGAGGGAGATGGGCGGTTCTACGGGGTTCTAAATTGTTTTAAAAAAATTCTTTGACTTAAGTTGTGATGGGGCTTCCCGGACACTCCCAAGGTGCTACCTTGATGCTCCTTAGATGCTTCCTAGATGCCCCGTCATGGTAATGTTAAATTTTTAAAGTAAAAGAGACATTCTCTTTTATATTTCATTTTCATCCTTTAACTTAAATTTTTAACATTACCATGAAATGACTCAGGATGTTTGAGAGTGGTTCCAGCCCCATCGGACTTCATATGGAGAAAATAAAATTTCATATCCTATTCAAAATTCAACAGACTTAACAGTTTTAAGGAATTCAGGATCAATGAGATTGTGGCTTTTCATTAGATTATATCATGTATGAGGGTATGTGATTTGCATTTAATCAAGAGCACCAAGCCCTCTATGTGCTCATGTACCCTAGTGTTGGTGGGGTTAATTGTTAAACTCCTTTCTCATGGCCTTTGCAAAAAATTACCTTACAATCAAGTCAAAATCATTGATCAAGCATGTTAAACTTTTTCCACCATATTTTAAGGCCTGGATTAGGTAGTTTGATTAAAATTGGGAAATGTTGATTAATATCCCTAGACAATCGAGGTAGAGGCAAAGGCGAGACAAGAGGAGAAGAATCTAGATTCTAGATGGTTGATGCTTGAATAATTAACCATTGATGTACAATGGATGTCATATCTATCTTGATTTGTATACAAATATGCGTGTTTTCATATATTCTACAACTAGTTTGGTATTTTGGATGATTATTTTAATATAAATGCAATATATATATATATATATATATATATAGTAGACGGTTCCGAGACGATTCGCTTCCTAGATTTTTGGGAAATGATGCTTCCGCGTATCCGCTTCCAAAAAATGTCCCCGTTTCGTCCCTGCTTCGTGCAACATTGGTAGACACAGAGATGGATTGAAGAAGTCAGATCTGAGGGGTTATCATTCTGTGACTTCATATGCTGTAGGATTTGGGAAGGAAGCAAGAGTCTGGGGCAAAATGTAAGGAAAGTTTGGTGGTTGGCTCTCCTTTCAACTTAGCTTTCATTCATGAAATTTGGAAAGCTAGGAGTGAGGCCTTCTTTTGGGAAAGGTTGTTCCATCCTTTGGAAGTTTTGGGACACTATCTCATTAAAATGGCCAGCTCAATTAGATATGGGAGAATAAAGGACAAGTTTTTGATTCTATTAGATGCAGTTACTCAGTGAGTTATTTTCCTGTTATTGCAACCTTCTCTGTTGCTAATGTTATTAGATCAAATGGTGTAAACAATGGCATCATAGAATGAGTTAGGAGTCGGGGATAAGGGAATAAAGCTGGTTTAACATGTAGGTTGTACTATGGAAGTGTATGTTGTTTTTCTTGTGTGTCAGGGTGGTGGTATTATCTTATGTTATATGCTTCAATATGTGGCTTTAACAGTTTTCCTCTGTACTGTTTGTCTTATGAAAGGAAATTGCTATTTACTTCTACAGGGATTTGGCAGGGTGAATATATTGACACCAGATGTGAAAGTGGTAAGGAGATGAGTGAAAATGCCCTATTCTTCAAAATTGATTTCAAGAATGCCTAGGGCTGCATATGGTGGTATTTTCTTGTGTTGAACTGGATAGACATTGGGAGCTTTTCTTGCAAAGCTCTAAAAACTTCTTTTTTATTGCTTTGAGAAAAGTTTGATTGGACAACAAACTTTCTTAAATGATCCCCCCTTCAGAGGTCTATTAGAATTTATGGGGGGTTGTGCCATGTGCCTTATAAGTCATATGTAATACCTAAGTGTCCGTGGATACCTATTACAGGTAAACTGCTTTCAGATACAACTTAAGGGTATTTCATGACTCAACGCTCATACCAATTTTTTCTTAGGACTTAAGAGAGGGGAATTTGTAATGACTTATAGCTTTTATCAAGGTTGCAAGAGTAGTAAGCTGTGAGAATAAGATAAACAATTATCATGTTTATGTTATGGTGGCCAGTCTTGTCTTGGTGATGCAAACCCTTGTGGTCCCATTGTGATTGTAAACACTTCGTGGTCAATATATGGTCACATGGGTTTTAAGTGGGTGGCCCTAGTGGTCCCCACCTAGGGTTGAGGGCTACACATAAGTTACCCTAACGTTTATATATAAGAAGTATCTAAACCTCATTTCTAATTATCCAAAACATATCATTTAATCATCATTGCCATTACATATCTTAATGTTGCATTTGTACATGTGCAAATCTTGTGTTCTATTATGTATTGGGTTTTATCATTGTGATGTTCTTTCCCTAACTCTAACGTGGTATTAGAGTGGTGAACCCGACCTTGTGAATGTGATGCTTGCATCAAGCTTGTGAGCATTGTGAATGAAGAATATTGTCTCCAACATAAGTGGCAAGGTATGCATGGAGTGTTGTAGCAAAACATCAAAAAACACCAAATTGTGCACCATCCATTTATATTACTAGTTTTTGCAAGAATTAAAACTTGCACGATTAGATTCTTCTATTACTTTTAAAGATTTGTTAGATTCACATAATCCACATCTTAGTCATCTTAACATCTTAATCTTCATGATTAGAGTTGTTCTTGCTCTCCATCCAAGGATCAATGTTCTTATTTTCACACTTATTGGTATGATAGCAGGTCTTCATATAGATCAACAATTTAAAGAAGTACATATGGCATAATTTTGTATCAACACCCGCTATTAAGAGCATGTGTGGTTGAATTAATCATTGGTCATACTGACATTTGAGATCTTATTTGAGTACATATTATATATGCACAATTAGATTCTTCTACCGCTGCAGATTTTTCAAATTCACAACATCTACATTTATCCATATTGAAATCCTAATCTTGTGATCAAAGGCATTGCAAGAGCTCTTTCTGTCCCACTGAAAGTGAGAAAATAGGATTGAAAAATGATTATTAGAGTCAAATGCGTAGAACGCATATAGGGCACATGTCCTATTTTAGGACACGTACTGAACATGTGTTGGACACATGTCCTAGCATGTTCATGTTTGGCACATAGGATATGGACACGACACCCTTGAGGGGGCATGTCTTGTTACTTAGCTTTAAATTTATATCCTATATAATCCTCGTCGTCTCTTCCTTGCTTAAAGGAAATTGTCCTTAGACTAACATAACAAGGAGTCAATAGACTACCTTACAAAGATAATTTTCCTCACATGATAATATTAAAAATTATTTATCCCTATTTGGACAATAACAAATGTCCAAAAGTTGTTTAAATTTATAGCATATATAATGCTTGTCATCTCCTCCTTGCTTAAAGGAAATTGTTTGCATTTTTTTTTGATATTGTTGAGAATTTGGAGGGGCGGTGATTAATACAAATTCTCTCCTTGATAATTACTTGTGAGCTTACTTGTTTTACTTACGTCTTCTCTTCTTAGCTTATTTAGTCTTTCATCAAGTCAATTACCAAAAACACAAGAGACACAAATTTAGGCTCTTCGAGCCAGGGCAAAATCTCTCCCTCTTGGAGAGGAAAACCCACGAGAAATTATTCTTATAGACTTTCAAATGACAAGTACCATGACCAAGACTCAGACCCTTGACCTATGTATGCCTCCAAGACCTTATCACTGCTTCTTTCGTGCCCTTCAAAGCTGATCCTTCTTTTCTGCACCAACCTGCACTATCCTGCACCAACACTAGAGAGCTGAGTCTCTAGGTATATCTTTCTTGATTACTCAAACACTTCTTCTCTGTTTATTCTTCGTTGTCTTTAGTAGCCTAAACAAAGATCTTTCTTGCTGCTCTAGAACGTCTTTGTACTTTGCATAGTAATTCCCTTTTCCACAGACTACTTTCTATTAGATAGTAGACAAGGTCACTCGAGACCTTTTACTTCACACGACCCTGAAGCTTCTTCACTTGAGATATACTACTTCTTTACGCGCTGTAGATCAGGAAGGTAAATCATAGATTTACCTTCCTTCCTTTCTCGCACTGTAATCTAGAGATAGGTCACAATCTTATTGAAATCCTCAACTACAAACTTCGCATCAAATCCAGACTATAGACTTAGAAAAACTTAGTTCTTCACCCTTGCTTATCATCACTGTAAATCATCCGAATTTCTTCCTTTAGAAAAGTCTGAAGATCTCAGGTATATCCGCACTTCTGTTTCAGAACAATCTGCAAAACTTGTCTCCAAATGAGCTGCAGATCCATCACTATATATAGTGCACTGTTCCAGATTTAGGTCGACCCTACAAGCTGCTTTGTAGGCCGACTTTTAACTCTGTCCATAGGCCGACTTGGAGGGCTTTTATTCCAGCGTTAGTGAGGTTGACATGAGGGCTGTGTTGAGCCATTCCTTCACCGTTAAATGACAAGGTCTTGGAGCATATCCTTTTGACTACATACTTCATATACATGACTCTTGAATACATTTATAATCATAAAACAAATCCTAATAGACATCAAGAAGAAGTCTATTGATCTATAATAAAATCTTGCTCATGAAACCCATGAAGCAAGCATAACAAAAATACATTTTATTATCTTTGTCTTCTTCTTTACATAAATAATTACATAGTTAATATGAAGACTGATCCTAGTTACACTTT
Source organism: Pinus albicaulis (assembly GCA_034641835.2). NCBI lineage: Eukaryota > Viridiplantae > Streptophyta > Pinopsida > Pinales > Pinaceae > Pinus > Pinus albicaulis. Next base: position 526,131,101 of record CM076576.1, on the reverse strand, counting down.
TCAAAACTCCCTCTTAACTAGGGAGGTATTCATACAGGTACATGGTCACTTTCAAACTGAAGAATCTCATAAGAAGAATCGGATTGGTAATCGCATCCGTATAACATCATATCAACCAACATTGTCCTAGTGCAAGGGCTACAATGCCCCATCTCTCAACGAGACAATGGACTACAATGCTGGCGAGACACATGACTTATAGACACCATAGTCAATGTCCCTCCAAGGTACATACTCCACCCAAGTGTTCCCAGAGTATGACCTTGGACTATTATGTTGAGATTTTGGGGTAGCATCGGGTGTGCTCTAGCTTCGAAATTTTGTGGAGGGGCTAAGACACACGAGATCTCCAAGACCCAAAAAGTGTTTGGAGAAATTTCATCTGGTGCATGAGATATTCAAATAATTAATTTTTTTAATGAGGACCCTAAGTCTAACTTAGGAAATTAGAAAAATTTAAGTGAATTAATTAAACACATGTGATGAAATGTTCTAAGTGACGTGGATTAAGCAGTCTTTTAATCTGAGCCGTCGATTAGAGATTAGATCACGACCGTTGGTTTCCCAACGAGAAAAGTATAAGAGAAGGGCTTGGGGTCAGTTGGAGAAGACACACACACATGCAGAGCACTGAAGCTAAGTCGAATTTATGGGGCGGAGTTTCTTGAAGAATTCGAAGTGAGTTTGTAGTGCAGTGAGGGGCAGAGATCGACAAGGGATGATCTGATCCAAGGTCGAGAATACAAAAATAGAGAGGTAGTTTGTACCAGACAGCGCAGAGCCAGCCAGGAGGACGCAGTTCAACCAACACCGCGCAGAGGCAGCGTAAACCCAGCCAGGGTGACGCAGACCCAACCAACGCAACGCAGCAACATCCAGGGTGACGCAGGCCCAGCCAGGGCAACGCAGAGGCAACACATCACTAGCTAGGGTGATGTAGTGGGGACGCTGGCCAGTGAGGGCTAACGCAGAGGCTGCAGAGGTAGCGCTGAGGGTTCTAGTGGGCCAGAAAGAGCTCGAATTCGTAATTCCCCGAGGAGGGTTGGACAACCATATTTTCTGTCTCTGAGTGAAAGGTACAACTGTTGTGTAATTTCTCTGTAAGGCAGATCGTTTTCTGGTGCCTATACAATTGTATTCAGATTCTGCATAACAATAAAACCCTCTAGAGTTGTTGCACCGGTTTTCCCGCATTGGGTTTTTCCGGGGACATTTGTCCTTAAATCTGTGTGTAATTTTGTCACATGTGCATGCTGTTCAGTAAATGATCTGTAGATGTGTAGACTGTAGTTTGTATTTGCTTTAGTGTTTTTGTAAATATTCAGATTAATAACTTGTTAATTAATCAAACAAGTAGGTGAAGTAGATTGAGACACTATAGTAGGGTTTCTATTTTGAAACTTTCACATATTCTTCTCTTGGGTAGCCAACCCTCAAAGAATATCGGTCCCCGACTACTCTTATCTTGAATGCCCTATCACATTCTCAAAGAGTATCGAATGCCAGATGATTACCCAATCCTCCATTCTGTCTTCCAGGTGAAGACCAGAATGATGTGTCTATCCATTCTCTCCACATGGCCTCCACTAAGTCCTACGGCTGTTAGTCCTGGTCTAGTGCATGACACATGTATTAGAGAATCATATATGTCACTCCCTCTTATCTCAGGAAGGACATATTTCAAGTTTCTTCCAAGCAAGAAACTTGCCACCAGGCTCCCTCTCAACCAGGGACCTACAACAGCAATGGTGAGACACCCAGCTACTCATGAAGAGTTCCTCCCCTCGATGTCATGGATTTCGATATTGAGGAATCTTCAACCTTTTGGCTCCATAGGGCACAGATCATCCATCACTTTTTTCCATGAGTCATGTTGACTATCAGAAAGTGATTCATCAGACTTCCTTATCTGGTCCACCTTTATGCCATGCTGCTTTCTTTCGAACCATCTCTCAAGGATCTTACATCCTTCTACATGATTGGCAGCCCCGCATAAACTTATCCAGATAAATATATACATAAGAACTTTTAAATCAAAAGTTACCTTAGTCATGATCTTTCACCATGACATCTTCCTGTAGGCATCGACATCCTTTATTCAAATTGACTCATCTCCTAAAGATATGTCTTGTCAAGGGTCTTCTTGTTTTATCATGTTTCTATCAGAGTACCCATATCTTCCCAGGAGATCTCCTAGTCACATCTTTCTTGGCTTCTGAATGATAAACGCCTCTTTACATGGTTGCACTTCATGATCTCTTCAATTCTTTCTACACACAACTTCATACCCAGGAACTTCCAGTATCCAGTTCCTTGTTTGTATACAACTACCTCATATTCCATATGAGGACATATTTAATTCATCTTATAGTGACAACATGTGCACCGTAATAGATCCTCCTCCATAAATCATACTTCTAAAGATAGAAGTCCATTACCTGCAACCAGATGACATGATTTTACAACATCCAATGTCGGCATATAAATATATGTACCTCATACCTTTTTCCTTTGAGTCATCTTGTAGCAATTTTACTAGAATGAAGAACTTCATTCCCTTGGCCCGCTTCATCAATATGTCATCATATCCTAATCCCATAATTCTGTAGCATATAATTATCAATGAAACCTTTCTGCTTTCTTTCTAACCAGTGAAGAACTCCATTAGAAAATGTCAGCACCTGTTTCCACATTGATTATTGAATGATGACCCTTGATATTGATGATTACCTTCCATCAATATTGTTTATCAGTGAGGTTTCTAGGAGCTGCTTCACCAAGTGCTCCTCCCATGCTTCTATCACGATGCTATTAATATACATCACTTCCTATTATTTTACAACCAACAGAAATACCTTGAGGAGAAAGATGATCATAAAGATCTTTCACTTTCTTCTTTCTTAGACTTCTTTGCATCAGGTTCTTCCCTTTTATCCGTGATATGGGCTTCTTCCCTTTTCCTCTTGTCCTTTCTAAATTTAGGAGAATCTCGTTTATAATGCCCAAAATCATTACATCCAAAGCATCGTGCTTTGTCCATATTTCTTCTCTTATTTCGAGGACCAAATTTACCGAATCTTCCTTTCTTCCTGGACATGGCTGCAAAGGATTGATTTCCTTCACTTGATCATGTATCAGATGTGGCTTTCAATCTTGATTTTTCTATCTTACCTAGACCTTGGAATGGCATGGCTTCTTCTTTCCCATGTATGCTTGAAGTGAAATCTCTCCATTCTTTCCGTAGAGCATTTTGTACCATAGTGAGTATTTCTCCATCAGACATTATTTCTCCAAATTTCTGTAGTTGATCTCGTATTGTAAAAATCTCCATTAGATATGGAATTATTCCTTCCTTTCTTGACATTCTCATTTTGAATAGTTTTTGTCTCACGGATATTATTTCCTCTATAGAACCTTTCGAGAACACTTCCACCAACTTATCATATATTTCTTTTGAGGATTCTAGCTTTGACACATAGGGAATGAGACAGTCCTTTATGGATTTTATAAGAATCCTTTGGGCTCGTATGTCTCCCTTCATGTATTTGATATATGCTAGAATGTCTTCTTTTGGAGGTTGAATTGTAGTTCCTTCGATGAAGCCCATAACTTCATTTTCAATTAGATTCAAATCTATCCTTTTCTTCCATGCACTAAAGTTTGATGACCCAACCAATTTGTTGCTCTCTATATAATAAGTCATTTTGACAGATTTAGATAAGGTCATAAATACTTACTTGAGTAATGTGACTTTCTTCTTCCAACAACTTCCTTGATGCCGATGAAGATGAAGTGAGGAACTTCTTAGATTGAATTCTCCAATATAGGAGATCTTGGATTCTTGATGACAAGGGATGTCTCCAAACAGATGATGTCTCTTCCAACAATGTCTTGAAATATGAATCTTTGATGGCAAAGATTATTTTCTTGGAGAGTGGATCCTTTAAATGAGATTGAAGGTCTTCTTGAAATGGCTTGAGAATTTTTCTAGTAAACTGATTTGACTTTTCAATGCAAACTTTTGACCTTGACTTTGATTCTTGCTTCATTGAGTGCCTCTTTGCTAAGTAGCCCTTCCTTTAGCACCTTAGCTATGATACCATGTTGAGAATTTGGAGGGGCTGTGATTAATACAAATTCTATCTTTGATAATTACCTGTGAGCTTACTTGTTTTACTTATGTCTTCTCTTCTTTAGCTTATTTAGTCTTTCATTAAATCAATTACCAAAAACATAAGAGACACAAATTTAGGCTCTTTGAGCCAAGGCAAAAACTCTCCCTCTTGGAGAGGAAAACATGCGAGAAATTCTTCTTATAGACTTTCAAATGACAAGTACCATGACCAAGACTCAGACCCTTGACCTATGTATGCCTCCAAGACCTTGTCGCTGCTTCTTTCTTGCCCTTCAAAGCTGATCCTTCTTTTTTGCACCAACCTGCACTGTCCTGCACCAACACTAGAGAGTTTAGTCTCTAGGTCTATCTTTCTCGGTTACTCAAACACTTCTTCTCTGCTTATTCTTTTTTGTCTTTAGTACCCTAAACAAAGATCTTCCTTGCTACTCTAGAACATCTTTGTACTTTGCATAGTAATGCCCTTTTCCACAGACTTCTTTCTATTAGATATTAGACAAGGTCACTCGAGACCTTTTACTTCACATGACCCTAAAGCTTCTTCACTTGAGATATACTACTTCTTTACGCACTGTAGATCAAGAAGGTAATCACAGATTTACCTTCCTTCCTTTCTCGCATTGTAATTTGGAGATAGGTCACAGTCTTACCGAAATCCTGAACCACAAACTTCACATCAAATCCGAACTATAGACTTAGCAAAACTTAGTTCTTCACCCTTGCTTATCATCACTGTAAATCATCCGAATTTCTTCCTTTAGAATAGTCCGAAGATCTCAGGTATATCCGCACTTCTGTTTTAGAACAATCCGCAAAACTTGTCTACAAATAAGCCGCAGATCCATCACTATATATAGTGCACTGTTCCAGATTTAGGCCGACCCTACAAGTTGCTTTGTAGGCCGACTTTTACCTCTGTCCATAGGCCGAGTTGGAGGGATTTTATTCCAGTGCTAGTGAGGTTGACATGAGCGCTGTGTTGAGCCATTCCTTCAGAGTTAAATGACAAGGTCTTGGAGCATATCCTTTTGACTACATACTTCATATACATGACTCTTAAATACATTTATAATCAGAATACAAATCCTAATAGACATCAAGAAGAATTCTATTGACCTATAATAAAATATTGCTCATGAAACCCATGAAGCAAGCATAAAAAAAATACATTTTATTATCTTTGTCTTCTTCTTTACATAAATAATTACATAGTCAATATGAAGACCGATCCTAGTTACACTTTTCAACAGATATAAGGGGTGTACCCCTGTAATTTTATGTAGATGTTCTGTGCTTGATGCAACTTTACTTCCTCGTCAATACTAGACAACAATCACATAAATCATTAAGTAAAATGCCGATAGAACATACCAATGGGTCAACAGAAGACAAGCCAGAAAAAATATATATTTGATGGTGCATTATGGCGATCAACAGGAAGCTTCAACCAACAAAGTCTCCTTGGTCAACCAGCCCAGAATGTGTCACAACAACCCTCAAAACAGCCAAACGGTCAACTCAAAGTCAACCCCAGAAAAGTCAATGCTGCCTAGAAAAATCAACGGACAACAACAAGTAAAAAGTCAACGCAGCTCAGTCTACGGTCAACCTTTGACCTCGGTTCTTGTGCCAGAAAGTACGGACTGCATAAATCGAAGTCTATGCCAAAATTCAGCTCCTTTAGACCAAGTGTTGACCAAAGTCAACGCTGGTCAAACTTGCGGTGGAAACCCTAGCTGCAATAGAAACATCTTCGTCCTTCTTTCCCTCGTGTGAACAAAAAACCGCCTCCAAGGAGCTCAAATCAATCAGAAGAGGAGAGAGAATGTGTGAGGATGAGATGAGTGAAATGTCTTCCAATGTTGACTCTATTTATATCAATCACTGAGGGTGTGTGACACATTTGCTGGGGGTGTAAAACCTTAAGGCCGACCTGCACATATTTTGAAAGTATTAAAAATAAATTCAAAATAAATGTTTTGCTCATCAGATCAAGATGATCTTTAGATCAATCTTGCACCTCTCCGAAAGAGGAACCCAATAAAAATATTAGTGTCTTCATTTGAGCATCACAACATGGAGTTTGGACCTAGTTGTCCAATTTAACACTGCCTCTCAACTAGGGAGAACTCCATCCACTTGTGCAATCGAACATCGTGCGTCATCCTGCCGTAACTTGCTTTGCTGGCCTCTTTATTTCAGAACAGAAGTGGGTAGGTCACAAAGACATTATTCTTGGCTGACGGATTCAGCCCAGAGGTCCGAAACCTCTATAGGACTCACAAAGAGTCTCATACCAACCCGAAGTTGGTTTACCTGACCCAAAGTCAGTTGGAGGTCTGAAACCTCACATGGACTCGAAGAGTCACGTACCAACCCGAAGTTGGTTTATCTGACCCGAAGTCAGAAGGAGGTTCGAAACCTCACACGGACTCAAAGAGTCACATACCAACCCGAAGTTGGTTTATCTGACTCGAAGTCAGTGGGAGGTCCGAAACCTCACTTGGACTCAAGAGATTCATATACTAACCCGAATTTAGTTTCACTGACCCGAAGTCAATTGGAGGTCCGAAACCTCACTAGACTTGATCCCAGATCAAGTGGTTGGACACGTGCCATCCTAGATAGAGAGTACGACAATCTCTGATGCGTCCATCAGTCTTTGCTACTAGTCTCTAGCTTTTCCCACCTCATTGGCCAAACGAGAGGTACTTCCCATGAGTATAGAACTCAATGGGTAGGATGCATATGAGGCACAGATCATGAGAGGCGAACCAACTCAACCATCATAATGGTGGGGCAGAAGCACCACAAGGTTCGACAAGCCTAGCCCGATGTGTGCTTATAGCTCCGAGAAGCTATCCCTAGAGCCCCCCAGAGCTCCAAGAGCTCATCGTCCAACAGGACCCTTAGAATAGGGTCGTTCCACGATTCCAAGATTCTCATGGAAGGTTAGGAACATGACCTTCCCCAAGGGCATTGTGAGAATATCCGCGACCTGCTCATTAGTTCCTATATGATTGAGCCTTATGATGCCTCGCTATACCATATCCCGGATAAAGTGGTACCAGACATCAACATGCTTGAATCGTTCGTGGAACACGGGATTCTATGACAAACGAATCCTCCTTTGGTTATCACAAAGGATAACGGTGGGATCTAGCACATGCTCGAACAACTCACTGAAGAGCTTTCGCAACCAAGTGACTTCACAACAGGCCATACATGCTGAAATGTATTCGGCCTCAGCGGTGCTCAAGGCTACCAACTTCCATTTCCTGCTTGAAGCAGATCTACGTGTGAAGCAACATCCAGATGTGCTCTTACGATCCACTCACTGCCAGCCTAATCGGCATTAGTATATCAAGGAGTGTAATGCTCCTGGCAGTGTATCTCAGCCCATGGTCTATCATGCCACAGAGATATCTCAAGAGTTCCTTGGCACCAAACCAGTGAATGTTATGATCAACCATGTGTTGACTCAAAGTGTTCACTGCACAACATACGTCCGGACGGGTGTTCACTGAGAACATCAGGGCCCCTATGAGTTGACGATACTCAGTAGGATTTTCTAACACGGGCCCAGCAGCGCTGTCGCTCAACTTCTTAAAGTTGAGCTCCATCGGTGTCGACATGGACTTGCAGTCCACCATACCAAATCTTTCCAGAAGCTTCACAATGCATTTTCCTTGAGAGAGGAAAATCTCGCCAAGTCTCTACCAGACCTCCAGGCCTAGGAAATAGTGCATCAGTCCAAGGTCCTTCATCTCGAATTCTGCAGCGACCTCCCTCTTGCACTGATGAATGAGGGGTTACAGCACCTGTCAGGAAGAGGTCATCCACATATAGCACCAGAATGAGAGGCTTCTCCCTGTCAACCTTGAAGTAAAGGTTCGGATCATAATTACTACGAGTGAAGCCAAGCTTCATCAGGTAGCTATCTATCCTCTCATACCAAGCTCTGGGTGCTTGCTTCAGCCCATAGAGGGATTTCTTCAACCTGCAGACATGGGTGTCCCGATCCTGGACTTCGAACCCCAGAGGTTGCTCCACATATACCTCTTCCTTTATCGCACCATGCAGAAATGCGGTATTCACATCCATCTGATGGAGACTCCATCCTTGTGTTGTAGCAAGGGCTGTGATAGATCGAATGGTGGTATATTGGGCCACAGGTGCAAATATGTCATCATAGTCTATGCCTTCCTTTTGAGAGAAGCCACAGGCAACGAATCTTGCCTTGAACTTTTCAACACTTCCATCAGATCCATGCTTGATCTTGTAGAGCCATTTCGAGGTGACAACTGCTTTGTCCTCTGGTCTTGGAAACACATCCCAGACATCATTCTTCATTATGGACTCATACTCTTCGTGCATAGCATCCTTCCAGACTTGACGCTTTACGGCTTCCTCAAAAGATCCAGGCTCAGATTGTACAATAGTACTCATGGCTACTAGATACCCTTGGTATCTACTCGGCTTCTTGCTTTCACGGAATGTCCCCCTTGGGGCCATATGTCCCTCGGCATCCTCGAGAGTGTCCTTGAGCCATGATGGTCTCTTCCCTAGTGAAGGAGGTGGATCAATCGGTCCTTTAGCATCGGACATCATCTCATTCTTTGGTTCTTCTTGATTTCTAGGCCTTTCTTCATGATCTTCCTCAGATCTCGGAAGATTGAATACTTTCCTCAAGGAAGCATCTTCGTCAAAGGTGACATCGTGGCATATCTCCACTTCCCTTTGACCAGGCACATAGATTCTATAGGCCTTCGAAGTTTCGCTGTAGCTCACAAACATTGTGGTCTCCCTCTTGATGCCAGCTTGTCTGCCAACACTTCCACCAAGGCTTTGAAGGTACGGAACCACATGAAAGCCTCATATTTCTTCTTTAAGAAGTATATCTAGGTTTTGCGAGAGAAGTCATCTATGAACGTCATATAATAAGAACATCCTCCTAAGGATGTCATGGGTAGAATACCAGATATATCAGAATGGATCAATTGCAAGACATCAAATGTCTTTGTGACACTTGAGGGGAAAGGTCCCCTTGTATGCTTTCTTTCGGCACAACCTTTACATACACCTTCATGATTATTTGAAAACTCAGGTATCCCTGTTACCACCTTCCTTGCTTCGGGAAGGGCCTTGTAGTGAAGGTGTCCAAACCTCCGGTGCAATAGTTTAGTTTGTCAGATAGTATCACATGTCATCGCTCCCAGTGGACTTCCTCCAACTTGGTAGAGTGTATCAACTCTAAACCCAATCGTGATAGCTTCCTTGAAGCTCTTCTTCCACATGTGCACCTTTCCATCAGTGAATGCCACATTGAAACCTTTGTCTTCCATGGCCGATATAGACACAAGGTTCTTCTTCAAATTAGGTACATAAAGTACATCCTGCAAGCGGAGGACTTGACCTTGAGACAAGTGGAGGGTCACAGTCCCTGTCCCTTTCACGGGATATGTGGCATTATCTCCAAGGATAATTTCCATATTAGTATCCTTCTCAACCATATCAGAGAGTGCTTCCTTGAACCTAGTGATGTGCCTTGAGGCACCACTATCTATCAACCAGACATCCATAGTGTCAGGTGGAGATGCAACAGAGAGGGCAGATACAAGAATGTATTCATTTCTTTTATCAACAACATTTGATTCCTCATACCTGGAGTTTCTTGACCTTTTGAAAGGTTGATCATTTCCGCCGGAGGGAGCCTTCCTCTTTCCCTTGAACTTCTTGTTCCTTTCATTCCTCCGGTTGTTGTTGTTGTCATCACCATCGGGAGAATCCTTCTTGAAAGGACATTCTCTAGCATAGTGACCTGGCTTATGACAAGTGAAACACTTGCCCTTCTTTTCTTGGGCCCCTGCTTTTCCTTTGTTCTTTGGACCACCAAAGTTCTTTCTAGAATGAGCAGCGTAGGCAGCATTTCCTTCATTTCCATACTCCTTCATTCTTGTATCTTCTTGAATGCATCACGATAGTACTTCGTCAAAGTCAGGTATCACATTATTATTTAGAATGGTAGTGTTGAACACATGCCATTTAGATGGGAGCCCTCCAAGTGCGGTGAGTACCATCTCTCGATCAGCTATTGTCTCCCCAATAGCCAGCAGATGGTTCTTGATCTCGGTCAACTTCAGAAAGTATGATTGAACAGAGTCATCCCTGCCTTTCTTCAGATTCTTCAATTGATTCTTGAAGAATAGTACTTGATTTGCATTGTTGGCCTTGAACATGAGGACCAACTTATCATACATCTCTTTGGATGTGCCCATCTCAGAGATGTAGGCAACCAAACTCTTGTGAATTGAGTCCCTGATCATCAACTTTGCTTTGATCTTCCCCTTCTTATACTTTGTTTTGGCGGCTGCAGTTGCAGTGGATGGAGGCTATTGGATATTGCTCTGCACATAGTCCATGACATCTTGGTCTTCCAACATAAGATCCAATGTCATCTTCCAAGCATGGAAGTCATCCTTCCCAGTCAATTTGTCATCCTTCTTGAAGCCATAGTTTGTGGAACCCATTTTCTTCTTCGGTGATTGCTACAAATTAGGACTTTGTCTTCACCTCAGCTCTGATACCATGTATTTTTATGTAGATGTTCTATGCTTGATGCAACTTTACTTTCTCTTCAATACTAGACAGCAATCACATAAATCATTAAGTAAAACACTGATAGAACATACCAGTGGACCAACAGAAGACAAGTCAGAAAAATATATATTTGATGGTGCGTTACGGCGATCAACAGGATGCTTCAACAAGCAAAGTCTCCTTGTTTAGCCAACCCAAAATGTGTCACAACAACCCTCAAAACAGCCAAACGGTCAACTCAAAGTCAACCCCAGAAAAGTCAACGCTGCCCAGAAAAGTCAACGCAACTCAGTCTACGGTCAACCTTTGACAAGTGCCATCCTAGATAGAGAGTACGACAATCTCTCATGCGTCCATCAGTCTTTGCTACTAGTCTTTAGCTTTTCCCACCTCATTGGCCAAATGAGAGGTACTTCCCATGAGTCTAGAACTCAATGGGTAGGATGCATATGGGGCATAGATCATGAGAGGCGAAGCAACTCAACCATCATAATGGTGGGGCAGAAGCACCACAAGGTTTGACAAGCCTAGCCTCGTGTGTGCTTATAGCTCCGAGAAGCTATCCCCAGAGCCCCCCAGAGCTCCAAGAGCTCATCGTCCAACAGGACCCTCATAATAGGGTCGTTCAACGATTCCAAGATTCTCATGGAAGGTTAGGAACATGACCTTACCCAAGGGCATTGTGAGAATATCCGCGACCTGCTCATCAGTTCCTATATGATCGAGCCTTACGACGACTCGCTATACCATATCCTGGATAAAATGGTACCAACCATCAACATGCTTGGATCGTTCGTGGAACACGGGATTCTATGACAAACGAATCCCCCTCTGGTTATCACAAAGGATAATGGTGGCATCTAGCACATGCTCAAACAGCTCACTGAAGAGCTTTCGCAACCAAGTGACTTCACAACAGGCCATACATGCTGAAATGTATTCAGCCTCAGCTGTGCTCAAGGCTACCAACTTCCGTTTCTTGCCCAAAGCAGATCTACGTGTGAAGCAGCATCCAGATGTGCTCTTACGATCCACTCACTGCCAGCCTAATCGGCATTAGTATATCAAGGAGTGTAATGCTCCTGGCAGTGTATCTCAGCCCATGGTCCATCGTGCCACAGAGATATCTCAAGAGTTCCTTGGCACCAACCCAGTGAATGTTATGATCAACCATGTGTTGACTCAAAGTGTTCACTGCACAACATACGTCCGGACGGGTGTTCACTGAGAACATCAGGGTCCCTATGAGTTGACGATACTCAATAGGATTTGCTAACGTGGGCCCAGCAACGCTGCCGCTCAACTTCTTAAAGTTGAGCTCCATCGGTGTCGACACGGACTTGCAGTCCACCATACCAAATCTTTCCAGAAGCTTCACAATGTATTTTCCTTGAGAGAGGAAAATCTCGCTAGGTCCCTGCCAGACCTCCAGGCCTAGGAAATAGTGCATTAGTCCTAGGTCCTTCATCTCGAATTCTGCAGCAAGCTCCCTCTTGCACTGATGAATGAGGGGGTCAGCACCTGTCAGGAAGAGGTCATCCACATACAACACCAGAATGAGAGGCTTTTCCTTGTCAACCTTGAAGTAAAGGTTCGAATCAACATTACTATGAGTGAAGCCCATCTTCATCAGGTAGCTATCTATCCTCTCGTGCCAAGCTCTGGGTGCTGGCTTCAACCCATAAAGGGCTTTCTTCAACTTGCAGACATGGGTGTCCCGATCCTGGACGTCAAACCCCAGAGGTTGCTCCACATATACCTCTTCATTTATCGCACCATGCAAAAATGCGGTCTTCACATCCATCTGATGGAGACTCCATCCATGCGTAGCAACAAGGGCTATGATAGATCGAATGGTGGTATATCGGGCCACAGGTGCAAATATGTCGTCATAGTCTATGCCTTCCTTTTGAGAGAAGCCACGGGCAACGAATCTTGCCTTGAACTTTTCAGCACTTCCATCAGAGTTGGTAGCAGTTTAGCAGGGTCAACAACAGCGCAAATGCAACACATATTAGAGTTTCGCAGTGGTTGGTGGACAACAATAGCCAAACATCAGAAGTGTGGCAGGAGATGATGCAGAGATAGGGTGTTGTGGCAGCAGGTGTAGCACTAGAACACATTCCTCGCTAAGAGAGAGTGTTAGTTTTTGTAGTATCGGATGTGTTCTAGCCACAAAATTTTGTGGAGAGGCTAGAATAAATGATATCTTCAAAACCCATAAATCGTTTATGAAAATTCTGCCTAGAAGTGTCTCAATAGATTATTAACCAATTTTTAAATATTTCCTAAGTCTAAACTTAGGGAATATTGTTAATTAATCAATGTTAATAGAGATAAGGCGAGAATAGTCTAGAAACTCGCACAGATCTATCCAGAGATGATCCGTAGCAATTGATTATGTTTTAATCTTGGTCGTTACTGATCCAATAGAGGATTATAAGAGGAGATTGATGTGGTGATGGAGAATAGATTTGGAGAGTTCGATTTCATTGGCAGATCAATTTCCAGAGTAGCAACAATCAGTTGTCGGAGAGAGAGTCAGAGAGATCGAAGTAGTGTGAGGGTAGGGATAGTGATCCGGAGGAAATATTTTCCAGATCCGGAGAGGCAGCAGTAGGAGGGCCAAGTTATCCCAGAGAGGCAGCGCTGAGGGACAACGAAATTGCTTCAGTCAGGAAGTTTGATTTGGAGGAAGGAAAAATCTTTCTCAGTTCCAGAGGTAGGGAAGAAGTCCCAGAGGGTTGGAGAGACAATTTTCTCAACATCCAAAGGCATAACGACTTCATTAGATCCCAATCTGAGGCAATTCGTCCAACCAGCTACACAGAACAACGCAGAGGCTGACGCAAAGCTCTAGGAGGCCGAAATCTAGTAGGAAAAGTCGTGCCAGAAATTTCTTGTGGGAGAATGGTAATTTCCCTTCAGTATTTTTACAATATTTTCTTGCTGTTTGGATTGCCAATTGGGCATCCATAGATGTACTCAGATTTCACAGTGCATAATAAAATAAAACCCTCACTGTTGCACTGCTTTTCCCAAGTTGGGTTTTTCCAGGGACTTTTTTCCCAAAATAATTGTTTAAATTTTGTGTGTGTGCTACCATTTCTTCCACAGTTTATTTGTGTATATTGCAATGTGATTTCTTCAGTATTTGTCGTAGCAAACAACAAATAAATTGTTAAATTAAATTAACAATTAGGAGAACAATTTCTAATTGCTGCACTAGGATTCCGGTTTAGGAATTTTCACAATTATTGGATGCCAGATGTTTACCCAATCCTCCATTTTGTCTTCCCAAGTGAAGAAAATAATGACGTGTCTATCTCTCCCTCTTAATTAGGGAGGACATATCTATTCCAATAAAGGAATGTACTCATTCCTACAGAAGGAATGTACCTAAGCTCTCTCTTAGCTTAGGAATTTTGCTTCCAAGTTTCTACCAAGTAAGAAACCTATTTCTAGAATCCCTCTTAATTAGGGGCCTACAACAACTCCTCAAGTGGAGATGATGGGACAACCAACTACTTAAAGAACTCCTCACAATGTCAGAACTTTTTTTCGTTATTTAGGAGTCTTCATGTTGAGGACTTCTTCGTAGGGAACAAACCATCCATTACTTTCATCCTTGAGCCATCTTATCATTCCTTTCCTCGGAAAGTGATCTACCAGTCCATATATGGCCTTCCTTCATGCCATGCTTCCTTCTTCATGCCATATTTCCTTAAGGATATTTCATCCTACTACATGGTCATCAATGGTGGAAGACATTCATAGCTCTTGCCTTGGCAGCCCCGCATAAGCCCATCCAGGTATAAAAAAATATAGGAAATCAAAATTACCTTTGTGATGGTCTTTCATCATGACATCTTCTAGTTTGCATCAACATCCTACATACATATCGACACATTTCCCAAAGATATATACATTGTCAATGGTCTCTTTCTTTTTCAGACTTCATATCTTTTATGGAGATATCCTAGTCAAATCTTCTTGGTCTTTGGATGTTGATTGCCATTTCCATGGTTCCAATCAGAATTCCTCCAATTGTTGTCAACCACCTCATAATACATATGAGGACATATTATGTTAATTTCATCTAGACGAAGTGTGACTCATGCCTTCTTGCATTCTTTCAGAGGAGGAGATCCCTTTTCTTTTGATCATGCTCTCAAGATAGAGCATTGATACGTGTTACCTGCAACCATATGACATCACTCTTCAATATTGAATATAAGCATACATACCTCATTTTCCTTTGGGTCATCTAGACTTCCTGCAACAAATTTCTTGATTGAAAGAGCTTCAATCCCTTGATCTGCTTTACCTTTTATGCCATCATACCATCATCCCATGAATTTCCACAAGATTGGAATTCTTAATGAAACACTTACTTCCTTTCTTGATCGGTGAACCTTTCGATGAAGATTCCATCAGAGAATCTAGAGTATCCCCATCCAATATATTTTTTCATTTTAACTGATGTATGATGAGTCTTGTCCTGGATGACTTTTTCCTTTTTCCCGTAATTGCCACTCATGCTTCTAATGAGGTACCCAAGAGCTGTATCCTTCCATAGTTCACTGCCATATATTTCAAAACATGCTACTCCATGATGATTTCACGAGCTCTTGCTTATAATGCTTTTATGATGCCATGATGCATCCTATCATACTCTTCTAATGATTCCTATCATGATAGTTATGCTTTTCAACAGAAACTTGAAAAGAACTAGGTGAGGAAGACTATTTCGATCATAGTAGAGATCTTTTACTTCCTCTTTCTTGGACTTCTTCTTTTCAGCTTCCTCCACATCCTCGGTGATATGGGCTTCTTCTCTTCCTCTTTTTTTATTGTCCTTCTTGAGCTTAGGACAATCTCTTCTATAGTGCCCATATTCCGGACATCCATAGCATTGAATCTTAGCCATGACCTTCTTCTTTTTCGAAGGATCAAACTTTCCAAATTTTCCCTTTCTTTTTGTCATTGTAGCATATTCCTGATTTTGTTCACCTAATCCCACATCAGATTTTTCTTTTGGCCTTGATTCTTCAATCTTGCATAGTGACCACAGTTCATGGAATAGAGTAGCTTTTTTCTTCCCATAAATACTTGAAGTAAAGTTAACCCCCCTCTTCTGGTAGTGCATTTAGTACTACTGTAGTCATTTCTCTATCAGACGTGACTTCTCCTAGATCTTGAAGTTGAACCCTGATCTCAGATATCCTCATAAAGTATGAGGCTATTCCTTCGTCCTTTGAC
The DNA here is from genome assembly GCA_034641835.2 of Pinus albicaulis. Lineage (NCBI taxonomy): Eukaryota > Viridiplantae > Streptophyta > Pinopsida > Pinales > Pinaceae > Pinus > Pinus albicaulis. Next base: position 526,115,104 of record CM076576.1, on the reverse strand, counting down.
ATCTTCAACTTGTAGAGTTCTTGCCTTAGAGACATAACTTCCCTTGTCGTGCTTACGGAATAAAACCCTACCAATTTGTCATATATTTCTTTTAAAGTTTCAAGTTTTGATACATATGGGATGAGAGGATCCTTGATGGACTCAATAAGAATCCTTTGAGCCCTAACTTCCCCCTTCATAAACCTTGCAAGTTCTTGAGCATCTTCTTTCGCTGGTTTGGTGAAGGATCCTTTGACATGATCCATGACCTCATTTTCAATGAGATTCAGATCTGTCCTTTTCTTCCATGCAATATAGTTTCAAGCCCCAGCCAATTCGTTTCTTTCCTTGCAAAAAGACATTTTGACAGATTCAGATGTGGACATATACTTACTTGATCAGATGCTTCTTCCACTTGTTGCTTCCTTGAATTTGATGATGATATAGATAATAGAAACCTTCTCCTTAATGAAGATAGATTTCTTCGAGAATGATCCTTGATCCTTCAAAGAGGGAGACCACTTAGTTGATGATGACTTCTTGATGGAGTCCTTCAGTGGGAAGAGCCTTGCTTCAATGAGGAAATTGCCGTATAACCATTTTGAAGATGATGACAACGCCTCTTGATCTAGCCTCTTTTGGATAACTAGCCTTCAAGATGGTTCGAATCCTTAGGTGATGATTGAGTGTAGATCCCATAAATGCTTCTTTGATTAAACTAGGGTATTGACTTTCTAAAAGATGATGATGCGACCTTTGTCCTTGAAGTGCTTTTCTTGAATAAATAGACTTCTAGTTTCTTTGATTTGTAGATCTCTTTACCTTGAGTAGATGTAAGGTTTTGTCCTTCCTTTTCTTGATGATGATCCCAAGACTTCCTTTTGGTGTAGACTTCTTCTTTGATCTAGGGTTTTGATACTTCGTTGTAGATCTTCATTTTACTTTTATATCCTTCGATTTGCTTTGATATCTTTCTCAAGATTCGATCCTTGAATGTCCCTTGATAAGATGCCCCTCCTTGACTTTGTTACCTTAGCTCTGATACCATGTTTAGAAATCTAGGGCATCAAGTATTAGGTGATTTCTCTTCTTATGATAACTGCTTGTGAATGCTTTTTACTTTCTTAGATTAAGATCTTCTTTTGCTTAAGTTATTAGTGTTCTTCTTCATCAAACAACTACCAATGCATAAACTATAAAGCGACAAGAGACACAGAATATAAGGCGATCAGCTAGGGCCAAAACCTCTCCCACTCGAGAGGAAAACCCAAACAAATTATTCTTCTTATAGAGACTTCAATTGACGAATACCAAGACCAAGACCCTTGATCTATTTTCCACTCCAAGACACAAAGCCTCCTTGATGAGATTCTTCTTGCAATGATCAAACCTCTGCTTCTTCCTCCTTCTCAGCTACTTTTAAAAATTTCGGCTTCCTTGACACTGCTTCAGACCTGCACCTCTTTTCGGCCCTAATTCAGAACCTCTAACTCATGCATAAGACCTTTTATGCCTTGATTTCCTTCGCTTTAGGTTGGATTGTCTTCCTTTCTAACTCAGCTAGAGATACACCTTTATCTCCTCTTGATTTGACCTTCCATGGCGTTGTAATACTTTGGTCTTTTCTATAATATAAACAATCCCTTTCTTTATGTATGAGATCAAAATGACCCAAAAACAGGTCCAAAATGATGCCAAAGACTTCACTCTTATTCCCTCTTTCTTCACTGATGATTAGGCTCCTTCCTAAGTGATCTTCGCACTCCTTGATTTCAGACTTGCTTCACCGAAATTTTGCCTTCTGAAATGAAGTCGAGCTTCCTATTTATAGTCATTGGAGCTTCCATAATGAGTTCGACATAAACTGAGGGTGAGCTAACGTGGCCTTTTGAGAGATTTAATTAATCTTTTGAAGCCGACTTGAAGGAAGTTCTTTTCTTGGCCTTGGAGGGCCGCCTTATGCATTTAATGATTCATACAAAAATGTAACATGCCCAAGAATTGTCCTTCATACATGACATTGACTCTTTTTTACTTTTATGACTAAAGGTTCACAATGGGAACCTTAACTAAAATAAAATTCCTTGATCATGAAACCCATGATTCAAGTGCTACAAAAAGAATTTTATTAAGATCAAGAATTTACCTTACCTTAGATTCCCCGAGCTTACCTTAGATTCCATTTTTGCAGGGTTTTTCTAGGGCTTGTGCCTAAAATAAAAACTTATCTTAATATTTTTTCGAGTTTAAAGTTAAATCTGGCCATGGAGGGCTTTGATCTAACAGATCTGTAAAATAGAATTGTAGATTTGTAAGTATCTTCAATTTTTTCACTCACAAGGGTTTTGGGGTTTTTATTTTCTGTGTATATACTGGGTTTTTGGGTCTCTTGTTTTTGGTTTTATGCAGGTTGTAGTGGGAGATTTTTAGAAAAATTCTTCAGATCTGAGCCAGATCTAGGCCCTGGAGGATAAGATCTGGGCTCGAGATCAAATTTGGTTTGCAGATCTAGATGAAATCTTGGCTCAAATGCAAATTTTCTACAGGGAAAATTTTCCATCAAATTAAAATTCGAATTTTAAGTCTAGAATTTGTCATAAATCCTGAAGTGATTTGAAATAAATTTTGAAGTAAGAGTTTCGATTTCTGGGTAGGGGATTATTGTATTTCCTGCAGAAATTTTTGAGTGTTTGTCGCACTGCCATCTCCTCGCAGTTGTTTTTTCAAGCCGCTGCTTCTTGCTTTTTTCTTTGCCGCAGCTTCCACGCAGCCCCTTCACGTTGCCCTTGCTCCATTCTTTCACGCTGCCTTTTCTTATCCGACTGCCCCTAACCTACCAGCTGCTTCGTTGCTTATGGCTTCACCAGCATCCGCGTCCCATTTTCTGCACACCCCCTGCATCATCCTTCCTTGCGGCTGCCTTCATGCTGTCCCTGCCAAGCCTTTCCACCTCGCTTTTTCTTCTCCATCACATCTGTGTGCTCCCATTATGCACTGTCATTTCCCTCTCCCTCTCACGCAACCTTTCCTTCACACATTTTGCCTTTCCATCCCTGCTCTCTGCAAGTCTGCAGCTCATCCTCACTATCTCTCCTTGCTACTTGACCTGCAAGTTGCCATTTCGTCCCTCGTCGGCATCCCTCATACAGCTCCCTTGCCCTTACGTTGTCTGCAGTTCGGCTCTCCTCTCCAGCTTTTCATCCTTAAACCTACCGTCTGATACCTTCTTCACGCTGTCGGCTGGCTCACCTGCACGCACAAAACATTAACATTTAATTTTTTTTAACTTTCTAATTTTTTTGTTCATGACCTTCGACTTTAATTTTTTTTATAGTTTGACATTTAAAAAATCTAAAAAATATTACTAATTTGGTTCAATTGACTTTAGATTAGTTTCAATTTATCTTTTTTGTAAAGTTTAGTTAGTTTGTTTGTTTTGTTTTTATTTTTATTTTTTTATATCTTAATAACATAAAATTTTAGGTTTAATTTGTTTCATTGTAAAGTTTGATTTTAATTTTTTAATTCTTATTAACATTTCAACATTTTAAATTCTAACATTTTGTATAAAGGTTTTTCTTTCAAAATTTCATTTTTATTAATTTTAAATCTTTTTTGTAGACAAGTTTTGGAAAATAAAAAAATTGGGACATTTGGGGTTTTGATTTATTTTGCAAGATATTTAATTGTGGAGTGGTTTCTATAGTTGGTGTTGTTGTCACACAGAATGTCTAGGCACCACGACAACGGCTCAGATTGGGGGTTGTCACCATGATCCCCAATCTTTCTATTTAAGTTGTCTCCTTGCAGACTAAGGGGGGTAGACCTAAACGAAATGGAAGAAAAAGAACTGGTTGGAAACCAACCAATTCAGGAGACACAGTCAAATGACCAAGTACTTGTTAAGATTTAACGAGATTTTACAGATTCAGTTAGATTCAAAGTTTAAGACCAGTGCCTTGTGGAGTCAAAATATCCCGTTACGAAATTAAAATCAAGTAGTTGATAGGTAACTACTGCTAAAAAGGACAATTATCTTGCTACGAAAATGCCAATCCACCACGACAATATTCAAATCTTCAATTAAATGCTCAATTTATCAAACTGGAAGATAAACCCTTTTTAATAATGCAATTTAACCTTATCAATATCAATATAACACTTTCAATATCATGCATCAAAACAATATTCGATTTAGGAAATAAAGACATGCAATTTATCATCACTTGAAATATTCTCAAAGTTGACTAACCAATTAATCACTAATTTCAAGCAATTTAAAACCACAATTAAAGCTCATTAAACGACCATCAATCCCAATGAATGCTAAGCATGAAAATATTTCGAACTAGATGCGAGATTTAAACAATTTAAATTCCAAAAAGATATTATCATGAGAGGACCATCGAATTCAAATGCTAAAAAATTTCCAACAATTCCAAATTAAAATGATATTTTTAGTAATTCCAATACAGAAATTTGAATTTAGTCTATAGTCAATCTTTAGAATAAAAATTAAAAGTTCATCTTTGACTATGCAAGAATTTAGATCTTTAACACCACTTCCAAAAAAATTTAAAAGAAAATTTCCTAGAAAGTTCTTTATTTTTTTATTTTTTTGAAGTTAAAAAGTTTCATCAAAGTTTTGGCCCTTTTTCAAATTTTTATATTCTTTATTTTCTTTTTTAAATCTAAAGTTAATGAAACTACAAATTAAAAATAAATAATTCTAAAACTCTACAAAAATGAAAAGTTCAAAAATTTAAATTGTTAGATTTTTTATTTTAAAGTCTTTAAAAGTCTGAAAAAAAAGACTAAAAAATTAAATCCTAAAATTAAATTAAACGTGACTTGATTTTTGCAACCTAAACTAACCTCAGAAAATAAATAAATCAAACACCTAAAGTCTAAAGTTAAAATAAAAAAAACAAAAATTAGATTTTGTTGGTTTTTTTTTGTGCAGGTTAAGGAAGCCGCGAAGGGAAGCGATAGAGGATAGTGTCAAGGCTGCGGGTTACAGTTTGGACAATGGACACAGGTAATGACAACAATGAGGAGGGCACGTCGAAAGGGAATGACAATTTGCCGGACGAGAGAGCCGCAGCAAGGGAAAAAGGCAACGAAGTATAGCACGGGCTGCAGGAAAAAAAGCCAACGGTAAAGGCCTGCAAAGGATATGCGAGAGAAATGGAGTGCAGTGGTGAAGAAATGCAGGGCAGCGAAAACAACAAGGGAGATGAAGGATGTGTTGAGAGGTAAGGTGAATGCGTTGAGAGGTAAGGAGCTCACGAGAGCAGTGAAAGAGCAATGTAGAAGGGAAGGCGTGGAGGAGAAAGGAAGCACTGCGCAGAAGATGAAAGGATTTACATAGGGTTTGGAGAGTGATATGGCAGAGAATGGGCAGCGTACAGGTAGCGGATAAGAGCAATAGAGAAGGCACACAGGTGTATAAACCCTCAGATTCGAAATTTCCCTTTTCCCAGCAAAATTAGAAATTAATTCAATTTGAAATAAATGCAACTTCAATTATTTGATCCTTGAAACAAAATGCTGCCCATATCTGCAACTAGAAACGATCCTGAGACGAGATGTTGCCCTTTAGGGCCTAGATCTGGCTCAGATCTCAAAAAAAATTCTGAAAATATCCCAGTATAACTTGCACAAAACCAGAAACCAGCAAACTTATACGCAGAAAATAAAAACTCCAAAACCCCGGTGAGTGAAAAAATTAAAGATATAGAGAAGGCACACAGGTGTATAAACCCTCATATTCGAAATTTCCCTTTTCCCAGCAAAATTAGAAATTAATTCAATTTGAAATAAATGCAACTTCAATTATTTGATCCTTGAAACAAAATGCTGCCCATATCTGCAACCAGCGGATAAGAGCAATAGAGAATGGGCAGCGTACAGGTAGCGGATAAGAGCAATAGAGAAGGCACACAGGTGTATAAACCCTCAGATTCGAAATTTCCCTTTTCCCAACAAAATTACAAATTAATTCAATTTGAAATAAATGCAACTTCAATTATTTGATCCTTGAAACAAAATGCTGCCCATATCTGCAACCAGAAACGATCCTGAGATGAGATCTTACCCTCTAGAGCCTGGATCTGGCTCAGATCTAAAAAAAAATTCTGAAAATATCCTAGTATAACCTGCATAAAACCAGAAACCAACAAACTCAGAAAACCAGTATATACGCAGAAAATAAAAACTCCAAAACCCCGGTGAGTGAAAAAATTAAAGATATTTACAAATCTACAATGCTATTTTACAGATCTGTTAGATCAAAGCCCTCCATGGCCAGATTTAACTTTAAACGCGATAAAAGATTAAGATAAGTTTTTATTTTAGGCACAAGCCCTAGAAAAACCCTGCAAAAAATGGAATTTAAAGTAAGCCCGAGGAATTAGATCTAGAGGGCTCTTCAAACCTTATCTCCTTGAGAGTCGGCTGGTCCAGTCGAGGACTTCCCCAAATGCCCAATTCTAAAGCCGAAAGATTTTTGCACACTTAAAGTTAAACTGTTAAATCAATAGAGAAATAAGAAAAAAGATAAAATTTTCAAGAGTTAGAGATAGCTGCTAACTCAATCCAATTAATATTCTTACCTTAAATCCAGTAACCTAAGCAAGATACCTGTGCAATAGATTACTCTACAAGAGCCATTAATCAACAATTCGTTAAAATAATCACCAGCAGAATATAAAGAACAATTTTACCATAAAATGCTGAAGAGGAACACCACCATCAAAATAAATCCCCAAAGACTTCGTTTTTGTATTATTCCAAAAAATATTACAGGAGAGTTTCAAGAGCAAGTACACGATCAAAAGATAAGATGACTGAAAGACTGACAAAGACCTCTAATTTATAAGATAAAATATCCAACGGCTAGTTCGGTTGATCCATGTCAAAGTAATATCGATCGTTTAAAAAGATTTAATCATCTTTTAATCTGGACTCAAAATTATAAATTTTTGAGGAAATTCGAATTTATCATTTAATTTCTTTTTAATTAACTCAAAAATAATATTTTTGAGTTAATTACCTCAAAAATTTGACTTTGACTTAACCACCAAGGCCCAATGGTCCAAAAATTCTCGAAATTCTCAATATTCCCTTGGCCTAGGACCTTTAAAAAATTATTTTTTAGGGACCCACGAATTTTGCCTTTGAAGAATTTTAACTCACCTAAGACTTAAAATTAATTAAATTTTTGGCTTAGGATTTTTAATTTAATTTGGCCAGAAAATTTAATTAATTGACTGAGAAGGGATTTAATTATTTTCCCAACCCTCTTTACATAAGATAAATACATTTAGATACATAAAGGGGGATACCCATTTGTGATAGACCCTCAAATAACTACCCAATTCTGCGACTCAAAACGTGATCTAGTAGACCAAGTAGCTTGTAATAAAATAATCTAGACAATTAGCTAGGATTATTCCCAAACTACTTTTACAAAGACTCGATAGAAAACACTAGGACTCACTTAGTATCTTGACGACAAAATCCACCCTAGCTTTGGGGTGAGGCTAGAGGGAAAAACTTTGTTGATCACTTGTGTCGAGAAGCACAAATTAATCAGTGAGACAACAAACCTCCTAGGCTAGAAATCGTCACCAAAATACTAGGCTTACCTAGGTTGTTACATACATGATGGTCTTAATTAGATCATTTACATTATAAACATGCAGAATGGGTTTACATCGTTTGCAAAATTGTCGGCTGACGATGAAATCTGAATGGCGTGAACACCTCGAATATGATAAATCCCATTTGCGAAAATGGGGGTGTACTGCTATGGGCTTGTTGACACAGAGTCGTCAACATGTGTGATTAAATTTTTTTAATATCCTAAGTCTAACTATAGGAGAAAATTTAATTTTTGGATTTGCATTATTTAAGAATATCATCTAATCCATAAATTGCTTAACGTAGTGGTTTTATTAGCATTAAATTTTCATGGTATATCTGGATGAATAATTACTGAGATTTAAGTGCTAGTAAATTTCATATGTTTCAGTTGGGTTTGATGATCATTGGAATTTGAGTTTTGGAATGTTTTCTATCGATTAAAATGTGTAATTAAGTCTTGTTTCATTTACTTGAATTTGGATTTTTATTGAATATTGATGTTTGGAAAATTCCTTCAAGTAAGTGTGATCGATATTATTGTGGATTTACGACGAATTGTATATCTTCTAATTGAGTAAATCTTTTGGCATCTTCATAATTGGCACTCTCACTTAAGTACTTAGTGGTTAGATCAGATTATTTATAACCTAAGTGCTTTAGGCTTTTAACTTCACCTTTCATCTTCGAAGCTTGTTTCATCTTGCCCCTTCAAATCATTTTCCTTGCATTGCATAGCAGCAGTTTCTCATTAAATACGTGGTTGTAATTTCCTTAGCAGGATAGTTGACTCCATAAGGCACTAGTATCAGTGTTTCAAATTCAATCGAATCCTTTAATCTTGCTAGATCTTTCACAAGTATTTGGTCGTTTAACTGTGTCTCTTGACCTTGTTGGTTCCCAACTAGTTCTCCTTCTTTCCATTTCCATAGGGTGTACCCCCCTTAGTCTGATATAAGGAGACAACTTAAATAGAGAGATGGGGGATTAGGGTGACAACCCTCGATCTGAACCATTGTCGTGGTGCCTAGACATTTTGTGCGACAACATGTTGAAAAGTAACTAGGTTTGGTCTTCATAATGACATGTAATTGTGATTTTATGTAATTGATAAAAAGAAAGAAAAATAAAATTATTGTAATGCTTGTCTCATGGGTTACATGAACGAGGAATTTTATTTTAGTAATGGCTCCCATTGTGGCCTTTAGGATTGAGTCATCTAGTCATAAAAGTCAATTTGAGTCTATGTCATGTATGAAGGACCCTTCTTGGGAATATTACACTTATGTATGAGTCAATAGAAATGTCAACTAGCCCTCCAAGACAAGCACGAGGTATCCCTCTTCAAGTCATCTTCAAATGGAATTAATTAACTCCTCGAAATAGTCATGTTGGCTCACCCTATTCAAGTTGGCTTATTATAGAGGCAAACCACTATAAATAGGGTCGTTCGAATTTAATTTAGACACAATTTCGATGACCTGGTCTGAAGCAGAAAGTGCGAAGTACAACATAAGGAGGAGCCGAGAAAGAGCAGTCAAGAAAGTGCGAAGTCTGAAGCTTAGTTGCAGGAGTTCGATGTGAAAATTTCATCTATTGCAATAACTGAAAAAATATTCCTCTAACTGACAAATTGATTATGTAGTTTATTTGCTACGACAAATATCAAATAAATTTTCTACTGCAATTTTGACAATAAATCATTGTGGAAAATAAAACACTGGAAATAGAGAACTTCTAGCACACACATAAAAAACATTAACACAGTTATTTTTGGACAATTGTACCTGGAAAAACCCAATGTAGGAAAATCGGTGCAACAGATGAGGGTTTTCCTATTAATCTTCAACAACAATCTGAGTATAAGAATTCTGACAACCAAAATAGAGGAAAAATACTCTCCACAACGACTCGGTGACCTCAAGATGGACCCTCTGCCCATACGTTGGTGCCTCTGCATCACTCTCTATGCAGTGACTGCGCATAGCTCTAGTGGTTTCCGTCTTTCCTCATGCTTCCTCCTCCTGAATTCGATCTGTATTTCTCGAACTTCTGTTGGTACCCTCTTTATCTCACTTTCTATTCACCCTCTGGCTCTATCTCCTCTACTGAATCTCAGCGACTGAGAAAATCGATCTGCCTGGGAAACTGAGTAACTGGTTACTGCACTGGTGTGTTCTCCATCTACCGATCGACGACTTCTTATAATCTTCTATTGGATCACCAATGGCCAAGATTAAAACATAGTCGATGGCTCAGATTATTTGCCTATCGATTCGTGTGAGTTTCTAGAACATTCAGACCATGACTTATAATTCTGATTAATTAATCATATTTCCTAAGTTTAGACTTAGGAAATATTAAAAACTGATTAATAAATCTAATTAAGTTTTCTCTAGGTGGAATTTCTAGAAATGATTAATGGGTTTGGAGAAAACATGTATTCTAGCCTCTCCACCAAATCTCGTGGCTAGAACACATCCGATGCTACAAAAAACTAACACTCTCTTAGCGAGGAAAGTGTTATAGTACTGCAACTGCTGCTACAATACACTGCCTCTACACCATCTCATGTCACGTTGCTGATGTCTGTCCATACTGCCCAGAAACCACTGCGCAACTCTTATATGATCTGCATTTGCGCTGCTGCTGACCTTGTTGAACTGTTGCCAATAATGCATCTGCACTGAAACTCCCTCTCATCTACTATTGCTGCAATTGCAACATCTGCAACAGAGAAACACCTAAAGTACCCAGTCTCTGCTATTGAAACAGGTTCTCCACCATACCCATATGTTCCCTGAACTAGATGAACTTAGCTCTCCCTAGATCTTTCGTGAATATGTCTGCTACCTAATCTCCTATGGGAACATACTGTCGATGGACTGCCCCCCCACGCTGTACACAATCTCTGATGAAATGACTTCTGATATATATGTGTTTCGACCTGTCATGAAACACTGGATTCTCAGAGAGCTTTATGCAACTCTGATTATCACAATAGACATTGATCGCTCCCATCCTCTGCCTGAATAAGCTCACGAGCATCTTCGTAAGCCATATATCTTCACACGGGGCTGTGCTGGCTGCTATATATTCTAATTCTACTGAGCTTAGTGCTACTGACTTTTGCGTCCTGCTACACCAAGAAACCATCCCTGATCCAACACTGAAGCAGTAACAGGAGGAGCTTTTCCTATCCACTGAACTGCGTGCCCAATCTTCATCTGTGAATCCACATAATATGACGTCATCTTCTCGAGTATATTTCAACCCATACCCGACTGTGTCACGCACATACCTCAGAATGTGCCTTGCTGTTGCCCTATGTACCCTTTTCGGCTCTACCATGAACTGATTAAGGGTATTGACAGCGAAACAAATGTTTGGCCTATTGTTAACCAGATACATGAGATACCCAATGAGCTGCCTGTACAAGGTGGGGTCGACTTCCTTGTCCCCTGATGCATCTATCTTCTTCCAATTGGTGATCATGGGCGTCGTCATGGGTCGGAAATCTTGCATTCTGAACCTCTTCAGAATATTTGTAGCATATCTCCCTTGCCCAAGGAAGATCTACCCATTCTTCTGCCATACTTCCAATCCTAGAAAATAGTGCATCAACCCCATATCCTTCATGTCGAATTCCGCTGCAAGGTTCCTTTTGCAGTATTTTATGAGCCCTGATGATCCTGTCAAAAAGAGATCATCCACATACAAAACTAGAACGAGAGGCTCATTCTTTACCATAAAATAGTAGAGGTTGGGATCTGCATTACTCTTGACGAATCCCAACTGCTGCAAGTAACTGTCAATCCGACCATACCACACCCTAGGTTCCTGCTTGAGCTCGTATAGGGATTTCTTCAATCTGCACACATGAGTGCGCTTCTCATGAGTTTCTAAGCCTTCAAGCTGCTCTATATACACCTCTTCTTCCATCACCTCGTTTAAGAATGTTGTCTTGATGTCCATATGGTGAATCTTCCATCCCATCTGTGCTGGTAGGGATATAAGAGATTTGATAGAGGTATATCTGAAAACTGGGGCGAAGGTCTCCTCATAGTCTATTCCTTCCTTCTGTGCACACCCCTTTGCCACAAATTTAGCCTTGTAATTCTCTACACTGCCATCTGCAACGTACTTGATCTTGTAGATCTGTCTGGAACCTACAATTGATATGTCTTCTGGCCTTAGCACTACCTCCCAAACATCATTTGTCATGATAAAACTATGCTCTTCTGCCATGGCATCCATCCACACCTGATGCTGTGCGGCTTCCTGAAAGCTGGAGGGTTTTGCAACCTAAGCTACCAAAGCTTGATATCTGTTAGGCTTCCTGTGTTGTCTCTTGTCTGTCCTAGGAGCTCCGACAAACTCCTTCGCATCTCTCAAGGTCTGACGCACTTCCCTACTGGCTCTACCACTGGTGGTGGGAGATTCAGCCAATTCCTCTTCCTGTCTTTGTTGTTCCGTCTGTTGAGAACTTCTTGGATCTCCTACCCTTGAGGAGATACTAGTACTAGTCACTGTACTTGATCCTTGTGACTGTCCTCCTACTGGTCCCAATTGCTGTCCGTGCGGCTGGACTAACAGAACTTCTGTTGATTGATAATCTGCAGCATCTCTCGAGATCTCTTAAAAGTTCTGTCTTCTGTGAACTTTACATCTCATCTCACTACAATCTTCCTACTGCTAGGAATGTAGGTCCTATATGCCTTTGAGATCTAGTTATACCCGATGAGGAACCCCTTCTCTGCAGTTTGATCCAATTTGCTGCACTTTTCATATGGCACGTGACAGTAAGCCACACTCCCAAAAATCCTCAAGTGACTCACTTCAGGCTTCTTTCCTGTGAAGACTCCCTCTGGCGTTTTCTTCTCCAATGCTCTATGAGGTGTTCTGTTTTGAATATACACCGTTGTGTTACATGCCTATGCCCATAAAAATCTGGGCAGGTCGTGATCATACAACATAGCCTTTGCAGCCCCAAATATCGTTTTGTTCTTCCGCTCTGCTACTCCATTCTGCTGAGGGTTATATGGAGCTTCCCATTTTCTTTTGATGCCTTCCTTTGCACAGAAGTCTGTGAAATATTTATCAATGTATTCTCCACCATTATCTAAGTGCAACACCTTGATATTTTTCCCTATCGCATTCTCTACGAGTGCCTTGAACTCTTTGAACCGACCAAAGACCTCATCTTTGGTCTTTAAGAAATAGATCCAGGTCTTTCTGGAATGGTCATCAATAAAGGCGATGAAGTATTTGCCACCACTAAGAGCTCTAGTGGACATAGGGAAACAAATATCTGAGTGTATCAGTTCTAATGCATCGTTTGCTCTGCTGTCACTTCTTGGAAATGTTGCCTTCACGTACTTCCCAAGTACGCATCCTCTGCATACATCATTGTGCTATGTGCTGAGAACTCTAACTCCTGTTATAGTTTCTCTAAGCATCTTGAGTGCTCCATGGTGTAAATGTCCCATCCCCCTGTGCCGTAATTCGTTCAGCTCCTTCCCACTTCTACTATCACTGCCTATCAGTGCCATTGGAGAATCGAGCTGCAACCTGTATAACCTGTTGCTTTGATCTCCAATCTGTTTCAACTTCTTCTAGCCGGAGTGTTTGTCATGCACTTTTTTTCCCTACGAAGTGTACATCCTACCCGTTGTCCTATAACTGGGACACTGAAATTAAGTTCATACCTAATCCTGGCACATGCAATACATTAGTAGCGCTGGTGCTAGTTCTTGTTTCTGTCTGAAACTCTATGGTGCCTCTCCCTTCCAGAGTACATTTAGTTCTATTGCCCATAGTGATCTGGAAGTGCATCTGCTCCTCCTGATAGCTAGAGAAATATTCTCTAACTCCTGTCATATGAACTGAAGCTCCACTATCTATATACCAAACACCAGGTGATGCTGAACCTGACAAGAAAGAAAACTCATCCTCTAACCTGGAAGATAAATTTGAAGCATCCTGACTGTTGATTATGTCCATGATTTTTTGTGCTATTTCTGTTTCCTCCCGACGTCGATTCTGCTGCAACAAAATTGTGCGTCTAGTTAGAGATCTGCTCTGCAAAATATACAGTTGCTCCCTCTGCCTCTGGTAATCCTCGATTTGGAAAAATCAGCTTTCTCTATCGCTCTCTCAGACAAATCGATTTTCCTCAAGAATTCTGTGGTGCCCTAAAATTCAAAATTTAACTGGAAAGCCCTAAAATTTGGATTTTAACAGGTTTTAACAAAATTATGCTTAGAATATATGTGAATCCAAAATTTTAACAAAATACCAAATATAACACCCCGAAATAAAGAGATTGATACTATAATTAAAATACTAATACTCTAATACAATTTCTGAAATTCAAAATAGGGAATTTAACATGTATAATTAACGTTTACCTTCATAGATAAATTTATGAAATTAACTCTTAGATACTAACCTGGTTTGGTGGTTGAAGATGACTCTTCTCTGCTATGTTGTAATTATCTGCTTTGCTGTAACTCTCGCTCATGCTCCTGTTCTCGTTACCAAACGACCAAAAACCACCCAGCCAACTGAACATTGCTTCAGTACTCAGTCCCAAAGTACTCAGATGGAGTTACTTTGGCCCCCGGCTCTGTATCTCCTAATTTCTCAACACAGTTTGTCCTTCCATAGTTCAGAATTCTCTTCTCCTCCAATTCCTCCCGTGTGTCTGTTCTCCTATGTGTATTTGGTTATATAAGCCCTTTCAGGCGGTTGCCGCCTTATCCACCACATACCTTCGATTTTATTTACTTCATGGAGTATATACGTGTAACCTCCAAGTTTATGAATGAGGATACATACTTTGGAAGGTGGTTACTTACCTTTATGATTCAATCTTTTAAATATTTTGTTTTGATTTATATTATTTAAATATAACAAATTAATATATATATATATTTTAAAACTAATTTCTTTTTAATTATATTTAAATTAAAATATATATATATATATTCATACATATTTACATTAATAGGGTTGGTACAGTAAATTTTATTAACAGCTCAATAATTACAAAATAAGTACTATTTCTCCTCTTTAATATTTTGAGGTACTTGATCCATTTATCATTTACTTTGACATCCTTCATAATTATTTAATAAGTATACTAGTGTAAGACATACCACGTATGCCTATGTAGCTATCATACGCATGTATCGTATGCTTACTAATACCTTTTTTTCATAATTTGAAATGGGTTATTACAAATTCTGACCCTCCTAGCCAAGGAACTACGCTTCCTTTGGGGAATTCGAATTGCTGCTTATGCAGAGCAGTGACCCTCCTCTTCTTTGCTATTGAGCTTTCCGACTGATCATGTAAGCTCTGATACCATGTGAAAATTTCATCTTTTGCAATAACTAAAAAAATATTCTTCTAACTAACAAATGCATTATGCAGTTTATTTGCTACGACAAATATCAAATAAATTTAATATTGCAATTTTCACAGTAAATCACTGCAGAAAATAAAATGTTGGAAGTAGAGAACTTCTAGCACACATAGAAAACATTAACACATTTATTTTTGGACAATTGTCCCCGGAAAAACCCAATGTCGGAAAATCGGTGCAGTAGATGAGGGTTTTCTTATTAATCTTCAGCAACAATCTGAGTACAAGAATTTTGACAACCAAAACAGAGGAAAAATACTGAGAGAAATTTTATGATAAATTTCTCACTCTCTACAACGACTCCCTGACCTCGAGATGGACCCTCTACCAATATGCTAGTGCCTCTGCGTCACTCTTTGTGCAATGACTATGCAGAGCTCTAGTGGACTGCGTCTTTCCTCATGTTGCCTCCTCTTGAATTCGATATGTACTTTCCGGACTTCTGTTGGTACCCTCTCTCTCTCATCTGCTACTCACCCTCTAGCTCTATCTCCTCTACCGAATCTCAGACACTGAGAAAATCGATATGCTTGGTAAACTGAGTAATTGCACTGGTGTGTTCTCCATCTACTCGTCGACGTCTTCTTATAATCCTCTGTTGGATCACCAACGACCAAGATTAAAACAGAATCGATGGCCCAGATTATTTCCCTGTCAATTTGTGTGAGTTTCTAGAACATTCACACGATGAATTAATGTATTATGATTAATTAATCATATCTCCTAAGTTTAGACTTAGGAAATATAAAAAACTGATTAATAAATCTAATTAAGCTGTCTCTAGGTAGAATTTCCATAAACGATTTATGAGTATTGAAAAAAACATGTATTCTAGCCTCTCCACCAAATCTCGTGGCTAGAACACATCTGATGCTACAAGAAACTAGCATTTGATAATCTCAAAGATAGAGTTCGGTCCTACTACAGAGACACATGTTTGGTCCTATTGCGGAGATATAGTTCGGTACTTGTTGCAGAGACATAAGCTCGATGCTATTGTAGAATACAAGTATGATGTTATCACAGAGATAAGGATTTTGGTGGTAATTTCAGAGAGATAAAGTTTGGATTATTTCAGAGAAAGAATTCGTGGAATTTTCAGTGAAGAAGTTGGGTGAAGCCACAATATAGAAGAGGTCGAATTTTGAATATAAAGATTTATATGCCGCCTTAGAAACCGAAATCATGGCTACCACAAAATCAAAGTTTTGACACTATAATTGTATCATTACAGGGCCGAAGTACAAGTCTGTTATAAGCTCATTACAGGATTGAAACAAGAGGAATTTTTCCTCACGATTGAAGCATGGTGAGGATGCACTGAACCGAAGTATTAAGTCCGCCATAGAACTGAAACAAGAGATTGTGTCTTTGTCTTGGAGTGGCAAATAGGTCAAGGATTGTGGTCTTGGTATTCATCAATTGGAATCTCTATAAGAAGAATTTGTTTGGGTTTTCCTCTCAAGGAGTGAGAGGTTTTGGCCTTGGTTGATAGCCTATATGTGAAAATTTCTGAAACTACTTAACAAAAATTTCTACTGTAGAAATTTGGTTTGCTTCTCCTACTTGTGTTTTTAATTATACAAATTATATTAAAAAATATTCAGAAAATAGCGAAGTAAACACACTGTAGATCTACACATACATACATATCAAGTACTGAAGAATAAAGCACACATGACAAAGGGGACACAATATATTTGGACAATGTCCCCGGAAAAACTCATTGCGGGAAAATTGGTGCAGCAACTCTTAGAGGGTTTTATTATTATGCAGAATTCTGAATACATTCAGGGGCACCAAACATGGTTTGCCCAAACAGAGAAAATCTCAGCAGATGTACCTCTATCACTCTGAGACAAAAAATATGGCTGATTTAGTTGAGGCTTCACACCTTCTGAATCTGCTAAAAACGAGCCCTTTCTAGCCCACTGGAACCCCAACACTGCCTCTCCCGACACTGCGTCAGCCTTACGGCCCTGCGTGAGCCTCTGTGTAGCCTCTTCGCAGCAAACGTTGGCCCTGCGTCACCCTGGTTGAGCCTACGCTGCCTCTACGCAACTCTAGCTTGGCCTGCGTCACTCAGGCTGAGCCTACGCTGTCT
This sequence comes from Pinus albicaulis, assembly GCA_034641835.2. Lineage (NCBI taxonomy): Eukaryota > Viridiplantae > Streptophyta > Pinopsida > Pinales > Pinaceae > Pinus > Pinus albicaulis. The sequence continues at coordinate 526,097,948 of CM076576.1, read as the reverse complement.
CTTCATTGCTCTGGCTAGACCTGCTTCACCCTTGCTAGGTCTCTGCACTGCTCTAATACGAATCTGCCTCTCTGCCAATGTATCCTCTACCTCGTATTTGAAATCCCATTGCCGATCTGCCCCTCTCTGCACAGCAAGCTCACTCGAAAATTCTTAGCAAATCGTGCCCCATAATTTCGACATAGCTCAAGTGCTGCTAATATGTGTGTGTTGTCCAACTGACCCCAAGCCTAACTTTAATACTTTTCTTGTTGAACATTCAACGACCGACGACTAAGATTAGAAAAGACTTGATCCACGTCACTTAGAACATTCTCACCCACATGTCTAAATTAATTCACTTTAATTATTTAATTTCCCTAAGTTAGACTTAGGGTCTCCATTAAATTAATTAATATTTTGAATAACTTAGGTTCCAGGTGAAATTTCTCCAAATGATTTCTAGGTCTTGGAGATCTCATGTGTTCTAGCCCCTCCACAAAGTTTTGGAGCTAGAGCACATCCGATGCTACCCAAAATATCAACACTCCCTCTTAGCGAGGAATGTGCTCTAGCAACACTTCACTCCAGATGTGTTACTTTGATCCATGGCATCGGCGCTGTTGATGCTCAATTGTTGCCCCTCATCCACATCGTTGTTGCCTTCTGTACTGCTGCCCATAACTCTGCCACAATCACTGCCTCATCTGTACTGCAACTCCCTCTCAAATGCTGCATCATGCTGCTCATAGCACTGACACTGCAAACTGCGGCACTGCAACTCAATTGCTGAGAAGTAAGAAACTGAAGGACATCACCCAAAATACTGACAGACAAGTCAGTTTGGCTGCATTTAGATACTGAAGCACCCTTCGTTGTTGCTCTGCGTTGACCCTCTGAAGTTCTGCATTGTCTGCTACTTTGCATTATGTAAGCAATGAGCACTGCCTCTGCATTGCTCCAGTCTTCAGCATTCCAACATTGCCAAAGTGCCTCCATGATCCTCTGCACCAACTAACTCCAGTCATCCTTCTACTGTCTTTAAGGGCTCCCGTAGCTTGTATGTGATCCAAGAGTTTGGGCACCTCAATGACCCTGCCCCACTTTGCAGTTCAAGAGAACTACAGATCAATGTCTCCCCACCTCTCGAGGTACATGAGCACTCATGTCCACATCATCATCACTACCATCATCCCCCTTGGTTGTCGCAGCCTTGGAATCTGAATCTTCCTTTCCCTTCTTCTTCTGAGGACAAGTATTGGCGAAGTGTCCCAATTCACCACATCTGAAGCACCAGATCTTTGGGAGGTCCTTCTTTTTCTTCCGTTGCTGCTACCTTTGTCCTTAGATGCGAGAGCCGCATCTTCCTCCTCCTCCTTCTTGATCTTGGCTCCTCTGCTGCTGTTGCCATCTTAGAAATCCTCCTGATCTCCTCTTGACAAAGAGTTGCCCATATGTCCTCCCAATTGGAAGTTGTGCTATGCCCAAAATACTTTGGACAAAGGCCTCCCAATCATCGGTGACTGCATTTAGGGCAGTCCTCACTATGAGACCGCCATTAGGAGTTTCCCCCATAGCAACCAATTGATCTCGAATTGCATTCAATCGAATGAGGAAGGGACCGATTTCCTCTCCCTTGTGCATCTGAAATAGTCGCAATTGATTCTCCAAAAGCATCTTCCTCTAGACAAAAGTACCTTGATACAATGTGGTCAAGGTCATCCACATCTTACTTGCCGTATTCTTCTCGACAATGTGTGGGACCACATGAAGCTTTACTCCGTCCATTATCAAGCGCTTAGCCCTTGCTTGCGCTTCCTCATACTTCTTTAACGGATCAACATCGACCGGGACAACCACAACCTTCTTGGCATAATCTTTGATGCGATACTCATCCAGGACAGATAGGATCCCAGCCTTCTAGATGACGAAGTTAGATGCTCCATCTAACCTATCTTGATCCCTCAATCGATGAGAGGCCATCTCTGCTCAACGGTGTTGAAGCGGATGCTCTTCTCCCTTCTTTTGTTGCTGCTCTCAGCAAGAGACCGGATCTGGGTTTATTGGCGATAGAAAACCCTCTAGAGAATACACTCCCTCTGACCAGTGATTTCCCTCCCAGAAATCCTTCACCAAAACTGTCGAATCATCCGTCTCCAATCTCTCTGTTGATTGGATCTCAGACTTCTTGGCTAGAAAGTCTGCTGAGGAACTATTTCCCCTTACTTTGTCAACCTTGCTAGACACTGTTCTGCACCGGCAGAAACAATGCCTCACCAGCAACTTCGAAGATCAAAATTGCACTTCTAGCCACGACAACCGGCACAACGTCACCTCCTCTCGGACTGCGTCACCCTCTTGGGCCTGCATCAACCTCTGTTTCAGCTCTACCTGAGCAGACAGGCTTTGTGTCACCCTTGCAGGGTCTGCATTGTCACTCTGGTGTTGCGCTGCCTCTTTCTGGATATGTGCAGCTTTAGCTGCCTTCTTACAGCAAAATACTTCGTCGCTTCGCTGATGACTTCAGCTCCCCCTGATTTGCAATAGCTCTGATACCATGTGAAAATTTATGAAACTACTTTACAGAAATTTCTACTGTAGAAATCTGGTTTACTTCTCCTACTTGTGTTTTTAATTATACAAGTTATTTTCAGAAACATTCAGAAAATAGTGAAGTAAACACATTGGAGATCTACACATACATATAGAGCAAGAACTGGAGAATAAAGCACACATGACAAAGGACACACAATATTTTTTGGACAATGTCCCTGGAAAATACCAATGCGGGAAAATCGGTGCAAAAACTTTTAGTGGGTTTTATTATTAAGCAGAATTTTGAATACATTCAAGGGCACCAGACATGGTTTGCCCCAACAGAGAAAATCTCGGCAAATGTACCTCCATCACTCGCAGACGAAAAATATGGCTGATTCAGTTGAGACTTCACACCTTCTTGATCTGTTGAAAATGAGCCCTTTCTGGCCCACTAGAACCCAACTGCCTCTCTCGACACTGCGTCAGCCTTACAGCCCTGCGTGAGCCTCTGCACAGCATAGGCTGGCCCTACATCACCCTGGCTGAGCCTATGCTACCTCTGTGCAGCTCTTCCTTGGCCCGCGTCACTCTGGCTGAGCCTACGCTGTCTCTGCGCTGCTCTAGCTAGACCTGCGTCACCCTTGCTGGGTCTCTGCGCTGCTCTGGTACAGATCTGTCTCTCTGCCAAAGTATCCTCGGCCTCAGATTTGAAATCCCACTGTCGATCTGCCCCTCACTGCATTGCAAGCTCACTCGAAAATTCTCAGCAAACCACGCCCCATAATTTCGACTTAGCTCAAGTGCTGCTACTATGTGTGTGTTCTCCTACTGACGCCAAGCCTTCCTTTAATACTTTTCTCGTTGAACATTCAACGACAGTGATATAATCTCTAATCGACAACTATGATTAGAAAAGACTTTATCCATGTCACTTGGAACGTTCTCACCCACATGTCTAAATTAATTCATTTTAATTATTTAATTTCCCTAAGTTAGAGTTAGTGTCTCCATTAAAATATTTAATTAAATAACTTAGGTTTCAGGTGGAATTTCTCCAAACGATTTCTGGGCCTTGGAGATCTCATGTGTTCTAGCCCCTCCACAAAGTTTCAGAGCTAGAGCACATGCGATGCTACCCAAAATCTCAACACTATATTCTGTGTCTCTTGTCTCTTTATGGTTTATGCATTGGTAGTTGTTTGATGAAGAAGAACACTAACCACCTAAGTGAAAGAAAATCCTAATCTAAAGAAGTAAAAATCACTCACAAGCAGTTACTAATAGAAGAGAAATCACTTAATCTCTATGCCCTATATTTCTCAACATGTTATCAGAGCTAAGGTAACAAAGTCAAGTAGGCATCTTATCAAGGGACACTCGAGGTTCAAATCTTGAGAAAGACATCAAAGCAAATCGAAGGTTGTCTAAGTGAAGATCTACATTGAAGTATAAACTGCTAGATCGAAGAAGAAGTCTACTTTAAAAGAAGTTTTGGGATCATCGTCAAGGAAGGCCAAACCCCTACATCTACTCAAGTTAAAAGGAAGCTAGATCAAAAGGCAATGCCATCTCACTCTCTGTGGGATCAAGGATCACTCTTGAAGAAAACTACCTTCATCAAGGAGAAGTTTTCTATCCTCTATATTATCATCAACATCAAGGAAGCAACAAGAAGAAAGGAGCATCCTATCAAGTAAGTATATGACCTTGTCTGAATCTGTAAAAATGTCTTTTTGCAAGGAAAGCAACAAATTGGTTGGGGCTTCAAACTATCTTGCATGGAAGAAAATGATATATTTAAATCTCATTGAAAATGAGGTCATGGATCATGTCAAAGGATCTATCACAAAACCATAAGAGGAAGATGCTCAAGCTCTTGACAAGTAAATGTAAGGGGAAGTTAGGGCTCAAAGGATTCTCATAGAATCCATCAAGGATCCCCTCATCCCATATGTATCTAAACTCAAAACTTCAAAAGAAATCTATGACAAACTGGTAGAGTTGTATTCGAAAACCATTGCTGGAGAATTAATCTCATTAAGACAATAACTCTATGTGAAAATTCGGTTTCCTGAATCCTATTGCAGCAATTGATGTTAATTCTTCTAATTGTTTAATTAAACAAACAATTTACTTGCAATTTCCTACAACAAATATCAAATTAAATACACTGCAAACTTCACAAATACAATACTGCGGAAGAAATAAAAAATCTGGAAGAAATAGATGGACACACACAAAATACACCGTTATTTTTGGACAATGTGTTGAACCCTTGGTTAAACTGAGAGGGGGGGGGAATCAGTTTAATGCAGTCATGGTCTTGTAAAAATTTCTTTTATACTTATTTACATCTTCATTTCGTGATCAACTTAATATACAAAGAAACACCAATCTTAATAAGTGAGTAGCAGGTATTAAGCAGATTAAATAAAAAATTTCAACACATAATCATCATGCATATAGACAACATATATAAGTGGAAACCCATAAGGGAGAAAAGCACATGTTATTATTATTGTGATGCAAAGGCAAGCTCCAACTCCCTTTCACCACTGAGTTTCTGTAGGCTCCAACCTACAGGAGGCTACTACCTCAATTCTACAAGCTACAACTTGCAAGGAAGCTCCAACTTCCATCTATTTTCTGCAGGCTACAACCTACAGGAGGCTCCTACCTGAGCCAGCTACAACTAGACTTCTATCAAGCTACAACTTGACATGGAAGCACCAACTTCCTCACTATACAATAAACTCATATGCTGATTTACCTGGATATCAACTCTGTTTTTCTCCTTCTTTATTGCTGTCCTTCCAGCCTTCAGATTTGCTTTATATCATCTCTGGATCTTCACAACTCCTCTCTCTGCTCCTCCTTCTTACACTGTCTCACTCATTTCTTCATTCTCTCAAAAAAAACCCCCTTATGCATATGCTGGTAACATTATTTATAGAGATCACCTCATCACTGTTTTCATTCCACAGGGAATTCGAAGTGAACAGGTATGACTCTTTGCCTTCCCCCTTCTCATTTTCTTGTCCAGCACATTCAGAATGATATAACAGAATGTAAATTTATTTGTGTATTACAGTGGAGTTTTGCTTTGCCTACGGAGACTTGCCTTTGCATCACATACCATAAAAATAATTAAATCATTTACATTTACAGATACAATAATACATTTCACTCATCCCTTTCAGCGCTTGGTTCGCCATACATTTGTCTTTTCTGCTGCTGTCATTGTCTTTTCAGTTTCTACTGTTATAGTCTAGCTCTGCTGCATAACTGCTCATTTTGTCTGACTTGACCCATTCTATTTCTCATGCCCACAGTGTTCAACCTTCACCGCTCTTCTAAACATTCGATTCTGCCCCCTTTTTTTTCTTTTCGTGTCGGGTCCTTACCCGAGCCTTTCTACCTGCGTTCATACTTTCCTTTTGTTTTGCGTTGTAATCCTCCTTTTGCTCTTCGAAACGATTTATAAAAGAAAATCCACATACTGCCGGACTTGAAATGCTTTAGGCTTCGGCTTTGTTCTTTATCGCGTCCGCTCTTTTTATCGCACTTCGGTGATTTAGATATCCCATGTGCCTTTGTCCCTCTGATCTCCCGATATGCGATGTGCGAAATTGCGCTGTGCCGCCACGTGTCCCTTCGCATCGGCACATCGCATCGCATTGCCAATTCTATGAGTTACGAATTCTTGTCATATGAGTATCACCGATTGCGATGTGCGATCGCATTGCATCCATCGCATCGCAACTTTGCTCTTACGATCTTCACCCCTCCGATCTTGCGATTTGCGATGTGGGCCAGATCCACGTCATCTCCATGTCATCGTGCCACATCACCTTGCGATGTCATCGCCACGTCACTGCCACGTCATCTTGATTTATTTGCGATTTGTGGGGTCCAAACAGAGATAAACTGGCATAAATAACTAGTGAGGATCCTCACTACACAGGCTATCCGACACTGACCTCAGCTCGAATTGTGTTGCTGCCAACTGCCTCTACGTAGTCACTACGTCCCTCAAGCCCGGAATTGCGTCATCTCTCACTGTCTTGTCAGCTGCTGTCTGGGACACTGATTCTCCTGGCCTCCGGAACATCTCTCCAGCTTCCGGCACTGTGCTGCCTCACTGTGGCACTCTCTGCCTCTCTACAAATGTACTTGTCGGATCTGGAAATCTTCCTTCGACGTCACTATCTCTGCCCCTCTCTCACTGCTTCGATCTCACTAAATCACTTCCGAAAACACACAACTGCTACTCTAGAAATCGATTTCTCAGCAAAATCGAATTCTCAACTGATTTGGTGTGTCTTCTCCAAGCCCATCGACTTCTTCTTATAATCCTCCGTTGAGACTTCAACAACCACGATTAAATCTTAATCGATGGCTAGGATTAACTAGAAATCGATCCATGTACTCTCTAGAACATTCTCACGATGACTTAATTAATTTTGTTTAATTAATCATATTTCCTAAGTTTAGACTTGGGAAATATAAAAAAAAAAACTGACTAATTAATTTAATTAAGTCGTCTCTAGGTGGAATTTCCAGAAACGATTTCTGGGTATTGGAGAATACATGTATTCTAGCCTCTCCACCAAATCTCGTGGCTAGAACACATTCGATGCTACAAAAACTAACACTCTATAAGCTGAAGATGTCTAGGGAAGATGGAATAGCCTCATACTTTATGAAGATATCTGAGATTCAAGATCAACTACAAGATTTGGGAGAAGTCATGTTCGATAGTCAAATGACTACAATTGTATTAAATGCACTACCGGAGGAGTGGGGTAACTTTACTTCATGGGAAGAAAGAAGCTACTTCATTCCAGGATCTATGGTCACTATGTAAGATTGAAGAATTTAGACTAATGGCCAAATCTGATGTGGGAGCAAGTAAGCAAAATCAAGCTTATGCTGCAATGACAAGAAGAAAGGGAAAATTTGGAAAGTTTGATCCTTAGAAAAAGAAAAAGAACATGGCCAAAATCCAATGCTATGGGTATCAAGAATATGGACACTACAAAAGAGACTGTCCTAAGCTCAAGAAGGACTATAACAAAAGAGGAAGAGAAGAAGCTCATATCAACGAAGAAGTGGTGGAAGCTGAAAAGAAGAAGTCCAAGATAGAGGAAGTAAGAAATATCTACTATGACTGAGATAGTCCTCCTCACCTAAGTTCTTTTTAGATTCCTAAAGTCTTCTATTCTAAGATATGGCTATCATGATTCACTAGGTAAAATAATGGGATGCATCAGGCATCATGGAAGCATTGAAAGGAAGAGTTGGAGACATCATCATAGAAAAGAATGAAAGATGGTTAGAATTTATGGAAGCCAAGGATATAGCTCTTGGGAATCTCATTGGGAACATAAGTGGCAAGGTCATCTAGTACAAGGTTCGTCATACATCTCTCAAAAGGAAACATCTGTTGATGGGGATACTTTAGATCCTCAGGATTTTCTGATGGAATCTTCTTTGAAAGGTTCACTGATCATGACGAAAAGCAAGTGTTTTATCAAGAATTCCAATCTTGTGGAATTCATGGGATGATGGTATGATGACATAAAAGTGAAGCAGTTCTAGGGATTGAAGCTCTTTCAATCAAGGAAGCTGCTACGAGAAGTTTGGATGACCCAAAGGAAAATGAGGTATGTATGCTTACATTTGATATTGTGGAAGTCATGTCATATGGTTGCAGGTAACATGGATCAATGCTCTTGAGAGCATGATCAAAAGTAAGTATCTCCTACCTCAAAGGAATGTAGGAATGCATGGGTCACATATTCACTAGATGAAATCAACATAAAATGTCCTCATATGAAGTATGAGGTGGTTAACTACAGTTGAGGAACTCTGATTGGAAGCTCCTGGGAATGTAATGTGCGAAGAAAGGAAGGTAGAGATCATGGAATATGCAACCATGGTAAAGGCAATCAACATCCAAAATACCAAGAAGATTTGACTAAGATACCTCCATGGAAGATATGAAGCCTCTGATGAAGTCTAAAAAAGAAAGAGACCCTTGACAATATACATCTTTGGGAGATATGTCGATATGTATGCAGGATGTTGATGCAAACTAGAAGATGTCATGATGAAAGACCATCAAAAAAGGTAATGTTGATTTTAATGTTCATTCCTTTATTTTTATATCTGGATGGGTTTATTCAGCGCTGCCAAGGAAAGATCTATGGATGTCTTCCACCACCGATGCACATGTAGTAGGATGAAAGATCCTTAAGTAAACATGGCATGAAGAAAGCAACATGGCATGAAGGAAGGCCAAATATGGACTAATGGATCACTTTCCGATGATGACATGGCTGACTCATGGATGAAAGTGATGGATGGTCGATGCCCTATGTAGAAGTCCCAAACATGAAGACTCCTAGATAACGAAAACAAATTCATGACATCGTGAAGAGGAGTTCTTCAAGCAACTGGTTGTCCCATCATCTCCACTTGAGGAGCTGTTGTAGTTCCCTAATTAAGAGGGAGCTTGGAAACAAGTTTTTTACTTGGAAGAAACTTGGAAATTCCTAAGCCAAGAGGGATCTTAAGTACATTCCTTCTGTAGGAATGAGTACATTCCTTTATTGGAATAGATATGTCCTCCCTAATTAAGAGGGAGAGATAGACACATCATTCTTGTCTTCACTTGGGAAGACAAAATGGAGGATTGGGTAAGGTTGTGGAACACACCCTGAGAACCCGGGTGGGGTATGTTCCAAGAGAGACAATGATGAGGGTGTATATACATCATTGGTCTCACCAACATTGTGCTCAGATCTCATGGAGAGATAGAGCTGTTAGTTAAGGCCTTGCTATGTAACAATGCTGGTTGATATGATGCTATACATATATGGGTTACCAATCCGATTCTTCTTATGAGAAATCAATCTCCTTCAAATTGATAATGACCAAGTACCATTAGGAATACCTCCCTAGTTAAGAGGGAGTGCTGAAAAGTAACTAGGTTCAGTCTTCATAATGACGTGTAATTTTGATTTTATGTAATTGATGAAAAGAAAGAAAAATAAAATTATTGTAATGCTTGTCTGATGGGTTTCATGAGCAAGGAATTTTATTTTAGTAATGACTCCCATTGTGAGCCTTTAGGATTGAGGCATCTGGTCATAAAAGTCAATATGGGTCTATGCCATGTATGAAGGACCCTTCTTGGGCATATTACAATTATGTATGAGTCAATAGAAATGTCAAGTAGCCCTCCAAGACAAGCACAAGGTATCCCTCTTCAAGTCATCTTCAAATGGAATTAATTAACTCCTCCAAACAGTCATGTTGGCTCACCCTATTCAAGTCGACTTATTATAGAGAAAAACCACTATAAATAGGGTCGTCTGAATTTCATTTAGACACAAAATTTTGGTGATTTGGTCTGAAGCAGAAAGTGTGAAGTACAATAAAAGGAGGAGCCGAGAAAGAGCAGTCAAGAAAGTGCAAAGTCTGAAGCTTAGTTGCAGCAGTTCGATAATTGCAGAGATAGAGTTTGGTCCTATTGCAGAGACACGTGTTTGGTCCTATTGCAAAGATATAGTTTGGTCCTTGTTGCAGAGACATAAGCTTGGTGCTATTGCGGAATACAAGTATGATCTTATCACAGAGATAAGGATTTCGATGCTAATTTCAAAGAGATAAAGTTTGGATTATTTCAAAGAAAGAATTCATGGAATTTTCAATGAAGAAGTTCGGTGAAGCCACAATATAGAAGAGATCGAAGTTTGAAGACAAAAATTTATATGCTACCTTAGAAACCAAAATCATGGCTACCATAGAATCGAAGTTTTGACACTATGATTGTACCATTACATGGCCAAAGTACAAGTCTATTATAAGCTCGTTACGGGATTGAAACAAGAGTGAGTATGCCTATGGATTGAAGCATGGTGAGGATGTCACTGAACAGAAGTATTAAGTCTGCCATAGAACGGAAACAAGAGATTGTGTCTTCGTCTTGGAGTGGAAAATAGGTTAAGGGTCGTGGTCTTGGTATTCATCCATTGGAATCTCTATAAGAAGAGTTTGTTTGGGTTTCCTCTCAAAGAGTGAGAGGTTTTGGCCCTGGCTGATAGCCTATATTTTGTGTCTCTTTCCTCTTTATAGTTTATGCATTGGTACTTGTTTGATGAAGAAAAACACTAATAACCTAAGTGAAAGAAGATCCTAATCTAAAGAAGTAAAAAACACTCACAAGCAGTTACTAATAGAAAAGAAATCACTTAATCTCTATGCCCTAGATTTTTCAACAGTATGATCATATTCACAAACATGTAGTCAAAAGGTGGGACAATCATAATGTTCCACTCCATGCCTTGACATATGTCCTTATGCCAAAATACTACTCTCCATATTGGTTGGCCAAACTTGCGCCTAGGGGTGGGGTTAGAAGAAAACCCCATATAGATCCAGAGGTACAAAATGGGTACATGCTAGCATTAGATAATCTGGTCACTAACAGGGAGGAGAGTGCCAGAATCCATGGAGAATTAAGCAAATACTTCAGTCAAACTAGAGTGTTTGGTACTTTGCATGCAATCGATGGTAGAGATAGATTAGATCTTGTTGAATGGTGGAACATGTAGGGCTCCGAGGGACCTTTGGCGAAATTGACAAATAAAGTGCTTTCATAGGTGGTTTATACTTCTGGAGAACCTATAGCTTCATACACAATGTCAATAGAAACTTCCTCAATGAAAACTGGGCAGAAAGCTTGGTTTATGTACACAACTTGAGGTTGTTGACACATTATTGTGAGCGGGCTCGAGTTGATAGAGCATATATCACTTGGGACAACCCGGAGGAGGATAATTTGGAGGATGGAGCCTTACATTTAGAACAGTTGGAAGCATAACTTTTGGATGATAAGGATGATGGTCATCAAGGAACAACAACAACATCAACAACAATGCCACCCCCATCCACTAGCAGGGCTCAAGTTGCACCAACTTTGCCACCACCTCCACCTGTAGCATTGCGTGGAGGTCATGTACCTTTTGGTTTGGGACGTGGTTCAGGACCATTGCAGAGTTAGACTATGCGGGAGGAGACTCCCATTGTTCATAGATCATGAGAAAAGAAATCAGAAGTTTCATGTGCAAGAAGAAATTTTAGTAGATAGTAGATTTACTTGTCTTTTCTAGTTTCTAGTACTTTTTATAATAATTGACTATTTCATATTTATTATGATATTTTTTGTAAACAATATATGATAATTTAAGCTTGAAGTTTGAAGTTGGCAATTATAGCTCATTGGTATGAATTATGAATATGATGTGTCTTGAAACATATCATTTCATGTTTGATATTCTTTGTTATAGTTTGGTAATGGTTACAAGTACAACTTTGGTGATGACAAATGTTATATATTGAATTTTGAAACTTCGAAACTTTAAGGTTAATGTGAATCGAGATGTTGTGGACCTATGGTGGATGAAGATCATAACTATTAGATGATTGATGTTATATGGTTTAATCCATGTTTTAATGCTTTTTATAACTAATTCATCATTTTACATTCCTTTGTTGACGTATATGTATCGAAATATATAAAAATATGTAGTATATAAAAACACTCCTGAAAAAGCTGCTGACCCAGAAGCTTCTGAAAATTGTCGCTCCCACTTCCAAGCAGTCTTGCTTGCAATGTCAATAGTTTTTTGCCCAAATACAACTAGATGTCTTTCAATGGTCTTCATGTTCCAACATAGACCATGTTACAAGCTTTGCAAACATCCATGCCTCACTTGACCTCTTGTAACAAGAAACTGACCAATAGATGCCAAAATATCTTTCCCACCATTAAGAAAGTAAAGAGATAATAGCAATGTTTGCAAATCCACAATGTCAACAGTGTTTGCCCAAATACAACTAGATGTCGTTCAATGATCTTCATGTTCCAAGATGGACCATGTTACAAGCTTTGCAAACACCCATACCTCACTTGACCTCTTGTAACAAGAAACTGACCAATAGATGCCAAAATATCTTTCCCATCATTGAGAAAGTAGGGAGATAATAGCAATGTTTACAAATCCACAAAATCACGCTTATTAATTACGAGCCTTCAATTATCTTGTTCCAAACTTCAGATAGTAAACTTCTAGGCTTCTTATATATCCCCCCAATAAGTTTGGTCCTCAGGGCCTTTTAAGGTGCAAGACTGATCAGCTTCATTGAAGAGTGATAGACATGAAAGCATAATTAGAATGTTGTTAAGAGTTCAGTGGGCATATTTAACTTATTTTTCTATGGGAGTGAACTTTTACATAAATGATAACAACAAACGCTGTTTAACAATAGCAATAGTGATTTGGAAGACATGATTTTTGTGTGACAAGTAAAATACTAAAATGTTGTTTGTTAAAACTATACACACCTGCAATGACATTGAAAATTTATGCTTTTCCAGTGTACCTAAATTTTTTTATTAATTGGGAATGTCTTGTATTTTGAAGGAAATAACAATTTTAGTATGACTATCATTATCAGGCGGTACCACCTCTACATTACAGCGATTGCAGTAGCTCTAAAATTGAGGGGTTTCTTTCAGAAAACAGTATTGCATCACATTCTAGTCCCCAGGCTTCAACTTCAACATTAGGATACCAACATATGGGTACAGATCTTCATTCTTCCAAAAGATCAAGAAAGACATTAGGATACCAACATATGGGTACAGATCTTCATTCTTCCAAAAGATCAAGGAAGACATTCCACCATGATGAAAAAATGCTAGATTTCTTTCATTCAGAAAAGATTGTAGCTGAATGCAGTGGAGCTAAAGACAACAAAGACCCAGAAGATATCCAGTTACATCATAGAGCAGAACTTAAAGATGCATCTGTAGATGCAATGGAAAACAGTAGATTGACTGCATCTGAAAAGGATTTAAGAGAACAACATCATGAAACACTACGTGTGTCAAATCAGGGTGATATGTCACCATCTTGTCTTGGGGAACATTCTCATCATGGCGACCATCTAGCAAGTTCTAGTTTGGTTAATCACACTGGTTTGTTCCATACTCTCGTGAAACAAAATATTGTAGGATCCATGCAGCATTCTGCAGAGAATATAACAGTGCAGACAAGGGTTGACCATTCTGGTAAGAGTGCTTCTTCAAGTTCACAAAAGAAGAGAGATCTGGCTTCTGTGCTATCCCTGCCTTGGATCCGGCGCTGGTGTCCCTCGTATCAGATTAAATCCTCTATATTTGAGATACATTGTGGTTCGCAGGCTACGAGGGGAAACAATCTTAGAAATCTTTCAGTGAAAACGTTACCAAGTGCTGCTGCAATGGCCATGGTTGGGATTGCTTCCCAACAACTGCATCCTTGTAAGCGGCAAAAGAATTGATCCTCCAGAGTCTAGAATGCAGTGGGTTTTACAGTGAATGGAACTGCAAACTAGCAACAAAATTACAATAATTTGTATTGGCAAAGGGGTTTAGACACAGCTCAGAGAAAATCAGATTTCTGAATGCTTGTCTGCATGTGAGCATATATCAGTGCGTGAGAGAGGAGACTTGAAAGAGGGGGAGTGGGTCGAGAATGAACTTTACATTGGCACCAAAAGCCAGTGTTTGGAGGATTGATTGCTTCAATATTCTGAGATTTTAGGTCAGAATCTGAAATAGATATAAAATCCGAATCTCAATATTTGCAGTTGTAGTTATGATGGTTGTATTTACCAGGTTTCTTACCTCTTCGCTATTTGTTTGTTTATGCTTAAGCACCAATCCGTCCCAGTTTTCAGATGATTTATTCTTTTAGCACCCAATCTAAAAGTAAAGAGTTGTCTTTACTGAAATCCAAAACGTTCGTTCAAAATTTGAATCATTTGGGTACGTTCGTTCAAAATTTGAATCATTTGGGTTTACATCTCTACTTCTTGGGTTGTTTCCATTTCAAAATTTTTTTTTTTTATGCTCATTTTAGGTTTTTAAATGCTTTTTATTGAAGGATGTGCTTGATCCTCGGCGGGGATGTGAGAACTATGTTTTTCCATCAAGGAACTTATTTTAGAGATGGTAAACGAGTATGTGAATACCTTCTTTATGCTTTGTTGATGTGACCGTAAATCTTGTGCCAACTTGTGGGGTACCGATTATTCTGTCAGACTATATGAACAAAAACATTATTTTAAATCCAATCTAAGTATACAGTCAGAAAAATGGGCTTGGTTTAGATGGATGGATATTTTCATGGGAAATTTCTACTTATTATTTTGGTTCTCAGGTTCTGTCCAGGATTTTACATATACAAGTTCTGGTCACAGTATCTGTTGCTATTGAAATTCCTTTACTTGCATGGATAATACGGTGGGTTCTTTGTGAATGTCATCAGTATTTCTTTCTGGTTGTTAACTTTATGTTAATGCATATTCTTTATCTATGGGTATTGTACAAAGAATTTGTATATTTCTCACCTAGCTGAGTTTTGCCGTGGTCTTCGAGGAAGTAAATTGCCAAAGTTTATCTGAATAAACATACGTCCTCAACCATGCTTTCAAAATACATTTTTAATGTAAGATTATGTCTATCCAAATTTCCTCGCCCTACATTTTTAATGTAAGATTATGTCTATCCAAATTTACTCGCCCTGTATTCTTGTGCTCAGGACGTATGGGGACGATAACCCAAATCCCATCTTTCTTTTTCTTTTATCCACAAGACGGGATTCTGTCCCGAAATCTGAAGCGCTCATAACTGAGTGGATGCCGGCTCCTCTGTCTGCCTTCATTTTGTCTGGGAAAGGGTAATGCCAGAACATTTTTGTAATCCAGACACCGTTGATAATGATGTTCGGCAATCTTGGTTTTCTACCATTTGGCAGATCCCCCGGAAAAATTAATTTCTCCGCATATTCTTTCCACTTCAGTATTTTGATTACGGACTGTCACCAGATCGTCCTTGAAAAATGTTCCCAGACTCCTCTGTTACGTGATTTTTAGACTCCTCTGTTAAGTGATTTTTAAGATTTGTCCATTCCAGAATTCGATCGACAGACTAGGGAGTTTAACCTAGGCAACTATTTCGTGTAAACCTGCGAGCAAACGGAAGGCTGTGTAAGGCCGATGAACCTCAGAGCCACTGACCCCACCATGCTACGATATCGATCTGGGCAGACTTGAAAGAAATGTGTTAATGGGGATATAAAATAAATTAAAAACCAAGAAACATGATATTTCCCAATGCAGATTTCCACAGTTGTAATTCATGATCAGATTTCATTGAGTCCAGGATTTATTATTATTATTATTAGAAACATGATATTTTCTTATTATAAACGCGTATAATAACAATTATTTATATTATTTTAATGTATGGTTATTTAATAATCTAATTTAAAAACTAGTATATATTTATCTTAAAAATTAGTATATATTTACTTTAAAAACTAGTATATATTTATCTTAACTTTAGATTAATTAAGCTCTAACTTAGAATTTATTAAAAATCTCTAGGGATTAAATATTTAATTTAAAAATTAGTATAGATTTATCTCAAATTTGGATTAATCAAGCTTTAATTTAGAATTTACTAAAAGTCTCCAGGATTAAATGTCTCCAACTTAGAATTTTCTAAAAGTCTGGTTGGTTAAATGTGTCAAGATGCAAATTTTTTTCTTAGTATAATCTTTTTCTTAGTACAAAATTTGAGAAAAGACTTTCACATTCCAAGTGCCAATTTAGGATTAACTATAAAAGTCTCTAGAGGGATCAAATGTCTCAAAATGCAAATTCTTACCAGGAGAGAATTGATTCCTCTTGGCTTTATTTTCACTTATTTGCTTTATTTTCACTTACTTTATATAACATATACTTAAGCCACATTCAAATATTAAATTTATGATCTACATTCCCACACCAAAATGTTAATACATACCTAGGATTCTCTTTCTATATATATTTATAGATACACACATGGATGTATAGAATTATTTAATACATGCCTCCTATCTTTTTATACACACATGTAGATGCATATAATTATTTTAATTATTAATATCTTTTAAAACATTAAAATAATTAGAAATCCCCCTAATAATCTAGATTAGATTAGAAAGCACTTATTATGAAATAATAATTTCCTCTAGTGTATGATGCTATCAACCATGCATATTAAAATATTTGATTTCTAATCCATATTGAATTCTTAGTTGTTATTAATATTTCTTAAATCTTATTTATCAACTCCATATAAAGAATAAGATAAATTACAATTTTTTTGTTTTTTTCTATATAGATAAAATTATGTTTTAATACTTACTCTTGATAGTAATTTTTTTCTTCCTATTAATATATTGTTGTTTTAAATATTGCATTTACAATGAAACGTAGATAGAATTACACATCATGTAATACTAATAATATTGATTTTTATTAATTCCATATTAAGTAGTGAAGAAATTACATCTCTCATTAAAAAAGTATATTATTATTATTCATTTTCAATTACTCTAAAATTAAGGTAGAAATTGAAGTATTTTACTTATGATTTTTTTTTTAAAATTTGTTAATGTAAAAAATATTTTATCATTTTTAAATGAAATATTAGGTGAACATATCCTCCATACTAGACTATAGAATGCAACAATTAAAGAAATATGATATAGATATTATCATGTGGATAATACATACATCACTATACCTTGATTTAAGAAAAAATAATATTGATGACAAATAATAATATAATATTATACATTCTTGATTTTTTTTAAAACAGGAATAGGATTAAAAAATGTGGTTGGAACTTGTTGTTGAAGTATGTTAGATAGAATGCTACAAGGAAAATTTCTTCAAAGGTTCAAAAAACAAGGGAATGAGGGTTAAACCATCCTCAACAAAGGTCGGAAGATTCAACACTAAATCTTCTAAAATTTGAACATTTTACTTTTTGAGTAAAAAAGTAGATTCTTACAAATTGCTTCAATAAAATGATAAAAAACAAAACATTTATAATATTAGAGTCAATCTACCCCATTATAGCCACTAGAGTTAAGAGAGTGTTAAATATTAGATTTTGGGGATTTTTTTCTTTGATTTTTTCTACTTTCTATGAGAGGAGAGGAGAAACACATCATTTTTTTTATAATATTTGAATAGAAAAGAGAAGAGAACAAAAGAATAACTTCCTCTCTTTTTTCAGTAGCTATTGATTTTCTAAAATTGATTTTTTGTTTGTAAAGATTTAAAATTTTCCCATATAAAATCTATTGATTTTTTGTTTGTAAAGATTTAAAATTTTCTCATATAAAATATATTGCTCAGTGTGAGAATTAGTGTTCTAATTACACTTTATAACCAAACTTGATGTTGTCTTTATGTAATACTTATTATTTTAGATTTAAAATCTTTTCCTCACTCTGAGAATTAGTCTTCTAATTACACTTGCTCTATAAAAAACTTGAGGTTGTCTCTATGTAATACTTCTTGTTTTAGATTTAAAAAATATATAATATACATAATAATAATAATAATAATATATGGCTATCTTAAATGAGATAATTTAATTATCCAATAAAGTTAAAAATTGAAGAAATATGATACAAATATTATCATATGGATTGTTGACACCTCATCCTTGGAATTGGATGAATATTTAAAATAATGTAAAGAGACACAGGGAGACAAAGCCCAAGAGTCTTTCTCCATGTATATATCGATGATCACCTTAATGCAAAATCACAATTCACATTGTGGAGTTACTTCCTGATTTGACATGGTATCAGAGCCAACTCTATTTTTGACTTCCCTCTCTGCCCTTGTAACTCCCTCCTCTCTAAACTTTTCCTATTTTACAGAACTGACACCTCTGCCATTGCTCCATTCTCTTATGCCATTCCTCCATTCTCTGCTTTAAGTTGTTGGTGCGAGCTCTATGTTAAAATTCTAGGGTTAAGTATGCAGTAAAAAAAGGTGATAGTTGTGGGTTGTTGCGCTGCCTGGAAGCACAATAACCTGTGTGACTATTGTCGAAGGCTCAAAATAAGGTTATTCTCATTCAGATTTTTGAAAAAATAATTTATTATCTGCTGCGCTCTCCTACGACATGTGTATTGGATTACACACTCTGTTGAAGTTTCGTGACTGTGTTTTTTTTCTGAGTTTTCTATACCTCTCCCATAGTCATACATATTGCATATTCGTGACTATGTGTTGAAGATTCGTGACTGTGTATGATCCGCGTTCAAATCTCTCGTTTCATGCATGAATCCTCATTGCATACTCTAGTTGAATTACCATTTCACAATACCTCCTCAGTGCCCCATCCCCGGCTTACTCCTACGCGGGGCCTCGTCTACAGTCGACTGTCCTTCATATATCCTCTGCACTGGTTCTCACACCGCCCAGTCCCTCGGCACATCTCCACACTGCCCACACTTCGGTCCCAGTGTTACACTTCAAGTCTGCTTATTAGAAAGGTATCAATCATACATTGACTCCACCACTCTCCACCTGTGCTGTCGGTTGACCCCTGGCCTGACAATACCTCTCCATAGTTCGATCAATTGCAACATATAACCCCGTATCTATACCACTTTTTTTGATATATAATGCCGTGGAGCTCCCTTGGCATCGTGGCTCCGGTCACTCCCATACAACGCTCCCTTACGACACTACGATGTCAGAACACTTCTCCCTCGACATCTTGGCTCCGATCCCTCCAAACATATACTGTAATATATAACAATTACCTCCCTGATAACACCTCCCCAGATGTGCCCTTTCCATATGTCACCTCCCCCATATAAATCCTCCCCCATACATAACCTTCCCCCTATAATACCTCTGTCACCAAAATTGTATTTTTCATAATATTGCTACTAGAGTGCAGTTTTTTTTGTTTACAGCGGAAGTCCAATTTTTTATATATTGGCAGCAGAGTACATTTTGCACAAAATATATTTTAAAATGCATTCATTGATATCTATTGTTGGAGTAGTTCTCTCGAGAAAAGAGAACTATCTTGAATGGTCAAGGAATATTAAACACACACTCATTTTTAATGAGTTGTGGAGAGGAATTTGTGAAAGAGGAGATAATGCAGATGCAAATCCAAATTCTGACAAGCAGATCGCCATTTGAGAAAACAAGAACAACAAGGCCCATGCTTTAATTGCAGCATATGTAAATGAAGAGGTGAGTCACCATAGTTCACCATTCTCAAATGATTATGATGTCTTCATGAAGGTGAAAGAATTGTATGACTCACACTCTGAACTTGAAGTTGTCTAATTGATGATTAAATTGTTCAGTCTTGAATTGAAAAATGATGACCCTCTTGCTTTAGCATCAGAAGTAAGATCTATTATGCATGATATTAAAAACACTGGTGTTGAAATATACATACCTCTCATAGATTATGTCAAGGCACTATATCCCACTTACTCACATTATCTTGAGTCATTGCAAGCAAGTGGAAATCTCAAGGAGATTATCTTTGACTCTCTTGAAAAGAAGCTTGCTGAGAGAGAAAAGGCTTTTGGGAAGAAAACAACTCCTCAGTCTTCTGAAGGCACATAGAGAGAAGAATCATGCTCAAAATTCTTCTAGACGAAGAGGTGGTCGAAGAGGAAGATGAAGAATAAATTTTAGAGGCAAAGTGGGGTAGACAATTTCAAGGAGAAAAATATGATAGTCATTGCATACGTTGCAATAGAGATGGACATGATGCATCCACATGTAAGCTGCCTTGGGACATAATTGAGCAGGAGAGAAATGAAACCAAAGGTAAAACCCATGACAAAGAGAAATGTAAAGCACCCGAATACACTCATTATGTTGTGGCACATTGAAATATTGGAGTAAATGAAGACTTGTTTAATGCTTCAATTGCTTCTTGGAAAGATGATTGGTTGCTTGATTCAGGAGAAACTTGCCACATTAATTTTAGAAGATAATTTTTTGAAGAATTTACTGATAATGTTGATGGAGCAGTATACTTTGCAGAAAAATCAAAACTCAAGCCATCAGTGCTTGGCACAATCAGGCTCAAATTGCTTGGTCTTCCAAATTTTTTTCTGCATGATGTTCTATATCTCCCAGAGTTGAGGAGAAATTTGTTTTTTTGGTGCACATCCGCCAACAATGACACTCCATTCATATATTTGATGGCAAGGTTGAGGTCAGAAAAGCACCAGATCACTCACTGTCATGATGGGGAAAGAATAAGAAAGACTTCTAATGTTGTAAGGTACCTCTTCTCATGTAAAAAACTTTGCATACAGTTCTCACTATGATGAAGGTACATTTCCATCAAGTCTTTTATGGCATGCTAGAATTGGACACTTGAACTATGACAACCTTCGATTGTTGAAGAAAAATGGTGTTACTAGTTTGCCTACAATTCCTAGGAAACTTAAGCAATGTGATGCTTGTATTCTAAGAAAGCTTAGCAAACAATGTTTTCATGATTCACATTCAAGAGAATATAGAAAACTTGAACTCATTCATTTATATTTATTTGGCCCAATGCATGTTCCTTTTGCAAATAGTAATAAATATATGATGACATTTATTGATGACTACACTAGAATGTGTTGGGTTTATTTATTGAAGAACAAATATGATGCTTTTCAGACATTCAATAACTTTCATGCATGGATTGAAAATGATGCACACTCTCATATTAGCTCTATTTGCACTGATAATGGAAAATAATACATTTCAAATGAATTTTAAAACTATCTTCGCTAGCATGGGATAAAACATCAAACAACTGTGCCTTATAATCCCCAAAAAAATGAAGTAGCTGAAAGAATGATCAAGAAAATCTTAAATATGGTACGCTCCATGATGTTTTTCAAGAATGCAAAATTGATGTTTTGGGTTGATGCAGTTCTATGCGATGTATATATAAATAATAGGTGTCCTTATAATGCTATTAGAAACAAGACTCCTTATGAAATGTGGTATGGCCACATTCCTTCGGTAAATCATTTTAAGGTCTTTAGTTCCACCTGTTATGCCTTGATGCCTAAGGAACAAAGAAACAAACTTGGTGCAAGGAGTCGTAAGTGTATCTTCTTGGGGTATTCAAATACCTCCAAATCATACCTTCTCTATGATGAAGTTAATAAAAAGTTTGTAGTATCTAGAGATGTCACCTTTCTTGAATCTTCCAAGGCTGACAATGTTGTTGAGCGACAACTTGATCGCATGGATAGATTCGGCCATGCAAAGTCATTTCAAGTATTTGATAATTAGATTCCACATTTTGAAGGGAGGATCGCTATACTGGATCAATCTGTGGAATCTTCTTCTGAAGCACTCTCTCCCCCACATGAACTCCAACCACGGATGACACTTTCAGTGATGTGATTGACAGAATTGGGAGACTAAATCTTGATTCAGTCCCAACTCAATCAATTGAGCATCCCGGGCCATCTCAGAAAGGTCCTCCAAAATGGCTGACAAAGACACTTGAAAATGTTCGTCGTGATGAGGTTGGAAAGACAAGAACAAGAAGTTCCACCAGGAAAAATGGAGGTGATGTAGATGATTCTAATTCACCTGTTGATATGGAGGTTTCTTATGATTATGAACTGAATTTATCTACATATTTTGAACCAACTTCCTTCAAAGAAGCCGCTTCTCATGATGAAAGGAAAAATAACGATGCAAAAGGAATATGATGTCTTGATAAATAATGACACCTCGAAGTTGGTTGGTGATCCATTGGGAATCAGACCAATTGGATGCAAGTGGGCCTACAAGAAAAAGTATAAAGCTGATGGCTCATTTGACAAGCATAAAGCCAGGATTGTGGCAAAATGTTTTTCACAGAAAGAAGGGGTCGACTATGAGGAGACTGTCCCGCCGCCCTGCCCCACAACAAAATGGGCTACCATCCAGACACTCTTTGCCTTGGTAACTCAGAAAGATTGGAATGTCCATCAAATTGATGTAATAACTCCTTTCTTGAATGGAGATTTGGAAGAAAATGTTTTTATGTCCCAACCAAAAGGATTTGTTGTGAAGGGCCAAGAACATAAAGTATGCAAACTTGTAAAATCCTTGTATGGCCTCATGAAAACACCGTGAGCCTGATATGAGAAGTTAATTGAGAATCTTTTGAAACACAACTTCAAACATTATGATCTCGATGTTGCAACTTTGTTTTTCAAGAAATTTGGAAAAACAATTGTATATCTTGTGGTGTATGTAAATGATATTTTGATGACAGGGAACAATGAGAGCTACATTGCATCCATAAAGAAGGAATTGAAGAAATGTTTTGAAATGAATGACTTGGGCTATGTTCACTACTATATTGGTATTGAAGTAACTCATCATACGAAGTTTATATTCCTCTCTTACAAGAAGTACATTGGAGTGTAGAAATTATACAACATGCATGTATATCTTGGATTCACCCGATCTAACAATGTATTAAAGTTAAATACTAAATCGCTTCTACAAATATTTTTTGGAATTAAAAACAAAATTTCTAATCACATGAACATGAAGAAAGATCAATCACACACAACACAAATAATTTCTTGGGTGATCCAGGTGGCTCCAAAGAGACACACAGGGAAAAGAGGGGTCAAAAAATCAAAGTGTTTGGATTTTTCTCGAACCAAGTTCATGTTGAAGATCTTGTCTTCTTGATCGTGGTGGTGTGAATCGTTCGTTAAACCGAGTTCGTATGTGAAAGTTAGGAGTGGTCAAAGCTCCGAGTTGACTTGGTCATTGGGCAACCTTGAGGAGGACGCAATTTGAACCAAACTCGACCACCGAGTTTAGGCACACTCAGGCCAGATTCAGGGCAAAATTTTCGCCTCCTTAAAATCACTCCTTCGGTCCAAAACCGATTTTTTCAAAATGCATAATATGGGCCGGCGAGAATCGAACTCGCCTGGCCTACTACTCCACGACCGACCCAACGTATAAACAAAAATCAATGGAGCCAATAGGATATGGGGCGGGTTGCCCAATGTGGACCCGACCCCCAATACACCATTGCCAGCAATAGTGCGGTTGGTTGTAAAATTAAATGTGCGGTTCTAAAACAAGTGGCCGCCTAAATTTGGAGGGGTCAGGGTTTGACCACCCGACCTCCTCCCTTCAAATCCGAATCTTCAACCAACGCGCCCAACGAGCTTCTTTGTTATGTCCGCCCACCTTCATTACTTAAACCTTTGGTCTTTAGATGCGCCCAGGCCATGGAGGAGCGGAGCGCACAAGAATTTCGAGGTTTAATATTTTTTTATTGCAGGTCATGTGGAACCATGAGCGAGAAAAGAGGCAGGCGGAACCTTGATTGAGCCCAACTTTCAGGAGGGCGAAATTTTGACTTTGTCCAAATGGGACAAATTTTATGTCATTTTTGCACTACTCGACGCCACGAGTTTGATGGCATGCTCATTTTCTTCATCTGAGTTTTTGACTTTTCAGCCACTTTTGGAAGTGGGTTATGCAGGTGTCAGATTTCCGCGTGTGAGCAGTCGTTTTCACATTTTTCGACCCTACAAGTTTGATGGTGTTTTCAGATTTATCCACAGAGCAGCTCAGCTTTAAGAAAATGTCAGCATGAGGTATATGATATGAACTTCATGTACTTCTTCATTTCTTTCTCTTTGAGATGCATTATGTCTTGCAGATCCCGGTTGATACATGAGTCGTGGGATCTTGCCTTGTTTTTCTATTGATGTGCTTTCAGCTATGGTTTTGTGTCATGTATGAGATCCCTTTTATGCCACATTGGCGGGATGCTCATTTTCATATGTGTATTGTTGAGATCCCTTGTTTTCCAGGATTGGCGGGATACTCTTATTTATTACATGTCAGCTATGGTTATACTAATAGGAGTCTTTCTTTATGTATGAGAGTTCTGCAGTGGAACATCTTTTAAAGAATTCAAGCCACTCCTACGTGAGGGAAATTTTTCCTTGTATGTCATAGGGAAAACACATCCATATACATCTTCTTCTTACAACACATAATGCAACAGCCTACACCATCTTGACACCACCTAGGCTCGGAGATGTAGTCCCTCCTGGACGAACTCCGTTATCAAACGACGTGTTCTTATGATTTATGATCTTGAAATTTATGTTCCTCTTCGTTACAACATGCAATTGTTCATTTCATGTTCATTAACGCATTACTTAAATGCAATTCTAATTTATTAGCTGAAGTAAAAGGTCTTGGTTAAGGGTATCAATATTTTACCCTAGATCACCGGGGAAAGCTTACAGCTAAAAACCCCACTATATTGTATTGTATATAAGGCATGGATCATGAAAAAATTGTTGGACATTGGGTTCAACGCTCCCCGTGTGTTTCGTGACATGGAAAAATTGCCTCTCGTGGATCCTAACTCTGGCGATTGTAGCGAAGATTAATGCTTGCGAGTTTTGGTCTAACAACAATCGTCATTCCAACAATTGGTATCAGAGCGACAGGTCTCGAGTTTGAAACTCTCCCGGCTCGCGTTGGGGGTGAGATTGTTGGACATTGGGTTCAACACTCCCCGTGTGTTTCGTGACGTGGAATAACCGCCTCTCGTGGATCCTAACTCTGGCGATTGTAGCGGAGACTAACGCCTGCAGGTTTTGGTGTAACAATAATCGTCATTCCAACAACAATTACATACAAAAATATTCTCACAAGAGCCCTCCGGTACTCAGCGAATTGTCTCACACTGTCATATGCAAAATTGACCAACACATAGCCAATTCTCAACCTCCAGGCAACCTGCCTTTCTTGCGCAATCCCTGATGGTAAATATCCCTAAAAGATATGAATTCTTGCATGCCTTGACTGCGCAAGTATCATGGGCACTCCAATGGGTGTTTGGTTGCAAGTGTGCAAGCCAATAATCCTACAACTGATAGTCAACTTCTCTTTCAGCTAGAACTCAATTGGGTCTCCACTGGATCTGACATGCATGCAGCTAATAATAGTAAATCATCAGTTGCATGTGAGATCACTGATTGTGAATTATTTAATATTTAATTCACTAGATCTCTCACTAGTGTATCTTCAGTTACAACTAGCACAACTGAGTTTAACTCACTTAACTGAGTTGAATTGATTTACAACTTGCACCAACTCATGCACCACTGCACTTCGAACTCTGTTACAACTAGAATTACTCTGCATGCCTCACCAACAACATCTATGATCCAGGTGGATATTGGTGGCCACCTGCCTATTCCACTTGGGGCCCCACCATTGTCTCTTTCAGTTTTTCACAACTTAATATTTTTAGCATTTTTTCGGGTCCTGAACTTTCGGAGCCGTTTTGAGGCCCTAAACGATGTTTTTTGGGCATCGTTTGTCCAAGAAATATGATTCCATTCCAAAATAGATATTCATGGCGACAGTTGTAGTCCTCGGATAGATCTTTCTAACGATTTATCATGTGCATCAAACGGAGATAGTATGCCGAAGTTACGTCCCCGAGAAGTTGAAACACCAATCTACCCAAACGGGGCCCATAGTTTTAGCGCTTCATCTCCTAGGGTTAGGTTTTTGGACATTTAGAGTTCTCCATTGTTTCTCCATAATAAATAGGCCCTCGAGCCAAGTTGTGTGCCAGTTCGGAGAAGTGCACTTTCGCCACATCTCTTCTCGGTGTCTGACACCTAGCTATTTTATTTCCATTATGTTTGTAAGCATGTTTACTTGTTATTTTATATTGACCAAATAGTATATTTATAACATATCTCTATTTTTATAGTTGTTTCGCCATTCTATTGCGTTCTTTGCATAAATCCATATCGGTGGTATTGGAGTAGTGCCTTTCTCGTCCTTCTTTGCATATCTGACGAAATTGAGAATTTATAAGGAGATTGAGGCCATGATCTAGTGGAACCTTTACCCAGATCAGGCTCGCAAAACACAGCAGAGCCGCCCATGAGGGACGAAAGATGAGGGTAGGGAGATCCTATCAAAATATTGCTCGAGGAGGCCCTCAAAGCAAAGAATGCGATGATGGATAACTTTGCCCGGATCCTTCATGAGCGCACTTGCAAGTGGCGCATCTGCATCCAGCAGCCACTCTGGAGGTGCGACTCCCTTTAAGGTACAAGTAAACTTTGACATTCCCATATTTGAGGGTCAAATAGATGCAGATTCCGTAGATCGATGGTTGAATCTATTAGAAGGATATTTCTCGGTTCATGACTTTTCCGACCAGGAGAATATTATTTTTTCACCCCTCAAAGCTACCCCCCATGTCAAGGACGGGTGGGAAACCTACTGTGAAAAAAAGGACGAGACAAAACCCTCTCTGTTCTCAGCCGTACCCACTTGAAATTATTTCTGAGATGCCATCAAGGAACAATACTATCCTGTGGGGAGCTATGAGGACAAGTACATACAATGGACCACGCTGCAGCAACAAAGGGATTAAGATGTGCATGAGATGACGAATTTTTTCCATACCCTGCGCACAAAGTTGGGTATCAAAGATTCAGAGAAATATTTGGTGCTAAAGTATCGCAGTTGTCTGCACAGATACATTCAGGAGGAAATGGAGTTCCTCGACATCTCCTCGCTTGGTACGACATACTGGTATGCTGCCAAGATTGAGCAGAAATTCAAACAAAAGAAGCAAGACTTTGGATTTGTGAATCAAAAGCAAAGGAAAGGTGCCCCCAAACCGCAGAATAGAGGACAAAGCCAAGGCATGGCGGCCCAAGACAACCTGCCAAAGCCACAAGCAAAGAACAACATCGCGAAGCCAAAGAAGGACACAGGAAAGTGGTGTGAGGTCCATAAGAGCTCCACTCACAACACAAGTGAGTGTCGGGCCA
Organism: Pinus albicaulis; assembly: GCA_034641835.2. Lineage (NCBI taxonomy): Eukaryota > Viridiplantae > Streptophyta > Pinopsida > Pinales > Pinaceae > Pinus > Pinus albicaulis. Next base: position 526,070,622 of record CM076576.1, on the reverse strand, counting down.
AGTAGTCACTGGTGGTCGAGATGAGGGCTTCTGAATCAGATGCATGCTCCGACTCTGAATCAGAACCTGACAAGGGGAATGAAAAAGGGAAGCAGATTATTGATGCGGAGCCCAACACCACTGTTGCCACTACGAAGATATAGAAAGAGGAACCAGAATATCCAGAGGAGGCAGAGCATCTATTCCACTCCCAGATGTGGGTAAAGGGTTCCCCGCTACGGTTCATTGTCGACAATGGGAGCCAAAAGAACCTCATTTCAGCAGATGTCATGAAGCGGTTGGGGTTGCCGACCACAGCGCACCCACAACCATACACCATCGGGTGGCTTCACCAAGGACGGGATCTCCGAGTCAGCCAGCAGTGCTGCCTTCCCTATAGCATCAAGCCCTTCACGGATGAGGTATTGTGTGACATTGCTCCTATTGATGTTTCTGATGTATTATTAGGCCAACTATACTTGTGGAAGCGACATACTATGTATGAGTCCCGGCCTCGCGCTGTTATTGTTACTTTGGGAAATAAGTTGTATAGGATACCAGAGGTACCACCGCCTCCCACTATCTCTTTGGTTACTGCAAAACAATGCAGTAAGCTCATTTCCCAAACTAGGAAATTTTTTTTCCTGATGATCCGCCCCCAGGGCAAGAAGAAGACTGTGGCCATGACCTCCAGACATGGCTCCTCTGCACGACAACAAAAAATGGAAAAGGTTGTGGAGGAGTATGGGGACATCTTCACCTCACCCACAGGGGTGCCTCTACACTGTCAGGTCAAGCATCCCATTGACCTGACCCTAGGTGCACCGCTACCCAATGGACCGATCTATAGGCGCTCTGTTCTAGAGAATGACGAAATCAAGAGGTAGATTCAGGAGTTGATGCAGAAAGGTCACATCCGACCAAGTTCATCGCCCTGTGGGAGCCCGATCGTGTTGGTACAGAAGAAGGATGGGACTTGGAGACTCTGTATTGACTATCAGGCGCTGAATAAGATCACTGTTCGGAATAGGTACCCGACCCCACGGATTGATGACTTTCTAGACCAAATCAAAGGGGAAAAATATTTCAGCAAGATCGACTTGAAGTCTGGGTATCACCAGGTACCAATCGAACCCTATGATGTGTGGAAGACTACCTTCAAAGCTAAGGAGGGCCTTTTCAAATGGCTCATCATGCCTTTCGGGTTGACAAATGCTCCCGCAACCTTCATGAGATTGATGGATGAAATCTTGCGTCCATTCACCAACTCATTTGTAGTGGTATACTTGGATGACATTCTGATCTTCAGCCAGACTTGGGAAGAGCACCTCCACCACATCCGAGAAGTCCTCCAAACACTACGACAACACAAGTTGTGTGCCAATTTGGAGAAGTGCACTTTTGCATGACCCGGGTTCAATATTTGGGACCATTATTGATGAAAGGGGTGCATGTGGATCGACCAAGATCCAGTCATTCGGGATTGGCATTAGCCACCCTACTTGAGATTCACGACTTCACGGGTCTTGCTAATTTCTACCGCGAGGTTCGTCTTCACCGGTTCTCATGTCACTTGGCCCTTGAGCAAGTCACCAAGGCCCAAAGAGGAGCCCAATAAATTCTTTTGGTCGAATCCTTGTGAGCGTTTGTGGGGCCAGGCTTGTCACCCTGCATTGCCTTTGATGCTCACATTACCAGACTTGCAACAACCATTTGAGATCAAGACAAATGCCTCTGATTATGCTATTGAGTCAGTTCTTACTCAACAGGGACATCCAGTGGCATATCACAGTGAGACATTGTCCGACACAATTCGAAAGTATCCCACTTATGACAAAGAAATGTATTCCATTGTGTAGGCTTATTGACAATGGAAGCATTACATTTTGGGGAAGGAGACAATCATCCACACAGACCACCGACCCCTGCTATTCATACAGACACAAGGGAAGTTGTAGAACGATCGCCATCAGAAGTGGTCCACATGTCTGCAAAAATTTCATTTGAACATCAAGTACAAGAAGGGTAGCACCAATAATGTTGCAGACTGCCTCAGCCGACCACCGATCTTGGCCATAACCACCGTTCTCAACTCTTGTGGGCATGAGACTTCTGATTGGCTGCTTCTCTACAAGAGCGATCTAGAATTCAACCACACATACATGGCACTCTTTGGGGGTATTCAAGTTCCAAATTTGCACCTCCAAGATGCACTGTTATGTCACCTGGGACACCTTTTTGTTCCTTCAAGCGAGCGTGCCAAGATGATATGGGAAGCGCACTACAGTCGAGTTGCTGGGCATTTTGGGGTCGAGAAAACAGTGGCAATAATGCAGAAGTATTTCTATTGGCCGAACCTTCAACAAGATGTCAGGAAGTACAACAGATCCTGCACTTCTTGTGCCATTTCCAAATCGACCATCAAGAAGCAAGGGCTCTATACCCCGCTACCTACCCCTAGTCGACCTTGGGAATCCATCTCGATGGATTACATGTTAGGCCTTCCTTCTACTAAGCATGGAAATGATTGTGTTTTCGTGGTTTTCGACAGATTCTCCAAGATGGCCATTATGGCGGCCTGCAAGAAGAATATCACAGCAGAAGCCACTGCTAAACTCTTCTTTGAACAAGTGTGGGTGCACTTTGGGATCCCACAGTCTATCATATCAGATCGCGACAGTAGGTTCCTCAGCACATTTTGGTCCAACCTCTGGTCAATGTTGGACACCAAGCTCACTAAGTCCACAGCTTTCCATCCCAAAATCGATGGCCAGATAGAGGTCGTCAACAGGATGATTGTACACATTCCGCTCATGTACAATTCAAAGCATACACGCACATGGGATGAGAGCCTCCCCTATGTACAACAGAGTTATAACCGGGCTCTCCACAGCTCAATCGGCCATAGCCCCTTTCAGGTGGGCTTGGGATTCCAGCCACTATGTCCCATTGACATAGCCATGCCATTTGCATCTACTCAGGCCGATTCGTCTCATGTCGATCTGAAAGGCAAAACCCGAAAACAACTTCATCGACGCATTTGTTCAACACTTGTGTGTTAGGTTCCATGACATGTTGGACGGTGTGCTAAGTACAAACAACGACATGATCAACGCTTGGTTACGGCAACGGGGTGGTAGTGTGGTTACATTTGCCGAAGCAATTATATCACTGGACTGTAGCTCCTCCCGCTTCGATATGGGTGTACCCCATCACCAAGGGCATGAGGAACAATGCCTTCGACTCGATCCCTGTTCCTTGTGCACCGATGTTCAATGTGAACCGCCTTCGTCCCTACTTCCCACCTCTCACAGACACCTACGACATTGCAGAACAAATCACACCAACAGAGTTAAACCCAGACTGCATGGAACAGGCCACCACATATTGTATCATGGAAATGCAAATCAAGAACACTTTCCAACAGAAGATCCAATTGTATCGGGTTTTCAAAGCTGGCCAACTCCTGCACCAGGGAAAGTGGTTCACTAGGGACCAAGTTCAGCAGAAATTTCCTCATCTCATAAATCAGCAATGGGGACCATTTGTGGCTGCCCTGGGGAGGAATGATCCCGAGTGGATATTGGTGGCCACCGCCTATTCCACTTGGGGCCTGCGTGTCTCTCTTTTGAGTTTTCACAACTTACTATTTTTAGCAGTTTTTCGGGTCCTGAACTTTCAGAGCCGTTTTGAGGCCCTAAACGACGTTTTTTGGGCATTGTTTGTCCAACGAATCTGATTCCATGCTGAATTTTTAGATAAAATGAGAGGGGGGGTGAATTAGTTTAACACATACATAAGCTTTTTAAATTTTTCATCAAACTTATTTACAGCTTAATATGTGAACAATCCTAAAATGTTGCAGCAAGTATTAAATTAATGTGACACCAAACTTATTGTGAGAGCAACAAAAAATAAGCAGATTGAATAGATCATATCAACACATAGGCACCACACATAGAGACAGCAGATATAAGTGGAAACCCATAACGAGAGAAAACCACATCTTATTTTTGTTGTGATGCAAAGGCAAGCTCCAACTCCCTCTCACCACTGATTTTTTGCAGGCACCAACTTACAGGAGGCTCCAACCTCAGTTAGCTACAACTGACAACTATCAAGCTTCAACTTGATAGGGAAGCTCCAACTTCCTTAATCACAAGAAAATATTTGCTGATTTACCTCAGATATCAGCTCTGTTCTGTAGCATCTCTTTCTACTCCTTCTTTTTCTTATTTTCTCTGCCTCACTTCTTCATACTTTGCACTCTCTAACTCCTCTATGCATATCAAGATGATATTAGTTATAGATATTTCATTATGACTGTTTGTTTTCTTTAGGGAATTCGAAATGGATAACTATACCTCTTAGCCTTCTGCCTTCTCATTTCTTTTCTAGCTCACTCAGAAAAATATCGCTGTATGTACTAATTTTAATATTACAGTGGGAATTTTGTATTCTTCCGGAGACTTGCCAATGCATCACAATAGTATAAATCAATTAAAATATTTATATTAAAATACAATGAGAATTACAAATCAACTTATTCAGTTTTGGATCATTGTGTTTGTCCCTTTCGGCTCTGTTTGATTTCCTGTTCACTGTTGTAGTGTAACTGCCATACATATGTAATTGCGCTTTTGATTTATCGCAATTTAACTCTCGGCATGATAATGAAGTGTTTTTAACATATAAACTACCCCTTTTGTAACGCAAATCAACTCACGGAGAACTTAAATCAAAACTTTTTAATACTTAAAATGCCCTTTCAGGCCCACCCGCCAAGCTTGTTTTATTCTCTGATGCGATGAGTCACCTCCTGAATTCTTCCGATTGCGATTAATTGCAATCGCAGCTTTTAGTTGTGAGTTCCGATGCTCCGATGCTCCGATGTGATCACTCCGATCCGATGATTCATTGTTCACTGCACTTTATTGTGCCGATGCGATTAATCAGAATTGAATACTTCCGATTGCGATTGATGCATTTGCAAAGGACCTGATGCGATCATCACAATCACAGCTTTCAATATAATGCTCCGATGTTCTGCTTCTTTCCGATGCGATTGCCTTCTTTGATGTCAGAACTTAAGCATGTATGAATCACAGTTCATAAGCCCATCGGGTCCGCATCTTCATCGCAATCGCAATCTTTTGTTAACATGTTCCGCTGCCAACTTTTCTCCGATGCGATTGGTGAGGGTCCCACAATATAAGACTTTGTTTGTTTTAACTTGAGCCATAGAGCGCTACATATAAATACATATATATGTTTTGGTCCTTTGTATATAAAGAGCAACATATATAAGGCGCTGCATATATATAAACTTTCCGCTTCAGCTTTAATTTATCCTCCAACTTGGGTTATGATTCCCAGAATTTTATGTAGGGGGGGTCCCACCCTACACACACACAGTATCTTCCGTCAACATTATATTAAGTCTTGGACTTAGAAATAAGACCAACACTAATATATATATATATATATATATATAACCTCTCGGGTTCCATAGTTTGATTAATGCTTCCGCTTCCCAGTATAACCTTAGCCATGTAGCATATTTATATTGCAATAGGTAACAAACCCCGACTTCGTGTAAAAAGCGCTCGGGCCCACATCGTACAACTATATGCTGACCATCATATGTAGCACTCCTTTGGTGATTTGCATATCAATTATAATATATGGACATATATAACTCCCCCGTTCAATTCATTATGTACCTTATAATAAACCCACACACTTAACGTATATGTAAACTCTTTACCATCTAATTCAACCTGCATTCGGCCGATCATATATATCAACATATATTAATGTAAGTTATAACCTCCGCTTGTTTATTAACTTTCATTACACGGAATACACAGTCATTCACATAGTACTTTGGCTCCGTAGCTCTGAATGTAGGACCCACAACCTTGGTTCTCTTCCCCGCACCTTCTCCTTTGATCGGACAATCAATTTTCTCTTGCGCACCAACTGAGCTTTGGACCCCCATCCAACGGACAATACGCAATATCGTGCAACTTAAATGCTCGCTGCATAATTCTCCAAAATCACGCGAAAAAAGTTGTATTTGGAAATTGCCTGAGGAAACGTGTCCTTCAATGACATGTATCGCGTTCATTTTGGTAATACAGCTTACCACATCAATTCTCGCGCGAACCCACTAGTTTTGTGGCCCTCCGGTTTTACTGTTCATGTTCGAGGTTCTGCTTATAGTCATGGTTCCGCTCCAACAAAAACTTCGCGCCTTCGTTATATACATATACATATAATCTCTGTTCAACTTATTTCTTCAACATTTAATATATAAGTTCATACATATAAACTTATTCTTCAGCGCTTTTTAATATGTAAACCCTGTTTCATTATTATGTTAATTCAGCACTACCATAAGGTTTAATACCCGACTTCATTATGTTTTTACTGCTGAACTCTTGGTTCCATTTCCCTTAGGGTTCCGTCTCTGCTTGATCATTTCACGGTTTGTTAACGACTTTGCCTCTGCCTCTGTTGCTCGACTGTATCATCTCTGCCTCTGTATTCTCTGCCTCCGCCTCTCCTGCTTTGCCTCCTCTGGTTCTGCCTCCTTTCTCTGTCTCCACCTCTCTTTTTGCTGCCCTGTCTCTGTAAATAAACTTTCCTTCTGTTCTTCTCATGCTCCCTGTAAATGTTACTATACCATTCACCAAAGACCTACTGTCTTCTCCTTTGCTTTTGCTGCTGTCCTTTGCCTGTCTCTGCCTCTGCTGCCTCCTTTTCCATCAATGACAACATTTCCAACATTCCATTCTGAAATCGATATTCGTGGTGACAGTTGTAGTCCTCGGATAGATATTTCTAACGATGTATCATGTGCGTCAAACGGAGATAGTATGTTGAAGTTACGTCCCCGAGAAGTTGAAACACCAATTTACCCAAACGGGGCCCATAGTTTTGGTGCTTCATCTCCTAGAGTTAGGTTTTTGAACGTTTAAAGTTCTCCATTGTTTCTCCATAATAAATATGCCCTCGAGCCTCATTGTAACGAAGTTTAGAGGTCTGTAGCTGCCACATCTCTTCTCAGAGATTCGCTACCAACACCCTAGCTATTTTATTTCCATTATGTTTGTAAGCATATTTCTGTTATTTGATATTAATGAAATGAAGCCTTATTTCTGCTGCATCTCTAAGTTTATGGTTATTTTTGTATTCTGTTGTGTTCCTGCATAAATCTGGATCAATCTAACTCGAAATCCACTAGCTAACTGAATTTATCACTTTCAGTTAACTCATTCAAGTCCACAATGAGAATAGATTATAGTTTAATGTCCATCTTAATTAAAGGATGACCAAAATAGACATGCACCCAAAAATAGCCCTGTGGGCCCCACCCTAGTCTGGGTGCTTAATGAAAACAGGTGTTGAATGCAACCAGGTGCTTAATGCACTAGGCGTGGGTGTTGAATCTTCTTGTTGAATCTCAACACTCCCTCTCAACAAGAAAGGGATTATCCTTCACCCTGATCCTGTCTCTATGGTATTCGAATTTTCTCCTGGTGAGCGCCTTTGTCAGAATATCTGCATCCTAATCTTCTGTGGGAATGTATTGAAGCAACATGATCCTTCTCTGCACATAATCTCTAAGATGATGGTACCAGATTACAAATGCACCTCCACTTGTGCTTTTCCTGTCATCCACACAGCTGGCCCAATCTGCATCTGTGTATGCTGTCAAAGTGATGTTTTTTCCTTTTGGATACCGTAGCCCAAACTGTACTGTTCCTTGTAGATATCTAAATATTCTTTTGACTACTAGAAGATGATTTTTCTTTGGTGTTGCTTGATATCTAGCCACAAGTCCTACTGCTAGCATGATGTCTGGTCTTGATGCTGTCAGGTACATCAGACTTCCTATCATGGATCTGTAGAGCCTTTGATCTATATCAACAGATCCATCATTAGCACATAGCTTGCATCCCGTGATCATGGCAGTTGACACATGTTTGCAGTCTTCCATTTTGAACTTTTTCAACATTTATTTTAAGTATTTTTCCTGTGAGATGAATGTACCTGTGTTCTTTTGCTAAATTTGAAGTCCTAAATAGAAACTGATCTCTCCAATCATAGACATCTCAAACTTTGATTTCATCTCCTCAACAAATCGTTTTGCTAGCTCATCTTTGTTTCTTCTAAACATAATGTCATCAACATATACTACAACAATCAGGAGTTCATTTTCATGGGCTTTTATGTATAGATTGCTGTCTACTCCTCCTCTCTTAAAGCCTTGTTTTTGCAAGTACTTATCCAACCTTGAGTACCAAGCAGGAGGATCTTGTTTTAGTCCATATAGAGCCTTCTTTAGTCTGCACACATAGTCTTCTTTGTCTGTTAATGAGAAACCTTCTGGCTGTTCCATGTAGACTTCTTCTTATAGATCTCCATTCAGAAATGCAGATTTCACATCCATTTGATATACTTTGAAGTCTTGGTAGCATGCAAAGGCCAGAAACATTCTGATAGCTTCCATTCTGGCTACAGGGGCAAATGTTTCATCGTAATCAAGTCCTTCGATTTGTGAATATCCTTTGCAAACAAGTCTGGCTTTGTTCCTGATTACTTATCCTTGCTCATTCATTTTATTTTTGAATACCCATTTTTAGCTTATGAAATTTTTCTCAGTGGGTTTAGGAACTAATTCCCAGGTATTGTTCTTCTCAATTTGGTCCAATTCTTCATTCATAGCATTCACCCAATACTTGTCCTTGCTGGCTTCTTCAAACTTCTTTGGCTCTATTTGTGATAACATGGCTATGTATACCTCCTCTGTCTGTTCAGTTAGCTACCTTCTTGTCTAGACCCCTACTCTCTTGTCTCCAATGATTTGATCTTCTGGATGGTTCTTCTGAGTGTATCTTGAGGGGGTTTTTGAGCTCAGTTCAACATCTTCTGTTGTCTTGCTTGTTTCATCATCATCTTGGTTTGCTTCTGCATAGTTGTCTGAAGCACTGCTGCAGTCTGTACCTCTTGTATTGTTTGTAAGTTCTTCATCAAATCTCACGTCAATGCTTTCTACAATTTTTCGAAGAGTCTTGTTGTAGCACATGTACCCTTTACTCTTGGATGCATATCCTAGAAATATCCCTTCATCTGCTCTTGCATCAAATTTCCCAAGATTTTCATCATTATTCTTTATGTAACATTTGCTTCCAAATATTCTAAAGTGCTTGATTGAAGCTGGTTTACCATGCCATAGTTCATAGGGAGTCTTGTCACTGCTTGGCCTTAAATGAGATTTGTTAAGGATATGCACGGCTGTGTGTACTGCTTCTACCCAGAAGGTTTGAGGAATATTACTCTCTTGCATCATGGCTCTGGCAATTTGTTGTACAAACCTATTTTGTCTCTCTGCTACTCCATTCTGTTGAGGTGTCCCTGCAATAGTAAATTGTTGCTTTATCCCATGTTCATTGCATAGGTCTGCAAAGTCATAATCTGTGAACTCACCTCCTCTTTCTGATCTGATGCATTTTAGCTTGCATTCTGTTTGATTTTCTGCTAAAGCTTTAAATATTTTGAATTTCTCCAGAGCTTCTGATTTATTCTTAAGAAATGAAACCCATGTCATTATGGAGAAATCATCTATTATCAGCATGAAGTAGGATTCTCCACTTGGTGTTTTAGTTCTTGCAGGTCCACACAGGTCCATGTGCACAAGATGGAGTGGTCTTCTTGTTGATAACTCATCTTTGGCCTTGAATGATGTGTGGGTCTGTTTGCCCAATTGACAAGATTTTCATATGGTATTGGAAGGCCTTTTTATTTCTGGCATGTCTCTGACAGCTTTCTTCTTGCTCAATCTGATGATATGATCGAAGCTGAGATGTCCCAACCTCTTATGCCATAACCATGACTCCTCAAGATTGCTAAGATGGCATGCTTCATCTTCCTCTTTCACTATGTAAACATTACTCTCTGTTTGAACATCTTTGAGCAGAGTCTTTCCTGTGGTGCTTGATCTGACTTCACAGTCTTGTGCTCTGAAAAGAAATTCGCAGCCTTTATCACACAATTGACTGACACTCAACAAATTTACTTTCATCCCATCTACAAATAGTACATCTTGGGCCTTACCTCTGCCATTATCTAAGCTGACTGAGCCTTTTCCCTTGATTTTTCCTGATTTATCATTGCCAAAAGTAACATTACCAGTTTTCTTTTCATCAAAAGTTATAAATTTTCTTCTGTCTCCAGTCATATGTTTTGAGCAGCCACTGTCTAGATACCATTGGCTTTTCAGGTCTTGAGCAGTTAGAGCTAGGTCACATTTATTCACCTTCTTTTTCCACTGGAAACATCCTTTTGTTTGATATCTTTTGTGAGGTGATTAACCACATCCTCTGAGAGGACATTTGAAAGGCATATGTCCAATTTTATTGCATACACAACATTTGATCATAATTTTTGCAGAATTGTGAGTATGAGTAAAATCTCCTTGATTCATAAACCTCCTTGAGGTGTTGTACATCAATCTTTGTCCATATTTTCTGCACTCAATGATTTTATGGCCAAATTCCTTACAATAAAAATAGTAACCATAGAAACAACTTGCATACCTGATGTGAGGTTGTCTTCTCCAGTTGTTTGCTTGAGACAATCTCTTCACTGTTTGCATCTTTTGATGGTTTGAATTACTCCTCATTGTGTGACAGTATGCAGCAACATGTCCCAGCTTGTGGCAGGCATAACAAGTGGCATTTTTCATAGGAGGGAAGAATCTCCTTTGATGGCTTCCAAATTTGACATACTTAGGGGTATATGATCCTTTTTCTGTTGTTTTAGTATTTGTTTCATTCTTTGTTATTAGAGGATTCTTCTGGTTTATGTCTCCCTCATAACATGTTTCTTCTTTTGTAGGAATTATTTGAGCTGCTTCATTAGCCTTCTTTGCTTTGACAAAAATAATATTTTTGTTTTCCTTTCCTTTGCCTTTACTTGATTCTCCTTCATAGCCTATCCCAGTCTTTATCAGAGGAGATCTTTGAGCATCCAGAATTTCGTTCAACTTACCAGAGCTTGTTTTTTGAGAAGAATTTATAGACACTTTCCTTTGAGCATTTTCTAATTTCTTCCTGAGACATACTACTTCTTCCAACTTCTCTTGTTCCTGAGTTTTCTCCTTGATTTTCTTGAGTAACATGTCTTCTATCTTCTTGGATTCTTCAAGCTCTATCTTTAGCTACTTGAGGACTTCTGAATTCTTTTCTTCTCGTACATACTTGAGGAGAATGTCTTTTTTTTTTCTGCACTTTAGTTTGAGTCTGTCAATCTCCTCTAGGGCACTTCTTAGCTCCCCCTCAAGGTCAACTTCACCTTCTTCTTCATCTTCTAGAAGGAGTCCTTCAAGTTCTTCTATGGCCATCAATAAAAATTCAGAGGTTCCTTCTTCACTTGAGGGTTAATCCGAGTCTTCAGATGCACTGCTATCTTGTTGAGCATAGAAAGATTTTCTATTGAATTTCTTTCCTTTTTGCCAGTTCTTTGATGTAGTTTTCTCCGATTCTTGAGCTTGATTCCTTACTTTCTTGTGAGGACACTTAGCTGCATAGTGTCCAACTCTTCCATAGTTAAAGCATTTGAAAGGTAGTTTACCTTTGTATTTACCTGAACCTCTATCCAGTTTCTTGACAAATTTAGCCTCTTCTTCATCAGAGCAGGAGCATATGTCTTCCTTTTCTTCTTTCTTCCTTTCTGTTTTAAAAGCTGCCTCCCTCGCACTTGGCTTCTTCTGTGGGAGTCTCATCTCATAGGCTGTTAGATTTCTAAGTAACTGGTTCATGGTCAAGGTTTCCCAATCAACTGTTTCTTCTATTGTAGACACCTTGGGGTTAAAACTGGGTGGAAGAGATCTTAGAATCTTTTGCACAATTACACTTTCTGGTATGGTTTCTCCAAGAGCTTTCATATTGTTAACAATTTCTGCAACTCTTAAGAAGAAGCTGCCAACATCTTCATCATCATTCATTTTTAAATTTTCAAACTGAGCTCTATATACTTGAAGTTTGGCAGTCTTTACCTTTTTATTTCCCTCATGGATGTTTTCAAGAGTATCCCACATATCTTTGGCGGTCTTGCTGTGCATTATTTTGATAAATTCAGCCTTACAAAGTCCACTTAAGATTGCATTCATGGCCTTTGCATTTGCTACAAATTCTTGTTTAGCTTCTCTCTCTGGGTCAGTTGCCTTTGGGGCATATCCAAATTCCACAACAGCCCAAACCTCTATTCCTAGAGACATTATGTATGCTCTCATTCTGATTTTCCAAAAGGCATAATTAGCACCGGTGAAGAAAGGGGCTTTATTGGTTGAGCTTCCTTCTTGACTAGCCATCCTGGGGGGCTAGGATCTCCTTTCAGTGGTTAAACTGGTACAAAAGGAACTGGCTCTGATACCAATTGTTGAATCTTTAGTTAAACTGAGAGGGCAGGGGGGGGCGGGGGGTGAATAAATTTAACACATACATAAGCTTTTTAAATTTTTCATCAAACTTATTTACAGCTTAATATGTGAACAGTCTTAAGATGTTGCAGCAAGTATTAAATTAATGTGACACCAAACTTATTGTGAGAGCAACAAACATTAAGCAGATTGAATAGATCATATCAACACATAGGAAACACACATAGAGACAACATATATAAGTGGAAACCCATAATGGGAGAAAACCACATATTATTTTTGTTGTGATGCAAAGGCAAGCTCCAACTCCATCTCACCACTGATTTTCTGCAGGCACCAATCTACAGGAGGCTCCAACCTCAGTCAGCTACAATTGACAGCTATCAAGCTTCAACTTGATAGGGAAGCTCCAACTTCCTTACTTAATCACAAGAAAATATTTACTGATTTACCTCAGATATTAGATCTGTTCTGTAGCATCTCTTTCTGCTCCTTTTTCTTATTTTCTCTGCCTCACTTCTTCATACTTTGCACTCTCTAACTCCTCTATGCATATCAAGATGATATTATTTATAGAGATTTCCTTATGACTGATTTTTTTCCTCGAGGAATTCAAAATGGATAGCTATACCTCTTAGCCTTATGCCTTCTCATTTCTTTTCCAGCTCACTCAGAAAAATACAGCTGTATGTACTAATTTTAATATTACAGTGGGAATTTTGTATTCTTCCGGAGACTTGCCAATGCATCACAACAGTATAAATCAATTAAAATATTTATATTCAAATACAATGAGAATTACAAATCAACTTATTCAGTTTTGGATCACTGTGTTTGTCCCTTTCGGTTCTGTTTGATTTCCTGTTCACTGTCGCAGTGTAACTGCCATACATATGTAACTGCGCTTTTCATTTATCGCAATTTAACTCTCGACATGATAATGAAGTGTTTTTAACATATAAACTGCCCCTTTTGTAATGCAAATCAACTCACGGAGAACTTAAATCAAAACTTTTTATTACTTAAAATTCCCTTTTGGGCCCACCCACCAAGCTTGTTTTATTCTCCGATGCGATGAGTCACCTCCTGAATTCTTCCGATTGTGATTAATCGTAATCGCAACTTTTAGTTGTGAGGTCCGATGCTCCGATGCTCCAATGCTCTGATGCGATCACTTCGATGCGATGATTCACTGTTCACCGCACTTTATTTTTCTGATGCGATTAATCGGAACTGAATACTTCCGATTGCGATTGATGCATTTGCAAAGGACCCGATGCGTTCATCGCAATCACAACTTTCAATATAGTGCTTCGATGTTCTGCTTCTTTTCGATGCGATTTCCTACTTTGATGTCGGAACTTAAGCATGTATGAATCACAGTTCATAAGCCCATCGGGTCCGCATCTTCATCGCAATTACAATCTTTTGTTAACATGTTCCGCTGCCAACTTTTCTCCGATGCGATTGGTGAGGGTCCCATAATATAAGACTTTGTTTGTTTTAACTCAAGCCATAGAGCGCTACATATAAATACATATATATGTTTTAGTACTTTGTATATAAAGCGCAACATATATAAGGCGCTGCATATATATAAAATTTCCGCTTCACCTTTAATTTATCCTCCAGCTTGGGTTATGATTCTCGGAATTTTATGTAAGGGGGGTCCCACCCTACACACACACAATATCTTCCGTCAACATTATATTAAGTCTTGGACTTAGACATAAGCCCAGCACTAATATCTATATATATATAACCTCTTGGGTTCCATAGTTTGATTAATGCTTCCGCTTCCTAGTATAACCTTAGCCATGTAGCATATTTATATTGCAATAGGTAACAAACCCCGACTTCGTGTAAAAAGCGCTCGGGCCCACAACGTACAACTATATGCTGACCATGATATGTAGCACTCCTTTGGTGACTTGCATATCAATTATAATATATGGACATATATAACTCCCCCGTTCAATTCATTATGTACCTTATAATAAACCCACGCACTTAACGTATATGTGAACTCTTTACCATCTAATTCAACCTGCATTCGGCCCATCATATATCTCAACATATATTAATATAAGTTATAACCTCCGCCTGTTTATTAACTTTCATAACATGGAATACACAGTCATTCACATAGTACTTTGGCTCCACAGCTCTGAATGTAGGACCCACAACCTTGGTTCTCTTCCCCGCACCTTCTCCTTTGATCGAACGGTCAATTTGCTCTCGCCCACCAACTGAGCTTTGGACCCCCATCCAAAGGACGACGCACAATATCGCGCAACTTAAATGCTCGCTGCATAATTCTCCAAAATCACGCGAAAAAAGTTGTATTTGGAAATCGCCTAAGGACACGTGTCCTTCAATGACATGTATCGCGTTCATTTTGGTAATACAACTTACCACTTCAATTCTCGCACGAACCCACTAGTTTTGTGGCCCTCCGGTTTTACTGTTCATGTTCGGGGTTCCGCTTATAGTCATGGTTCCGCTCCAACAAAAACTTTGCGCCTTCGTTATATACATATACATATAATCTCTGTTCAACTTATTTCTTCAACGTTTAATATATAAGTTTATACATATAAAATTATTTCTTCAATGCTTTTTAATATGTAAACCTGTTTCATTATTATGTTAATTCAATGCTACCATAAGGTTTAATACCCGACTTCAGTAGGTTTTTACTGCTGAACTCTTGGTTCCATTTCCCTCAGGGTTCCGTCTCTTCTTGATCATTTCACGGTTTGTTAACAACTCTGCCTCTGCCTCTGTTTCCCGACTGTATCATCTCTGCCTCTGCCTCTGCTGCTCTGCCTCCTCTGGTTCTGCCTCCTTTCTTTGTCTCCGCCTCTCTTTTTGCTGCCCTGTCTCTATAAATAAAATTTCCATCTGTTCTTCTCATGCTCCCTGTAAATGTTACTATACCATTCACTAAAGACCTGCTGTCTTCTCCTTTGCTTCTGCTGCTGTCCTTTGCTTGTATCTGCCTTTTCTGCCTCCTTTTCCATCAATGACAACATTTCCAACATTCCATTCCGAAATCGATATTCATGGTGACAGTTGTAGTCCTCGGATAGATATTTCTAACGATGTATCATGTGCGTCAAATGGAGATAGTATGCCAAAGTTACGTCCCCGAGAAGTTGAAACACCAATTTACCCAAATGGGGCCCATAGTTTTGGTGCTTCATCTCCTAGGGTTAGGTTTTTGGACGTTTAGATTTCTCCATTGTTTCTCCATAATAAATAGGCCCTCAAGCCTCATTGTAACGCAGTTCAGAGGTCTGTAGCCACCGCATCTCTTCTCAGAGATTCACTACCAGCACCCTAGCTTTTTAATTTCCATTATGTTTGTAAGCATATTTATGTTATTTGATATTAAAGAAATGAAGCCTTATTTTTGCTGCATCTCTATGTTTATGTTTATTTCTGTATTTTGTTGCGATCCTGCATAAATCTGGATCAATCTAACTCGAAATCCACTAGCTAACTGAATTTATCACTTTTAGTTAACTCATTCAAGTCCACATTGAGAATAGATTATAGTTTTATGTCCATCTTAATTAAAGGATGACCAAAATAGACATGCACCCAAAAATAGCCCTGTGGGCCCCACCCTAGTCTGGGTGCTTAATGAAACCAGGTGCTGAATGCAACCAGGTGCTTAATGCACTAGGCGTGGGTGCTGAATCTTCTTGTTGAATCTCAACACTCCCTCTCAACAAGAAAGGGATTATCCTTCACCCTGATCCTGTCTCTATGGTATTCGAATTTGCTCCTAGTGAGCACCTTTGTCAGAATATCTGCATCCTAATCTTCCGTGGGAATGTATTGAAGCAACATGATCCTTCCCTGCACATAATCTATGAGATGATGGTACCAGATATCTATATGATTGGACCTATCATGAAACACAAGACTAATCGAGAGTTTAATTCAACTTTGATTATCACAATGAATCACTGTCAGATCCATGTGAGAACCAAACAAACCAACTAAGATCTTTCTCATCCAAATAGCCTCATATGCAGCTTGCCTTACTGCCATGTATTCTGCTTCCGTGAACTGAGTGCCACGGATCATTATTTCTTGATGTACCAGGAAACTGCTATCGATCCAATGCTAAAGATCCTCCCTGATGTGCTATATCTGTCTCATGGACTTGCAGCACAATCTGTAGCTGTGAAGCCATGTAGCTTCACTCCATCCATCCGTCTGTACCGTAGACCATACTCTGATGTGCCTCTCAGGTATCTCAGGACATGCTTCCCCGCTTTACAAAAGAGCTTGGTAGGCTTAACCATAGCTTGACTCAACTGGTTAACTGCGTAGCAAATATCTGGTCTCATGTTCACCAAATACATTAGTGAACCCACTAATTGTCGGTAGACAGTAGCATCCAGTACCTCTCCAAAAGTAGCATCCTAGTTCCTCCAATTTCCTGGAAGAGGAGTATCCATGGGTTTTCAGCTCTCCATGTTAAACTTACCCAATATGTCCTTTTCATGCTTTCCTTCAGACACAAAACGTTCACCATCCCGCTGCCATATTTCCAATCTAAGGAAATAATGAAGGAGTCCCATGTCCTTCATTTCGAACTCCCTTGCAAGATCCTCCTTGCATGAGTGTATTAGGTGCTCATCACCAGTCGAAATTAAATCATCAACATAAAGAAAAATGATCAATAGCTTACCCTCAACCAAAATGTGGTACAGGTTTTCATCTGCTTCACTTTTGGTGAAGACCAGTCCGGTGAAATAGTTGTCTATCCGAGTGTACCAAACATGGGGTGCTTACTTCAGTTCATACAATTCTCTTTTGATCCTGCACATATGCGACTCACTATTGAAGATATCGAAACCTTAAGGCTGCTCTATGTACACCTCTTTCTCAATGATCTGATTGAGAAACACAATTTTCACATCCATATGATGAATGCATCAGCCCATCTGCGCTTAGAGTGCAAGGATGGATCTCATGGAAGAGTACCTTGCAACAGGTGAAAAAGTCTCATCATAATCTATCCCTTCAATCTGCGAGAATCCCCAGGCCAAAAATCTAGCCTTGTATTTCTCCACACTCCCATCAACATCTTGCTTTACCTTGTAGATCCATCTCGATCCAACCACTGATTTTTCGATCTGTCTTGCAACTATCTCCCATGCATCATTCTTGACAATGGAGTCATACTCCTCCACCATTGCATCAACCCAAGTAGGCTGCTCCACTGCTTCTTGAAAGGAAGATGGTTTAGTCACAATACATTTTCTCATAAGAGCCATGTATCCAGTAAATAGGTCAGGCGACTGTCTCTGTCTACACTGTGAGGTAGGGGCTCTTACATTCTCTGGAGCATCAAGTCTTAGCCTATCAGCTTTCGTGGTGCGCCTTCTTCCATTTCTGATGGATAGCTCTGCATGAGTGATTTCCTCCACTCCATGGATCTCCTCATGTGGCTGATCCACATCTTGAGACTCATCCTTGGGAACCAACAATTCCTCCTCTGCATGTAAGTCTAGCTCCCTATCAAGGGATAATTGCATGGAATTCTCCTCATCAAATTTGATATCCCATCGCACAATAGTAATTCTTTATTTGGAAAATACACACAATAATTATGGGGTGTTTAAGTGTACCCCACAAAAATCCCAACCTCAGCAGTCGGTTCCAGCTTCTTCCTGGCGTCCTTGGTCACATGCACATAAACAGATGAGCCAAAAATCTTAAAGTGTGAAACATCAGGTTTCTTACCAGTGAAAGCCTCTTCAAGTGTATTCATGCCAAGTACTCTATGAGGAAAACGGTTTTGCACATGTACCGCTGTATTACATGCTTTCTCCCATATATGCATCGATAGGCCTTGATCATTCAACATCGCTCGTGTTGCACCCAAAATAGCTCCGTTCTTCCTCTCTGCGACCCCATTCTGTTGTGGGTTATGAGGCACTATGAGTTCTCTTCAAATTCCTTCTTTGCTGTAGAAGTTCTTGAATTATTTAGAGATGTATTCTCCACCATTATCGCTCCTAAGAGCCTTCACTGTCTTCCCCAACTCTTTCTCCACCAGTGCTTTAAACTCATAGAACTTAGATAATGTTTTATCTTTCTTCTCCATGAATAAGATCTAGCACTTACGAGAAAATTCATCAAAAAAGATTACATAATACTTATGTTTTGCTGTTGAAGTAATCGAGAAAGGACCACACACGTCTGTGTGAACTCTCTCAAGGATCCTCGAATCTTGATTTTACTTCTCATGAAAGGTGGCCTTTACATATTTTCCCATAGTACATCCCTTTCATGTGTCTAACTGTGCAAGTTTACCCCTGGGAAGACCAGTAGAAATATGCTGCATGAATTTCAAGGCTCCATGGTGAAGATGGCCCAACCGCCTATGCCATAATTCACCCCCATCCCAGCTCACCACTTGATCTGCCTTTCCCATCATTTCTGCACAACCATCTACCTCTAGCTTGTAGATATTCTTAACTCGAATGCCTATCCTCTTGGCTTGACCCATTGTTTTATGTCGCAGGAAAGCTTTCCATCACTAAAAACAATGTCATAGCCTCTATCCTACAACATTGCGACTGAGACCAAATTTTTCTTCAGACCTTGTACGTGCATTACATCTTTTAATTGAAATGGTTTACCTGACTCCCTCTAAAAGGTAATGGTACCAATCCCAGTAGCACTGTACCGTCCGTCGTTTCCCATTTCAATATGCATCTGGAGATCATTCTCCTCCAAGTCACTGAAAAGTTCCTTATCTCCCATCATGTGAAAGGAAGCGCCACTATCCAAATACCACACAGATCCCAATGCAATGGATACCATGCATGCGATCAATGAGAAGTCAAACTCAAATTATGAGACAAGGGCCTCACCAGCTGTAGATCCAACAACCTTCTTGTTTTTCTTCTTTTGTGGACAGTTAGTAGCAAAATGCCCATGCTCGTGAAAATGAAAACACTTCACCTTGGACATTTACTGCTTGTTTCCATTCTTGGACTCAGATTTAGAATGGATTTTCTTCCTGTTCCCCTTCCTCTCTTTGGCAGCCAAAGAAAAATCCTCTTCATCCTCATTCTTAGATGAAGATCCATCTCCAGTGTTCCGTCTAAACTCCTCCTACACCAAATCTGACCACAGTCATTCCCAATCTGGAAAATTTTTCCTTCCATTGATAGAGTCTTGATAACTGTGCCAGCTCTTGGGAGGTCCTAAGAGAGCCAAACTCACCAAATCATCATCAAAAACTATTATTCCAACACTCCCCAGTTCATCATGACATTGGACAAACTTTCTTAGATATTTTGGAATGGTGTCTTCCTTTTCCATCTTGATCTTCGTGAGTTTATCTTTGAGCGCCAATTTCCTATGGTCGCTACTACTTTGGAATATTTCCATCAAAGCCTTCCACATTTCATATGGTGTGACTTTCCCATGGAGGCTTGAGACAATGTGGTCTCGTACTCCCTCCAACAGGATCCTCCTCGCCTTTTCCACTTTCTTTTTCCATGCATCAAAATTTGTAGCATCTACAGCATCGGGTTTAGGAACATCTTTGTCAATGAATTCCTTCAACCCATTGTCTTCGAGTACTACTCCATCCTGTCCTTCCAAGAAATGTAGTTCAAGCTACCCTTGAGTGCATACTCTAACCTCAATCCATTGAAAGCCATTTCGATCTTGAATGAGTTGTAACACCAAGAAAGTCTTTCTGCAATTTCTCGTGCTCCGATACCATGTAGAAATTATACAACATGCATGCATATCTTGGATTCATCTGATCTAAAATTGTACTAAAGTTAAATACTGAATCACTTCTAAAAATATTTTGTGGAATTAAAAACACAATGAATAATCACGTGAACACGAAGAAATATCAATCACACTCAACACAGATAATTTCCCGGGGAAAAATTACAGCTAAAAACCCCACTATGTTCTATTTTATATTAAGTATGGATCATGAAGAAATTACATACAAAACTCATCTCATAAGAGCCATCGAGTACTCAACTAATTGTCTCACACTGTCATATGCAAAACTCACCAACACATAGCCAATTCTCAGTCTCCAGACAACCGGCCTTGCTTGTGCAATCCCTGACGGTAAAGATCCCTAAAAGATAGGAATTCTTTCCTGCCTTGACTGCGCAAGTATCATGGGCACTCCGATGGGTGTTTGGTTGCAAGTCTGCAAGCCAATAATCCTACAACTAATAGTCAACTTCCCTTTCAGCTAGAACTCAACTGGGTCTCCACTGGATCTGACATGCATGTAGCTAATAATAGTAAATCCTCAGTTGCATGTGAGATCACTGATTGTGAATTAATTAATATTTAATTCACTAGATCTCTCACTGGTGTTTCTTTAGTTACAACTTTCACAACTAAGTTTAACTCACTTAACTGAGTTAAACTGATTTACAACTTGCACCAACTCATGCACCACTGCACTTCGAACTCTGTTACAACTAGAATTACTCTGCATGCCTCACCAACAACCTCTAATTCAATATCCACTAGCTAACTGCATTTATCACTTTCAGTTAACTCATTCAAGTCCACATTGATAATATATTACATTTTAATGTCCATCTTAATTAAGGGATAACCAAAATATACATGCACCCAAAAATAGCACCGTGGGCCCCACCCTAGTCTGGGTTCTTAATGCAACCCAGGAGTTGAATGCAACCAGGTGCTTAATTCACTAGGCGTGGGTGTTGAATCTTCTTGCTGAATCTCGACATGGATATATGTTAAACAAGTTTGGCATGGATGAGTGAAATCCTTTGACTACTCTGATGGAACAAAACTTGAAGCTCACATCCATTGAAGGAAAAGAATTTGAGGATGCAACAAAGTATAGACAGCTTGTAGAAAGTATCAACTATTTGACTACTACTAGACTAGACATTTCATTTGATATTGGAATCATCTCTAGGTTTATGCAAAATCCTTGTGAGAAAAATTGGTCTGCAACAAAAAAGAGTTCTAAAGTACTTTAAGGGGACTCAATACTTTGCACTCAAGTATACACAGGTGGGTGACTTCAGTTTGATTAGATACTTCGATTCAGACTTTGACAGAGACAAAGAAACCGGGGTATCTACTTTAGGTTATGCCATGAGTCTTGGATCAAGAGCTATCTCCTAAAGATCGCAAAAATAATCAGTTCCAACAGATTCCACAAATAAGGAATAATATGTGGTAGCCACTGAAGCAACAAAGGAAATTGTGTCGCTCAAGAAAATTCTTGAATATTTGCAAGAGAAACAAGTGCATTCAACTCCACTCGTGATTGACAACACTTCTACAATAAAGTTGGCTAAGAATACAATGTTCCATGATTGAATGAAGCACATCAATACAAAATACCATCTGATTCGACATCATGTTGAGGCCAAGACAAAATGTGAATATTGCAGACATATTCACCAAAGCTCTTGGAAGAGAAAAGTTCGAAAGATTCAAAATGATGCTTGTACTCACCAACATCCCTTCAGATTAAGGGGGGGGAATGTTGACACCTAATCCTTGGGATTGGGTGAATATGTACAATAATATAAATAAAAAATAAGGAGAGTTGGAATATGAAGAGACACTGGGAGATGAAGCCCAAGAGTCTCTCCCTCCATGTATATATCTATGATCACCCTTACTGCAAAATCACAATTCGCATTGTGGAGTTATCTCTTGGCCTAGCATGGATAATACATACATTACTATAAAAAAATAATATTGATAACAAATAATAATATAATATGTTAGTGGAATATATATATCTATATATATTCTAATTGGAATATGAAATTTGTATTAATGAAAAATCTATGGTTGGAACATGCAGTTGAATTACGTTAAAAATATGCTACAAGAAAATTTTCTTTAGAAGTTCTAAAACGAAAAGGGTTAAATCATCCTCCTTAACAAAAAATGGGGAGATCCAATTGTGACCTTTCTAAAACTTAAATTTACTAATTTATGAGTACAAGAGTAT
Source organism: Pinus albicaulis (assembly GCA_034641835.2). Taxonomy (NCBI): domain Eukaryota; kingdom Viridiplantae; phylum Streptophyta; class Pinopsida; order Pinales; family Pinaceae; genus Pinus; species Pinus albicaulis. The sequence goes on along the minus strand of CM076576.1, from coordinate 526,048,168 downwards.
ATTTTTATAAATTGCTTCAACAAAATGAGACAAAAATAAAACATCTATAAGATTAGAGTGAGATCTACCTCCTACTAAAGACAAGGGAGTTGAGACAGTGCTAAATACTAGATTTTGGGGATTTTTTTCTTTGATATTTTGTACTTATTATTAGATGAGGGGAGGAACATAGATTGTTTTTTAAACATTTGAATAGGAAGGGGAAGAAGAGGAAAGACTCCTCCATTTTCTCTTTTCTAATTATTACATTAGGGGAATTTTGAGGTCTAAAATGGGCCTCCTAAGAAAATTATAAAATAACAGTGGAAATAATAAAATAAGATTTGATTACATCATCGTCAAATTTTAGAGAGAAAAAAGAACAAACTACTTTTTCAACTCGTATTTTGAACTGATCTCCCTAAGTTTTTACTCAAATTTCAAGCAGGAATACTCGTTGGATGCAAAATTTAATTTCCCATCCAAGAAGTACCCATGTTGCATACTTTTGATGGAACATGCTACATGGAAAATGAGAAATACATGAAAAAAGTGACTGCAATCATGTTTTTTCATGTATTTCTCATTTTTCGTGTAGCAGGGTCCATCAAAAGTATGCAACATGGGTACTCCTTGGATGAGGAATTAAATTTTTCATCCAACAAGTACTCCCGCTTGAAATTTGAGTAAACCCTTAGGGAGTTAAGTTGAAAATACGAGTTGAAAAGTAATTTTATTATTTTATTATTTTTTAATCGTTTTACTTTTTTACTCCAAAAATGGTGAATCATCCCCCATGTTTGACATCATCATCTTGAATCCTATTGGTTCTCGTAAAGTTTATTTTGGTTGTACATTTTTCTTAGGAGGCCCATTTTAGACCTCAAAAATTCCCTAATGCTACTTCTCTAAATTTGATTTTTTTTTTGGTGAGGATTCCAGATTTTCCCTATATGGAATCTCTTCCCTGGTGTGAGAATTAATGTTCTTTGATTGCACTTGATCTGTAGTTGGTTGATCAAAATGGAGCGTTGGATGAGGTCCTAAATGGGCTTTTGAACCCTTGTATTATTCCCTCAAATATTGCAATGCTTCAAATCAATATTGGAGGGAGTAAATTGATCTGACTTAGGCCTAATGGTCAGTTGAGTCTTCCTACACTACTATTTCTTTTGCTTTCTTGAAACCTGTTTGAATGATCCTTGCTCATTATTATTTTGAGAAGATGGTGCCGACTTAAAAGGTAGCTGAGATGTTGTCAAGACAATTTTTCGCAAAGTGCCCATAGTCATGGAAAAAATTACATTTAAAAGGAATCTGCTCATAATCCAGTGCCTAAAGTGTTGATTTTCTAGAGCATGTTCCTGAATAAATTTTTTCTTCACTTGATAACTACTTCAATGATCAATTGAATATTATTTTCACATAACATTAAATGCAATATCATTTAGGCAGCTATACAAAAGAAAAACATAAACTAATAAACATGAAATAACAATAAAGTAACCATGAAACAAAGAGACAAGAGACACATAAATTAAACACATAGCCATGACAAAACCCATAAAATTTCTTCCTTATGAAAGAGAGACAATTTCTAGATTCATCTATATGTCATAAATAACAATAGAAGAATAAAAGCCAAACCACTAACCAAACTCATGATCAAATTCCATGTCAAAAACCAACTCCATCAAATTTTGGTCCTCCCTAAAATTTTGACCTTCTGAAATTTTAGTTTTGTCCTAAAATTTCAGCCCTGCTGTAATTTCATTGGATCAGAGATGTATGAGATCAAGAAGATGTTAAAATGAGGAGAAATGATCTCCTTTATATAGCCTTAAAGTGGGGGTCAAATGGGTGTCACTTAGGGGCCTAACCGACCTAATAAATTTGTAGGCACATTTACAAATTCAATTTTCCATTTATTTTTCAAGGTGAAAACACTGACCATGGCTACCATATTTTTCAACACTCCCTATTATCCATGGATGTACTTTTCATTATCTCTCTCAAGATCAATATTCCTGACCAATCATAGGTCTCACAACCCACAACCTAAGGAATAGATCATTACTCTCATCATAAGCAAAGATACACAACATCTATTTCAAATAATCTCCCCGACCAAGAGGTATCAAAATGAAAAACCTAAGGGAGGAACCAACAATACATTTCTCAGACTACAAGGTCTCATGACATAAAACCTACAAGAGGAATCAACAATACATCTCCCAGACCACAAGGTCTCATGACATACAACCTAGAAGAGGAATAAAAAATACATCACCTGAACCACAATGTCTCACGACACAACCTACAGGGGGAATCAAAAATAAATCTATCGGACCACAAGTCTCATGACATACAACCTACAAGATGAATCATACAAAACATCTCCTGGACCAAAAATTCTCATGACACACAACCTACATGAGGAATCAACAATACATATCTCGAACAACAAGGCCTCACAACACAAAACCTACAGGAGGAATCATACAATACATATCCTAGACCACAAGGTCTCACGACACACAACGTACAAGAGATGGTCCATAATATGATGCTATTTAATTAATGCTTCCTCTTCAATTCATTCAAGTTTCTTCACATAAATATCAACAACTAGTTCATCATCAGAAATGTAGCCATGGTGGATCTCAAATATTTCAACAAAAAACAACATTTAATTGTTCATTCAACTTCAGATGAGGCTTTTATGGAAGAAAACATCAAAAACTATCAACATAAAATAATATATTTCAGTAGTGGCTTCTCTCATAAGCATCATTGGAAACCACATAAGTGAATATCAGTATCCATAGTCGAATCTAGTAGAATCCAATAGACCATGATCGAATATGGCATATAACAGGTGACTTCTCATAGAAGTTGGCATCAATAATCATAGTAGAATCCAACAAACCATAATTGAATCCAACAGATAACAATAGACTTCAACGGAAATAAAGATCATCATCAATGAACCAACTAGAGAATTAACCAAGTCAATATCAGAGTATTGCAACTTCTTCAAATCATTTATCAAGGAGATGTCGATGGACCTATAGTCCATTGTGCCAAATATATCACCATACTCATGCCTTTACAAAAAAACAACTCCCTCTTACACATAAGTCCTTTACATAGCAGAAAAATCATGGTCTCATATTTAGTCTATCAACATCGCTCTTCATAAATTCTATCCATATTCATATATCACAAATGTGCTTTAATAAGGTTATTCTTGTCTTCTCCCTCTAAGTCTAATCACAAGAATTCTCGTCACATTGTTCTTCCATTCATTTCCAACGATTTCCATACCTTGACAAATCTCCATTGTGTACCTGCAATCCTCATTAGAAGGCCATCAAAGAACAAGAACAACTAAGAAACTCATAATGAAATAAGCAATAAAAATAATCAAGATAATACTTATATTTAGAGAGTGTATCAACTCCCTCTTTATCATAGCCTTCTTAGATCTAGTAAACCTTGTCCACATCATTAAGGAGTTAACTTCGTTTATACCATCATCAAAGAGTTCACATCAAGGAGTCCACACCATCAAAAAGTTCATGAATTCACATCGTCTTCATCAACAATGAGTCCACATCATTAATGAGTCTACATCATCAACATTAGTCCACATCATCATCATCATCATTATCATCATCATCATCATCATCAAGGAGTCTATATTTTCAACGAGTCCACATCTTCATCATCATCAAGTAATCTACATCATCACCGATTCCATATCATCATCATCATAAAGGAATCTACATCATTAAAGAGTCCATATCTTCATAATCATTAAGTGATCGGCGTCATTAAGAAATCATCATCATCATATCATCACAGAGTCCATGTCATCATCAAGAAGATGAACTCATCCATATCATTATTGAGAAATTCATTCAAGGAGTTCAATCTACATCATCATTAAGGAGTCAATATTCATGCAATATTGGATTTTGGTAATGCCTTTTGGGCTAACCAATGCTCCTTAAGAATGCATAATAGTGCCTCAATATGCTGTAAATGTTCCTCCCATGTGCGAATATAAATAAGAATGTCATCAAAGAAGACCAATACAAACTTCCTCAAGTGACCACGGAAAATGTGGTTCATGCAAGATTGGAATGTTTCCAGAGCATTGGTTAGCCCAAAAGGCATTACCAAAAACTAAAAATGCCCATAGTGACACCAGAATGCTGTCTTGAGGATATCTTGATCCCTCATCCTGATTCGATGATATCCCGATCTCAAATCAATCTTAGAGAAATATTTGGATCCTCTTAGTTCATCCATCAATTCATCAATCCTGGGAATTGGGTATCTATTCTTCATGGTCTTCTTGTTCAATGCTCTATAATCAATGCACATTCTCAATGTGCCATCTTTCTTCTTCACCAAGACCATTGAAGAGGCAAAAGGACTAGTGATAGGTTGGATATGTCCTAAGGCCAAAAGCTCTTGAATGGCCTTTTCAATCTCATCTCTATAGGCTTTGGGGTACCTATAAGGTGTGGTAATCACTGCTTGGATTCCTTGCTCCAACTCAATAATATGTTCAAAACCCCAATTAGGAGGTCTTCCAGGTGGAATATCTCCAAATACTGTAGAGTATCGATCCAAAATAGATTGCACATCTGGATGTACTGATGAATCCTTGCTTCCAGCTTTTGAAAAACACATTTCTACTGCCCATTCTATGTCCCCTCTGCGTAAATTAGATTCCATCTTGTGGGCTGAGATAATCTGAGGTGGATATGTGTGTATGCCTTTGATTTTATGATGTTTACCATTCCCCTTTTCTGTCCATTCAATCTGTAAAGTCTCCCAATCAGTGGTGACCTTTCCCAAGGTGATCAACCACTGGACACCCAATATAACATTGGTGTCTGGAATATCAACCACTAAGAAGTGGTTTGTCAATGTGTAGGTCCCCATGGTGATGGTTAATGCCAGAACATATTTGGCACACTGCATGGTTCTAGCTCTTGGAACTAAAATCGAGAACCCCTCAAAGTATTCTATGTGAATGCCCCTTCTTTGTACCAACTGTGTATCAATAAAGTTATGAGTAGCCCCACTGTCTACCAAAATTGATACTCTTTGTCCCATAATAGTTCCCCTAACTCTCAAACTTAGATACTTGGGAACTCCTCTTAACACTGCAAGAGCCCCTCCCATTGGAGCAAAAGATTTTACTACATCTTCTGTGGGACGTGCACTTCTTTCTACTACTACAACGTTGGTCTTCTCCTCCTCATCAAAAAATATCTCAATGCAATGTGCTTTCCCTGCAACACATTGGTGGTTGGGCACCCATGGCTCCTGATAGGTGAGACACAGTTTTTTCTTCCTTAGATCCTTCCAATCATTGTCAAGAGGTGTCCTCCCCTAATTCTCCATTTTGCATGAAGAAATATTTTTCTGAAAGGGTGCTTTGGTCTTGGGCAAGGTATGTTGTAAATCCCTATCCTTCTCCATAGATTCTTGGAGTGTAGTGGGTCTAGTGGATTTCACCAACCCATGCAATGGTTCAACCATCCCATCAATAAACATGCATATTCTCTGGTTCATAGTGAGGTCAGATACCATCACTAAAAGCTTTAGGAACTCAGAGATATAAATTTCTAGATCTCCCATTTGCTTGAGCTTGGTTAGCTCAACAAAGTGAGCCTCCAGATCCCTAGGATCAAACCTCTCTACCAACCTCCTGGTGAAATATGAATATGAAGTGATATGAGCATGACCAAGTGTAGATAACCCATGGAACCACCATTCACGAGCCTCACTTTCTAGGTGCAACACTGCTATTTTGATAGCCTCTATTTCAGAAACTTTGTTGAGTTGGAAATAAGTGTCCAACTTCTCTACCCAAGCCTTAACTGTGCACTTGGGTGATCCATCATAAGAGGGAAAAATAATATGCCCAAACTGCGCTATAGATCCGAGTTCTGTATAAACCCTCCCTTCTTATGGTGATGGAAAGATCTACGACCATCCTTGATTCGACAGAACTCCTGAAAGCTCAAATGTTCTTTGAATCTGCGGGATTGAGATTCATATTCTAAAAAATAATCACCAAGGGTTTCTTCCTTCAAGGGCCTTCCTTCCTCACCTTAAAAAGATAGGAATGTGGGCATATTAGAGCATTGTGAAGAAGGTTGTGCTATTGTTTTCTCCCATAAAAAATGTGATGTGCCAGAGCTTTCTCCATGTTGAAACCCTCTAGGGGATTCCTTCTGCCTCATCTCTTTGATATCTTTGGCAATGTCTTGCATAGTTTGAAGAATTTTCTTTGGGATCTCCCTCTCCTCCATGGCTATAGATGTATTGTCCCCAAGCCAAGATCAGAGCTCCGATACCACTGTAAAATTCCTTTTTAGGAAAATCAGCAATATTGACACCAAAAACGCAGTTTTTAGAAAATTACACTATAATAATGAGAAAAAACACTTGGATCCAGTATTTTATGTATTATAGCCCTCAAATATCGAAGGCGATTAGAAAAAAATCATTCTAGCTATGTTAAACAGATCTCCCAAGCCCAATATAGACTAAAAACACCCAAACCCCATGACTTTTGCAACATAGAATTTCTGAAGCATAAGAAAACACAGTTTCACGAGGGTTTCTACACAGAAAAATGGAAGCCAATATATCAGATGATATATTACTCAAAGAGCTGAGAAAATGGAGATCTAGTCTCTTTTATACAATCTTAAGATAACTCGGCAAGGGTTTCTTGAAAGCATGAGGTACAAAAAGGAGATCTACAGATAAATAACTGAAAATCACGCTGTATGACTACAAATCTGAATACATATGGCTGGAAAATACAAGAAATGGCTAAAACTACTCCTTGCTAGCTTTTTGGGAGAAATATTGATCCTTTCCTTAGGAAACTAGCTCACAAACAGGGGTTTTCACCCTTCCACTACAACACGATGAAAAATAAAATAGTTTCTCTAAGGGAATACGATGTAGCTGTAGGTGGCTACTTGACCCAATGTTTGATGGTGGAAATATAGCCTAGAATACTCCTCTCAGATCCCTTCACCAAGCTCTCCACGAAAGAGTGTGGAATTCCCGCATGAGAATACCTTGCACTAAATAGTGCAGCAAACCCAGCTAAACAACTGAAGTATGCAAGAAGTCATAAGAATCAATCATAAACAATATTCTGAATGCCTCTCATGGCTACCATCCCTTCCCTTTTATTCTTGGTGAGCCTTCTCATCCTTGGCCCCACTCATTCATGAGGTTGCTTCCTTGCAAAGACTCCGCCTCCAAAACTGCGATGTTCCCACTGGCTCCACTCTTTCCTTTGGCAGCGCTGTTGATTTGGTCAACCTTGATCTAGTCCACATGTATTTCTCCATTTCACACTCAAGGTGACTTTATTTTTCCGACCTAGACTGATCCACATTCACACTAGAAGTGTTTTATTCTTACTAAAGAGATTTTAAGGGTCTCCCTACCCCATTTATTCTTCTAGACTGAAAAATAGAGAAACATATAATACTCCAACTAGCAATAAGCTAATTGGGAATATTATAAAAATCCAATGTCAGTAATAGTTAAAATAATAAAAATAAAGGCAATATTCTTATCATTTTCTGATCAAGATAACTCCCTCTTGATCTTAAGCCCTCTTGATTCCACCCTACAAATCAACCTTATCATCAAGATGCCATATCTTTTATCAATCAATTCATAAGCCAAAAATTTTCTCAACCCTTTATATTGAGGTAGGGTTAGCAACTATTGTCTTGGGTTAGCAATTTGAACAACTAGGGTTTTAAATTCAAACCCTAATAAATATATCAACCTACACATCGTTGTAATAATTTTCTAGCCTCATCATTATGTTTTTTAATATTAATATCAATCATAGGGTTTTCTTGTTAAGATTTATTGTTCATATCAAATATGCATTGCTATACATTAGAGTGCCACTGCTACATGTCATGTCAAGGTCACTGCCATCACAGTAACAACCGTGAAGGTCATCATCATACATCATAGGTTATACATCATGTATCATATTTTCATTGCGATATCATTAAAGTTACATCCACATCATCAATGGTCACAACATAGAATTTAACTTGTACTACTATCATATCATGCCTTAAGAAGAGACAACACATGCCACTGTTATAACTTTTCATCATACCTTAGGGAAAGAAACTCATATTGCAATCATACCTTGGATTATATCTCAGAAGAGAGATTCACATTAATAATAAAGAGTAACTTATATTACTGTCATACCTTAGGAGTTAATTCACACCTCCAAACCATCAAGGATAAAGTTCATAATACCGAGAAGAAGAGCCTTGGATCAAATTCATAGGAAACTCACATTGCTCATGAGAATAAGGTCACTAACCTATTTTCATAACAATACTTCATGGATTTATGTCACTTCATATCAACAAAGATTAAGTATTTATATCATCAAGGGTTTAACATCTCAAATATAAGTCTTTGTATCAACAAAGATCTCACATCACAGAGATTAGCATTATTATAATAGAAATCATACTTCGTATCATAAAATTGTATACTCGTATAGAATCATAGATATGGTAATACTTTCTGCCATCATCACAAAACTATATATAAGGGAGGTCACTGCCATTGAGATCATTGTAATACGTGCCGCAAATATAGTAGTGCGATTCAATGCAAGCCACAGATAGTGCAAGTTAATGCGAGCCATAGATATTGCGAGCCAGTGTTACGTAGATTGTGAGCCATAGGTATCATCACACAAGCCATTGAAATGTTAGACATAGCCATAAAGAATATTAAAACAAACATAAAAAAGAGATAAGTGCCCATAACACTTCGTCTAATGCTATAGATCGTACAAAACATATCCCTAGACTTAAAATTTCACCACAAAGATTTGATTAAGCCTTTGCACGAGGAAATTAAGTCTTTAACTAGGTCTTTGAGATAATTCCAAGATGTATGAACACAAACCTCATATATTTCCTCAGAATTTACACAAGATAGGTAATAAAAGTTATTTGCATCAACCTTAGGGCTACAAACATTCACATGTTACTAGAGTGGGAACATTGAACCTTAGAAGATTTCAGTCTCAGGGAGCTCACATCACAAAAAAAAGAGAGGTCATATTGGTCACAAAGAGGATAATAGAGGCTATTAAAATTTTTCCCGGCAAAAGTTCCACATATGCCATAGGAAGCTTGCATTTAAACACAAGGAAGCTTGGTACATATCATTAAAAAAATGAAATTCGATCTAGTAGCCCAGAGATTTTAATCTTCAAGTGCACTTCGTTTTGGCTTTGATCCCATGTTGATTTTCGAGGGCACGTTCTACAATTAAAATTTTCTTCACCTGATAACTACTTCAATGATCAACTAAACATTATTTTCACATAACATTAAATTCAATATCATTTAGGCAACTTTACAGAAGAAAAACATCAACTAATAAACATGAAAGAACAATAAAGTAACCATGAAACAAAGAGACAAGAGACACATAAATTGGACACACAACCATGGAAAAACCCACAAGGGGAAAACCCTGAAAAGCTATTCCTTATGAGACAGATAGTTTTTAGATTCATCTATACATCATAAATAAAAATAGCTGAATAAAAACCAAACTAGTAACCAAACTCATGATCAAATTCCATGTCAAAAACCAACTCCCTGAAATTTTGGCCTCCTCCTAAAATTTTGGCATCATCCTAAAATTTCGGCCCTCCTATAAGTTTGTTGGATCAGAGATGTATTAGACCAATAATATGTGTCAACATGAGGAGACATGATATCCTTTATATATATCTTTCAAGTGGGGGTCGAATGGGTGCCACTTAGGGGACCAACCGACCAAATAAATTTGGGGAAAAATTAAAAAAATTCAAATTTCCATTTATTTTTCAAGATGAAAATACCGACCATGGCTACCATATTTTTCAACATAACAATGGCTCCAACCCTCCACTTTAAGTTGAGTTACCTTAGGAAGTGTTTTTGCAAAATCCATTTCTACATCAATTTTGGCATATGAGAAATTATTCTCCTTAGGATATGAACAAGTAATATTATAGTCTGATTTGTCTCTAATAGATATAAATATACCATCACCCCAAAAAATAAGGGGAAGATACAACATTCTAATCCAGATAGGGGCAAAAGAATTTCCATGTTGAGGTTAAAATCTAGAGTCCAATGAGAAATAAACATTCCCTTAGAGCTCCATGAAGTAGGGTCTAGATCTAAATGTATGATCCATGTCCTCTTGGCTTTCAAAAATAAAAGCATAAACACTTTTTCCATAGTAAAGAGTAGTAGATGATTTGCACAATTTTTATAGATACAATCCAAATCAAAGCTCGGATTGGGCTAAAGGCCAGTGAATTTATCAATTAATCCTTTTTCCTGAAGCATATTGATGTTATTTTTGTTGAAGAGGACCCCGAGTTAAGGGAAGGGATTTCTTTCACCCTTTTTTCAAATATGATTTTCTTAGGACATCACTAACCCATTGAAGAAGTACCATTGTGTAGAGGCATGATCTACAACAACGGAATTGGAAAGACCACCCATTGAGAGAATAAAACTTGGAGCTCTTCAAAACTTGCTACTTTGGAGCAATAACTAGCTCTTGGAATATGACCACATAAAAGCAACTTGGCGGAAATATGGATGCATATTTGGCTAGCTACAACTAGATACAACTGCGTGCAAGTATGGAGAGTCAAAATTCATGAATAAGAAACCCTAGATTTGAACTTATAAAGTGAAGATCAGCTCTTCGTCTGCACATTTGAACTACAAAGGAAAAATTCTCTTCAACATCTAGTCAGGAGGAAGTGGCGACGACTACGAAATCCTGGCTATGCACGACCTCAAATACCATCTCACCATCTCTCCTTTTTAGTGAAATATATATAAAACTAGGTTTGGCATAGCTTGCCTCTGACTACATACAAAAAATTCAAACAAGATTTTCTTATATAATCTTCAAAAAGTACCTAACAACTTCACAAAACTGCATTGCATCACTGAAATTACAAAGTATACTACCCTTCAGGGTTCACCTTAGTGGCACCACCTTCTTCTTGTTCAACACTTCCATGCCCTGAATTATCCATTCTTCAATTTGGCCTTTTGGTGTGGATGTTGTCAATATGTTGAATGATAAGAACCTCATGGAATAGGATTATAGATTGGATCTTCGTTATCAATAATTAAATAACTTTGTTCCAAAATTGTGCCTTTATTGGCCAATAGATCGACACTTGAATTTAGATGGTGCTCGACGTTGATGAATTCTACATGGTCAAATTGATCTATTTGGAGCTTTAATCTTAGTGGCATTGCATGCTGATTTTGTTCATTGTCCAATTGAAGCTTGCAAGTCTGCTGAATTACAACCATAGAGTCTCCTAACAGCATTAGTTGTCGAATTGACTTTGAAATAGCTAAGTCAAGGCCATGCCATAGAGCTAATGTTTCAACTTGATTGTTTGATAACGTCCCAAACTCCAAGCATACTGTATCTCCTTTTATCCATCAAAATGAAAGATAATGACTCTCACTCGAGCCTCCCCAATATATATATATAATTGATAAAACATTATTATGAATATAAATATAAATTTATTTACAATAATTAAAAATATAATTTTAATTATCTAGATAATTTTTAAATTTTATTTAGTTGAATAAAAATATAACAACAAATTGTGAGTTCCAGAAAGTTTAGAGTTCCAGAAAGTTGAATTATATTAGGAGTAGCCTAAATTTATTTTAAATAATTAATAAAAAATAATTTCTTTAAACACTTATGAAAATTCAGACATTAATATATATATATATAAATTTATTTTAATATTTTATTATTTTCAAATTAAAATTAAATTATTTTATAAATAAAAAAATATTAACGTTAAAATTAAATTATAACACATTGTGAATGTTAAAAATATAAATTGTTTTATAAATAGTATTACTATAAATTTTTAAAAAATCATAATAAATAGATTATGATTCAATTTAAAATAACTGTAATAAAATTACTAAAGAAGGAAAAGCAAATAGAAAAGACACATTTCAAAAAAGGATTCCATAGGTTGAGAACTTGAGAGTGAACGGAAAGATGTCAAGGAAAAACTACTTGGAATCTTATACGCTATGGGTGTGCTATCTTGGCTAAGTTGTGTTCGGCATACTCTCTAGATTTTGGCTCTGTGATGACGTACATGTGATGATGTGTGAGTTGTGTCTTCATCCTAATAAAAAACTTTTAATGAGAAACTTTAATTGTAATACTTTTGTTTCATAATTCCGGAGCAATAAACTTGTTTTATATATTTAAAAGAACTGATAGTTGATGTTCATGTTCATTATTAATGAATAATATTATTGAATAATAAAGATTATTGATATTATAATAATGAAATATCAATGTTAATTTAAATAAAAAAATAAAAATAAAATAAAATATTTGGTTTAATAAATTTTTTTATTTTGGGGAATTTTGACTAATAAATATAAACAAGTGAGAATAGAATATATTTAAAGAAAATTTATGATGTGCAAATTAATTGGTCTGAGTAGGGTTTAGTCTTTGCTAGGTTTTAAGTTAAAACTTTATGGGGAGAGGTCAATGATGGAAGTCATTTTGGGTGAGTTACACTATTCCAAGCAGCTTCCAAGCTCTATTGAACCTCACACAATCTCGGTGACAACATCCCACTGTGAGTGGATTATCCTAGTCACAAAAAAAGAAGTAAAATGAGAGTTATAAATAGAAATATAAAAGATATATTATTTAGTATGAATAATGTTATACATAAATAAAACAATAATGATAATAATTGAATTATAAAAGAGAAAATATATACAATTATTTAAAAATATAATTTACAATTTAATTAATTGTTATATTTCTCAACATTACTTTTAATTTTGCCATGATGAGTGTATAATACAAACATTATATGTGAGGATTTCAATTCCCATAAAGTCACCTCCATCATTGATCATAAAATATGGATAGGCAATGAGCTTAGTTGGTCCATGTAATAGTTGGACCACGGGAGAAGTTAAGGATCGTCACTTCAATTACTCTCTTTATTCTTCGATGATCATCCCCATGTTTGAACATTATTTTGACATGGCCAAAGAGAATTCCATAACCAAGATGGTTTTAGCTTTAGATCTATGGTTCAATAGCTTTACTAGCTCTAAGATTTTGTAAGGATACTTGGCTCTCCAACTCATTTGGGTAACTTAGGTTGCTTTGAGTTTCCACAGCACTTTTGTAGTGTGCCTCAATTCAATAGGGATCCCATTCTAGTCTTCAAGAACACCTCTAGCCCTCTCTCTTCACGGTCACTTCAGCTATGTTTGCTTCCCAATTTTTTGGCCTATTGCCTCCCTCTATATTACAGAGCCTTCTTTCTCTCCTTTTTTTCCAAGCGTGTTCCTATGAATGGGTTACTTGTAGATCTATGTGCTTTGTGCTCTGCTTCACTGGTCAATTTTTTTAAAATCCCCTTCCCATCCATGTCTTGTTCCTTGCCATCCTCATTATGGCTCTTCCTATACTCATCGGAGAAGCAGAGGAAGGAGGGAGCTCTCTCTTACGTAGGCCCAAGCTAGTATGGAGGCCTCAACTGCCCACTATTGTGTACATACCTCCCATGCAATTAGAGAATAAATGGACATCATTGAGTAGGAAACGAGAGTGGAGAGATAATTCCTTTCTAACATTGAGTTTGAATAGAACATGGAGTAGTGGATACTAGACATTGGGAAAGCCCTCTTTTGACAAACTAAGTACATGTAGACAATGACCATTTATTGGAAAATAAAAATAAATATGGGAACATTTTTAGTAGCCTTGCAATGAGGCCCAATAGGAGATTTTGCTCCACATGGATGCCCTGTAGTTGCAAATCACCAAGTTAGACAACAAAATCTTAGTTCTCACTAAGAAAATAACTAATTTGGACTTCCACGATAGTGGTGAGGAGGCATGTGATCTAGCACCCACCTAGGTGGACTCCCCCCACTACTTAAATGGTGTTTACAACTTTGGGTTTTTTAAATGTTTTACAATTAACTAGGCATGCTAGTATGACTAATAATTTGAGTCTTATGGAAATTAATAGTTTCAATGATAGACTTAGTCTCATATATTTATATAAATACTATATTATAATTGGCTTGACATTTTTTAAAATCTTATAATTGGTTTGAGATTTTTGACAAAGGCTAAATTTTATGATATTTCTCTACTTTCCTAAATGGTAAGACACTTGTGATGATTAGCTTAAATTAATACAATACCAACCACTTAAATACCGAAAAATACATTATCTATAATTTATTTTTATATATCTTAATATTATTTATTACACCTAAAAAGTATTACTCTTTATTCAATATAAATAATCTTATATATATATAAAACACTAATGAACAAGGAAAGAAAACATATATAAATCTAAAAATATATTTTAGATGCTAATTAATCTTTATACACTTAATATCATTTATGATGTAGTTTCTTGAATTAATTAAATTATTTTATTTTATTAAATAAGCGTAATTTATTAAGCTTTATAATAAATTATTAATTTAAATCTAAGGGGTTATTTTCATTGGTTATGGTTAATGTTATTGGGTTTTGTTTTAGTCCGTGCTTATTGCTAATCCTGTTGGTTGAGTGTACAAGTTCTGGTTGAGTGTAGAAGTTCACAATAGTGGATTTTACATGCATTAGATTTAGTGGATTAACATAACTTTGATTTTGACTATTTGACTTTCATTGACTTTCATTGCAATGTAGCAAGTCAGTAATATCATTAAAGCATGTAAATTGATGAAACTTGGAAACACCATGCTATACCAAGAATAAGATTCTCCAATTTCTTATATATATATATATATAAACTTATTTGTATTTTGTTTTTTTGTTTTAATATAGATTTTAAAACAACTATGTAATTTTGAATAATAAAATTCAATTTAATTTAAATAACGTGTATTATTTAGGATGGATGTGAAGATTAATCATTGCAAATTTTATGAAGTCAAAATT
Source organism: Pinus albicaulis (assembly GCA_034641835.2). Classification (NCBI taxonomy): domain Eukaryota; kingdom Viridiplantae; phylum Streptophyta; class Pinopsida; order Pinales; family Pinaceae; genus Pinus; species Pinus albicaulis. The sequence goes on along the minus strand of CM076576.1, from coordinate 526,033,066 downwards.
CTATATGACAAAATTATATAAGAATTTGTCAATAGTTAAGTCAATGGGGAGGCTTCAAATTTGGGACACATTCATTTGTGTACTAAGTTTGAAAAAGAAAATTTTAATAAAAACGTATTATTCCATATCAAAACACAATTAGAATTTTGAAAGCACCCCCCCCAACACACACACATAATGTTATATTATAGTTCAGTGGTTAGCAATCCTCAAAACAATTTCACTATAGGTAAGATACATGATAGAGAGTGGACACACTCATTCTCTAAGAGTTGTGATTGGTTGCCCCTTTTTTTTGTAAATTAGATAGGGCTATTCACATTCATATTCATATAAATCTAAGATTTACATCGCTGCCAATGCTAGGAAAAATTACAGATTGAGAGATTGTAACAGTCATTACATCTATGAATTTGGACTTTGAAGTCACCCTCTGGGATGGAATTTACAGGGAGAAAAGAAGAGGGGAATTTGATCAAAATATAGGTATATGGGTTGAGAAAAAAGGCCTTTTGGCCTCGATGAAGAAGAAAAACAAAGCATCATAAGATACAAATTCAGAAATACTGGAAGCCGCGAGAGCATGGTTGGGAAACTTCGTCTATCAGGAAGTCGTCTACACTGATGGAACGTTCAGGGGTGCTGCCATCTTTGGAGCCATAGCGCTGCATCCCGCTGGAGGAGGGGCCAACGCCATTGGGGCTGACTTGCACTGAGAGAGAGAGGGGGACAGAAGGATCAACGCTTTCAGCTTTGGTGACCGGATGAATATGCCGAGTTGCAGTCCTGCGTTTGAGCAGAGCATAGTGTGGAGAAATTTTGTCAATGAAGAAACAGTGGTGGACTTCACCGACATACATTAAAAATTTATCGGTGAGTGAATCAATTTTTCGTTGAATTATATTATGGTCCTGCTACTCCTGCAGTGCCATGGCCATCATTATTTTGGTCTGCCAGTGGAGGTTGATGGGATGGCTGTAGAAATTCTCCCTAGCTCTGGTGAGGCCCGGGTATGGTATCCAGTTGAAGGCGTCATCAACAATGTTTTTCGGGGTGTTGCGGCGGATTTTTGTGCTTTAACCTCTATCTCCTCTATATGAGATTTCACTTCCTGCTTGGTGTTTGCTGCATAATCTAGTGCAACATTTCTAGCCTCCGTCTCTGCTCACATAATAAGGGGTCGAGAGGGGTTAGCCCAGCGGGCACCATAGCTATGCCTACCGTGGGCAGGGAGGGGGGGATTGACTCGGCGGGGGGCCATGAGAGTAGTGAAGATCAGTGGGGTCTAGGCAGGAGCTGCAAGCTGCAAAGGGAGGCCTGGGTGGCCGAGCGCAAAGAGGGGTAGAGATGAATGAACGAGCAAGGCAATCAGACATGGGATCACAGAATCCAAAGGATGGAATGGAAAATCGCAGAGATGGTGAGGTTAATATAGGTTGGAGGGAGGAGAGCAGGACAGGAGTTGCGGCGGGAGAGAGGGACACCTGGGTTGGAGATCATTTGTGGGAAATTAATATGATAGTTGGGGTTGTCAATCAATAGTCTGTCAGGCATAGAGCCGTAGGCTCGATCATTCGGTGGGAAAGTGGTGAGGGTGTGGGAGGTCTGGGTCATGAATGCCATGGGGGAGGAGCGTAGATGTCGAGGATGTGGGTTGTCCTTCAACCTGCAAATCCATATCCTTGATGCGACTGTAATCATTTCTCATGTCGGACGGAATGTGAGTGTCCCAAGAGCTTGACGCGAGACGGTTATTTCCATTAACACCTGTGCTAGCCAGCAGGTCGGCCAGCTGGTTGGATTTGCGCTTGACGATGTGGAAGGTGATACCTTTGGCCCTGTCGACGTGGAGCTTGATTTTCTGAAGCACTTTGTTGAGCCTTCAATTGTCAGAAACTTGGTTGACATTTCTGCCCTGCTGGATCTTTTTGCATTCTTGGGTAGCGAGTGATTGGCTGCGCTTTAACATTGCCCTTATGAGGGTTTGGGTTTCACTCTTGTTCAAATTTATTACAATATAAAATATAACATATAAAAGGTATAATACATTTTAAAATTTTATAAGCAATTAGGATGTAAATATAATATATACAATAGTGAGTTTTTTTACCAATAGAATCTTTGAAGAAGCATTAGAGTTGTAATTCGAGTTAGATATTGTAATTGACACTAGGGTTGTAATTGTGATAAACAATAATCAAACATTAAATATTGGTATGTATTTAACAATAAATCTACACTACATAACATTAAGCAACACATACAATGAACCTACACTACATAACATTAAGTAACAAATTGATACAACTTTTTGACACATTGAATATATCAATGCATCTCATATTACAATAAAATCAATTTAGGAGATATGATAATAGAATATTTAAGATTGAAATAAAACAAACTCTTGAAACTATATTATGATGATTAAATTTCATAGTAAGACATTGTTATATATTTAACAATAAACTTACCCTATACAACATTAAGCAATACATAACAATGAATCTACACTACACAATATTAAGCAACAAATTACTGCAACTCTCTGTGAAACATTAAATATATCAATGCATCTTATATTACAATAAAATCAATTTGGGATATATAATTAATAAAATATTTAAGATTTAAATAAAACAAACACTCTCAACTATAATATAATTAATAAAATATTTAAGATTTAAATAAAACAAACACTCTCAACTATAATATAATGATTACATTGTTGAAATTCCATAATATCACTAAAAAAAACACACAACTAATACCTATTAAATAACAATATTTAATTTATGATAATGTAAGAAATTAATAAAATAATAATAATATTTTTCTACAATAAACATTATCACAAACATCTTCCAGAAAACAGAACATAATAATAATAATAATATTTTGCTATGTTCCACAAAAATAATTATCAATTACTCAAATGATTTTGGAGAACATAAAAAGGTGGCTAATAGTAAATATCAATTACCCAAGTTACTTTGGAAAACATAAAAAGGTGTATTAAAAGTTTTTAATGCTGAGGAGTCTTCGAATATAATGCGTTCTACATATTTTATATTTAAAATTAGACTAAATATGTGCATACATAAAAATAAAATTTATTTTTATTTTTTGAAGTTTTGTTTTTTAAATTATTTACTTTCTTTTAATTATAAATTAATTTTACATTAACAATATGATTTTAATTAATTTTACATTAACAATATGATTTTTCATTATTAAAATAATGATAATAATAAGAATTTATTATTTTTCAAATCTTTACATTTGAATTTATGTTTTTATATTTGTTTTTTTTCAAAAGTTTAAAGTTATTTCAACTATTTATTTGTGACATGAAGGTTATTTTTTTTCTTGAGTTATAAGTTATTTTTAGCAAGTTACTATTGACATGTCATGGATTCTTATTTATTGGACTTAATTTTACCTATTTTTTCATATAATACAATTTTGAAAATTAAATGGTTCATAAATGTTTATAAGCATTAATTCATAATAAACATCAATATACTTATTTCATCTTTCCCACAACATTTACTCCATTATATATATCAAATTGTTAAATTATAAAAATGATAAGAGTTAATTAAATCCATACTTTATTTAACATAATAATAATTATTTTTAATGACAAAAATAATTATTATATAAGCTAATATGTATACATTAAAAAAAACATGTAATGTAGAAATTTGCTGAATAATGATTAATTATCCACCGAGACTATCCTGGTCACATACTATTTGAACTTCATACACAACACATAATCTCTTCCACTCAACCAACTCATATCATCACACATGCGGAAATAAAATCAAGCGATAACACATCAAATCATCATACACATTAACACAGTATGTATGGGGAAAGCTTATAGCTGAAAACCCCGCAGCTATTGTGTATATTATAATGGAGAAATCATGTAACAAACCCAGTACAATACTCCTCACAAGTACTCAGTACTATCTCATGAAGTTACACACAAACTAGCTTGGTTTTGAACATGTTACTGGTTCAAAAATCACCACTAATTGCCTTGCCTCTATTGCGTGTTTCAATGCTATGGGATGGCCTCTTTATATAGATAAACCACTAGCCTGAACTGCGCAATCCTCATGGGCTTACTCCACCTATCTGTGTGTTGCAAATAGCAACAGTATAGTCACAACTGATAGCTAACTCCACCCTTTCATCTACCTCTTTCACTGGTCTCCACTGAAATGATCATGCACTGTAGTGAACTGATGTGTTCTTGAGTTGAATAATGAGTTACTAATTAATGAATTAAATAATATTTAATTCACTCCACTCATAACTAATTGATTAGCTAGTTAACCTAATCTCAACTAGTTCAACTAAAATAAACAGAACACAACTCCACTATCTGTCTCATTAACTCCTCCAAACTTCTGCCACTGAAGTCCAACTGAAGTCAACCATACATGATGCCATCAAACCCTTGGGAACCACTTGATTCCTCTGTCAGATGCATGAGCCACTTCTGTAGCTCGAACTGAAGTGCTCCAAGAGAGTAAACTGGTGTTTATAGTCTAAATATTATTAAGGGTAAATAATATTTGACTTCCCTGTTTTAAGGAGAGGCAGTCTAAAAATAGACTTCGACCTCTTTGACCTCAAAAATAGAGTCTCATCTATTTTTACCAACATGACACATACTTCAAGAATCTCAAACTGGAATCCCCGAACCATGCTCCATATGTCTAAAAATAGACATAGTCTAAAAAATAGATTTTGCGCCAGAATTTGCCTGCGGGCCCACTTAGTGAAGGCGACTTCATTTCACTAAGCTCCATCATCTTGCTGCATTTTCAACACTCCCTCTCAGCAAGATATGGATTATCTGCAACCCCTATCCTACCTCTGTGGAATTCGAACTTGCTCCTGGTGAGCGCCTTCGTCAGGATGTCGGCATCCTGATCCTCCGTGGGAACATATGAAAGCATCATGATTCTCCGCTGAACACAATCTCTGATATGATGGTACCTGATGTCAATGTGTTTGGACCTATCATGAAATACTGGATTAGCTGAGAGTTTAATGCAACTCTGGTTATCACAGTAGATCACTGTACGCTCCAAATGCAACCTGAACAATCCTGCGAGGATCTTCCTCATCCAAATAGCCTCGCATGCAGCCAAGCTAGCTGCCATGTACTCGGCCTCTGCTGAACTGAGTGCCACGGATCTCTGCTTCCTGCTGTACCAGGAAACTGCTGTCGACCCAATGTTGAAAACTCCTCCAGAAGTGCTCTTCCGGTCTGTTGGGCTCCCTGCCCAATCTGCATCAGTGAAACCAGAAAGCTTCACTCCATCCTCCTGTCTGTACCATAGACCATATCTCGATGTGCCTCTGATATAGCGCAATACATGCTTGCCTGCCTTCCAAAAGAGCTTGGTAGGCTTAACCATAGCTTGCGAAAGCTGGTTAACTGCATAGCATATATCGGGTCGTGTATTAACCAGATACATAAGCGACCCCACCAACTGTCGATAGACAGTGGCATCCACTACCTCCGCTGAAGTAGCATCCTCCTTCCTCCAACCACCAGGAAGAGGAGTGTCAACAGGCTTGCAGCCTTGCATGTTGAACCTCTCCGGAATCTCCCGGGCATACTTGCCCTGAGAAACAAACAGTCCTCCGCTGCGCTGCCAAATCTCCAATCCCAGGAAATAATGAAGGATGCCCAAGTCCTTCATCTCAAACTCTCGTGCAAAATCCTCCTTGCATGAAAGTATCAACTGCTCATCGCCAGTCAAAATCAGATCATCTACATACAGTACGATGATCAACAGCTTCCCCTCCACCACAATCTGGTACAGGTTTGGATCCGCCTCACTCTTGGAGAATCCAAGCCCGGTGAAGTAGCTTTCTATCCGAGTGTACCAAGCACGAGGTGCTTGCTTCAGCTCGTACAGTGCTCTCTTGAGTCGGCACACATGCGACTCACTGCTGAAGATCTCAAAACCTTCAGGCTGCTCTATGTACACTTCTTCCTCAATAACTCCATTGAGGAACGCAGTCTTCACATCCATCTGATGAATGTGCCACCCCATCTGCGCTGAGAGAGCAAGGATCGTCCGTATGGAAAAGTACCTTGCGACAGGTGCAAAAGTCTCCTCATAGTCAATCCCCTCGATCTGTGAAAAGCCACGGGCGACAAATCTCGCCTTGTACTTCTCCACACTCCCGTCAGCCGCCTGCTTCACTTTGTAGATCCATCGCGAACCCACCACTGATTTCCCCATCGGTCTTGGGACAATCTCCCATGCACTGTTCCTGACGATCGAATCATATTCTTCGATCATGGCATCAACCCATGCGGGTTCCTCCACAGCTTCCTCAAAGGAGGATGGCTCCGTCACAACACATTGACTCACAAGAGCCATGTATCCAGTGTACCGATCCGGTGACTGCCTCTGTCTGCGCTGTGCTGTAGGTGGTCCTACAACCTTCTCTGCATCTCGAGCCAGTCGCTCAGCTTCTGTAGTGCGCATGCGCCCTCTGATGGTTGGCGCTACATGGGTGGTTTCTTCCACCTCCTGAACTTCCTCTTGTGGTTGATCCACATCCGGAAGCTCCTCCTTAGGAACTAACAGCTCCTCATCTGCATGCAAGTGTAGCTCCCTCTCAAGCGAACACTGCATGGCTTTCTCCTCCTGAAATTTTATATCCCGTCGCACAACAGTCTTGCGACTGTCTGGCACATACACCCGATAGTTGTGAGGTGTATCGGTGTACCCCACAAATATTCCAACTTCAGCAGTTGGATCCAGCTTCCTTCTCGCATCCTTCGTCACATGCATGTAGACAGGAGATCCGAAAATCCGCAAATGGGAAATATCGGGCCTCTTGCCAGAATAAGCCTCCTCTGGTGTACTCATGCCAAGAACCTTGTGAGGACAACGGTTCTGCACATACACTGCTGTATTGCATGCCTCGGCCCACAAGTGAAGGGGTAGGCCCTGATCATGCAACATCGCCCGTGCAGCACCCACGATCGTTCTGTTCTTCCGCTCAGCCACCCCGTTCTGCTGTGGGTTATGGGGTGCGATGAGCTCTCTCCGAATCCCTTCTGTGCTGCAAAACTCCTTGAATTCAGCCGAGATGAATTCACCACCGTTATCACTCCTTAGAGAAATCACCTTCTTCCCCGACTCCTTCTTTAAACTCACAGAACTTCGCGAATGTATCGCTCTTCTTCTGCATGAAGAAGATCCAGCACTTTCGAGAGAAATCATCAACAAAGATCACATAATACCTGTGCTTTGCTGTCGAAGCAACTGAGAAAGGACCACACACGTCTGCGTGAACTCTCTCAAGGATCGTCGTGGCGCGACTATCCTTCTCGTGAAAGGTGGCTTTCACATACTTCCCTAAAGTACACCCCTTGCACTGATCTGACTGCGCAAGGGTGCCCTTAGGAAGTCCAGTAGAAATCTGCTGCAGAATCTTCAAAGCTCCATGGTGAAGGTAGCCCAATCTCCTGTGCCACAGTTCGCCCTCATCATCCCGGCTCACCACTTCTTCTGCCTTGCATGCCATAGCTGCGCAGCCATCTACCTGCAACTGATAAAGGTTCTTGGTTCGAACCCATATCTTCCAAGTCTCTCCAGTAGTCTTACTGCGTAGGAAGGCTTTTCCTTCGCTGAAGACCACATCATACCCCTTATCCTCCAACATCGCCACAGATATCAAGTTCTTCTTCAATCCAGGTACATGCATGACATCCTTCGGTACAAAGGGTTTACCAACTCCTACGAAAGGATGGGTACCGATACCAGTCATAACTTGTATCTACCATCATCGCCCATCTCGATGTGCACACCGGATCTTTGTCCTCCCGGATAAAACAACTCCCGATCTCAGGTCATATGAAATGACGCAGCTAGCATCCAAAGAACCATCTCAGATCCCCGGCACACTTGAAACCAAGCATGCGATGTTGAAAAGTCCAAGCTCAGAAAATTTGAAATAAAGCACGCATGCAACAGATCTTCCCGCTTGCTTGTTCTTCTTCTTCTTTGGAAAATTGGTAGCATAATGTCCATGATCATGGCAGTGAAAACACTTCACTTTAGCCATATCCTGCTTCTTGCCCTTAGCACCAGAATGAGAGGTTTTCTTACCCTTCCCCTTCTTTGCTTTGGACACCAAAGCGCAGTTTTCTTCATCAGCTCCCTTTGATGAAGATCCATCTCGAGTAGTCCTCTTTATCTCCTCCTGCATGAGATCCGCCCAAAGGCGCTCCCATCCCGGCAGCTTCTCCCGACCATTGACACTATCTTGATATGAGTGCCAAGCCTTCAGAAGACCAAGGAGAGCTAGGTCGACCATGTCCTCGTCTTCGACAGTCACCCCCACACTTCCCAGCTCATCTCTGCACTGAGTGAACTTCGTGAGTTATTTGGCGATACTGTCGCCCTTCTCCATCTTGATGTTCCTGAGCTTATCTTTGAGCGCCAGCTTCCTTTGGTCGCTCTTACTCTGGAATAGATCCGTCAAAGCTTTCCACATTAAATATGGAGAAGCCTTTCCATGTAGGCTGGATACAATATGATCCTTGACGCCCTCCAACAGGATCCTTCGACACTTCGCCATCTTCTTTTGCCATGCATCGACTTCAGCAGGATCAGTGGGCTTTTGGACATCCGTATCTACGAACTCCTTGAGACCATTATCTTCTAATATTGCTTCCATGCGATCCTTCCATGCAACATAATTCGAACTGCCTTCAAGAGCATATTCGAGTCGCAAACCGTTGAAAGACATTTTCAACAATGGCACCAAGAAAACAAAACTGCTGCAAAACTTCGAATTCCACCTCAAAGCTCAACCGCTCTAGATCTGTGAGAACAAATTATTTCTAGCACAGAGATTGACTGCAAGGGGCATTTACCAGACCTTTCACTTTTCGAAGAAAGATGAATCCGGAGGCTACCTGGCCCGCATGTAGACTCTGTCTACCGAAATAAGTTTGTAATCACTGTGATGATCAATCTCTGCTTCAATAGCTCCGATACCATGTAGAAATTTGCTGAATAATGATTAATTATCCATCGAGACTATCCTGATCACATACAATTCGAATTTATATGCAACACATAATCTCTTCCACTCATATCATCACACATGCGGAAATAAAATCAAGCGATAACACATCAAATCATCATACACATTAACACAGTATGTATGGGGAAAGCTTATAGCTGAAAACCCCGCAGCTATTGTGTATATTATAATGGAGAAATCAAGTAACAAACTCAGCACAATACTCCTCACAAGTACTCAGTACTTTCTCATAAAGTTACTCACAATCTAGCTCAGTTTTGAACAGGTTACTGGTTCAAAACTCACCGCCAATTGCCTTGCCTCTATTGCGTGTTTCAATGATATGGGATGGCCTCTTTATATAGATAAACCACCAGCCTGAACTGCGCAATCCTCATGGGCTTACTCCACCTATCTGTGTGTTGCAAATAGCAACAGTATAGTCACAGCTGATAGCTAACTCCACCCTTTCATCTACCTCTTTCACTGGTCTCCACTGAACTGATCATACACTGTAGTGAACTGATGTGTTCTTGAGTTGAATAATGAGTTACTAATTAATGAATTAAATAATATTTAATTCACTCCCCTCATAACTAATTGATTAGCTAGTTAAACTAATCTCAATCAGTTCAACTAAAATAAACAGAACACAACTCCACTATCTGTCTCATTAACTCCTCCAAACTTCTGCCACTGAAGTCCAACTGAAGTCAACCATGCATGATACCATCAAACCCTTGGGAACCACATGATTCCTCTGTCAGATGCATGAGCCACTTCTGTAGCTCGAACTGAAGTGCTCCAAGAGAGTAAACTGCTATTTATAGTCTAAATATTATTAAGGGTAAATAATATTTGACTTCCCTGTTTTAAGGAGAGGCAGTCTAAAAATAGACTTTGACCTCTTTGACCTAAAAAATAGAGTCTCATCTATTTTTACCAACATGACACATACTTCAAGAATCTCAAACTGGAATCCTCGAACCATGCTCCATATGTCTAAAAATAGATTTTGCGCCAGAATTTGCCTGCGGACCCACTTAGTGAAGGCGACTTCATTTCACTAAGCTCCATCATCTTGCTGCATTTTCAACATGTAACAAAATTCTTAACTATGAAGATTTGCTCCTATTTTATCATAGAGATTTTTAATCCATAAATAGGTTTTGTTACAATATCATGAGATAATACCATGGCTTATCAATACCACATTCAAAAAATTATAACTAATTTCATGACATTTTTTTCTAATTAATCAATTTAATTAAATGGGAAAATGGACACACTCAAATTTTCATTTGTGTATACTACTAAGAATATTATACAATATTATATGGAGGTTAAATCTTTACCATCCACCTAGTAATTATTGATAATTAATCTTTACTGTCCACTTAATAATTATTGATAATTAAATTAAAATTCTAGAAATCTTCTTAAAAAATAGACATGCCTATTGACACAATTATATCCTCAATCTTACATATAGTAAATAATGTTTAATACCATTTCAAGTGAATGTAAAGATTTAAGAGATGATTAACATAAATGCATCAATTTTCAATGATTTCTTTAAATGGATTTGAAAATTTTTAAAAATAATGAATGAATGATTATTTTATGTCTATTTTTTTAATGCAATCTAACTAATCTAACTATTTTGACTAAATGATGATATTTGTTAGTTTATGGGGCAAATAAATTGATAATTGTTATGTTATGAAGTATTATATAAGTTATGAGATTTAAGGTTCAAATCCCTAATAAGTCAAGCTATCAAAAAATACTGATTTTTATTATTTTTATCTAATTAAAAATTTGTATATAAATATTTTCAAAATATATTGAGAAAAAATATTTTATTCATTTTTTATAATGATGATTTCAATTAGGAATTGAAATGATAATTTTAATAATAATTTCAATTAAGAATTGAAATTATATTAGATTAACAACTTCATTGAAAAAGAAACGTGTTCCTATTAAGTATCCTTTGAGTCTTTACATTTATTTATGTTTATTTTTTTGTTATACATCTCATTATTTTGATTAAATAATAATATTTATTAGATTATAAGCATCAACAATAATTCTAACAAGAAAAGACTATGTATAGAACCAGAAACTCTACTATGAAAGTGTCCTCTTCAGATGTCGATTCTGCTTTGAGACAGGCCATCTAGCCAAAAATTGTCCAAAAGTCTCCCAGAAAAATTCTGCTAGAAAAAATCACCATAGATCTACATGGTGGGAAGGAGCACAAAAGGAACATTATATTGTCAAGGAGGAATACTCTCCAGAAAAATCTGAATCGCAAGAAATCGAGCAAGAAAGAAACAACCCTCAAGACAAGTAGGGGGAAAGCCCCGCCCAACAACAAAAAAATGAACTCGACAGCTCCTCAAGCATAAAAAATTATGAGGATTCGAATACCGTGCAAAAGAAATCTTCATTTAGCAGCAAAGTAGATCTCCCAGATCCCGAAGATAAGACACCAGTGCCCCAAGGATCAAAAGAGATGAAGGAGTTGCAAGACAAAGGAAGTTGGAAGACCGTAGAGAAGAAAAAGAAAGCTATATTACCGATCTTGCCAAGAAAGACGAGAAGCCAGACAATTAAGAATTAAGAAAATTATAGGTCCGATAGACCAAAGTTTTGTCTCAATGGACGTTAACCATCATCATCATCATCATCAAGAAAATCCAATCGTTATAACATAACTATTATATAAATTATAAAATTTAAAATTCAAATCCTTAATCAAACCAATAACATAACTATTATATAAGTTATGAAATTTAAGATTCAAATCTTTAATTAAACCAACAAAAATATAATCTTGATTATTTTTATTTTATTAAAAATTTGTATATAAATATTTTCAAAATATATTAAAAAATAATATTTTATTCATTCTTTAAAAAATATTTTAATATAATTATAACGATGATTTCAAATAGGAATTGAAATTACATTAGATTAAACAATTTCATTGAAGAAGAAACGTGTTCCTTTCAAGTATCCCTTGAGCCTTTACATTTGCTTGATGTGACATTATCACTAATTTAAACTTTGGAATGGTAATAGATAGAAAAGGTGAAAATGACAGGTATTATGTAATGGTGAATTTTTATTGGTATTTCAAGAATGAAAATTTTCAATATAGTTTTTATGTAAGAAGAAAAATATATTATAATAAAATTAACTGTATATCATTTTAATAAGAATTAAAAAAATCAATGTTAACAAGAATAAAAAAATTAAACCGTAAACTAACTTAACTAACTTAGAATGTTATATATTAATTTTTTTTTTTTTTTAATTTTTTTTTTTAAATTTTGTATATGTGAGAATTAAGATTTAGATGTTGTTAATCAATTATATTTTCCAATTTGTTTTAGTAACTATGGTATAAGTGTAATAAGTGGATTAAGCCTAATCATTGAACTATTCTCTTTTACGTTATATGTTTTTTTACGTAATGTTGGTGATTTTTTTAACATTAATTTGTTTTCCATTTTTTTTTAAGATATCAGATCATAGTAACTAAAGTTGCATATTCACGGTAAAGAAATTAGATACATTCAACATTCCACATTATTTTATAGTGTTTACTATTCTTTGTCATTCTATCTATTCTCTTGCCATGACTTTCTTTTTTCATTGTTGAATGTTCTATAACTACCATTTCTAAATATTGGTTACATATAAGTTTTAATTTGATTTCCAAAATCATATTTTTAAAGTGTATGTTGTGAAAATACCAAATGATCATCGTATTACACTACATTCATCTAACTAGAGGGTAAAACCGCGAAGGTGGGTTACACTTTTGTGAGAATTGGAGGTGGAAAAGTAATTTTTCCAACGGTTCCGCCGAAATTTAATAAAAGTTCGGCCGAATTGTTTTAGTGTTCGATCGAACTTTCGACATTAGTTCGGACGAAATAATTCTGCCGTTTACATTGACGACGTATTGATGACGTGGGCAAATATATTTTTGGCAGGAGATGGGAAAACTGGCAACCAATGTTCGACGCAACTAATAGTCGGGTTGAACTTTTTTTTATAAATATACCGACCTGCAAACATGAAGAGGTTTCAGGCTTATTATCGTTGTTTGTTGTTTGCTATTGCAGGGTCTTGGTGTTGCGCAGGAGGTGAGAAATTCGTTTTTTTTCGCAGTCCGAATTGTAAATAATTAGGCATGGGCGATATTCGCAGTCTGAATTGTAATGAAGTTGTAGCTCCTTTTCCATTTCATTGTCATGTAAATTGAGTAGTAGTTTTTGTTAGAAGTGGTAGCTTCGTGTTCTCCGTGTCTTTCAACTTGTATGAGAGCGTTGTGCTCTCCTTCTATCAAATCTAGCTCTTTGTAGACTATTCATTCATAAATGGTTTAAACAAAGGATTGGGGTAATTAGCAGATGGTTTTACAACCATTCTGGAGGAGGTTCTGGTCTGATCTCCATCACAATCATATTGTAGGTGTGAACACCACATCGATGTCCATAACGACTGAGTGCCTTGTGACTTTAGACTTAGGTGCCCATTGCACGACATTCAATCTCGATTTGTCTCTTTTTTTTATTATTTGGTTTTTTTCATTAAATTTCTCCGGTTCATATGGTGGTATTAGCATTGCATTAAGTTGAGTTTTTTTTGTATTGGTGTTAGGTGCATTGCTCTTTATTGTTGTTTATTTTTTTTTGTGAATTTTTTTATTGTTGTTCTACTGTTCTGTTGTTTTAATTTTATTGCTATGTTTTTTTGTTTGCAGGTAATTTGTAATCCGCGTCCTCCGCGACATCTTCGACAATATCCTCCTTGTCTTCTCATTTTGGCCTCAACGTCTTCAGTGATCTCCTGCCTCGTCTTCTCGTTGCGGCCTCGTCTTCGAGTTTCTAGGTAGAAAAAAATCCTCCTCTATTTTTAGCAAGGAAAAGAAGATAGTTGTTTACTGTTATGTGAATTTATATCCTCTTTACTATGAATAGGTAAATATGAGATAAGATAATTTTATTAATTCCCAACAAATGATCACAAAAAGTAGGTTAATCCAAAAAAAAGAGTACCAAGTGTGAATGAGACAACAACTCCTATATCAACACTAGGAAAGCCAAGAATATACTCTATGCTGCACCAAGTAAAGACTAGCCCATTTTCGCTTTACATAGTATACCATTCTCATACACAGATTACAATTATTTACAATGGAAACCAGAATAATAAGTGCATTTTTTTTCTTTCTCTTTATACAAAGCCTTTTGTTCATTCTGGTTTGGAAATAGGAAAATCATGTTAGCTGGCTGGAAATAGGATACTCATAAAGCCTTTTGTTCAATATATTTTTGAAATAGACAAATCATGTTAGCTGGCTGTAAATAGAGATACTCTGGTTTGCGCCAAGTAAAGACTAGCCATCAACACAATGACATTATTTCGATATTATTACAACCACATACATGGAATTTATTTCTCTATTATTAAAAATACAAATGAAATACAATAATCAATTACAAATGACATTATTTTAACATTATTTTCAATACAAACACTATTCCAAATAACATACAATATTCAATACAACAACATTATTTCAATATTATTAAAAATACAAATGACATTATTTCAACATTATTTTCAATAAAACACTATTTCAAATATTTCGACATTATTATCAATATGAACATTATTCGGAGTTTACGAGTAGCCTAACTACATCATGATTTGGAAACGTTAGCCTATGTTGCCATTAGAAACTTTTCCATCCATTGGAAACATCGGTTTACGAGGAATGCCACCTTAATGGCTGGGAGGGTATAAGATATTCCTAATCTAGTATCAGATAGTGGAATACAAGTATCAACAGTGTATAAGATAGTCTAAGTGCATTATATAATCACCAAATTCTTTCTCTTCCAACAACAAAGGCATAGATAAAAAAACACATAGAAACCAGCCAGAGCAAACATTGTTCATTTCCAACATTATTTTTGTTTTCTAAATGCATTTTATTTTCCTAATGGTTTTGGAAGCAGGCCACACCATTTCACAGTGCAAGTTTTGGAAAGTGGTTCATGTCTTTGAAGATATCCATTTTTCTATTCAAATGATTCTTGTCTATGATGGTCATCTAGTTTTGAATGGATATAAAATTTGTAGCATTTTAACTTACATTGTTAAAGGATGATTTCAAGCTTCCATAAATAATTTTTCAATCTTTCTTTCATATTGGTTTTCAATGCCTCTCAATCAAGCGAGGAAGTTACATAAATAAAAACCTTTTTATCAAGTCATATAGGAACTTAGGAATACCTGCAACATTATCTTGTAGATCTCCAACTTCAACAGAATCAAGAATATGATATCTTATTTATGGAACATTCAGTACTTGATGATAAGTCCTCTTAATCGTATATATGCTTACAAATTTACTATGAATACCATGCTTAATATTTGGAATTGTGATGATTATTAGCTCTAAATATTCATCAATTTCTGACAACATCTAGTTTAGTCATTCTAGTTATCTACAATCATTATGGAATTTTCCCTCTGTTTGGAGATTAATGTGCTAAAAGAAAACAATAAGCGAAATTAATAAGTATGTTGTCAGGTAGTCTCTAGATGTATCTTCTCTTCAAGTTTTCTCCAAGCAGCATACAATAGATTTGTCATCCTCCATAGAATAAGCCACATGGTACATTCACTATTAGTTCTGTCCCTCCAACATATGACATGGCTTTAAATTTTCCATCATGTCCAAGGATATTAAGAAATATAAAAAATAAAAACCTTTTTATCAAATCATATAGGAACTTAGGAATACCTGCAACATTATCTTGTAGATCTCTAGCTTCAACAGAATCAAGAATATTCTGTCTTATTTATGGAACATTCAGTACTTGATGATAAGTCCTCTTAATCTTATTTATGCTTACATATTTACCATAAATACCATGCTTAATATTTGGAATTGTGATTATTATCAGCTCTAAATATTCATCAATTTCTGATAGCTTTTATTTTAGTCATTCTAGTTATCTACGATCATTATGGCATTTTCCCTCTATTTGGAGATTAATGTGCTAAAAGAAAACCATAAGTGAAATTAATAGGTATGTTGTAAGGAAGTATCTAGATGTATCTGCTCTTTAAGTTTTCTCCAAGAAACATATAGTAGCTTTGTCATCCTCCGTAGAATAAGCCACATGGTACATTCACTGTTAGTTCTATCCCTCCAACATCTGAAATGGATGTAAATTACCCATCATGTCCAAGGATATTAAGAAATATAAAAAATAAAAACCTTTTTATCAAATCATATAGGAATTTAGGAATACCTGCAACATTATCTTGTAGATCTCCAGCTTCAACAAAATCAAGAATATGCTATCTTATTTATGGAACATTCAGTACTTGATGATAAGTCCTCTTAATCCTGTGTCCAAATGGCATGATTCTCAATATCCTCTTTGATTTCATTAGAAGCCCCATGGCATTGGTCCAAGCTATATGATTATCAATTTTCTTTGATAATCATCACATTCCTTGGTACTTACAATATTTTGGGTTTTAATTAATACTTTTTTAAGTCACTTCATCATTGGAAACAAGTTCAGTTATTTTTGCAAGGATTAAGAAATACACATTGTACTCTTAAAAATTTAAAGGATTTTTTTTCATGTAGGCATTAATTTTTTATTTTCTAGATGGCCAAGCACCATAATGCAGGGGATTTTCTTAACTTCTCGTTCTCAATGTTTCTATTTATTTAACTAGTTTTGTGTTACAAGTACCTAGTTCAAATACTAATAGCAGTTGCTTATGCTTACAAATTTACTATAAATACCACAAATGAATGTGGAGATTCATCAACCTTTATGTATTGAATCCCTATGTTATATGAAACAAAACTAAAATGCAGTGAGAAACAAAGAACAACATTAATATATAAACAATAGCTGGTATGCTCAAATGCCAATACTAGGAAACAGAAGAATTATTAGGCATTTCTCAATCTTCCCCAAATTTTATATTACATTTCAAATTGATTTTCTAGACTGGTAGAGCTTATTATACATACGAGCAGATCAGTCAGCTCCTGATGGATTAAGAAGATTAGAAATTCCAATAATTCATCATGCATGTCGTGCATTTCTTCTAATTAGTCCTTTACAATATTGGTCCAAGCTATAGATCTAGCTCTAGTACCTTTGCTACACAATTTGATTTTTAGAAATGTATTAGCGCAGTAAAATTACCTACCCAGACAATGCTATTTGATTGTTGTTAGCTGTATGTAATATCCACAAATGTTTTCATAGATTAGACCTTCAAAATATACCGCAAATTCTGAAATAGTCCACCCTCCAATTGTTGCCAAGGAAATGTTTCTTAGCATTTCCTTTCGTGTTAAGAATAAAGGAAATCAATTGTGACATTATATCTCATGTTGTACCTTGAGTACCTTCTTTCTTAATTGTAGCCTTATCACCGGTCTCTGCTTCCTGTTGTAATATTTAAAATTTTCTTGTAATATTTAAATCAACCCAATGTATTTTATTAATGTACCTAAATTTACACCTTCCATGATGCTTCTAATATTTTAAAATGTTAAAAGTAGAGTGTTTTATGATGTAATGGATATTAATAATCTAGATTATCATACAATGATATGATGATAGTGTAGGTTGATGTTAAAGTTGTAAAATTCTTGTACATATCAAGGATGAATGATAGTACAAGCCAAAAATGAAATTATTATAAATTATTAAACAATCTGTTAGGTGCCAAATCATACTTCTTATTAAGGACATAACTAATG
Source organism: Pinus albicaulis (assembly GCA_034641835.2). Classification (NCBI taxonomy): domain Eukaryota; kingdom Viridiplantae; phylum Streptophyta; class Pinopsida; order Pinales; family Pinaceae; genus Pinus; species Pinus albicaulis. Next base: position 526,015,149 of record CM076576.1, on the reverse strand, counting down.
CAAGTTGAAAATTCCTTTTCATGTTCTTAGCCTATTTATAGATGTCAAAGTAAAGGTTTCTAGATGTGATTTCTCCCATAAACTTCAAGGAAAACTAAACTTTAAGATAAACCATGTACATGTCATTTCTCCCACAAACTCATCAAGGTGTGACTTTTGATATAACTTCATCAACCATTACCACTAGTTGTTTTATTAAGTGCATAAAATAATTTTGCAAACCATGTACATGTCATTTCTCCCACAAACTCATCAAGGTGTGACTTTTGACATAACTTAATCAAACGCTACCACTAGTTGTTTAAGTAAGTGCAAACCACTACCACCTTAAGGTAAACCGTGTACATGTCTCATTTCTCCCATAAAATTTTAGGCAAAATTTAAGGCATGTGTCATTTCTATGTCATTTCTCTGTCATTTATGTCACTTCTCCCATAAAATATAAGGCAATGTCATTTCTCCCATATACTATAAGGAAAACCATGTACATGTCATTTCTCTCTTAAACTCTAGGCAAGGCAAACTTTAAGGCCTAAAAACTGAACCTAAAGTGGCTGAACTTCCATAGGATTTTAGTCTGCCTGTTGAGTGTTAAATTCTCCAAGTTCTAAAGGCAGAGTCTGTAAAGGGCCAGGTAGCCTCTGGAACTCATATTTTCTCAAAGGTGACATATCCAGTAAATGCCCCTACAGTCAATCTCTGGAACATATCTAAAAATAAGTTCTTCATTGTAATATCCATTTTTGTACATGCCATTTCTCCCATAAAACTTAAGGTATTTTCTAGTGTTTTTGGAACCATGTACATGTCATTGCTATGTCATTTATCCCATAAAATTTAAGGCAAATTTTAAGACAAACTATGTACATACATGTCATTTCTTCCATTTCTCCCATAAATTTTAGTAAGTGCATAAAATAATTTTTCAAACCATGTACATGTCATTTATCCCACACACTTTAAGTCAAACTTTAAGGGAAACCATGTACATGTGTCATTTATCCCATAAAATTTTAGGTAAACTTTAAGGCATGCCATAATTTATAACAGATCTAAATAGAATTTCTTCATTGTAATATCCATTTTTGTACATGCCATTTCTCCCATAAACTTTAAGGCGACATATTCTAGTGTTTTTGGAACCATGTACATGTCATTTCTATGTCATTTATCCTATAAAATTTAAGGCAAACTTTAAGGAAAACCATGTACATACGTGTCATTTCTCCCATTTCTCCCATAAATTTTAGTAAGTGCATAAAATAATTTTGCAAACCATGTACATGACAATAATCCCACACACTTTAAGTAAAACTTTAAGGCAAAAAATGTCATTTCTATATGTCATTTCTCTATCATTTCTCCCATAAACTATAAGGCAATGCCATTTATCCCATAAACTATAAGGGAAACTTTAAGGCAAACCATGTACATGTCATTTCTCTCTTAAACTCTAGGCAAGGCAAACTTTAAGGCTTGTGTCATTTCTATGTCATTTCTTTGGCATTTCTATGTCATTTCTCCCATAAACTATAAGGCAATGTCATTTCTCCCATAAACTATAAGGTAAAATTTAAGGCAAACCATGTACATGTCATTTCTCTCTTAAACTCTAGGCAAGGCAAACTTTAAGGCTCGTGTCATTTCTAAACTATAAGGCAATGTCATTTCTCCCATAAAATATAAGGAAAACTTTAAGGCAAACCATGTAAATGTCATTTCTCTCTTAAACTCTAGGCAAGGAAAACTTTAAGGCTTGTTTCATTTCTATGTCATTTCTCTGGTATTTCTATGTCACTTCTCCCATAAAATATAAGGCAAAGTCATCTCTCCCTTAAACTATAAGGAAAACTTTAAGGCAAACCATGTACATGTCATTTCTCTCTTAAACTTTAGGCAAGGAAAATTTTAAGGCATGTCATTTCTATATGTGATTTCTCCCATAAACTTTAAGGAAAAATTTAAGGCAAACCATGCACATGTCATTTCTCCCACAATATCTTTCTCTATCACGTTTCTATGTCATTTCTCCCATAAACTTTAAAGCAAAATTTAAGGCAAACCATGAACATGTCATTTCTCCCACAATCTCTTTCTCTATCATGTTTCTATGTCATTTCTCCCATAAAATATAAGGCAATGTCATTTCTCCCTTAAACTATAAGGAAAAATTTAAGGAAAACCATCTAGATGTAATTCCTCTCTTAAAATTTAGGCAAGGAAAACTTTAAGGCATGTCTTTTCTAGATGTGATTTCTCCCATAAAATTTAAGGCAAACCATGCACATGTCATTTCTCCCACAAAATCTTTCTCTGTAATTTCTATGTGACATTTCTCTTATAAAATATAAGGCAAAATATAAGGCAAACCATGTACATGTCATTTATATCTTAAACTTTAGGCAAGGAAAAATTTAAGGCATGTCATTTCTAGATGTAATTTCTCCCACACACTTTAAGGAAAACTTTAAGGCATGTTATTTCTAGATGTGATTTCTCCCATAAACTTTAAGGAAAAGTTTAAGGCAAACCATGCATGTATGTCATTTCTCCCTTTAATTCAAGGCAAAATTTAAGGCCTAAAAATCAAACCTAAAGTGGTTGAACTTCCATAGGATTCCCCAAACTCAAGGCTTTCTCCCATTAATTCAAGGAAAAATTTAAGGCTTAAAAACTGAACCTAAAGTGGTTGAACTTCCATAGGATTTTAGTTTGTTTGTTGAGTGTTAAATTATACAAGTTCTAAAGGAAGAGTCTGTAAAGCACCAGGTAGCCTCTAGATCTCATTCTTTCTTAAAGGTGACATATCTAGTAAATTCCCCTACAGTCAATCTCTGGAACATATCTATATAGAAGTTCTTCATTTTAATTTCCATTTCTATACATGCCATTTCTCCCATAAACTTTAAGGCATTTGCTAGTGTTTTTGGAACTATGTACCTGTCATTTATATGTCATTTATCCCATAAAATTTAAGGCAAACTTTAAGGATAACCATGTACATACATGTCATTTCTCCCGTAAACTCAAGGAAAACTTTAAGGATAACCATGTACATCTCATTTCTATGTCATTTATCCCATAAATTTTAAAGAAAACTTTAAGGATAACCATGTACATGTTATTTCTATGTCATTTCTCCCATAAATTTTAAGGCAAACTTTAAGGATAACCATGCACGTGTCATTTCTATGTCATTTATCCCATAAATTTTAAAGCAAACGTTAAGGATAACCATGTACATGTCATTTCTATGTTATTTCTCCCATAAATTTTAAAGCAAACTTTAAGGATAACCATGTACATAGATATCATTTCTCCCATTTCTCCCATAAACTCAAGGAAAACTTTAAGGATAACCATGTACATGTCATTTCTCCCTTAAACTCTAGGCAATGAAATATTTAAGGCATGTTATTTCTAGATGTGATTTCTCCTATTATCACTCCACCAGATTCCCAAGGATGAGGAAGGAATCCCAATAGATGTAACCACAAACCAAGCTTTTGACTTGATAGCTAGCCCTATCAAGCCGGAGAGGGCTCTCTCCAAAAGGGTCATAGCCAGGAGGGCTGGAGAAATTAAGGTTTTAGGCTAGATAATGAGTGCAGAGGTTGTTTTAAATTGATTTGGTTGGGGAAATCAGTGGATAATGGAAATTAGGTCCAGGGAAAGCTTAGGTCAGGGCTAAAGAATGAGGGTTGTAGAGATGAATGGGGAAAGGTAGGTATAATGTCAATTAATTAAGGGAAATGATTATGGAATGATTTTAGAAAATGTAAGGAGGATGAGGGAAGCATAAGAGATGTATTTATCTCAGACAAAAGATATGAAATAATGTATGATCAGTTACCCAAAACAGAGCATGTCTAGCTGTATTCTGAATTTCACACTTATAAAAGATCATAATATAGAAAAATGGAAGTGAATATGAACAATAAATTCACACATATGTCACTGAAGAAGAAACAACAAAAAACATTCAATACCATAGGTATCCAATAAATATAACTGCAACTCCTCTTGTATTAATGGCCAAAAATGAGTAACAAATATCCTTGATCATCTAAACAAAATGAACTAATTCCAATTTCCAACCATTATTACATTGAATTTCTACAATTTATAGACCAATTTACAAAATCCGAGGCAAATCTCAGATCCAGAATTATTTCAAACAACAAAAACAAATTCCTAACCTCTAGGAACCTAAAACTGTTTAAAAATAAATGAACTACTTGCCTAATTTTTTGAATTCATGATTTGGAGGAATTTGGAAAGACATTTATTGAGCTGAATCGACCCTTTTATTGAGCTGAATCGACCCTTTTTTCCTGTGTTGTGATGTTGCTAATGTGCTGATGTAGTGGAGCAGCTTAGGATGTGGACCTTAATTCGCTGATATGCTAGCAGATGAGCTGAGGGCTATGCGGGCAGATCTGTTGTGAAAACAGAGTGTTGAACGCCTTTTCTGCCTCGACAAGACCTTTATGTTGTTTTATTACCAAAAATCCTTTTTCTGTGATAAAACCATTTTATAAAAAAAATAACGTGAAAACCAATATACTCGGACTTGAGACCTTTTAAACTTTAATTTTGAACTAGCATCACATCCACACACTTTGCAACCTTTATAATTTAGTTTACAAAGAATACAATTAGCGATGTGATGCGATGGGGAGGTGACGTGGAGGGTAGATGACGTGGAGGGGCTATGGAACCGGACGACATCTCATATCGCAACTCTAAGCATTAAGTTATAAGCGCAGGGAATGTAAAATTTAAACACTACGAAGTGCGATGCGCGGGGGAGGAGATGAGTGACGTGGCAGGGAAGAAGTGGGACCGCGAAGGCAACACAGATTGCAGGTTTTGGATTTTAGTTATAAGCTGCGGGAGTTAATTTTTAAAATTTGCGAAGTGCGGGGAGGAGGGACCCACTGCTATGTGGCAAAGTTTTATGAATCAATGAAGGTTTAAGCGATAAGTGTTACGAAGTTTATATGGTATATCAATGTATTGCGAAAACTGTGCAATGGGGGCGGAGTTGCTGAGGTGGGGCTGACTTATCGCATCACAAAATAAAATGAATAGATTGAAGGTTCTCACAAAGGTAAGTCAACTGCGATGCGATATCGCAAAATCGATGATCAAAAAATTTAGAGTTTAGATTCCAAAGCGAAAACACATAAAATATACGAAATGCAATGAGGGCCCCACTTTGATCGCGATCGGGGAATAAAAATCAATGAAATGGTGAAGGGGGAAGGGTAAAGTGAAAAGGTCGGAAAAAGGTAAGGTTTCAATGTATTTCAAAGGAAAATGAAAGGGAAAAAGGAAAAGTGGCGGGGAGTGTGTCCCACATCATATCGCATCGACAATTTTATAAGTTTGGCATTTGATTGTTATAACAAAAATTTGCGATGGCGATATGCGATGAGGCACAAGGGGTCCCAACAATGGTTTTAGAGGCTCTTGTTATATATACAATATGTGATATATATAACAATAAGGTCTAAGGGTTATATAACACGGTTGTTCGATAGGTGGTAAAGCTTATAACATTTAAAATTTTTTGGACTTTTATATAAGTGGGTTTATAAAATAATAAGTCTCGAAAGGTTATATATGTGGGTTTTGGGGTTTTGAATGGGATTTTAAATGGAATTCAAAGCGCTAAACTATGGGTTTTTAAATATATTTTAGGTTATATAGTAAATGAAGTTTGGGTTTTAGTAATAACTTGGATAATTTAGCAAAGGAGATGAAATGTTTGGAGTTTGGGGAAAAAGGTGAAAATAGTAAAAAAAAAAATGAAGCGAGGTCAAAGATAATGACAAAGATGAGGTGAAAACATAGAAAAATAAGGTGGGGTGGGTGGGATGAAAATACCAGTGCTAACATTGACTCCAACTGGGGAATATAGCTCCAAAGTAGGTGTCTAGAACCGCAGATCTCTGGGAACTTGTTGATCATTGTCTTATCCATTGGGAAATGGAGTCTAATCTGTAAATTGAAACTAAAACTGAAACTGAAAACATACTGCAAAATTCAACCCACACTAACAGATCATCAAAGCCTTAGGGCCTTCACCTTGGGCTTCAAACCTTGATGAATTCTGTCAACACTTGCTGAAAATAAAATAAAATCAAACTAAAACGATACCAACATACTCTAATCTGCTGTACAATTCCTGATTAGGTGAAATGATCCTTCCAATGTAACCAATCCAGGAGATGGTTACTTAATGAAGTTCTGCTCTCACTTTCATTAAGCAGGCATAATGATGTCTATGTAGGAAACTCACAATAAACACTGAAACCAAGACTTATGCTGACAAACAAGAAAACATTCATCTTCTCCAATGCTTGCAAAATACTGCTGAAGGGATCTTGAAAATCCTGAAGCATTACCTTGTCTTGAGATCTAGTAGAAAAGATACAAGTACTCCCTTCAATCTGATTTAAAAGAACACTTTTTTTTTATTGATAAGAAGGCATAGGGAAGTATAACATTCTGCTATCTGAGTGTTGGCTACAAATTCCTTAAGCATGAGAAATTTTGATTCAATCTCTCGCTTTTTCTCTCTCTCTAGTTCATACTCCTCAAATTCATATTCTAAGTCATCCTTAAACAAGAAAAATTCTTCCAAATTATCAAACATGATAGCCCTATCATCTTCATGAAAGAATACCATATCTGTTAGCTGATCTCCTTACATGGATTCATCATCATAAATTGGTTTACTCACTATAAATTCCTGTATTGGTTCATCAAGCTCCTCATCAAAATTATCTTCAGATTCATCATAGTTAGGCAAATCAGTTTCAGGAGAAACTTCATCAAATATGAACATTGAAAAAGGAGATTGTCTTTCTTCATGATGATCTATAAATCTAGTTTCAAGACTGTCCTCATTTAAACTTAGATTTTCATTTTAAAAAATGGAAGAAGTTTTACCAACACATTCTTGACTATGTGAACACTGAAAACTTGCATTAGCTAGGGCTGTAATATGTCTGTTCAGGAGTTGATCTATCTCATCTTCAGACAGAGGAGAACATACTTTTTCTTTTCTTTTGATAACACAATGATTTTCTTCTTTCTCTCTTAAAGATTCACAAGGATGTTGAATATCTTCTTTAACCTTTGGCTAATCAACTTGTTGTACTAATGCAAGAATTGTCTCCCGTGGGAAGTCTTTATGAACATCAAGACAATATACATCATCCTTTTCTTCCATGAGAGAAAACACTTGTTCTTTTTGGTGATGAAAAGGATTGCCATGCAAAGCCTCCAAGATCTCTTCATCTATTGTTGTGGAGGTAAATCCCCTCTGCGGACAGAGGCGATCCCTACTAGCCCAGAATGGGTCTAGCAATAATCGTAACACGCTATGGTGCAGGTCCCTAATTTCAATAAACCAACTTGCGAAGAAGGCTTACCTCGAATCCAATGTTGTTTTTTGTAGAGAAGGTAGCGCTCCCGTTCCTTTTCTTCGGCAGATCAAAATCCTCACGCTTGTCGCGATCGAGCACCTGCACACGCAAGAAACACAAAAAAAACAAGCGTAAAATCCAATATATACAATTATGCGTCAGTCAGAGAGGACGCAACTCATGATCATAATGAACAAAACGAGTGGAACCATAACCAATAGTCACTTATCATTAATTCAACAAAGGAAAATACAACCTGGCTCTGACGCTGAACCTTCCTTCGGCGGGTCGTCAGCAGAATACGTCTCGGTAAAGCTTGTCGGGAATGGGGACAAGCCTATCTCTTTGATCATCAATCTCCTTGCTATTGGTTTGACACTATGAGGACTATTGCAGCATTCTTTGGGCTATGAAGGCTCTTGGAGATTCTTGGAGACTAGCTTGCAAAGGGAAATGGCAAGCTTATATAGATGGTGGAAGAGGAGTTGGGATCCCTACAATCATGGGATTGGCCCTATCCTCAAGGAAGCTTCCATGAGAGGTGGAAAACTACTTCCTCTACATGGAGATTCGGAGCCAACCTCCCAACTCAAATTAGAGACCAGTTTAGGAATTGGTTGGGGTCAATCTTCCGCCATTTATTTTTAAAAAACACCCTTTATTAAGCCTGGCGCGGGTGCGGCTCTGAGACAGAGTGCCAATTGGTGCTCCCTCTTTGAATAATTTCCCCCATTGGCGCGGGTATAACACAGGCTAGTCGCACCAAGGATGAAAAGGATATTTTTAGGGTTTTTCACAAGGATATGTCTTCAGGGAAATGAAAGTACATGTCTAGGGGAATGCCATGAAAGTGTTTTCAAGTTATGTCACTACTCACAGGTCATGGAAAGAGCCCTCCAATGTGCAGGACGAGGAATTGCATGGACGGTGAGAAATTGCTGTGTAACAAATGCCCCCTAAAGCATGAGGCCTGAAAGAGAGAGAGGGTTGAAATGCTTTATGATAACGTGTCCAACTGAAAACACCACCGTCGGAAAACCTGCATAGAGAAGTACAACAGATATCTCAGATACATGATATATATGTGGTATGGGCGCAACCGTCCGTAACAAAGTATACAATAATGCAGATCCAAGGCATGGACGCAGCCATCCAGTAAGGATTGATAAATAGACTTAGGTATGGTCGCAACCATCCAATTAGTGAGTCATGTAACTAATAATGATAATCCACAAAATCACAGCCTGGATTTATGACAGACAGGAATCCAGGGTCTTGCGCTCCATCTCGACCCGAACAAAGTACAAGTTCAAGCATGTGAATATATGAGCTGAAGTCGAACATGCAAGAACATCGCCTAATTACCAGCCAATGATGAAAGCTGTTAACAGACACGAGAGGTACCACCATTAATGACAATGGTCCTCAAGGTACTACAGGTACAATCTACGACATGTGAATCAATGAGCTGGTGTCGAACACCCGTAGAATCACTCGATCGGAGGCCAATGATGAAAACCTCATGTCGAACGTGAAGAACCTGCCATTGAGGCATGCAGGTTCCAAGGTACCAGAAGGGAGTCTCTAGGTCAGCTTCCCAGATAATGAGCTGAAGTCGACAGGAAGTGACCTTGATCGAAGGTGGGCCATAGTGTTTCCCACATCATCGACACGAGGCAGAGGAACATAATGTCTTTGTGAATCAGGATTAGATGAGAATTAGAGGAAGGTTGAGATTTTTTTTGCAGAGGTCAACTTCTCTTGAACATATTGGCGGCACGACAGTGGATTCGGCAGTATTTGAAATCAAAAGATCAAAGGTCATGATGACGAGGCAAAGAGCAGTTGAGAGTTCAAAAGGGATTACCCAAAACCATGGAGGCAAGTGAAAAACGAGATGAGATGTCCCCAACCCGACACGAATGCAGACAAGTGCCATGTTCAAGAGCGACATACTGCCGACACGACAACGATTCTGGTTCCATTTTTCCCCACCATTTCTGGCGAGTACCTCTTTATTTTTACACAAGCTTGAAAAGGATACCATATGCTTGTCATATAAGTTTGTCCTTCGGACGAATCCATCCTAGTACCATTAGGGGAATTTTGAGGTCTAAAATGGGCCTCCTAAGGAAATTATAAAATAATAGTGGGAATAATTGTAATAAGTTTTGATGACATCATCAAATTTTAGAGGGAAAAATTAAAAAACTACTTTTTCAACTTGTATTTTTAACTCATCTCCCAAATTTTTTCCTCAAATGTCTAGCGGGAGTACTCGTTGGATGAAAAATTCAATTCCTCATCCAAGGAGTACCCATGTTGCATACTTTTGATGGACCCTGCTACACGAAAAATGAGAAATACATGAAAAACATGATTTCAAACACGTTTTTTCATGTATTTCTCATTTTTCACATAGCATGGTTCATTTAAAGTATGCAACATGCATACTCCCTAGATGAGGAATTGAATTTTGCATCCAATGAGTACTCCTGCTCGAAATTTGAGTAAAAATTTAGGGAGATAAGTTGAAAATACAAGTTGAAAAAGTAGTTTTAATATTTTATTATTTTTTAATATTTTTACCCTTTTAATTAAAAAATGGTGAATCATACCCCATGGTTGACATCATCATATTGAATCCTATTGGTTCTTATAAATTTTATTTTTTTTGTACATTTTTCTTAGGAGGCCCATTTTAGACCTCAAAATTCCCCTAATGATTTAACGAGCCCTAGGAAGGAGAAACTCGAATAGCGTCATTACGACTGAATCAGATGTCATCAGAGTTTAACAAGTCTGAAAAAGGAAGAAATCGACGTCTTTTCATGTTTAGAGAGTTTGAAAAGACAGCGGAAAAGTAAACTCCAATGGTCCCTTTTCGTAAATAGTTCCTCAGACCCGAAAAGGTAGAAAACAATATCTGAGAAAACCTCCTAGTCGCGATAGGCTAGGGTATTCCTTTTTCATAAGTAATCTATCCCATCCTGAAAAAGGGGTAAACGTACACTGGGTAGATGCCGTTTCGTGACCACTTTAACGAGATCGAAACGACAAGGGACTCGGCAATTTTTTCATGTTTAGAGAGTCAGAAAAGAGCTGAAAGATGATTCCTCCCGGAGGAACGAGTGGTATAAAGGGTAGCAACTGGTTCTAGAAATGGTGGAACTGCTCAGAACAAATAAAGTTCAAGAGGCTCGCTAACAAGACCACTCATCGCAACGGTTCCTCAGGAACAGGTAAAACAACCAAGTGAAGGCATATGATCGGCCAAGCAGATAATGACAATGGAGTGAGAAAACCAAGGCTCATCTGGAAAAAACAGGCTAATAAAATGACAATCACAAGGGGTAAAATGGGAAAGGTTTCATTTTTACACAAGCTTGAAATTCGGAAACTCTGCTTGAAGTTGGTTTCATTTTTACACAAGCTTGAAACAAAGATAAACTATGCTTGAAACCGGTTTTCATTTTTACACAAGCTTGAAACGGAAATAAACTATGCTTGAAAAATGTAAGCATGCCCCCAACATGGTGACTCAATTCGAGGTACATGCCCCCCAAGCTTCAGTCCATATGGAAGGCAGATGGAGTGAAGGTTCAAGTTACGAGATCTAAGAAAGACTTGACTGGTATTTTACGAGATCTGCTCAAAGACTCGAATTGAACAGGAAAGTGTTTCATTGTTTTAATGAGGTTGACACATTAAAAGAATTATCCTCAGACACCCTTGTTTCATGGTTTAAGGAGCTTGCATAAGACAAGGAACTTTGCTCCGACAACCTTGTTTCATTTTTTAAGGAGCTTGACACAAGACAAGGAACTCTGCTCTGGCGACCTCGTTTCATTTTTTAAGGAGCTTGACACAAGACAAGGAACTCTACTCCGACAACTTTGTTTCATTTTTTAAGGAGCTTGACACAAGACAAGGAACTCTGCTCCGACGACCTCGTTTCAGTTTTTAAGGAGCTTGACACAAGACAAGGAACTCTGCTCCAACAACCTTGTTTCATTTTTTAAGGAGCTTGACACAAGACAAGGAACTCTGCTCCGACAACCTTGTTTCATTTTTTAAGGAGCTTGACACAAGACAAGGAACTCTGATCTGACGACCTCGTTTCATTTTTTAAGGAGATTGACACAAGACAAGGAACTCTGCTCTGACAACCTTGTTTCATTTTTTAAGGAGCTTGACACAAGACAAGGAACTCTGCTCCGATGAGCTTGTTTCATTTTTTAAGGAGCTTGACAAAAGACAAGAACCATGCTCTGATGAGCTTGTTTCATTTTTTAAGGAGTTGGACACAAGAAAAAGAACTGTGCTCCGACCACCTTGTTTCATTTTTTAAGGAGCTTGACACAAGACAAGGAACTCTGCTCCGACAACAAATCATCAAAATGAATAAGAAGTCATGGCTTCCAAGAGTTGCTCGTCTGATGGAAGGAAAACATCTTGGAAGTCTGGACCCAATGCGCCCAGCACACTATGCACGACGACATCATCACTGAGTACAAGAATGGGGTAGGTAGCCACATAGTTGACCTGCAGTGGGGCAGATACAACGGGTAGATAAAAACCAGGAAGGGATGATGGCGAGCCAGCTGCCACATCAGGACCAAAGAATGAAAGTTGATCAATGGTCACGATCCGTCCTTCATGCGGAAAACAGACCACACGAAAAATGGAGGAGACAAGAACTCCCATGGCATAGGTGTAATCGCGCCCCAAAAGCAGATTGAAATCCAAGTGGCCTGGAACAACCATCACGTCCATATGGACGATTTTACCTCCCAAAGTAACAGGTAACCTTGGAAGGATCCCTAATGGTTGACTTGTTCTTCTGTTAAATGCCAACAGATTATGCGTAACAGGCGCAAGCGGCGGTGAGCCAAAATCTTGCCAAGTAGTTGAGGATAGAACACTAATAGATGCACCTTCTTCTATAATGGTGCTGGGTACGACCAGACCAAAAGCTTGTACTGTGATCTTGAAAGGCACATAAGATGGAAGGCAGTATCCTATAAATCGATTCCAATCAAAGGAAGCGACCAAACTAATCAGAGGGGCCACCATCGAACCGAGATGGTCTTCCCCTGGTGTTACAGAAGAATAAGGAGCATCCTCCATGACCTCCATCTCAAAGGTGGGAGGGGTATCCTCCGGGACCTCCATCACGGGAGGCGGAGAAGCAGCTTCTTGAGATATAGGGATAGGAGAATCTTTCTCCAAGTCCGAAGAATCTGGAGAAACAAGAAGAACATGAGGGATGTGAGATCCACTCTCTACGGAAAAGACCTGGTGCACCGTAGACAGAGCCAGTTCAACCGATCCCATGACCAATGGTTGGTCGGGAATGGATTCTTGAATATGAATTTCTGAGGGAGTGGGATCGACCAAGGATGACTCTTGACCAACCGTAGGATCAGCTGGTGGAGGACACAAAGAAAGCTGTTTGTAACCAGCCGGAAGGCACGGCGCAGAAACAGCCGAGTTGTCCAAAACTCGCTTGGCTTCATCCATATATGGACAAAGGTGAATGGCATGGTGCCCTTCACACAACTTACAGGGATTTGTAATCTTACCCTGCTTCTTAGGAGCCTTACCAGCACCAACCGAAGACGTGCCCCCAACCTGACTCTCGAAAGTCAAAGGCAACGACGGATGACCGTTGGACCATACTTCGAGCACCTTGAGAATGCCAGGGCAGTCTCGAAGAAGATGGTCTCCCTTGCACAACATGCAAGGGAAATTGACTTTCCATGGAGGGTTTGGAGGTTTATCAAGAGGAGGTGTTTCAGAATTAGTAGTTGTAGCTTTAGCCTCTCTCTTATTAGACTTATTCTTCTTCGTCTTCTTCTTCTTCTTCTTCTTAGCCATCCGGTTACTCGAATCCAGACTTTCACTAGGAGAAGTAGAAGAGGAGGACGCAGAAACAGGCGAAGAAGGGGAGAGGTACACCTTAGAATCAACATGATGTTGTTCAGGCGGAGGAACTGATTGAACAGTAACTGAGACATTCAGAACCACAGAGGTTGAAAACAACCAAACAGACAACCCAACAGTTAACCCAGGAAGGGACAACGTTTCCATATAAGGAGCACCAACATTTCGAAAGGGAGGAAAATGACTAGGATTCCCATCGGAGGGGATTCCTTGGTTAGTGAACTCTGGAAAAGTTTCCATCAACAACTCAAATCCACACACGGGCTAAAAACCAAGGAACACAATCAAACGACCAACAAGCAAACTCTAAAAGGGCATGTGATCGTGGGTGATTTATTTTACCACATTGAACCTTAGAAACTTCACCATTTCATGTTTTAAGAGTCGAGAAATGGATGAAAGGTGACTCTATCTCTTTCAGTTTTGAAGCAAGTGTGAAAGGACAAGCGCTTGATGATCTTTTCAAATTTAAGGAGTCAGAAAAGATCAAAATGACTGCTCACGAATGCTAGGCAAAGGGTGTACCAAATAACCGTGAACTGAAATATACACCTTGGTTTAAAAATGAAGGGGAAATCAACCAAGGACTTAATGTACGTGTAGGCAATCTCCCCAAATGCTGTGTCCAGTGTATCACGGTTATAGGGCAACAGACTCGGCTTCCTATGGATAAAGGATAGAAACCTAGCGGGGTCTCCCTTTATATATGCGACGGTACGGGGAGAACAAGTCCATACTAGCACTGTCTAAAGCCAAGAGGCGAACGACAGCTATTAGGTTTAACGACGCCGGAACACGTCTCTAGCCTAGAGCTCTAAGTGTTTCGTTAATGTTTCAATGTTGCCTTAGTGTAAATTGAATAGATTTTAATGTTAATCTTCATTTATGTTTCAATTTTCAGGCCCTAGCGAGTGTAATGTCTCAAAATCTCCTAAATGCACACTACATGAGAAAAGAAAACTTTCAATTCGATGAATGCTATCTAGTTAAGGGAAGAGCTTCAAACAATGATGCAACAAACAACAACACTGTAAATGAAAATTTTCCAAAATAGATGACTTTCACTATCCAAAAGTAATTTCAAACATTCAACGATGCGAATAATGCAATGTAATCTATGCAAAATCCTCTTTTTTTTTCGAAAACTATGCAATTGTAATCTATGCACAATTTCCTTTTCCTTTTCAAATTAGAAGAATGCACTCAATGCATTTTTCGATGAAATGAGAATCTACTTAATGCATGCTTTTAATAAAAGAGAATGCAATCAAAGCGATTTCTAGTTTTCAATCATTAAACAATGTGATCTAAGTTCAATGATAAATCTCAAAAAAAATACACCATTGCAATGTGATCTAATGCATTTTTAACGAAAAGCACCAAACTATGACCCAACCCAAAACGCAAATCTTCTTAATGAAGGATGAATGAAAAAGAGATGTAAACAAACACTAAGAATGCAATCGTTGTTTCAAACACTTTGTCACGAAATCCCTCAAAAGGCGATAAGACATATGAGGTCAAACACAAAGAGGACTTCCAAAGCAAGAGATCAAAACAAGGCATTCATTCCCTTTTACATCAAAAAATCATGGAAGTAAGACATTTAAAACAATGAGAAATGTAATCTATGCTCATACAGTGAAAATATCGGAAGGGAAAGACACACTGGTGAAGGATTTAGGGAAAAAAACTCAATTTTCACACACCCTGAAATTGGCACGACTTTGTCACTGACAACTAGTGCCAACTGGCGCGACTTTCTCACTGAAAACTAGCGCCAATTCCCAATTGGCACGGGTTTCTAACTGACAACAAGCGCCAACGCCTGAAAATGAAAAAACAAAGAGTTTCTCCCAACCAAGACCAAACTCACCACTTCAAGCAGAATCTCCAAGACTCAAATGAACCATGTAATCTAGGCTCAAAGCGAGACAAAGCGAAATTCGAATGAAGAAGAAGCCAATCACTCAAATAACGCAATAAAACAATATACAACCACCAAACGAATGTAGAGAAGCAATCACAAAGTTGACTAAGCAGATAAAAACCACAAACTCCCAAGGGAGGCTCGACGCACCATAGCACCTAGATGCCCTAGGGCTAAAATGTAAAATCGATAGAAATGGGCAAACAACCAAAGGATGAAGGTCACAGTCAGTCAAACAATGCTCCAGAACACTCAGGCAGTCGTAAAAATAAGACCAAACACCCAGATCAGTGTCAGAAGGCTCAAAACACAGTAAACCCTAATACCTTACAGGATTGGCGCGACTGTAAGGCTGAAACTAGCGCCAGAATAGAATTGGCGCGAGTAATACACTGACAACATGCGCCAGTGGGCGTGACTGTCACATTGAAAAAGAGCGCCAGCTGAGTTTACTAAGGAAAAATAAAAAATAAGCAATCCAAGAAGCAGACCAGTGATGGTAAAGCTCAAACCAAAAGACAAACTCATGAAAAGAGCCAGCCAAAAGAGCTGATCAAGCAAGCAAAGTCAAGAATCGACCAAAAGACAAGACAATACTCCAAGTGTTTAGTTCATAAACTAGACCAGATATTGACTGAAGCAGCATTCATCTACTTTTGCTAATGCAGAGCAAGAGCGTTTCGAAGGCTATCTGGCTAACTTCAGGCTCCGTTTGTAGTTTATAAAGCAAACAACAAGCTAACGATCCCCAGTGGAGTCGCCAATTTGTTGTGGAGGTAAATCCCCTCTGCAGATAGAGGCGATCCCTACTAGCCCAGAACGGGTCTAGCAATAACCGTAACATGCTATGGTGCAGGTCCCTAATTGCAATAAACCAACTTGCGAAGAAGTCTTACCTCGAATCCAACGCTGTTGTTTGTAGAGAAGGTAGCGCTCCTGTTCCTTTGCTCCGGCAGATCACAATCTTCACGCTTGTCGCGATCGAACACCTGCACATGCAAGAAACACAACAAACACAAGCGTAAAATCCAATATATACAATTATGCGTCAGTAAGAGAGGACGCAACTCATGATCATAATGAACAAAACGAGTGGAACCATAACCAATAGTCACTTATCATTAATTCAACAAAGGAAAATACAACCTGGCTCTGACGTTGAACCTTCCTTCGGCGGGTCGTCAGCGGAATACGTCTCGGTAAAGCTTATCGGGAATGGGGACAAGCCTCTCTCTTCGATCATCAATCTCCTTGCTATTGATTTGACACTATGAGGACTATTGCAGCATTCTTTGGGCTATGAAGGCTCTTGGAGATTCTTGGAGACTAGCTTGCAAAGGGAAATGGCAAGCTTATATAGATGGTGGAAGAGGAGTTGGGATCCCTACAATCATGGGATTGGCCCTATCCTCAAGGAAGCTTCCATGAGAGGTGGAAAACTACTTCCTCTACATGGAGATTCAGAGCCAACCTCCCAACTCAAATTAGAGACCAGTTTAGGAATTGGTTGGGGTCAATCTTCCGCCATTTATTTTTAAAAAACACCCTTTATTAATCCTGGCGCATGTGCGGCTCTGAGACAGAGCGCCAATTGGCGCGCCCTCTTTGAAGAATTTCCCCCATTGGCGCGGGTATAACACAGGCTAGTCGCGCCAAGGATGAAAAGGCTATTTTTAGGGTTTTTCACAAGGAGATGTCTTCAGGGAAATGAAATTACATCTCTAGGGGAATGCCATGAAAGTGTTTTCAGGTTATGTCACTGCTCACAGGTCATGGAAAGAGCCCTCGAATGTGCGGGACGGAGAATTGCAAGGACGGTGACAAATTGCTGTGTAACATCCATGAACTCATTATCATCATAATAATCCTCTAGGTTTTGAATGAAAACCCAAAATTAATCACAACAATTATTAACCAAAGACAAAGAAGGGTAGGGCTCCTTGTATTCTTCATAAAATATTGAATGGAAAAATCTAAGAGAACAAATACTGGCAGGTGGAAAACCTTCATACCAAGATCTTGCTTTTCCTTCAAGAGAATCCATGAACATCTTTAAGAGAAAATATTAAGGAAATTCAACCTTCTACTTGCGTGTATGCATGTGAAATTTAACTAGATGTAAAGCAACATCATTCCTATCATCATCTTTAAACATAGGAAATTCCTTTAGCAATCTACCTTAGGCGTTTTATTTGGTAAACCTGGAATGTGATCCTGGCTCATGGGAGCATACCTTCTTGCAACAGTTTCCATCTTGAAAATTCTTGAAGCTATTAATCTTCATGCAGTGGAGTCGCCATGAAGTGTTGATTTTCTGGATCTTTCAGTCAATGGAGTTGCCGAGTGAATGGTTCAGCCTTCATATGTGTCCAACTGTTGTTCAACATCAACAATTAGATATAAACTTTGTCGTTCTTTCCCAGGGAAGATCTGATCTTTCATTCCCTGACAATGGTGCTAGTATGTTATCACTCCACCAAATTCCCAATGCTGAGGAAGGAATCCCAACAGAGGTAACCACAAACCAAGCTTTTGACTTGATAGCTAGCCCTATCAAGTCGGAGAGGGCTCTCTCCAAAAGGGTCACAAGCAAGAGGGCTGGAGAAATTAGGTTTTTAGGCTAGATAATGAGTGCAGGGGTTGTTTTAAATTTATTTGGTTGGGGAAATCAATGGATAATGGAAATTAGGTCTAGGGAAAGCTTAGTTCAGGACTAAAGAATGAGGGTTGCAGAGATGAATGGGGAAAGGTAGGTATAATGTCAATCACTTAAGGGAAATGATTATGGAATGGTTTTAGAAAATGTAAGGAGGCTGAGGGAAGCATAAGAGATGTATTTATATCAAACAAAAAATATGGAAAAAAGTATGATCAGTTACCCAAAACAGAGCATGGCTAGCATGTATTCTGAATTTCACACTTATAAAATATCATAATATAGAAAAATGGAATTGAATATGAAAAATACATTCACACATATGTCACTAAAGAAGAAACAATGAAAAATATTCAATACCATAGGTATCCTATAAATATAACTGCAACACTTCTTGTATTAATCGCAATAACTGAGTACCAAATATCCTTGATCAACTAAACAAAATGAACTAATTCCAATTTCCAACCACTATTACATTGAATTTCTGCAATTTATAGAACACTTCACAAAATCTGAGGCAAATCTCAGATCCATAATTATTTCAAACAACAAAAACTAATTCCTAACCTCTAGGAACCGAAAACCATTTAAAAATAAATGAATTGCTTGCCTAAGTTTTCGAATTCATGATTTGGAGGAATTTGGAAAGACCTCCTTTGCGGATCTGCACCTTGAGAACAGGGAAAATCTGTTTGATTGCGCTGAATCGACCCTTTTTTCCTGTGCTGCGTTGTTGCTAATGTGATGATGTAGTGGAGCAGTTTAGGATGTGGACCTTAATTCGCTGATATGCTGGAAGATGAGCTGAGGGATATGCGGGCATATTTGTTGTGAAAACGGAGTGTTAAATTCCTTTTTTGCCTCGATGTGACCTTTCTGTTGTTTTATTACCAAAAATCCTTTTACCATGATAAAACCATTTTATAAACAAAATAACGTGAAAACCAATATACCTGGACTTGAGATCTTTTAAAATTTAATTTTGAACTAGCAACACATCCACGTACTTCGCAAGCTTTATAATTTAGTTTACAAAGAATACAATCAACGATGTGATGCAATGGGGAGGTGACGTGGAGGGTAGATGACATGGAGGGGATGTGGGACCGGACGACAGTGCATATCACAACTATTAGCATTAATTTATAAGTGCAGGGAATGTAGAATTTAAACACTGCAAAGTGCGACGCGCAAGGGAGGAGATGAGTGACGTGGCAGGGAAGAAGTGGGACCGCGACTGTAGCGAAAATCACAGGTTTTGGCTTTTAGTTATAAGCTATGGGAGTTAATTTTTAAAATTTGTGAAGTGCGGGGAGGAGGGACCCACTGCTATGTGGCGGAGTTTTATGAATTGGCGAAGGTTTAAGCGGTAAGTGTTATGAATTTTGTATGGTATATCAATGTATTGCGACTTTTGTGCAATGGGGGTGGAGCTACTAAGGTGGGGCCGACTTACCGCATCGCAAAATAAAATGAATAGACTGCGGGCGCTCACAAAGGTAAGTCAAATGTGATGCAATATTGCAAAATTGGCGATTGAAATATTTATATTTTAGTTTCCAATGCAAAAAAACATAAAAGCTGCGAAATGCGATGAGGGCCCCACTTTGATCGCGATCGAGGAACACAAGTCAATGAAACGGTGAAGGGGGAAGGGTAAAGCGAAAAGGTCCGAAAAAGGTAAGGTTTCAATGTATTTCAAAATAAAATGAAATGGAAAAAGGAAGTGTGGCAGGGAATGGGTCCCACATCATATCTTATCGGTGATTTTATAAGTTTGGCATTTGATTGTTATAACAAAACTTTGCGATGGCGATATGTGATGAGGCACAAGGGGTCCCACCAATGGTTTGAGGAGCTCTTGTTATATATATAATATGTGATATGTATAACGATAAGGTCTAAGGCTTATATTATACAGGTGTTCGATGGGTGGCGGAGCTTATAACATTTAAAAAATTTCAGACTTCTATATAAGTGGGTTTATAAAATAATAAGTCTCGAAAGGTTATATATGTGGGTTTTGGGTGTTTGAATGAGATTTTAAATGGAATTAAAAATGCTAAACTATGGGTTTTTAAATATATTTTAGGCTATATAGTAAATGAAGGTTGGTTTTTAGTAATAAATTGGATAATTTAGGAAATGAGATGAAATGTTTGGATATTGGGGAAAAAGGTGAAAATAGTAAAAAAAATAAAATTAAGCGAGGTCAATGATAATGACGGAGATGAGGTGAAAACATAGAAAAATAAGGTGGGGTGGGTGGGATGCAAATACCCGTGCTAACATCTCCCATAAAATTTAAGGCAAACCATGCACATGTCATTTCTCCCATGCATTTGCAATAAATGTTAATTTAATATATTTTATTGAATTTGTTTCAGGGATAAAAAAAACCCACTAAATATGGTTTAAAAATGGACATTATGCATAGATGTTTCTTTCTATCCCAATCCAGGGAAATCAATGATTACATATGTGCTTTGCAATATTGCAACTATAAAGGTCCTCCAAAGGAAAATCAATATATCGGGAAGAACAACAAACAAAGAGACATATTAAATTGCATTGATAGAAGGCTTGGGAACAACTAGGGAGTATGGATCAAATGGAATTGTAGTTTTCACCAATTCTGAACATGTGTGCAACCAAATGAAAGGTGTGTACCAAGTTAGGAAGGAGAGGCTAAAACAACTGCATGGAAAAGCAAACAATATTGTTAGCCAATTTAAATTTTTTAGTATAAGACATTGTACAAATGTTAATAAGATGTCTGCTGATCTATTGTGTGGGCTGGCAATGTCAATTTAAGATTCATCTATGAAAGATGAATTAATAGATGCATTAGTATTATATGGGGAAATGCCAATTCAAGATTCATCTCTCAAATATGAATTAGTGTTGAGACGCTCTCCTTCAAAATTTATTGATGGACATTGTAACATATCTTTTATATGTGTGTGTTTTTTACTTATAAATGCATCTTTTTTAATGACCATGTGTTTTTTTCAATTATATACCAAGTGTGCTCCCACCATGTAAAGCGCAACTTGGTGAACTTCACATTTTTATAAAATTAAAATGTGAGGACTTCAACAAATTTTTATTTAAATGGAGTTTCACGTGTCTTTTTTAATGACCATGTGTTTTTTGCAATTATATACCAAGTGTGCTCCCACCATGTAAAGTGAAATTTGGTGAACTTAAATTTTTTATAAATTTTTTGTTTAAATTGAGTTTCACACATCAATTAGTGCTTTCAAAGTTGTGTTTTACAAAATTTGTGTACACTAAATTACATTAATTTTTTGAAATTTCTTTTGAATTTATTTTAAATAGTAATTTAAAAATAATTGTAAATGTCCAGTGTAGATATATCCATATATATCATGGAGGATGAAAGGCTAATATCAATAGAATCCCATATCTCTACGAGAGAGGGGGATCATGGATCGAGGGATGTTCATGGTATTTAAATATAATATTATCTCCATACATACATGTGTGTACATATGTAATTGATTTTTTTTATCAATTTTGTGAGTTAAATGAGTTGTTAATACGTTTTATTTTTTATTTTTTAGGATGTAGGAGGAAAAGGGTGTCTACTCCATCAATGGATCATGGCCATGGTTCACGGAATCGTGGTATGGTTCATGAAATTTAATCAATGAATATGTACATGTATTTATATGTATGAATGTATTTTTGTATTGATTATAAATTTATATTTTTTTATGAAGCTTCCCTCTCGTCTCGTGAGGTTGGTAGTGGTACACATTCCCTTGGAGGGCCATCAATAGGTGGTGGCAAATTGCGTGAAGGTGGTGATATGCATTCCCCCAGATGCCAATCAATAGATGGTTGTGTTGGTTCTCAACCAATCGGTGGTCGTTCTGGTTCTCAACAGTCTCAGGGTGGGAAAGATGCTAGCCAACCATATCGAGGTGGCCATCAATCTGAATATTATTTTCATTCAATTTGTAAAAATTTGTTTACATATTTTTTTAATATATAAAATTTTATATATTGATGCAGAGGGTGAAAATTTTTCTCCAAATGTTTCTCGAAAAATTCGTAGGATAGAACGCGTCATTCAAGAAGAAGGTTGTACACCAGCCACGACTTATCTGTCTGACATTTCTGATATACCTTGGGAATCAAACATGCAACAATGCACCTTAAAAAGGTGTCAAAATATTCATTCAAAATTGAAGAGAGATCTCATGTCTTTGACTCTTCCTGCTGAGAGTCGAAAAAATCTTGGAAATAGTTACTCACTTTTTAAGCGAACTAGTAGATGTGTACGTAAAGCTTAGGCCAACCACTAATAATTTTGTAGAAGTGATGAGAAAAAGAAAGGAAACAGTGATGGGTCCCAATACATGGGAGGATGTTAAACAAAGAGTTACAACATAAATGGCCAAGTCTATGTTTAATTTCAAACAAGAGCTGAAAAGAAAGATGCTAAAGGTGCAATATTTCAAACACCTTGATATAGCTGGCTATTTGTATGATAGGCACCTTGCTTCCTATTGAAGATTCCCATGGAACGACGAGGTTCCACTTTATTTTTCAAATTTATTTTATGCAGAATTATTTTTGGGAATGAAACCTAATTATAATGACCTTCCCTCTGAATTTTTTAGTCCTGGGAAAGGTCGATTATGTGACTGTAGGGGCACTAGGCGTGATGCTGAGTTGCCTCACCTTGAGCCACCATTGTTTAGTCGACATCTTCGTGTCGAAACTTTGCGGTTAGAGATGAATGCCACTTCTAAAATTAGTCGAGAAGCAAGGGATGCCATCATTGATAATGTTGAGAGTGGATTGGGTGGAGTTGATGTTTATCTGAATCAACAAAGAGCACGTGAGAATGCACGCGCTAATTTTGTGTATTATACAGATGAAGAGATAGATAACATGCGTGTTGAAGATCTCATAACATATGCAAAGAATTATCACAATGGTCGGTAGGACCTAATTATTCATGAGCAAGAGGGAATGGGAATGGTATGTGTTAATGGTTAGGGTGATTATTTTAACACATGTACAGTTTGTAATAAATACATATATACATACATTTATTTGTATACATTAATCTAACAAAAATGTATCATTATATGCTAACACCATTTCTAGTTGTCACGCTTGATGAATGAAGATGATGTTAATATCATGGTCAGAGCTTTCGGTTCACACAATCAAGATGGGTCTCACCATCAAGATATGTTGGAAAATTTTAGTGTTTTTTAAGTGAACATGATGATGTACAATTATTTTTTATCTATTATTATATATATTGAAACACGATGACATATTTTTAAAATAAATAATTGTGCACACATGTACATGTATATATAATTAAATGTTAACAGATTCTGATTCCATCCGATGTTTTTGGGATGACGGTACCTTTTTCTTCCTTGGGAGATGTGCCAAATCCACTATCACAAGTATGAAATTTTTTTCACTTTTAAATACATTTTTAAGTTATATATTCTGGCTCAAAAGTTCCATTAAAAAATGAGATCTCTAGATCTTGATTTATTTTAAATTTTGTTGTCTAAATTTTTCTTTAATATTATTGAAAATTATTTTATATATGCATTTTCATTTGGAATTTTTTAATAAATAAATATATATATATATATATATATATATATATATATATATATATATATATATACTTGTACATGTATATTGTACAGTTTACTGTGGAGGATGTCCCTGTAGAGGAAGTTTTAATGGAAGAGCAACAAAAAACAATGGAGAGGGAACCTCATGAGGTAATGCATGATTTTTTTTTTTCATTTTGTTTTTTTACATGAAGTTCTATATTATCATTCAATTTTAAAACATTAAATTTTAAAAAATTAAATTTTAATGTTTGTACACATTGTGTAAAGGGTTCCCATGTTTCACAAGATAGCTCGAGGATCGTGAC
Organism: Pinus albicaulis; assembly: GCA_034641835.2. NCBI lineage: Eukaryota > Viridiplantae > Streptophyta > Pinopsida > Pinales > Pinaceae > Pinus > Pinus albicaulis. Next base: position 525,991,225 of record CM076576.1, on the reverse strand, counting down.
TTTGTTGGGAGAGACACTAGATCCATCTGTATTTGATGGATGATGCACATGTATGCAACATTATATTTGATAGATCTAGTCTTAAATTTACTTTTTTATATATAGTCTTATCTAGATGCAGTCATATATTTACTTTTCTATATAACTTGATACTTTTAACACTATATATATATAGATATATATATATATACACACACACACACACATTTGGCATGTAATCACATGTTGTGAAATAATGTTTTGTTTTACGACATAATGTTTTGTTTTTAAAATTAAAGTTGTCATTTTATTTGTTATTTATATAAAATGAATCTCTAGATGGAAATTTCAAATTACATTTTCACAATGTGTATATTTTGGATGGTTGAACTACATTTGGCATGTGATTGTGATATAATGCTTTGTTTTTAAAATTCAAGTTGTCATTTTATAAAATTGTTAAAAATATAAAATTAATCTTTCTAGATGGAAATATCGAATTACAAACCATATTTTGAATAGTTGAACTGCATTTGGCATGTGATCACATGTTGTGATATAATGTTTTGTTTTTAAAATTCAAGTTTTGGATGGTTGAACTACGTTTGGGATGAACTACATTTGACATGTGAAGTAATGTTGTGATATAATGTTTTGTTTTTAAAACTCAAGTTTTGGATGGTTGAACTACATTTGGTATGTGATTGTGATATAATGTTTTGTTTTTATTGGATAGTTGAACTACATTTTGCATGTGAAGTAATGTTGTGATATAATGTTTTGTTTTTGAAACTCAACTTTTGGATGGTTGAACTACATTTGGCATGTGATTGTGATATAATGTTTTTTTTTTTTGGATAGTTGAACTACATTTGGCATGTGTTCAGTAATGTTGTGATATAATGTTTTGTTTCTAAAACTCAAGTTTTGGATGATTTAACTACATTTGGCATGTGATTGTGATATAATTTTCTGTTTTTAAAATTCAAGTTGTTATTTTACAAACAAAAAAAATTTCACATGAATATATGTACATAGAAATGATTTAAGTACATGTTTGAATATATGTTAAAATGATTGAAGTACTATATATATATATATATATATATATATATATATATCTAAAAACAATCATAAGATTCTAGGTCTTCTTAGATGTGTCAAACAATCATAAAATTTTAAAATTCATTCTAGAACATATATATCCAGTACGTGCAACATTTTCCATCAATGCACATAGAAAAGCTAGTTTCAGTTGATAGTAAACTGGAAATTACAAAACACGTACCACACATTTTTCATTCAAGAATGAATTTTATAATTTACTTCTAATAGACATGCACGTCTAAAACAAAATCGTGCAACTTCAAATTTTCATTATATAAACTATGCTAGATACATAAATATGTACATTTTGCAATAATGAAATTATGACAAATTGTACCAGAGAATGTATGAAAACGTTTAGACCAGATAATCTAGACATATGTATGTGTACACATGTATACATTACTCGTGTGCATGTACCAAAACAATGTACATGTGCAAACACTTGCATAGATAACATAACAAGACAATTCAATTTTTAGTTGAGTTCTGGAAGTTCTAAAAGATGAATCCAAGTGGAGAAATTGTTGGGCAGTTCAATCAAAAAAATTCCAATGGAATGCCATCTTCAATGATCCGTCCATGATCGGTTTTGGACATTTTCCATTTCTTAATTTTCATTTTCTTCTTTTATTGAACTTCTATCAACTTTACGCGTGTTGCACACACCAAGTGACTATATTGACAACTTGTGACATCAGGTTCATAGTCTTCAAAGTAAAAAAAATCCCCACTTTGATTAGTTTGTCTGAAAAAATAACCTTTTCAGTATAACAGACCCTCTTTCATATGTAAACCCATGATCATTATAGTTTTCTAATAATTTCATCTTTTGTTCAGTGCAATGCATCAAATAATACTTCACATTTTCATCGTTGATAGTAGGTGCAATTATAGGAAAAAACATCTCCTGCAAAATAAAACAAACTTATGTATTTAAATTTAGATCATATTTAACATGAAAAATTAACTTTAAAATTAACATACATGTACTTTATTTTATTATCTATTTCTAGATCTCTATCATTTGAAAGAAATTGAAATGTTACCTTCTCTGACAATATCAAAAACTCAATCACCATTAGATGATATTGTAGTCTCTTCTCATTACGTTTCTTCAAACATTGCAACAGACATTTTCCCCTTTGTATTTAGCTCCGTATGTTGCCGATATTTCACATACATTTTGTTTTCACAAACATCATTGGATCTTGTGTTTTCTATGCAAACATAAAAACAACAAGAATATTTTCTTTTATCTAATGCAAACACATTTGTGGACAACTTTGTTTTAATTGAATGCAATTTTCGAGTCCATTTTATTGTTTCAATGTCATTTCCAATCGATCTATCTACATCTTGGACCCCAATATTCCAAAAAAACCTATATGGAAATTTCAAAGAAGAAAATATATATGATATCAAAATACCATCAAAGATAATCATTTTGATAAATGTGCACTGTTGAAAATTAGAAATCCAATAAAAATTAAATTGAATGTACCTTCGCACTTCCCTTGATCGGTTAGTCTCATGGCTTAATGCATCTATGCACCATTGAACAACTTCTTTGGTTGATACAAGTCGGTTTGTAGAGGGGTCCATTTGATATCTTCGAAGTGCTCATTTTATGCATGGCCCTGCACCATCATGTTCTCATTTTCCATGGCTAGTCTCAAAGAAATTCCAACAATGTTTACTGTAGGTTTTCATATGAAGATGACACAACCAAAAGAATGATCCTGAAGATTTGAATTGGCCTGCACATTCATCTGACCATATCCAATGTTCATTGAATTTTATTCTAGGACTTTCAAGGAGTCATAAATCTTTCCAAAACAGTGTTGTACAAAATATGTATCATGTGTACGATCGTCACTGATATAAAAGTGATATTCTTTAATAACATGTTGATTTTCACTGGTGTTTTCTATATGATCAACATTTTGTTCAACATGTCCATATAGAATATGGATGAGCATGGAGACTTGGTCAGAATGATAGTATTCACTCTAAATTTATTTTTGTGGAACAAATGTGTAGTTTTCTAAAAAGTCATTACTGACAAATGGTCCCTGGTGGAAAAAATTCACGGGATTTTTTGAATTTCAAGTCTTGCCATCGAGCTCTATGGGAATGTTTGGTGTATTTATAAATTTCTGCCTCAAACTTTCTCAAAAAATCTATCACAAATTTTTCTTCTTCTTGTAAATCAATTCTTTAGCACTTGAACCTTGAATCAATGTATGTATATATTCATATATCTTCCATTTCACTTTCATGTTGGACAATGATTGATAATTTATATCAGTCCGATATTTGTTTTTAAATTTAGTCAAATTTCCACAATCATCGCATTTTTTACCACTAACACATTTATTTTGGTAAAATAATTAATGGCTTTCTCTTCCACATAGAATTTGAGATATGAAATCATAGATAGTGGAAGGAGGAGGTGAATCTTTCCAAAATTTTCTACCAAAATTAAGGAATGTGTCATAATATAACTGAATTCCACATGATAACGACAACAACAGGTGTCGCGTACGGTGATATGTTTTACATACCATGGTTTTTGTTGCACAAAAGCACTGATTGAGACATAAATTTCATGATTCTCATCTTTGAACTTGTTGAACAACTCTATCTGAGTGGTGTCCAATAAATATTTTGGATGTTCTTCGTACTGATTTTGTGCTATTCTTCTTCGCATCATATCCCTTGCTTTTGGTGAAACACGTGAATTTTTCATCCAATATTCATATATTGATTTTTTTACATTTTCTCCAAGTCTATCTTTGTATGATTGCCTGCAAATAGTTGTCCAACAAACGAGTTCATCAGTTGCAACTATTTGCAACCGAAATTTTCGATGTTTGTGCAAAGTTTTTCGTGATGTTCCTAATGCTCGTGCCATAGATTTTACCAAGCGATTCTCTTTAGTACTTGATGAAACCACTGCCATATGTATTGATCTACGTGCATCTGAAACATTTTTTTGTCTAGATCTTCTAATTGAATATATAGCATTCTTTATATTTTGTATCACATTTTTCTTAATTTTTTAATCTTTTGTTGATTTTCGAATACCCAATAAAGTCGTAGCTTCTTTTATTTTTCTTAATGTTAGGAGACATTTCAACAATTGAGCTTGAACTGCCACATTTTCCTTTATGAAGTACGAATAAAAAATGCGATTAACACAATATCGTATAACATGGTCAGCTTTTTTATCTCCATATGTGTGAATGTCAACATTTTCTAACATCTCGTCATCTATATTGATTTCATTTGTACATATTCGAATTAATAGTACATAATAAGTTTACATATTCAATAAATAACTAAATTAATAAATATGTATAATTTCAATAATACGTGCATGTGTTCAACACACACACACACACACACACACACACACACACACACATATACCTACTTGATGATTCAATTTCTTCACTTGAATTTCTTTCAATATTTTCACCATCTTCAATCATTGGTTCAATATCCCTTTCACTTTCTCTTTCAAAATTTTGTATCTCATCATCAATGTTTTGATGAATATCTCTCTTTGTTTACATTGCAAAATATTTTTCAAATTAGTTCATCAAATAAAAATTAAGCTTCACAATTTACACCAGGATAATTTTAAATATCAAATTTATAATATTTACATTTACATACCTGCTACAACTTCTAGTTGAGGTTGATTTTCCCTTTCAATATTTGAGCACTCTTCTCTATTTTTTTTGCGATATTCTCTCCCCTGTTCTCTACGTTCCTCAGGGTCTCTTGTTCGATCATATTTTCTCTTGCAATTCCTTCGATTTCCCATGATAATTGAGTATGAAGTTCAAAAAATTTCCTTCAAAAATTTAGACAAAAACTCAATTAAAAAAACATCACAAAAGATTTAATTTAAAAAAAAATCATTTTAAAAATTTTGCACAAAATACATACTTCAATCCAAAACACTTACTTTAAAAAATCCAAGAAAAAAATGTCTTCTAAAAATGAAATGAAGCTCAAAATATTTCCTTCCAAGTCCTGAAAAGAAAAATCATTTAACAAGTTAGACAAAAACTCATTTTAAAACTCATCATAAAAGATTGACTTTAACCCAATTCACATACTCTAAAAAAATGTCACTTCAAAAAATACTTCCAAAAAATGTCCATTGAAAATTAAACCCTCAAAAAATACCTCCAAAAAATGTCCATTGAAAATTAAGCCCAAAAAGCCTCTAAAAAAATGTCACTTTAAAAAATACCTCCAAAAAATGTCCTCTGAAAATTAAGTCCAAAAACCTCTAAAACAAATGTCTATAAAAACAAAATACCTCCAAACAATTTCCTTTGAAAATTAAGCCCAAAAAGCCTCTAAAAAAATGTCACTTTAAAAAATACCTCCAAAAAATGTCCTCTGAAAATTAAGTCCAAAAACCTCTAAAACAAATGTCTATAAAAACAAAATACCTCCAAACAATTTCCTTTGAAAATTAAGCCCAAAAAGCCTCTAAAAAAATATCACTTTAAAAAATACCTTCAAAAAATGTCCTTTGAATAGTAAGCCTAAAAAGAGTCCTTTCGAAATTAAGCCCAAAAAAGGTCCAAAAAATATCCAAAAAATGTCTTTTGGAAATTAAGCCCAAAAACCTCTAAAAACAAAATACCTCCAAAAAAAATGTCTTTTGAAAATTAAGCCCAAAACCTCTAAAAACAAAATACCTTCAAAAAGATGTCATTTGAAAATTAAGGCCAAAAAGCATCAAAAAATGTATCACATACCTCCAAAAAATGTCCTTTGAATATTAAGCCAAAAAGAGTCATTTGAAAATTAAGCTGAAAAAAATCCTTTGCAAAATCAGACCAAATGAAGAAATGTGCGAAATTATGCGAAAATAATGAATCTGTTTATGCCTATTTATTTTGCCGAAAAATGTTTTTTTGGAGGGGCTTCGTTGAATTTTCCGGCCGACGTAAAGTCAATTAAAAGTTCGGCCGATCTTTTGTAAAAACTTCAGCCGAAATTCTGTGTCTTTAGAGTTGACGGGCTGTCGAGACAAAAACCAATTCGACCGAACTTTTTTTAAAAGTTTGGTCGAACTAACACATCTGCAATTACGCAGAGCCAAGCTCTGAACACATTTCTTCAACTTTGGACTGATTAAACTCCATGAAACTTTATGAATTAACTGTCGGAACTAAGACAAGTATTTGCAAAATTCAATATACTTTCAGGAAATATAACTTTTATGGAATTTCGTAAATATTTACTAATTATAATTAATTTTGTAATAAAACGGGTACAAAAAATTTCTGAAGGTCATTATGATTCAGTGAAATCAATATTCTATATCTTCCAAAATACATTGTAAAAAAAATTGAAAAAATTATGGTGCATTACATTGGTCTGTCGTCTGTAATGGGTAGTTTTTATATTTTTAGTTTATAACTTATATGTTGAAAAATTTTGTGCGAGCCGAAACATATTCAAAATATGCAATTTTTTCATATTGAATGAGTTCAAAAAATTCTAGTAATTATGATATGCATCAGTTGGTTTCGTAAATATAACGAAAACGAAGTAGACTCTGTCTAGATTATTGTAACACATTTTGTTTCTCAAAAACACAAAGTTTTCGAAGAGTACACCAACGTGTTTGAACATGAATTTTTATGAATCCTTTGATTGTTAAAGAACACATACTCAAAGAAACGCTAAGTTGACATATCAAATGTGTATAAAAAAAATCCAAAAAATAAGTAATAGAAAGCTAATAAAGTTGTTGACAACTTTTATTTTTATCGCAAAATGAAATTATAAACAAAAAAATTGTTTTGGCTTGCAGAAAGTTGAAGAACAGAAAAAAAAAATGATATTTTTTTCTCAAAAAAGGGCAAAAAGTGTAACCCAACTTCACATTTTCACCCTAGAGTACCATCTAGATGACGATCCTTATCCATTTTATGGAAGATAAATTATTAATTTTTTTCACTACATGGAACAATGGATGAGAAAAACTAAAACCATTAACAAGGTGCTTATCCATGGTTCCAACCATGCTTGTTAATGGTTCCCTATATGGAGGAACAATGATTTGGTAGAGTTGGAGCCATGAATAGGCCACCATGGTTTCAATCCTATTATTTTGTGTTCCTGCAAACAATGATTACTATTTCATTGAGTAGATAAGGATTTTCTTGTGTAAACTACTTGGAATTTTGATTTCTTTTATAATCCCCATTTCAATAGGTCTTTGTTAATGTTAAGAGTTTGGTTCACTCACTCTTATATTTTGGATTAAATTTTGAATCAACCATAGAATAGAAGATAATATTCATTTATGGGTTTATCAATAATGGTTTGCACCCATGGTTTTTTATATAGTATTTGATGTAGTATAATCTATTTAATTGCTTGAAAACTCCATTATAGGATGCTTTGATTGACTAAATTTGTCTTGGATTGAGTGGTTTGGCCAAGGCTAATAAATCTAATAGGTGTTACTTTTTCCAGTTTAGGGTTCCTAGAATAATTCATGGTGTTATGTGAGTTTGATATTTTATTTTGTGTCTATCTTATATAATTTATCTCTTAATTTTTAAGATTATATAATGATTGAAAATTGTTTGCAAAGTTATCTACATTCTTTAAACTTCATACATTGCAAGTGGCATATTATCATTTCAAAAAATGTAGTTACACGATAAATAAAATTGTAGTGAAATCAAATATTACAAACACACTTTCTACCCAAAAAGGAAAATAAAAATATGCTTAGTAATTTGCATTTAACTTAATAGTATTTATAATGCATGAATATGAATAGTAAAAATCAAGGATATGCTTTATTCTAATATTATTTATAAGATGAATATGAGTAGTAAAAATTCATATATATATATATATATATATATAAGATTTTATTTTTTATTTTTTATTTTTTAAATCAAAATAGATTATAATTTTATTAAAATGTTTTATTTTTATTCTGAGATAAATATTTTAGTTTTACATTGACTTTTGAGATTGATACTGTGACTTTCATATTATTGTTTGAAGGCATAAAATACTATGATATGATTATTCATTTCATATCATGATGGTGACTCTTGTTATATACACTGTTAATTATCAAGAGAGTTTATGTTGATGGTTTTGATATTAGATGTTGTTATTAGAAAAAAATGTTATGCATATATTTTATGATTGTTAATTATTTATTTATAATGAATCATTATTTATTATTGTTTGAGTGTGGTGGCGAACCATGATGGTGCATAGACACATGATTGAGCAGTGATTCTAGTTTGATCATCGAGTAAAATTTGATATTGAATTTGAATGATCTATAATGATGTAATTACAAAACATTGATGACATGTATAGTGAATGCATGAACAAGGTATGTGCTTACCGAATGAGTCACATATGGGTAATGTGACTAAATAATGCGAATTTTATTTTATTTTAAGGGGTGGAACAACGTCCCTAATTTCACCCACTAGCACTCCAACCGTGGCTTGAGTTGTAAAGTGTAGGACACTTTCACCTTGAAGTTGCATAAATATGTAAAGGCTAAGACTTGGACTTGGTCACTCATGAGGTATAACTAAAGGGCATGCATTAAGGTAGTAACCTTAATCTTCACTCACCATTAGTCTCACAACAAGGAGGACCATGGAGTTAATGATTGTGTCCATTGTTACTTCAATGTTCTTCTCAAATAGTTACAAATATTTGAAGGACAAGCATTATGGAAACCTTGGAATTACACAAGGTAATTCTTAAAGTACACAAATGACTTGAACCTTTGGTATCGGGAAAATAAAAAAGTAATTGGTATTCAAGGTAACTGATTAAATAGTTCAAGTTTAATGTGAAAGAATGAACGATAATTTTATTAATGAAATTGCTAAAATATAGATAACTTGGGAAAAAGGGATTATGGTAGTATATTGATATCAAAATTAACAAAAAAACATAAATAAAGTAAAGTAAAGTAACTAACAACTCTAGTTATTATAAAACGTATAAGGGATATATTATAATCAAGCAAAATAGCAATAAAAAATTTGTATTTAAATTAACACTCAAGAGGATGTGCATAATTAAATATAATATAATTAATAATAAGAAAAATTATATCCATAAAAACACTCCATGTGGAAGAAGCATAGAATTAAAATCTCTAATCAAAATTTAAAGTTTGAGAACAAGAAATAGAGGCTACATGCATAATTTTACACTTAATAGTTAACTCAACTTAAAGAACCACATGAGCAAAAAAATAGAGGAAAGTGAAAGGGGATCAAGAGAAAACTAAGAGAAAATTTAGGAAACATGTTTTGGGTGAGGGAAAATAGGCTCTTTAAATAAAATAAGAAAATAAAATTCATGAGAGCATTAATAAAAACTTAACACATGGGTAGGTGAATACTAACAATTTAGAAATTAAGGAAATTGATAATTTTGCATGAGAGAACAATTGACAACAAGGAAAAATCCCATGAAAGAATCAAACTAAGAGTAATAGAAATTTTATGCACCCTAATGCTGGACAATTGTCTTAATATACAAATTATTTAAGAGACCAAGATGAGATTTATTTTGAGATTGGTATATGTAGAAATTGTGTAGAGTGGGAACATGTTGAGTTTTGTGAAGCTCTTCACGTTGCTAGAGTTATACATTCCTTCTACAACCCCATTGCAGCTTGGGGGTTTGTGTTGAAATTTTGTAGCTAAGTTGGGATTGAAGTCCACAAAGTCAACAGAAATTAAAATATTATTTTTTGGAGTTCACGTCAGCCTTAGAAAGTCAGGTTGGCCCCACCATTCAAATATGTTTGACCCTTTGTGAAAACCCTCCATGTTTGGCCTCTATATATTGAGCATTTGACCTCTCACATTTGGAATCAATTTGGATCATCTATCTATCTTTTTTTTGTCCACACGTGCAAAGGGAAGAGAGAGAGAAGACTAATAAAGTACATAAAAAATTTGACTTTATTTGACTAGTGTTGTATGTGGATTTTTCTAGGATGTTTGACCTACGTTGACAAAATCTTCTACTACTTCGCTTGACCAAATTTTTACTAAGGTTGTTGACCGAAAATGTTGAGGTAGTTGCAAGGGCCGAAATTTGGCCTATTGACAAAAGTTGACCAGAATTTGCAGAGGCCAAAATTCTACCTATTTGACCAGATTTGACTGTTGTTGGAGAAGACAAATTCTCTCTCTTTTGACTAGGTTTGAATTAACTGATTTGATTGGTTAGGTTGACCAAGTTTTACTAGGATATTTAGGTTGTACATTTTTGTTGAATTGGAAAATTTCTCCTAAGAAAATATTGTTGGGTTTTTCTTGAGGTTGGGTTTTCCCAAGGTAAAAGTTTTGTCTCTTGTGCATCCTTATTTTATTGTGATCTCTACTATGCTACTACATTTATGGTTGAAATTTTCTGAAGTATAACTTCTTAATGATCTGAAGTAAGAATAATATGAATAATATCATTGGAAGTAATTATATGTGGAAGAAAATTGTGCTTTCCTTTATTGCACATGTAAAATCACCATGATATCAAAGCTTTGGTGAAGGAAGGGACATTGAGATCAGAGCTAAAGATACCTACTTCTACAGTCAAATTTTTAACTAGATATTTTACCATGGTTCATCTACTCAGGTAGAGAATAAGTTGGAATGTGCTACAAATTTTAGGGCTTGGAAGACAAGGATTGACCTCATTATTGAAGAGAGGGATTTTATGGATTATGTGTAAGGAAAATTCACTGAACCAAAAGATAAAGAAGGAAAAGAAAGCTACAAGAAGTCTGAAATCACAACTAGGAGGATTATTGTTGAATCCATCAAAGATCTCTTAATTCCATATGTTTCAGGGCTAGAAAATTCTAAGTAGATGCATGATTCTTTAGTGGGTTTGAATACCATCAACAATATTGGTCAGAAAATGAGCTTAAGGAACCAAATCTGTGATGTTAAAATGACTAGAGATGATACAATGGTTTCCTAATTTATGAGGATATCTCAATTTTTTTTTCCAAAGAAAAAAATCGAACCATCTATTAAGTCATAGAAAGTTACATAGTATATGCATGATGCATTCCAAAGAACTGCATTTCCCCTTTTTTGAGGAGGGGTAATGGAGTTGCTGCTGATGATTGTGGTACAACAATCCTCTCAGTCGTTTCACACAAAGGAGGAGATAAAACGCCTTTTTTCACCCCCCAGGCTTCCCTACATTGGAAAGTAACGCCCGAAACAGAGATGAGAAAAGACTGTGTCTTTTGGTGTTTTACAAAAAACCAAAAACTGAGTGGTAGACACCGATCTAGTTCCAACATATTTTAGTCCAAAAAAACCTGAAGATGAGTGTTTTCTCCTATCTCCTAGACCTCCTCATTGAGGAAAATAGTCTGAAACAGAGACATGGATTAAAGTTATTTGTCTAGTATCAAAAAAATATATCATAGTGTCTGTTTTGAAATAACAAGAAAAGTAATAACAAAAACAACAGGAAACCATCAGGAAAAGGGAGGTTGTTCGATATCTCGAACCAATCCTCCATCGACCTCAACAGCTAACCACTGCCCCAAATCATGCTGAATTCCCTCCTTAGATAGGAGGTCTGCTTCATGGTTTCGTTTCCTATAAATGTGACAAACAATTACATCATTATTTTTTTTTTTTTTTTAGATGGGACACCTCATTTAGTAAAGGAAGAAAAATATAATTAAGACATATTTGAGTCCCATTAAACCACTTTATACTGTTCATGGAGTCCTCGAAAATCTAAACTTCTCTCATTCCCAAGAATGCGAGCCAGCACAATAGTAGATGTAAAGCTTTTAACTCTGCGAAGTTATTTGTCCCCTGACCCAGACCAACCGATGCTTTGAGGATTTTTTCGGAAGGGACATGAATGGATAGGCCCTCTCCACATCTGTTTTGGGGATCCGAGGAGCCATCAAAATAAGCCCATGGTATGTCCCCCCTTATATTTTCTTGTTGGATGACTCTAGCTTGTTGAGGTTGAGATGGAATTGGAATATAATCATAAATGGAGACCCATTCCGCCGCTAGGAGACTGATCGGAAAGAGAGAATCTTTGAAGATAAATTGATTCCTTGCTATCCAGGTTCCCCAAGCAATTAACAGAGGGATATTTCTAACCCTGTCATTTGGAGCTTCCTGCCACCACCTCTGCCAAGCATCTTGCACATCCCTACCTTCCCATCTTTGTGGAATTTTGAGGAGCCTCAAAGATTCATTCCAAATACTAACATTAAAGGGACATATAAGGAATAGATGGTGAAAATATTCAAGAATAGCCTTGCATAAAGAGCACCATCCAGGTCCAATCTTTCCCCTGCATTGAAGAAAATCCCAGGAGGGATCTTTGTCCTGAAGTAGGCACCAGAAGAACAATCTCGTTTTTTCCGACCCCTTCAACTCCCACAGAGGTTTGTACCACCACTCCGGCTCCCCCCAACCTTTATGATACATGAGAAAATTGTATCTATATTTTGGAGAGTACATCCCAGACGGGGAGTGGACCCACCTGAGCTCATCCATCTTCTCCTGAATCCTTACATTTGAATTTTGAAGATCCAATATGAAGCCCTGCCATTACTCCAACCACCTGTCTTCAAGCTGGAGCTCATCCCCTGTCCTCCAAGCTTGTGTCCACGTTGTTGATCGATCATGATTTTCTATATGACTCAAAGTGATAATACCCCTTTGATCCAACTACTCAATAAGTTCTCTTGATAAGGCATATCTCTCAGTACAACCCACCCATGGGTCACATCCCAATCTTACCTTTGCACCATCCCCCACATGCCAAGCTAGTCCTTGTTCAATTAGATTAACCGAAGATATAGTTTCTTTCCATACAATTGATGCATTATTTGTTTTTTTTTAATGACATTCACAACCAGTCTAGAATTGGCATTGATTCTATATACTTTCGTTTTGTGACAACCGTCCAAATATTATCCATAGTGACAAGTCTCTAGGCTAGTTTTGTTGCCAAGGACTTCGAGAAAGAGGGGAGTTCCTTTATTCCCCATCCTCCCCGAGCTATCGGTCGTACTATTTTCTCCCAAGCCACCCAGGGCGTCACATGTTCCACCTTAGTGCCCGCCCACAAGAACCTACTACATACTTTATTAATAGAAGAGAGAATGTTTTTTTGGACCTAGGAGAGGCCTGCCTAGTACACCAGAATAGCCATAGCTAAAAATTTTATTAACATGAGTCTACCAGCTTGTGATAGCCATTTGAAGCTCCAGTGTTTCATCCTTGCCTCGATCTTTGCAATTAGCCACTTCCAATCCTATATCAGATAAGAGTCTGGCTTTAAATAAAACCCCAAATATTTGAACGAGTCTTGTAGAGTTTTTACTTCAAAATGTATAAATTCCTCGATTCTACCCACTTATTCTCTGGAAAGACCAACCGTTGTCAGAGTCAATTTTTGACTGTTTATGCATAGACCCGTAGCCTTTAGGAAAAGATCCAACACCTCCTTGAGGCGATGACAATATTCCAAGCTGCCATTGCTGAACAACAGGGTATCATCTAGAAATAGTAGATGTGTGACAAAGAAGTTCACCGCCACTTCTATTCCTTTTAACTCCCCTCGTGTCTTAGCTTCATGTATCATCAAGCTCAGACCCTCTGCAGCCAGTAAAAAAAGAAGGGGGGAGAGGGGGCATCCTTGACGGAGACCTCTTTGCACGTTGAAGAACTTTGTAGCTGCCCCATTAATCAAGATGTCTATACTGGATGAAGAAATGCATCCCATCACCCAGTTTATGAAATCATTCCTGAAGCCAAGGTGTGTCATTAGAAGCCTGAGATACATCTAGCTAATTCTGTGATAGGCCTTGGATAGATCAATTTTGACAATGGCTCCTTTTTTCTTGCTTATTTTCACACTATGGAGGGTTTCTTCGGCTACCTCGACAACCTCATGGATTTTCCTTCCATCCAAGAAACCAAATTGTTCCAAGGAGATATTTCTAGAGAGGAAAGCTTTTAGGTGGGTGGAAATCACTTTTGCTATGATTTTATAAATACAAGTACAAAGGGAGATGGGTCTGAAATAATCAAAGGACTCTGGATGATCTTTTTTTGGGATAAGGGCTAAGAAGGTGGCATTAAAAGGCTGATAGATGGAACCCTTGCTACACGACTCTTCCACCACCTCTAGAAGATCCTCCCCCAAGAAGTCAAAGAAGTGTTGGAAGAATTCCACCATCCATACATCAGGTCCTGGACTTTTATCCTTCTGCATCGATTTTAGAATTCCTTCCACTTCGTCCTTTGTGACAAGCTCCATAATGCTATCATTTCCTTCCTCATCAATGTATCTAGGAAAGAACTGGGCCACCCTAATTACTTCAGCAATGGATGCCTCCTCAGGGGCTCTGAACAGATATTTAAAGTGATTGACTCCAAGGGAGGAAATCTCTTCAAAAGATCGTGCCATACCTCCATCCTCCGTCTGTAATTCCCATATTGTATTTATGTTTTTCCTTCCTTTGGCATAATTCTGAAAAAAAATTGGTATTTTCAACCCCAGCTAGAAGCTAGATGGCCCTACTTTTCAGATGGAAAATTTCCTCCCTTTCCAGTAGAATTTTCTTTTTAGCTGCTTCCAAACTCCTTATTTTGTCTCTTAATTCGGTGGAGGAATATCCTGCAATTCCTCATTGACCTTCCTTAATTCCTCCTCCTCCTTTAATTTTTTGTCTTTTGCCCAAACCAGAGTAGATTTTTTCATTTTCTTCAAATTTTCCATGAAGTTCCTGCTCATATTCCCAGGTTCCCTAGGTTGGTCCTTCCCCCATGTGGCATGGAACAAAGAGTTATATGACTCATCTTTAAGCCATGAGGAATTAAATTTGAACGGATCTCCAAGATTTTTCTGTGTACCTTTAATTTCTAAGAGAATGGGAAGGTTGTCAAAGAGACCACCTTCCCTGACCCAATGTCTAAAGACTGAGGATATTGCCACCAAGTCTTCACTAAGAAGGAAGTGATCCAGCTTCTTTGCCACTCATTCCTCTCCCATTCTCTTGTTCCTCCAATTAGGTCTGGGCTTGATCATATTTTCATCCACAAGATGTGAGGAGGACAACCTATTGGTGAAGAAATCTGTGAGCGGGTCTGCCCGCACAGAGGGTCCCCAGGATTCAGATATCCCCAGAGAGAAATTCAGGTATCTTCCTAGGATATGGTTTGAGTCATTCAGACATGATTTGGAAAAGAGGTTATTCAAAAACTGCACTCTCTCCGTACATGGGCCATAGAAATTAAGAAGGAGGATAGGATGGCAGAGCTCGCTAGAGTAAACTTCCTTTGCTAGAGTATTTTCAAAACCCCAGGAAGAAAAATCCTACAATCTCCCAGAGTTAATTCCCATCGCCAAGCCCCCCGATCTACCATGAGCATCCAAAGCCTGAAACACCCAGCCCGGAAACATCCTTAACAAAATGCCTTTCACCTCCTCCCCCAAGCCCAAGTTTTCTTGAAGCTAAAGAACATCAGGGTTGCGGGACTTCATCAAATCCCTTAACGCTAGTTTTTTAGGTTGACTAGCTAAACCCCTATAGTTTTAAGAAAGAATGATCATCGATAACTCTTGGGGGGGGGGGGGGGGTGTATGTGCTACTTTAAGAACCCCTGAGAGGGACCGCTGCTTCCCATAAACATTGTATAATTTAGCCTTGACTTGAGCCTTCGAGAGATTCGATTTCCTACCTCTCAGCTTTCTCGACCCAATCAGAACATGACTGGACTCCATCCCTCCAATGGCTTCCTATTTCCAAGGTTTTTTCACTATGTATCTTAGATTATAGGGGGGGCTTTTAGGAATACTAGACTGGGTAGAAGTAAGATCAACCTCAGCTTCAGAGAGGAGACACATTCTAGATGATGGGATAGAAGTAACGATACTATCAAGTGACTTAGTGACTTCATGAATTTGCATATATTCCATTTGATTAGGCCTGGAGGGACCAGGCTTAGATAAAGAAAAAACAGATGTGTAGAAGGATGTAAAAAGGGAGGGAGAAGAGACTAGAGGCATACCCTCTAAGGCAGTTCCTTCTGACCCTGCTTTGGATGGAAGATCCTGTGCATGGGATATCTCTTGTCTTTGATCCATAGATGGTGGACTGGGTTGATTTACCATGTGATACGAAGGTAAAGGTTCCTTCATATTTGGACCCGAACCCTCGACCCCTTCCATCAAGTCCTCTTCCGGAGCCCTGTTCTCTTCTTCGCTTGGAAATGGTACAGATTCTCGAATGTTCCTTTTCTGTTTTCTTCTATTGCGATGCCCAAGGGGGTAATCCTTTGTGAGGTGAACATACTTGTGGCACTTGTTGTAGCACAATTTTACTCAGAAAAAAGTCGGAAGAAGCTCTGGGAAATTTAAGGTTGCTGAGGAACAATTACCGAAGTGAAACAAGTTCATGGAGATAAACAAAATGTTTTAAAGGCATTCGAGTCCCTCAATGAAAAACATCATTGGAATGATCAGCTACTCTGGCTAGACATGGATACATCCCCAGAAATTAGTTCGTGTATAGAAGAATGCATTTGCTAAAAAGCTTTGGACAAGCTTTATCTTCTATCTCTAATAACTGGGAGAAGATTGATTATATTTCCCCTCAAATATTCCTCGTGCTTATGGAGAAGCTGCTCTTTCTTGCATCTTCATGCGAACATCTCTTGACAGGCCTGTTTTTGCCAAGATCTTTCTTCGTGGAATTTATGACTGGCAATCAAGGAGAATTATCCCACGCTGGGTTGTTTCAATCACAGAGTCAGTTGAGATCTGAAGAAATATGTGAAAACATTTGTGGACTGTTGTGTGATCTAATTTGTCACCTCTTATCTGATAAACATGGAACAGTTGAATGGATTGAAGCTTCGAAAGTTGACAGCAGAAAGTATTTTCCTGAACTCATATTGCGTTTGATCATTATGCTTTGTTTGATATGCATCAACTCTGCAGGAAACCTAGCAGATTTTACTCAATTACTGTGGAAAATATTTAAATATGGTCAGAATTTGCCTTTCAAAATTCAGAGAGGACATGTTACAACTATTAGGAAAGGGTTCTTCAAACAAAAAGACATTCTTAATTAATATTTCTAAAGCAATGAGAGGTATTGACAATCCCCTGGTGATGATTAATTTGAACAATTCTCATGAATCTATTCATCATTATAAAGATTTAATAATTCTGCCAGAGGAGAGCCTTGTATCCAAAGAATCTGTCATTCGAGCTGTCTTTCAGGGAAAAATGGGCATGGGAGTGAAACAGTGGTTCATGCTCTTATTTTATCATATGAATAAGGGACACTTGGCATATGACATTCTTTCAATCCTTTGGAAAGGCGTGCTGTTAGAAGGCTGCATTGGAAGTAAGCAGTTTGTCTTAATGGTCTTGACATTAGTGGCCATATCTCATGGCTTGCTAATCTTGACAGCAAAACTCTGGCAAATTTCAGATGTAGCAGACATATGTTTTCCTCTTTTCCAGGTGGGCTTAGCTGGATTACAGTTTGCTTTGAGCTTTATTTTGACTACCAACTATGAAATGTATAGATCAGTTATAGCTTTCCCTTGCCAGAACCTGTATAGAGTGATTGTTTCAGCAGTATCTTCAGTGGAGATTGGTTTTGTATATTTCTTATGCCCGCTGCTGCCTATCTCTGGTTTAATATGTGGTACTGTAGCAGGTTTTCTTTACTTACATGGGCCTCAGTTATACAGCAATTTGAACTCATGGTTCTTCCTACTTCCCAAGGACATAAGGGCTGGAGATTCAGAACAACTTACTGAAACCATAAACATGGTTTGGAGGTGTCGAGCTTGCACATATGAAAATTGAGTTACAACAAGCCCATATGTATGTGCTATGTGTGAGACCCGCAAATTTGAGTTCATTGGGTCACCTGAGGTTCAAGTGCATTCTCATGTGGCAGGGTTAGTGTGGAACTGTACCAGGTGTACATATGGAAATGGAAATGAGATTAAGGATGCTTGGCTTGATAGCGTGGAGGTGGACAGTTGTTTTACAGAGGATCACTTGAAACAATCTATTGTAAATGTATATCCTGATCATCATCCTGTCCATAGAATGATATGCACACCACCGTCGGTGTCCACAATATCACTAATCTCGCCAACTTTCAAAAGATATGTAGTATCTTCAAAAGGCTTTTGCATTTGTCCTCGACCAAATGGACCCAAGTCTCCGCCTTTCTTGGCGGATTTATAGTCGGAATATTGAGCCGCGAGGTCCTCAAACGTGGCCCTTCCACTAACAATTTCTTCCCTCAATGCACTGAGTTCAGCAACGGCGACATCTCTGGTGGTAGCTTTGATCCTTTGGACATTTGTGTCTTGTCACGAGGAAATCCTCCTTAACCCCTCGTATTTGATAAGAAAATGAGAAGCTCTGACCTTCTGAGAGCTAAAATCAAGAAATTTGTAAAATCAAGAGGCGTGTAGCTAATGCATTTCAACCTGGAGAAACAGTTCTGCAAGCTCTGCGGAGGATGAAGGGAGCATCAAGTGGTAAGAACAGGCGTGAGAAAATTCCAGTAGAAACAAAAGCCATCTTTGATCAGCTCACAGATGATGCCATGAAACTAATGGATGGTGGTGATTTCAATATATATCATGAGAGAAAGGCTACATTCAAACGAGAGACTGAGGGATATGAAGCAGTGGTTCATGCAAGGGGGTGGAGCAACAGATTCCGATTATGTATATGATGAATCATCAGGGTATTACTACAGCAGCAAACACATACATATTGCAGTTAAATCAACAACATGGAGCATTTGGCCCGGATCCAATGGTCTTGCGGGGGCATAAAGTAAACGAGGTTTATGGGAGACAACACCCCCCGTAGATGGTTTAGTTGAAACCACTATTTACGAAGATCGATGGCTGTGATGTATTACGACACCTCTTAGCCCTTTTCCAGAAACCACTATCATTACCCCTCGTAGGTGGTTATTGGTTTTCAAAAACCATGGGTGGTTGTGTTGATTGATACGTATAGATGTAATGGGACCCAATTATTTTTACCTGCGCTAGTGTAAATTCTTTTTGGGTTTTATATTATATATTATATATATAATATTAAAACAGATACTTTGTAAATGTAAATAATTCCAAAACTTCCACGAATCAGTTTTATAACTGATCAAAGCAGTTAGGAAGTGACATCAGAAGGCAGACATAAAAGTAGAGGGGAAAGGAGGTTCAGAGGTTGGGAGTTTTGGGAACCTGAAAGAAAAATTTTGTACTCCAAAATAGCAAATCAATGAAAATAATGCAGGTTTCTAGCATTTGTTTATGCTGAAAAGTTTTTCTAGTTTACATATTGTTCTCATGTCTGTGAATGAAATAGAGTGATTTGAGCTGCGGGTCTCTTTATACTTGTGTATCTAAGAGTTAAACACACCTTAATGTGCGCTCCTCTATTTTTACCTTATCTATACATAATTATTCTGAGTTTTAAAGTGGTAGATTCTGTTTTAAACAGCATATCAGTTTGAAATTCCTTTCTCATTTTCTCCCATTCAATCATTTCAGCATAAGTGAAATATAGCACTGCATAACATGCATGGGTTTGCTGTTTAAGGGGTCATACAATAAATGTTTTAAGGGTTTTAAATACAGAGACAAAACATATTCATTTGTGACAGAATTAGATAATGTCTCAAGCACTGATTCCTTTACACAACAAGGAATTGTTTTCTTGAGGAACAACAACACCTATGACAATGAAAGTGTATATGTTCATAATCCAATGTCTGTGTGAATTAGTAATCCTTGTACTTCAAATAAATTTCATCTGCAAGCCTTTCTTTGGGATTTAAATTAACTAGGATTCTAGCCACACTCAAATCCTTAGTCTGCTGGAAAGACAGGTCCACTTCTAAAAAATGTCCCAGGGTATTCCCGATGCGGAAGGCGGAATCCATCTAGAAAGGTAGAGGGAGACTAGGGAGCTTTACCCAAATGGAGGAATCTTCCATTTTTTCTCTCTGGGTGTCGAACAACGACGTGCATCTTCTGAACAAGACATGCCTCTTCCCAAAGCACCAGTTCCTCTCCAGAACCCAATCTAGGTGTTCTTTCTTCTCAAATTTGATGCTAAACCATCCCTGAGCTAGTGTTTGTATTTACAGAGGTTTTCCAGGGGCATCCAACCATTCTGAATCAATCCATTCTGTGATATAATTAGCTGAGAATTTTCTGCCTCTGACTCTGCCTATGAGTATGGTCTTTGTTGCTTCCATAACTTTGTCGATGTGGATGTCTGCTCCAAAGACGTAGCAAAGGGCATTCATATTTTCTCCTGATAAGCTTGTTCTTTTTCCTTTTCGTTCCTTCAGTCTCACTCCTTCCTCCTTCCTCACCTTCCAAAGGAATTTCGAGCGCATTTGGTACTCCTTGTAAAGGCAACCTTGGTCGCCTTCCTTCAGCAGAATGATTGTCCTCCTGGTCCGAGCCACCCACTTCTACCTGCCTTGCTTCAAGACCATGCTCCTCCTCCCAACTTGTTCCTTTGTGGTTATTCGAATACCTTCCTTCTTCTCCCCCTACTCGCGAGGAAAGGATAACCCCTACCTATCTTCTGCCTATATGAATGAACCTTGAAGGATTGCGGATCAAACCCTCTACCAACACCAGTCTCGAGCTTGCCGCTTCGCTTCCTTGCGAGAGAAGGAAATTTTCCAGGAAGCTAAAACCCTGACGCGGAATAGGGTTTCTTTACAAAAATGGATCTTCCCTAGGTCTTCCTCTATCCAACTCCTGACCTCTATGACTATCTTCCAAAAAATCTTTTAGACCCACAGATCCCTGAAACCCACAACTTGAAACAATATCTTCTAAACCTCCTGTAAGAACTAGAAATGAGGAAATACCTGGTAAAAATGAAATTTGTGGGGTTTGCAAGTTTATCAGATGAGGATCGCCTCCGAATCACTCCAGAGCGGCTGCTCTAGAAACTGACCCTTTTGCACCCCCGTCCTTCCACACGCAATTGAAGGTGCTCTGCAAGATTTCTTCCAACAGTGCAACCCCGTTTGTTAAGCCCCAAGTGCCGTCCGAACCTTTGGACCTTGGCTCTGTCTCTACAATGACCGAAAAGTAAAGATCCAGGTTTTTTTCTGAAACCTTGTGCCCCCAGCAAGTTAGCAGGTCTTCTGGTGCTAGTTCTATGTCCATTTGATCCCGTTCAAATCCCATCGATAAACAAGGCTTTTGGTCTTAAACTAGCACCGCGACAGTGCATAAACCACACCTGCATATGACTCTGTTTGCGCACAACGCTGTCTAGCAGGAATGTTAGGGTTTTTGAATACTAAAACCACCATCCTAA
This sequence comes from Pinus albicaulis, assembly GCA_034641835.2. NCBI lineage: Eukaryota > Viridiplantae > Streptophyta > Pinopsida > Pinales > Pinaceae > Pinus > Pinus albicaulis. The sequence goes on along the minus strand of CM076576.1, from coordinate 525,969,688 downwards.
CCTCGATTATCCGGTTGAAATCCTGACAGATATCGTATAGGCCGTGTCCTACTGCAGAAGACATAGATGGCCTCGATATTCTGACAGGCCCGAACGCTTGTCACATCTAGAGACTTCACACGTGTAGTCTCTGAAGCCTGTACCCGCGTGGAACTACTTGAGCCTTCCACCATTTTTAGGGTTTCTCTCCATCCTCCAAACCCCCCTCCCACACATCAACTTCCTCTACTTCTTTGTCATAGTGCTAGGTACTAATTTTTGGATTATTGTCAAACAAAAACCAAGAAAAAAATGTCTGATGATATCTCAATTGAGAGATCAACTCAAGGCTATTGGAGAAAGTAGTGGAGAAATAGAACTTGTGAATACAACCCTTAATGGTCTACCTAATTCTTAGGATTAATTTGCATCTAGAATCTATGGAAGAACATAAGATTAAATTTTTGACCAACTATGGACCTCATGTACTCACGAGGAATATAGACTAATATCAGAAGGAAAGATTAAGAGACCTTGATATGTTGATTCTCAAGCATTTGCAGCCCATTCTAAGAATGATAAAGGAAGAATAAATTTTGGAAAGTTTTAGAAAAGGAATGTTGGAAGAAGACATGCTCTCTCTGAAGGAAAAAAATATATGTCAAAGATTCAATGTTTCCGTTGTCACAAGTTTGGTCACTATAAGGACAAGTTCCTTGAAGGAAATGAAAATAAGAAGAGGACGGGAAAACAACATTCTTAAACTGCAAATATTGATGAACATACGAAAAGATCAAGGAATGACAATAATAATGATGATAATTATTTCCTATTTTCTTCTCTTACATGTTCTATTGAAAATCACATTGATATTTGGCTAGTGGACATTGGTGCCTCTAGACATATGAGAGTTAATCATGAAAGTCTCAATGAATTGGTAGAAAAGAAGTCATCACAGAAAGTGGAGCTTGGTGACAACAAAAAGTATGTAGTCTAAGGCATTGGTTCAACATATTTCCAGTTGGAGTGAGAAGGAAACATTTTTATAAATGATATATTGTATGTACCTATATAAAAAAGAATTTTATTTCTACCTTATCCTTTGAAAATAAAGGGTATATAATTTTTTTAATTGATGGACAAGTTCTTGTATGGAAGAAGGACCCTAGCTTTGATTCTGCCAAAGTGACTGGTGTTCAAGAGGTAGGTATGTATATACTATTGGGAAAAATATTGAGGGTGGGGGGGGGGGTGGGTGGGTTGAATCAATATTTAAAAAAATCACTTAAACTTTTCAATTTATTATTCATATTTTTGTATGTGACTATGATGAAGTAATCCTACATATGTACGCGAATGTTATGTAGAAAACCAGCATATATCCAGTTAACTAAATTTTCAGTTAATTCATCATCTATTTAACGTGAACGACTATATTGGTACTTCATTAGACATTAATTAAACAATAACCATGTGCAGTAAGAATAGAGTAAACCATCACACTTAAGAAACACATCAACACACATGAACAGCAAAATTTTTAGGTGTAAACCCAATGTGGGAGAAAACCATCGTTGTTTTCATCTTTGTCTTTATATTTTATTATAATGAAAAACTTATTACAATCTTGTACTAGGGTAGACTCATACCAACATGTAGGAGCCCACCTATAGAAGGCTACAACCTTCTCTCGTTCTCCAACACCCACTTGAAGGGAGATCCAATCCATTTCTCTCGTTTACTGGCACTCGGCAGAAGGGATCTCATACCCCCTGAACTATTTTACCAACTAGCGCTGGAAGGAAGATTAGACTTCCTCACTGAAGGCTCCAACCCTGAGCACTTCTATAGACCATGTTTCATAATATTTCATACTGGATCCACCTGAACCAAAGGATCAAACTTGTAGGCCACTTTTCCTCATATTTTTAGATTGGACCCACTACCATCTGATTAAGCCCAATAAAAAAAAAAAACTAAAACCAATCACTATATCAAATCACTAAACCAACTTAATCACCAAATCATCAAATAAACCAATTACCAAATATCAAACAACCAAAGAAGATAACTCATCTCAATTCACTGTATACTCTTCATGAGAATGTCACATGACTTACTATTCATCACAAAAACTATATATTGTCACTACAAACCCTGGTCAACCTTATGTCATAATATATACCCTACTATTATGAGACATACCTGCGTATATACACACTTTCTCTTCAAATAACCTACGTATATATATCAAAACACTAAACCTTGAAAATGAATCATTTCACTACTGAATTCAATCTCTAAAACACATACTTACCTTTTCACAGATCTCTGAACCAAATACAAATCATCTCATAGCAGCATCATTACAATTAAAAATTTCATAACATAATAAGTTCAAACTCAGCCAACACTGTCAAACATATATCATCATGAAAGACTTCATTGACAAACAACAACAAACACAATAAGGATGATCAGACATCATTAACATCTCATACAACAAAACCATAGCATATGTACGCCACCCTTGTAATACTCTTCCACGTATGTACATGCCTTTCATGCTTGATATCTGCATACATATCTGTCCATATTAATTGCAGAATCTATACACTACTACACAAAATCAAATCTTCATATGTACGCGATCATTTTGAAACAAATTTGTGTACAAATATGTAATATTTAGTCATACTTTCACTTCACAACATAAATTTTATTTTAACCCTATCTCGGCATACACAGTAACAAAAAAAAGTCACAACATTATCATCATAGAGAAAACTAACCGTATAATAAGATTATTTAATGTGTAGTCATTTCAGATATATTGGATTTGATCCATTATCATACTCTCGGTACACACTTATTTTAGATCATGAAATTCATCGATAACCCATTATATACCCACAAAAATTTGATCTCCATCTCCTTTTATAGCTTAGTCCTTACTCAATACCTTAGGTCAAACCCTTAGTAATGTCAATGGTATTCTTTGACAGGATCAAATATCTGTTGTTGCGCTCAATACTATGGTCCAATACCATGGTAAATACCCCTGGTATTTAGAATACTATGGTGCATAAAATATACACGACTTTTATTCACCATAACCCCGTATGTACGTGGATTTTATTCATAGAAGTTGCGTATACTTCCTCAAACTTTACCTTCATCATCCATTTGTCTTTGACCCGATATTCCTTTGTTTAATCTCTTTGTCACATCTGTATTCATCCTGATACCATCATGTTGTCATATTTACCAAGTAGGTTTCCATCAAGGGAAACACATACTCATCATGGTTACAAGTAAGTTTCCATCAAGGACATCACATTAGTCATAATGCCAACAATCTCCCCCTTTGGACTTGATGGAAACCACTTTGGTGTTTGGTTGCCATAACCTGTAAATACCTGCAAAACATTCTAAGCACCAAGATTTTCAAACACCAAGTTACTCTTCCCCTTTGACATCAAACACACAGGGCTGAACAATGCCGAATAAAGGTTTCTTTTTCCCTGTATAGACATGAACATTGGAGGTATGATCTGCTGAAAATGAACATTGTATACTGACCATGCTCCCCCTAAGCACATGCCAAATCTTCTAGAGGATATACAAATAATTTCATGACTTATGAATCAACCAAATATGACCTTTCCTATCACCAAGGACTCAAGATTACATCAATCATCCAACATAGTGGGGTTACATATTTGACTCATCATTACATCATATGCCCAAAATAGGATTACATACATAATTGAATTGACCTCAAATAGTCCAAACATGACTAAATATTACAATGATTACATCATGTGTCTTTTCATGACCTTTACATCAAGAAATATATCTGACATTTATAATCAAAATTAAAGACCTCTATAAGACCATGATAATCATCAAAAACCATCATACACCATGTAGGATCTGCGCTATAGATAACAACAATATGAACAACAACTTATCATCAATATGAAATATAATACAATTTAGCTTCAATTGTGACCAAGTATGCAACATCAGTATAAGTGAGAACCAAGCATATCATCATAAAGTAAGATAGGCCAGTGTTGCATCATTCTTCAAGATTATCAAAATATGCCATGTTTCCAAGTATCATCCAACAGATGTAGCAGTAGAATATCAACAACCATGTATTTATGAAGCCTGCAACAACATCATTCTCTTGGCCCTTTATCTTCATACAAGAAGAATTATTACACCAAAAACCATCTCACCAATATGCAAATCAAGTAGTGATCACAAGGTACCTTTCTGCAATATGTATGAACTCATCATCATCATCAACCAATCAGACTATGAAATCTTGTGATCCCATATTATCAATATCATAATCATATCATGTACATGTATCATCATTATGTAACATGTGTAAGAACCAAGAATTGCACTATAGGCATCATCCATAACTACAACTTGTGCATCACTGAAGTCATAATAAAAAACATTATATAGTCATCGTTCAAAACTTTAGCAACATGTGTGTCTTTAGTAGCATCACTAATATACTTATCATGAGCACCATTATGCAACAAGGAATACTAGATAAATCATAATTTCAATAATGAATTGTTATAAGCATAAAAAATTCCCCCCCTGAACCTATGCCATATGTTCACTATCAGATGTGATCACATCAAATCATCCATCAGTTCATTAATCAGTAAGATCATCAAAGCATCAAGGTCATCTTGCAACAACTCATAAACCATCATAAGACAATTCCACTTGTAAGTAGCATCCACAGTTTGTAACTATCAACATCATAACAAGAAATCAAATAATAATTGTCTGAATCATATCAAGGTCTTTTATTGAGTTTGTCCTACTGTTTCTTTATCATAGAGAAACATACACGACTGTCTAGATCATAACTCGCATATATATGTGACAATATTTCATTAGATATGCATATAGAAATTAAAGTACTGGAACTTCATGACTACATCTCCCGCTGAGCCTATACTCTATGTACTTGTTTACTGTTGCTACAGAAGATGCACTGTCAGTAATATAAGCAACATGAATATCAAAACAACCATGGGAATCATCATCAAGATAACATATGTATTTCTCCCCTTGAGATTATACATAAATGATCCTGAGGACTTGATAATCACATTAGGGGAATTTTGAGGTATAAAATGGGCCTCCTAAGGAAATTATAAAATAATAATGGAAATAATAAAATAAGATTAGATGACATCATCAAATTTTAGAGGGAAAAAGGAAAAAACTACTTTTTCAACTGGTATTTTCAACTTATATCCCTATGGGTTTACTCAAATTTAGAGTGGGAAGACTCGTTGGATGGAGAATTCGATTCCTCATCCAATGAGTACCCATGTTGCACAGTTTCGATGGACCCTGCTACATGAAAAATGAGAAATACATGAAAAACGTGATTGCGTTAATGTTTTTTCATGTATTTCTCATTTTTCGTGTAGCATGGTCCATCAAAAGTATGCAACATGGGCACTCCTTGGATGAGGAATTAAATTTTGCATCCAAAGAGTACTCCTACTTGAAATTTGAGTAAAAAATTAGGGAGATAAGTTTAAAATATAAGTTTAAAAAGTAGTTTTATTATTTTATTATTTTTTAATATTTTTACTTTTTTACCCCAAAAATGGTGAATCATCCCTCATGGTTGACGTCATCATTGTTGAAAATGCAGCAAGATGATGGAGCTTAGTGAAATGAAGTCGTCTTCACTAAGTGGGCCCTTCACTAAGTGGGCCCGCAGGCAAATTCTGGCGCAAAATCTATTTTTAGACTATGTCTATTTTTAGACATATGGAGCATGGTTCGGGGATTCCAGTTTGAGATTCTTGGAGCATTGGTCATGTTGGTAAAAATAGATGAGACTCTATTTTTGAGGTCAAAGAGGTCGAAGTATATTTTTAGACTGCCTCTCCTTAAAACATGATAGTCTCGGTGGATAATTAATCATTATTCAGCAAATTTCTACATGGTATCGGAGCTATTGAAGTTCAGATTGATCATCACAGTGATTACAAACTTATTTCGGTAGACAGAGTTTGCATGCGGGCCAGGTAGCCTCCGGATTCATCTTTCTTCGGAAAGTGAAAGCTCTGGTAAACGCCCCTTGCAGTCGATCTCTGTGCTAGAAAAAATTTGTTCTCACGATCTAGAGCAGTTGAGCTTTGAGGTGGAATTCGAAGTTTTGCAGCAGTTTTGTTTTTCTTGGTGCCAGTGTTGAAAATGTCTTTCAACGGTTTGCGACTCGAATATGCTCTTGAAGGCAGTTCGAATTATGTTGCATGGAAGGATCGCATGGAAGAAGTATTAGAAGATAATGGTCTCAAGGAGTTCGTAGATACGGATGTCCAAAAGCCCACTGATCCTGCTGAAGTCGATGCATGGCAAAAGAAGATGGCGAAGTGTCGAAGGATCCTGTTGGAGGGCGTCAAGGATCATATTGTATCCACCCTGCATGGAAAGGCTACTCCATATTTAATGTGGAAAGCTTTGACGGATCTATTCCAGAGTAAGAGCGACCAAAGGAAGCTGGCGCTCAAAGATAAGCTCAAGAACATCAAGATGGAGAAGGGCGACAGTATCGCCAAATACCTCACGAAGTTCACTCAGTGCAGAGATGAGCTGGGAAGTGTGGGGGTGACCGTCGAAGACGAGGACATGGTCGACCTGGCTCTCCTTGGTCTTCCGAAGGCTTGGCACTCATATCAAGATAGTGTCAATGGTCAGGAGAAGCTGCCGGGATGGGAGCGCCTTTGGGCGGATCTCATGCAGGAGGAGATAAGGAGGACTACTCGAGATGGATCTTCATCAAAGGGAGCCGATGAAGAAAACTGCGCTTTGGTGTCCAAAGCAAAGAAGGGGAAGGGTAAGAAAACCTCTCATTCTGGTGCTAAGGGCAAGAAGCAGGATATGGCGAAAGTGAAGTGTTTTCACTGCCATGATCACGGACATTATGCTACCAATTGTCCAAAGAAGAAGAAGAACAAGCAAGCGGGAAGATCTGCAGATGGAGAAGCTTTGGATTCACAGTTCGAGCTTGACTTTTCACTGATCGCATGCTTGGTTTCAAGTGTGCTGGGATCGGTATGGTTCTTGGAAAACAATGCATCATTTCATATGACGGGAGATCGGGATTTGTTCTCAAATCTGGAGGACAAAGATTTGAGTGTGCACATCGAGATGGGCGATGATGGTAGATACAGTGCGACTGGTATCGGTACCATATCCTTTCAGAGGGAGTCTGGTAAACCCTTTGTATTGAAGGATGTCATGCATGTACCTGGATTGAAGAAGAACTTGATCTCTGTGGCGATGTTGGAGGATAATGGGTATGATGTGGTCTTCAGCGAAGGAAAAGCCTTCCTGCGCAGTAAGACTACTGGAGAGACCCGGAAGATAGGGGTTCGAACCAAGAACCTTTATCAGTTGCAGGTAGATGGCTGTGCAGCTATGGCATGCAAGGCGGGAGAAGTGGTGAGCCTGGATGATGAGGGCGAACTGTGGCACAGGAGATTGGGCCACCTTCACCATGGAGCTTTGAAGATCCTGCAGCAGATTTCTACTGGGCTTCCAAAGGGCACTCTTGCGCAGTCAGATCAGTGCAAGGGGTGTACCTTAGGGAAGTATGTGAAAGCCACCTTTCACGAGAAGGATAGTCGCGCCACGACGATCCTTGAGAGAGTTCACACATACGTGTGTGGTCCTTTCTCAGTTGCTTCGACAGCAAAGCACAAGTATTATGTGATCTTTGTTGATGATTTCTCTCGAAAGTGCTGGATCTTCTTCATGCAGAAGAAGAGCGATACATTCGCGAAGTTCTGTGAGTTTAAAGCACCGGTCGAGAAGGAGTCGGGGAAGAAGGTGATTGCTCTAAGGAGTGATAACGGTGGTGAATTCATCTCGGCTGAATTCAAGGAGTTCTGCAGCGCAGAAGGGATTCGGCGAGAGCTCATCGCACCCCATAACCCACAGCAGAACGGGGTGGCTGAGCGGAAGAACAGAACGATCGTGGGTGCTGCACGGGCGATGTTGCATGATCAGGGCCTACCCCTTCACTTGTGGGCCGAGGCATGCAATACAACAGTGTATGTGCAGAACCGTTGTCCTCACAAGGTTCTTGGCATGAGTACACCGAAGGAGGCTTATTCTGGCAAGAGGCCTGATATTTCCCATTTGCGGATTTTTGGTTCTCCTGTCTACATGCATGTGACGAAGGATGCGAGAAGGAAGCTGGATCCAACTGCCGAGGTTGGAATATTTGTGGGGTACACTGATACACCTCATAACTATCGGGTGTATGTGCCAGACAGTCGCAAGACTGTTGTGCGACGGGATATAAAATTTCAGGAGGAGAAAGCCATGCAGTGTTCGCTTGAGAGGGAGCTACACTTGCATGCAGATGAGGAGCCGTTAGTTCCTAAGGAGGAGCTTCCGGATGTGGATCAGCCACAAGAGGAGGTTCAGGAGGTGGAAGAAACCACCCAGGCAGCGCCAACCATCAGAGGGCGCATGCGCACTACAAAAGCTGAGCGACTGGCTCGGGATGCAGAGAAGGTTGTAGGACCACCTACAGCACAGCGCAGACAGAGGCAGTCACCGGATCGGTACACTGGATACATGGCTCTTGTAAGTCAATGTGTTGTGACAGAGCCATCCTCTTTTGAGGAAGCTGTGGAGGAACCCGCATGGGTTGATGCCATGATCGAAGAATATGATTCGATCATCAGGAACAGTGCATGGGAGATTGTCCCAAGACCGTTTGGGAAATCAGTTGTAGGTTCGCGATGGATCTACAAGGTGAAGCAGGCGGCTGACGGGAGTGTGGAGAAGTACAAGGCGAGATTTGTCGCCCGTGGCTTCTCACAGATCGAGGGGATTGACTATGAGGAGACTTTTGCACCTGTCGCAAGGTACTCTTCCATACTGACGATCCTTGCTCTCTCAGCGCAGATGGGGTGGCACATTCATCAGATGGATGTGAAGACTGCGTTCCTCAATGGAGTTATTGAGGAAGAGGTGTACATAGAGCAGCCTGAAGGTTTTGAGATCTTCAGCAGTGAGTCGCATGTCTGCCGACTCAAGAGAGCACTGTACGGGCTGAAGCAAGCACCTCGTGCTTGGTACACTCGGATAGACAGCTACTTCACCGGGCTTGGATTCTCCAAGAGTGAGGCGGATCCAAACCTGTACCAGATTGTGGTGGAGGGGAAGCTGTTGATCATCATATTGTATGTAGATGATCTGATTTTGACTGGCGACGAGCAGTTGATACTTTCATGCAAGGAGGATCTTGCACGAGAGTTTGAGATGAAGGACCTGGGCATCCTTCATTATTTCCTGGGATTGGAGATTTGGAAGCGCAGTGGAGGACTGTTTGTTTCTCAGGGCAAGTATGCTCGGGAGATTCTGGAGAGGTTCAACATGCAAGGCTGCAAGCCTGTTGACACTCCTCTTCCTGGTGGTTGGAGGAAGGAGGATGCTACTTCAGCGGAGGTAGTGGATGCCACCGTCTATCGACAGTTGGTGGGGTCGCTTATGTATCTGGTCAATACACGACCCGATATATGCTATGCAGTTAACCAGCTTTCGCAAGCTATGGTTAAGCCTACCAAGCTCTTGGCAAGCATGTATTGTTCTATATTAGAGGCACATCGGGATATGGTCTATGGTACAGACAGGAGGATGGAGCGAAGCTTTCTGGCTTCACTGATGCAGATTGGGCAGGGAGTCCAACGGACCGGAAGAGCACTTCTGGAGGAGTTTTCAACATTGGGTTGACAGCAGTTTCCTGGTACAGCAGGAAGCAGAGATCCGTGGCACTCAGTTCAGCAGAGGCCGAGTACATGGCAGCAAGCTTGGCTGCATGTGAGGCTATTTGGATGAGGAAGATCCTCGCAGGTTTGTTCAGGTTGCATTTGGAGCCTACGGTGATCTACTGTGATAACCAGAGCTGCATCAAGCTCTCGGCTAATCCAGTATTTCATGATAGGTCCAAACATATCGACATCAGGTACCATCATATTAGAGATTGTGTTCAGCGGAGAATCATGATGCTTTCATATGTTCCCACGGAGGATCAGGATGCCGACATCCTGACGAAGGCGCTCACCAGGAGCAAGTTCGAATTCCACGGAGGCAGGATAGGGGTTGCAGATAATCCATATCTTGCTGAGAGGGAGTGTTGAAAATGCAGCAAGATGATGGAGCTTAGTGAAATGAAGTCGCCTTCACTAAGTGGGCCCGCAGGCAAATTCTAGCGCAAAATCTATTTTTAGACTATGTCTATTTTTAGACATATGGAGCATGGTTCGGGGATTCCAGTTTGAGATTCTTGGAGCATTGGTCATGTTGGTAAAAAGAGATGAGACTCTATTTTTGAGGTCAAAGAGGTCGAAGTCTATTTTTAGACTGCCTCTCCTTAAAAAAGGATAGTCTCGGTGGATAATTAATCATTATTCAACAAATTTCTACAATCATTTTGAATCCTATTGGTTCTTATAAAGTCTATTTTGATTGTACATTTTTCTTAGGAGGCCCTTTTTAGACCTCAAAAGTTCTCTAATTATCTTCTACTCTTCATGAGGTCATGTACCTCACATTACTTCTGCAATCAATGTAATAAGTAAGCTTTAAAAAAAATGGACTACAGTGGGGTCAATCTTCCCCATTTTTCTGACTGATGTTCCTTCTTCCTCCAAATCTGCTTTCAATTTATAATTATGTGCTGGAACTCATCCCATTTCCTAGTTCCGTTTTGCATACTTGAATTGCAATTAGTGGCCTTATGCCTAAATGATTTAAATGAGAAACAATATCTATAATACCATTCTTTGTGACTTGATTCATATTTCCCTTGATGTTATGGCAAGAATTACCCTTAGGGTTTGGGTTGAGAACCCCAACAGAGAAAAAAGCATACAACAACAAGAAGACATCAAATTTACAATCCTAATGCTTAAAATAGTAAAATGGGAAGAAGAGGCCACACCCATAAGTCCTACGTTTGAAGGCGATCCCACAGGGTTCAAACCCTCTGCTTCTCCTTGTGCTCCAAAACCTGAAACTCACTCAAGAAGATCACATATACTTGTAATAACTGAAAGCATGTTCAAGATGTTAGCGTTAGATAATATAATATTATAAACCAAATAACATGAAATCATTCATAATATGATCATAACATGTATAAAGAATTAAGATCAAGAACATCAGGAAAGGAACATAGCTTCTTTATTGATATATGTAAATATGTGTGGAGGAATACCACTTGATTCAGCCATGGCTCCAAGCGAAACTATCCTCTAGATCTGTCCAACCCAAGCCTCAACAATCTCGTTCCAAATGCATACACATGGATTTCATATAAGAGGAATGAACACATCCATGAGGGAAACAAGGGTTTCCACGATTTGGGAAGTGCAGGAGGCACAAGGATAAATCATACTTGCTCAGGGACTAAATGGCTACAATATCAATACATATCTCTTTGTCCCCTTTAGGAATTCCCATGAGGTGTATTTATACCACCCAAAAATAGTTGCTTTCGTTGGGATATAGTTAGGCCACAAGCTCCTGTAGGTAGGCTTTTGGTGTAACCTATAAACCCCACCCAGAAAATAGGAAATTTTATATTTTTTCATATTTCAAATTATATACGTGGGTTGGGTATAACTGGACCCACTTGTGCATGTGCTTTTGAGAGGGCAGAGTCACGTATGGAATTCAAAATAATGTTTTTTAGGTAAATGACTAAGTCTGAAGGGAAATGGCTACCCAAGGCCAAAAAAAACATCATCAAGTATTTAGAGGTGGAAAATGATGCTATAAGAGACACCCCCTAATATATGAGGTCAGAAGGGGTACATGATGGCCGAAATGTATTAAGTGTATAAGAAGAATCATGCAAGGACTTGGGAGGATTTCAACCGATTTCAGCTTGCCAAAAAACCAATGGAGGAGATTAGAAAGTAAGCTCATGTCTGAGACATGCATACCCATTCTCATTGTAAGTAAAGCATGTCTGCATATCAAATATGGAGCGGATCCAATATGTATACAATTATGAAAGAAACTACAAAGTACATAGTGGATCATCTGATCACAACCTCAAAAAAGTACATATCAAGGTCATGTCATAGTATCACATATAGAAGAATTGATCAATGATGCTAAGAAAGATATTTGATCACTGAAGTCACAGAACTGAATCTCTAAATACCAAATCATAAAGAGTGGAATAATGGTACTACACGCAACTCGGGTGCCAACATATAAGATGCTGCTGTGATGAACTGCAACATATAAGGTGGATGGTGTCACTAGCATAAAACTGAAGGAGTTTTCAAATGAACCAAAACATGATGATGCAAACCCAAGGTCTTCACCGATCACCATGGTACATTTCTACACTATGGGAATAAATAAGCTAAAGTCGACCATGTGAGAAATCATTTGATTACCGGTCATTGATGTATACTGTTAACAAATGTGAGACAACTCACCGATAATGATGATGAGAGTCAAGGTACCCTAGTACAATCTAACAAATGCGAATGAATGAGTTGAAGTCGAACACTTGATAGAATCTACCAATAAAGAGACATTGATGTATTCTCACTGTCGATAGCGAAGGAGTCTACCACTGATGACTGCAAACCCTAAGGTACTGAAATGGGACCCTAGACCTTGTTCCCAGAGCAATGAGTTGCAGTCAATAGGAAAATATCTATTGGAAGGAAGGCATTAAGGCATCCCACATAAATCCAGCATGAGTGTAACCCACAGGCTAATAACTTGGAAGGAATTGGACGAAGAAAGATGAAGTAACCAAACTGAAGCACGTTTCCAATGTACATAAAATGTAGCTAGTGAACGACAGAAACCATCTGAACCAGCCAATAATGAAAGTTGACATAGAGGTGAGGAATCCACCAATAGGGTCAAATGGAATTGAAGCGGTAAAAATGTCTCAAAATCTTCCATTTGTCTTGAAAAAAACCTATCCCAGCACTTAAAAGCCAAAAAGGTCATAAAGTTTAATGAATTCTAAAAATAGACACAAAATTTATAAAAGTGGGTTTTGATTTTTTTTGAAATTTTAGTATAAATACACCCTTTTGACTTACATTTTCCATTTGTGCATTGGGCATTTGGATAAATTTGTGCATTTTTCATTTGCCCAATTTCTCAGTCGGATCACCACGAATCTTCCAGGTAATCTCCTCAATCCTTTCCTTAGTGAATTTCCTATTCATGTCAAGTTAATTTGGACATTTTTTTGTGCTTTGTTCAAGGGAGAAACAACTGAATCTAGCTGCCATCAATCATTGAAGTAATTTCTAATTCCCGTTTTTTTTTTTTAAATATATATATTTTTTTCTTTTTCATATTAAAACCTGAAAATAAATAAATTCCTATAGTACAGTGGAAAGAACAAGTGTCAGGAAATAGATGAACTAGTTCCTGGGGTTGGAACAATCCTATGCTCAATGCAAGGTGGCGAAACTGGTAAATGACAGTCAAAGGAATGTTCTCTCCATGGGAAAATGGTGTCAAGTTGCAGATGCTAAGTGATTGCAAGGCTGGTTTTGTAGAAAGACATGGTCAAAAAGTGGCTTATACACGAGTCCAAGTGAAGCTGGCTTAAGGCCAAAAGATACAAATAGTCAACATGCAAGCGGCAAAACAACTCAAGAAGAGGGAGCCTCTAGGGTATAAAGACAAAAGGATAGCGAAGAAGAAGGAGAATGAAGCTTCATCGAAAAGGACATGGCGAGACTAAAGAGGACTCCTAAGCCTACACAATTTTTGCAGCATTGGAAACATATGCTAGTGAGGATCTAACTAGGAAGCCCATGTAAAGGATGGCTCTACCATCATATCATGATTTTATAAATCAGCGAGTGAAAATGGTTTTAATAACCATAACATGATGGGGTCGACCCTATGGTAAGATATCATAGTATGGAGGCTAGAATTCAGAATTCAAGGGAAAATGGGTTTCCCTAACCTATATGCCAGTGCTGAAAATGATACCTACCATGATGGGTTAGCGGTCATGGAATTGAAGCGGTAAAAAATGTCTCAAAATCTTCCATTGGTCTTGAAAACAACCTATCCCAGCACTTGAAAGCCAAAAAGGTTATAAATTTTAATGAATTATAAAAATAGACACAAAATTTATAAAAGTGGGTTTTGAAATTTTTTGAAATTTTAATATAAATACACCCTTTTGACTTACATTTGTCATTTGTGCATTGGGCATTTGGATAAATTTGTGCATTTTTCATTTGCCCAATTTCTCAGTCGGATCACCACGAATCTTTCAGGTAATCTCCTCAATCCCTTCCTTAGTGAATTTCCTAATCATGTCAAGTTAATTTCAAATTATTTGACTGTAGGAATTCTAATTTTAGATTTACCCTCCGCATAAACACGGGTTACACATATTGAAGTCGCTGGTAGACACAACTATGTATGAAAGTAACCCGAGTATGTGTAGCGCAATTTTTTGAATCAATGATTTAATGAAATGAAAAATTGAATGATGTAGGATGTCTATCAAGTGGAGAGAGAGGGAACACAGTGCCATTGATAATGAAGTGATGGAATATCCTTTGGCATAGGATTTTCTTAGAGGATGCAGTTTATTAAAATTATTCAAAATGCCAAACATGAAGATAAACACAAGATTTCTTGAAATGCTTGTGAATTATTGGGATCTAGAAGAGGATGCCTTTATGATTGATCAGGTGCCTCTGTGGATTGAGGTAGAGAATATATACTTTATCACTGGACTTTACCAGAGAGGAGAGCCAATAAAATTGCAAGGGAAGGCCCCAAGAGGACTCAATGTAGATGACTAAATTTGACTCTACTGTTCAACAGATACTCAAAAGGTTGGGACTCAGATCCCAATTAGAGATGTAGAGGGACTACACATGAAAATCATTCTTTTCACAATTGTCCAAGTAGCCAGATCAACATCATTGCATCAAGCCTCACGAGCTACAATGAGTTTGGAAACATATTTCCTAACTACATTATATGACTGGTGCAAAACTTTACTGACCAACCTGAAAAAGCAGTTGACTTCAATTTAGAAGAACAAGACCAAGCACTTTGGATATGGCACTATCCTTTGCACTTTATTTTTTGAGAGATTACCTGGGCTTCGACCCAAGGTGATTTCAACGACCTTTAGCCCAAGAGATCCACACATAGCAAGGTGGGCTGACTTGATGAAAAGGCTAGGGGGTGGTGAGGTCCCTAGGACTACCTTTGATGATGATTTCTTCATTTGCTGGGGATAAAAAGTCACCGCCATTGAGGAATACCCTTACACAGGTATGGACTTTAGAGCAGACATAGATCTGCCTCTTCTACCCGGTGCTGTATGGGGAGCAATTGGTAAGATTTCTTTTATGATTTTTGATATCATTTGTTTTTTATTTTTATTTTTATTTTAAAAAATATGAAATGAAATTACTTTTGATAGGACAAAATTCTTACAAAATTATTGATCATGACACATATGTGGGACCAGTAAGACTTAAGGGTCTACCAAGGTACATGCACTATGGAAGAGATGTGGAAAATTTCACAGCTGACCCTAAGAGAGTCCTTCATGCCATACAAATAAACCTGGAGGGTTTAACCCGCCAAGTGCCTATGGTTGTAGTGGAGGATCTGCCAGAGGATATACAGAGACACATGGTTGTTGTACCACAGGGCTGGGTATGACTCTTCTGACGTGTGGTAATTACCATAGTCTTCTTCCACGATGCTCATCTAGGGAAATGCCCTTAGACATAGATTTTAGGATGACTTGATCATTTTTGTGATAGACATGATCAGACATAAGCCATAATTTTGGAGGACATTTTTGTCCCAATTTTGTATAAAATTTTGAACATATGACTCTTATCTATATACAGGTAGTTTCATATGAGACTCTCTCATATATAGAAATGATGATTGATGATATTTTATGTTTTTAATGTGATGAATGAATTATATTCCAATCTAATGCTTGATTAGTTAATGAATTAGGAAATGTGTTTTCTGATTGTGGGATATGGATAAATTGAATGAAATTAAATGATCTCTGTAATAAACACACTCTCATAAATTGGCGATATAAATAAGGATCTATGACATGATATATTTTATTCATTTGAGACACCACCAGTTGTGAATCCAGGTATACTACTAACGAACCAACATCAAGAGATATTTCTTCAGACAATAGATTGAACACAACAATATATTCTGCAACATTATTCGAATTAGGACCAATATATATGCCCCTTGAGACTAACAACTGACCAGATGGATATTAAATTACCCAAGCCGCGGAAGCCAAATTCCAGGTTTGTCGACTAACACCATCGAAAAATCCTAAATAGATCATATCATCCATATATACCTGCGAAGGTAGATAAAAAATATCAATGTCACAATGAAAACGATAGACATATACGCACAAAAAACACAATATGTACAAAACAAAAGAAAATTCCAGGCACAAGCCTAGGCATAACACTTCTTAATATAGAGCCCATTTCTGGGCTTTGCCAGCTTGTTTCCAGTAAAATCAACCAATTCATAATCTCCCTTTTTCAAGAATCTTTTAATGATGTAAGGACCATACCACATGGATTTAAACTTACTTGACCCCAATGCATCCTTGTCTTGATCATAGACTAGGACAAGGTTGCCTTCAAAGAAAACCCTAGGTCACATAATCTTATCATATTGAACCTTCACCATTTTCTTATGAGATTCGTTAATCTTGGATATGTCTCGACACTCCTCATAAAGAAGTTCCAAATAGACGAGGCATTATTCAAGACTGGTAGTGTCTGGAAGAAGTTAAAAAACTGGCTTAAGATAAGGAATTTCATATTCCATAGGGAAAATTGATTCCAATCCATAAACCAGTTGAAAAGGAGTGAAATTAGTTGTAGTCTTAACTGACATCCGGTATGCCCAAAGTGCAGGATACAACATAATGTGCCAATTGGATTGAGCTTTATTGATCATCCTTTGTAGGACAAACTTCAAGGATTTATTCACGACTTCCACTTGCCCATTGGCCTAAGGATAATAAGGAGATGAATGCTCCTATTGGAAACCTAACTTGAGAATCAATTCAACCATTATGGAGTTATGTAAATGACTGCCATGGTCAGTGAAAATATCTTTAGGAATACCAAAATGAGAAATGACTTTGTTGAAAATAATCAAGGCTACTGTTTCACCATCGTTCACAAAAGTAGGCATAGCCTTGACCCATTTGGTGAATTTGTCCACTTCTACAATGATATACTTATGACCCTTTTCTGAAGGTGGGTTACAAGTTGTAAAATCTATTCCCCACTTTGTGAATGGACCGACGATAATAGTAGGAAAGATAAGAGCTGTATGAGTGTGAATTTTCCGCGTATAGACTTGACAAGGATGACATTTCTTGACCACTTAAACACAATATTTGAAAATCGAAGGCCAAAAATATCTAGCATGAATTTTTTTTTGGGCTGTAGCAAGCCCTGATAAATGACCACCACAAGCTCCACTATGGAAATCATTCAACACTACCTCAACTTCTTCTAGGGTTAAGCAATGTCTAAGGATTGAATCAACTCCACAACGATATAAAGTGTCACTAATGATAACATATATTTTAGCCAAGTGATGCAATTCTCTACTCTCATCCTTTGAAAAAGTGAGAGGAAACTTTGAAGTCTGAAGATATATAATAATATCCCCATACCAAGTATCTTGTGAAGAAATAAGGAAAATATGATCATCAGAGAATGATTCCTCATAAATTATTTCTTCTCCAGAAGGAAACTCCTAGATTAATTCTGTAAATATAAATGATTTATTATATTTAGCCGACAAGAAATCGGGATTGAATTTTTGTAGAATAAAAATCCATCTATTATATTTTCCCCCAATCACTCGCCTACTAAGAACGAATTGAAATGGATTGACAACTGTTAAAACAAAAGTTTTGTGAAGCAGAATTTAATGTCTAAGTCAATGGAAAACATGGAACGTTGCTAAAGCTAACTTCTCGATGGGAGAATATCATCATTCAGGACCTATCAAGCTTCTGCTTAGATAATAAATCACATGCTCACAGAGAACATCATCTTCCTGAACCAAAACCATACCTATGGTTGATTCTGCCACAACGATATACAAGAGGAAATACCTGCTATAATCAGGTGGAATCAGTAAAGGAGAAGAGGTTAATTCCTTTTTTAAATCATCAAACGAGTGCTAAGCGAAGTCGTCCCATAGGAATTGAACTCCTTTTTCCAACAATATCATAAATCACTTCATAATATCAGCATAGTTGATGATAAATCTCCTCAAGAAATTTTTTTTTCCTTGGAGACTCTGAAGTTGACGAATGGTAAATGGGGAAGGAAATTGAAGTATTGCCTCAACCTTGAAAGGATCTACAGGAATCCCTTCAGTAGACACTACTAACCCCAATAACTGACCAAATGTGACTACGAAAACAAACTTATTCAGATTCAACTCGATTTTATAATGAAGACATCTCTCGAAAATCAACCAAAGATGATGAGGATGATCAATCCTCTTTCGAGAACAAGTAGCTAGGTCATCCAAATAAGCTTCGATGATATGATTGATAGTGTTGAAAGCATAATACATGGCCCGCTAGAAATTTTCCCCAACATTTTTAAGACCAAAAGGCATATTTTTATATGCAAAGGTACCCGAGGGGGAAACAAAAGTTGTATTATGTTGATCTTCAAGACGGATAGTAATTTGATTATAACCTGAGAAACTTTCCATGAAGGAGAAAATCTCATTCCCTACACATTCATTGATAATATGATCAATAAAGGGTGCAGGGTAATTATATTTAGGACAAGACTTATTAAAATCACTGAAGTCTATGCACACACATATCATTCCTTGTTTCTTGTCAATCAAAACTAAATTTGAAACCCACTAAGTCAAAGGAACGGGGTATATAAAACCCACCTTAAGCAACTTCTCAACCTCGGCTTCGATAGCTACAACTTTCCTAGGATTTACTACTCGAAGCTTTTGTCGTATAGGCTTAGCATTCTCATAATTCTTGATCTCATGCTGGATGATAGATGGATCAATTCCAGGAATTTACTCATAAGACCAAGTAAACACATCACAAAATTCTTTAAAAATATTAGTATAGATTTGAATTGCTTTAGGGGAACACTTGACTTCGATGAAAAAATTCTCTATTACATTTGGATCCCTGGAAATGTTCACCGGAATTGTTTCCTAAATGATAGAAATATTACCTTCGACAAAAATCTGTGATGGAGCCAAAGGGTTTAGAATTGGGTGAACATGACCAGTTGACAAAGGGCTAGAAAAAATTGACTCAAATTCATACAAATATGGGAGAAAATATGACAAATGATGCAAATTATCCCACAGTATTTCCACACTCATCATTTCTTTCTATGATTTCCTCCTCATATGGTAAAAAAATATCAAGGAAGTCCAAAGAAGAAGTTGAGTTAAGGGTTCAAGCTGGAGCCACATCTCCATCCAAATCCTCTGGTGAAAGAGGAACTAGATCATAATCTACAGTGCTAACAATAGATTGATAAGAAATTTTGGCTGCAGCCATAGGATATGCCATTCCACCCACTTTCACTTATTCTAATGTGGTCGTAGAAGAGGGTAAGGGCCAAGGATCCGAAAAATAATGAGTTTGGAAGAAATCTCTTCGGAAAGGAACCTTGGAAGATGAAACCAAATTTATATGAACAACATGAGGCGGAAGATCAAAGGTACCCATCAATGAGGAATACATAATGATCAAAGGTACCCTTAGTAATTCCAATGAAATTCTTTGATGGGATCAAATATACATTTTTGTGCTCAAAACTATGGGCCAATACCATGGTAAATACCCCTGGTATTTAGAATACCGTGGTGCGGAAAATGTATTTGAATTTGCTTCACCATACCTGTGTATGTACACAACATTGCTTCACACACCTGCTTATATTTCCTCAAACTTTACCTTGATCATCCTTTTGTCCCTGAGTTGATATTCCTTTGTTTAATCTCCTTGTCACATTTTTATTCATCGTGCTACCATCATGTTGACATCTCTACCAAGTAGGTTTCCATCAAGGGCAACACATAATCATCCTTATTACAAGTAGGTTTCCATCAAGGACAAGACATTATTCATAATGCCAACAATATTCCTCTTTGGACTTGATGGCAACGACTTTGGTGTTTGGTCACCATAACCTGCAAATACTTGTAAAACATACTAAGCACCAATATTTTCAAACACCAAGTTACTCTCCCCTTTTGACATCAAAGGAAAAGGGCTGGCCAATGATGAATGAAGGCT
Organism: Pinus albicaulis; assembly: GCA_034641835.2. Classification (NCBI taxonomy): domain Eukaryota; kingdom Viridiplantae; phylum Streptophyta; class Pinopsida; order Pinales; family Pinaceae; genus Pinus; species Pinus albicaulis. The sequence goes on along the minus strand of CM076576.1, from coordinate 525,949,272 downwards.
TCTTTTTACCTATATAGGAATGAACACTGTAGATCTGATTTGGTAAAAATGAACATTGTATACTGACCATGCTCTCCCTGAGAACGTGCAAAATCTTCTAGAAAATATACAAAGAATTTCATGACTTCTGACTCAACCAAATATGAACTTTACTAACACTAATGACACAAGCTCACATCAATCACCCAACACATTGGGGTTAAATATTTGACTCATTATTACATCATATGCCCAAAACATGATTACATACATAATTGACTTGACCCAAAATATTCCAAACATGAATAAATATTAAAATTATTACATCATGGGTTTTTTCATGAAATTTACATCAAGACCCAAATATGACATTTATAACCAAAATCAAAGACCTATATAAGACCATGCTAGGCATCAAAAACCATCATACACCATGTAGGATCTGCACCATACATAGTAGCAATATGAACATCAACTTATCATCGATATGCAAGATAAGACAATGTAGCTTCAATTGTGAAAAATTATGCAACATCAGTATACGTGAGAACCAATCATATCATCATAAAGTAAGATAGGGCAGTTTTGCATCATTCTTCAACATCATCAAAATATGCCATGTTTCCATGTATCATCCAACATATGTAGCAGTAGAATATCAATAACCATGTCTTTATGAAACCTCAAAAACATCATTCTCTTGGCCCATTATCTTCATACATGATGAATTATGATACCAAAACCCATCTCACCAATATGCAACTCAAGTAGTCGTCATAAGATTTATTTCTGCAATATGTATGAACTCATCATCGTCATCAACCAATCATAAGATTGTGAAATCCTGTGATCCCATATCATCAAGATCATAATCATATCATGTAAATGTATCATCATTATATAACATGTGTAAGAACCAAGAACTACGCTATAAGCGTCATCCATAATTGCAACTTGTGCATCACTGAAGTCATAATCATCAACATCATATAGTCATCATTAAAAACATTAGAAACATGTGTGTCTTTAGAAGAATCACCAATATAATTATCATGAACATCATTATGCAACAAGGAATACTAAAGAAATAATAATGGAAATCGTGCACTTTTATAAGCATATAAAATGTTTCCCTTGAACCTGTGCCAACCGTTCACTTTCATATCTGATCACATCAACTCGTCCATCAGTTCATCAATTAGTAAGATCATCAAAGCATTAATGTCATCTTGCAGTAACTCATAAACCATCATAAGACAATATCGCTTCTAAGTATCATCCACAGATTGTAACTATCAACATCAGAAAAAGAAATCCAAATAATAATTGTCTGAAGCATATCAAAGTATTTTCTTGAGTTTGTGCTATTGTTTCTTCATCATATAGAAACATACATGACTGTCTAGATCATAACTCACATATATACATGATTGTATTTCATTGGATCTACGTATAGAAAGTAAATTACTGAAACTTCATTATTAAAACTCCCCCTGAGCCTATACTTTCTGTACCTATTCATTTTTTCTACACCAGATGCACTGTCAATAATATAAGCAACATGAATATCAAAACAACCATGGGAATCATCATCAAGATAACATATGTATTTCTCCCTTTGATATTATACATAACTGATCCTAGGAACCTTATAATCATAACTTCATGGGTTCATGTAACTCACATTACTTCTGTAGTCACTGTTAGAAGTAAGCTTTTAAGAAAATGGACTGTAGTACGGTCAATCTACCCTACGTTTCTGACTAATGCTCCTTCTTCCTCTAGACTTGCTTGCAATTTCTAATTATATGTTGGAACTTATCCCATCTCCTGGTTCTGTTATGCATACTTGAACTAAAATTAGTGGCCCTATTCCAAAAGTAGTTACAAGAGAAACAATATCCATAAACCGTTCTTTATGACTTTATTCAAATTTCCCTTGAACAACCCTATTCAGATTTTTGTCATCACATTCTGTATGATCATACCGAATTCAAAACTTTATAAAATGAGAGCTTTGTCCATTAATAATATTCTCTGTAGACTCAGATGCCTTTTATCATTTTTTGATCTTCTCATAATCTTACATTAGGGTCATAATTTCATATTCTAATGCTTCACAATGCTTTTCCTTTTTTTGAAGTTGTTTTCTTATGCTTTCTGTTCTTCTATTGGTTGCTTCTAATTCCATCTTTAACATGTTTATTTCCTCAATCATATTGTTTCCTTTTGATTCCAATTCTTTTTTATCATTCCTTATTTTATCATTCTCCCTTAGAGTTTTCATTGAATCATTTACCTCACAAATATCTAATTCATTAATTGACTGATCTTCAAGCCACAAGTACTAGATAAGAGCTGCTAGAATTTGAATCGGAATTTTCTTGATCATAGGACATGCTATGACCATATTCATTAGAGTAAAATATTTTCTTGTAAGAGAAATTATTTTTAGAAACATTCTTTCCATTCTCTTTATGATTTTATCTATAAGGACATTTGGATGCATAGTGGCCTAATATTCCATAAATAAAAAATTTAAATGGAAGCTTATCTTTTAATTTTCCAGTTCCCACTTGAAACTTCATGAATTTTGCTTCTTCCTTATCTGACATGTAACTTGTGTCTTTGGGTGCTTCCATATTTTTCCCTTTGTATGTGGCTTTGAAGGGCACTTCTCTCATGTTTGAAGGACCACCTTTCCTCATCTCAAATGATGTCAATATTGCATGGAGTTGATCAAGTGTGGGATTATTCAGATCCCGCATTTCTTCAATAGAGGAGACTTTGGAAACGAACTTCAGAGTTAGTGATCTCAAAATTTTCTCATCAACAATAGCATATTTTATTTCTTCACCAATATTTCTCATGGAATTAACAACCTCATCTACTCTAAGGAAAAATATTGCAATTCTTTCATCATCATGCATTTTATATGTCTGATACTATATTCAAAGTGATTGGAGTTTAACACTTTTTACCTTGGTGTCACCTTCATAAATTTGGATAATATTATCCCACACGCCCTTTTTTGTTTTCAGTTGCATTACTTTCACGAACTAAAAATTGGCCAAAATTCCCAAGATAGCATTCACAACCTTTGGATTGATTTCATACCATTTCTTTCCTGCAGTATCCGTGGGAATGGAGGTAAGATATTGATATCCACTTTCAACTATTTCCCATACATCGTCTCCCAACGACTATAAGTATGCTCTCGTCCCGACTTTCCCAAAGGAAAAGTTAGTTCCATTAATAAAAGGTGGCTTGATAGAAAATACTCCTTGACTACTCATCTTGACAGATCTCCTTCAAGTGATCAAGCTTCTTTTAAAGGAACTTCCTTTAGAGTAAATTTTAGCCTAAAAGTGGCCAGGAAATTTTCACGTGCATGATATGTAAACCAATCGAAATACTTTAAATTCAAAAAGAGATACATGTAAATATTTTGGAAGGAAAATTAAAAAAACTATTATTTTAACTATATTTTTGGCTTATCTCCTTATAGTTTTACTCAAATTTCAAGTGTACATACTCGTTAGATGTGGAATTAAATTCCACATCCAATGAGTACCCATTATGCATAATTTTGAGAAGACCCACATTAATAAAAATTGAATATACATTAAAAAACACGTTAAACACGTTTTTTTAATATATCTTCAATTTTTATCAATGTGGGTCTTCTAAAAAATATGCATAATGGGTGCTCATTGGACATAGAATTTAATTCTACATCCAATAAATGTCTACACTTGAAATTTTAGTTAACTAATAAGGAAATAATCCAAAAATACAATTAAAAAAGTATTTTTCTTCTTTTTCCTCCATAATTCATAACTCTTATTTTATTATTTTTCCTTAGGAGGCTACTTTTAGGCTGAAATTTCCTCTAATGTCCGATGCCAATTGTTGGGAAAAATAATAAGAGTGGGGGGGGGGGGGGGGGTGTGTGAATCAGTATTTTAAAAACTCACTTAAACTTTTCAATTTTTTATTCAAATTTTTGTATGTGAATATGATGAAGTAAACCTACATATGTACGCGACTGTTAGGAAGAAAAATAGCATATATCCAGTTAACTAACTTTTCAGTTAATTCATAATCTATTTAACTTGAACCAATGTATCAGTACTTCAATAGTAATTAATTAAACCATAACCATATGTAGTAAGAAAAAAGTAAACCATCACACATAAGAAACACATCAACACACATGAAATTCGAGGGCTTTTAGGTGGAAACCTAATGTGGGAGAAAACCATCGATCTTTTTGTCTTTGTCTTCATATTTTATTATAATGAAAAAATATTACAATATTATAGTGGCACAGACTCATACCAACACATATGTACCCACTTGAAGAAGGCTACAACCTTCTCTTGTTCTCTAGTACCTACTGGAAGGGAACTCCAACCCCCCGCTCTCGTTTACTGGCACCCATCGGAAGGGAGCTCCTACCCCTTGAAATGTTTTACAAAATACCAATGGAACGAAGATTGGACTCATTCACTGAAGGATCCAACCCTTATCACTTCTGTGGAACATGTTTCATATTATTTCATACTAGATCCACTTGAACCAAAACATAAAACCTGTAGGCCACTTTTCATCATATTTTCAGACTGGACCCACTACCATCATTTAAGCCCAATATCAAATAAAAAACTAAAACCAATCACTATATCAACTCATTGAACCAACTTAATCACTAAATCATTGAATAAATCAATTACTGAATATCAAACAACCAAAGGAACTAGATCATCTCAAATCATTATATACTCTTCATATGAATGCCATACCACTTACTGTTCATCACATAAACCATAGGCTATCACTGCAAACCCTAGTCAACCTTATGTCAGAACATATACGCTACTATTATGAGACATACCCACACATATACCCGCTTTCTTGTCAGATAACCTGCATACAGATCCCAAAACACTGAACCTTGAAACTAAATCACTGCACTTCTGAAGTAAATCACAAAAACACATATTGAACTTGTCACAAATCTCTGAACCAAATACATATCATCTCATAGAAACATCATTACTATTCAATATTTCATAACATAATCAGTTCAACCTTAACCAACACTGTCAATCACAAATTATCATGAAAGACTTCATTGACAGACAACAAAAAACATAATAAGTCCGATCAGACATCATTAAAAACTCATGCAATAAAACCCTAGCATATGTACAACACTACACGGACTTCTACTACAAAAAATCAAATCTGTGTATGTAAGAGATATTTCTTAAACAAACTTGCGTACATATCTGTAATTATTGAGTCATACCTTTGATGCACAACATAACTTCATTCAAACCCTTATTGAGTCATTATTGAGTTAGATCTATAATTATTGGGTCATGATCAACCTTGCTCACATATTCCTGGGCTAATTGAGCCCCTATTAGTTAGGAAATTCCGATCAATAGATTTTGCAATACATCCAAGGCATCCTGATGACCTCATGCATGACCTGTACAATTCTCTAATTATACAAATGATAGTTATCTTCCCTTTAACCCCAATTTTAACTGGGCCTTCCTTAAAACTAACATTCAACAAATATTTATAGCGAACTATCAGTTATATGATTGACCACTGCATGAGAATGAAATTAGATTTAATTCACTAGACTTATCACTAGCTCATCTCTCAGTTAGAACTAGTGAAATTGATTTTAAATCAATTAATTGTGTTAACTAATTACAACTCAAAATAAACTGTAATTGGACCCCCTAAAAATTATATTGGACTCTACATGCCTCCAGTTTGACCCTCAACTTGAATTGAATGAGCTAACTAAGTCTTCTTGACTCAATTAACACTTACAAGTTTTCATGTGATGTGGAATTACAATTGACTTATAATTTAATTAAGGGAAAATTAAATTAGAAGACCCCTTGGGGTGCCATTCTTATTTCCATTTCAACACTCCATCTCTACAATAAAGGGATTGTCTGCTACCCCGATCCTGCCTTTATGGAACTCAAATTTTCTTCTTGACAATGCCTTCGTCAATATGTTTGCATCCTGCTCCTCCGTGGCAATGTAATCTAATGACATAATTTGCCTCTCCACACAATCTCTAAGATGGTGATACTAAATATCAATATGCTTGGACCTGTCATGGAAAACTAGATTAACCGAGAGTTTTATGCAACTCTAGTTATCAAAATAAACACCTTGGCTTTGTGACAAAGGAACACCTTTCCTTCATTGAATATCACATCATAGCCACAATCTTCCAACATAGAAACAAAAACCAAATTATTATTTAAACCAGGAACATACGTGACATCTTTAATGTGAGAGGAGTACCTGAATCCCTTTGAAAGGAAACTGTACCTATGCTGGTAACTCTATACCTCCCGCCATCTTACATCTCGATGTGAATTTAGAGATCCTTCGCTTCCAAGTTACTGAAGAAGTATTTGTTTCCAGTCATATGGAACGAAGCTCCACTATCTCAGTACCACAAAAAACCCATCACCGATGACCCCATGCATGTGATGAGGGTGAAATATAACTCGAACTTTGAAGCAAGTGCTTCACCTAGTACTCCTCCTAAGGGCTTATTGTGCAGACACTTTTTAGCATAATGTCCAAGATCATGTCAATGAAAACATTTTACCTTTGATAAGTCTCAGTTCTTTCTCGCCTTGCCAGAATCTGATTTGGAATGGGACTCCTTAAATTTTCATTTCTTCTCCTTTCTAGCCAAGGAACAACTCTCCTCATCGTTAGTCTTTGATGAGGATCCATCCCTGGTGTTCCGCCGAATCTCTTCTTGTACCAAGTCATACCACAATCATTCCCACTCTAATAGCTTCTCCCTCCCATTCACTGAGTCCTAGTAGCTATGCCAGCCCCTGGGAAGGCCTAGAAGCTCTAGAATCACCAAATAATCCTGGGAATTTTTCACCCCAACACTTTGATGCTCATCTCGATGTTGAGTGAACTTTTTCAAGTATTTTTGGATCGTGTCTCCCTTCTCCATCTTGATCTTTCTGAGCTTTTCCTTCATCGCCAGATTCCTGTGGTCGCTGCTATTATTAAATAGATATGTTAAGGCCTTCCACATAGCATATGGAGTTTCCTTTCCATGGAGGTTCGAGACAATATGATCTTGAACTTCTTCTAATCGAATCCTTCTCTAATTTTCTACATTCTTCTTCCATGCATCAAGAATTTGAGAATTTGTTGCTGCGAGCTAATGAATATCATTGTCTATGAATTCCTTCAGTCTATTGTCCTCTAGAACTGCCTCCATCCTGTCCTTCCATGCTATGTAATTCAAATTACCCTAAAGGGTATATTCAAGTCTCAAGACATTGAAAGACACCTTGATTTGTTGTTGGTCCTGAAGAATAAATCTACAAATTCGATTCACCTATTCAAAAAAAAAAAAATCTGGTTCTTCTCTTCTATAGTGATTCGTTCTTTTATACCATGTAGAATTATCTAAATATATTCAAATTATATTTTAATGTACTAAAAAAAAAATACTGAATCAATTCTACAAATTTTGGAAACCAATTACAATCATATAATCACATAAAAGAATATCAATCACACAACACGACATGTATCTGGGGAAAGCCTCAACTAAAATCCCCGCTATCTGTATATTGCATAAAGTCAAGAACATGAAATAATAAAATGATACTTCTCTTCCTAAGAAACCTTTTCACTCTGCTGATTGTCTCACTCTGATCTAAGAAAGTTTGGTCCAATATTTAACTACTTCCTTGCCTCTGGCTTCCTAGCCTTTCTCACACATTCCTGGGCTAATTGAGTCCCTATTAATTAGGGAAATTACCATCAAAAGATTGAAAAATACATCCAAGGCATCCTGATGACCTCATGCATGACCTGTACAATTTTTTAATTATACAACTGATAGTTATCTTCCCTTTATCCCTAATCTCAACAGGGCCTTCCTTAGAACTGGCATGCAACAACTATTTATAGTGAATTATCAGTTATCTGATTGATCACTGCATGTGAATTAAATTATATTTAATTCACTGTACCTATCACTAGATCATTTCTCATTAGAACTAGTTAAACTGATTTTAACTCAATTAATTGAGTTAACTAATTACAACTAAAAATAAACTACAACTGGACCCCATAAAACTTAGAGTGGACTCTACATGCCTCTAGTTTGACCCTCAACTCGAATTTTTTGAGCTAACTAAGTCTTCCTATATCAGTTAACACTTACAAGTTGTCATGTGTTGTGGAATTACAATTTACTTCTACTTTAATGAAGGGAAAATTAGATTAGAAGCCCCCTTGGGGTGCCATTCTTGCTGCCATTTCAACACTCAGATCAAACCAACCCATAAGAAAATTATTCAATGTGTAGTGACTTCAGACATATTTGATATAATACATCATCATACTCCTAGTGCACACTTCATGTCAAAAAATTAATCAATAACTGATTACATACCCATAACACTTTGATCTCCATCTCCTTTTATAACTTAGGCCTTACCCAATACCTTATGTCAAACCTTTAGTAATTTCGATGGTATTATTTGATGGGATCAAATATTTGCTGTCACAATCAATACTATGGGCCAATACCATGGTAAATACCCCTAGTATTTATAATACCATGGTGTGGAAACTGTACGCGACTTTGCTTCATGATACATGTGTATGTACGTAGATTTTCTTCACAGAACTTGCATATACTTCCCCAAAATTTATCTTCATCATCCCTCTATATATAATATGATATTCCTTTGTTTAGTCTCTCTGTCACATATGTATTCATATTTCTATCATCATGTTGACATATTTACCAAGTAGGTTTCCATCAAGGGCAACACATACTCATCATGCTTACAAGTAGGTTGCCATCAAGGATAACACATTAGTCATAATTCCAACACTCTCCCCCTTTGGACTTGATGAAAACCACTTTGTTGTTTGGTCACCATAACTTGTAAATACCTATAAAACATACTAAGCACCAAGCTTTTCAAACACCAAGTTACTCTCCCCCTTTGACATCAAGGGAAAAGGGCTAACCAATGATGAATGAAGGCTTATTTTTCCCTGTATAGACATGAACACTATAGGTCTGATCTGCTAAAAATTGTTGAAATGTAAACAACAATGGCACACCAAGGGGGCTGCTAATTTAATTTTCTCTTAATTAAATTAGAAGTAAATTGTAATTCCACATCACATGGAATCTTGTAAGTGTTAACTGAGTTAGGAATAATTATTTAGCTCAGTCCATTCGAGTCGAGGGTAAAACTAGAGGCATGTAGAGGTCACTCTAAGTTTTATGGGGTCTAGTCGCAATTTATTTTGAGTTGTAATTAGTTAACTCAATTAATTGAGTTAAAATAAGTTTAACTAGTTCTAGCTAACATATGAGCTAGTGATAGGTCCAGTGAAATAAATATGATTTAATTCACATGCAGTGATCAATTAGATAACTTATAATTCCCTATAAATATTTTTTGCATGTAATTTATAAGAGTGACCCATTTAAGATTGGAGTTAAAGCGAAGTAGACAATCAATTGTATAATAATAAAATTGTACAGGTCATGCATGAGGTCATCTAGACACCTTGGATTTATTGTGTAATCAATTATTGGGAATTTCCTATTTAATAGGGGCTCAACTCCATCAAGAATGCGTAAGCTGCACTGGTCAGTCAGGTGCAATTTTTTGGTTAGGTATTGGACCAAACTTGCCAAGATTAGGGTGAGACAATCATAGATAGTGTAGAGGTTTCTCAAGAAGGGAAATCACATTGTATTGTTTCATGTTCTTGAATTTATGAAATATACATATAGAGGGGTTTTTAGCTGAGGTTTTCCCCATATACATCTTTGTGTTGTGCAATTGATATTATTTCTCTTACTTGTTTATGTGATTGTGTGATCGTAATTGGTTTCCGCAATTTGTAGAATTGATTCAGTATTTTGTTTTAGTACATTAAAAGATAAGTTGAATCTATGTGGATTTTATACTTTTTATTAGAGCAGGAATCACGATAGAAGAGAAGAATTAGAGTTTATTTTGAACAAGTTAATCGAATTTTCAAATTTATTCTTCGGGACCTACAACAGATCAAGATGTCTTTCACTGGCTTGAGACTCAAATATTCCCTTGAGGGTAATAAATTACATAACATGGAAGGACATGATGGAGGCAGTGTTAGAGGAAAACAGACTGAAGGAATTCATAGATAGTGATATTCCCGAGCCCGCAATAGCAGATTCTACACTTCTTAATGCATGGAAGAAGAATGTAGCAAAGGAGAGAAGGATTATGTTAGAAGGAGTTTGAGATCATATTTTCTCGAACCTCCATGGAAAGGAAACTCCATATGCTACGTGGAAGGACTTAACATATCTGTTTTAAGATAGTAGTGACCACAAGAAGCTGACAATGAAGGAAAAGTTTAGAAAGATCAAGATGGAGAAGACCGATACAATTCAAAAATATTTGATGAAGTTCACTCAATGTCAAGATGATCTTGGAAGGGTTGGGGTGACAGTTTCCCAGGATGATTTGGTGAGCCTAGAAATTCTAGGCCTTCCCAAGAGATGGCATAGCTACCAAGACTTGGTGAATGGGAGGGAGAAGCTACCAAAGTGGGAGCGATTGTGGTCCAACTTGGTACAAGAAGAGATTCGATAGAACACTAGAGATTGATCCTCATAAAACATTGATGATGAGGAGAAATGATCCTTGGTTGGAAAGGTGAAGAAAGGGAAAGGGAAGGCATCCAATTCCAAACTATATTCTGGTTAGGTGGGCAAGAAGTGAGACTTGTCAAAGGTAAAATGTTTTCAATGTCATGAGCTTGGACACTATGTTACAAAGTTTCTACACAAGAATACGAACAAGAATTACTCAGGAGGAGTGGTAGGTGAAGCACTTGCTTCACATTTTGTGTTGGATTTCACCCTCATCGCATGCATGGTGTCATCATTGATGGGTTGTGTGTGGTATTTATATAATGGAGCCTTGTTTCATATGAACGACAATAAAGAATTATCCAGTAACTTAAAGGAGAAGGATCTCCAGATGCACATAGAGATGGGAGATGATGGGAAGTATAACACTACCGGCATAGGTACAGTTACCATTAAGAGGGAGTTAGGTACTCCTCTCACATTAAAAGATGTCATGTATGTTCATGGTTTAAAGAAGAATTTGGTTTATGTTTCTATGTTGGAAGACCGTGGCTATGATGTGATATCCAGTGAAGGAAGGGCGTTCCTTTGTTACAAAGCCACGGGTAGGTGAAAAATATTGGGATTCGAGTAAAGAACCTCTACAAATTGGATGTAGAAGATTGTGTTGCCTTGAGCATGAAAGTAGAGAAGGTGGGGAGTCGAGAAATAGGTGAGTTATGGAATAGGATATTGGTCCATCTACACCATGGCACTTTGAAGATCATGCAACATATTTCTACAAGACTTCCAAAGGGTGCACTTGCACAGAGAGATACATGAAAAAGGTGTACATTTGGGAAGTATACCTAATACACATTTCTCGATAAGGAAAGCCGAGAAAATGAGATCCTTGAGAGAGTTCACTCAGACATGTGTGGACCATTTTGGACAGATTCCATCACAAAACACAGGTATTATGTGATTTTTGTAGAAGATTTTTCACGAAAGTGTTAGATTTCTTCATGTAGAAGAAATATTATCCATTATCCAAGTTTTGTGTGTTTAAGCACTTTTCGAGAAATATACAAGGAAGAAGGTGAAGGCTCTAAGGAGTGATAATGTTGGAGAATATGTCTCTAATGAATTTAGTAAATTCTGTTCTTTAGAAGGAATTCAAAGGGAATTGACAACACCTCATAACCCACAGTAGAATGGGATTGCAGGAAGGAAGAATAGAAATATTTTGGGAGTAGCACGAGCTATGTTGCATGATCAAGGCCTATCATTGCATCTATGGGCAGAAGCTTGCAATAGAAAAATATTTGTGTAGAACACAAGTCCTGATCAGATACTTGGGATGAGTACACCAGAAGAATTTTTTTAAGGTAAGAGACCAAATGTGTCACATTTTTAATTTTTTGGTTCATCAATTTATTTCCATGTGACCAAATATGCTAGGAAGAAGCTAGAGCCAACAACAAAGTTGGGGATATTTGTTGGGTATACTGATACACCTCAAAACTATCGGGTTTAATTTCCAGCACACAGGATCATGACAATGGTTAGAAGAGATGTGAAATTCGATGAAGATAAGGCCTTGTGAATTTCCCTAGAGAGGGAGCTTCAGTTGCATGCAATTGAGGAGCTCTTGGCTCCAAAAGAGGAACCTCAAGATGTGGAGCAACCACAAGGAGAGGTACATAGAGTGGAAGCACCCACTTATTTAGAGACATCTCGAGATGAAAGGAAGCACACCAAAGAGGCTGATGGGTTATTTTTTGATGCTAGAGAGAATGTGGGATCACCCACATCACAACGTAGGAAATGAAGGTCCCAAGAGCGGTACACTTGATAGATGGATATTATGAGAAAAGGTGTAGAGATAGAACCATCCTCGTTTGAGGAAGTAGTACAACAACCAATTTGGATTGATGCCATGGTTGAGGAGTATGACTCCATTATTAGAAATAGTGCATGGTAAGTTGTCCCAAGACTAGAGGGGAAGTCAGTTGTAGGATCCAGGTGGATCTACAAGGTGAAGAAGGAAAAAAATGGGAGTGTGGAGAAGCAAAAGGCCATGTTTGTGGCTAGAGGGTTCTTTCAGGTGGAGGGGATTGATTACGATGAGAATTTTACACCATTCGCAAGGTACTCATCAATAAGATCCATCCTTGCACTCTCAACATAAATGGGATGGAAGATATATCATATGGATGTAAATACAAACTTCTGCAATGGGGTGATTGAGGAAGAGGTGTAAATTGAGCATCCATAATGTTTTGAGAGCTTCAACAGAGATTCACATGTGTGTAGAATCAAGATAGAATTGTATGGGTTGAAGCAAGCACCTTGTGCTTGGTACACCAGGATCAACAACTATTTCATCGAGTTGGGCTTCACAAAGAGTGAATCAGATATGAACCTTTATCATATTGTGGTATAAGTTAAGCTTTTGATTATTTCACTTTATGTCGACGATCTGATACTGACAGGTGATGAGAAACTCATCAAGTCTTGCAAATAGGATCTTGAAAGAGAATTTGAGATGAAGGACATGGGGCTCTTACACTATTTCATAGGATTATAAATATGGCAAAGAGATGGGGATATATTTGTATCTCAGGGAAAGTATGCCAATGAGACCCTCAATAAGTTCCACATGGAAGGTAGAAAACCCATGGAGACTCATCTAGCAGGAAATTAGAGGAAGGATGATGCTAATTCAGGTGAGGTAGTAGATGCCACTATTTACGTGAAGCTTGTGGGTTGACTAATCTATTTGGTGAAAACACGACCAGAAATATGTTGTGCATTTAACTAGATTAGTAAAGCTATGGTTAAGCCTACCAAGCTCTTTTGGAAGGCATGAAAGCATGTGTTGAGATATCTTAGAGGGACTAGAGAGAATGGATTATGGTATAGGCGAATAGAGGGAGTGCAACTTCAAAGCTTCACCGATGTAGATTTCATATGGATTCCATCCGATAGGAAGATCACATCAAGGGGAATATTTAGCATAGGATCAAGAACAATTTCCTTGTACAACAGGAAACAGAGATCAGTTGCACTAAGTTTAGTAGAGGAAGAGTAAATGGTAGCCAATCAGGCAGCATGTGAGGTCATCTGGATGAGGAAGATACTTATTGGTTTGTTTGGTCAACAGATGGATCCGACAATGATTTATTGTGATAAACAGAGTTGCATCAAACACTTGTTTAATCCATTTTTTAATGACAGGTCCAAGCATATTGATATTCGGTATCACCATCTCAAAGATTGCGTGCAGAGGAAAATTATGTCATTGTTACCTAGATAAATCCCTCTTGCGAACAAGAGTGATCTCCCTAGAATGCTAAAGGAAAATTAGAAACAAATAAACAAAACAATATCTCTTTCCTTAGCCTATAACTAAAACATGAAACATGTAGTATGCAAAGGATCACTTACCTATTAACAAAGTGCTTGTAGAATTCCTTTCAATGCTTTCCACAATCATCTTTTCCTCAATTCTTTAAATTATTTACAAATTCTTCCCACAACTTCTCCATGATGCTCCAAAAAGGATTTGCATGGAAATTTTTTTTCAAAGAGCTCAAAGAATCTCACATATGAAAACAAAGGTGAATGAAATCCTTAATATAGAATAAAACATATAAATGAATCAATATTCAGTTATAAACCATGTGAATGATCAATGAATCCCACAAATAACATCAACAACAGATGAAATTAGGAAAGAAAAATTACTTTGTATTAAAAATCAAAGGGAAACAAGCTTACAACCTGGGTTCCTTGATGTCACAATCCTCTTCCAATGGTCTCCTTTCATTCCCTTGATGAAAATATTTTCAGACCCAAAAAAAAAATCATGAGTTTACAAACCCCAGTCTCAATAGTCTCTCATTACTTTAGTCCTATGCTCAATTTATAGGAAGGATAAGGAGGTTTCTAGTTCCACTTCTAAAGGGATATGATCCTTAAGAAAGGAGATTAGTTCCATATACCAAGGGATGAGGTGTAGGTATGTAGTGGTTCCATGTTTATAATTTGGGTAATATTCCTCAACCAAAGCTTCTAGAACTTAATTTTTTATTTTTACGTACATGAACAAACCTATGCAGTTTATAGTAGAAGAAACTACGTAGATCTGCACAGTTTACAGTAGAGGAAATTGCACATGCATGGATTTTGTTCAGGAAAACTACACAGATGATCAAAAAGGGGTTTTAAGCAGTGAAAACCAAAATTATTTTTGTCCCTGGTATTTTTTACTTCAAGCTTCATAGGGGATTCACTTGAGACAGTCCATTGGATGACAAGATAATAGAATCGATAGTCACGGTGACAAATTTTAGTGTATCAAATTTCCCCCTAAAGTGCAAAGCCAGAAAATATGTTTGATGACTGAAGCGCTTTACCATGTTAAAGGTTCGGATCAGAGACCAATTGGTTGAGGACCTGAAAAAAAAATCAAGGATTACCATATCATGCTTTCATATAAACATCACTGAGGTAGGCATTCTGATACTCAGAGTAAAAATAACTTGATGAACTAGTGGGTAAATACAAAAATATCCATGTCAACAATAGACATAGTATGGACGCAACCATCAATGGATCTATATTTACAATCATGAATATTTAATAACTCCACACAACCTGGATTGATGAAACTATATTCAAGGTATTTATATCCATTTCTCGATGCATAGTACTATTCTAACCATGCGAATGAATGTCTCGAAGTCAAACATGGTAGAAACCACTTGATTACCAGTAAATGATGTGAACCATTAACAAATGAGAGAGAAACAACCAATAATGACAATGGCTCTCAAGATACTCCCAATACAATATATGAAGTGTGAAAATATTTCTTGAAGTTGAAAAATCATCAAATCGTTTGATCAAATGTCAATGATAAGAACCTATCATCGAAAGGGAGAAACCTACCATTAGGGCATGTAGACCTCAAGGTACTGAAAATGGTTTCTAAATTAACTTCTTAGATAATGAGTTGAAGTCGGTAGGAAGTGATTCGTCGCAGGAGGGCCTATGACACAAAACTTCATATCAAGTTTTGAAGAACAATATTTGAAGTGATTTACGAATGACTCAGGGATGACCGATGTGATTGAAGGTTATGAATAGAAGGGTAATTTTTATTGAGGTTGGACTTATCTTGAACATATTTGTGACATGACACTTGACTTGGCAGCATTTGACTCAACGATAATACCCAAAACAAGTTGAAGACTTTCAATGATGTTCAATTAACTATGATACAAATGGATTTCCCAACCCAGACACAAATGTGACAGAGTTTCATGTTCAAGAGCGAGATACTGCCTTTAATAATATTAAAAAAAATGAATGTTCTTTCCCAAATTCCCCCCACCATTACTGGAAAGTACCTCTTTATTTTTACACAAGCTTGAGGAGGATAACATATGCTTGTAATATAAGCTCATCCTTCGGATGAATCCTCCGAATTATTTTTAACAAACCCTTGGGAGGAGTGGTTCGACCCCATTCTAATCGACGGGTCCTACATTGTTTATGTTTTACGAGTCCATTGTAGGGTTAACTTGATGTTTTTTCATGTTTAAAGAGTTTTAAAAGACACAAAAATAAAACTCATATTGTTCTTTCAACGAGCCCAGAGAAAGTAAAACTCGATGTTTTTTAGTTTTAGGGAGTCAAGAGGAAAACATAAGTAAACTCCATAGTGTTATTTTTTGTAAATTTAGTCCCTCAAGCCTGAAAAAGGATAAAGTAATGCAGGAGAGAACTCCATTGACCATGACTAGTCAACGTATAACTTTTTCATAAATAGTCTAGTTCAGTCCAGAAAAGGGGTAAACTTATACTGAATAAACGGTTGTTCATTTATTTTAATGAGTTCGAATAGTCAAGTACTCGAAAATATTTTCATGTTTAGAGAGTTTGAAAAGGGCTTAAAAGAGAACTCCAAGGTTTTTCTTTTTCGTAAGTTTTATTGAGTCCGAAAAATTAATAAAAGTTTACTCATATCATCAACTTTCAATTTGATTAACAAGTAGGAAAAGACATAAAGAACTCGACATTTTCATGTGTTTTACGAGCATGAAATATAGCAAAAGAATCTCAGGATTTTCATGACTTTAATGAGTCTTGAAAATAATAAATGAAATGGACTCGAGATAGGTTTCATTTTTATACAAGCTTGAAACATAGGAAAAATTATGCTTGACAGTGGTTTCATTTTTACACGAGCTTGAAACATAGGAAAACTATGCTTGAGATTGGTTTCATTTTTACACAAGCTTGAAACAGAGAAAATTATGCTTGAGATAAGTTTCAATGCCCCTAAAGAATAACTTGCAAGGGAACATTCTCCCCGAGCTTCATTTCATTCACCTAAGTAGACTATTGGTTACTAATAGGTGGATGGAATGAATATCCATTTGTGAGATCAGGTGAGAGACTCGACTTGATATTTATGATATCTATTCAAAGACTCGACTCAATTAAGGGAGGATTTATTTCATTTTTTAACGAGCTTGACACATGAAAATAACTATGCTCATGGAACCTTATTTCATTTTTTAACAATATTGACACAAGAAAAGGAACTATTCTCATGAAATTTGTTTCATTTTTTAACGAGGTTGATACAGTAAAAGAACCATCGTCATGAATACCTGTTTCGTTTTTTTATGAGGTTGACACAGTAAAATAACTATCCTCATAAGGACCCGTTTCATTTCTTTTTTACGAGGTTGACATAGTAAAAGAACTATCCTCATAAGGATTTGTTTCAATTTTTAATGAGGTTGACATAGTAAAAGGAACTATCCTCATAAGGATTTTTATCATGGCTTCCAACTAGAAGAAACACATGTGAAGGGACACACCTCGATCATGGCTTCCAGGAGGTCTTCATCAGATGGAATAATAGTTCTATGGAAGGAACACATGTCAAGGGACTCAATAGGGATAAGAAAATCACGTTAAAATACCCCCATAGGGTTTACCATGTTAATTACTATATCTAAGTCAAAGGAAGTTGAGCAAACAGTGAGAGGCTCACTTCCATTGGTAACTGAAAACATGGGACTGGTTGCCACATAGTTAACCTGTGGCAGGGTGGATAAAACTTCCATATATGGAACATTTAGGGACGTCGAATTGATGGTATTCGACTCAAGATCAAAAAATGAAAGTTGGTCAATAATCACAATTTTTCCATTGTGAGGGAAAGACATCACACAACAAAGTGTAGATACGATAACTTTCATTGCATAGGCTTAGTCACGCCCAAGGATTTTCCTTCCAAGGTAAGGAAAATTAGGAAGAATCCCTAAAGGTTCACTAATGGTTATGTTAAAAGTTGACAGATTCTGTGTAACAGGCACAAGCTGAGGGGAACCCAAAGCTTGCCAAGAAGTTGAGGATAAAATACTAATAGAAGCACCTTCATATAAATTTGTGTGATGCACATTCTTACGACAAGCCTTCAAAATTATTTGGAAAGGGATGGAAGATGGAAGGTAATTTTTTGTTAGTCTACTCCAATCAAAGGAAAAGATCTTAGTACTTGGAGGGGGTTCTATAGAAATAAGTGAAATGCCCCCTAGTGTAGAAGAATCTAAAGTAACAAGAAGAACTTGAGTGGTATGAATTTCACTCTCTATAGGGAGAGTGGGATTGAATAAATATGAAATAAAGTCGACCACTTGATCAAATAATGGTGCATCAACCTAAGTGATATGTGTTTCACTATCCAATGGATTAGTGGGATTGACTGTGCTCGAAATTAGAGTAAATTCCCATATAGGAGCAAGATGCAAACATATTGATGAAGGCACTGTTAAGAATAAAATTTGAGTTCCACAGAGATAGGATCGGGGTAGCAGACAATCCCTTTCTTGTTGACAGGGAGTGTTGAAATGGAAACAAGAATGGCACCCCAAAGGGGCTTCTAATTTAATTTTCCCTTAATTAAATTAGAAGTAACATTAGGGGAATTTTGAGGTCTAAAATGGGCCTCATAAGGAAATTATAAAATAATAGTGGAAATAATCAAATAAAACTAAATTACATCATCAACATATCTCCCTATGGGTTTACTCAAATTTCAAGCGAGAACACTCGTTGTTGGATGCAAAATTTGATTCCTCATCCAATGAGTACCCATGTTGCATACATTTGACTTACCTTTCTACACGAAAAATGAGAAATACATTAAAAATGTGATTGCAATCACGTGTCTTCATGTATTTCTAATTTTTCTGGTAGCAAGGTCCATCGAAAGTATAAAACATGGGTACTCCTCGGATGAGGAATTAAATTTTGCATCCGAAGAATAATCCCGCTAGAAATTTGAGTAAAACCTTAAGGAGATAAGTTGAAAATACAAGTTGAAAAATTAGTTTTATTATTTTATTATTTTTAATCTTTTTACTTTTTTACCCCAAAAATGGTGAATCATCCCCCATGGTTGACATCATCATATTGAATCCTATTAGTTCTTATAAAGTTTATTTTGGTTGTACATTTTTCTTAGGAGGCCCATTTTAGACCTCAAAATTTAACTAATGATTGTAATTCCAAATCACATGACATCTTGTAAGTGTTGACTGAGTAAAAAAGACTCAGTTAGCTGAGTCAATTTGAGTTTATGGTCAAACTGGAGGCATGTAGAGGTCATTCTAAGTTTTAGGGGGTCTAGTTGCAATTTATTTTGAGTTTTAATTAGTTAAATCAATTATTTTAGTTAAAATCAGTTTAACTAGTTCTAAATGAGAGATGAGCTAGTGATAGGTCCAATGAATTAAATCTGATTTAATTCACATGTAGTGATCAATCAGATAATTGATAATTAACTATAAATAATTGTTCCATGTCAGTTTTAAGAGTGACCTAGTTGAGATTGGAGTTAAAGGGAAGTAGACTATCAATTGTATAATAAGAAAATTGTACAGGTCATTGATGAGGTCATCAGGATGCCTTGGATGTATTGCGTTATCAATTTATGGGAATTTCCTATTTAATATGGGCTCAATTCCCTTAGGAATGCGCAAGTCAGGTGTTGGGTGATAAAGGTGACTGCTATAGGCAACTCCAATGCTTCTCATTCAATTATCAACCCAAGGCAAGTCTTGTTATTTCAAGAGTGTGAGCACAGTATATGCAAGTGATATCAAAGGAAACCTACTCTAAATTATCATAAGGAAGACTATCTAATTCTCGAAGTTCAATCAATTCAAAGTGAAAAGGGACTATAGAATTCTTTTGAATATTCTGTTGAAGTAAGTACAGAAAAGAGTAATGTACGATTGAACAACATACTATGATGAATTGAACAACAAGCCTAATAAATTGAACAACAGTTGAAGAAATTGAACAACAATTGTTTATCTAAATTTTTCAATGGAATTATCTTTTAAATTATGAAGGGACATCTCTCTGAATCAAACATCAACTAGACACCTTGCAATATTAATAAAGAGATCTAATCTTTAACTAAGTACAACATTGAAAAACAATCATGTTAAAACTAAGGAAGCATGTATAAAGCATCGGGAAATAATGAAAGCATCTAAATAATTATGAGAATATTGACTATAAGCAAGAAATCATGATTGATGAACTATTCTAATGAAAGAGAAAGCTAGAGAATCTTATGTTCACAATTCAACCAATTAATTGATATCTCTCGAAATGGATTAGATGATTGAAATGTAAGTTCTGTAATTGACCGTATAGCACAAAGATTAGCAAAGAAACTCCCAGGGCTTGGCCCAAAGCACCAGAAGTCTACCGCCATGGAAAACTCAGAGATTGACTATCAAAAACGCCAAACTTTTATTAAGCTGAAAGTTAATACATTGATATAACTGGACAATTCTATCCCAATACATCTATTACAGAAGAAAATATCTATTCCCCCTATCTATCTTGTTTGTCTTCGGCCTTTTAAAGGAAAATTCAACAGTGGTAACAGTCTTTTCCATACGGGATCCTGCTACTCGTGGATGTAGTTTAAGTTTTTCAAACATGGAGGTGCCTTTCCATCTTCCGTCGGTCCATGGGAGTCATCATGATCTCGTTAGTCTCTCTTTGTCATCTATATTCCGGTTATCATCAATTCGACTGCTTTGTTTCCCTATAAATAAAGATACAACAAGTCAATTTCCTGTTGTTACACATCCTTTTTACTGTCAGTTCATTTCGTCTTGACTTTTCATTAATTTTCCTTTCCTTTACTGTTAAGATGAGGAAAAATTCATAAAGGTTCATAACAATTCGTGGTAAAGGTAGGGTGAAAATGTACCTACCTTATTCTCGGCCCAACATACTCCCCCACTTACCTATTTGTAGGTCCTCATGCAAAAAAATGATTGAGGTGTAATTGGGTCAGAGAATATGTAGGTTAGACTTCTTCTTTATATGACCTGAAGCCATGTTTTTGTCTGATCTTTGCAAAGGTGGCATTTGTGTGTCCCTCTGGCAGCTCGTAATCGTGATCATAACCCTCAGGGGGGTACCAGATGAGAGGGCATCTGTACCTACATCCTATCCATCTAGGGCCCATGTTGAAGATTATATTGATGTATAAAAGGAATCTAGAGGCAACTGCTTTGAAGTTTCTGTAGCCAAATGGCTCTCTGTTCTTCACATTATTCATGGAGGCCATCCACCTCTATTTGGCAGTTGCCAGAGCTACTTCCTAAATGTCTTCAAAATACTCCCACCCATGCTGTATAATGTCCTTATGGATAGACCCCAGTTAGTCCTTACTCTCCTTCTCTGCATGAAATTCTTATGTTGGGTGAAAAGATGCAGGGGTCTAATAGGCTCTCCTCTAACCCATAGGTCTAGGCCATGCTCCATTTTCTAGAAAATGTTGTAGGCTTTAGCCCATCGAGTCTGGTTCTTGGCAAAAGAGAGGAAAGCCTGGAACTGAATGTCTCCTATAAAGGGGATGGGATTACTGTCCCTATTCTCCTCTAGGAAGAAGTTGTGCATGTATAATTCACACAAAAGGTATTGGACCTGCTCATTTTGTTCATTGCAACAATGGATGAATTCCTCAATGGTTTTAAAAGTCATGGGCTTCCCTACCCTGACAGCCTTGATCTTCAATAATAGATACCTTTCTACTAAAAATAGGGCATAGCTGGTGGCTGGTGCCCTGCATGTTAGCACATCATAGTACAAAGATAAAACCATACTGGTTTTATTCTTGGTTTGTTCCACCTGATTCTGTGCTTTCTTTACCTTTGCCTTTTCTTCTCTGAGTTGAGAAAATGTCTCATCCTCTATTGCAGAAAGGTCTTTGAATTTCTTCAATAATGGCTGGTGTTCTTGTGTGGGAACTACTTCCTTTCTGCATTGTGCAAATTCATGTTGGGTTTGAATTAATTCATTATGCAATTTTTGATTGGAAGCCTTTTCTACTAGGGGAGCGTAGGCAAGTGCTTCCTCCATTTGGGTTTCCTTTTCTTCTATAAATTCCAGCCTAGTCTACATATAGGCTTCAGTAGTGTCCACTAGGTCAGTCTGTACCTCAGCCTCATTGGTGTCTACTAGGTTAGTTTGAACTTGAACCTCAGCAGTGTCTATTAATTGGGTGAAAAATTCTGTTTGGGTTTCTGTGGTAACCAATTATTTCTTAGGCCTTTGAGCCTTGCTTACTTCCTTCAACTGTTTCTTCAGATGGTTTATCATTTTTCTTAACCTCCTGCAAGTTCTGTTCATTTTCCTTAACTTATTTTCGGCTGATTTCTCTTCTAGCACAATTTTAGTAGGGGATGGAGGAGTGACAACCTCGTTTTCAGGAACAGTGGTGCTAGTTCCAGGGTTACCAGTGATGATATTTCCTTCCTACACTCCAGAGTTTACTTTTGCATTAATGTCCCGGCTGGGTGAGATATTATTCCCTTCAGGTGTTAGAGGGACTGTTTCCATGCTTGAATTTTTTTTCTAATGGGATGGTGTCTCCTGACTGGTTTTCAGATTCGGCTACCCCTTCTGCCTGCTCTTCCATATTCCCCCAATAACTCTCGGGAGGAGATAAGGCTCTAAAATCCTACGATTCATCTTTCTAGGGTAATATTTCAGTGTGGCCAGAGCTACTGGCAGTGGTAGATTGGTTCAACGGTTCCTCTTGCTCCTCAGCTTGTTCATATGGACTTCTAATTTTATAGGATGCCTGCATTTGTTCTAGGACTTGAGCCATCTCTTCTTCATAGTATTGCAAAGGTATGTTTTGAGGGCTTGAAGGTGGTGTATGGGATGGCCCTGCCTCATTCGGAAATTTTGAGGTGTCTTACCTTAATTGCAGTCTTTCGGGCCATATTCACTTCCATGGTTTTGAAGTCGAAGCAAGGGTCCTTTTTCCTCTTTCTCTCCTAGGTATGTTTCTTCTAGGGAGCTAAATTTCTGTGCCGACACGGTTTTCCTCAGGGACATGTTCGGTAGGGTTAACAAAACTGTCTAGGAGGTCTGTTTTCTGCCTAGCTCATGAATGATAATTAACTTGATTAAGCCATGGTGGCTGATGACTGCTTGGGGGTTCTTAGCCTTTCTCATTTGAACAACAGTGTCATGTAATATAGAATTCCAGAAAGAAGGCAGATTAACTAAATTTTTTTGTTTAAGAACAACTAACAATTTGAGTTGTCAGGGTTTTACCACGTTTGGCGTCCATCACATGTGATGAATCTCTGGATGAATGCTGCCAATTCCTGCCAAGGTTGTTGTAGGGATGCAGGGTTGATCCCCTTTCCTTTTCGTTCCAATGGTTCCCCTAGATCCTGGTATGCTGCGATTGCCTCTCATAGAAGAAGGTTATTTTTGGTCCATCTTTCTCCCTCTGCTGGTATTCTAGAGACTTCAGCGATGATATCCTCTATGACCAGTATAATCCTTCCTCTGAGTCTGGTATGTCCCTCCTCTAGGTTTTGCAGGAATTCCACTACTATTTCTGTGTCAAACCATTGTAATTTGTGTAAGTATGGTAGCCAACCAACTTGCTGAAGAATGGTGCGAGTTATGTCTGAGATTGGGAAGGTCGTAGGTTCATTTTAGAGAGAGTTTCCTCCCATGGATGATGCATTATCTTGAGCTAATTTATCCCTCTGTCTGTGTTTCTTTTCAGCCCTATTGGTTAGAATAAACACTGCATGCAAGAGAAAAATAAATTGCAGCCTTTTGTCGTAAATGTAGGTAACTTCATATCGTAATTGCAATGATCTTTTGGTCTTATCAGTGTATCCAATGGAATTTGTGTAGGGAATTCACATGCTTAATATTTATGGATATTTACACCCCCTCTCTCAAAATAAGGGCACCCGCGTCCTTAAGTACAGAGAGATTGGATCAATGATGAATGCACACGGGGAAAATGTCAGAAATCAATAATCATAGTGTGTATGAGAGAATGATGTCCGTGGCCTTGGAGCTCAAGAAAAGAGAAGTGATTGGAACAAGTATGAATGTGTGCAGTGAAAGTGTCAGAATTGGATTTTATCATAAGTGTATCTCATGCAGGAATGACCAAAGAAGGGGAGAAAGTAATAGAAATTATTATGATAGGATGTCCTCATTTAATGGTATGGTATGACGGAAGCATGGCAGTGATGGATAATGATTGGTTCCACCATCTTGTAATTCAAACATGAAAGCATAGTTCATTCATAGTTACTTATGTGGCTAAATAGTATTATCACTTAGTCGAGTAGTGCATTTATCTTGGAAATGGATATATATAGGAGATAAGGTCTATATAAGAATAATTGGCTATCGTTAGAAGAATACTCTCATACCACAAGCAGAGGCACTGTTGCCAGCAGGCGTTCATAGCCTCGATAGGGTTGCTATTTTAACCTGAAAAATGAGCTAGAATCCTCTATGTAAAAGTAGATATTTTTCCAATTTTATGGAGAGATCACCATGCTGGTGTGGTGGCCAGATAGTCATGGTGCCACTCACTAGAGTTATAACAGAGTGATCAGGTCGGCTCGTGATGAGACCTCTTTTCCTTCAAGCAGTTGGAGCTATCGAGAAGGTCATTACCCTGGTGTGTTGGCCATTGTGGGCATGCCACCTGCTAAACCCTTATGATCGTGGTAGGCTGGCTCATGATGAGACCCCCTATTCTCTTTTAAAATTTGCATATAGGCATAATACTTCTTTTTGAAAAGTAGGCATTTTTCTTTGTTTTATGAAGAGACCACTATGCCGGTGTGGTGGCCAGATGGTCACAATGCCATTCACTAGGATTGTAATTGAGTGATCAGGCCAGCTCATGATGAGACCTCCTGTCCTTCAAGCAGCTAAAGCTGTCGAGAAGGTCATTACCCTGGTGTGGTGGCCATTGTGGGCATGTCACCTGCTAAATTCATATGATCATGGTAGGTTGGCTCGTGATGAGACCTCCTTTTCTCTCTTAAAATTTTTCATGTAAACATAATATTTATTCTTTATACATGAATGGACGCTCATTAACTCCTTAAGAGTTAGGGTGGTGTGAGTAGTAAAAAGAGTGCCAATACAATTAATATTCCTTATTCCTAAAATTTTATGTCAAAATGGAGGTACTACTCGAAAGTGTAGAAAGATATACCATTATAAGACTATGAATTGTGTGATAAAATGTTTGAGCACGAGATGTGAAGCCCTTCATTGCATAAATATACCATGTCAGCTCCCGGAGTAGAGATTTCCATTAAAGTTCCAAAGGATCATCATATTAGTAATATTACTGCTTTTCTCCTTTTCAGGTGTCAATTCCTACTCAGAAATGTCTCTTATAGTTAGGGTGTGGGATGAGAATTTGGTTTTGTGAGAAGAGATCATCAAAAGGAAAAGGATCATGCTTAAGATGAAGAGGAAAATCAGCTGTTCAATTTGATTGAACAACAAAAATGACACACGACTGTTCAATATGATTGAACAACAATTGTTCAATTGGATTGAACATCAATCGTTCAAAGATTTGAACAGAAAAATAAAAACGCAAAAGACACGGCTGTTCAATCCGATTGAACAATAGTTGTTCAATTGGATTGAACAACAACCGTTAAAAGATTTAAACAACAAAATAAAAATTCAAAATACACGGCTGTTCAATCTGATTGAACAAAAACTATTCAATTGGATTGAACAACAACCGTTCAAAGATTTGGACAGAAAAATAAAAACGCAAAAGACACGGTTGTTCAGCAGCCGTTCAAATATTTGAAAAAAAAAATAAAAACACAAAAGACATGGTTGTTCAATCTGATTGAACAACAACTGTTTAATTGGATTGAACAACAACCATTCAAATATTTGAACAAAAAAAATAAACAACAACAAAAAAATATGAGGGAGGAAAATGACGCTACTGAGAGTATGAAGAATGTACAATAAAAAATTTAGGTAAATTATATAGAATATTTACAAAAGGAAGTATCAGGATTCTACATGCTTAAAGCTATGGGTCATCACCCCTTTCTGCTAAAATTTGGATAGTGGGATCGTTACGTACCTTCTGGCAGAAAGACTCCCTTGTAAGGGGTTTGTGATAGAGGCGACCTTTGTGCCCATTGACTCAGAATGTAGAGCCAGAACCATCTATGGTGGTCAAGGTGAGGGTACCATTGTTGTGTACTTCTTGAATTTCGTATGGGCCGAGCCACCTTGTTTGTAACTTGCCTGGAAAATCTTGGAATTTGAGTCATAGAGAAGTGCACAATATCCTTTATAAATGTCTTCTTTTTGATGAGGTTGTCATGCCACTTAGCTCGTTGTTTTTGGATGACAGTAGTGCACTGCAGAGCCAATAGCCATATTTCATCCAATTCATTTATTTTCTGGAGTCTTCTAATCTAGGCCTCTGTCAAGTCCAACCCTACCTCCTGTGATGTCCTTAAAGTCTTTATCTCAAATTAAATAGGAAAAATAGGCTCTCTTCCAAATACCAAATGATGCAGGGAATATCCAGTGATGTTTTTCCAAGTTGTGCAGTAGGCCCACAAGGCCTCTAGTATTTTAGTAGCCCAGTCCTGACGATGTGTTGATACTATCTTGGTAAGAATTGCTTCAAGGACCTTGTTGGTGCTTTCAACCTTCCCATTTGCTTGCGGGTGGTAGGGAGACATGACTCTATGGATGATATGATAATTCTTCAGGGTGGCTGTAATTTTATTACCCACAAACTGTGCCCCCCCCCATCGGTTATCACTTCCCGTGGTAAGCCATATCGCACAAATAGCTCAAAAATAAAATTAATCACAGATTCTTCCATGGCTCTTGATAAGGCCACTGTTTCTACCCACTTTGTTACGTAATCCGTGGCAACTAGTATGTATATTTTTTGATTTGATGGTGGGTTGAATGGC
Organism: Pinus albicaulis; assembly: GCA_034641835.2. NCBI lineage: Eukaryota > Viridiplantae > Streptophyta > Pinopsida > Pinales > Pinaceae > Pinus > Pinus albicaulis. Next base: position 525,922,236 of record CM076576.1, on the reverse strand, counting down.
CCAACAAAGTCCAATGCCCATCATTTGAATGGCTCTAATACCAATTGTGGTTGTAATGTCATTTCATCATCTTGGCCTGGGCGACCCATTCTTTGGCAACTATCGCAGACTTGGACATATTTTTTTTCATCTGTAAAAATCATAGGCCAATAATAACCCATTTGCAATACTTTGTGCCCCATTCTGCGATCTGAAAAATGGCCACCACAAGGGTCATCATGACAGGCCCATAGAATGTCGTAAATCTCATCTTCCCGGATGCATCTGCGTATATGCATATTTGTTCCGGTGTGAAAGAGTTATCCACTGATCCAGGAGAATCTAGCATTGTGCTGAAAAATCAGCTTCCGTTCCCTTGTCGTTAAATGTCTGGGTAGCTTTCCTACTGCTAGGTAGTTTGCTACATTTGCATACCATGGTGTTTTTACTACTACAACGAACAAATGTTCGTCAGGAAACTGATCGTCCACCGCTAGTGTATTATCTGTTTTGGGAACTCTGGATAGGAAGTCTGCAACCACGTTCTCCTTTCCTGGACGGTCTTTAATGGTTATATCAAATTCCTGCAAAAGAAACAACCAATGAGTTATTCTCCTATTTGTAATTGGTTTATTGGCTAGATATCTAATGGCAGAGTGATAAGTACACATGAGTACTTGATATCCAGTTATATAATGTCTAAATTTATTGATAGCATAAATAACAGCCAATATTTAATTTTTAGTCACTGTATAGTTTAATTCAGCGAGAGTGAGATTTTTGCTAATATAATAAATAACATAGGGCTTTTTATCTTCTTCTTGACCAAGAACTTTCCCTATCGCTGTGTCCAAGGCATTTGAAGAAATGTGAAAGGGTAGCTTCTAGGTAGGACCGCGTAATATCAGTGCCGTTGAAACCAGTTTCTTCAAATCTGTAAAAGCAATGTCACATTTATCAGACCAATGGGATTCAGCATTTCCAGTCAATGCATACAGGGGTGCGACGATTTGTGAAAAATTCTTTATAAACCTACGATAGTACCCTGCGTATCCAAGAAAGTTGCGTACCTCTATCTGTGTACAAGGTGTGACTAATAAAAGGATTACTTCTATTTTTTCCGGATCTACTTGTATTCCAGTTGTAGAGATGTAGTTTCCTAGTATTACTCCTTCGGTAATCATCATGTGGCATTTTTCATTGCTTAAGCATAATATAGTAGCAATACATCATTCCAATACATTTTCTAGAGTTTCTAGTGCTTGATCAAAGTCATCTCCATACGGGGTAAAGTCGTCCATGTAAATTTCAAGTCCTTCATTTATCAAATCAGAAAAAATGTTGAGCATGGCTCTTTGGAAGGTTGTTGGGGCATCACATAGTCCGAATGGTAATACCCTATAGGAAAATGTACCCCATGGGTAGGTAAAGGTTGTTTTATCTTGGTCTTCAGGGGCTATTTGGACTTAATTGTAACCGTTGAACCCGTCAAGAAAGGAAAAGAACCGTTTCCCTGCCAATGTATCAAGGATTTGGTCAATAAAAGGAAGGGGGAAGTGGTCCTTCTGTGTTCCTTTATTCAATTATCTGTAATCCACATAGATTCTCCATTTCCCATTTTTCTTTGGAACAACTACTAATGGAGAGACCCATTTTCTGTTTGAGATAGGATAAATGAAGTTTACATCCAACAGCTTCTGCAATTCATCTTTTACAATGTCTTTCAGATGTGGGTTTAGCCTTCGTTGAGGTTTCTGAATAGGCCGGGCCTCCTTGTCAGTATAGATGTGATGTGTGCATAGCTGAGGGTCTATACCCTTCATGTCTGGGTAGTCCCAAGAAAATGCTCCCTGATACTTCTGTAGGACCTTTATGAGCCTTTGCTTTTGGTTACTATCTAGATTTCCATTGATATTTAGAATTTTCCCTGGCTCAATTTCAATGGGTATGCTATTGCGCACAGTGGTTGTGGGTATGTGTTGATTATCAATGTCTTCCAAGGGGTCTTCTTGTGGTTCATCGTCAAGAACTATTTTTAACATTTGGCATTTTAAGTTTCCATGCGTAGATGGTTGATTCATGAAGTTATTGATTACATCATCTTCAGTTTGATCCTTGAATTCAAGAGCTTCAACTATGGTCAGTGGTGAACGGATATTCTGTTCCTAGTATGTATGTGGATGTCTGTAGAAATTTACTATGGGTAGACTTGGTTTGGCAGGTGGGTAAATGATAATATTCTTTATGGAATCTCCTCTAGCAATGGTCATGCTACCTATCCGGCAGCTGATGTAAGCATTGGCTGTTGCCAACCAAGGTCAACCAAGTATCAAGGGGTGTCCATCCATCCTACTCTATGGGTTAATAACTAAAAATTCAGCTGGATACTCCCATGAGCCCATAGAAACCAGAATGTCTTGTAATATTCCTTCTAGTCTGATAACATATCTGTCAGCAAGTTCTAGCAAAGTAGTTGTAGGTTCTAAAGCTGATATGCCTAGATTTTCGTAGGTCTCTATAGTTAAGATGTTAATGGCCACCCTTAAGTCAACCAATGTGTTTGGAAAGGAGTGGCCAGAGATTTGCATAGTTACTATGGGGTTCCCTAGATCCTCATATTTAATGGGTGTTTCCTTACCCAAGAGTAAGTCAGATAGTGCCCCTACCACATGAACAGTGGGTACGGTTTTTTCTTTCCTCACCTGCTTCTTTCCATAGAGTTCTTTAATTGTCTTGGCATAGATGGGAATGTCTTGTATAGCCTGCAAAAGAGGAATTTTAATGCAATTTTTTAAATTCCCCTAGGATATCGAAATTTGGAGAAACTATCGGTCTAGGCATCATTAATCTTTCAGGGAATGGAGGGGAAGAAACCCTAAGGTCTTCAGGCTTCCCTTGGTCAATCATTTCCTTTCCCTACTCTACCTCTATTTCAGTCCTAGGATCTGTCGAAGTTCCAGATTCAAGTTGTGGTAGGGTCGTATCTTCTGCTGGTGAAATAATACGTCCCGATCTCAACCTTAGTTCATTACATTGCTTCTGTTTAGTTTTTTGGTTTGGGTTTTCTACAATATGAATTAGCTGAACCAGCCTGTTGTTGGGGTTAGGATTGGGTTGAGCTAGCAATTGAGGCTGTATGATAGGCTAAGGGTTGTGCTGGACTGGGTATGGAGCTGGTAAATTAGGTTGATTTTGAACTCCTATCCACATCGGTAGGTTGGTCATTCCTAGGGGTCGCTGCCAGTTATCAAGCCAGTTTGTGGTTTGTGAAGGGGAGGCTGGCCACTAGTTTTGATAGGGAGTGTTTTTCCAATAAGGGGGAGAACAAGGAAAACTTGGCCAATTATTCCCTGAAGAGGGCTATGTTGGCCAAGGTGGCACAGGAAATGATTGAGATGGCCAAGTAGAGAAAGGTGGTTGGTTATGCCAAGATTTTGTAGGGTTTTTCTGGTTAAATTGCGAGGAAGAAAAAAACTGAGGTAGGTCTTGTGGAAAACCTGGTCGTGCTTGCCATTGTCGACGCTGGTGCATGAGATAGATTGTTTCTGTCTCTTCTTCTGCTTCTTTAAAAACTTGCATCAACCCTGGAAGTGAAATTTGAATGGAAATGGTCAGTAGCATGGTCCTTAGTGCAAATAGCACATTTCTGGACCATATCTAATGGACATTCCCTTTGGCCGTGCTTCTTCCGATAGTGTGGGAAAAAGACAACCAAGTTTTGTTCTGCTATATCTTGCTTCTGCTTGGCTTGTAGGACATCTAGTTGTGTTTTCAAGGCTCCCAAGATTTCAATTTTTAATTCTTCTAAAAGATTACCAAATTCTGCTATGGTTACGTTGCCACCAGACTGCTTAGGATCCCTTGTAGCCGAGCCTCACCCAATTGGCCTACTTCGTGTACTACCTCGAGAGCACCTGATACACAGTGAAATAATATCATCATATTATTCTTGGTAGATGCCCCCTTTTCCCATTATATTAAGTGTTTCAACCCATTCTTGTTTCATTCCCTTAATCATTGTTGCTTTTAAGATGTCTTTGGATAGTGCAGTATATGGAGAGCTTGGTAAATTATATTGAAATCTCTCGATGTACTCTTCTAATGCCTCATTTTCTTTTGCAGACATATTGAAGATTTCATCTTTTAATTCTCGAGTCCGAAAATAATCTTGATATTTATTAAGGAAAGTGTTCTTCATCTGGTCCCAGTTATTGATGGTTCCTCCATCAAGCCCCATGAACCAATGTAATGCGGTCCCTTTCAAGGTAGAGGGAAATAATTTTAGATTCTGAGGGCTAGTAGTGTAGTCATATCCCCTACATAGGACATCGAATTCAAATAAAAATGCATCAGGATCTTCCGAGGTCAGCCCATGGAAGGTGGGGATATTTTGTAAGGGAATGGCTTTCATAGGGGCATTTTCAGCATGATCAACAATGGAATATTCTAATGTTGATGTATGCCTCTAGTTTTGGTTCTGATTGTTTTCCATTTGATCAAATATATGCCAAAAATCCTCAGTGATTTCTTGTTCTGGAGGAATAATATTTGTGGAATTAGGGAGTGGGTGTGGAGGAAGTCTCATAGCACTTCCTCGATCTAGGATACCGATTCTATCTGTCTTGACTACTTTCTCAGGGGATCCAGGTTCCAAAGTTTTTACCTGTACTGCATTTCTAGTTTCTCCTTCCCCTTCCTATAAATTACAAGAACCTCCCTCTCTCAAAGGATTAGTACTTACGTGATCAATAGTTTGAAGGCTTTGTTCAAACCCTTCTATTTCACTATGAATCTCGGCATAGGCTGTAGATGGTGAGGCTGCTACCTGAGGGAGTGCAGTAGGACTTTGAGTAGGAATGGTTCTAGGTCCTATAGATGCCTGGGATTTAGATTTCTTGATGATTTTTTATATATAACCTATTCTACCAAGGATCACTAGTCCTTTGGGCTTCGTGGATTTAAGTGGATGATTTTTATTTATTTATATCTTTTTCTTCCTAGTCATAAAACAAGAGCAACTATCCTACTAGCCTTTTCACGATTGCTGAGAAGCGGGCTAGAGAGAAATCATTTTTCTTTCCGGTACATAGGTTCTTACCTCTTGTTTTCAATACCCAATTCTTCACAGCAAAAGAAAGAAGAAATAAAGGACATCACCATTAAAAACTCTCCCCGGCAACAACGCAAAAAATGTTGGGTCATAAAGGTAACTGTGACAGAAAACTTCAATGCTTCTCATTCAATTATCAACCCAGGACAAGTCTTGTTATTTCAAGTGTGAGCACAGTATATGCAAGTGATATCAAAGGACAACTACTCTAAATTATCATAAGCAAGACTATCTAATTCTCGAAGTTCAATCAATTCAAAGTGAAAAGGGACTATAGAATGCTTTTGACTATTCTGTTGAAGTAAGTACAAAAAAGAGAAATGTACAATTGAATAACATACTATGATGAATTGAACAACATTCCTAATAAATTGAACAACAGTTGAATAAATAGAACAACAATTGTTTACCTAAATTTTGCAATGGAATTCTCTTTTAAATTATGAAGGGACATCTCTTTGAATCAAACATCAACTAGACACCTTGCAATATTAATAAAGAGGTCCAATCTTTAACTACGTACAACATTGAACAACAATCATGCTAAAAATAAGGAAACATGTATAAAGCATCTAAACAGTTATGATAATATTGACTATAACCAAGAAAGCACGATTGATGAACTATTCTAATGAAAGAGAAAGCTGGAGAATCTTATGTTCATAATTAAACCAATTAATTGATATCTCACAAAATGGATTGGACGAATGAAACATAAGTTCTATAATTTACCGTATAGAACAGAGATTAGCGAAGAAACTCCCAGGGCTGGGCCCAAAGCACCAGAAGTCTGCCGCTATGGAAAACTTAGAGATTGACTATAAAAAACACCAAACTTTTATTAAGCTAAAAGTTAATACATTGATATAACTAGACGATTATGTCCCGATACGTTTATTACAGAAGAAAATCTCTATCCCCCCTATATATCTTGTTCTTCTTCGGCTTGTTAAAGGCGAATTCAACAGTGGTAATGGTATTTTCCATACGGGATCCTGCTGCTCGTGGATGTTGTTTGAGTTCTTCAGATGTGGAGATGACTTTCCATCTTCTGCTGGCCCATGGGAGTCATCATGATCCCGTTAGTCTCTCTTTGTCAGTTTTCTTTTGGTTATCATCAGTTCAACTTCTTTGTTTCCTTGAAAATAAATATACAACAAGTCAATTTGCTGTTGTTACACATCCCTTTTACCGTCAGTTCATTTCTTCTTGACTTTTCATTCATTTTCCTTTCCTTTACTATTAAGATGAGGAAAAATTCATAAAGGTGCATAAAAATTCGTGGTAAAGGTAGGGTGAAAATGTACCTTATTCTTGGCCCAACACTAGGCTCGTCTGTCAGGTGCAAGTTTTTGGTTAATTATTCGACCAAACTTGCTAGGATCAAGGTGAGACAATTAGAGATAGTGCAGAGGTTTCTCAGGAAGGGAAATATCATTGTATTGTTTCATGTTCCCAAATTTATGCAATATACAAATTGAAGGATTTTTAGATGACGCTTTCCCCATATACATATTTGTGTTGTACAAGATATTATTTCTCTTACTTGTTTATGTGATTGTATGATAAGAGTTGGTTTCCGCAATTTGTAGTATTTTTTTTTAATACATTATAATATTAGTTGAATGTATGTGGATTTTCTACAAAAATGAACATTGTATATTGACCATGCTCCCCTTGAGCACATGCTGAATCATCTAAAGGATATGCAAAGAATTTCATGACTTATGGCTCAACTAAATATGAATTTTCCTATCACCAAGGGCTCAAGATTACACCAATCACCCAACACAGCGGGGTTACATATTTGAATCATAATTACATCATATGACCAAAATAGGATTATATACATAGTTGAATTGACCCCAAATAGTCCAAACATGACTAAATATTACAATGATTACATTATGGGTATTTTCATGACCTTTACATAAAGGCACAAATATGACATTTATAATCAAAATCAAAGACCTCTATAAGACCATGATAGTCATAAATAACCATCACACACCATGTAGGATCTGCACCATAGATAGCTGCAATATGAACAACAACTTACCATCAATATGCAAGATAAGGCAATCTAGCTTCAATTGTCACCAATTATTCAACATTAGTATAAGTGAGAACCAAGAATAGCATCATAAAGTAAGATAGGGTAGTGTTGCATCATTATTCAACATCATCAAAATATACGATGTTTCCAAGTATCATCCAATAAATGTAGCAGTAGAATATCAATAATCATGTCTTTATGAAACCTGCAACAACATCATTCTCTTGGCCCATTGTCTTCATACAAGAATAATTATCACACCAAAAACCATCTCACCAATATGCAACTCAAGTATTCATCACAAGATCCCTTTCTGCAATGTGTATGAACTCATCATCATCAACAACCAATCATAAGACTGTGAAATACTGTGAGCCCATATCATGAATATCATAATCATATCATGTACATGTATCATCATTATGTAACATGTGTAAGAACCAAGAATTGCACTATAGGCATCACCCATAACTGCAACGTGTGCATCACTGAAGTTATAATCAACAACATCATATAATCATCATTCAAAACTTTAGCAACATGTGTTTCTTTAAAAACATCACCAATATACTTATCATGAACACCATTATGCAAAAAGGAATACTAAAGAAATCAAAATGCTAACAATGCACTGGTAGAATCATAGAAAATACTCCCCTAAACCAGTGCAACTATTCATTGTCAAATCTGATCACATCAACTCATCCATCAGTTCATCAATTAGTAAGATCATCAAAGCATAAATGTCATCTTGCAACAACTCATAAAAAATCATAAGACAATACCACTTCTAAGTTGCATCTACAAATTGTAAATATGAACATCAAAACAGGAAAGCCAAATAATAATGGTCTGAAGCATATGAGAGTCTTTTCTCGAGTCTGTCCTAAATTTTCTTGATCATAGAGAAACATACACGATTGTCTAGATCAGAACTCGCGTATATAAATGATTTTCTTTCATTGGATCCGTGTATAGAAAGTAGAGTACTAGAACTTCATGACTACATATCCCCATGAGCCTGTATATTCTGTACCTCTTCACTGTTGCTACACCAGATGCACTATTAGTAATATAAGCAACATTAATATAAAAACAACCATGGTAATCAACATCAAGATAAAATATATATTTCTCCCCCTGAGATTATACATAACTGATCATGAGGATATGATAATCATCTTCTACTCTTCATGAGGTCATGTATCTCACATTAATTTTGCAATCACTGTGAGAAGTAAGATTTAAAAACAATGGAATGCAATAGGTTCAATATTCCCCGTGTTTTTTACTGATGTTCCTTATTCCTCTAGATCTGCTTGCAATTTGTAATTATGTGCTGTAACTTATCCCATCTCCTGGTTTTGTTTTGCATACTTGACATGCAATTAGTGGTTTTATGCTCAAATGAGTTACAAGAGGAACAATATCCATAAAACTGTTCTTTGTGACTTGATCCATATTTCCCTTGAACAACACTATACATATTTTTGTCATCACATTGTGTGTTGTCATTCCCAATTCCATTCTTGTTCAAAAGAGAGTGTTGTTAATTAATAATATTCTCTAGATACTCACGTGCCTTTGCCCATTTGTTGATCTTCTAATAATATTCCTTTAGGGTCATAATTTCATTTTCTAATGTTTCAAAATGCTTTTCCTTTTCTTGAATTGTTTTTTATGCTTTATGTTCTTCTATTGGTTGCTTCTAATTCCATCTTTAACATGTCTATTTCCTCAATTGTACTGTTTCGTTTTGATTCCAATTCTTTGTTATAATTCCTAGGTTTATCATTCTCCCTTAGAGTTTTCATTGAATCATCTACCTCAAAACTATCTAATTCATTAATTGAATGATCTTCAAGAGCCATAAGTACTAGATAAGAACTATTAGAATCTCAATCAAAATTTCTTGATCATTAGACATGCTATGAATATCTTCATTAGAGTAAAATATTTTCTTTTTAGAGAGATTATTTTTAGCAACATTCTTTCCATTCTCTTTATGATTTTATCTTTTAGGACATTTGGATGCATAATGGCTTACTCTTTCACAAGAAAAACATTTAAAGGGAAGCTTATCTTTGAATTTTCCTGTTCCCACTTGCAACTTACTCATCTAATATGTAGCTTGTATCTTTTGGTGTATCCATCTATTTCCCTATATTTGTGGCTTTGAAGGTTTCTTCTGTCATGTCTAAAGGACCACCTTTCCTCATCTCAAATTCTGCCAATATTCCATGGAGTTGATCAAGTGTGATATTTTTCAGATCTTGCATTTCTTCAATAGAGGAGACTTTGGAATCTAACTTTGGAGTTAGCGATCTCAAAATTTTATTCACCAAGATTTCTCATGGAATTAACAACCTCATATACTCTAAGGAAAACTGTTGTAATTCTTTCATCATCATGAATTTTCAGTGTCTCATATTGTATTCTAAGTGATTATGGTTTAACACTTTTTAATTTTCTATCACCTTCATAGATTTCGATAAGATTATCCCACGTGCCCTTTGTTGTTTTCAGTTACATTACTTTCACAAACTTGGTCTCGTCCAAACTTTCCAATATGGCATTCACAACCTTTGCATTGATTTCATACTTTTTATTTCCTGCAGTCTTTGTGGGAATGTAGGTTGCATATTGATATCCACTTTCAATGATATACCATACATCATCTCCCAGTGACTGCAAGTATGCTCTCATCCTGAATTTCCAAAAGACAAATTTAGTTCCATTAAATAAAGGTGGCCCGATAGAAAATAATCCTTCCTGACTACTCATATTGACATATCTGTGAAGATCAAACATGAAGGACTACTATCAATTGTTAGGAAAAATGCGAGAGGGTGGGGGGGGGAGGTGGGCGAATCAGTATTTTAAAAACTCACTTAAAATTTTCAATTTCTTATTCAAATTTTTGTATGCAACTATGATGAAATAAATCAGTGTATGTACATGATTGTTATGCAGATAAATAATGTACATCCAATTAAATAAATTTTCAGTTAATCTGTTTAACGTAAACCAATGTATTAATACTTCATTAGGTATTAATTAAACAATAACCATGTGTAGTAAGAACAGAGTAAACCATCACACATAAGCACAACACACATGAACACCATGATTTTTAGGTGGAAACCCAATGTGGGAGAAAATCATCATTGTTTTCGTCTTTTTACTCATCTTTTATTATAATGAAAAACTTCTTACAATCGTGTACTGGAGCAGGATCATACCAGCACGCAAGCACCCACCTTTAGAAGGCTACAACCTTATCTCATTCTCCAACACCCACTAGAAGGGAGCTCCAAACCCCTTCTCTTGTTTACCAACAACCACTGAAATGGTGCTCCTACACTTTGAATTGTTTTACCAGGTACCAATGGAAGTAAGCTTCGAATCCCTCACTGAAGGTTCCAACCTTCAACACTTCTGCGGACCACATTTCATAATATTTTATACTGGATCCATCTAAACCAAAACATCAAACCTATAGGCCACTTTTCATCATATTTTCAGATGCGGCCCACTTCCATCATTTAATCCCAATATCAAATAACAAACTAAAACAATCACTATATCAACTCACTGAACCAACTTAATCACCTCATCATTGAATAAACTAATTATCGAATCTCAAAGAACCAAAGTAGCTAGAGCAACTCAATTCACTGTATACTCTTCATCAAAATGTGAGATCACTGTCTGTTCATCACATAAACTAGATCTTGTCACTGCAAACCCTTGTCAATATTATGTCAGAATATATACACTACTATTATGAAAAATACCTGCGTATATACGCGCTTTCTCTTCAGATAACCCACATATAGATCTCAAAACACTGAACCCTGAGACTGAATCATTGGACTATTGAAGTCAATCACTGAAACACATATTGACCTTGTCACAAATCTCTGAACCAAATACATATCATCTCATAGCAGCATCATTAATATTAAAATTTTCATAACATAATCAGTTCAACCTCAACCAACACTATTGACGCAGCCTAAGCTGCGTAAACACACATCTTTTATACATAATGCATATAAAATGCATGTGTTCCAAAACAAATGGAAATTCTTATGCGGAATTAACAATTATGGTTAACAACCATAATAAAACACCCACCTTATAAAATTTGAATTTACGAATTCAACTTGGTTAAACCCCAAAATTGTCAACATAAAAAATCTTCGAACCCACACTTATCACCAATGCACATTGCACCGATGATCTCTCCATGCCCATCCATCCGACGACAATCACATTTAATATGCGTGACCTTTAATGATTTGAAGTTATGCGAAATGGGCAGTTTTGATGTGCTATGTGTCACTGCCTTGACACTATCGCATTCATCAAATAAATATTGCTTACAGCTTTCAACGTACGCAAAAACCACTTGCTGGTTTCCAAACCCACTTCTTCGTTCCTTTGCACCATGGTTTCTGCCTACATTTGAAACACGGATCTCTCCTTTTTCTTCAACTTTGTAGATAAAATTTACATAATGGATTCCATAGAAATCCAACATATACAAACTCGACCTATATGAATAACTTAGCCCCATTTTCATAAGACGAGATGTCTTTCATTTTAGAATTAAAACCTGAAGCAAAGATGAGGAATTGATAACACTATTTCTTCTGTAGAGTTCTCTTGGAAATTTCGTGTATGAGTAAATACCTTGATTCCATGGCATGTACACATATTCAAGTTTAACTTATAAAATACACTCAAATATACGACAAAAACAAACTTCTCGGCCTTTTATGTTATATATTTTTTGATCCCATTCTACTGTATTTCCTCTACGCAGTGTAAATTGAACATTGAATTACAGGGTCACGTTTTAAAAATTTCATGGGCATCGATCCATTCAGTGATTGATGACCAGTCTTCTATATATGAAAATCCACACAGAATTCAATAAATGAATATTTGACCTCTTAAACCACACAGTTTCATGAAATCATGGAAACTGTATTTTGCATAATTAATGATAGAAATTCATTCGATTCTGCCCAATTTCAGTTACACACATATATAATGTGCCAAACTCTGATTTATCACACAATTATAAATTCAATAATGAGACATGAACTCAGAAATTGAGTTCTCTGTATTAATACTCAATATTTACATAAGAATTTATTTTGGCCTGATATTCGAATCAGTGGCCTCTTTCTTCCTACAGCCCGTAGGCTTTCAATCCAAACTCTACCTTCCTATATCCCGAATCTCCTTCTCTCTCCTCCCTTTTTAATGCCTTGAGGCTTACAATTTATACAATTGGATTCTAAAACCAATTTTGGTTTAGATCCACTATATTCTCAATCAAATCCTGAATATCCTCTAAATCCTAAAATCTCTCTTTTATCCCTAAGGATTCTCATAAATCTCCAGATTCATGAAACCAATTCTAAAATAGGATTTACAATTAATTCTCAATCTCTCATATTCTCTTTCGAGAACATTTACAAAAATCCTCTCAATATTTAATTAATCCTATTTTAAAATATTAAAATCATTCAACTCCAAATAAATCATTCCAATTTCATAGAAATACAAGACCCCCTATATCTATTAGAATACAAAGAATTTTTTGAGCCTAATGCTCCTGCTTCAACTGTCAAACAAAGATCATCATGAAACACTTCATAGACAAACAACAACAATCACAATAAGTTTGGTCATACATCATCAACAACTCATACAAAAAAACCATACCATATGCATATAACATATGTGCGCAACCCTTATAAAACTCTTTCGCATAGTATGCACCTTTCATGCTTCATACCCGCGTACAGATCTGACCATAATGTAGAATCAATATGCTACTACAGAGAATAAAATCCACATATGTACGCGACATTTCTTAAATAAACTTGCATACAGATCTATAATTATCGAGTCATACCTTCTTTGCGCAACATAACTTTAGTCAAACCCTAATATCGAGAGACATGGTAACAAACACATGTCACAAAATGATCATCACAGATCAAACCAACCCATAAGAAAATTATTCAAAGGGTATTTGTTTCAGATCTATTAGATCTAATCCATCATCATACTCCCAATGCACACTTATTTCAGATCAAACAATTCATCAATAACCCATTATATACCAATAACAATTTTATCTCCATCTCCTTTTTTTTTCTTCTGAATAAGACTATTATATTATATTGCACATAAAATACATTTTGAAGCTTTCCTCCAAAGTTTCTATGCTAGCCAATTACAGAAGGAGAAGAGTTCAAAAAAACAAAAATAAGACTGCCCTAGTTGGGGAAACCAATCCAAAATTTGCTGTCCTGGGTAGGGAAACCAACATTTACAGAAAATATCTAGGAGATTATCAAATTGTTCAAGAAAAACATGAAAAAAGAAAGAAAAATCTACGTAAAGAGAGGTAACCTCTCGATTTTGAGGCTGCATGGCATGCTACTTGTCATGAGGTGAAGGATCCTTTATGATGAGGCACCTGTAGTCATCCGACGTGTCCTCATCCTTCTTCGATGGCTGCACTGTGGGCTCAGGCGTAGTGGCAGAATGCACAGGGTTTCCGTTTCCTTCTCCCTTGTCATCAACTGAATTCTCATGTCTGTCTCTGCCTTCACTGCTGGAAGAATGCATGCCTATTTTGACGGGTAACGCCTCATATTTTTGGGAATGATGAGGAGGAGAAGGGTAAATCATGGACTTCTTGAGACACTTTTTCGCACCATAGCTAGTAGAGCTAGATGGAGCTTCTTGAAAGTGTAAAGTGAGGGTGGTAGTGACCATAGGGTGGTACAAGGAGCCAGAGGAATCATAATGAAACTGGTAGGAGGCTGAATTATCCTTAGGAGGAGGAGGGTGACTATTCTCTTGAATGGAGATGGGAGGGTGAGAGGTCTGACCTCAGCCTCAGCCTCTACGACACCTCAACCTATGCCTCCACGACATGTCTATGTAGGAGGGAGCTGGTGTAAGGGGAGAGGTAGATTGGTGGTAGGGGGCCAGAGGTAGCGAGGCAAGCGGAGAAAGGTCACAGAAGAACTTGATGCTACAACTGGAAAAAAGAGCTGAAAGGCTGAGGCTATAGGAGGAGAATGTCAGTGAAATGGTGAGGGCCACCATGAAATAGCGGAAGGGCTTGCAGACTAGAAAATTGTAAATGCTGGAGGTAGAGGCATTAACACTGGCGTGAGGCAGGCAGCTGGAGAATTTAAGTGTGGATGGATGGGAGCCATGCGTGGACATGTGGCCAATCCATATGCTGCACAGAGGAGATGACATCCCTAATCAAATAAAACATCCGCATCCAGGGATCTCCATATCCTTTTATAGATTAGGCCTTACCCAATACCTTAGGTCATACTATTAGTAATTCCAACAATATTATTTGACGAGATAAAATGTCCATTTTCACACGCAATACTATGGGCCAATACCATCGTAAATACGCCTGGTATTTTGAATACCATGGTGCAAAAGCTGTACGCGACTTTGCTTCACCATACCCATGTATGTACACGGATTTTCTTTACAAGACCTGTGTATGCTTCCCCAAACTTTACCTTCATCATCCCTCTATCCATGATATGATATTATTTTGTTTAATCTCTTTGTCACATATGTATTCATCTTTCTACCATCATGTTGAAATATTTACCAAGTAGGTTGTCATCAAGGGAAACACATACTCATCATGCTTACAAGTAGGTTTCCATCAATGACAACACATTAGTCATAATGCCAATAATATCCCCCTTTGGACTTGATGGAAACCACTTTGGTGTTTGGTCACCATAACCTGTAAATACCTGTAAAACATAGTAAGTGCCAAGCTTTTCAAACACCAAGTTACTCTCCCCCTTTTACATCAAGAGAAAAGGGTTGACCAATGCTGAATGAAGGCTTCTTTTTCCTTGTATTAGCATGAACATTGTAGACCTGATTTGATGAAAATGAACACTGTGTATTGACCATGCTCCCCCTGAGCACATGTTGAATATTCTATAGGATATAAAAATAATTTCATCAATTATGACTCAACCAAATATGACCTTTCCTATCACCAAGGACTCAAGCATACATCAATCACACAACACGGTGGGGTTACATATTTGACTTATCATTACATAATATGTCCAAAATAGGATTACATACATAATTGACTTATCCCCAAATATTCCAAACATGAATAAATATTACAATGATTACATAATGGGTATTTTCATGAATTTTACATCAAGACACATATATGAAATTTATAACCCAAATAAAAGACCTCTATAATACCATGATAGTCATGAACAACCATGATACACCATGTAGGATCTACACCACAGATAACATCAATATGAACAACAATTTATCGTCAATATGTAAGATAAGACAATGTAGCTTCAATTGTGACCAAGTATTCAACATCATTATAAGTGAGAATAAAGCATATAATCATAATGTAAGATAGGGTAGTGTTGCATCATTATTCAACGTCATCAAAATATGCCATGTTTCCAAGCATTATCCATAAAATGTAGTAGTAGAATATCAATAACCATGTATTTATGAAACCTGCATCAACATCATTCTCTTGGCCCATTATCTTCATAAAAGAATAATTATCATACCAAAAAACGTCTCACCAATATGCAACTCAATTAGTCATCATAATATCCCTTTCTGCAATATGTATGAACTCATAATCATCATCAACCAATCATAAGACTATGAAATCCTTATATTATTCCATATCATTAAGATCATAATCATATTGTGTACATGTATCATCATTATGTAACATGTGTAATAACCAAGAACTCCATTATAGGCATCATCCATAACTGCAACTTGTGCATCATTGAAGTCATAATCAACAACATCATATAGTCATCATTCAAAACTTAAGCAACATTTGTGTCTTTAGTAGCATCACCAATATACTTATCATGAAAACCATTATACAACAAGTAATACTAAGGAAATCATAATTCCAACAATGCACTGTTAGAAGCATAGAAAATGCTCCCCCTGAACCTGTGCCAACTGTTCACTGCCAGATATAATCACATCAAATAATCCATCAATTCATAAATTAGTAATATCATCAAAGCATCAATGTCATCTTGCAGCAACTCATAAACCATCATAAGACAATACCACTTCGAAGTAGCATCCACAAATTGTAACTATCAACATCAGAACACAAAAGCCAAATAATAACTGTTTGAAGCATATCAGAGTCTTTTCTTGAGTCTGTCCTGTTGTTTCTTCATCATAGATAAATATACGCGACTGTCTAGATTAGACTCACGTATATACACAAAATCATTAGATCCAAATATAGAAATTAAAGTACTGAAACTTTAGGAATACAAATCCCCCTGATCATTTACTCTCTATACCTGTTCAATGTTGCTACAACATATGTATTTTCTGTAATATAAGCAACATGAATATAAAAAAAACCATGGGAATCATCATCAAGATAACATATGTATTTCTTCCCTTGAGATTATACATAGTTTATTTTGAGGACCTGATAATCATCTTCTGCTCTTCACGAGGTCATGTACCTCACATTACTTCTATAGGCACTGTGAGAAGTAAGCTTTAAAAACAATGGACTACAGTAGGGTAAATATTCCCTAATTATGTGTTGGAACTTATCCCATCTCCTGGTTATGTTATGGATACTTGACTTGCAATTAGTGGCATTATGCCCAAATGAGTTACAAGATAAAAAATATCCATAAAACCATTCTTTGTGACTTGATTCATAGTTCCCTTGAACAACACTATATAGAGTTTTGTCATCACATTGTGTATGATCATACCCAATGCCAGCCTGGATCAAAGGAGAGTGTTGTTCATTAATAATATTCTATAGAGACTCAGATACGTTTTCCCATTTGTTGATATTCTCATAATCTTCCTTTAGGGTCATAATTTCATATTCTAATGTTTCACAATGCTCTTCCTTTTGTTGAAGTTGTTTTCTTATGCTTTTTTTTCTTCTATTGGTTGCTTCTAATTCCATATTTAACATGTTTATTTCCTCAATCACACTATTTCCTTGCGATTCCAATTCTTTGTTAGCATTCCTGAGTTTATCATTCTCCCTTAGAGTTTTAATTGAATCATCTACCTCACAAATATCCGATTCATTAATTGACCGATGTTCAACAACCATAAGTACTAGATACGAACTGTTAGAATATGAATCAAAATTTTCTTGATGATTGGACATGCTATGACTATCTTCATTAGAGTAAAAAATTTAATTGTTGGAGAACTTATTTTTAGCAACATTCTTTCCATTATCTTTATGATTTTCTCTATAAGGAAATTTGGATGCATAATGGCATACTCTTCCACAAGAATAACATGTAAAGGGAAGCTTACCTTTGAATTTTCTAGTTCCCACCTGCAACTTTCTCATGAATTTTTCTTCTTCCTCATCTGATATGTAACTCCTGTCATTGGGTGCTTCCTTCTGTTTCCATTTATATGTGTCTTCGAAGGTTGTTTAATTCATGTCTGAAGGACCACCTTTCCTTATCTAAAATGCTGTCAATATTCCATGGAGTTGATCAAGAGTGAGATTTTTCAGATCCTGCATTTCTTCAATAGTAGATAATTTGGAATCGAACTTCAGAGTTAGTGATATAAAAATTATCTCAACAATAGTAGCATATTTCATTTCTTCACCAAGATTTCTCATGGAATTAACAACCTCATCCACTCTAAGGAAAAATGTTGCAATGCTTTCATCATCATGCATTTTCAGTGTCTCATACTGTATTCTAAGTGATTGGAGTTTAGCACTTTTTACCTTGGTGTCATCTTCATAACTTTGGATAAGCTTATCCAACATTACCTTTTCTATTTTCAGCTCCATTACTTTCACGAAGATGGAATTCACAACCTTTGCATTGATTTCATATTGTTTCTTTCTTGTAGTATTTGTGGGAATGGAGGCTGGATATTGATATCCAATTTCAAGGATTTCCCATACATCATCTCTTAGCGAATGAAAGTATGCCCTCGTCCTGACTTTCCAAAATACAAATTTAGTTCCATTAAATAAATGTGTCCTGATACAAAATACTCCTTCTTGACTACTAATCTTGACATATCTACTTCAAATGATCAAGCTTCTTTTGAAGGACCTGCTCTGACGCCAATTGTTGGGAAAAATACTAAGGGGTGGGGGGGGGGGGGGGTGTGAATCGGTATTTTAAAAAATCACTTAAAATTTTCAATTTATTATTCAGATTTATGTACCGAATATGATGAAATAAACATGCGTATGTACGCAAATGTTATGCAAACAATTAGCGTATATCCAATTAAATAAATTTTCAGTCAATTCATTATCTGTTTAACTTGAACTAGTGTATCAATACTTCATTAGGAATTAATTAAATAGTAACCATGTGCAGTAAGGACAGAGTAAACCATCACATAGAAGCAACACATCAACACACATGAACACCAGGATGTTTAGGTGTAAACCTAATATGGGAGAAAACCACCGTTGTTTTCATCTCTATCTTAATATTTTATGATAATGAAATAAATCTTACAATATTGTACTGGCGCAAATTCATACCAGCACGTAGGCACCCACCTACAAAAGGATATAACCTTCTCTTGTTTTCTAGCACCCACTGGAAGGGATCTTCAACCCCCTGCTCTCGTTTACTGAACCCATCGGAAGGGAGATCCTACCCCCTTGAACTATTTTACCAGCTACCAATGGAAGATTTGATTCCCTCACTGAAGGCTCCAACCCTCAACACTTGTGTGGACCACATTTCATAATATTTCATACTGGATCCACCGAACCAAAACATCAAACCTGTAGGGCATGTTTAATCATATTTTCATATTGGAACCACTACTGTCATTTAAGCCCAATATCAAATAACAAACTAAAACCAATCACTTTATGAACTCACTGAACTAACTTAATCAACAAATAATTAAATAAACCAATTACCGAATCTCAAACAACCAAAGGAGCTAGATAATATCAATTTGTTGTATACTCTTCATAAGAATGTTAGACCACTTAATATTCATGACAAAAATCAGATCCTATCACTGCAAACCCTTGTTAATATTATGTCATAATATATACACTACTATTATGAGACATACTTGCGTATATACATGCTTTCTCTTCAGATAACCTGCATACATATCTCAAAACATTAAACCCTGAAACTGAATCACTACACTACTGAAGTCAATCAATGAAACACATACTGACCTTGTCACAAATCTATGAAAAAAATATAGATCATCTCATATCACCATAATTACTATTCAATATTTGATAATGTAATCAGTTCAACCTCAACCAATCACCGTCAAACACAGATCATCATGAAATACTCCATCGACATACACCAACAAACACAATAAGTCCGATCAGACATCATTAAGAGCTGATACAAAAAATAACTTGCATATGTACGTGAATCTTATAATACACTAGTGTGTATGTACATGCCTTTCATGCTTGATACCCACGTACATATCTATCCATACTGCAGAATCGAAACACTACTACAAAAAATAAAATTCACGTATGTACACAAAATTTCTTAAACAAACATGCATACATATATGTAATTATTGAGTCATACCTTTGCTGCACAAAAAAACTTCAATCAAACCCTAATTTCGACATACACACTAACAAACACACATTAAAACATTATCATTACAGATCAAACCAACCCATAAGCAAATTATTCAATCTGTAGTCATTTCAGATCTATTGGA
This sequence comes from Pinus albicaulis, assembly GCA_034641835.2. Lineage (NCBI taxonomy): Eukaryota > Viridiplantae > Streptophyta > Pinopsida > Pinales > Pinaceae > Pinus > Pinus albicaulis. The sequence continues at coordinate 525,902,284 of CM076576.1, read as the reverse complement.
TCTGATCCATCATCATACTCTAGGTGAACACTTATTTAAGATCAAACAATTCATCAATAACCCATTACATACCCATAATACTTTTATCTCCATCTCCTTTTATAACTTAGGACTTACCCAATACCTTAGGTCAAAACCTTAGTGATGGTAACTGTATACTTTGACGGGATCAAATATTCATTTCCACACTCAATAATATGCGCCAATACCATGGTAAAGACCCCTGTTATTTAGAATACCATGGTGCGGAAACTGTGTGTGACTTTTCTTCACCATAGCCGTGTATGTACGCAACTTTACTTCACAAAACCTGCGTACACTTCCTCAAACTTTACCTTCATCATCCCTCTGTCTCTGAGCTGATATTCCTTTATTTAATCTCTCCCACATCTATTCGTATTTTCACCATCATGTTGACATCTTTAACAAGTAGTTTTCCATCAAGGGAAACACATACTCATCATGCTTACAGTTAGCTTGCCATCAAGGAAAACACATTAGTCATAATGCCAAAAATCTCCCCCTTCGGACTTTATGGCAACCACTTTGGTGTTTGGTCACCATAACCTGTAAATACCTGTAAAACATACTAAGCTTCAGCTTTTCAAACACCAAGTTACTCTCTCCCGTTGACATCAAGGGCAGAGGGTTGACTAATGTTGAATGAAGGATTATTTTTCCCTAAATAGACATTAACATTGTAGATGTGATCTGCTGAAATGAACATTGTATACTGACCACGCTCCCCCCTAAGCACATGCTGAATTTTCTAGAGGATATACAAAGAAGTTCATGACTTATGAATCAACCAAATATGACCTTTCCTATTACCAAGGACTCTTCATTAGAATGTCATACCACTTACTGTTCATCACAAAAACTATATCCTGTGACTACAAACCCTGGTCAATCTTATGTCATAACATATAAACTACTATTATGAGACATACTCGAGTATATACATGCTTTCTCTTCATATAACCTGTGTACATATATTGAAAAATTGAACCCTAAAACAGAAGCACTACATTACTAAAGTCGATCACTGAAAAACATACTAACCTTGTCACAGATCTCTGAACCAAAAATACATCATCTCATAGAAGCGTCATTACTATTCAACATTTCATAACATAATCATTTCAACCTCAACCAACACTGTCAAACAAATATCATCATGAAATACTTCATCGACAGAAAACAAAAAACATAATAAGTCTGATAAAACATCATTAAGTTTGATAAGAAATCATTAAAAAATCATACAACAAAACCATTTCATATGTACGCGACTCTTATAAGACTCTTTCGCATATGTACGTACCTTTCATGCTTGATACCCACGTACAGATCTGTCCATATTGTAGAATCGATACGCTACTACACTGAATCAAATCCGCATATTTATGTGATCTTTCTTAAACAAACTTGCATACATATATGTAATTATTGAGTCATACCTTTGCTGCACAAAAAAATTTCAGTCAAACCCTAATCTCGACATACACAATAAAAAACACACATCACAATATTATCTTCACATATAAAACCAAGCCATAAGAAAATTATTCAATGTGTATTCATTTCAGATCTATTGGATTTGATCCATCATCATACTCCCTGTTCATACCTATTAAAAAACAAACAATTCATCAATAACCCATTACATACCCATAACATTTTGATCTCCATCACCTTTTATAGCTTAGGCATTACCAAATATGTTAGGTCAAACCTTTCGTAATTCCAATGGTATTATTTGATGGGAAAAAATATATGTTGTCACACTCAATACTATGAGACAATACCATGGTAAAGACCCCTAGTATTTAGAATACCATGGTGCAAAAACTTCACATGACTTTGCTTCACCATACTCGTGTATCCACATGGTTTTTCTTCATAGAACCCGCGTATACTTCCTCAAACTTTAACTTCATCATCCCTCTATCTATGAGATGATATTCCTTTCTTTAATCTCTCTGTCACATTTGTATTCATCCTGCGACCATGATGTTGATATATTTACCAAGTAGGTTTCCATCAAGTGCAACACATACTCATCATGCTTACAAGTAGGTTTCCATCAAGGACAACACATTAGTAATAATTCCAACATATACTCCTAGGATGATCAATTCATGCATTGGTACATATTAACACCGATCTATGTGAATTGTATTGCCTAATATTTGGTCACATTAATTATAAGTATTTACCATCATTAAGGAATATGGTTATGTCTTCCAGATATCTAGGTAGAGCATAAAGGAGTTTGCAAAGGTTGTGCAGTTGGAAAAAAATATCAGAGGACCTTTTTCGAGTAGTGACAACATATCCAAAGGAATTTTGGACCTAATACATTCATATGTGAGTAGACCAATGTCAATGTTATCCTTGGGTGGTCTTCTGTATTATGTGACCTTTATTGATGATTTCTTGTAAAAGACATGGATTTACTTCTTGAAGACCAAGAATGAGGTCTTTATCAGGTTTCAATAATTCAAGGCTCAAGTGGAGAACTTTACAGGGAATAATATTAAAGCCCCAAGGTTAGATAATGAAGGAGAGCATAACTCTAATGAACTCATTTCCTTTTATAAGGAAGATGGGATTAAGAGGGAGTTGATAGTCCCTTATAACCCTCAACAAAATGGGGTTTTTGAAAAGAGGAAAATAACTGTCATGGAAGTTTCTAAAGCAATGGTTCATAATTAGTAATTACCCTTCTCCTTATGAGGAGAGGCATCCAAGACAACCACATATGGCCATTAAAAAATTCCTCACTAGATAAGACTCTTGAACAAGTCTTCACATGTGAGAAACTAGAGGTCAGGCATTTGAGGATCTTTGGTTGTCCTATCTACATTCATGTTCCCAAGGAGAAGAGGATGAGGATGGAGACTTATGGAAAGAAGATAATTTTTTTGGATATAGTGGGAGTTCAAAAGATTAAATAATTTATGTTTCAAGATAATGGCAGGTTGAGATATCAAGACATTACTTTTGATCAGGATGTTTCCTTCAGGAAGTATAAAGGATATTACTTGGATATTGATGATGAGGATCAAGAGGGTCCCAAGGATGTGGGCCCAGGACATGTGGAAAATCCTCTAGATCGCCAAGAAAAGTCAGAAGGGACAAATGAAATTGTGGACCGACCTAGGGTCATTGTTATAGAATCCAAGAGGAGGTCTACATGGATTTGAAATAATTTGCAGGATGTAGAGAGACATGCAACTCCTTGTGGCACTTTCAAGGAGAGAAAACATCCTAAGAATTAATCAGGATATGAAAAATGATGAGTCACCTCATTCATATTACGAGCCATACAAATATGAGGAAGAAACATACCAAAAATATTGGACGGATGTCATGATGGAGGAATATTAGTCCATCATGAAGAATGATGTCTGGGAAGTTGTGTCGAGACTTGAATGGAATTCAATGGTGACTTCCAAGTGGATCTACAAGATCAACTGGATGGTAGCATAGAAAAGTACAAATAAAGATTCATGGAAATAGGGTTCTCCTAGAAAGAGGGAGAGGACTATGATAAGACATTTTCTCTGGCTTCCAGCCACAATTCTATTAGAATGATTATTTTTATTTCTTCTATTGTAGGTTGGAAATTGGATAAGATGGATTTGAAAACCACTTTCCTCAATGGAGTGATTGAGGAAGAAGTGCACATAGAACAACCTCAAGGTTTTGAGGTACATGAGAGGGAGACTCATGTTTGTAGACTGAAGAAATATTTGTACAAACTCAACAAGGAACCTTAAACATGATATTATTAGATTGATGGATACCTGATGAGTCTTGGTTTTACCAAGAATGATGTTGATCCAAATATTTAATTCAAAGTTGTTGGAGGTGAGCCTGTGATTATGTTACTATATGTTGATGAATTATTTCTGACAGGATCATAGAATCTCATTGTTTATTGTAAGAGGGAGTTGACCTTTGAGTCTGAGATGAAGGAATTAGGCCTAATGCACTACTTCTAGGATTAGAAGTATGGCCGAAGCCGAGTGAGATTTTCCTTAGTCAAGGGAAGTATGTTATTACCATCCTTCAGATATTTGGGATGATAACTGTAAGTTCATGGTCACTCCCATAGTGATGAACACAAATATTATGAGATATGGGTACCCATCTATGTATCTACAATTGATTGGATCCTTGATGGATCTTGTTAATACCAGGCTGGATATTTCTTTTGCAGTGAACACTATGAGTTAGTTCTAGGCGGAACCAAGGCATGAACATTGGATTTAAATAAATAATATATTGAGATATATGTGGTACAATAAGTTATGGATTGAAATATGTCTCAAATGGTGAATTTAATTTGCAGTGATTCACGGATTCCAGTTGGTCAAGAAGTACTTATGACAGGAAAAGCACATTGGGATGTTGTTTCAATTTGGGTTCTATTACGATATCTTGAATGAGATGAAAGAAGGACTTTTTTTCACTTAGCACCGTTGAAGATAAGTATATTTCATCTAGCTTGGTGGGTTGTGAAGTAGTGTGGCTTCAGAAGCTACTCGCAGGATTGTATGATTAGGTGATGGAACTGAACATGATATATTGTGATAATCAAAGTTGTGTAAAGCTTTCAAAAATTCCATTTTTTCATGACAGGTCAAAACACATTGAGATCAAGTCTCGCTACATATGTGACATGGTTTATAAGGGATCAATGAAGTTCTAATATGTTTATACACATGAGCATGTTGCTGACATTCTCACAAAGGGTGAAGTTTGTATACTTCAGGGATAGGCTTGGAGCGGTTGAGAATTCATCCCTCGGTAAGAGGGAGTGTTGATATTGTAGCATAAAGGGGCATAGATTATCCCTAGGTGAGGATATGACAGGTCATAGGAAGTGATCGAGGGCCATATAATGTGGCTAGGGAGATTTTCCCAGTGAGTATCAAGGCCTAGAGTGCTTCCTCGATCAAGGGTAACCTAACCATATTTCCATGGGTTATTTGGATAATGGGTTGAGTGAGTACCTCATAACATTAGGAAAGTTATTTTCCATTAAATAACATGTGACAAAATGTGGGAATGGTAAATGGGCCCAAAGTTTGACCATGTGTCAGTGGGTTCCTTATTCCAAGTGACGACTTGGTGGATTGGTGAAACAAGGACTTTGTGTCAGGGGATACCTGACCGACCAATGGGTAATTGACTTTTGGGTGACTAGATCCATTTGAAAAGGGGACATGTATAGTGTTTAACTAGATTCCTTTGTATGATGCTGATGCAGGATGCTTTCCACATATAGTGGATGGATAATAGAGCTAACTCTTTTAACCTTTTTTTGGGAAGGAGAAATTGTTTTAACAAAATGTACATATAAGGAAGCCAAGATGAATACCTCTATAGTTAAGAGGGAGTGTTGAATTTTTGTGGGTAAGGCTGGTATTCAAGTCAACAAAGTCAATGGAAACTAAAATATTATTTTTTCAAATTCAGGTCGGCCCCACCATTCGAATGGGTTTGACCCTTGGTCAAACCCTCCTTATTTGAACTCTATAATTGACCATTCAAAATCTTATATTTGACATTAATTTGGATCATCTATCTGTTTTCTATCCATATGTGTGAAGGGAAGAGAGAGAGAGAGAGAGAGAGAGAGAGAGAGAGAATTGAAGTACATCAAAAGTTTGACTTGCTTTGACCAACATTGACTGTGGAGTTTTTTGGGCTATTTTACCTGCATTGACTGAATTTTATGCTGCTCTATTGTACCAAATTTTGACTGAGGATGTTGACCAAATTTTTGTGACATTTGACCGAAAATCCTGAGGTAGTTGTAGGGTCCGAAATTCAGCATGTTGACCAAAGTTGACCATAAGTTGTAGAGGTTGAAATTTGAATTGTTTGACCAGATTTGATTGGCTATTGAAAAATACATATTCTCTCTTTTGAACAAGTTTGGCTTAGCTAATTTGATTGTTCATGTTGACCAAGTTTGACTGGGATATTTAGATTGTACATTTTTGTTGAATTTGACAATTTCTCGTAAGAAAATATTGTTGGGATTTTCCCAAGGTTGGATTTTACCAGGGAGAAATTTTTGTGTCTCTTGTGCATGCTTATTTTACTGTGATATCTATTGTCCTACTACATTTAGGGTTGAATTTTTTTGAAGTATAATTGCTTAATGATATGAAGTAAAAATAATATCATTGGAAATAATTATCCGTGGAAGAAAATTGTGCTTGTCTTTATTGCACTTATAAAACAAACAGACCACGACAAATAAGAGTACCCACAGAGAATTTAGGGTGGTTCATTGGCGAGTTGACAATGTTTAATACAACACGCAGAGATCAAGAGCTACTTTGATTCAATTTTTGTGAGACTGCATCAAGTTACAAGGGACTTCAGTGATTGGTACAATTGAAGCATTGATTTATAAATTATTATTTATCTAAGTTAAAATTTGTTATAATGAGGATCAAATAGTCTCAATGTAATTAACATTATAGGTGTTATTAGTTTTTGTTGTGATAACTAAAAGACATCATAGTTTCAATTGTCCTTTGTATTTTATTTTTTGTTAATACAATTAATGTTGTAAATTTTCCACTATTAATGAAAGTCTTGATTATGTGTGTGTATAACATTGGTTGTACACTATATCAATGCCATTGTTTCTTTTCGCATATTGGAAATAAGATATGTTGATCTTGTGCAAATAAATTAATTTAGTAATTATAAATTATGTGTAATTGTATATACATATTATTAGAGGTTTTATTAATTTCCTTTTATTATATCAGTATAGAAGAATATTCAATTTCAAGTAATATAATTTGTCTAAGTTGACACAATATATATACATATACATTCTGACAATTACTTCAGTAAGAAAATTCAATATTCGCTGATGTTGACCATATGTTATTCCATATTGAAACTTCTCGCTCTATCTTGTCAGCACCAATAAACTCAATATAGTAAGAGTTATAACAAAAATAATTCCCCTCGATATGCTCACGTTCAATATGTGTGTGTGTAACTAATAGAAAAAATGATGATTTTTCGCCCCTGATGGGGGTGAGGTTTGAGGAGTATCGCAGCTTGGAGCTATGTGCTCGCCTCCCTGTGATGATGATAACATTAAATGGAGTCGGTGGTGTGGCCACCTCTGTGCATGAAAATGAATGCAATTATATCATTTCCAAATACCCATGAGGAATGCCAAATGTAGGAGGAGAGGGGCGCAACATGCCTTCTTATACAATGTCCCTGTCAAGAAACTACTTATTGCATGTATAAGTGACACTTGGCCTGATTTTCAAGTAGGTTTTTTGCCTAAGTGAGATACTGCTTCAAGTCTAATTTGGAATTTTGGCATTTGAGCAACCAGGAAAATGATTCTAATGGATCATAACATCAGAGGGAAACTTTGTGCCAACTATGTCAAGGATATTTGTGTTCTAAATATTCGAGGTACGGTGCTATGAAATGGAATTGGGAGATCAAGCTACGAGCAAACAAGAATATCATGTGGCTTGGTCATTCTTAGAGGCTATGGTGTGAAGAGAACTGTGTGGGCTTCCGACACTTGACAATTTGAGGTCACCTCTCCTTAGGTATTTCTGCAGGCCTTTAGAATCTATGGAACCTTGGGGGTCCCTTTACCTATGATGGGTTTGTGCCTTTCCCTCTCTGGTTAGGTATCATTTGCATCATTGTAATTATACTCGGGGTGGTAGGTTTTTATTTTTTCTAAGTATTGTCATGTCTCTTATGGTATTTATCCCCTCTGTTTGGTTATTTCTTGTATTTTTGTTTTATCTTTGTACTCAATTACCCTCTCTTAGTCAGCTCGGTGTTAACCCAAAAAGGAACTTCTAGTCAACCCAAAGGAAACATCAACACATGAGATGTAGAAGGTGTAGGGGAGATCATGTCCTCTAGGGATGGAACTGATCCCAAGAATAGGAACAAGAGGCTGCTAAGACCTTTCATGTAGAGTTACCCTAGGACTATGTCCTAGGGTTCGACGAACCTAAACTTTGAGGTTTTAAATTAGGCAAACTTAAAAAATTTATTAGGTTTCGTCTACGTTTGAACAAGTTTGGATTATCTTCATTTATCTCTACGTTTAGGTTTGATAAAAATGAATATATTTGCATTCAGGTTTGAGGTGGGTGTAAGGATTGGGGGGAAATTACCTCCATATCTTGTGATGATAACGACCCCTCCAATTGGGTACCTTTGATTTCAAACCATCCATAAACCAACTCGCAACTAAAATATGACTCGGGAAAATGTTAAGAATGAAAAATTATCTTAAAATTTAGAAACCTCGGTGAATCTTACTAGTCGCTCATATGAAAACTATAAAATATTTTGAGATATCTTGAAAAAAGTAATGAAATTTCTAATGATTTTATATATAGTGTGTATAAAATTTTGGTGATTTTTAAGGTAAAATAAGTGTATACCATAAAATTTGGGTGAATCATTTTTAGAAAAAATGGAAATTGACAAATCTTTTTTTGAGAAAAAGCATAGAAAATTAGCCCACCTATGAATATTAGCCCCTAAAGTTTTCCATGATTATATGAAAATATAGACTTAAGACTTTAAGTGACGTGCGACTTAAGAATCTAGACTGTCGGAATACCCAAATGTTAAACTACCTATTTGGTAGACTAGGCCGTGAACTTGGGTTGTGGAAGAATGGTGCCACTCGAGGCATCTCGAAACCATCATGTCGCTATTGTAGAAAATTCAAAGGAGTCCCTGGGTGCCATAGGTGCCATACGATTGGTTTGATTTAGCACACTATTATGTATATAACACTGGCACGAGATAAGGTTTCTCGGTTGACTCAATCCAACTTTTTAAGTCCGATCTCTTTTCCATTAGATGGTGGGAAATAATTTGCTTATGATTGGTAAATGGGAGGAAACATGGAAAGGTCAAAAGGTTGAAATGGCATGTTACGGGTTTAAAATGATACACATGTGTAATTCATACATAATAATATTGTTAATAGGTTATAAAGTTAACTTATTTTAAATAATAAAATTACAATTAACATATTTTAAATTATATAATATCAAAATAATTAGTTTTAACATATTTTAAATTTTTATATAATTTAAAATATTAAGGGAAGTGTTACTATAAAATTTATTAATATCACATATATTATAAATTAATATAACTTAATTTATACATTTATTAATATAATAAGTAATATATATATATATATATATATATATATATATATATATATATATTTTGAGAATTTAAAATTTGTATATAAATGAATTTAATAGTGAAACTCATACAAACTTCATAAAAAAAATCGAATTCAAATCGAAATTAATCATTGCTAAAATTGAATTCAAACCCGAACCATGTGACATAGTCCTCGGAAATTCGGAGTGAAATGTAGGACCTGGAGCGTGTGACAACTAAAGATAGGTAAACCTTCTCTAATTCAAAGCTCATAGAGGACATGGGACAATGGGTTGTTGACCCTGGCCACACAAGGGGAACAAAAAAGCAGTATTGTCAAGCTTTATCTCTCTGTTGGCAAATGAAAACCCTTCTGGTTAGGGTTATTAATGGGAGGCAGGCCAAAAGGTACAATGTCTTTCCAAGTATTGAGGATGTGAAATGTGAGCAGAGAAATCAACATTTTTATATGGAGAGAATAGATGCACGTCTGGCTCAAATTGAGCATCATATCCCATGCATCACCTCTACGTCAGTTCTTCCAGGATCTAGTACAAAATATTTGACAACTATTACCTCTTGTAATTCCTAACTGTTAAATGATATATGGAAGTTTTTTGTTTTTTTATTATACAATAGAAACTCTAGTTATGTTACATCTACTAAGACTCTTGAAGTTTTGGACAAATTATTTTATAGGATGGTGGTCAAAAACATCTAGTTTCCTATTGGGAAGATTAAGGCTACCCACCATAAAATATGTTGGATGGATGATCGATGTACTTAATTTTATGATTTTGCGAGGCAATACAAGCTAAGTTTACAAAAACAACAAAAATGATCATTTTTCCAAACATTTTTTTTGGTCAATTTTGTCCAAAATCCGGTAGAAATTTTTAAAAATCATAAGTTTAATTTTTTTAATTTGCAAATATTGAGTACCTCAAGGGTCTTTTAGGGTGCTAAATATGCATTTTAAATAATAAGAAATCATAATATTACTAAAAGTTTGTATTGCTGAATTTTGGCCAAAAAACCATTTCATCTATTAATTACACACACACACACATATATATTACAAGGAAACTTATATAAACCATTATCACATTAATATTTTAGAGATAAGTGTTCATCAATTGAGAAATTACATTCTATGGATTAAAATAAATATTTAACTAGTGAGCTCTCCTAGGGAGCTAACTTGGAATCTCCATGAGAATTTAAAGTAAATGTGATTACAAGGTCTCATATTCAAATCCCTTGGATGTTAACTTTTGGTGTTGTGTTAGCTCAAGATCAAGCACTAGCTTAAGATTTCTAGGGCTTCTATTCACTAGTTACCCAAAAAATTTCCAACTGAAACTAGTTGTTTTCTACCAACCTCCTTTTATTGGTTCCGATTTGAAGGGATATCCCTTCCAAGAATTGTAATATAGAGCCTACAATTTCCCATTGGATGGTCTATATCACCATGAAGGAAGGTAGTTTAAATACAAAAATAGAACTCCAAAAATTACCCCTGACATCCATCCTCTGCCACTTCTCAGAAGCATTGGACCGAGAAATTATAATTGTTGGATTCACAATTATACTGAGAGGGGGGGTGAATTAGTATAATACAATTTATACTTATTTAAAACATTAATTCACCATAAAACATCAATTTAATAAGAAAAACAAGAAATATTATATATACATGGAAACCCTTTAGGAAGAAAACTATTTTTTTTAATTGATTTATTCTTTGCAGACACCAACCTATTGTTATAATATTTTTAGGAAACCACCTATAGAGGTAATTTAATTACTTCAATTTCTTTTCATAAATTATCAACCCGGGGGTCCATTTATTTGCGAGGTACACGTGCACCATATGCGCTAGAGATCAATTTCCAATTTCGAAAGAAAAATCTTAATATATTAAATGAAAAAATGACAATTGATATAAAAATAAATCTATTTTGGAAAGCTTTAAATCACACCCCACTTTCGGAATTAAAAATCAAAATTAATCTAATGACAAAAAAATAAATTTATGCTAATGACATGAAATGAAATCTAATCTAAGAAATTAGAAAATATAAACTATAATGTTTGCAAGAATTGAAAAGCACGCCACTCATGAAATTAAATCTATTCTAATGGTAATCAAGGAATTAATTCAAATCTATGAAACTAAAAATAATGAAATCTTAAGTATACAAATGAAATGAAAGCAAAGTGAAACAATCAATCTTAACCTACAAAAACACATAAATGAAATCAGCATATAAAAGAAATAAAACTTAATCTATGAAAGCACATAAATGAATTTTAAACTAAACATAAAGAAATGAAAAGAATATGATACATCTCACATTCATTAGATGGACAAACCAAAGGACATGAGGATGGAAAGTTGAGAGGCTCCAAATGCAAGCATAACCAAATCAAAGTGAATATCATTCATGAGCATGGCGTCAAATCCAACTTCTTTATTCCAAACATGAGCATTTCTCAAACTTTACACATGCCTTTGATAGGATAAGATTCTCCTATTCATACAAGAAAATAAGAAGCTACGCTATTAATGGAGATCTAATATTTTCCCCCTAAATCCATAAAAATCTCATATAGTTACAACTAAATAGCTAATGATGAGACACATATCCTCTTTGACCTTTATCCAAATCTCCTTTCATATCTTGAAGGAAATTCGAATTTGTGCATTGGAGGCCACATAAGGGTGCCTTGGAAGCTTCCAAATGACCTACACATGTCATCAAACTCAAGACAATTTTAGGTATAAGCAAATACATGCTATTTTTCTAACTTTTAATCATAAATTCACTCTAAATACATGAAATTAATAACTTTGGAAAATACAAATAGGAACCCATATGGTAATGAAATTGTAGGGTTATGTAATGACAAGGTGATGAAATGAGGTAATAAAAATGAGAATGAAGGTGAAAGTGTATGATATTTTGAAGACATTTTGGAGGTCCAACATACCTCCTAACTGAAGTTATTGCATATCCTCATGCGATCTACTGCATTGATCATGATCGTTTTTCTTTTATATGAACTTTGACTGATGTTGATTCTTCTTTATAATTTGCATAATCATTTGATAACTTTGTTCCTTTTTGAAAATGTTCTTTTGAAAAACATTTGTTTGCAACATATTACTTTGGTTGGTTTTTGTGTGGAAACCAAATTTTATTAGTATTAGTTCTTGTGTAACAATATTTTTCTTATTTTTACGTTACATAAAAACACTTTTGAAATCAGTTAATAAACCATCTAATGTGCTCATTCTTCGATCATTATTTGCAAAACATATATTTTTTTGAATCATAATGCAATAGTAGTTGTTTGGAAAAGTATGTTGGTTAGAATGGCGTGTGACATAAAATGTGATGAAATATGAATGCGATATGGGGTATGGACATTAATTGGTATCTCCCCACCTCAACTAAAGGTATTTTTAGTTTTTATGAAATGAGAAAGAGAATATGGTGAAGTATTTTCCAAAAATTATAATTTTAGTATTGAAGGATTTATATGAAAAAAAGCTAGAAAATAACATACATTTACTTACCTACGAAATGGACAAACTGTGCATATGTAGAGGAGTTGTGGCTGATGCTAGATCATGGAATAGATTATAGAATTTCATATTCTTCTTGGTTGCATAAATGGTGGATGAGGTCGTGAAAGTGGATTTTTTATTTTTGCCACTAAATCTGTTGTATCCGCTACAAAATACTGAAGTGGTATAGTCTTCAACTGCTAAAAAACTTGATGGTACAATTCTAAACATGCGAATAAGTGTGTTGTTGTAGAGCATGAAGAGAATTCATTAGAATTCCAACCATTAATGAATGTCGTTAACCAATGCGAGGAAACCTCACCATTAATGTCAATGAGTGCCAAGGTACCTAAGTACATCTTGCGAAGTGAAAATAAATGAGTTGATGTCGAGCTACTTACAAAATCCAACAATCAAGGGACATTGATGTATTCCTATGATTGTCAGCGAGAGAACTTGTCATTAAGGCATACAATCCTCAAGGTACTAATAAGGACTCTAGCCTTAAACGTAGAAAGTTTTATGATGTCAATAGGCCAAGAATTATTAGAAGGGAGGCTTTAATGAATTTTCCATCATCTAACGCGAGCATAAAATAATAATTTTGAAGGACTATGGATGAAAAATTGTGCAGTGGATCAAGGTTTATTTGAAAAAATGAAAAGAGAAATATAATGAATCAATTTTGTAGGGGAGATGAATGGTTTTATTGTTGGGTTACAAGTTAATAAAAACGACGCAGGAAAGTATAGTGACTATGAAGGAAATGAGATGAATATTTTATTGATTGAATGAGTAGGAATGCAATCGTAAAACTAGTATGTGAGAGGCTTTCAATTGATGTGATGGATCTGATTTGACTTTCTTTATCCAAAATCTTGTGCTCATGCTTAGATATCTCATTTTTGATGTTACTTTGATTATGTTCTTTTTGAAAGAAATGTGGTCTTTGAGAGACACTATTTTATTTATGGTCATCTGTTTATCTTCTTGGAACCCGTAAAAACTTAGTATTTTTTCTGAAATTAAATGTAATATTATCAAAAGAGAGAGGTGATCAATCCCTCTATTTATGACATTTACAAAAAAAAACTGAGACTTGGTACTAATAAAACAAATTCATGAAAGAACATCAAATGAATTTTTACTTGTTTCGAAACTAGTGCCTTGGTTTACCTGTCATTTCTTGTTGGAAATTTATTAATTCTTTTTTTGTTTCAAATGCCGATGAAAACTCTCCCATATCATATATTTTGTCGTGATCTTTCCAACGACATTTGAATCGTGTCAAACAAACGCCGTCTGAGAAAGTTATTGTCGTTTGAAGTTTTAACAAAATAGTGCAATTGGGGTGTATGGGTGCCACATGGCAGCACCAAGGAATGCTAGATGGAAGCAATGGAAGGTGCCACATGGAATACATACTGTTGTGGATGCTGATTTGGAAGAGTGAAGTGGACTGCTGACTAGACAAGGTGACATGACAGACAACTAGGCGATGACTCTGCAATATTGGCTAATGGTACGTTGCCACATAGACCAATCGAATGTCACCATATGGCAGCAAAAGCCCAAAAAATAAAATTCAAGATTTTAGGAGAAACTTCCAAGTGTCTAACTGCTCTAGGCTGCTTTTCAATTAATTTCATGGCACAAAAATATTTGATTTTTTATTTGAACTCATCCTCTTGCCAAAAAAAATGGATCTCACAACCAATTGTTTTCTATATAAATTGTGAAAATATTGATGCCAAAACTCAAATTTTTTATTTTATTTTATTTATTTTCTTGCAAGTTGAGAGCATGGAGAAAATTTCCAAACTTCTCTCTCTGCAAATTGTGGATTTGTTTATTTTCTTTGAAGAAGAATTTTGAAACAGACAATTTTTTTAAAAATCCAGATGTGACAAAAAATTCTGAGAAAATAGCTGATTTTAAATCAGCGATATCTCCCTCATCCAGACTCCGATTCGACCATTTTTTTGAAATTGAGTGTTTTTTCACAAATAATTATAATATGAAATTGGTTTTTGCAAAATTTTCACCAAAATTTTCATATATGATCTACACACTCGCCAAAAAAAAAAAAAACAATGAAAAATAAGCTATTATAAAACAAATATATTTGACAATTAGAGATCAATTTTTTTTAAATTTTAGAATCAATGATAAATTTATATCTCTTAGTCATTTTTATTGAAAACTTTTAAAACTAAATTGGTTCAATTTTCTTTTTTGATCTTCAATATTGCAGGGATCGCAAGAAGAGAGCATACTCAAAAGTTTTGTCAACTGGTTTTTATTCATTTGAAATTTGGATTTAAAGTAAGAAGAATTGATCTCAAACCTCAAATTTTATCTTTCTAAACTAACTATTTCCAAGCTTGGGTTTATTTATGATTCTGAAAATTGTTTAAAATTCAAAATGTATCAAAATGATTTTTATTTTTATTTTTATTTTTTATTTATTTTATAATTTATTTAAATGATTTTTCTTTGATTTGGATTTTAAATTTTTGAAAACTAAAATTTTGTCAACATTGATTTTTATCGTATCCTATCTGATTTTGAAAGAAATGTTTTATTTATTTTTTAAATAGTCTATCCTAACATAAAATAAAATAAAAAATGATTTAATCTAGGAAGAAAAAAATGTTTTCTTTTTTTAAATCATTGATATGTATAACAATGATTTCTAATTTAAATTGGATTTGTGTAGGAAAAATGAAAATTTAAATTGCCTAAAAATAAAATGAAATTGCACAAAAACCTAAATGGAAAAATTGCATGAATTTGAAAGTAAAAATGAAATTGAAAAACGAAATGGAATTATAATTAAAATTCTTGAAATGATTTTTTTTTAAACAAAAATGAATTCAAAATCAAAAGTTGATCTCTATGTATGCCTCCCCGACAACAATGCCAAAATGTAGAAGTAATTTAATTACTTAAATTCATTTTCATAAATTATCAACCCGGGGGTCCATTGACTTTCAAGGCACACGTGCACCATATGTGCTAGAGATTGATTTCCAATTTCGAAAAAGAAATCTTAATCTATTGAATGAAAAAAATGACAATTGATATAAAAATACATCTATTTTAGAAAACAGTAAATCACACCACACTTTCAAAATTAGAAATCAAACTTAATCTAATGAAAATAAAATAAATCTATGCTAATGACATGAAATGAAATCTAATCTAAGAAAGTAGAAAATATTATTTATCATGTTTGCAAGAATTGAAAAGCACGTCACTTATGAAATTAAATATATTCTAATAGTAATCAAGGAATTAATTCAAATCTATGAAACTCAAAATAATGCAATTTTAACTATACAAATAAAAAGAAATCACAATGAAACAATCAATCTTAACCTACAAAAACACATAAATGAAATGATTATATTAAAGAAATAAAACTTAATCTATGAAAGCACATAAATGAAATTTAAACTAGACATAAAGAAATGAAAAGAATATGATACATATCTCATTCATTAGATGACCATTCTAAAGGACATGAGGAAGTAAAGTTGAGAGGCTCCAAATGCAAACATAACCAAATCAAAGTGAGTATCGCTCATGAGCATGGTGTCAAATCCAACTTCTTTATTCAAAACATGAAAATTTCTCAAACTTTACACATGCCTCTGAGAGGAGAATGATCTCCTATTTATACAAGAACACAAAAAGTTACCCTATTAATGAAGATCCACTATTTTCTCCCTAGATCCATAAAAATCTCATATAGTTACAACCAAATAGCTAATGATGAGACACATATCATTTTTGACCTCTATCCAAATCTCCTTTCATATCTTGAAGGAAATTCGAATTTTTGCATTGGATGCCACATAAGGTTGCCTTGGAAGCTTCCAAATGTCCTACACATGTTATCAAAATCAAGCCACTTTTAGGTATAAGAAAATACATGTTATTTTTCTAACTTTTAATCATAAATTCACTCTAAATACATGAAATTAATAATTTTAGAAAATACAAATATGAAATCATATGGTAATGAAAGTGTAGGGTTATGTAATGACAAGGTGATGAAATGAGGTAATAAAAATGAGAATGAAGGTGAAAGTGTATGACATTTTGAAGACATTTTGAATGCCCAACATACCTCTCAACTGAAGTTATTGCATGTCCTCATGCGATCTACTGAATTGATCATGATTGTTTTACTTTTATATGAACTTTGACTGATGTTGATTATTCTTTATACTTTGCATAATCATTTGATAACTTTGTTTCTTTTTGAAAAGTGTTCTTTTGAAAAACATTTTATTGCAACATACTACTTTGGTTGGTTCTTGTGTGACAACTAAATATTATTAGTATTGGAATACTTTTCTTATTTTTGTGTTGCATAAAAATGCTTTTCAAATCAGTTAATCAACCATTTAATGTGCTCATTTTTCGATCATCATTTGCAAAACATATATTTTTTTGAATCATAATGCAATAGTAGTTGTTTGAAAACGTATGATGGTTAGGATGACATGTGACATAAAAGGTGATGAAATATGAATATGATATGAGGTATGAACATTAATTGGTATCCCCCACCCCAAATAAAGATATTTTTAGTTTTTATGAAATGAGAAAGGGAATATGGTGAATTATTTTCCAAAAATTACAATTTTAGTATTGAAGGATTTATATGAAAGAACATACATTTACTTACCTACAAAGTGGACAAACTATGCATATGTAGAGAAGTTGTGGCTAATGCTGGATCGTGGAATAGAATGTAGAATTTCATCTGCTTCTTGGTCGCATAAATGGTGGATGAGGTTGCTAAAGTGGATTCTTTATTTTTGCTGCTAAATCTTTTGTATCCGCTACAAAATGCTGAAGTGATATAGTCTTCAATTGCTACAAAACTCGATGGTAAAATTCTAAACATGCGAATAACTATGTTATTGTCGAGCATGAAGAGAATTCATTGGATTATCGATCATTAATGAATGTCATTAGCCAATGCGAGGAAAATTCACCATTAATGTCAATGAGTGCCAAGGTACCTAAGTACATCTCGCGAAGTGTGAATACATGAGTTGATCTCAAGCCACTTGCAAGATCCAACGATCAAGAGACATTGATGTATTCCCATGATTGTCAGTGATAGAAGTTGTCATTAAGGTATACAAGCCTCAAGTTACTAATAAAGACTCTAGCCTTGATCTTAGATAATGTGCTGATGTAGATATGCCAAGACCTATTAGAAGAGAGGCCTTAATGAATCCTCCATCATCTAATGCGAGCGTAAAAAAATACTTTTGAAGGACTATGGATGATTTTTTTTACATTGGATCAATGTTTATTTGACAAAATAAAAAGTGAAATGGAATGAATCAGGTTTTTAGGGGAGATGAATGGTTTTATTGCTAGGTTACAAGTTAATGAAAAGGAGGCGGGAAAGTATAATGACTATGAAGGAAAATGAGATGAATATTTTATTGACTGAATGAGTAAGAATGCAATGGTAAAACTAGTATCTAAGAGGCTTTTAATTGGCGTGATTGATCTGATTTGACATTATTTATCCAAAGTCATGTGCTCATGCTTGGATATCTCATCTTTTATGTTACTCTGATCATGTTCTTTTTGAAAGAAATGTGGTATTTAAGAGACACTGTTTTGCTTATGGTTATCGGTTTATATTCTTGGAACCTGCAAAAACTTAGTAATTTTTCTGCAATTAAATGTAATATTATCAAGAGAGAGGTGATAAATCCCTCTATTTATGACATTTAAAAAAAAACTGAGAATTGGTACTAATAAAACAAATTCGTGAAAGAAAATAAAATGAATTTTTACTTGTTTCAAAATTAGTGCCTTGATTTATCTGTCATGTCTTGTTGATAATTTCGTCAATCTTTTTATATTTCAAATGATGATGAAAACTCTCTCATCTCGTATATTTCATCAAGATATTTATAATGACGTTTGAATCACGTCAAACGGACGTCGTATGCGAAAGTTATTGTCGTTTGAAGTTTTAGCAAAACATTGAAATTGGGGTGTATGGGTGCCACGTGGCAGCACCAGGGAATGCCACATGGAAGTACTGGAAGGTGCCACGTGAAATACATGATGTTGCAGATGTTGACTTAGCAGAGTGAATTGGACTGTTGACTATACAAGGTGACATGACAGACAACTGTGCGATGACTGTAAAATATTGGTTAATGGTATGTTGCCACATGGACCAATCAAATGTCGCCATGTGGCAGCAAAAGCCCAACAAACAAAATTTAAGATATTGGAAGAAGCTTCCAAGTTTCTAACTGCTCTAAGGAACTTTTTAATCAATTTCATGCCACCAAAATATTTGATTTTTATTTGAACTCGTCCTCTTGCCAAAAAAAATGCATCTCACAACCAATTTTTTATATAAAAACCGTGAAAATATTGATTCCAAAACTCAAAATTTTTATATTATTTTATTTCTCTTGTTGCAAGTTGAAAGCATGGAGCAAATTTTCTAACTTGTCTCTCTACAAATTCTGGACTAGTTTATTTTCTTTGAGGAAGTATTAAACATACATTTTTTTTAATTGGTCGTCACAAAAAGTTCTCTAAACATAGTTGATTTTAAATCAACGATATCTCCCTCATCCGGACTCCGATTCGACTGATTGTTTTTTTGAATTTGGGTGATTTTTCAAAAATAATTCAAATATGAAATTGGGTTTTGCAAAATTTTTACCAAAATTTTCATATCATATCTGAAAAATCACCGCAAAAAAAAAAAAAAAACAATGAAAAATAATTTATTTTAAAACAAATATATTTGACAATTAGAGATCATTTTTTTTTTTTAAATTTTAGAATCAATGGTAAATTTATATCTCTTAGTAATTTTTATTGACAATTTTAAAAACTAACTTGGTTCAATTTTCTTTCTGATCTTCCAGATCGTAAGGAGCGCAAGAATAGAGCATACTCAGAAGTTTTGTCAAAATTTTTTTATTCATTTGAAATATGGATTTGCAGTAAGAAAAATTGATCTCAAACCTCAAATTTTAGCTTTCTAAACTAACTATTTCCAAGCTTGGGTTTATTTATGATTCTGAAAATTGATTAAAATTCAAAATGCATCAAAATGATTTTTATTTTTATTTTTTTATTTTTTATTTTTATTATTTATTATTTATTTTTAAATTTATTTATTTAATTTTTATTTCTTTTATAAAAATTGTTGAATGATTTTGCTTTGGTTTAGATCTTAATTTTTTGAAAAATAAATTTTATCAACATTGATTTTTATTGTATCCTATCTAGTTTTGAAAGAAATGTTTATTTTTTTTAATAATCTATTATAAAATTAAAAAATAATAATCTATCTTAAAAGTTTATTAGGAAAAAAAATGTTTTATTATTATTATTATTATTGATATGTATCAAAATGATTTCTAACTTAAATTTGAACTGTATAGGAAAAATTAAAATTGAAATTGCCTAAAAATAAAATGAAATTGCACAAAAACTTAAATTGAAAAATTGCATGAATTTGAAAGTAAAAATGAAATTGAAAAATGAAATGGAATTTTAATTTAAAAACTTGAAATGAAACAAAAAATTTTAAACACAAAAGAATTCGAAATCAAAAGTTGATCCCTATGTATGCCTCCTAGAAAACGACACCAAAATATAGAAGTAATTTAATTACTTAAATTCATTTTCATAAATTATCAACCCAGGGGTCCGTGGACTTGCGAGGCACACGTGCACCATATGTGTTAGGGACTGATTTCCAATTTTGAAAGAAAAATCTTAATCTATTAAATAAAAAAATGGCAATTGATATAAAAGTAAATCTATTTTAGAAAGTAGTAAATCACACCACACTTTTGGAATTAAAAATCAAACTTAATCTAATGACAAGAAATTAAATCTATGCTAATGGCATGAAATGAAATCTAATCTAAAAAAGTAGAAAATATAATATATCATGTTTGCAAGAATTGAAAAACACGTCACGCATTAAATTAAATCTATTCTAATGGTAATCAAGGAATTAATTCAAATCTATGAAACTCAAAACAATGCAATCTTAACTATACAAATGAAATGAAAGCAAAGTGAAACAATCAATCTTAACCTACAAAAACACATAAATGAAATCAGGATATGAAAGCAATAAAACTTAATCGATGAAATGATATAAATGAAATTTAAACTAGACATAAAGAAATGAAAAGAATATGATACATTTGACATACATTAGATGGCCAATCCAAAGGAAACGAGGATGGAAAGTTGAGAGGCTCCATATGCATGTATAACCAAATCAAAGTGAATATCACTCATGAGCATGGTTCCAAATCCAAATTCTTTATTCAAAACATGAACATTTCTCAAAATTTACACGTCTTTAAGAGGAAAAGTCTCTCCTATTTATACAAGAACATAAGAAGCTACCCTATTAATAGAGATCCACTATTTTCTCCTTAGATTCATAAAAATATCATATAGTTACAACCAAATAGATAATGATGAGACACATATCCTCTTTGACATTTATCCAAATCTCATTTCTTATCTTGAATGAAATTCAAATTTGTGCATTGGAGGCCACATAAGGGTGTCTTGGAAGCTTCCTAATGACCTATACATATCATCAAACTCAAGCCAATTTTGGGTATACGCAAATATATGTAATATTTCTAAGTTTTAATCATAAATTCACTCTAAATACACTAAATTAATAACTTTTGAAAATATAAATATGAACCCATATGGTAATGAAAGTGTAGGGTTATGTAATGGTAAGGTGATGAAATGAGGTAATAAAAATGAGAATGAAGGTGATAACATTTTGAAGACATTTTGGAGACCCAACACGACCTATAGGAGACTCAAATCCATTTGCTACTTTGTAGACACCAATCTACAGGAGACATCAATCCCACATGAACTCTAATATCTAATTTCTTCTTTTCTGGTCCACTATGCTCTTCTTTAATTTTTTTAGTCACCTCATTCCTCTCTTTGATCTTTAATATTTTATTCTCTCTTTCACTTTGCTCTTCTAAATTATCACACACACCTTATTCCCCTCACTCATCAACATTTTATTTGAAACAATCAATTCCTTATAATTCTAACTTCTCCTACTGTATGATTTTGTTATACATCATTAACTGATTTGTTAAGTTACTTCACCTTTTAAAATTGCGCTTAACCAAAAGTGATACCTTATAACTTTAGCACTTCCATTAATCCAAGTTATATATCTATTCTTTACTAGAATGACACATATTTATTTATTTTACTTCCTTTAACCCAACCTTCAAAGCTTTGCGCTTATATATACAACCAAGTGCTATTCACAATCTTATCGTTCTTTGAACTCTCAACTTCCTTCAAGCCAACTTTTCAAATATTTAACACATGATTGCCTTAACACCACTTCATTTTCCCATATATAGCATCTAGTTGATTTTTATATTGATACATTAGAGAATCCATGAAATATATTTACACTAAAAATACTTATAAAACTCGAATTTTCGAGGACCTTTAAATATGTACTTTTTATGTTAGGAGTCATAAAATTTTATGTTTGGCTTATGGATATTGAGATATCAGAGGATCTGAAAATGGAAATCCAATGGGCTCTTAATGGACATACTTCAATTGTCTTTTAATTCCACGTCAAATGATATTACTGGGTTGTAATGGGATGGACCTCAAATTTGGTCTTCTATACTCAAATATCAGAAGAAAAAATATAAAAGAAAATATAACACTGAAAATTCTTGCAAAACATAGACCCTTTGGAATACGAATGATGACAATAAATTTTGTAAAATATTGATAACTTTTTTTTGTCTCTTGATAGATCTTGGACATTAAATATTAGAATATCAAAGGACTTCAATGTATGTGCACCACAAAAATCTATAGTTTTCGATATGCTAGGGGATCTAAGCCCTTAGAGCTAGAAGTGGGCTCTTCCATGAAAATAAGCATAACTAGGAGAAGTTGTATCAGAATATCAGAAAAATCCTTAAGCCTTCCATTTTTGATATAACAATGAAATGGAGATATGCTAAGTGAACTTAGGCCCAAGGTGTTAAACCTTAGCACCCTTATGATCGGGGATTGTGACTAGAAGCTAGTATATACCAAGATATCATAAATTATTCAAGTTATGCACTTTTTTATATAATGTTGATATGCCGAGGGTGCTTAACCTGTAGGTGCTAAACCTTGAGCACCCTATGACCAAGGACTATAACAAGGGGCCACTCCATACTGTATTATCAGTGACTTAGCAAACCTTTTCCTTTGTAAAAATGACGATATGTTGAACATTCAGAAGATGGGTTGGCAACTACTTGTAATTTTTAGGTTTCTTTAATTGACAATATTGGTTAAAAAAATTTGGATTTCGAAGGCTTTCCATGTTATAACAAAATTTGAGCCTTTTCTTCAAGGATTTCGATGTTTTTTTTGAAATTTTAGGTTTTTTTAGAATTTTGAGGGTTTTTCAAATCTTCCTTGTGTCCCAACCTTTGATCATGCTTTGGGTCTCCTCTAAATTTTAAATTAATGAAAAAACTAATCAACAATAGATTCATATTTTTTACTACCTTTAATTGAAAAAAATAACTTCCTTTTGAGGCATGACATATTCAATACCCATTGAAATTTTCCTTTTTTATCATGCTGAAAAATCCCCAAAGACCTCAATAAAAATAATTAATTTTCAAACCAATATTTAATTTCACACCATATTTCAACCACATTCAACTAGATAAACCTTCTACTTTTCAAATCATCCTAGAAACTATTGGAAACTTGGAATTACCTAGATGGCTAGTGGCAACAAGTGTCTTGGCATTGATGATAACAATCATGCTAGGGGATTATTGGACAGTTGGCATTGTCTGAAAAAGAGTGTTAGCATTGATGTCCACTAGACTAGTATTGAGGTTGGTGGCAGTAGGTGTTGGCATAAGCTCATGGGGAGTCCCATGGTTGCTACAATCTCTCGTAGAGAATCATCTTAGTAGTAGGATTATTGGA
The DNA here is from genome assembly GCA_034641835.2 of Pinus albicaulis. Lineage (NCBI taxonomy): Eukaryota > Viridiplantae > Streptophyta > Pinopsida > Pinales > Pinaceae > Pinus > Pinus albicaulis. The sequence continues at coordinate 525,878,433 of CM076576.1, read as the reverse complement.
GAAGAAATAAAATGATGATTATGATAGTTGGAGAGCCTCAAAATTTGGAGGATATTCTGCCTCAAGAGATCAGCTCAGACACTCTTGTAGATTGCACAGTTGGATAGTGCTCGGAAATAGATTTCCAATGATATATGGAAGTCTGCAAATGTACTCCTATTTAAGAAGTTATTGCTAGTAAAAGTTAAGGTGTCCAAAGTAAAAGAGGCATTAGTTTGGTTTTTTTCCAAAATAAAAAACAAAAAAGTTAGTGGAGCAACAAAAATGAGGACCGAGCTGACTTGGTTTGATAGTGAAGCAATGAAGGGGGTTCCCATTGGTCATAGAAATAGTCCACTGGGACAATCCATCCCTGCAAAAATACCCCCACGGGTGCATCCTGGTGGAAGTATAAAGGAGCACAAAGGATTTGACTAGAATTGAAGCATCAGTTGAACGTGGATCTAAAAGAAAAGAAGTGGGGAGCATTTTAATTAGCTAGTAGAATCCCCACTTGAATACCTAGTCCAATTGAGGAAGCCCGATGGTACAACCATGGTGCAACCTTAAGGAGCACATAGTGAATGCATCGAGAGATAAGAATCGGGACACATAAGCAGAAAAAAACACAAAGGAGTTGAGTGGGATGAATGTGGCAGTATAGTTGGCAATGAAAACTAATGCTAGAGGTGTTAGGAAAGCCCCATAACGATAGTAAAGCTCGCAAAGGATTTTTTGGAGGATTACGAATGACAGACAAAGTTAAGCGTTGGGAGATAGGCATCAGGCCACATGAAAACATTCCGACGGGCCTTGATATGGAAGTATTTTAAGGCTTGGTGGTCACGAGAAGTTATTTCCGAAACCGCCGATCACGCAGATCAACAACAGAGAACCACCTCGATACCACTCCTCCTAATACCACAAACATTAATGAAATAGTCTCAAGGGAATATTTATTGAATACGGTGGTTTTTTCAAAAGAAAATGGCCAGGGCACATTAAAGTTTTTATAAAGGAAATTGGAAAAAAGCGAAGGTCTTGAGACCCTTCTCTCTCCTCTCCGACAAGACACATGTAAGCATTTGATTGTCTCATAGGAGATGATGGTGGTAGATGACGTTAGTATGATGTGGCTGTATCGAAGGAACGTGGCACAAGGTTTCAACATTTTTGGGTGGCTACCCCAGAGGGATTAGAAAGGTGCACAAGAGAAGTTGTCAAGCAACAAGCATCGGGCGAACGTGGCAACTGACTCAAACCGACTATGTTTTAATTAGTGCAGAAGTGCAATAGTGTCCCACCAGGACACGTCTTCCCGTAAGGGAGATACAAGAGGTATTGAGTCAAGAATTTTGATATGGATGCACAAAGGGAATGTTCTAGGAAATAAGCGTTGGGACACATCAGTCAGACAACTCATCCCGGGGGAGCCTTTGATTGGCCAATGAAAGTGTATGGAATACCCCACAGGACAAATAAGCCCACTAAGAGGAGCCCAAAATTTACAAGGGAGGAATAAATGAATAACGTTGGGTTGGAGAGCTATAGGCTAAGCACCAACATAGAATTATGTGTGCAAAATGAGAAAAAGTACATGAACAAGTTAATGAAGAAAAATAAGCCCTTGAAGCTATAGATAAAAAAGTGCCTAGGTCTCTGTCCTATAGTGGTTTTGTATATTATTGTGACCATGGGCCTTCAGGACATATACAAAGGAAAATGGGGGGCCATGAGGAGTAGGCAAGGTCTAAGTGATCACATGAGAGGGGATCTAACTAAAAAGGTCCAAAAATTATATTCGACAACGCTTTGGCGCCTTGGGCCAAGCTTGGCACTTGTTCCATATTTGGAGGAACTCTACCGGTGATTATGGAGGAATGGATGAGTCAGAAGCTGGAGTAATGGAAACAACATAGAGCACTAATTCAAGGCATTTAGGACTAGGATGTGTAGGATTTCTTAATGGCCCTAGTTCTAAGAAAATTTGTCATACCTGAGTGCGCCTCATGCAAGGAGGAATTAAATGGAAATCAAAAGTGGAATGGAGATCCATGTTGTGTGTTGTTGGGTCGCGAATACGACCACGTTTTAACACTTATTTCATCCCTTTCTACTCTTCTTTATCATGTAATTTATCATAATTTATCATATAAATCCATTTTATAATTATTTATGCTCTTATGGATAAATATTATTTCTTCTCCTTTATTTTTAATAAATTGATGATTATTATGTATAATTTTATCAATGATGGTTTATTAATATATTTTGTAACATCACTCACCATTTTAGCCTCCAAGATATTTGCTAGATTGCAGATTTGATCTCCAGATCATCATCAAATATTCCAACTCAGAAATTCGTTGGAATAAGAAGTGACAGTTTTGCGGTTGATATTCTAGGAAAATGGAGAAGAATCTGGAAAATCCGGAACATAGGTTTTGTCCAGAACAGACTGAATTAACTTTGGTGAAGAACAATTTGCCCAAATTCAGCCTGTATTGAGAGAAACGGAAGGTTCTTTGAGCACGATTTTCTTAGATTTACTATTGCAACCATCCTCCAAATTATCTCAGCTGCAAATCCAAATTCGACTTGCTTTTGTTGAAATATTGATGGAAATATATTTTCTTGTTGATCAATTGGTTGGGAACAATCCAATATTGTTAAGAGAGATCATATTTACTATTTAATTTCTCCTCTTTCTGATTATAAAAGGAGAACATGTATTATGTATTGAAAAACGATGAGAGATGGGGAGACTTTCCTTGTTGTAATTCTCAGAATTGTGCATCGACTCTTGTTAAGAGAGTACAAAATGTTTGTAAACATTATTCATGCCTGATTAATACAGGAGTTCGTTGCTGTTTAATTTCTTAACACTGGAGTAAAGCCCAACGGCGTTTCACCAGTGGTTGAGGGCCCGACCCCGGTGGATCGATCTGCTGGTTGTATTGTTACCTTTCAATTATTGTCGTGTGATAGTTTGTGGTTATTCTCATTACATTTGCAAGTTAATTAGTTTTTTATTGATTTCGTTATGTTAATGAATCGCATTGCTGTTCCGTTTCAGTAAGGACTTTAATTCCTGTATTAATCATCTTGTTAAACCTTACAGAGCATTGTTGTTCAGCATTAGATGTCCCGTTCCAATTAATTGTTGTTCCGTTGGATTGCTGTTCATGTCAATTATTATTTAACAACGTTTGTTGTTGACAGGGTTTTTCTGTTTAATATAATTGTTGTTTTATTTCATTAAGTTAAATATCTACTGTTCAGATTTATTAGTTAATATTTGTTGTTCGATTCTTCTAGTTTCAGTTGGTTATTCATTTACATTGCTATTCGATTTCAGTGTGTTGTTCATTTCCAATTCATTAGTTAACAGATTGCAAAGAGTTTTCTTTCGAAGAGCTTTCTTAGTTTACTTTCAATAGCAGCTTTAGTTCAATTGCTATTTCTCCTTAATTGCTTTAACGCAGGACTGCCAACTATAAAGAATATTGGTTATTGCTTCCACGTTCCCAGATTGATTATCTTTTTTCAGTTTGATTTCAATTGCATCAATTTCTAGAGGAATGAATTATTGCTATTGTATCCTCGATTGATGGTTGTTGAGTGAATAGATAGATTTTAAGAGCATTTGAGTTCACGTTATTGTAATTAGATTTCTTTTTCAAGCATTCGTTTAATCTTGTATTTAAAACACTGTACTACATATTGAAGAGCATTACTCTTGGGTAAATTTCCACCTCAGACTGAGTATACTCTTGAAATAAAAATTCGTTCTCGGATTGATAATTAATGTGAGATAAATAGGTGTTAAAAATATAACTTTTATACCCCAACATTTTGGTGTTGTTTCCGGGGAGAGTGTATTCCATTTAGAAAGAGTGATGCATATTTAATTTTTTCTGCTTGGGAAGAATTGGGTATTAAAGACAGAAGGTAAGAACCTGTGCACCGAGCAGAATTGAGTGAAAGCTTAAGGTAGAAATGAATGCTTGCGTTATTTTGAATTTTAGAGGTAGAATTTTTGAAAAAAAATCTTGTAATTCCACTCGAGTGGTGATGTAAGCACCACCCATTTCACTAACCAATTGACAGGAGCATTTTAAGGAGGATCCTCAAAGAAGCACATGAAGAACATCTTCTATTATGGTAAGAAATGGCTCACATTGCAACTTTTGAATTCCCTATCAAAGATATAGGAGGAGTGACACAAATGCACATAATTCCTCCATTTTCTCTACCAAATTTTCATGGTTTGACAAATGAAGATCCAGATACATTCTTATTTGAGTTTGAAATACTTTGTAGAGGATATGATTATTGTACTAATGATCAAAGGTTGAAAATGTTTCCTCTTACTCTAAAAGGAGCAACAATTCGATGGTTCATGAGTCTAGGAGGGAACTGCATCCAAACATGGGAGGACATGAAGAACATATTCTTGAAGAAGTACCAAGACTACTGCAAATCCAATGAAGATATTTTCGGTATGATACAAGGGGAAGATGGAAGCTTGGAGGACTATGTAGAGTGATTTCGATATAACCTTCAAAAATCAAAGCATAAACATTTGGAAAAAGAAATCTTGAAAACACTCATTCTTAAAGGAATCAAAGACGAATTTTTAGAACTCTTAAATCTGATAGGAAAAGGTGATGTTTTTTAGTTATCATATGATGATGTTTGTGAGTTGTGCATAAGGTATTCAAGAGGAATTTCCAAGGCTGGTAAGAATTCTAGAGAAGTTTCTTCTTTCTTTTCCAAATTTACTACAAGAACAAGAGACATAAGAGCTGAAATCAATGTTTTATTTGGAAATTTTAAATATGATTTTATTATCTCTCTAAATTCACAATTGAATGTTTTGCAGGTTCGGAAAAATCAAGAATTTGATGAAGTGTTTTTCCCTCATTACCGAAAGGAGCATCCCATAGATAGTTTTTCTTCTTTATCTAATTTGGAAGTGGCATATCAAAGAGATGGGGAAGCTGCAACAAGGTCAACAGGTATGATTCAAAACACTTCCTCTCCATTCTCTTACTTGCATAATCCATTATGGAATACTCATATGTTAGGGAAGCCATGCCAATCTCAATATAACCACCACCAATCTTGTCTACAAGCTTTGCATGGTTCACCTTATGATTGCATGACTACTCTCCCTCATCTTGTAGCAAAAACACATCTTCCAGCTCTCCCACAACACCTTGCTTGCCTATCAAAATCATCCACTCAACACAATCAACTACATCATCAAGAGGCTCCATTCCCTACACAATTTCCTGCTCAACTCATTCCACACCCTCACCATAATAAACCAGTACAACATGCTTACAGTGTTGAACTGCAAAATTTACCCACCCTTCCCACCCATTCTATCTCACATGCACTATTGGAGAAAACTTACACTGAGACTCAGAATGTATCAAATCCCAAAATTGTAGAAGTTATGAAAGAAAATGAGATTTCTTTTAGTTTGCACCAACAAACCATTTTAAAAGCTCAAGAACTTCATGATACGATTGCTATGGGAAATCAAGAAAGTAAGGGATACATTGAAGATTGGTTTCACTCCATCATTTGTTTGCAACATCACTCCATGCTTCAACAATTTTTGGCACCATCTTTTCAAGGGGAGTTGGCTTCTCATACCCTAATTTTTATCAACATGCATTTTTCAAATTTGGGTATGTACATACTAGAGGCCTTATTTCTAAAATGGTTCCACTGGAAATACTCTTATATATAAACATATTGGATTCTCAAAGAAGAGTAGGATAGTGGAGAAAATAAAATAAATAAGGAAATAAAACAAACACATTTTTTTTTTTTTTTGTAAAAATAGTTGTTGTTTTTGTTGCAACACGTTGTGGAAATCAACATTGATGATAAATATTCTAATTTATTTGTGTATTTAGATGAATGATATTTCAAATAAAAATTCTACAAACACTTATATTCATTTTTATCATCAATATGGAAAAAATTCTTGAATATCATTTTTTTGGCTTGCAGGCTTGATGAAATTTCTGAAAACAAAGTTGGGACAGTCATGTTTTGAGGGACCAAAATTGAATATTTTTAAAACTCGTTTCTATCATACGTATCCCTTGATGTATAATTTCCAAACCAATTTTAATCACTCCATTTGGATTTGAAACGAAAAATTTAGAACCAAAACATTGACAGGGTGTCTAGTAGGCAGTTCAAGAACAGAGTTGGGACAGCAAGTTTTTGGAGACCTAAATGACTATATTTTTAAAATCTGTTTCTATGGTAAATTAATCTATTAATTTAATTTACAACTCAATTTTAAGCACTCAATTTTTATATCGTATGAGGAATTTATGACCAAAATACTGACTGCCTATCATAAATCAACACTCTTGAAACTCTGTTTTCTCGGCTGTTCACTAGCATATTTGACCCATCAATTATTATTGTCTTCAAAACCTGTTTCTATTGGAGATCAATAAATGAATCTAATTTAATATCCAATTTGAATCGGTTCAATCTGCCATTAAAAGAAAAATTTATGCTTGAAATATCAACTGTTGGTCTAAGCTGGAAAATCGAAAATGACTCTATTATGCAGGTTGTTCTAAGAAAATTTGACATATCATAGCATTGAATTTTTAAAACCTATTTCTATTACAGATAAAAATTTGAATTATCTCTCATTTGGCTTTGGAATCACTTAAATCGGACGAAAAACAAAGAAGTTATGATTGAAACACTACAGGTTAGCATGATTGGCCACTGCTCTCCCACAGGTAATAAATTAATTTTACTTTGTCCATGGATTTGTTCTACAGAGTAACTACTTGCTAGTTTTTTTGCATAATTCTTGGATTAAGGGAGCCCATACATCTCTCTTTCTCCATGATTTAATGTTTTATTGCAGGTAGACACTCGTTTTTTTGCAGGTCTTAGGAAAACAAAGAAGGTCAATTTATGGACAAGTGATTCTTGAAAGAAATTTTAGTGAAACAAGAGAATTCCATATAGTTCATTACCTAATAGATTTATAACAAGAAGAAATGAAGAATTGGTTTCCATTTCAAGATTCATGTCACTGTTGCCAAAACATTTTTCAAAAAGATCATTTTTTTCCATTAACAAATTGATATTCCTTTAGGAAATAACATCATAGCTGTTGTCACTTAATAAAGTGTTGTTTCTTTTCTGATTTCTTTTATATTTTTGTGTTTCAGGGGTTGATCCCTCCAAATTATAGTTTCCGTTCCATTTGAAATTGCACAATAAGGACCCCACCATGCAAGTTTCAGTTGTATAAGACAATTCTTCGGTAGCACTAATTCTGTAAAAAATTACTTGAAACCTATACATAAATTTTCCTTTCTATTTGATTGGCTTTGCTTGAAAATGGATTACACGTTAGCTTTATTCTTTCCTTTATTTTTTTTTCCCTTTGCTGTTCCCTACAACAATTTCTACGTGCATTTTCTTTGTTGTTCCCTACTTTTTTGTGTGACTTTATTTTTCATGTTGTTCCTTTTAAGGAACAACAATCGTTCCTCTTAAGAATCAGTGCATTTGTGTGTTTATTTTTGTTGTTTCTTCAAAAAGGAACAAAATTTCCATTGATTGGTTTTGTTGTTCCTTTAAAAAAGAACAACATTTTTGCTGTGTGTTTTTGTTGTTCCTTTCGAAAGGAATACCATTTTTGCAGATTGTTTTTCTTGTTCATTTCCAAAGGAACAACACTTTTTGAGTGCATTTTTCTTGTTTGTGAACAATGTTTTGCGGATTTTTGTGAATTCTTCATGACTCTTTTAAAGGCAAACACAATTTATGCAAGGATACACAAATTAGAGGTTACTGGAATCAACAAATAAAGAGAAATTGTCATTTTTAAGAAATTGTTTTGTAGTGATAAGAAAAATGAAATGACACAACCATCTATATCACTTTGTTGTCTTTATTTTCACTAAAACTAATATGATCGACTATCTTTATCATGTTGGTTCTTCCCTAAATCTTCACAACTCTCTTTGATTTTTATTTATTGAATAAGAATAAGGGCATACTTTCTCTATTGAGATGTTCAGACTTCTTCCACCATCCCTACTCTTAAGGAGTGTTGAGCCACCTTTTATATATAGATAGGGAAGTGCTATATGTAAAGAAAAAAAAAAAGAAAAAATCTCTATATGATTGCTAACAATTCCATGATATGGCAGATAGAGGATAGGGTCTCATCAAGAGCCAGCCTACCATGATCATAAGGGAGCAGTGAAGTGGCATTCTCATTATGGCCACCACACCAGGGATATGATCCATTGGACAACTCATAAAAATAAAAATTCCTTGGAACAGGAGGTCTCATCACGAGCCGACTTGCCCACTTTTCACTCCTTCCTGGTGAATGGCATTATGATTCATCTGGTTCCCAATCCAGCACAGTGGCCTTCATCATGACATCACACAACACTTCCCTAGGCATAAATAAAGGATAATGGTTCCAAGGGTGAGAAAGCAACTTTGTCAAGATTATAGACACCTGTGGGCAACAAAGCTCTGCTGATGGTATTGGAGTCATATTTTTCACAAATCAATAGTAATGATAAACCCTTTTCTTATATATTTATCTAATATCAAATGAGAGTATGCCCCTAAACCCTTTGTTCGGAACTGCTTATGCATGAAATTTATTTATACATCGATCATAATGGTTTATGTGGATAATGACCGCATAAGTATTTTTTTCACATCAGCTGTCCTTTTCCCTTATTTTCGAATCATTACATAAACATTTTCATATCTAATCACGATTCAAAATATAAATTTATTTCAGTAATGCGATAATTTTTTGATCATATCATAAGTATGTATGCATTTCCATGTTGTACAATTGCTGTGCAGTACATTTCTCTTCTATTTGTCATAATATTTATACTGCGTTTCTACAGAAGTTTTTCTGCTTAAAATTTTTGCATGCATCTGTTGCCATTCAAAACTAAAACTATGGATTCAAGAAAATTGAATACAGAATCATGATTTTTTTAAAGGAGAACAACAAGTATGGGGGACAATTCTACTCGCAGCACAACCACACTATTGCAACTAACATTAAAGGCTCATGCAACTTGCAAACACGCACAATTTTTCAGACATGATGTGCTTGCATGGCTTCCAACTTTTGCATCACTTTCAGTATCCGCTCAGCCTACATCAGCTTCAACAAAGGCCAGTCCCTACATGTCATTCAACATTTTTTTCTGAGGTAACACTTGAGGTAAAATAGCGTAATTTTCTGATTTATTATGAATTTAGAAGAATTTCATGAAAATCCATTGAGCATTATTTATCATCATTCATTCAACATCTTTAACACTTCCCATTTTTCAGAGACATCTCATCTTTCAGTTTCGGGGAGTGTTGCTTTCATTCATTTCTTTCTTATGACCATGTCAATAATTTTCTTTATCATCCATTGATATTCTTATTCATTCTCAACACCTCCCTTATTCCATGTTGTTTTACACCAAGCATAGATTTCAACAGATTGTAGCAACCACCTCTCTTTGTTTTCTAGCATCGCATGAGGACATGCTAATTCTTCAGTTTGGGGGGGGAATTTCTACACATGATGGATGTTTTCTACTCTCTTTCTCATTTAAGGCATACAATTTCATTTTTATACAATGTAGAAATTGATTTGCATATATCTTTAAAACTATGAACTGAATTCTTGTGCTTTTTGGATAACAAAGAGGTATCATTAAAATACACAAACCTAAATAATTTCACGCTAAATTAGTTCATAAAATTTCAAAAATTTTGCATTATCACCTACAACCATTTTGTTTATATCTCATGATCCGTGCATCAAAATGATTTGATTTTTGAGAAAATGGTTAATGAAGGTTGTTGTTACTTATGTCACATTTTTCTACAACTTCATATACATATAGTTGAACGTCAACTGTAAAAATTGTTACGCCTTCATAAAGATTGCTAAAATTGAATATTCATTATTTGAGGAAAAATTCATTTGTTCCATCCATTTCATGAGTTGGGATGAACAAATTTTCTTTGCTTGGTTAACACATGGGTTTTGTTTTGGGTTGCATGAGGACATGCAATATATTCAGTTCTGGGTTGCATGAGGGCATGCAATATATTCAGTTTGGGGGTATGTTGGGCCGCGGATACGATCACTTTTTAACACTTATTTCATCCCTTTCTACTCTTCTTTATCATGTAATTTATCATAATTTATCATATAAATCCATTTTATAATTATTTATGCTCTTATGGATAAATATTATTTCTTCTCCTTTATTTTTAATAAATTGATGATTATTATGCATAATTTTATCAATGATGGTTTATTAATATATTTTGTAACATCACTCATCATTTTAGCCTCCAAGATATTTGCTAGATTGCAGATTTGATCTCCAGATCATCATCAAATATTCCAACTCAGAAATTTGCTAGAATAAGAAGTGACAGTTTTGCAGTTGATATTCTGGGCAAATGGAGAAGAATCTAGAAAATCTGGAACATGGGTTTTGTCCAGAACGGACCGAATTAACTTTATGCGAAGAAAAATTTGCCCAAATTCAGCCTGTATTGAGAGAAACAGAAGGTTCTTTGAGCATGATTTTCTCCGATCATATTTACTATTTAATTTCTCCTCTTTCTGATTATAAAAGGAGAACATGTATTATGTATTGAAAAACGATTAGAGATGGGGAGACTTTCCTTGTTGTAATTGATTAACACTGGAGTAAAGCCCAACGATGTTTCACCGGTGGTTGAGGGCCCGGCCCTGGTGGATCGATCTGCTGGTTGTATCATTACCTTTCAATTATTGTCATGTGATAGTTTGTGGTTTTTCTCATTACATTTGAAAGTTAATTAGTTTTTGATTGATTTCGTTATGTTAATGAATCGCATTGCTGTTCCGTTTCAGTAAGGACTTTAATTCCTGTATTAATCATCTTGTTAAACCTTACAGAGCATTGTTTTTTAGCATTATATGTCTCGTTCCAATTAATTGTTGTTTCGTTGGATCACTGTTCATGTCGATTATTATTTAACAACGTTTTCTGTCGACAGGGTTTTGGTGTTTAATATAATTGCTGTTTGATTTCATTAAGTTAAAGATTTGCTGTTTGATTTCATTAAGTTAAAGATCTGTTGTTCATATTAATTAGTTAATATTTGTTGTTTGATTCTTCTAGTTTCAGTTGGTTATTCATTTACATTGCTGTTCGATTTCAGTGTGTTGTTCATTTCCAATTCATTAGTTAATAGATTGCAAAGAGTTTGCTTTCCAAGAGATTTCTTAGTTTAATTTCAATAGCAGCTTTAGTTCAATTTCTATTTCTCCTTAATTTCTTTAACGCAGGACTGTCAACTGTAGAGAATATTGGTTATTGCTTCCACATTCCCAAATTGATTATCTTGTTTCAGTTTGATTTCAATTGCATCAATTTCTAGAGGAATGAGTTATTGATAATGTATCCTCGATTGATGGTTGTTGAGTGAATAGATAGATTTTAAGAGCATTTGAGTTCATGTTATTGTAATTAGATTTATTTTTCAAGCATCTGTTTAATCTTGTATTTAAAACACTGTACTACATATTGAAGAGAATTACTCTTGGGTAAATTTCTGCCTCAGACTGAGTACTCTCTTGAAATAAAAATTCGTTCTCGGATTGATAACTAATGTGAGATAAATGGGTGTTAAAAAGATACCTTTTATACCTCAACATTTTGGCGCCATTGCCGGGGAGAGTGTATGCCATTTAGAAAGAGTGATGCATATTTAATTTTTTCTGCTTGGGAAGAATTAGGTATTAAAGACGGAAGGTAAGAACTTGCACATCGAGCAAGGAACACAACTTGTTCACTGGCTCGCTTCACAGCATAATTGAGTGAAAGCTTAAGGTAGAAATTAATTCTTGCATTTTTTTGAATTTTAGAGGTAGAAGTTTTGAAAAAAATCTTGTAATTCCACTCGAGTGGTGATGTAAGCACCACCCATTTCACTAACCAATTGAGAGGAAAATTTTAAGGAGGATCCTCAAAGAAACACATGAAGAACATCTTCTATTATGGTAAGAAATGGCTCACATTGCAACTTTTGAATTCCCTATCAAAGATCTAGGAGGAGTGACACAAATGCACATAATTCCCCCATTGTCTGACTACCAAATTTTCATGGTTTGACAAATGAAGATCCAGATACATTCTTATTTGAGTTTGAAATACTTTGTAGAGGATATGATTATTGTACTAATGATCAAAGGTTGAAAGTGTTTCCTCTTACTCTAAAAGGAGCAGCTCTCCGATGGTTCATGAGCCTAGGAGGGAACTTCATCCAAACATGGGAGGACATGAAGAACATATTCTTGAAGAAGTACCAAGACTACTGCAAATCCAATGAAGATATTTTCGGTATGATACAAGGGGAAGATGAAAGCTTGGAGGAATATGTAGAGCAATTTCGATATAACCTTCAAAAATCAAAGCATAAACATTTGGAAAAAGAAATCTTGAAAACACTCCTTCTTAAAGGAATCAAAGATGAATTTTTAGAACTCTTAAATCTGATAGGAAAAGGTGATGTTTTTCAGTTATCATATGATGATTTTTGTGAGTTGTGCATAAGGTATTCAAGAGTAATTTCCAAGGCTGGTAAGAATTCTAGAGAAGTTTCTTCTTTCTTTTCCAAATTTACTACAAGAACAAGAGACATAAGAGCTGAAATCAATGTTTTATTTGGAAATTTTAAATATGATTTTATTAGCTCTCTAAATTCATAATTGAATTTTTTGCAGGTTCGGAAAAATCAAGAATTTGATGAAGTGTTTTGCCATCATTACCGAAAGGAGCATCCCATAGATAGTTGTTCTTCCTTATCTAATTTGGAAGTGGCATATCAAAGAGATGGGGAAGTTGCAACAAGGTCAACAGGTATGGTTCAAAACACTTCATCTCCATTCTCTTACTTGCATAATCCATTATGGAATACTCATATGTTAGGGCAGCGATTCCAATCTCAATATATCCACCACCAATCTTGTAAAAAGCTTGGCATGGTTCACCTTATGATCGCATGACTACTTTCCCTCATCTTGTAGCACAAACACATCTTCCAGCTCTTCCACAACACCTTGCTTTCCTATCAAAATCAGCCACTCAACACAATCAACTACATCATCAAGAGGCTCCATTCCCTGTAGAGACCCTGAAGTCCTACTATGTGCGGACCTGCTGGCTGTGTGCGTGGGCTAGTCATAGAGTCTATAAGTCAGATCTGGATATGAATGAATGCGAAGGCTATTGATGATATTTTAGTAGTCCTATGTTTTTATTATTGGATATGTTTTGCGTTGCTTACTGAATAATGATAATAAACTGATACGCACGTGGAAGTGATATGATGAATGTGTAGCTCTAGTTAAGGCACTTTGCTTAAGTTGTTTGTTAATAACAATATGTGCTTAACTGATATATTGTTAAAAGGGTTCTATGTTTGGCTACTCCTATGCAATTCTGTTAGATCCATAGAGACCCCCTTCAATTAACTTTATCTCTCTCAAGATGCAGAAACCTGGTTTCAACACCCTCCTATACTCCTTCGGTTGAGACCTTGACCTGCGTAAATAGGCCATTGCCGAAAGGGCCAGTAGTATCGAGGTTTGTTGGAAAAACTTAAAACCGAACCTAGGTCAATACCCCTAAAGCCAACAAATGGTTCCATTTCTAGGACCGAGAGCATTTTGAGAGAGAGGCTGGGTAATTCCACGGGGTCATTAGCAGCCAATAAAGCCTAAGTTAGAAGAATTTTTTGAAAAAAAGATTGAGGAATTTTCCCTAAAATAGAATAGAAGTGATAAGCTATCTGTTGAAGAGTGGAAAAAAAAGTATATTTTTACAGAAGTACATGAAATATTCTTCGTATCCTTCGTGCACGAATTACAAGAGTGGTTGGCACGATTGGTGGAGTTCCAGACTTGCTGGAAAGATGATAAGGTCACATAGTGGACCCCCGAATTGATCCAACAATTGGAAAAGACTGATAACAAGATTAATAGAACTGTAGATCATTGGGTTGATAGTATCTTGGGAGGATTTGTGACTGAATTTTTCATTGATCAACTTGTGTTATACTCAGAAGCAGAGCGAAGATTCTTCAAGGGATTTAGAGGTAAGTTTTCAAAAACCCTGCCATTGTTGATTAAGATGCTATTGAGTGAGAAGGGTGTCTTATGCGGCCACACTGAGTGAATGACCTCCGAATAGAATGGGAGCACGACACCAAGTGGTAAATACTACCAAGTTAATCAAGAAAGAGGTCGATTGGTATACATTCCCTTAAGGGAATCACCTGAGTTTAACCAAGGAGGGGTAGTGAAAATTGGAACCAGCCCCCCGGCCACACCTGCATCAAACCTACATAAGGGTAAGAATTCTCCTACACCTCCTCTACCACCACTGGAAGATGACATGGCCATGCACATGAAACTACCTACCTTTAAGGGTGTAGGGGATGAGGATATGGATTGATTCTGGTTTGTAGCAGAGTCTGTGTGGACCACACATAATGTTAACAATGATGCTATCAAGCGAGCGCAACTATCCATATATTTTGAGGGAAGGGCCCTGGATTGGTTTATGGGATACATTGGTCAGCATGCGAAGGCATCAATACAGGATATTAAGAACTCGCTAAAGCAACGATTCTGGAAGCCTAAGTCATACTCTCAATGTGTAGTCGAATTAAAGGGCTTTAAGCAGGGACCTACAGAATCCATCTAGGAAGATGACCAAAGATTAAAGAAGGTTATTAGTGATGGGGAATTTGTGTACGAGGATAAGAAACACAAGGAATTGTTTATCGCTATGATATTACCACATCTGCGTGGACCCATGGGACAGTAAAATATTGGCTCCCAGGAAGAAGCTCTGGATATTGCCATGAAATTAGAAGTTGCACCAAGAGATGATACATAGTTCACAGCTCTATAGATCCAGAGCCAGCTAGAGGCAATGCACTTAGAAATTCAGAACTTGTGAAAGGATCATGGTAAGGAAGCTAGTTCAGATATCTGGTGCATATGTTGTAGGGTGTTAGGTCATACTAAGGATCAATGCCCCTTGTTATTGGATTATATGCAGGCTGGAGGGCCAAGCCCTCTACGACCTAGGGAAATGGCTGGCCCTAGTAGTACTATGCTGTGGTGCGCTGACCATTGGGTAGAAGGAAGACATGATACTGATCATTGCCCACGGTTAGGTGCTTATGTTCTAGAATTGAAACAACAGTGGTGCAGATTCTGCTCATCTTTGGGGCATGAAAAAAAAAACTACCGAACACTTGAACTCATGGTAGATAGGGGAAACTTATAAAGGGTGCAAGTAGACCCCTCATCACCACTATCCTCTTCTGCGCAGGGAGGATCTCTCGGAAGAGGAAGGAGAGGGGGGAGAAGGGGAAGTGCAGGTCGAGGACGAGGATAGCTGATCTGCTACAACTATGGAGATGTAGGACATTTTTCACGAGATTGCCCAAACCCTACACGCCAGTCTTGCAGATATTGTAGGTAGGTCAATCATGTCATTGAAGAATGCCCGGTATTAATAGAAAAAATGCAGGAGAAATAGCAAAATCCCACGCAGAATGTGTAAAGGGTTAAGGTGGAAACACGAGATGATGGACTATGTATCAATGTGATCACACGCAGTGTTATTGCCACTGCAGGAGCTGAAGAAAAAGTTGCAGTTGAATCACTAATCCAAAAAGACGGGGAAAAATCAGAAAGCTTAGATCTGAAAAAGGAGAAAGAAACCTTCATAGAAGTGTGGAGGGAGATGACTAATGATGAAGAACCTACTACAAGGGGTATGGTAAATCCAAAAGCAGACGAAGCAGTTAACCCTTTCCTCCAGGCATGTATAAAGCTATTGCGCAACTAGAAGGCTGTAGAGAATCTCCAAGCATTAATAGATAGTTGCACAGAAAAGGTTACTTTACAACCAGAGGTTAAAACTGTGAACAAGCTATATATATAAAAAAAGGACGGGATGGGAAATGTGCATGACTGCGCAGATTGGAGACTACGAAATGGATCAAGTCATCCTTGACTTAGGTTCAGATGCAAACGTCCTACCCAAGCATACCTGACAAATAATGGGAGAACCTAAGCTGGAATGGTCGACTATTCAACTACGAATGGCTAATCAATGAAATATTATTCCACTAGGATGACTGAAAGAGGTTGTGGTAGATATTGCAGGTGTTAAATATTACATTGATTTTGAGGTAATTCATATAGTGGATGACAAAGACCCTTACCCTGCACTCTTAGGCCTGGATTTGGCTATTGACATAGGAGGTATCATTAATTTAAATAGAAGGAGCATGATATTTGAAATTGAAGGCACAAGGGTGATAGTTCCGTTCGATCCAGTAGAAGGGCAGTAGTACACTGAATCAATACAAGAGGAAGAGGATGTTGAAAACATATACAAGCTGACCGCCTGGGATGATGACTAGATCAACCCCATGGATGATGGCATGTTATGCTGGGAAAAAGACATCGAATTCTTATCTGACTCGCCAGATGGAGAGATAGAAAATTGGTAGAACCAGCTGCATGATGTATCTTCAGTGAGGTTTCTTAAGGTCACAAAAAGCTTTCGATGCATCTCCTCAGAGGTAAGATAACTACCCTACTTTGATGGCTCTAGTAATGTTAAAGACTTCCTCAAAGAAATTGAATAAAACATCCCTGAAGAACGAATATTTTGGGCCCTTGACTTGGCCATGCGTGTAAAACCCGCGTGCTAGTGGGAAGCCCATAAGGGAGCTTTTCAGGACTAGGGGGAATGCCAAAGGATGATGATCTTATGATTTGACCTGCTAGTCAAACTGCCAATGGAACTCTTCTCGGGATGAGGGGATCCGCGCAAGAACTTGGCTCTCTAGATGGAAGTATTTAATGAAGACACATGGAATGAATGGGTCCATATTTCTATTCACACATTGGGACCAATCCCTACCACTTGGTATTTGGACGCAGAATTACAACAATGAACTCGACACTGGGGCACAATGACTGAATATTTTATAATTACGTTTGGATTGATAGGAGGAACTGAGAAACTGGATGAAGCCCTGCAAGATATAGATGCTATGGTCTTCAATGAGTCCTTCCCTAAGTAGGAGTGTATTGCGCCAGCCTGGGACACGTAGATATAGAACATTGTAAACTGCAAAATTTTTTCAATAGAAGACTGTGATGAGGATCCCTGGAATATCAATATCTTGGAATCATAAGGAGAACGCATCGTTGTATGACCTTTGCTACAGGTGGTCGATGTTACCAAACCATTGAAACTAAAGGAAGTCAACATTGGCATAGAAGAGTGGCCCAAAATGGCCAAGATTGGGGATTACTGGGATGATGGCACAGTGAGAAAGATCGCAGAACTGCTAACTGAATATCAGGATCTATTCCCTACCAAGTTCTCTGAATTCAAAGGGATCGTAGGGGATATGGGTGTCATGAGGATTACATTGAAGCTAGATGCGTGGACGGTCAAACAACGACCCTATCGCCTAAACCCGAAATACAAACAGAAGGTTAAGGAGGAAATTGAGAAGATGGTGAACACAGGTATTATTCAACCAGTAGAGCAGTCATATTGGGTAAGTCCTATGGTGGTCCAGGAAAAGGAGGCTAAAGGATAGATAAGGGTCTTCATAGATCTGCGCAAGTTAAATGATGCTTGTGTACATGATCCTTTCTCTACGCTGTTCTCTGATGAAATCCTGGATAATGTGGGAGGTCACAAAGCTTACTCATTTACTGATGGGTTCTTGGGGTACCATCAAATCCACATAGCACCTAAATATCACAACAAGACAACCTTCGTAACTGAGTGGGGCTCATTCCAGTACAATTTCATAACATTTGGACTAAATAATTCCCCTGCCATGTTTTAACGCGTTGTTGTAGTTGTATTCAAGGAATTCATTCACAAGTTCCTGGAAGTATACTTTTACGATTAGAAAATTTTGGGTTAGTAAAGAACCATGTGTCGAATCTGCGCATAATTCTGGATGCTTGCAAGAAGCATAGAATTTCGATAAACATCAGGAAATGCATATTTTGTGTCCCATTTGGGATTCTATTAGGACACATAGTGTGTCAGCAGGGATTGATGGTTGACCCAGCCAAGATCGCAATTATCATCAATTTTTCAATTCCAACTACTGAAAAGCAGCTGCGCTCCATCCTCGGCCACACCAGTTACTACAGGAAGTTTATTCAGGGGTATGATTTGATCACCACTCCGATGGAGAATTTTCTAAAGAAGGATGTCTCGTTTTTTTGGGATGATGAATGTCAGAAAAGCTTCGAACTATTAAAAGAAAAGATGGTGACTACACCTATTCTTATATTCCCCGACTAGGAAAATATCTTTCACGTCCATGTGGATGCATCAGGAATCACATTCGGAGTTGTCTTGGCACAATCCAGAGAAGGGGAAATTGATCACCTAGTGGCCTTCGCTAGCAGGAAGCTTTCGAATGCAGAGCGTAACTATTTTACCACTAAGTGCGAAGGATTGGCTATGGTGTACGCCCTACAAAAATACATGCACTATTTATTAGGTGGAGACTTCAAAATGTTCACAGATCATTCAACTTTAAAATACCTGGTTAATAATCCTGTGTTGGGGGGGAAAATCTGTCGGTGGCTACCGTTGTTTTAGGAGTATGATTTTTAAATCATTATAAAACCAGGGAGGTTGAACATCAGACCGGATCACTTGTCTAGGATTGAGAATGGGGAAGAGCGAACTAACCTAGAATAAGGATTACCTGGTGCGCAACTGTTTTCTATCAAGGTGGTTGATGAGCACTTTGCCGATATTATCCACTTCTTGACCACAAGCAAGGCACCCGATGGCTATTCAGTACTGCAAAAAAAGGAATTGGTCACCGTTGCAGCCGATTTTACTATAATCGCAGGACAACTCTACAAGTTGGGAGCGGACGAGGTGCTGCGAAGGTACGTACTCAAAAATGAGAGACAAGCTATTTTGGTCGAGGCCCATGAAGGAATTGTGGGAGGACATTATGTAGGTAAAGCTACTACGTAGAAAGTATTAAGGGTCGGGCTATGGTGGCCCACATTGCACAATGATGCCCATGGATATTTTTTGGCCTGCGACACATGCCAATGAATCAGGAAACCCTCACGATGAGATGTGATGCCTCTACAACCATAGATGGACCTCCAAGCATTCAACAAATGGGCCATCGATTTTGTCAGACCAATTAATCCCACAGGAAAGAAGACCAATGCTCGGTATATCATCACTGCCACATATTATGTCACTAGATGGGCGGAAGAAAAATATGTCAAGGATTGTATTGCAGATAGTGCTACACACTTCATTTTCTAATATATTCTGACCAGGTTTGGGTGTCCAAAGATCCTGATGAGCGACAGAGGTATGCATTTTTTAATGAAACTATTATGGCTCTGACTAAGGAATTCTAGATTCACCATGCAAAGAGTACCCCGTATCATCCACAGGTGAATGGGATCGTAGAAGCCTTCAATAAAATTTTGGAACATGTACTCACTAAGGTCTACAACGCGGACTGAAGCGACTGGGATGTATGCATCCCCTCTTTACTATGGGCCTATAGGACTACATGTAAGAAACTCACGGAAAAAAAATCCCTTCAGAATGGTCTACGGGAAGGAGGCCGTCATGCCTATGGAATACATCGTTCCCAGTCTGCGCATCTCGGTTTTAACAAATATGGAAAACCCAAACATCATGGAGGAACTCTTGGTGTCGCTGGTAGCCCTGGAAGAAGATTGGTTCATTTCTCAGTTCCACCAGTAGGTTCAGAAGGCTTGTGAAAAAGCATGGCATGATCGACACATTTGGTAGAAGGTGTTTATGGAGGATGACCTGGTACTGCTTTATGATAGCTAGTTTGCACGACACCCAGGGAAGTTCCATAAGCACTCGCTGGGTCTGTATATAGTGAAGGAAATTACCAATGGAGGTGCAGTTAGATTGGCTACATTGCACGAATATTTTCTCTCAGAATACGTTAATGGGAGTCGTATGAAACCCTACAGGGACTCCTCGTTGCCGATCAAATGACTATATGTCCAGAGTAGTTTTATAACAGATGTTGCGTGCATCAGGCCATGAAAATGGAGGCAGGATCGATGGATTTGTAGGACAAGAGGTATGAGTGTATGCGATGCAAGTGTAGGGGTTGCACGTGGTGGAAAAAACTAGTCGTTGGAACGAGGCATTGGTGTGGAAAATCGAGTTTACCATTCAACGAAACGGGTAATTGGCAATTAATGTGGTGATTTATGAGGATTTTTTACCACTTCAGTAATGATAGATGGAAATTAAGGATAATCGTGTTGTTTTTTATCCTCATGGGCTATAAGAGGAGGATCGTCAGTCACAAGGGATTGGCTTGATGTCCAAAACTATCATGCCTTGGCCATTGTGGTGAATCTTGTCTAGTAATTTCCATCCACATGTCTGGGTGTGATACTTCTTCTGATAGTAGCAACCCCAAATTCATCTTCCGAGTAAGAATGACCGCTATGAACCCTAATGAGTCATTGCCCGTCACAACTTCTGGGGAAATCGGATCCGATGAAGTATTTGAGGTAACCTCTGAAATGGAGGAAGTCGTCTCTACCCCAGAAAAATGAAAGGGAAAAAGGAAGGTAAAACAGGCAAAGTGGGCTGGAGGGAAGCCTTGTACGTCTCCCTAAATTATGCATTCCCCCCGAAAAGTGCCCAAGGGACGATTTCCTGATTCATCCAAGCGCCCTATGATCCTCACAAAGGACGCCCTACCTCTGACTCTGCTAACCTGGCTGCCTCTTTATGTTAAGCCAAGAAAAACAACAACACATGCCCCAAGAATTTTGATGTTGTCCGAGTCTGCCTTCAGATGCCTCTAGTCCCGTAGGAGGTTCCCCTGCAAGGAGAGATTTTCGGCGGCCTCCCCCTCATAAAATTCGATGATCATGATCTGGGAAACCTGGATGCCTTTCCGTCGCTAGCTCTAGAGCTATACCTAGAACAGGTAATGGATGGAAACGTATTGAAGGTTGAGCTAATGGCGTGGGTACGAGGATTGGCCAGTTCAGGGATCTTAAACCTATTGTGCATCCCCCACTTTGGTTGATACAACATCACTGGCCTGGTTTTTCGACAGTTGCTGGCGCTCGTCCATGATGGGTGCCTATGGCTCCAAGGTCACATACCGATTGATGCTACTCTAATTCACAGAATCACCAACCTCCCCATGCAGGGGCCAAATCCTAAGAAAGGCACTAGCAAGAAGTTTGAGCACCAAATTGTTGAAGACATCCGAGAGAGACACAATGTCGCTCGCAACCAACGAGGATTCCAGATCGATACAATCAATGATCCAGGGATGCTCATGGGTACTCGACTACTCGCATCAAATTGATGCACAAATGTCGGGCAATGGCCACCCCTGCCTACTAAATTCAAATTGCTAGGATATGTGAAAAGGGATTCTGCTTCAACTGGTTGCGGTACCTTGTTGATGAATTTCTCGACAATGTACGGGAAGCCCAGGATGAGTGTAAATCTTTCTATTACTCCTGGATGATACTTCTCATTGCCTTAGTTGTATGGGAGACACCCGAAGAAGCAGAATTCCTCCCTCTTGAGCCAGGCATGTGTGAAGGAGTGTGGTTTGCTAACCTTTGGGATTCAACGGATCCCAAGTAGGTCAAGGAGAATAATAAATTTTGGGTACTCTATGATCGAACTATGGCTATGAAAATTCATTCCCAGTCGTGCTTGTCCCCGACGGTCTACAACAAATACAAGCATATCGCGGCATTTCAAGTGACCATGCATAATGTGCAGATTCGGGCCCATAGAGATCCCACCTGGTATAACCTACTGAATATGACCACCAAACCATAGATTGACCAGGTAATTGCCACTTGGCCACCTGAGTGGAAGATCACATCCTAGACGACCAACCCAGGCACAGCTGGCACATCCGACCACAATGCAGCATCAAAAGATACAACTCCACCCACCACAACAAAGGATTCAGCGGTTCCTACTACAACGCAGCGCACGACCCTTACAAGCGCTACCGTGCAGACAGAATCAGATCCCTCATCAGATTAGAACCTTAACGGGCTCGATGGCGCATACACAACATCCTCACATGGTCTCAAACGCACCAAAAAACCACCTAAAGGGTCCCTGATCAGGAGATCATGTGTTTTTCTCAAAATTTAAAGTGCTCGAAACTATACCGATCTTGAACGAACGGATAGGTCTCGTCGTTGTGATTCTAGCACCGTGAACGGTTCAAAAAACCGATTTCGTATGAGGAAGATATCACATTCTATTCGTTTTTTCAAACAGCTAAAATTTTTGTGACAGGAGTGAGTGGGATGCCCAGTCAGCATGAAGGTACAGTGAGCTGGTGGCATATACTGGGAATATTCCCTTTTCTCATATCCAATAATATTTTTTCATGTGGCGCATCCAGGGCCGAATATTTGGGTTGTACATTATTTATTTTCATCTAATGGATGGGTGACACGTGGCCAGCCCTGAGGCTACCACATGTCCCCTGGATGGTGGTGTAAAATTTTATGAGGTCCAGGGGGTTCGACCCCGTGACCTCCGACCTGCATGCAAAGGATTTTACCATCCATGCTGCGTGTTATATCTTAACACCTAAGGGTCACATGTAATATTTAAAGTTTGAAAGGTATGTATGCGTGGGTTGGGGACCGTCGACGGCCCCATGATGCTTTCAAATGGAATTTCCAGAACCGTGACATCAAAACTTAATGATGACAACATTTCTAAAACCATTTCATGTTGGAGCATTGGTCACATTGCAACATATCCGCAAAGTTAACGTTTATGCCGATGGTTTAAACTCCGAACATTTGTTACCACTGTTACATTGGTCACATGGCGGGGTTTAGTCCAAAATTTATGTTGACGGTTATACAAAATCTGACCCGCATCATTAACACTAAACTCCATCACATGCATGCGGTTTGCGACCATTCTGCTGAGGATTTCAGGAACTATGCCATCACTATTCCGCACCTTTTGTTTGTTGCAGAGTTTTAAATTCTAACCGTGGGGTTTAAGGGGGTCAGCATGTGGCCATCCCCACCCATAACTAAAAATTTTAAGTGCAAGCGGTTAATACTGGTGGGAGTTTAGTGCCAGGCTAAATTTTAGGGATTTTTTCCAAACTAACTGTAGTTAACTGCAGTTCTCCACAATTAGTGGAGTTTTTGTAGCTGAGATTGGGAAAAATCTTTGGGAGGTCAATTTTTGACCAATTTGGGTGAAATAAGAGTCTACCTAGACTAATTTGAGCATTCTAGAGCCAATGGTGGAGAGAAAACAACCATTAGAGGCTTGTAAACACATGTATGTTCAATTTTTAGCATAATGAAAAAGAGGGACATGCCATTGGGAGCTGGACCAACAGATGTAGCCCAGGAGGGATGAACTTCTTCATCATGCCTGCAGTGTAAAACTTATGTGTGATGTTATTTCTTTGTTATGAACTATTTTACAATGTTATTTATGCTTATTTTCATGCTTAACTCACAAATTCATCTATCTTTCATGGTTAAAATACTCATTCCTTAAGCAAACAAATGGAGACAAATTGTACATGTTTTTATTACTGAAAGGACACTTAGCCCAACAAACTAATACACTCCTTTCAGATCAGGTTGGTATCATAGCTAGAGTTATTCTTTGGTTTTTTTGTGTGCAAATATTTGTTTAACTATTTGCAAGGTTTTTCATGCTTACTAGGCTCAAGCTTAAGTGAGGAGAAGGCAAATTGGTGGAAGCAAGAGGTTTTCAAAGGGAGCCACAGCAAAGGAGGGCAAGATTGCCACATTCTCCACCACCTAGTTCACCTCCAAAAGAAGCAGAAGTAGCATTAAGAATGCCTCCAGGAGAAGGAGAAATCCATGAAGAGGTGGATCCCAAAGAAGAAGAAAGAGTGTTCAGAAAAGAATTCCTTGACATGATTGAAATGGTGAGAGTCCTTTATCAAGAAAGGAATGAGAGACTAGAAGGAGAAGGATCCAAAATTCACAAGGAAGGTCAGGGAACATCAGGAGGTCACAATGATGAAGATAAATCAAAGAAGGGAAATGGAGGAAATGGAGACTGTGGAAAATCACCATCATCACCCTCATCTTCATCCTCATCATCCTCTACTTCATCTTCAATACATCAACCACATAAGTCAAAGAAAACCGGTAAAATTCCTTTCTTAAAACTTGATGTTAAGTTTGAATTGCCAATTTTTAATGGTGAAATCAATGCAGAAAAGCTTGATAATTGGATTAGGCAATTGGAGGTCTATTTGAGAATTCAAAACCTTCATGATGATGATACCAAAATCCAACTAGCTTCATTTAGAAGGGAAGGTGCGGCTCTTGTTTGGTGGGAAGCCAAGACAAAGGAGGAGATCAAGAACAATGGTAAGATTATTCTATCATGGATTGATTTCATTACTCCAATAAAACAACAGTTTTATCCATTATCTCACATGCAGAAAGTCATAATGAATTGACAAAATTTTAGAAAATTGAAAGGACAAAATGTACAAGAATACACCCAAGAATTTAGGAGAAGATATATCTTATTAAGGGTTGATTTGCAGAGCCAAAATATTTTTCTCAAGTACATAGGAGTCTTACATAGCTACCTAAGACATAATATTCTCATGTTTAGCCCTACAAGTCTAGATGAAGTTTGTGTTAAGGCCACACATCTAGATGCTAGAGGGAAAAACATTACTGATGAGAGTAGGAAGAAACCTTTTAAGGGGAAAAAAAAAGATAAGACCCCAAAAGGTAAGGGAAAAAATAATTCATCTGTCAAGAAATAGGGAGAAAAAGTGGTTTGTAAACATTGTTCAAGAGAAGGCCATGAAGAGAAAAATTGTTGGAAATTACATCCTGAAAAAGAGACCCAAGTATAACAATAACAAAGGGAAGCAGAAAAATATAGCTACAACTCAACATGACTTAGGAGAGGATTCAGGTGATGAATCAAAAATTATAGACATGGGATTGAAGAACATGAAGGGGAAAGAAATTGAAACAAAACCCAGTACTAGTACATCAAACTGTCACATACAAGCTCCAAATGAGGAAGAGAGAGTTGAACTGTTTCATGTGAGGGTCATATCCAAACATACCAAGATAGACACACTTTTTTACAGTGGGTCACAAGAAAACTTAATCTCTAAAGACTTGGTCAAGAAACTTAATCTTGAAACTATTCCACATCCAAAACGATATCCACTTGGGTGGATTTGTAAGGATGAAAATTTACAGGTTTCAAAGAAGTGCATACCACACATTTTGTTGACACAGTTGAATTAGATGTGGTTCCGCTTGATATCACAGGTATTGTGTTGGGAAGTCCTTTATTTTATGATAGGAAAGTGATATTTCCATCACCATGAGAACAAATACCATTTATTCAAATATTCAAATGTTGGACATGTAAAAAGGTTGTTGAATTCAAGTAAGAATTTTGTGCTTCTAATGATTAAGCCTAAAGTTGATGTTAATCATGAATCATTTGAAGATTGTGATCCTAAGTTGAAATCAGATTTATATGATGTAGTTGATGCACACCATGATATGTTTCGGGAGCCAACAATATTTCCTCCAAAAAGGGAGATTCAACATGAGATTCAGTTGCAACAAGATTGTCCTCTTCCAAACATCAGCATGTATCGCATGTCGATAATGGAGAATGCTGAAATAAAGAGGAAAATCAAGGAAATGTTAGACAAGGGACTCATAAGGCCAATCACGTCACCATGCATTTCACCCATAGTCTCGATTCTGAAGAAATATGGGACTTGGCGCATGTGTGTAGACTTCAGAGCTTTGAACAAGATAACGGTAAAAAATCGATACCCACTCCCAAGGATAGATGATTTTCTTGATCAGCTAAAAGAAGCAGAGTTTTTCACTAAGTTAGATTTACGAAGTGGATATCATCAAGTAAGAATTGCAGAAAGTGATATATGGAAGAATACATTCAAAACCAAACAAGGACTCTTTGAGTGGTTGGTTATGCTGTTTGGTTTGTGTAATGCACCGACGACTTTCATGCGTGTTATGGATAATGTTTTGTGTCCATTTATTGATGAATTTGTGATTGCGTATTTAGATGATATACTCATTTTCAGCAAAAAAAGAGAAGAACATGTCTTGCATGTGAAAAGGGTGCTTGATGTTTTAAAGAAAGAGAAATTATTTCTTAAGATGTCAACGTGTGAATTTGGAAATACTTTTCTGGTTTATTTGGGACACATTGTAGTGGAAGCCATTGTGAATTGGCCCAGTCCCAAAACAGTAACCGAGGTAAGAATTTTGTAGGTGCAACTCAGTATTGGAGAAATTTTATTGCTAAATTTTCTACCATAGCAGCTCCTATGCATGCAGTGACAAGTGTGAAGAAAGGATTCCAATGGGGAGTCAAACAAAAAAAATATTTTGAAGCTTTAAAATAAAATATCAGTTCAGCTTCGGTCCTTGCATTACCGAATTTGAGACAACCATTCGAGATACAAACTGATGCTAGTGATTATGCCATGGGCACAATACTTTTGCAGCATGGTAAGCCTATCACTTTTCATTCTGAAAAATTTAATGGTGTTGTAACTAATTATCGTACATATGAAAAAGAGCTGTATTTTTTGGTACAAAGCGTCAAGAAGTGGAAACACTACTTTATGAGTGAAGAGATGATTATATATATACTGATCACCAACCATTACAGTACTTGTAGTTGTAAACAAAATTGCAGCAATCACGCATTTCAGGTGGATGGGATTTCTTCAACAGTTTCACTTGGTTATAAGGTACAAGAAAGGTATTTTCAATAAAGGTTGCTGATATGATTTCAAGGAAAATTATAAGTGCTTCTACTTTACTTAAAAATGATTCTATTGTACATGAGTGTTACATAGAACAATATGCATCTGATGTTGATTTTCAAGATGTGTATGCTAGTTTGAGTGAAAGGAATCAAGTTGAGGAAAATGATTATCACATGCATAACAATTTGCTGTTTCATTTGGGCAAGCTGTGTATACCACAAGGAGAGAGACTTAGTGTCATGAGAGAGGCTCATTCGTCTCTTATTTCTAGAAACTTTGGGGTAAGAAAAACAATGGCGCATCTACAGAGGTATTGCTATTGGCCTCACATGATAGATAGTGTGTCACATTTTATAAGAGGTTGTTCTATGTGTGCAACAAGCAAGCCTAGAAATAGGAATCTTGGGTTGTACATGCCACTACTGATACCATCAAGGCCATGGAAGAGTGTCTCCATGGACTTTGTTGGAGGTATACCTATGTCAAGAAAACAATATGATTATCTTTACGTATTTGTGGATAGATTCAGTAAAATGTGTATACTTATGCCATGTAAGAAAACCATTACTGCTGAACAAATTGCTAAACTTTATTTTCAACATGTATGGGTTCATTATGGATTACCAACTTCTATTGTTAGTGACATGGATTCCAGGTTCATTGGGAATTTTTGGTCCAATCTTTGGAAGATGATGGACACAAAGTTGAAAAAGAGAACTGCTTTTCATCTGCAAAATGATGGCCAAAACGAGGTGATGAACAAAACCATTGTGCATCTATTGAGAGGATATTGCAGCAAACATGCTAATTTGTGGGATGAACAACTGCATTACATTTAGCACGCTTACAACCGGGCCAAGCACTCTTCTATAAATACTTCACCTTTTGAAGCCCGCTTTGGGTATTTGCCGAAATCGCCATTAGACTTCATCTTTGAGAAGGATGTTGCCATTGATGGGCATAGTGATATTGACAAGGCTCGAAAGTTCATTGAGAAAATTCAAATTATTCATCAACAAGTTCAAGAACATCTTGAGAAGAGTCAAAGAAAATACAAGGAGAGGCATGACAAACATAGAGTTGATCACAAGTTTCAAGAAGGAGATGAAGTATGGTTTCACATAAGCAAAGAAAGGATGCAAGGGGAAGGTAAAAAGCTCAAGCCCATTCGCTATGGTCCATTCAAGATCATCAAAAAAGTTGGTAATAATGCATTTCAACTTGAATTGCCTTCATATATGCAAATTTATTCCACTGTCAATGTGGAAAATTTATGTTTGTATGAGCCTCCTTTGATTGATGATCAAGGGAGTGATATTCAACTGCCATCTATAGAAGATTTCTCGCCAGAATTTCTAGATGAGATTAAGGAGGACACCATCCTTGATAGGAGGACACACACTTCTAAGAGGGGAAGTTTTGATTATCTTCGAATTCGGCTCAAGGGCAGAAAACCAAGTAACGCAAGCTGGATGGAAGTTGAAAAGGTGAGGGAGTTATACCCTCATCTTATAAACATGTAATTAAAGTATTTTGGGGTCCAAAAGCTTCCCAATGGGGAGGTGTGATCAAGAGATCATGTATTTTTCTCAAAATTGAAAGTGCTTGAAACTGTATCAAAACTAAGTGACTAGATAGGTCTCATCGTTGCGATTCCAACGCCGTGAACAGTTTGAAAAACCGATGTCCTATGAGGAAGATATTGCATTCTGTTCATTTTCCCAAACAACTAAAATTTCTGTGACATGAGTGACCGGGATGCCTAGTCAGCATGCAGGTAAAGTCAGTAGGTGGCATATACTAGGAATATTCCCTTTTCTCATATCCAATAATATTTAACCACGTGGTGCATCTAGGGCTGAAGATTTGGGTTGTACGTTATTTATTTTCATCCAATGGATGGGTGACATGTGGCTAGCCCTAAGGCCACCACATGTCCCCTGGACGGTGGTGTAAAATTTTATGAGGTCCGGGGGGTTCGACCCCATGACCACCGGCCTACGTGCAAAGGCTTCTACCATCTACGCTACATGTTAGATCTTAACACCTAAGGGTCACATCTAATATTTAAAGTTTGAAAGGTATGTATGCGAGGGTTGGGGACCGCTGGCGGTCCCACGATGTGGTCACATGGCATTGCCATAACCGTGACCTCAAAACTTAACGACGAAAACATTTCGAAAACCATTTCATGTTGGAGCATTGGTCACATTGCGACATATCTGTGCAATTAACATTTATGCTGGAAATTTAAACTACGAACATTTGTTACCACTGTTACATTACTCACATGGCGGGGTTTACTCCAATGTTTATGCCGACGGTTATACAAAATCCAACCCACAATATTAACAATAAACTCCATCACATGTGCACAGTTTGTGACCCTTCTACCAACGGTTTTAGGAACTATGCCATCGTTGTTCCATGCCTTTTGGTTGTTGCAGAGTTTTAAATTCTAACCGCAGGGTTTAAGGGGGTCGGCATGTGGCCACCCCCACCCCTAACTAAAAATGTTAAGTGCAAGCGGTTAATACTGGCGGGATTTTAGCACTGGGCTAAATTTTAGGGATTTTTTCCAAACTAACTGCAGTTAACTGCAGTTCTTCACAATTAGTGGAGTTTTTGTAGCTGAGATTGGGAAAAAGCTTTGGGAGGTCAATTTTTGACCAATTTGGGTGAAAGAAGAGTCTACCTAGACTAATTTGAACATTATGGAGCCACTGGTGTAGATCAAAAAACCGTTAGAGGCTTACAAACACATTTATTTTCAATTTTGATCATAATGACAAAGAGGGACATGCCATTGGGAGCTGGACCAATAGATGTAGCCCAAGAGTGGTGAACTGATTCATCATGCCTGCCATGTAAAACTTATGTGTGATGTTATTTATCTGTTATACACTATTGTACAGTGTTATTTAGGCTTATTTTTATGCTTAAAACTCACAAATTCATCTATGTTTCATGGTTAAAATACTCATTCCTTAAGCAAACAAATGGAGACAATTTGTAGATGTTTTTATTACTGAAAGGACACTTAGCACAACAAACTAATACAATCCTTTTATATCAGTACAGGAAGAAGCATAAGGCTATTAAGCCTAGCAAAGACACAAAGGTTATGTTGACAGAGGATGACCTTGAGAAAATTGCTGACGCTATCACCATTGCGTCCGAGGATCGATGGGCTGTTTTGGAAGAACATCACAAGGTCGCGGTAGAAGTTTTGCGATCTGAGCTGTAGGATCTCTGGATAAAATAAGACACCCTTCAAGCGAGCGTGGATCAAGCGAGGTAGAGTCAAGCGAGCATGGATCAAGCAAGGTAGAATCAAGTGGGCCAGCCAGCTACAGTTACAGCCCTGACCACCGTCATGAAAAACCATATCTGCCCCCTCCTAGGTGCTGCTTTAGCAATGAAACTTGCATAATTAAGCAACCAAGTTCGGGCATGCTCTTCAGTCGATCTCGATGTTGGGCGCTTGACGGGTGCGTAGCTGCACAATTTATTTACCTTCATCACTGGTGAAATTTAGCTCAGAGAGCTCCGAGCGCGAAAGCACCTTAGCTAGGGAGAGAAGACTATTGTGACTCAAGCTACTAAAACCACCCAGGCCCAGGTGGCACACATTGCTGCTATAACAAAGCAGGCTGCATTAGAGAAGTTGATAGGATGACTCTGTGATGACATGCCATAAGTAATTCCTGCCTCTGCTATGCCACAGGCCAAGGTTGAGGGCTTGGTCATTGCCTTGAAGGTGTCTCAGACTGAGGTATATGTTTTTAAGGCTAATTTTGAACTTCAGATAAGATCGTTGCAGGCTAAGCTACAGCTCGAGACCCCCTGGAAGTGCACGCACAATGAGCTGCGCTGGTCACGGAAGAAACAACCACTATTACTGCACCGATCAGTCAGCGAACCACTCTGTTTGAGACTACTATGGAATTATGGTTCCGGGTGCAGCATGACCCTCTTCTTCACCAAATTGATCAGGAGTTGCACCAAAAGGAACAATTTTGTGAGCAGATGGAAGCCACTATGACCACCCTTGTTCGATCCCAGTGACTAACGCGCCTTTGGACTAGCCACACACTCAAAAGTGAAATTGTGGGGCTCCAGCGCAAGAAATAGGTACTAAGCGACCATCTAATGCCCTAGGCTGATGAAGCTCTCAAGCTCTCATAGGAGTTAGAAGGGGCCGTACGACAGTTGAACCAGACCTTGGACAGTGTCACCACTACAACTGAAGGCCCAACTTCGTAGAAGGTGGTTGAAATTGCACAGACTGTAGTCGTGCAGAGCATCAGTGTTTTGCCCCTGTTGGTCATTTCTATTGAGCAGTTCAAGGAAACAATGAATACCCAACCAGCACTGTGACTCGAGACGAGTCACAAGATTGTGTTGGGGGACTATTGGAACGAGGTCCCCTAATCGCATTTTTGGTCTAGTTTTGTAATATTTTTGTAATACTTGGTCTAGCGCAGGGGCTTTGGGGTGATTCAAAGCCCCGATGTATTGTAATGGGTCAAAGGGTAGACCAGGAGTCCGCAAACCACGATTTTCAGACCATAGAGTAGCACAGGCCAAGATGCTATAAACAGATAGATAATTTGTGTCTATAAGGGTAAGAAAGAAGTAATTTAAGCTTGGATACGAACTTGAGATTTTTTGTGTCGATCATCTAGGTAAGGGCTCCTACTGGCTGTGTGCGTGGAGACCCCAAATTCCTGCTGTGTGTGGACCCCGCTGGCTATGTGCGCGGGATGGTCATAGAGTCTGTAAGTTAGATCTAGATATGAATGAATGCAAAGGTTTTTGATGATATTTTAGTAGTCCTATGTTCTGATTATTGGCTATGTTTTGAGATTGCGTTGCTTACTTAATACTGATAATAAACTGATATGCATGTGGATCCGATATGATGAATGTGTAGCTCTGATTAAGGCACTCTACTTAAGTTTCCTGTTAATAATGATCCGTGCTTAACTGATATACTATTAAAAGGGTTTTGTGTTTGGCTCCTCCTGTGTGTGTCTGTTAGATCTGTAGGGACCCCCTTCAATTAACTCTCTCTCTCTCTCTCTCTCTCTCTCTCTCTCTCTCTCATGGTGCAGAAATCTGGTTCCAACACCCTCCCATACTAGTTTAGGTGAGACCTTGACTTGCATAAGTAGGCAATTGTCAAAAGGGCCAGTAGTATCGGAGTTTGTTGGAAAACCTTAAAATAGAACCTTGGTGAAGACCCCTAAAGCCAACAATTATCATCCAATGTCTTGCTAGTATTTGATGGCCAATGGCCAGTCGACAGGAAATGTTGGTAGGAAAACTTTCGTCGTGGTCAACTCTTGAAATGATGAAACAATGGAATTTGGAAAATTGTTTTTATTGAGCCTTTACCATTGTGACTCAAACCACACCACTCTTCTCTTGATAGTTTAACCTAAAAATGAATTTGATTTGGTTGTTGACACAAAAAATGCATATACTAATATCCTAGGCACTTAGAGGCAACAACCTTAATCTTATTTATAGAATGGAAGGAAATTTAATAGTTGCATATTTATGCACATGTTACCTCTCTAAAACAAAACCTCTCTCTCTCTCTCTAATATGATATCTCAATTACATATGAAAACTCTCTTCATAGAGTTCTCGTACAATCCAACGAGTCAATATGTTCCTATTTTTTTTAACAAATTCTCAACTTAGTTGATTTATCTCTTTTGAATAGAAATCAAATGACACTAATCTAACTTCCTACCAATTTAGATTCCCTCTAGACTATAGTTATGAAATAATACAAATTAAATGGCTTAGGTAACCCAACTTCCCTTGGTAAAAAATTTCTGGAACTAACTTCATCAGTAAATAAGTTTTGACCCAAGAGGTTAAAAATGATCTTCGCTTGTATATGCTCTTGCATCAGACTCCTGGGGAAGAAAATAACTATTCACCAGCTTCTCAACAATTGTGCCATACTTGATAATATATGTTTTTTTTTCCAATTAACATTTTCTACAAGTTTTTCTTTCTATTTAACTAGAAACCAAAGGTAGTCTTTACCTCTAATTTTCTTGACTACTTTCTAACCCAATATTGCTTCAATCTAATCTTGAGTTGATTTTGGTAGTTGCTTCTTCCACTTATTGGTCTAATCTTCATCACTTATAGGTGCATCTACTGTAACATTGTCTGATTCCTTGAAGGGGTACAAGTCTGCTACATTGAAAATTGGTGATATTCTAATGTCCTTAGGGAGTTCCAATTCATACCCATTGGACGTTTTTTTCTCAAAATTTTACATGGACCAATTTTCTTGCACTTAATTTTATTGTATGTCCCTACATGAAACCTCCCCTTTCTAAAGTATTCCATTACCAGGTCACCAACTTCAAATTCCACCAATATTATTTTGATTTTTTCTCTTTGTTTATACATGTTCACGTTCTCTTGCAATTTTTGCTTGACTCTTTCCTACAACTTGCATGTTCGTTGAAAAATATTCACCATTTTCACTCCTGAGCTCTTGCTTTCCCAAATTTATTAGTTCATATACTCCCTTGAGGTGAATTCTATAAATAGTTTTCAATGCACTCATTTACGTACTTCTGTTAGGTGTGTCATCGTAAGAAAACTATTATGAAACTGACCACTTGTAGGCAGAAACCTAATTTACATTACATAAATGAAAAATTCTTGGATTATAATAATGAAAAAACCTCCTTTCTATATATAGGAGTCCATGGGGTCACAATCAAAGAAAATTTAAGTATGGAAATTTATTTTAAAGTTTATAAATCTTGGCGAATCTCACTGTGTCTAATATGGAAACTATAAAATGTTTGTTGATATATTTATAAAAATATCCAAATTTATAATTATTTTATAGGTAGATTCCATATAATTTTGGCAATTTTTATGTTAAAAATTTTTTATAGCATAATATTTAGGCGAATTATTTTTAAAGAAATCGAAATTGGAGAATATGTTTTTTGGAAAAACCATGGAAAATTAGCCCACTTGCGAATATTAGCCCCTAAAATTTTGCATGGTCACAATATAATCCTAGCCGACCTAACAATAATAATGTAAGGGCACAAAAATAACATAAGAGGGCTACACTAACAACAATAAGGGACTACACTAGTAATATAGGGCCCTAACATGCCCCTCTCCTTCAAAAAGTATTTTCCTCAACACTTGAGTAGTTATGGATGCTTCTCTATAAAATTCTCATCATCCCATGTGGAATCTTCAGTGGGTAATTTATTTTCGTGACTACTTCAGGTTCCAATATGATTTTTCCTTCCTCATCAAGTTCTGGCAATATTATTTGAAATAGAAGTTTGTCACCTATAATCTTCTTTAAGCATGAAACATGGAAAACTGGGTGCACTCGAGAAGATGCAAGAAGCTCCAATTTGTATGCCATAGTACCAATGTTTTGCAAGGACTTGTAAGGACCATAGTACTTTGGCGATAATTTATTATCCTTCTTAGCTTGCTTGAGGGAAATTTGTTTGTATGGTTGTATCCGTAAAAATACCCAGAGTCTTACATCAAAACTTCTCTCGCTGCGATGTTGATCTACATGTTGTTTCATTTGATTCTATACCAAATTTAGGTTATCCTTTAAGAGTTGGAGAACTTGTTGTTGGTGCTCGATGTGATCTTCCATTGCTTGAACATTAGAGGTTTCTCTTAAATATGATGTGATGGATGTTGGATGATATCCATAAAGTGCCATAAATGGGGTCATTTTTGCTCCAATGTGGAAGGAAGTGTTATACCACCATTCAGCCAAAGGTAACCAATTGGCTCTTTGTGTTTGTTTATCATATACAAAGCAACAAAGATATCCTTCCAAACATTTGTTCACTATCTCAGTTTTCCCATCGGATTGAGGATGATAAGATGAGCTATGAGCTAGTTGAGTACCCAAACAAGAAAATAATTCAGTCCAAAAATTTCTAGTCAAAATGGGATCTCTATCGCTTACAATAATCTTTGGGTTTCCATGTAGCTTTTAAATTGTTTCCCTAAATGCAATAGCAACTGTACTCACTTTAAATGGATGAGATAATGTAGAAAAGTGTGCATACTTGTTAATTTTATCAACTACCACCATGATGACACTCTTTCCTTCGTACTTAGGTAAACCTGTGATAAAATCCATTGAAACCTCCTCCCAACGTTGATTTGGAATGGATAAAAGCTGTAGTAGACCTAGGGTATTAATTGTCTCAAATTTATTGTGCTGGAAAACCAAAAATTCCGCCACAAAATTTTGAATATCAGATTTAAGGACATCCCAAAAAAAATATTTCTTCACCCTATGATTAGTTTTTAAAAATCCTGAGTGTCCTCCTAAGGGAGAGGTGTGCAATTCCAAAATAATATTTTGTTTTAGTTGGGAATTCGTACAAAGATATAAATTATCTTTGTACCATAAGGAATCATTTTTCCAACTAAATGTATCAGATGTATTGAGATCTTGCTGCAAATTTTGAATGAGTGTCCATACTTCTTCATCATTCTTCCATTCCTCCCTTGCTTTTGTTATCCAATCGGGTTGGATAATAGAAATGGAACAAAGCAATGCTTCCACATCCTCATCGTTTCTTGAGAGTGCATCTGAAACAAAATTTAGCTTCCTTTTTTTGTATATGATTTCAAATTCATAACCCAACATCTTTGTGACCCATTTTTGATGCTCTTTTGAAGATAGTCTTTGTTCTAAAAAGTATTTAAGACTATCATGATTTTTTTTGACCTTGAAGTGTCTTTCCATTAGGTAAGGTCACATTTCTTTAGTGCATGTAGTATTTCCAACATTTCCTTCTCATAAATATCTTTCTGTAAATACTTTCCTTTGATTAGAAGGATTTCCAAAGCAATGGGTCTTCCTTATTGCATTAAAACAACAACAATTCCATTTCTTGAGGCATCATATTCCATGATAAAGGTTTTTGTGAAGTCTGGCGTAGCTAAGACTGTTGCTTGGAACATTGCCTCTTTAAGATTTTGAAAGGCCTTATTTGCTTTAGGAGTCCATGAAAATGCATCTTTATTCAATAATGTTGTTAGAGGTGATGCTATTCTCCCATAATTCTTAACAAACTTGCGATAATACCGTATTAACCCAAGAAATCCTCGCAACTATTTTATGGTTGTGGGGAATTTCCATACCTCAATGGATTTAATTTTGTGAGGGTCTAGCTTAAAACCCTCCTGTGATACAATATGACCCAGATATTCCACCTCTTGTACTCCAAAGAAACATTTGCAGGTTTTTGCATATAATTGTTTCTCCTCCAATAGTTTGAGCACCATGTCAACATGTTTAACACGATCCTTCCAAGACCTGTTGTAGATTAGTATATCATCAAAAAAATACAAACACACATTTTCTAAGGAAGGGTTTGAAAATGGAATTCATCAACCCTTGAAATGTAGAAGGTGTGTTTGTAAGTCCAAAAGGCACGAACAAAAATTCATAAGACCCTCATGAGTTCGAAATGTTGTTTTCAGAATTTCGTTAGTCTTCATTATAATTTGATGATATCCCGAATGAAGATGATCAATCACAGGAATGGGAAATTTATCATTAATAGTGAAATTATTCATCAATCATAGGAATGGAAAATTTATCATTAATAGTGAGCTTATTGAGCTCCCTATAATCCGGACACATGTGCCATGCTCCATTCTTCTTGTGCACCAATACTACTAGAGTAGAAAAAAGAACTTTGACTAGGTTGAATTATACCATCCTCTAGCATTTCTGCAATCATACGTTCAATTTCGCTCTATTTGACATAAGGATATATGTAAGGCCTGACGTTTGGAGGAACACTTACTGGAATCAAATTAATAGCATGATCATGATCACAGATAGGTGGGATTCCTTTTGGAGTTTCAAACACCTTGGAATGATTGTCCAAGACTTTTTGGAGATCAGGAGAAATAGATGATTTTGATGTTGGAAATTCTAGTGAGCATAATTGTGCAATGATACCTCATTTTTATTTCTTCAGAAGATTTGTCATGAAATTAAATTATTATCTTTCCTGGCTTCCGTGTGATACCCCGTAATTCAACTTCATTTCCTTCCGAAAAAAAATTCAAGAAAAGTTCTTGAAAATTAAAAGCTACTGTCCCCAAATATTGTAACCATTGTACTCCTAGTACAACATCAACACCACCCATTGGAATGGAAAGCATTAGACTATTCAATACATATTCCCCCATGGTTAGCTTTATATTGTGGCACTTTCCATAGAAATTTATAGTTCCTCCATTTTCCACCATCACTTGACATTCTGGCGCTGGGTATAGGAAGCAATTAAATTCCTTGGCTACCTTACAATGAATAAAATTATGGGTACTACCCGAATCAATACACACTATTACATTTTTCTTCTTGATATGTCCTTATATCTTAAGAGTTTGAGGAGTGGTAATTCCTGCCAATGCATTACAGGATATGGTGGGATTCATTTCTTCTTCCTCTAGGGTTGGTTCCTGGTGTATATCCTCTTCTTTTGAAGTTTCTTGTTCCTTTTCTTCCTCCTCTTCACAATCTATGTAAAATAATTTCTTCTCAGCACACTTATTACCTTTAGTGTATTTTCTATCACAGATATAGAAAAGCCATTTCAGTATTTTTTCTTCCAATTGTTGTGGTGTCAACCTTGTAGGTTTTGGAAGTCTAGGAGTAGCAACACTTCCATATTTTTAGTTGTGAGTGGTAGGCTTCCTTGTCGCCATAATTTTAATTTTAATTTTTCTTGCCAACCTAAATGCCTTCTCTAATGTATCAGGTTCCCAAAGGCAAACCTCATGTTGGATGTTATCCTTTAGAGTCCCTATGAAGACATCAATCCTATGTTCCTCTGAAATATTATTTACCCTTATATTCAATTTTTGGAAGTCCTCAATGTGCTCCATCATTGAACCCTTTTGTTTGATATTTATCAATTGGGTAAAGAAGGTGTTACTCTTTGTTTCCTCGTAATGTATTATCATTTCCTCCGTAAAAATTGACCAAGTGACCAGTGGTTTATGAGAACAAAGCCATCGATACCATACAAACTGATTTTTTTCTAAATATAAAGTTGCAATGTGTACCTTTTGTGTGTTTTGTGTATTATGGAGCTTAAAGTATTGCTCCATTTGTAGTATCAAAGTTATCAGATCCTTGCCATCAAACTTACTCATATATATCTTTGGAATATGGTGGGTCTTAAATATAACATTAGAGTCTATGAAATCATGATTGACATTTATTTTGTTCTCATCATGAGTTTCCTCTGCTACTTTTTTTCCATTAGGAAGTTTTTCTTGTAGCCTTTTCCAAACCTTCCTTCAAACCTTCCATTTCCTTCTTCAAATATTCCATGTTTCCTTATATGCCATCCATATTAGCTTCCATGCCATTATTCAAACCATCCATATTATATTCCATGTCTTTATTGAAACCATCCATCTTAGTTTCCATGCCATCCATATTAGCTTCCACAGCATCCATATTAGCTTCCATGTTCCCTTCTATACCATCATCTTGGCTACCACGCCTTTCTTCAAACTATCCATCTTAGCATCCATGCCTTTCTTCAAACCATCCATCTTAGCTTCCATTTCGTTGTTTGTTACTCTTTGCGAGAGAAAAATTTGTTGCACTTGTTCTTGTAATTTTGATATATCATGTTTCACTTATTCCTCTTTGTTATCACTCAGAAAAATGTAAAACATTACTTGACATGGTCATACAGTTCATTTATCAAAGGTATCCTTAAGCCTTTCAAGTTGGTATAGGAAAATTTCATTTTTTACATGTTTAACCTATCCTAAGGTTCAAGGCCACCTCCATTTAGGTCATTTCATGTCCCATATATCATCATAAGGTGTCAGTTTTCATTTCCCAAGAATTTAAATTTAAAAAGGACACTTAAGCCAGTTTTACAACTTTTCGTAGTGTTTTATACAGTGAAATAGCAGTTTTTGCTAGGAAACTGCCTAATAGTTTCGTAGTGAAACTATCAAAGTTAAACTAATCACGCTATGAAAAAAAAATTTCTTGTCTGTCATGTCAAACTCGATGTGAAGTGTCAGTTCGTGATTGGAGGAGTTAGAATAGATGTCATTCAAGTATGTTAGGGTTAATTTAAAGGTACAAAGTCGTGTATGAGGTCATCATTACCCTCTTTAGCATGCATGTGTCATGATTAATGCATGAGCTGTCATTTAAACCATAAAAACTTACCCAATTAGTATTTTTGTCATATTCTACTTTATATTTGCATGTAATTGGATTTCTTGAGAGTTGCTTCATCGAGCCAAGTAGCCTTGCTGGAAAAATCAAAGGTTGCAGGTGTCATCAAGCAAGCGAGGCTGAGAAGATATAAAGCCACCATGGCTGCAAGGAAGAAAACAAACAAAGGTGGTCACTGGAACAGGTATGAGCCCATGGACATGAATTTTCTCAATGAAGACCCAATGGCCATGGAGATTTTTAGAAGAACAGGTTGCTTGCAATTCTGTCAAAGATTGCAGGGTTTTCATCTACAGGTTTCCAAGGATTTTGATAACAGTTTCACTAGAACAGCTTCAAAAGTGGGAATTTTTAACCTAACAGTAACACCAGAAAACATTTCAGTAGCAATATGAATCCATAGAGGATGGGAACAATGGTTTAAAGGCATCAAGTTCACCATTTAGGATTACAAAGACTTCATCAAAACAGAGCATAGTGAAAGTGATCTAACAAATGCTATCCCTAGGAGTTTCATGAAGGGAAACTATTCAAAGCTGTTGATGATCATTCAAAAGTATTTACCTATGAAGGAAGGTTCCACATGGTCTACTCCTACCACCTTAGGCTTCTTCTGCATTTTTTGGGTAAGAGGTCAGTTGACTTTCCCTTTTATTTATACAAAAGTCTAGGTAAAATTTCAGATAAGGTTCAAGTTAAAACAAAAGGAAATGAAACTTCTCTCTTTCACCATGGTTTGATTAAGTTGTTGGTGTTAGAGGAGTTGAAGAGACTAGACATAGATTGGACCTCCTTTCTATTCATGAGTGGTTTTGAAGTTGATACTATCGCTCCTAAAATAGTTTCCAAACCTAGAAATATTTCATCACCAACAGTGGCATAGGAAGTTGAAGAAGGGAATAGATCGTCCCCACTAGAACCAGTGAGCATGGAGATAGAGCCTTTGCAGAAGATTCACACACCTAAAACAACACCTGCAAAACAGAAGCCAACAGTTAGCAAACAAAGCAGCAAGAGAGTTACTAGAAGCCAAACAGTGGCTAAAGGAAACTTAGAATACATCTTGCATGCAAATGACATTGAAGAAACTCCCATTGTCCAAGCTGAAGATGTTGAAGGTGGAGGAAGAAAGCTAAAGAAAGGAAAGACAACTAAAAAATTAGAGTTTGTAGGTGATGATGTTGGTTTCATGTTTCAACCTAAAAAGCCAATAACCAGACATGCAAGGAATATTATGGAAAGTAGCAACGAGACTGAAAAGATCATTGAAACTACCCAGCCACCAAGTATCATAGATATCTCTTCACCTACAAAAGAAGAGTTGGTTATCAAACAAAGGAAGGGTAAAGAGAAAATTAGTGAAAAGTCAGAAATTGAAACCCTTAAGGAGAAGTTGAAAGAGGAAGGTGAGGATATATCAGTCTTGAACCAAGAAGCAAAGAAGCATAGAGCTAAAAGGGTTTAGTTTGAACAAATGAGGAAAATATGGGAAGATCAAGTCACAAGTGTCTCAAATACCTTGGAAAATATAGAAAATCTGATAAAGTGGACTCAACCACTAAGAGGAGAGGTCAAGCACATCAAAAAGGTAAACCTGCACTTGTAATCCAAGAACAGGGCATTAAAGGAAAAAGTGAAAGATCTAGAGAAACAATTGGATCTAATTCATGTGGAGTTGGAAAATAAAGGTTTGAAGATGACAGTGGTAGAAGAGCCCATTAGCCAACTGATTGTAAATGAGGAAGAAACACCACAGGAGTAGTAATTTGAGATGGAATATTCATTAGGAGGTTCATAACATGAAGAGAATAAAATTTTTTCAGCTGGAGGTCAGTTTTTGAAGACAATTTTGAAGGGGGGAACTTCTGGTTTTTTACACAGTTCCGTAGCGTACCATAGGCTTGAAGCCAAAAATACACTACGAAAAAACCTGTAGGTGCCTTTTTGCATTCAAAGTAATTTTTTTCATGTTTTAAGGAGAGATATTAATGGTGGCAAGGTGTCATGACATGATTAAGGTATTTAAAAAACCAAGAAGTCAAGAGGATTGATATAAAGGTCATTTTTCTGACGCTACCAAAACTTGCTATGAAACTGTCTTGTTTTCGTAGCTAACATTTGTTAAAGGGTTTTGAGCATCTTAAAAGAATTTTTTGCTAGCTGGAGACCTCTAGCATGTCTGAGGACCTTATTGGAAGATATTTATGACTTAAAGGGAGTTCCATGCAGCCAGGTCATCAGTCAAAACATCGTTGAAGATGAAGGTCATTCATTCCTAAAAAGCAGAGTTAAGTTCCACAAATATAGGGATGTTTAAATATGCAAAGTGGTGGTGAACTTGGTCATGTGGCCTTTGAGCATGTAATATTCATTGTGTAACCATCATGTAAATATTTCATAGATAAGATAGAGTAATTTAATAAATAGGAGATAGAGTCCTATTAGGAGTTGGTTTCTTTAAAAGGTAGCTGTCAGTTTTATGTTGTAAGTAAATTGATTTCAGTTATGAAAGGCATCATAGGATAATTCGAGGATCTAGCCACCAGTAAAATCACCCTTATTGTAAATAATGTCTATTTATAGACAAAACATCGAAGTAGTAAAGGTTTGGAGAACATTTGCACCAAATTGCTGCTTGTATGTTTTTTACTATTATCAGTAATACAAAGTGACATTCTTCTTTCCAGACTTGATATTCTCATGAGGTTTTTGATATCTTATTGAGATATATCTTTATGTTTTATCACTTGCAGTATATTTCATCTCTAATTACTCATAATTCATAATATTATTCTCTGAATTTTTTTAGTGGTGAAATGAGTGTGTTTTCTTATGTTGTGTGTATGAGTTGCTGCTGTCTAAAACCTCTATCTACCTCA
The DNA here is from genome assembly GCA_034641835.2 of Pinus albicaulis. NCBI lineage: Eukaryota > Viridiplantae > Streptophyta > Pinopsida > Pinales > Pinaceae > Pinus > Pinus albicaulis. The sequence continues at coordinate 525,836,277 of CM076576.1, read as the reverse complement.
GCTTCCATGTGAAGAACCATTTTCACTTAAACTACTTATTTTTGACTCCATAAGCCCAACGGTAGCAAGCCTGCATTTTTCAACCAGAAATTATACAAAACAAGTTACAATTCCATAGAGTTAGCCATCTGGTACTATAATTATTCAAAATCATAAAACCCCCTTGAGAGAGCCCTCTTAAACTAAAGAGGCTAATCTTTAGTTAGAAGTGGTTTTAAACAATTGCACTGAGTTGTTTGATGAGCAACCAATCAATTTCAATTTGGTGATAACACTCTTCATGAGTCATAATAGAGCCTTATGAGGGCTTAATGGGTTTTGAATTATTTTTAGGGGCTATTTTAGAACTCAATACTGATATCTATGCTTCAATATGCCCTTTTAATCCCTTCAAACGAATTTTTCAAACAAGACTTATGCAATTTAAAAAACAATACACATCGTTTTCTTGCTTTTGAGGAGCTCGATATTGAATCTAATGTATCTCTGTAATTTTGAATCCCCAAGATTTTATATTAATTACTTTATTAGACCTTTGAATCTTCTTTTCAATGCAATAGGTTTGACCTAATTTGGATTCTTCAAGGAAAATTTATGCCCAATATCCCAAAATGACTTAATTATGGACTAGTTTAATATAGAAAAATTTTACGGCATTCCACATGTCATTGTTTCCTCCTTTGACTCTAAAAACGATACAAAGGAAACTAAAGTGTGTGTACTTCTGGACATTTTTCGTAGAATTCCAATCCAATGTTCAAAGAGAGAGTTATGAATATTTTCCCAAGGTCACCTCTTTGTAATGAAATTCGGGAGCCTGCAAAAATCATAACTTCCACAGATCATATCTCCAAAAATTTTGCGAACCAAGATCTGAAATTTCTACACACAATTCCTCAGGAGTTCTTCGCAAATGGGTTTTGTTTTTAGCATTTGAACCTTTGTAGAAACAAATTTATAGAAAAACTTCCATGATGACTTAGTAGTGAAACCCTAGAATCCAAAGCTCTGATACCAAATGTTATGAAACTAACTCACAAAATAGAAGAAAAGAGAGATCAATGACTTAAAAAACAACCACTTTGAGGGGGGAAAATCCTTTAGATTACATAAATGAACAATTATTGGATGATAAAAATGAAAAAAACCTCCTTTCTATATATAGGAGTCCATAGGGTCATAATATAATCCTAGCCTACCTAACAATAATAATGTAAGGGTACAACAATAATAATAGTGGGATATTATGGGGCCCAATATTAACAATATGGGGACTACATGGGTACAAAAATAATAATAAGGGGGCTACAATAACAACAATAAGGGACTACACTAGTAATGTAGAGTCCTAACAAAAACGCAGCTTGAGCAAGTATGCGATCCCACTATTTGGGAAGTTCATTCACCATAATTGAAATGTTTCCTAAACCTCTATTCACCACCTTTATTTTTCCATGTATTTATGGGTGATAAGTTGTTCTGAAGTTCAAACTAGTGCCTAGTTTCTTCCACAAGGTTTTTAAAAGTGGCCTACAAATCACATATCCCTATCTGATGCAATGCCTCTAGAGAACCCATGCAATCTTACAATTTCCTTAAAAAATAGGTTTGCAACACTCGTTTCATCATTTTTTCTTGTACAAGTAATAAAGTATGCCATCTTAGAAAACCTATAAACAACAACAAAAATAGAATCATTACCACTTTGTGTTCAAGTTAATCCCAAAAAAGAATACATGCTAACAAAGTCCCAAGGCTTATTATGGATTGGAAGTGGCTCATACATTCCTACATTTTGGTTTCTCCCTTTTTCCTCCTAACATAGTCTGCATCATTCAACAAACTGGTTTACATAATCTTGCATACCTAGCCAAAATTAGAAATAATTTAATGCAACAAGATTTTTATCGGTGCCAAAGTGTCCTAATTGTCCATTGTAATTTTCCTCTATTAAATTGTTCCTCATGGAACATCTAGGTATGTGAAGCTTACTATCCTTGAATGGAAAGTCTTCTTGAATATTATAACTTGACCATTGAGTTTTATTAATGCTCATTTGGCATTCAAATTATGCATATGTTTCTTTTAAGTTTGTGTTATAACATCTTTTGCCACCCTTATCATTAGATGCTTATGTTGGTATGGTTAGAATCCATTTCCCCATGTAGACTTAGCATTATATTAAAAAAACATTTTTTAGAATCCATACGTGACCTAACCACTATAAAATCACATATGTACATGATTATCCTTAAATATTACCACTTGTAGCTTTTTAAAATTTGAAAAAAATATAATTTAACTATTTTTTGGGTGAAGTTTATGGGTTAGACTAAAATCCTACCTAAAATATCCCAGGGAATAACTAACCAAACTAATTTCTGGTGGTATAAATACACACCTTTGATTGCCCTTATAGGCATATTAGTACTTGGCATCCATACTTACCAAATTTTCCTATGACTACGTTTTTTTATCTTGTGCTTTTGAGTACTCCACTGTCTCCAGGAAACTCTAGTTTCCTTTCTTTGATGTTGAGTACTCTAATATTGCATCACATTGCTACTATTGGATAGGATATTTTTAGTGGCCCATGTGGGAAGGATCCAGAGGATTTTTTTTTCAACACTGACAATGAGGATAATGGTGTATCATTATTACTTCTCTATTATTGTTTTTCAATAAAGAGACTCATATTCCATTACTATTTCCATTCTTTATCTTTCATGAATGGGAATGTCTGATGGATATGATTATTGACTAACTTTATTTACCTGTTTATATGCTTTGAATTATATGATCTGCTCTTAGTTTTCTACGTATCTTACATGTATGCAACCTTGGAAGGAGAGGTTAGGGTTTGGACCTTGTAGGATCTCCATCAACCATAGGACCTACAGGTGAGTACCTCATACTTTGTGAATTTGAAGTTATATGCATGCTTGTCTAAGTTTCTTTGTTGAATTTTGTATTTTTATCTACTGGGGCTTCCAACCCTAGCCTTAAAAAATTTTCTCGCAAACAAAATTGGTGAATCCACTAGGGAAAATTATTTTAAGTACTTTCCTTAAGGATTTATTTTCTTGAACTAGGTAATTAGGTAGTTGGTTGTCTAGTTTTTCAGTTTTTTGGTCTCCTGTTAGATCAGTTCTTCCATCTCGATCCTTTAGATTTGGGTTTCTTTTTCACTTTTACTCAATTTTATATTTATGCACTATTTTTTTTACAATAGTTATGTGTATACACAAATTTTCCATATGCATCTCGCGTACCCGTGGGTTGTCTTTGTAAAAACTGCATATGTACACAATCTATCTTTTGAATAGTTGCATATGTTTTTGGAAGCAATTTTTTTTTAAATTTCTTGAGTGCCCAGTTGGTTTAGATAACTTTATTTCTAGTCCCTGGTGTTTGTCTGAGGCTGAAATTTATGAGTTTGAGATATGTTCATATGTACTTTGATACTTTATGTGAAAGTACCTTCATTTCAACTTATGGTTTCTTTGTTTTTAATTTATTTTAGTTTTGAGTTTGGTTCTTGGGCTTTGGTCCGAGATTATGAACTATTTTAAGTCTCTAGAAATAATTTATCGTAGTTTTCTTGATAGCATTATAATCTTTCTCATTTAATTTCACTTCTTGTGTCCCTAATAATTTATTCTTGCATTGGCATTTCTTTCATTATTTTCAAGTTCTTAGATTTCTTTTATTTGAAGTTATTGGATCTCATTTCCTCTCATTTGCTTGAAATTATTGGATTTCATTTATTTGAAGTTCTTGGATTTCATTTTCTTGGAGTTCTTAGATTTCACTTTCTTGAAGTTCTTGAATCTCATTTGTTTGAGGTATTTGGATCTTATTTGTTTTCACTTATTTGGAGTTCTTGGATTTCACTTGATTGAATTTCTTGTATTTCCTTGTTTGAATTTCTTAGATTTCATCTAATTTGAAGTTTATTTTTAAAATAAAACTTGTTCCTTTTCCTTTTTCATTTATTTCTTTCTCTTTGCACTTGTTTTTAGAGCTTGAACACGATTCCTAGTAGTTCTTGTAGCTTTGGAATTTTGTTGGTTTGTTGATTTTTTTTTTGCTTCAAGTTTGTGGGTTGCATTGGCGGATTGTTGCACTAATAGCTTGTCCTTTTGGCTAGTAGATTTTTATTTTTCTCTTTCCTTTGCTTGTATTAGGGATTATTGATTCATGTTTGCATCTTGCATGGCATATTAGCTACATTAAGATTCGTTGTATTGTATAAAGCATTGTATTTATTATCTTTGAAGTTTGAGTGTGCATTTTCAAAAGGAAAGGAAAAGGCAAATTTTATTAAATAGGATCTCGTAGGACCCTAGTACAAATTATATTTTCATCGAAGAAAGAGAGTTTCATATCATGTAGCCAAGTGTTATTATTTGGTTTCTTTTACATCGTAACATTATTTTTTTCACTTTAGTTACATATTACCTAACTAATAGATGAATAAAATTAACAATTAATCTAAAATCAACTAGACAATTTTTTTTTTTCACAGGAAACCAACTAGTTTAGGAGATTTAGGGCCTTGGAATAGGTGAGTGGAGAGTAAAATCTCCAAGGCCACTCAAATAAAAAATATAATTTGATTTAAGAGTGGAAATCTATTGTCGCATAGGTTTTTTGGGAAGCTCATTTAACACAAGAGTCAAGCACTAGGTTGTGTAACGATAAGGAAAGAGAGATACTGCCTCTCCTACTTGTTAGAGAACTTGCCCAATATTTCCCCCTTCGTTCTCTGATTTTGAACTAGTGGAATTAGTTTCCTTTCCTGTTGGGTATGTGTTATATTCTTTCCACGACTAGCCCCACACGTTGTACATTGCGCTGGGCGCAGCAGGGGGTCACAAGGGGGGAGGCAGCCCCCACTATTGGGGTCTAGGGCAGCGCCCCGACAAAAATTTGTTTGGTGTGCGGACCCACTCATAGGTAGATCCACCCATGTTTCGTGCATGATTTTGCACATGGTTTTGGGGTATGATGGTTTTCGGCCCTTGGTATTTTGTAGATCCGGTCAAGGGAACTACGGTTATGTTCTAATCCAGGGTTAATGGATTGGGGTTTATGTATGCTTCAACATGTATATATATGTGTTGTAACACTAAAAGGAATATAATGAAAAATCAAGCTATTCATCCCGATTTGGGATCCAGGGGAAAATCTCTATGTTTATCTATTTTATGTTTTATGCTCTCGCTATTATTTATTTTCTGTTATAAGATTCATGTGTAGATAATTTATGTTCAGGGTTAAAACCTAAATTTGGTATCAGAGCTATTTCGGCTTCAAGGGGACGCTTTTGCTGCTGAGGTTTTTTTGCTCGGGCCTGAGGTAGGCCCTATTCTGTGGGAGATCTGCGGGATCGATTCTTGTGGTTAAAGAAGATGGCGAGTGGCTGAAAGATAGAGATCGAGAAATTTAATGGTCAGAGCTTTAAGTTGTGGAAGCTCAAGATGGAGGATCTGCTGGTGGATAAAGATCAGTGGATCGCGGTAGATCTAGATACTAAACCAACGGCAATGTCAGATGAATACTGGAAGAAACTGGATCGAAAGGCTAAGAGCACAATACGATTGTGTGTCTCAGATTCAGTATTGTTGAATGTATCTGGGGAAGCTACGGTGAAGAATTTGTGGGAAAAACTTGGGACTTTGTACCAATCTAAGTCTCTGGTGAATAAGTTGTTCCTGCGGAAAAAGCTGTATAACCCGAGGATGAAGGATGGAGACTCAGTGACAGAGCATCTGAACGCCTTCAATACTGTGGTAAGTCAGCTATCATCTGTTGATATTAAAATCTCAGATGAAGATAAGTGCATTAGTTTGTTGTGTTCTCTACCAGACTCGTGGGACAGTCTGGTTATTGCAATAGGTAGCAATACAACTACCTTGAATTTTGATGACATTGTCTTAGCCTTGCTGTCGGAGGAAATGAGACGGAGAAATATGGAGGGTGAGAATGGAGATGCCTTATCTGTACGAGGAAGGTCCCAGAACAGAAACAAGAATAAGGTTTCGAGTGGGAGATCTAAATCTAGAGGGAGATCTAAATCTCCTGGAAATTTTGTAAAGGTATGCTGGAAATGCGGAAAGGAAGGGCACTACAAAAAGGAGTGCAGATCTAAAACTCCTGAGAAAGGAAAGGGATTTGATGATGCTCCTTCTGCAGAGGCAAAAACCACCTCGGATGAAGGTGGGGATGTGTATTTGGCTTCTTATTCAAGTACACATGTAGATCATGAGTCATGGTTGATTGACTCAGGTGCATCCTTTCACTTCACTCCCTATAGGGAGTGGTTCTGCGAGTATGAGAAATATGATGGTGGTGATGTCTTCCTAGGGGATGATAGGAAGGCCAGAATCGTCGGACGTGGAAAATTCAAGTTGAAGCTGCAAGGTGGAAGGATTAGAACACTTCCTGGTGTTCTGCATATTCCTGCATTGGCCAGAAATCTGATTTCTGTAAGCAAGATGGATGATGCAGGTGTAAAAACAGTGTTCGAGAAAGATGCCTGCAAGATGGTTCGAGGAGCACTGGTATTAATGCGGGGAGTTCGGACTGGAACTCTATACAAGCTACAAGGTATCACTGTTATTGATGGGTGTAATAATTCTATGGTTCCTGAAAGTGGAGCGGAAAGCCTAGCTGTCTCTGGAGAAAATACCATGTTATGGCATCAAAGGCTTGGACATATTGGAGAGAAGGGCCTTCGGATACTGCATAGAAATCGCATGGCAGAAGGTATGTCTAATTTCTCTCTGTATTTCTATTTCTGTGAACATTGTGTATATGGGAAGAAAAATCGGGTGAGTTTTCCTTCTGGTGCTAAGAGGGCGAACAAGATATTAGAACTTGTGCACAGTGATGTGTTTGGACCTGTGTCAGTTCCATCACTGGGAAAGTATGTGTGCTATGTTTCATTCATAGATGAATTCTCAAGGAATACATGGATATATTTCTTGAGGAAGAAATCTGAAGTCTTTGATAGATTTAAATAATTTAAGGCTCTGGTGGAAAACCAGACAAAGAAGAAGATAAAGGCGTTGAGGACAGATAATGGTGGGGAGTTCTGCAAGAAGGAATTTGAAGAGTTCTGTAAGAAGTGTGGTATAGCACGGAAAAATACTACTCCATACACACCTCAGCAAAATGGAGTTGCAGAAAGAATGAACAGAACGTTGATGGAAAAGGCAAGAAGCATGCTGAGTGGTACCGGGTTACGATAAGAATTCTGGGCAGAGGCAGTGGAGACTGCATATTACTTAGTTAATAGATCACCTTCATCAGCGTTGGAGGATAAGACTCCACATGAGGTATGGACTGGTAAGAAACCCTCTCTTTCACATCTAAGGGTATTTGGATGTGATGCATATGTACATGTTCCAAAGGAGAAAAGGACCAAGTTGGATAATAAATCTCAAAGGTGCATCTTTATTGGGTATAAGGATGGTTTAAAGGGTTACAAGCTTTGGAACCCAGAAACAAGGAAGATTGTGTACAGCCGAGATGTGGTGTTTAGAGAGGTGAAATATGTTGTTACACATGAATTCCTACCAAAGGAACCTGGGAAGATAGAGTTTGAGCTAAAGGAGGATGAATCAGACTCTACAACAGAAGAAGATTCAGAAGAGGAAGAGCCACAAACCCCAGCTTTGAGAAGATCAGTTCGAGAAAGAAGGCAACCAGAAAGGTATAGTCCATCTATTTTTTGTTCAGGTTTTGCCTTAACTATAACTGATGATGATCCCAGAACTGTCAGGGAGGCAGTAGATTCAGAGGATGGAAAACTCTGGAAGGAGGCCATGGTTGATGAAATGGCATCCTTGCACAAAAACGATGCATGGGATCTGGTGGAGTTGCCGGCTGGAAGGAAGCCCATTGGGAGAAAATGGGTGTTTAAAAAGAAGATGAATGTAGAAGGAAAGGTGGAGAAATACAAAGCTCGGTTGGTAGCAAAAGGTTATTCCCAGGTGCCGGGAATTGATTTTGGTGATATTTTTTCTCCTGTTGCCAAGGTTACTTCTATTAGATTACTTTTATCTATTGCTGCTGCATTTGATTTTGAGATAGAACAAATGGATGTGAAGACAACATTTCTTCACGGGGATCTAGAAGAGGAGATCTACATGAAGCACCCTGAAGGCTTTATGGTGAAGGGTAAGAAAGAACTGGTATGCAGGTTGAAGAAGTCTCTGTATGGGTTAAAACAGTCACCAAGGATGTGGTATCAGAAATTTGATACCTATATGCGGGGACTTGGCTTCACCAGAAGCAAGGAGGATCACTGTGTTTATTTTAAATTAATTGGTGACCGTGTTATTTATTTGGTCTTGTATGTGGATGATATGTTGTTGATTGGAAATGACAAAGAAATTATCAAATATTTGAAGACCCAACTGTTCTCCAAATTCGACATGAAGGATCTTGGTGCTGCAAACTATATTTTGGGCATGGAAATTAAGAGAGATTGGGCAAAGAGGAAGCTCTGGTTAAACCAGAGGAAGTATGTCGAGACTATATTGCATAGGTTCAATATGCAGGATAGTAAACCGGTGAAGGTTCCTATTCCTGTAGGTGTAAAGCTGTCTGCTGAACAGTGTCCCAAGACACAAGAAGAAGAGGAGTATATGTCCCGTGTTCCATATGCAAGTGCAGTGGGTAGCTTGATGTATGCAATGGTCTGTACTAGACCAGACATTGCACATGCAGTGGGATTATTGAGCAGGTTTATGTCAAACCCAGGGAAGGAGCATTGGACAGCAGTGAAGCGGGTTTTCAGATATTTACATGGCACTAGTGATTATGGCTTGTGCTACCAGGGAAGACCAGGATTGGAAAGAATGTTGGACATTCGTGGTTTTGTTGATGCAGACTGGGCTGGAGATCCGGACCAAAGAAGATCTACAAGTGGGTATGTGTTTAGCCTATTTGGAGGTGCAGTCAGTTGGATGAGTAAAAGACAGTCTGTAGTGGCTCTTTCAACTACAGAGGCAGAATACATAGCAGCCACTCATGCAAGCAAGGAAGCAGTTTGGTTGCAGAGATTGTGTTCGAGTATGGGGTTGGTACAGCAAGCTATAAGGATAGACTGTGATAGCCAAAGTGCAATTTTCTTGGCTAAGAACCCTGCTTACCATTCAAAGACAAAACACATTGATGTTCAATATCACTTTGTTAGAGATATGGTTGAGGCTAAAAGGGTGTTTCTGGTAAAGGTGGACACTTTGAAGAATGTTGCAGATGCATTGAAAAAGTCTGTGAGCACTCAAAAGTTCTCTTGGTGTAGAGAAACAATGGGTGTTGAATAATTTGCCCAATGACTAAGCTCTCCTATGGCCCCCTATGGAAAGAAAACAACAAGTGGGAGAATGTTGGGTATGTGTTATATTCTTTCCATGACTAGCCCCACGCGTTGTACGTTGCGCCGGGCACAACAGGGGGGTCACAAGGGGGGAGGTAGCCCCCACTGTTGGGGTTTGGTGTGAGGACCCACTCATAGGCTGATCCACCCATGTTTTGTGCATGATTTTGCACATGGTTTTGGGATATGATGGTTTCCGGCCCCTGGTATTTTGTAGATCCGGTCAAGGGAAATACGGTTATGTTCTAATCCAGGGTTAATGGATTGGGTTTTATGTATGCTTCAGCATGTATATATATGTGTTGTAACACTAAAAGGAATATAATGAAAAATCAAGCTGGTTGTCCCGATTTGGGATCCAGGGGAAAATCTCTGTGTTTATCTGTTTTATGTTTTATGCTCTCGCTATTATTTATTTTCTGTTATAAGATTCGTGTGTAGATAATTTCTGTTGAGGGTTAAAACCTACATTTCCTAGGGAGCACCTAGGTGGCTACAAGGGGAAATAACTATGGTACCTGAGACAGATTTTGTATCATTTTCCAAGTGCTCTTGGTGGGTGCCTCGCAAAGTGAGGGTACTTGCATCGGTAAAGGCTATTGTCAGGGGGTCAACATAAGTATTTTTGATAACTTTGATGGTAGTAATTAGGCCCTCATCATCCCAAGCATACCTTCAAAAATACCATTATCCACTTTCTTATATTTTGGTGTTCGAACTTAATCACCAGGAATGTAAATACCTGAAGAATGTTTCCTTGTCTGCTATATTATGATTTTTATAGTGATTTATCTATACTCTTAGCATACCTTAGGTTATTTGGTAATTTTTATATTATTTCTATTTTAAGAGGTCGTTTATCAACCAGTTCACAAGTCTAAGAGGCTTTGCAGGCTTTCTCCTGTGATTTCCAAGCCTTCACCTCGAAGGTGTAGGTGGGACTCTACTAGTTCTTTTCAGCTAGTTGAAGCAAACACAAAAAAATCAAACCATCCTTTGAGGGGGTCATCACTATAGTATGAGCTGAAAGAAAATTTTCCTTCATGCTCTTGACAAAATTTTTATGTTTCCTGCTTGAGTAATTTTTTAGTTAGAATCTTCAAAAGATTAAGTTGAGGTTGAGGATATCCTAGATTCCTCTCGGATAAATTTAACTCCCCTTCTAGGAGACCTTCCTTACATGATATCTTGCGTAGGTACTTCATTTCATAACATTCCTCCTATTAGCATTTTGTAATTTACTATAGATTGTGAGAAATAATCACATAGACCAACATCAAACCAACTTTGGAAATTGGGATCTAGCCCTGCCAATTTCAGAGAGGGATCTCTCTTTAACATTTAACTTTGTTTGGATAAGTGTTAGGCTAGTTATGATTGCACTTGGGTTTTGAGTTTTGTTTTGGATTTTGGAAAATTGATTGTATTCCATTGATTAATGTCTATTGGGAAATGGAGTCAAAAAAATAATTGGATAGTTGCATCAAATTTTCATAGAGTAAACACAGGGAAAGCTAGGAGTATTTACTAGATATTTTCGAATTTATAAATGGATTATGACAGAAATATGAAAAATATTCAGCAGAACTAAATATAAATTAAGAATTATTTATTTTGGCCTTCAGTGGAAAAAATTATGATTGTAAACGCAGCCATAATAAGGTACTCAAAACTAAATCCTATTCATCACGCTTTCTGCTTTGCAATTGGAATTCAAATGATTACAATGAAAGATAACAACAAAACATATTAATAGAAGAAAAAAATCACCAGTATTTAAGAAACAAGAATCCTGTGAATGGTCTAATTATTATTTATGCTCCAGTGCTTTGAAAAATCTTACAGTACTCCAAAAGACAAAAAAAATCACGATATCAATCAATCAACCCTTGATACTTCCAAAACTTGAGTATTTATACAAAGGTTACAATACTATATTCTCTAATAGACATGATATTTTGAGACAAACTTTAATTTAAAACTCTAACTGTTACCAAATTATAGACTCGGTGGAATGCGCTATGCAAAGCAGGTGCTGATGTAGTGGGAACAGTTAGGATATGGACCATATTTTACTAATGTGCTGGAAGATGAACTGGAAGATGCTCTCATGTATCATATTTACTCTTTTAATCTAGTAAATCAGTCAATTTTTCCAAACTTTCTTCATTTGGGATAGATAGTTTTATTACGTTGCGATATACTTCATCCATTTTTGTATATTTAGTAAAACTAGGTTTCACTAAAAAGATATGTTTACTTCATGCAGGATAAAGAATGTATCCTAGAGTTCATTTAGCATGAGCCTTGGTGTTGTTGTACCCTAAATGTTTGAAACTTTGGTTGTATTAGTAGCAACGTCTTTGAGCTTTAGGAATAAGTCTTCAAGGGGAATTAACTTGTCATTGATTACTAACATTGAGGGAAAACCCTTGCTGGTCAAAGGTTCCAACCTGCTGAAAAAATGTTGAACTATGATATTGACACCGCTGCATTTTTCTTTCAATTGAAGAATGAGGTTCTTCTTTGTTAGAATCTTCTTTACTTCTAAAATTGTTTTTGTCCTGTCGTCTATACCCAAATCTTCAATTTCATTGTTGTCCTTAGAATTTAGAAATTTAATTATCTCAATAGTTGTAGCAGGCTTATCCTCAAGCTGTTCTGTAATAGTTATAATAGCTTCTTGATCCTTCTCTAGTAAATATCTCTGATTAAAAATGATCTTGACGCTAGGCCAAATCTCTTTCACATATTCAATAATTTCTCCCCATATATTCTCTTTGACTAACCCCAGTGTGTTCCCAAGGTAAGAATATTTGAATGTAGTGTTTTTAACTGATCCTACAACTTCTTAACCTCTTCTGTCTAAATGGATAAGTTATGAGAAACTCTAGTAAGCTGCTCAACTCCTTCTGCTATATCTGTGGTGGAAGCAATAGTAATGGGGAAAATAGCAATAGGGATTACATCCATGGGGTTTTCAACCTTTTTGACAGCTTCCTCCTTTTATTTGATGATTTTCTCCATTTATTCTTCCATCTTCTTTATCTGTAGATTCTGTTCCATGATGAATTTCATCATGTTAGCTTTCTGGGACTTTGTTCCCTCAATTTCTCCGATCATTGGATCTTTGCTGGTTGGCATTTTGAGTTTATTTCTTAATGATGCTATATAAACATTATTCTTCTTGATTATTTCCTCTGCAACATTAATGTTAGAGGGGTCATATCCAATCTTTACTACCAGATCTTCTAGAGCTTTGATCACGGTGTCTTTAGCCATTAAAGGTATCCTTTCAATCTTGAGTTGTGATTGAGTGCTGGCCAAGGTGACCTAAAATTTTGATAAGCTTAAAGTAGTGTTAGTTAAAGTATGGGAAATCATTTGGTCAATTTGTTTGTGCAGCTCAATTTGATCAATTGGATGCACATCTTTTGCATCAAATTCAAAGGAATTCTTCTTGTAATCTAAGGTATTCCTATGCCGTGGGATTTGAGCTTGCAAAAATGCCAACCGCATCTTGCCTTTCTTGGAGTCAAACACTGAAAGAAGTCAGGCCTAAGAACTAAAAGAATTTTTCTAGAATTGATTATAGGTGTCTAAGTAAAGCACCTATTTTTTCTTCTTAATTTCTCTGAAAATATGAAAAATATCCTCTTCCTTTTCCTTCTGATTTTCTTCATTGATCTGAATTATTTGATGTTCATGAGAAGTGGTAGAATGAGTGGGAGACTGAATAGTCTTTCCACCAAGCTGTGTAAAAATGGATGTATCTCCAAATTTTCCAAATGTTTCTTTCTTTGACTCATTGGTTGTACTAGATTTTGAAAATATTCTAGGCCTCTTTCTATAAACCATTCTAAGAACTTGACTTGATACTTCAGTCATTGGGGATGACTATTCTTCTCTACCTCTTTTCCTTTTTCTTGCTTGTGTAACTAGAGTGTGTATGTTTGAAGTAGATAATGCCTGTTCTTCTGCTTCTTGGAGAGTGTTTTCTTTCCATTCTAATAGATTTTTATATTGTTCAATCTTAGGTCTTGTTGTGTGATGATATGGAGTGAACTTATTTTCCACTATGAGCCTTGAAATCACTCCCAATGGGTCATATAACCAAGTAAAGTTGAGACCAAACTTCATTTCCTTTAATAACTTGTCTACTTCTTCCCCAATTTCTCTAGTGTTACAAATGAATGGACCAATATGAGTTTTGAGATTGAACTTTGATTTCTTATTTGCTGCAACTAAATGGAATTCATCTGCCCTTAGCATTTGTCTAATTTATTCCAATGCAAAAATCCTCATAGGGAGGAATTTAGGGAATTTGTAAGGTGGCAGGTCACAACCAAAAACTCTAATTTCTGTATATTTCTGGTAAAGGTACCAGTCCCCTGTTGTGGCTTGATCTGATAGGTGAAAAACTTTCACAATCTCCTCACTAATCCTCGGTTCTGCATTGCTGCTCAAAATATTCATTATTAGATATACAAACATTTCAGTAAACTGCTTATATGAATACTCTTCTTTGTCTTTCATTCCCATGGAAGTCCAAAAAATAACTGACTGTTGGTTAGATTCTTCATCTAGCTTCTCCAATGTGAATGGAAACATGTCTCTCTAAAATAGATAAAAAGATAGACTAGTAATGATGCATAGTTGAAAACATCTTCAGTAGGGAACTTGGAAAATTGGTCATGGATAACATCAGCTAGAAATTGAATGAAATTGAAAAGGACTTGAGGTTTAGAATCAACAGAAAAAATAGAGAGGAAACCAATAATAGTTTCATATGCATTTTGACCAGAATAGTAACCAAGAAGATAGGAAAGGATTGTGATAATATGCTTGGTTCTATCAGGGTACATGGAGGAAGGATAGGGAGGATTTCTTTTGGGCAAAGGAGTATCTATAGCTAGAAACAATTCCAGTTTTTTGGATCTTTTGGAAAAGTCCAATTTATGATAGGCTTCTGTGAGGATTTTATGGGAGAAAGGAGTGGTGTTTTCAATAACAGGGGCCTGCAAAATTTGATTAATTGTCTGGGTAGTGATAGAAAACAAGACTTCTCCTGTAGGGGAAATGATAGCCTTTTGACTAGGATCATAACACGAATTTCTCTTTCTAATAAATTTGGGTGCTTTGTGGGTTTGAGGGAAAATGTAGTAAGGTAGATTAGAGTTCCATGGTCCGAGTTCATCCATTTGATTGATGAATTGGTACTCCAACCATCAATAAATATCGAATAAGCCGAAGTCAGATAGGGAGTCATGGATTTTGAAGTCCATGTCGCCCAATTGGATATGGAAAAGATCAATTTATGGGTGGATGAGAGGGTTCGGGATTTCTTCAACCTCCTTCCCCTTGGGAGGCATACTGGTGATTTATTGTCAGACATACATGGAAGAAAAGGAGGTGAATTCTTGGTTGAGAAACAGTTGGATGGAAAAATAGTGATCGAATCACTGTGATCAGGATAGAGAAATGAAAAAATGTCGCAATCTCTGTCTTCACAGTAGTTTCAACCTACACAGTAAGAAAAGTATTATAGCCAATTGATTTTGTGACGGGTTATTTAGAAATTATGGGTTTTATTAAGAAAATTATGGATCAGGGCCATTAATCAACGGGTCTAACAACATTAATTCCTCAATGGACTAAGCAACAGGAGGGAAAAATTTAAATGCTAAGCGCATAGAAAGGTGGGGTAAATATTTCCACGTAGGCGTGAGGGGACAGGGACATGGATGTGTATGTGGTCGCAGATGTGGGATGTGAATGGGATGGTTTGAACTATTTCGGGGGTGAGCTTGGTTGGTAAGTGGTTCCAGGCGGAGGGGTCTTGAATAACCAAAGAGCAGGGGCGGCGGTTTGATCAGGAAATTTTCAAAACCTCCAACTTCAGACCCCCCTTTTTTGGCAACCTTCGGATGTCAAAGGGGGGCTGAGGAGGACTATGAGCCATCAGATGGAATGTGAGTTGGAGGTATTTGTTAAACATTGAAGGATTTTTAATGGAGTCGGGCAAAAGGTGGATGGTGGGGTTGGCAAGGTTTAATATAAAATGATGTAATGTGATATTTGGGGGTTCCACATTGTATTTTGGCACAACTATTTAACCATTGAAACTTTGGTTAATTTGTTTTATTACATATTTCATATGTCCAAAGTTATGATCTTAGGAAAAAATCCTATTTTCGTCTCCAATTTCATTTTTTATTCTCTACCTACCCTTGAATTTCCATTTCTTTTCTACCCTAACATTTTAACATTTTTCTCTTTCATCTCAGTGCATTTAGACTAGCAACTCAACATTTTTCTTTTTTTAACAACTTCTATGACTTATTCCTTCCTTGGTTTAAATTAAATTATTGAACCAATTTTTATTTTCTACCTAACTATTAATCTTTCAAGATTAAACAGTCTGAAAAATTATTTTTCACTACCTATTAACAAGAAATTTAAACCTAATTCAATAATGCTTAAACTATATGATTGAATTCTATTGAAATATTGTGGCATTTTAAACAAGCTGCACACAATTTATTTTCAGAAATAAGCTAAACTAAGAGTAGTGGCATTTTAAACAAGCTGCACACAATTTATTTTCAGAAATAAGCTAAACTAAGAGTAGTGGCATTTGTAGGTGCAATACTTTCAGAATTTATTGTTTTCTTCTTTTGATGGGGTTCGCATTCTAATTTATTTATTTTTTAACATATACCCTCTTTTGATTTTTTATGTTATATCATTTTTTTATTTTGAAAATTATTTGTAGATTGGAAATCATTTTATAAAATAAATTTGACAGATAAAATAAAATCAGTCACCTTGAGATCCTATGAAATATAGGACCCTAACAGTGGCTCCAGCTGGGGATGACACTTCCATGCATTGAAGTGTCAAGAACCTGTGATCAATATCCTTATCCTTATGCACATCTAAGCAATATGTAATCTGATTCCTTTTCTGCTTCAAATATTATGATGGTCTATTGACCATGGCTTAGGGCCTTCTCTACGGGCTTCAACCTTAATCAACAAAATATCCAATCCAATCTATGTTTACTATGATATTTACAATGATGTAAAAGAATATTTAGACTCAACATTTTGCCATTTACAGGACCACCAGATGACTCTGTTCCATCTATATCTGTGAGACAAAATGCATGTTCACCTCTAAAATATTTTATAATATATGGTCCCATCCATAGATTATCAAAATTGTTATGCTTCCCTTTGTCTTCTCTCCTTGCATCACATTTTAAAACTTTGTGACCAATAGAAAAATCTGTTGCTTTATTCCTTTTGTCAAATATTTTCTTGATATTTTCCTAGATGAGTTGTGTTCTGTTATACACCTCTTCTCTTGTTTGTTGTAACTGAATGGTTTGATAGATCCTTCTGAGGGCATCATTTGGTTCCACTTGTAACTCTTGCATTATCTTCATCACTGGCAGTGCTAGAGAAGATAGAAAAACAAGATCCATCCCATAGACAAGTTGGTATGGTGACATATCAATGGATTTCTTGGTAGTAAGCCTATTAGCCCAAAGTGCAGTGATTAACTTATAATGCCAAGACTTTTTATTCTATTCTAATAACTTCTTGATGATGTTTACCGGACTCTTATTGGATGGTTCATCCATTCCATTACCTTATGGGTAATAGGCTGGTGAATTTCCTAAAGAAATATGATATTTATCACAGAATTCGGTCATATTTTTGGACTTAAATGCTGTTGCATTGTCAGTGATGATTTTACTTGGGCAGCCAAATATGGACAAGATATTGGTCTCAAGGAAATTTGTAATAAGATCATCAGTGGTGTTTCTAGCAGGGATGGAATCTATCAAGTTAGTGAAGTAATATATGGCTGTCAAAATCCACTTGTGTTGGGCAGAGATAGGAGGATGGATTTCACCTATGAAATCTAAACCCCATTGCTGGAATGGGCTTTCAACATAAATGGGTTTTAGTGGAAAGGGTAGAAGTTTATTTTTACCTTCAAAAATTTGACACTTGTGGCATGTTGTGACTTTCTTATGGATATCAGAAAAAATGGTGGGCCAATAAAAACTAGCCCTGAGACCTCCTTATAATATCTTAATTTTCTTTTAGCTGCTAGATCTTTCTCACACCACATTTTTTATTTGAACTTAGAAGTAACAATTTTTTTAATGTCATCAATGTTTTGCAATGCAACATTCTCGTCGATCTCCCAATGGTTTAACCAGGCCTTGGTGTCTTTATACCAACCTCGTTTAAGCCTTAGGTGGTTTTGGCTGGAATTTAAAGCTAGCTTAGGAAGTATATGGTCTCCTATGCTATTGAGCTTGTGCTTGTACAACAGAAGCCTAGTCATAGCTAGGCTCTTGATAGGGGAATGACCCACTTCTATAAGGAGAATAGGATAGGGTGTATTGTTTTTAAATTTAAGGTTATAAGTTATAAAACGCTTCTGGATTTGCTCAATCTTTCTCCAGGATTCTCTAGAGATGCTGCAACCCCAAACCTCACATCCATATAAGATAACAAGAGTGACTAAAGTTTCAAAGAGGAACTTCTTTCTATCCCACATTACGAGGTTTTCCATTTTACAATTATTTTCAAGACCAAAATAAGCTTTCCACCCCCCATTAATCCTTTTCTGAATGCTATAGTTCCAATTGAGCTTGTGATGAATATAAATTCCTAGGTACTTGTAAGAAGACACTTCCTCCAAGTTACTATTGTCATACATAAAATTAGTGTAAGTATCCTTCTTGGATTTGATAATCATAACTTTTGTTTTGTCGGTGTTAACAGACATACCCATGGTAGAGTTTTCCTTCTTCCAAGCCAAATAGTGTTTTCTTAGGATTTAAATATATGCCAAAATTTTCTGCATTTCTCAAAGACTTGTTTCAAATGTCTCAAGTGTTCTTCGTTAGACTTTGGAATACACAGTTATATCATCCAGATAGATTACAATAAAGTGTCCAATATCTTCTGAAAAAGCAATGTCCATTGCTCTTTGGAATGTGGCCCCAACATTCATCAGTCCAAAAGGCATTTTCACATACATGAAAGTGCCCCATGGAGTGGTAAAAGTTGTTTTATCTTGATCTTCTGGATCAACCAAAACTTGGTTATAGCTAAAGAAACCATCTAGTATTGATATCCTACTTGATCCTATCACCTTTTGTAAGATATGGTCCATTTTGGGTAAGGGATAGTTATCTTTCAGAGAAACCTTATTCATATTTTTGAAATCAATTCACCACCTGATTTTTCAGTTTTATTTCTGGTCGGTACTATGTTTGACACCCATTTGGAATATCTAAGGGGGAAAATTATTTTAGCATCATACATTTTCTTAACTTCTTTCTCAACTAAAGGTAACAAAACTAGATTTATCCTCCAAAGTTTCTGTTTGAAAATTTTTTGTTCTTCTTTAATTGGAATTTTTTGTTTTATTATGTTAGACTAATAAACCTTCAAGTCCTCATAATTCTAAGTGAAAACATCAATGTATTCTTTGAATAGGGCTATATATCTATGTTTGGTGACAATAGGTAATTTTTTTGACAATTTTAGCATCTTTGGGTTTTGTTCAGTACCTATGTTGCATTCCTCAACTTATGCTCCCGTGGGCTCAATTTTAGGCTTCTTTGCTACATCATTGAAGTAAAAAAGGTATTCTAATGGAGCTAATCCCTGTGGAAAAATATTATATTTTAGTTGAAGCATTTCAAAATCTTCTTTTTTCAGGATCTATTTCATGAATTTCTAATTTAGGCACACTTTCATCTAAAGGATTATTGGTATCTAATCTACCACACTGGTTTACCAAAGGCTTATATACCAATATTTGATTTTCAACATGATATTCTGGTTTTATTTGATTTTGTTCCTGATTATCCAAATCTAACCGTGTTTCCTCAAACTCATCTTTTAACAGTAAGAAATTTTCAATCTATTTTTCATTTCTGAAAACCTGCCAGTATCGCATGTCATATGGTATTATAGTTTGATGTTTTATTTCAATTGTCTTTGGTTTGTTTGGGTGAGGTATTTTGCAAGTGCTTGCAGAGACAACAAGACTATCAACTATGACATTTTGACTTCTTGGAAATAATGCTAGATCATATTCCATAAAAGTATCTAATAAATCGAGTACTTGATTTCTGTAGGCTCTTAATCTAGGGTGTTTAGTAACATATTCTCCTTTTATTTGTTTGATGAGTAATTCTGAATCTCCATGCACAATAATTTTTTTGACACCTAATTTCTTAATTAACTGCAGGCCTAACATCATAGCTTCATATTCTGCAATATTATTAGTGCACTCCCTTCACAATGATTATAATATGGATTTGATAACCAAACTCCTACTCCAGAGCCTTGTTTACTACATGCTTCATCAAAGCTCATATTCCAAAAGAGTTCTAGAGGAGGATCTAATTTTTCGATTTGAGCTGAGTTTTCAGGAGTATCAACGTTATTTCCAAATTGTGCTTAAATTTCATTATCATTAAATAATATGAATGAATCCAAATCAATGTGAACAGAATATAGAGGGTAATTATGGGGTTTTTCTTGACTTCTTACCATATAATTCATGAGATTTTCCCTATAAAATCTTCTCTGCTAACCAAAGACTAGTATGGTATCATAGTTCATATCTAATTGAAGGGTTTCTTGTAAATTTTCTCCCCAAGAACGTGATAAAATCATGCCATATTTAGGAGGAATGTCTGCTACGCTAATGTCCATAACTAGGCTTTTGGATGGGATTTGAGTCAAAGTTACACACAAGTCCTTGATGAGACCTAAACACTTTACTTTACTTGAATCAAATGAGTATATATCTTTGTAAGGCCTAGTGATGTCAATACCTAACTTTTCCATTACAGCTCTGGGAATTAAGTTGTGTGAAGCACCTAAATCCATCATAGCATTATGTAGGATTTTATCATGTATGTTTAAGCTAACATAGAAAGGAGGGACTGCTCCTTCTTGTAACTTACCATCTACTTCTAGACTAAACAACAATTCAGGTTGATCATCATCAAGGCTGACAGTTTCTATAGTTTCCTCTATCTTTAGTAATTTCATTACCTGAGCTTTGTATGTTTATTTTTTCATTAGCTCTGTCAAAGGGATGGGAATTTTGACTTTGGCTAATTTGTTTTCAAGATTAAATGATGATTGAATCTTTAAAATATTGAGAATGTCAGATACATCAACAATTTATTTAGATTTGAGTAGGGTTTGCTGACTAGTGGTTGGAACATTAATTTGAGTTGGTTTAGAAACAAAATCACTTGTATTTTTAGTAGAAACCTCTAAAGGATTCTTTCCAGGAGTTTCAACGGATTTATTAGAAGAATTTTCTACTGTTTTCTTAGGGTTTGAATCAGAGGTAATTTGGGAGGTTGATCAGTGTTCTTCTTAGCCTTTTTGTCATAATTTTTTCTACTCCTAAGATTATATTGTTTATGAACCTCCATAATAGAATTTTCAAATCCTTGTTTATATTCTTCGGATTCTTCTGACTGAAGCTCTATTTGGGCTAATGAAAATAATTGTTGTTCTTATTTTGTGAGAAAAATAGTGTCATTATTATGTAAACCCAACAGATTTATTTGGTTTTCTTCTTCCTCTTGAGGGATCTCTCCATTTTCATCATCATAATTATCTTGAAAAGGCGGTCTAATTTGTTGGTGAGGTCCCCTTTGTTTAGTCTGTGGTTGATTTCTCCTATTGTTTTGATTGTGATTTTGGGGAGGGTTTTGATTCTCCCTAGGGATATTTCTATCAACCATCATTATTTCCATTTCCCTTACTAAAGAATCTATCTTGGCCTTAGTGTTAGAGGTTGATTCTTCTTCTTTTATGGTAACTCTCTTCTCAACCCTCATTCTAGCTCTTTTGGCCAACAAATTGGCATCTAAATTGACTGATATGCTCTGGATTTCCCCTAAAGTGCCAGGATTCCTCTCTCTTAACTGATAAGCTATGTCTAGTTCGAAACAATATGGAAACTTAATCGGAACTAGTCCTTCGGGTGGTTTTATGTGAGAAGGAATAACATTATAAATAGAGTTGAATCTAGCGCAATAATCCTATACACTTTCTCCAATTTCTCTTTTGATATTTTCATATTCTGATAGAATTTGGAGGGGGTTCTTTTTATTTTTCCATCTATATAGAAACTAACATTGTAGGACTGCTAGTGAATTAATGGAAGCAACTGGTAAAGCTCTAAACCACTTCCTAACCTCACCTCCAAGGGTTTGAACGAATAAACTCATCATAACATCACAAACATCGATATCATAGATATCAAAGAAATCATTGATTTTTTCTACATGTTGATGAGCAGTAATGGGTTGGGTGTTATCGAAATGGGGTATTTTGGATTGATAATCTTGGGGCATAGCCCCTAGATTTTTAGGAACAATCAACGGAGCATAACATGCAACCATGATTGGGGGCGAAGGGTTGACAATAATAAGTGGTGGAGGAGGTGGAAAAGGATGAACTATATGTGAAGGAGAGGATCGATGACATGATGGAGATGAAGGTCTTTGCGTGTCTATGAGAGGATAAGTAGTATAATTTTCAAAAGAAGTTGGACTCACGGATTTTTTTTATTTTTTTGGGATGCAATAGATGAAGAAGCGATATTTAATGCAAAAAATTCTACTGATTGTTGGAGACATGCGTCTGTAATTGCTGAAGTGAAGTCTGATACCAAACCTTCAAGGATCCCAAAATCCTGGAAAATTTCTTGATCAGATTTTGTTAAAGAAGGAAATTTTTTAAGTGAATTTGGATGCAAAATAGATTGGCCAATGACTAATGTATCTGCCCAATTTTGGGATTTTCTTCTAAAAATACTTTGCTCAAACTTTAAGTCAAAACTGATATCTTGTAAGGTTTCAAGCTAATTAGGAACGTATTGTGCTCTAGGGAGAGGAATATTACTTCCTTGGCTTTCAGATGAACTGATATTTTTGACTGATTTTTATGAAGTATCCTTATCTCTTTTTCCAATACTTTGAGGATCATCCAATATTTTAGGAGGTTTGGGATCAGGATGTGATCTTGTATAAGATCACTTGGAAGCCAGCTTTGAAAATTAAAACACACATTATAAAATGTAACTCACACCAACATTTTGAATTTGGAATTACACACTTTATTTACAAAAAATAAAAAAGATAGAAACATCTATGAAATATTTTATACAGAGATTATTTAACCAGTGATTGAATTTAAAACAAATTATGATTAATTTCAATTCTATTCCCCAGTGGAGTCACCACTGTGTTAGCATTCTCTAATTTACTAGAGATTGTGAGAACTGATCACATAGGCCAACATCAAACCAACTTTGGAAACTGGGACCTATCCATGCCAGTTTCAGAGAGGGATCTCTCTTTAAGATATAACTTTTTTGGGATAAGTTTTAGGCTAGTTATGATTGTACTTGGGTTTTGAGTTTTGTTTTGGATTTTGGAAAATTGATTGTATTCAATTGGTTAATGTCTATTGGGAAATGTAGTAAAAAATATAACTGGATAGTTGCATCAAATTTTCACAGAGTAAAACAGGGAAAGATAGGAGTATTTACTGGATCTTTTCGAATTTATAAATGGATTATGACAAAAATATGAAAAATATTTAGCAGAACTAAAGAGCAATTAAGAATTATTTGTTTTGGCCTTTAGTCGAAAACATTGTGATTGTAAACGTAGCCATAATAAGGTACTCAAAATTAAATCCTATTCATCATGCTTTCTTCTTTGCAATTAGAATTCAGATGATTACAATGAAAGACAACAACGAAACATACTAACAAAAGAAAAAAATCACCAATATTTAAGCCACAAGAATCCTGTAAATGGTCTGATTATTATTGATGCTCCAGTGCTTTGAAAAAAATTACAGTACTATGAAAGACAAAAAATAATCCCGATCTCAATCAATCAACCCTTGATAATTCCAAAACTGGAGTATTTATACAAAGGTTACAATACTACAATCTCTAATAGACATGATATTTTTAGACTTAAACTTTAATTTAAAAATCTAACTATTACCGAATTATAGCCTCAGTAGAATGCGCTGTGAAAATTAGGTGCTGATGTAGTGGGAATAGTTAGGACGTGGACCATATTTTACTGATGTGCTGACATATGAATTGGCAGATTCTCTCATGTATCATATTTACTCTTTTAATCTAGTAAATCAGTCAACTGTTCCCAACGTTCTTCATTCAGGATATATAGTTTTATTACCCCACAATAGACTTCATCCATTTCTGTATATTTAGTAAAAGTAGGTTTTACTAAAAAGATATGTTTTACTTCATGCAAGATAAATAATGTATCCTGAAGTTCATTTAGCACGAGCCTTGGTGTTGTTGTACCGTGAATTTTTGAAATTTTGGCTGTATTAGTAGCAACATCTTTGAGCTTGCAGATGTAGTCTTCAAGGGGCATTAACTTGTCATTTATTACTAGCATTGAGGGAAAACCCTTGTTGCTCAAGCATTCCAGCCTGTTGAAGAAAAACGTTGAAATATGATATTGACAATGTTGCATTTTTCTTTCAACTGAAGAACCAAGTTCTTCTTTGTCAGAATCAACTTTACTTCTAAAATGGTTGATGTCCTATTGTCTATACCCAAATATTCAAGTTAACTATTGTCCTTAGAATTTAGAATTTTAATTATCTAAGTAGTTGTAGCAGGCTTATCCTCAAGTTGTTTTGTAATAGTTATAATAGCTTCTTGAGCCTTCTCTAGTAAATCTCTCTAATTAAAAATGATCTTGATGTTAGGGCAGATCTCTTTCACATATTCAATAATTTCTCCCCATATATTATCTTTGACTAACCCCAGTGTGTTCCCAAGGTAAGAATGTCTAACGTCCTTCTGCAATCTTTCAATTTGTACTCTTTCTCTCTGTAGGTCTATTGCATGTGCACTCTCTCCAATTTCTTTCCGATGTTGTAGTGTTTTTAACTGATCCTGCAAATTCTTAACCTCTTCTGTCTAAATGGATAAGTTCTTAACAGCTCTAGTAAACTTCTCATCTCCTTCTGTTGTATCTATGGTGGAAGCAGTAGTGATGGGGACAATAGCAATAGGGATTACATCCATGGGGTTTTCAACCTTTTTTACAACTTCCTCCTTTTCTTTGATAAGTTTCTCCATTTCTGCTTCCATCTACTTTATCTGTAGATTTTGTTCCACGATGAGTTTCATCATGTCAAATTTCTGGGACTCTTTTTCCTCAATTTATTTGGTCATTGGATCTTCGGTGGATGGCATTTTGAGTTGCTTTATTAATGATGCTATACCATCATTCTTATTCTTGATTATTTCCTCTACATCATTAATGTTAGAGGGGTCATATCCAATATTTACTACCAGATCTTCTAGAGCTTTGATCCTGGTGTATTTAGCCATTAAAGAGATCCTTTCAATATTGAGTTGTGACTGAGTGTCGGCCAAGGTGACCTGCAATTTGGATAAGCTTATAGTATTGTTAGTTGAAGTATGGGAAATCATTTGGCCAGTATGTTTATGCAGCTCAATTTGATCAATTGGATGCACATCTTTTGCATCAAAATAAAAGGCATTTTTCTTGTAATCTGAGGTGGTCCTAGGTCGTGGAATCTGAGCTTGCAAAAATTCCAGCTAAATCTTGCCTTTCTCGGAGACAAACATTGAAAGAAGTCAGGCTTGAGAACTGGAAGAATGTTTCAAAAATTTATTATAGGTGTCTAAGTTCAGCACCTAGTTTTTCTTCTTAATTTCTCTAAAAATATGAAAAATATCCTCTTCTTTATCCTTCTTATTGTCTTCATTGGTTTGAATTATTTGTTGTTCATGAGAAGTGGTAGAATGAGTGGGAGACTGAATAGTCTGTCCACCAAGATGTGTAAAAATGGATGTATCTCCAAATTTTCCAAATGTTTCTTTCTCTGACTCATTAGTTGTACTAGCTTTTGAAAAGAGTCTACGCCTATTTTTATATACCATTCTGAAAACTTGACTTGATACTTCAGTCATTGAGGATGAATTTTCTTCTCTACCTCTTTTCACTGTGATTTCTTGTGTAACTGGAGTGTGTATGTTTGAAGTAGATATTGCTTGTTCTTCTGCTTCTTGGAGATTGTTTTCTTTCCATTCTAATAGATTTTTATATTGTTCAATCTCAGTTCTTGCTATGTGATGATATGGAGTGAACTTATTTTCGACTCTGAGCCTTAAAATCACTCCCAATGGGTCATATAACCAATTAAAGATGAGACCAAACTTCATTTCCTTTAATAACTTGTCTGCTTCTTCTCCAGCTACTCTAGTGTTACAAATGAATGGACCAATCTGAGTTTTGAGCTTGAACTGTGATTTCTTATTTGCTACAACAAAATGGACTTCATCTGCCCTTAGAATTTGTCTAATGTATTCCAATGCAAAAATCCTCATGGGGAGGATTTTAGGCAATTTGTAAGGTGGCAGGTCACAACCAAAAACTCTAATTTCTATATAGTTCTGGTAAAGGTACCAGTCCCCTGTTGTGGCTTGATCTAATAGGTGAAAAACTTTGACAATATCCTCACTAATCCTCAGTTCTACATTGTTGCCCAAAATATTCATTGCTAGATATACATGTTGGGTATGTGTTATATTCTTTCCACGACTAGCCCCATGCACTGTACGTTGCGCTGGGCGCAGCAGGGGGGTCACAAGGGGGGAGGCAGCCCCCACTGTTGGGGTCTGGGGCAGCGCCCCGGTAAAAAATTTTTTGGTGTGCAGACCGACTCATAGGCAGGCCCACCCATGTTTTGTGCATGATTTTGGACATGGTTTTGGGGTACGATGGTTTTCGAACCCTGGTATTTTGCAGATCCGGTCAAGGGAACTACGGTTATGTTCTAATCCAGGGTTAATGGAATGGGATTTATGTATGCTTCGGCATGTATATATATGTGTTGTAACACTAAAAGGAATATAATGAAAAATCAAGGTGGTCGTCTCGATTTTGGATCCAGGGGAAAATCTTTGTGTTTATCTGTTTTATGTTTTATGCTCTCGCTATTGTTTATTTTCTGTTATAATATTCATGTGTAGATAATTTTTGTTCAAGGTTAAAACCTACATTTGGTATCGGAGTTGTTTCGGCTTCAAGGAGATGCCTTTGCTGCTGAGGGTTTTTTGCTCGGGCCTGAGGTAGACCCTGTTCAGTGGGAGATCTGCGGGATCGATTCTTGCGGTGAAAGAAGATGGCAAGCGGCAAAAAGATAGAGATCAAGAAATTTAATGGTCAGAGTTTTGAGTTGTGGAAGCTCAAGATGGAGGATCTGCTGGTGGATAAAGATCAGTGGATTGTGGTAGATCTAGGTACTAAACCAACGACAATGTCAGATGAAGACTGGAAGAAACTGGATCGGAAGGCTAAGAGCACAATACGGTTGTGTGTCTCAGATTCAGTATTTTTGAATGTATTTGGGGAAGCTACAGTGAAGAATTTGTGGGAAGAACTTGGGACTTTGTAGCAATCTAAGTCTTTGGTGAATAAGTTGTTCTTGCGGAAAAATTTGTATAACCTGAGGATGAAGGATGGAGACTCAGTGACAGAGCATCTGAATGCCTTTAATACTGTGGTAAGGAAGTTGTCATCTGTTGATATTAAAATCTCAGATGAAGATAAGTGCATCAGTTTGTTTTTTTCTCTACCAGACTCGTGGGACAGTCTGGTTATTACAATAGGTAGCAATACAACTACCTTGAATTTTGATGACATTGTCTCAGCCTTGCTGTCGGAGGAAATGAGACGAAGAAATATGGAGGGTCAAAATGGAGATGCCTTATCTGTACGAGGAGGGTCCCAAAATAGAAATAAGAATAAGGTTTTGAGTGGGAGATCTAAATCTAGAGGGAGATCTAAATATCCTGGAAAGTTTGTAAAGGTGTGCTGGAAATGTGGAAAGGAAGGGCACTACAAAAAGGAGTGAAGATCTAAAGCTCCTGAGAAAGGAAAGGGATCTGATGATGCTCCTTCTGTAGAGGCAAAAACCATCTCGGATGAATGTGGGGATGTGTATTTGGCTTCTTCTTCAAGTACACATATAGATCATGAGTCATGGTTGATTGACTCAGGTGCATCCTTTCACTTCACTCCCCATAGGGAGTGGTTCTGCGAGTATCAGAAATATGATGGTGGTGATGTCTTCCTAGGGGATGATAGGAAGGCTAGAATTATCGGATGTGGAAAGGTCAAGCTAAATTTTCAAGGTGGAAGGATTAGAACACTTCCTGGTGTTCTACATATTCCTGCATTGGAAAAAAATCTAATTTTTGTAAGCAAGATGGATGATGCAGGGGTAAAAACAGTGTTCAAGAAAGATGCCTGTAAGATGGTTCGGGGAGCACTGGTATTAATGTGGGGAGTTCAGATTGGAACTCTGTACAAGCTATAAGGTAGCACTGTTATTGATGGGTGTAACAGTTCTGTGGTTCCTGAAAGTGGAGCGGAAAGCCTAGCTGTCTCTGGAGAAAATACCATGATATGGCATCAAAGGCTTGAACATATTGGAGAGAAGGGCCTTCGGATACTACACAGAAATGGTATGGTAGAAGGTATGTCTAATTTATCTCTGGATTTCAATTTCTGTGAACATTGTGTATATGGGAAGCAGAATTGGGTGAGTTTTCCTTCTGGTGCTAAGAGGGCGAACAAGATATTAGAACTTGTGCACAATGATGTGTTTGGACCTGTGTCAGTTCCATCACTGGGAAAGTATGTGTACTATGTTTCATTCATAGATGACTTCTCAAGGAATACATGGATATATTTCTTGAGGAAGAAATCTGAAGTCTTTGACAAATTTAAAGAATTTAAGGCTCTAGTGGAAAACCAGATAGAGAAGAAGATAAAGGTGCTAAGGACAGATAATGGTGGGGAGTTCTGCAAGAAGGAATTTGAAGAGTTATATAAGAAGTGTGGTATAGCACGACAGAAGACTACTCCATACACACCTCAGCAAAACAGAGTTGCAGAAAGAATGAAAAGAATGATGATGGAAAAGGAAAGAAGCATGCTCAATGGTACCGGGTTAGGACAAAAATTCTGGGCAGAGGCAGTGGAGACTGCATGTTACTTAGTTAACATATCACCTTCATCAGCGTTGGAGGATAAGACTCCACATGAGGTATGGACTGGTAAGAAACCCTCTCTTTCACATCTAAGGGTATTTGGATGTGATGCATATGTACATGTTCCAAAGGAGAAAAGGACCAAGTTGGATAAGAAATATGAAAGGTGCATCTTTATTGGGTATAAGGATGGTTTAAAGGGTTACATGCTTTGGAACCTAGAAAAAAGGAAGGTTGTGTACAACCGAGATGTGGTGTTTAGAGAGGTGAAATATTTTGTTACACATTAAGTCCTACCAAAGGAACCTGAGAAGATAGAGCTTGATCTAAAGGAGGATGAACCAGACTCTGCAACAGAAGAAGACTCAGAAGAGGAAAAGCCACAAACTCCAGCTGTGAGAAGATCAACTCAGGAAAGAAGGCAACCAGAAAGGTATAGTCCATCTATTTTTTGTTCAAGTTTTGCCTTAAATATAACTGATGATGATCCCAGAACTGTCAGGGAGGTAGTAGATTAAGAGGATGGAAAACTCTGGAAGGAGGCCATGGTTGATGAAATGGCATCCTTGCACAAAAATGAGGCATGGGATCTAGTGGAGTTTCCGGCTGGAAGGAAGCCCATCGGGAGCAAATGGGTGTTTAAAATGAAGATGAATGTAGAAGGCAAGGTGGAGAAATACAAAGCTCGGTTGGTAGAAAAAGGTTATTCCCAGGTGCTGGGAATTGATTTTGGTGATATTTTTTCTCCTATTGCCAAGGTTACTTCTATTAGATTACTTTTATCTGTTGCTGCTACATTTGATTTTGAGATAGACCAGATGGATGTGAAGACAACATTTCTTCATGGGGAGCTAGAAGAGGAGATATACATGAAGCAACATGAAGGATTTATGGTGAAGGGTAAGAAAGAACTGGTGTGAAGGTTGAAGAAGTCTCTGTATGGGTTAAAACAGTCACCAAGGATGTGGTATCAGAAATTTGATAACTATATACAGGGACTTGGCTTCCCCAAAAGCAAGGAGGATCACTGTGTTTATTTTAAATTAATTTGTGACTGTGTTATTTATTTGGTCTTGTATGTGGATGATATGTTGTTGATTGGGGGCAACAAAAGATTATCCAAGATTTGAAAGGCAAGCTATCAAATTTGACATGAAGGATATTGGTCTTTCGTAAACTATATTTTGGGCATGGAAATTAGAGAGATCGGGCAAAAAAGCTGGTTAAACAGGAAAGATTGTCGAGACTATATTGCGAGGTTCAATATGCGAGGATAGTAGGCTTGATGAATGTTCCTGTTCTGGCAGGTGTGGCTTCTTCTTTGAATAATTATCCCCAAGACAAAAGAAGAAGAGGAGGATATGTCTCGTGTTCCATATGCAAGTGCAGTGGGTAGCCTGATGTATGCAATGGTCTGTACTAGACCAGACATTGCACATGCAGTGGGAGTATTGAGCAGGTTTATGTCAAACCCAGGGAAGGAGCATTGGACAGCAGTGAAGCGGGTTTTGAGATATTTACGTGGCACTAGTGATTATGGCTTGTGCTACCAGGGAAGACCAGGATTGGAAAGAATGTTGGACATTCGTGGTTTTGTTGATGCAGACTGGGCTGGAGATCTGGACCAAAGAAGATCTACAAGTGGGTATGTGTTTAACCTATTTGGAGGCGCAATCAGTTGGATGAGTAAAAGACGGTCTATAGTGGCTCTTTCAACTACAGAGGCAAAATACATAGCGGCCACTCATGCAAGCAAGGAAGCAGTTTGGTTGCAGAGATTGTGTTCAAGTATGGGGTTGGTATAGCAAGCTATAAGGATAGACTGTGATAGCCAAAGTGCAATTTTCTTGGCTAAGAACCCTGCTTATCATTCAAAGACAAAGCACATTGATGTTCAATATCACTTTGTTAGAGATATGGTTGAGGCTAAAAGGGTGTTGCTGGTAAAGGTGGACAATTTGAAGAATGTTGCAGATGCATTGACGAATTCTGTGAGCACTCAGAAGTTCTCTTGGTGTAGAGAAACAATGGGTGTTGAAGAATTGCTTCAAATGACCGTCCTCAAATGGCCCCACACAACCAGGAAAAAAAAAACAAGTGGAGAATGTTGGGTATGTGTTATATTCTTTCCATGCTTCTGCCCGATGTACGTTGCGGCGGGAAACGAGAGGTCAAGGGGGAGCGACCCCACGGCGAAAATTTGTTTGGTGTGCGGACCCACTCATAGGCAGACCCACCCATGTTTTGTGCATGATTTTGCACATGTTTTTGGGGTACGATGGTTTTCGGCCCCTGGTATTTTGTAGATCCAGTCAAGGGAACTACGGTTATGTTCTAATCCAGGGTTAATGGATTGGGGTTTATGTATGCTTCGACATGTATATATATGTGTTGTAACAATAAAAGGAATATAATGAAAAATCAAGCTGGTCGTCCCAATTTGGGATCCAAGGGAAAATATCTGTGTTTATCTATTTTATGTTTTATGCTCTCTCTATTGTTTATTTTCTGTTATTAGATTCGAGTGTAGATAATTTCTGTTCAGGGTTAAAACCTACAATAAAAAAATTTCAATAAACTTCTTATATGAATACTCTTCTTTGTCTTTCATTCCCATGGAAGTCCAAAAAATAACTGAACGTTGCTTCCCTTCTTCATCTAGCTTATGCAATGTGAATAGAAACCTATCTCCCTAAAAATAGATAAAAAGATAGACTAGTACTGATGCATACTTGAAAAATTCTTCAGTAGGGAACTTGGCAAATTGGTCATGGATAGCATCAGCTAGAATTTGACTAAAATTGAAAAGGACCGAAGGTTTAGAATCAACAGAAAAAATAGAGAGGAAGCCAATAATAGCTTCATCTGGATTTTGACCAGAATAGTAACCAAGAAGATAGGAAAGGATTGTGATAATATGCCTAATTATATCAGGGAACATGGAGGAAGGATAGGGAGGATTTATTTTGTGCAAAGGAGTATATGCAGCTAGAAACAATTCTAGTGTTTTGGATCTTTTGGAAAAGTCAAATTTCTGATAGGCTTCTGTGAGGATTTCATGGGAGAAAGGAGTGGTGTTTTCAATAACAGGGGCCTGCAACATTTGACTAATTGTCTGGACAGTGATAAAAAATAGGATTTCTCCTATAGGGGAAATGATATCCTTTTGAATAGGATCATAGCATGAATGACACTTTCTAATAATTTTGGGTTCTCTGTGGGTTTGAGGGAAAATGTAGTAAGGTAGATTAGAGTTCCATAGTTCGAGTTCATCCATTTGATTGATGAATTGGTCCTCCAACTAGCAATAAATCTCAAATAAGTCGAAGTCAAACACGGAGTCATGGATTTTGAAGTCCATGTTGGCCAATGGGATATGGTAAATATTAATTGATGGGTGGATGAGAGGGTTTTGGAATTATTCAACCTCCTTGCCCTTGGGAGGCATCCTCATGATTTATTGTTGGACATAAATGGAAGAAAAGGAGGTGAATTCTTGGCTGAGAAACAGTTGGATGGAAAAATAATGATCGGATCACTGTGATCAAGACAAAGAAATGAAAAAATGCCACAATATTTGTCTTCAACAGTAGCTGCAACCTACACAATAAGAAAAGTATTATAGCCAATTGAGTCTGTGATGGGTTATTTAGAAATTATGGTATTTTTTAAGAAAATTATGGAGCGAGGTCATTAATCAATGAGTCTAACAACATTAATTTCTCAATGGACTAAGAAAAAACAGGGAAAATTTTAAATGTTAAACGCATAGAAAGGAGGGGTAAATATTTCCACATAGGCGTGAGGGGACAGGGATGTGGATGTGGATGTGGTCGCAGACGTGGGACGTGGACAAGATGGTTTGAAACCATTTCAGGGGTGAGCTCAACTAGTAAGTGGTTTCGGGCAGAGGGGTCCCGAATAACCAAAGAGAAGGGCCAATGGTTTGATTGGGCGGTTTTTAAAACCGCCGACTTGAGACTCCCCCCCCCACCCCCCCTGCTGGTAACCTTCAGATGTCAAAGGGGGGCCAAGGAGGACTATAAGTAGTTAGATGTAATGTGAGTTGGCAGGATTAGTTAAAAATTGAAGGATTTTTAATGTAGTCGGGCGAAAGGTGGATGTTGGGGTCGGCAAGGTTTAATATAATATGATGTAATGTGATATGTGGGGGGGGCGCATTGTATTTGGCACAAATATGTAGCCATTTAAACTTTGTTTAATTTGTTTTATCGCATATTCCATATGTCCAAAGTTATGATCTTAGGATAAAATCCTATTTTCATCTCCAATTTCATTTTTTATTCTCTACCTACCCTTGACTTTCCATTTCTTTTCTACCCTAACATTTTAACAATTTTCTCTTTCATACGAGTGCATTTAGACTAACAATTCAACATTTTTCCTTTTTTAACAACTAATTCTACTTCTATGACTTATTCCTTCCTTGGTTCAGATTAAATTATTGAACCAATTTTTATTTTCTACCTAACTATTAATCTAACAAGATTAAACATTTTGAAAAATTAATTTTCCTTACCTATTAACAAGCAATTTAAACCTAATTCAAGCATGCTTAAACTATATGGTTGAATTATAATGAAATGTTGTGGCATTTTAAACAAGTTGCACAGAATTTGTTTTCAGAAATAAGCTAATCTAAGAGTAGTGGCATTTGGAGGTGAACACTTTAAGAATTTATTGTTTTCTTCTTTTGATGGGGTTCACATTCTATAAAAAAAAAATATTTTTAACATATAACCTCTTTTCATTTTTTATGTTATCTCCTTTTTTTATTTTGAAATTATTTGCAGATTGGAAATAATTTTACAAAATAAATTTGACAGATAGAATAAACTCGGTCACCTTGAGATCCTATGAAATATAGGACCCTAACACTTCCAAACTCTTCTTCTATCGGTATGGCCAATGTTAGTTGTACTAGATCAACTACTAATATTTCTAGTGTTAATACATTGTTTTCAGCAGTTAGTGGGGGAACCCTTTCCTTCTCTACTATGTCTACTTCTACACCCAATACAATAGTTGCTATATCTACCTCCACTCTTGTCCTAAGTTTGGGCACCCAACCTTCTGCTCCTTTCATTGGTTCATTTTCATTTGGGATGTCATTAGTTGAGAGCTCCAAAATCCCTTCTGCTTTTTCAACTATCGTTCCTTGCACCACACTTTCTATGGTGAGTTTTGTAACCCCTTTGTAGGGTT
Organism: Pinus albicaulis; assembly: GCA_034641835.2. Lineage (NCBI taxonomy): Eukaryota > Viridiplantae > Streptophyta > Pinopsida > Pinales > Pinaceae > Pinus > Pinus albicaulis. The sequence goes on along the minus strand of CM076576.1, from coordinate 525,802,502 downwards.
TTTCTTCTCGAAGTGGGAATTTTCCTCCTTATTTCCTCTCTTTAGAAAGTGAATCTGTTTTTTTCCCATTTTTTCTCAATTTCCCAACCCTTTCTAAGGACAAGGGGGTAGGGTGTGATGTATCCATCCATAAGTGGGTCGGAGATGAGTGTCCCTTTTCAGGTGTTTGGTTAGTAGGGGAGTGGTCCCTTCCCTATTGGTAGTATGTCAACGAGATATACTCCCTTTAATAAATTTTTGAACCCTTACCAAGGGGTTGCGCCTCTATATAATATGGATACTAGGGCCAATACTTATTTAACTCGCAATTATGCTATGAGTGGAGGGTTTCCTCCATTTTTTATTGGAAAATAAGGTTTTAATTATAATTTGTATTATTTTGTGAGTAATCCTTGACAACCTAGTGTCAATCAAAATGTAGAGTATTCTTTTATAACTAGCTATGGTCCTTCTGGAGGTCTTCCTTTTGGAGGGTGGAATCTCGTAGTATAAACAAATTTACCATTTTTGGAAAATTTAAACTTGCCATATCTCTTGAAGTTAAAAAATGGCTCGGTTCATTAAAATCGTAGTTGGCCCTTGGTTCTTCAAAATTCCTTCTAACATTCCTAAATTTTAAGGGAAATCTGGTGAGGATCCAACGTTTAATATTACCCACCTTTCACATATGGTGTTCATCAAACTCCCTTATTGATGATTCAACTCGATTAAGGATTTTTCAACAACCCTGACTGGGAATGTAGTGAAGTGGTATACTCAATGACTTGAATACCATATTTCTTAACCTTTTTTAATTGCATGTCCGATATGACATCACGACTAAGCTCTTGACCATTTTTAATGAGGACAAGGCCACCCACATCTCCAATCACATCCAAGAAAGTCATAGAAGCAAGAGGATAATCAAAGTAGATATTCCTGATGAATTTTTTCTTGAATGGATTTTAAAATCATCACAACCAACCATGTCGAAGGATATGTACCTTTGTAGGGTTTACATAGAGGAACATTCTATCTTTAAGGCTAAATAATTGGAACTCATTTATTCGTAATCTGGGGTCCTTTACAAGATATTTCTAGACACATATATACTAAAGAAATAATCAGCTATGTTGAAACTTGGGCCCCATGTTGATGAGGTAGTAGGGTCACTCGATTAAACTATGGGTATTTTTTTAGTAAACCAATTGCAAAAAATAACCTTATACTCTGCATCTGCCAGAAAAACTATGTTGTCTACTCCTCCTTCATAATCTACCATGGTTAATGTAGTCCATTCTTCAAATCCAAAAAGAAACCAACAATCCATAGGGAAGAATAAAGGACATGGTGAGAAGCAGAATAAGGAGGGTAAGGATAGTGCAACTAAACCTAGTACTGATGTTAGGAAGGGAAATAAATAGAAAAAGAAGAAAGTCAAGTTCCCTTGCAAGTTATGTAAGGGAGATCATATTATTCATCTTTTCATAAATATTAAGAATGTGAAATGCTTGTTAGCACAACAAGGTCCTTCAATTCTCAGGTTTTGTTTAACAACCCTTTCCCTCAGGTGCAAAAACTTCTTTATAACACAACTTCTAACACTAGACCCCTCCTAGGGGGCACCTAGTATGAGGGGAAAATTCCATAAAATGTATATGGTTAATGTTATCACCAAAAAATGATCACCTAGCCATTTATTCCTAGATGGTTGATCAAAATACACCATGTAGAAATAATTTTTACCATAGTAAAATCACTTTCACCATGGAAATAATTTAGTAAACCACTTTTCTGAAATTATTTCTCATTAAAACCCAAAAAAAACATGAGAATAATTGAATAAATCATTATTTATTTAATTTTCTCTAAAAAAAAATTATTAAATCATTATTTGATAGTTATTTCAGGTCACCTTTGAATTAATCACCTTGGAATAATTAAATAAATCACTATTTTTTTATTATTCCTTATTTTTATTTTTGGAATAATTCAAATTGTTAAACCATTATTTAATAATTGTTTCAAATTCACACCTTTCTTAATTATCACAAAGTGATTAATAAATCATTTTTATTTTCTAATTACTTCAATCACTTTCTCAATAAAGATATTTGACCATTTTAAATATATTTTCCCTCTCAAAAATATAATAAAGTATTCAGAGTGACTAGATTTTGGTTTAGTCAATAATATTTTATTATTTTCTAATTCCTTATTTGGCTCAATACTTTTTTATAAATAGAGGGTTTTTTCATTCATTCTTCACCTTGATCATTCTCATCATCATCACTATCATCTTATCACATTTGAACTCCCACTTGAGTTCAATTTATTTTTTGTTTGATTTAGAGAGAGAAAGAAACATATCGCTAAAGCACAAGGACATCAAAAGGACCCATCCCACAGAGGGGGATCTACAAACCCATGTTATAAATATTCCTCACTTGGTGTTTTAATAAAATTATTATTCATTTGAAGTCCCCCATTGGGTTATTGCACTTTCATTTATTGCTGCTATATGTTTTGGGCTTGCATCATATATTTTCTTGCAAGGTTTTCTCACATTTTATTGCACATACGAAGCATAAAAGAAAGCAATTTTTTCTTATTAGGGTCACTAGTTAGTAGTGACTTAAGTGAAGCAATTTTGGTACAATTGCTAAGAATTTTCATACTAACAGTTAATACCCAAGTTGAATTGTCAACTCAAGCACGCAATTATGGAGACCTTGAGTCTTCTAAGGCCAAACTAGCTTTTGATTCATAGGAACTTCTTCATATTGAAAAACCTATTATTGAGACTATGCCTCAGATGTTGAAAGGATATTTAAAATGATTGAATTTCAATCCAAATTCTAGGGTTGCACGAAATTATTCCATCCTGGAATATTTATCCCAAAAACCTTTTGCAACGTCAGTGTTAAAGGTGCTCCAATCATGTCCAACACAAATGAGTGTGTTTATCACTCCAATCAGAGTGGTTTACCCCAAGAACACCCAAGTTATTATGTTTGATACTACTAGTATCAATTCAATACTTCCTCATCATGTGGGTTTTCAAATTAAGGCATTATGCTAGAAGAAGGCAATATTTCAAATCAGTGTTGGTGAGGGAGCTTCCACATGTGTCATGTTGATGACATGTTGGAAAGCCATAGGGTCTCCAGAGTTGGTTCCATCTCCAAATATATTAACTTTGATGGCCATTCGCATAGGCCACATGGGATCATGCCCACCTTTCAGGTTGGATTTGGGGGAAAAATTGTCAATGTGGAGGTGGAAGTGGTCAATGCTAAACTTGAATGGAATATGTTGTTGTGACAAAATCATGTATAAATTATGCAGGATATTGTATCGTCTGTTTTCTGCATGTTATGTTTCCTTCATGATGGGAATATTGTGAATAATGATTAGTTGGGTTATACACCCATCTCGATTCAAATTATTTGTCAGATTCCACCATCCCGTTGGTTAATAATTCTCAGCAACCTACTAAGAATTTTGGGGTTGGTATATGTTCCTTGCTAATGGATAATTTTGGTTTTCTTCCCCTGATTATGTTGATTAACACCATTTCTATGACGTCTAGGGTGGTCCCTCAAATTCATTCCTTTTGAACCAATTATTTTGAGTACCCTTGGAATTTACCTTCTCTTACAACCACAATGAAGGAAGGACAATAATAGGAATGAATTTTCTGATGTCTGTAACTGAAATGAATTACAAAGCTATTATTGTTAATACTACAAATAATGTTCCAGTCTATGCTCCAACATAATACTTGGATTGTGATATCTTTCCATTTTTGGAAAAAAAATCAACCATGTCTATGGATTGTCTCAATATTTTGTTACCATCCAAAAAATATATCCTTAGGGAAATGAATGGTGTAGAAATATCATGGGATGACTTGCATTATCGTTCCTATTTCCTCCTTGATTTTCATAGGGTTGAATCTATTCTATCTTGTTCAATTTCATATTGAGTTTTTCACTGGCCCATGAACCCTTTAGTTCTAGATTACATTTATTCCAAAGGGAACATGGCTAATATTTTTGAGGCTATACCATTGAACATTTCCAATAATCCTAATTTAGTCAAGAATGCCTTAATTGGAGAAAATTGTTCTCTTGAGGAAAAAAATATATATACTGACATGTTTAAAGAGTCTTGTGATTTATTTGCATGGACTTATGAGGAAATGCATGGAATTTATCCAAGCATAGTACAACATGAAATTAAGACATGAAAATGAAAAAAATATATGCTAAGAGATTCGACTAGTTAATCCTAGGAAGGAAACAACTATCAAGGTTAAGGTGGAAAAGATGTTAAAAGTAAGATTCATCTACCCTGTTCATCTAACTAAATGGGTTTCAAATCTCATCCCATAGATAACAATAAAGGAATGATCCATGTATGCATCACTTTTAGGGATATTAATAAAGCTTGTTCAAAAGATAATTTTCCCAAACCATTTATTGATTTGATTATTGATAAGTGTGCAAGAAATAAAATTTTCTCCTTTATGGATGGATTTTCCAAATATAATCAGATACAATTTTTTCCTAAGGATCAACATAAGGCAACTTTTATTTGTCCCTTGGGAACATTTGTGTTGAGAAACTATGTATAGTAGATATTAATGCTTGATTCTTCTTCTTGATAATTACTTGTGAATGTTAACTTCCTTCTTATTACTTTTTATGTATTCTTCTTCAAGAAATTATAAAAATATACAAAACACAAATATCACAAAGAGACAAGAGACACCAAATTTATGCTACTAGCCAAGGAAAAAACCCACACGGGGGAAACCAAACAATCCTTATCTTTTTTAATCAGATCAAAATGAGATATCCAAGACGAAGACCAAGTCTTCCAAAAAGATTCCAATTCAAACCCTCCTCTAAGTCCCCTAAAATAGTGAAAGTTAATGTTGGTAAACTAGCTCCAAATATGGTCAAAACATAGATTTTCAACCTTGCAATAGAGGCAGAATTTCAACTCTCCAATACCTCAACAAATGCCTCATAATTTTCACACGTGCAAGCTGAAATATGGAAGAAAACTTCAATTTTTATCTCTCCTTTGACTTCCTTCTCTCTTATTTTACTTCATCTTCTTTCCTCTTATTTTGGTGCAAAAATAGATAGATGATATGTTGATAGATGAATGTCTCCATGAGGGCGAACTTGAATCTTATATATAATTGTTCAGGAGGTTCAAATAGGTGCCTTTGGGACGACTTGTCCAAGGAGGGTTGACTTGGAGATCTTGTGGGCTTATGAAATAAAAATAAAATTTGATTTGTTTTTCTTTTAAATTTCCAAATTGGACATGACTTAAGTAAATATTCTTTTGAATAAAAATAAATTCTTTTTGACTCAATTTAAGCGTGAAGAAAATTATTTAAAATATAAATGAATGAATATAATAAATATAATAATTAAATCAATGATAACTTTATGTTATGAATACCAAATCTAGTTACAATTTCAACATTCCCTCTTAACTAGGGAGGTATTCATAATGACTCAACATGATAATCGCAAGTTGAAATATTCATATAAGAAAGGATCTGGATTTATAAGAATCAATGATGCCATAGCATCATCATAGCCAATATTGTAAAACTACCAAAGCCCTAACAAGTACTCTCTTTCTCTCCACCAGATCAGAGTAAAATTTTGGGAAGCATTCAATATGACGTCACACTACCTCTCTTAGGACATACTCCACCTAGGTTCACCAAAGTATTTCCTCACATGACCATTTCCTGATCCATTGTCACAATACTTGACACAAGGAAATGTCAATCCTATGGACCATTCTTTTATTAGATCAATGTACTTGACTCTTATTATTTTTAGTCCTGGTCATAATACATATCTCAAGAATTTTGGTCCTTGATGCTTATCCAATTCACCATTCTCCCTACCCATGATCATGCACTAGGATTACAATGGTTATTCCTAGCCATAATACATGACACATGGAGAATAAGGTGTCCATCCTCACTCCCTCTCAATCTGGGAGGAGATATCCACAAGCCCAAGCTTGTCTCGAAAATACTCAATATTTCCCTTAGGAAGAGGCTTTGTCAACACATCAACTACTCATTCGTCAATGGGAATATAATTTATCTTCACAGATCCATCTTGCACCATGATTTGAATGTAGTGGTATTTGATCTTAATGTGTTTTACCTCGCATGGAAGACTTGGATCTCTGGTAACTTTATGAAACTTTGGTTATCACAGCATATTATATTTGAATTAAATATTCCTTCAAACAGATATGCAATAAACTTACAAAGAAAATTGTTTCATGACAAATTTTACTGGATTTCGTATATTTAGATTGATAAGTACTTAGCGCAACTGGATCTTGTTTTTTACTCATCCAAGAAATCATAGAGGATCACAAACAAAACAACTGCCAGTAGTATTTGGGCCATCATCAGTACTTTTTTCCAAATCAAAATTAATTTACCTTAATAATTGAATCTCATTTCTTGCAACATATCTCAAACAATTATGTACGTTTCCATGGAGATATATCAATATATGTTTTTCTGCTATCTAATGATCATGTCAAGGCTTCATCTGAAACTGAATGAGTATTTACTTCATAACATATATATGGTTGGGTGTTCACTAACTACATTACAAAACCAATAAGTTTCCTATATGATGATGGATCAACAAGGTTTGAGTCTGAGCTTATCAACTTTTTCAAAGTGGTAATCATTGGTGTTGCTATAGGCTTACTATCCATCACCCAATTTTGTGTAGAATCTTGATCACATATTTTCCTTTACCAAGAAATATCTCACATGGTTTCTTCTAAACTTCAAGTCCCAAGTAATATTGCATGAGTCCAAGATCTTTCATGTTGAACTTAGCTACTATATCCTTCTTACATTGATGAATAAGATGCTCCACACCTGTTATTAATAATTCATCCATGTATATAAAAATTATTACTAGTTCATTCTTTGCTACTTTGATGTAGATATTTGGATATGCAACACCTTTGATGAAGCGAAGACTTATTATATAAGCATCCATATGTGCATACCATGCTCTAGGCGATTATTTTAAGCCATATATATCCTTATTCAATCTCCAAACACGATTTTCCTTTCCATGTACTTCAAATACTTGAGGATGTTTGATGTAAACTTATTCATCAATATTTCCATTAAGAAAATATTCCTTTATGTACATTTGGTGTATATTCCATCCCATAGAAGTTGAAATACAAATAAGAGTTTTGATATTTGTGTATCTGGTTGTAGGAGAAAAAGTTTCATAATAAACAATTCCCTCTTGTTGAGATAATCCTCTAGCCACAAATATAGCTTTATATTTGTCAATTCTTCCATGAGTTGCATGCTTAATTTTATAAATCCACTTGTATGTCACAACATATTTATCTTTAGGACTAGGAACGATTTCCCAAACATCATTCTTCATTATTGATTTGATATTCTTCCATCATTGCATTCTTCCATACTTTTTGTTTAGTAAACTTTTCATAAGTAGAGGGTTCTGATTCAATGAGTTTGGTCATATATGTTGCATAACCATAGTATATTTTGGGTCTTTTTCTTTCTCTAAATATTCCTTAAGGAGTTCCATGTCCTTCGAATTCTTGTAAGGTTGTTTTTAGCCATGATAGCCTCTTTTGATTTTTTGGAGTTTTGATAGGTTCTACAAGTTCACTTGGTCCTTCTGGTTCTTCATGATGATTACTTGTAGGTTATGGAGAACTGATGTGTTTTGGACTATCTTCATTGATGAATTATAGTCATTATTCTTCATTAGATTCAAAAGAGATATTTTTGGAGTTCTTGTATGCAACATTTTCATTAAATGTGACATATCTGCTTACTTCAATATGAAGTTTTTCTTTGATGTTGATTCTATATGCTTTGGATGAGTTACTATAACCAACTAAAATTCCTTTCATACCCAAAAGATCCAAATTATTTCTTTTGTCCTTGTGAATACGAATGTATATTGGACATCCAAATATTACGAGATGATCAACATTCAACTTCTTTCTAGTAAATGCTTCTTTCGGAGATATGTCACCAAGAATTATATGAGGGGTTCTGTTTTGAATGTAGACTACGGTCATAGTGGCTTATCCCCAAAAGAATTTGGGAAGATATTGATCATGTAACATGTCTCTTACACACTCTTCTATATATCTATTATTCCTTTTAGCTACAACACTATATTGAGGATTATAGGGAACTATCAACTCCCTCTTCGATCCAACTTCCTTGCAAAAGGCCACAAGTTTTTTAGATGTATATTCACCTCCATTATCTGATATCAAGGTCTCAATCTTTATTTTCGTCATATTTTCAACTTCTGCTTTGAACTATTGGAATTTTTTGAATACTTCATCTTTAAACTTCATGAAATATATCCAATTCTTTCTAGAATGATCATCAATAAATTTTACATAGTATTTATGACCACCAAGTGATTTTTTATACATGGGACCATAGACATAAGAGTGAATTAGGTCCAATATTTCTTTGTATATTTTTTCATTGCTAGGAAATGGATTCTTCACATTATTTCCAAGTGCACACCCTTTACAAAATACTTCATGTTCTTCTTTCAATTGGGGCATACCTGTAACCATTTGACTTACGGATGGAAATTTTTGTAATGGAGCTGGCCATATCTTCTATGCCATAATCCACATGGATTGATGTCAATGTGTACTAAGGATTAATTAGGAGTTATAATTATATACAACCTCCCTTCATAAATCCTAATAATTCTATAATTATCTATACTAGATCCTTTAGCCTAAACAACCACCTTACCATCAATAAATGCTATCATGTCCCATTTATCTTCTAAATAAAATATAGAAAGTAAACTTTTTTTCAAACCTGGAACATAGAGGATATTTTTGAGATGAATTCTCCCACCATATTCTATCTTGATGGAGGTAGATCCAATGTATTTGACTAAATAACTATTTTTGTCTCCAAGTTCAATTTGTGAGAAGAAATTCCTTTTGATAGACTATTAATATGTCCACTTTCACCTATCATATTCCTTGAATCTCCACTATCAACCACCCAAGTGTTTTTATCTTCAATTGAACTTGTAAGTGTAGAGTAGACATTCCCATCCTTGACTCATTTAGATAATTTAACAAAGTTGGTGATGTGTCCTTTGATGGATTTAAGAAGAATCCTTAGTTCCTTGATACATTCCTTCATGTACTTGGCCATTGAGAGAGAAATAAAGTTTCTACAAAGATGTCTTAAACCAAGAGTAATAACAAGATGCGATCTTCAATATTCCTTCCTTAACTTGGCTTTGATACCATGTTGAGAAACCAAATATAGTATAGATTAATGCTTCATTCCTCTTCTTGATAATTACTTGTGAATGTTATTTTCCTTCTTATTACTTGTTATGTCTTCTTCATCAAGTAATTACACAAATATACAAAACATAAAGATAAAAAAGAGATAAGAGACACAAAATTTAGGTTACTATCCAGGGAAAAGCTCCATAAGGGGGAAAACCCAACAATCCTTCTCTTATAGAATCATATCAAAATGAGACATCCAAGACCAAGATCAAGACCAAGACCAAGTCAGCCACAAAGATTCCAAGTGAAACCCTTCTCAAAGTCCCGTCCAATAATCAAATTCAATGTTTCTAAAGTAGCTCCAAATCTGGTCAAAATATATTTATTTGACCCTGCCATAGAGGTCGAATTTCAACTCTACAATACCTCAAAAAATTCCTCAGAAATTTCGCACGTGCAAGATGAAATAGGGAAAAAAACTTCGATTTTTCTCTCTCCTTTGTCTTCCTTCTCTCTTATTATACTTCAAACTCTTCTTTCCTTCTTATTTTGGTGTAGAAATAGATAGATGATATGTTGATAGATGAATGTCTCCAAGAGGTTGAAATTGAATCTTATATATAATTGTCTAGAAGAGTTGAATATGTACCATTGGACCGAATTGAAGATCTCGTGGGATGATGACATAAAAATAAAATTTGATTTCTTTTTCTTTCAAACGTCCAAATGGTACATGACTCAAATAAACATTCTTTTAACTCAAAATAAATTCTTTTTTACTCTTTTGATTCTAAGTATGAAGAACATGCTTTAAAATATAAATAAATTAATATAATAAACACATCAATGATAAATTTATATTATGAAGACCGAATCTAGTTACAATTTCAACAATTTTCATATCAAAAGATGCCTTTTGGCCTTAAAAATGTTGGTGCCACTTTCTAGTGGGCCATGTCATACACTTTCCATGACATCAAACATATATTATTGGAAGCTTATTTGGATAATATTGCTACTCACTCTCAAAAGAGATCGGATCACCCAAGTCATCTTCACCAAAATTTTGAACAATGTCAATATTATAAGATTCGATTGAATCCTCATAAGTGTGTTTTCACGGTGACATCCTGTCAAATTTTGGGATTCATTGTGTCGAATGAAGGGATCCAAATTGATCATTTTAAGGTTGAAGAAATAATTTAGTTGCCTCCCCCATCTAACATTCAACAACTTTAGAGTCTCTAAGGAAAATCCAACTTCGTACGGAAATTTAACGTAAATTACACTGAAATTTCTAAGGGATTTATGCATTTGTTGTAGAAGGGTGTGCCATTTGTTTGGGATGAATATGATCAATGCTCGTTTTATGCTTTGAAAACATAATTAACCTCTACTCCTTTGATTAGCTAATTAGCAAAGATTTCCTTTTGTATCTCACAACGAAATAATCTAATATAGGTATGGTTCTGGTATAGGAATATTATGTGCTCCATAACATGTTATCTATTACCTTATCTATGGCCTTTTGGGTCTTGAGCTTCGATATTATCATGTAGAGAAGTTGGAATTGGTAGAAGTGCATGTTGTTCAAAGGCTCCATCATTATATTCTTCTTAGGAAAATCATTGTAGTTGTTGACATTAATCCATTCTATTATGTCCTTAGTATGCAGATGATTAGGAGGAAATTCAATAAATGGATTGTTATCTTACAACAATTTGATCTTGAATTCATGTCATGAAAGTCAAAAATTCCTTGGCTTTCACGAAGTTAATCTCGGATTTACCTTGTTAGGGTGATCATACTTATGATGAGGAGTTTCTTTCGAATGAACACCTTTTCTTAATTTCCTCACAAGATCCTTTGTATAGACACATCTTGGTATATCTACAAACTATTAATTTTCCTTAGTCCTTTTCTTGGGATTATTTATGATTACTTCATCATACAACTAAACATTATTTAATAATTGGTGATACACTGTATTTTCATGGGATTGAATCAATTCTACCTCAATGCTTAACCCTTGAATGGTTTGAGAATATTTTAAATGATTTTATGGTGGAGCCTATGGTGTTCATTTTTTTGGGTTGGAAATAAATAAAAAAATATTGCATGCAAGGTATTTTTGGCCCTTTATTTTTAAATATTGCATTAAGGCTGTTAAGAGATGCCATCCTTATCAAATTTATACAAGAAATATGTGCGCTCATCCAACTTTGTTTTTCCTCATTCTCACCATCGTTCCATTTACTATATGGGGAATGGAAATTAGGAATTGTCACCTAGTTTCATCAAGGGGGCACACATACATTATCCTAGTAGTAGACTACTTTACCAAGTGGGTTGAATCCACGCCAACTTATAGTAACGATGGTGTGTAGTAGATCTGACAATAAAATGTACAGAAATAGAGAATATGCCCAATCAATAACACCATAGAAGACAAAACTTCAGATCTTCATTAATATCCAAACCCTTGAGGTAGGGCAACACCATACATTCACTCCTTAAGGAAGGAGATCACTCCACAAGCCATATGCTTGCCAATACAATAATCCTTGACATCTCTCAATGGAGAGTCTCTAACCTCTATATAGGTTTCATACATGCAATACCATGGGTAATTACCATGGGTCTCTCAATACCATACATCCAATACAATGGGCTTATCACTTTATTCCCTAGCTACATGTGGTCCCTTACATAATGTGGGTTTACCACTTTATTTATTAACTATGACCCATTTATTTATCATTCTTATATTATTACATCATATTATTCTCTTGAGTACCTCCCTCTGTACCCTATATTATCCCCACTAGGTATACTACATTACACCCCCCTTAAACATGTTTCATCCCCGAAACATAAGAAGAACACAAATAATAAGATCTACTCAAAAGAGTATTCCATTGGTACCATTCACGTGCATCCAGCCATCCCAGAGAAAGGTGAACACTCGATCTAGTCGATGTCTCGCTCGCTTGAGATGGAAGTGGGTTCTGGTGGTTCTTCTATGTTGATGTGTTGTGGGTGGATCGTCGCACCTCTCTATGTGTTATCCAATGTCCTTGTTGCTAATTCGTTTCCACCTTCCTGGTTGTTGTCTTGCTGGGTGATGCGGGTGGTGATATGTTGAAGCTTTAACTGATGGAACATCTTTCATTAATTCCTCCATTATCGGTGATGGAGTGGTGTTAGGTTCTTTTGTTGGTACTTGCTTTGATGTCTTTGTTTGGCTGTCTACCATCAAAGGCGCATCATATGATGTGTCTGTGTCGTTAGAGATTTGCACTTCTTCCTCCCTAGTCTCTCCATGGTTCCTAATGCGAATATCGTGCAATGTAATTTTCTTCTTTTTATACCAGAGCTTCATGAATTTCTTTTGCACATTAAAATTGACAGTACCAACAGATTCCATCCAAGGATGTCCCAAAACAACATCCACAACAGCCATATCTGAAGCATAAAAATTAGAATGCAACACATACTTATCCATAGAAATCTTCAAATCTTTATAAATTTGAACATCTTCATTATCAACCTGTGTGTTTTCAATATGCTTTGCTGGAACTTGCAATTTTTTAGCCAAATTCACATTGATACAATTATGGTTGCAACTAGGAATGATAGACACAATGATGTTCTCTTTCTGAATACTTCCATGAACCCGTAATATGGAAATATTAGTAGAAAATAAGTCTTTGTGACTCTTTCTATCCTTCTTTCCAGCTTGAGACCACTTGTCCAGAAGGACTTTTTCAAGTTTTTTCTCGGAAAGTTTCCTCATTGAGCTGTCAAGTGAGGTCCACCATTTATTTGCCTCATCTTTCATATGAATCCCTATGGAGCATATCCAAAAAATTCGATATTGAGCCTTGAGATGTTGTAAAAAATATTCAATAGTAGGGTCATCATCTTTTCCTGTAAACTTCATCTTGCGAGAATCCATAAAATAAAGTAAGGGTTTTGAAGAAAATCACTTACTTTGGCAAAAATTTAAAATGGACATTACTCGGTCAATATAACTCAGAATCCTTAATATAACCTGTTTTCGAAAATGGAATAGCCATTTTGCATCTAACCACATGGCTGAAATCCTGATCTAGGCACTCTGGAAACACAGATTTGCGCTGCAACTGCCTCGGCGTCACAAAATTTCTGAAAAAATGGCTGATTTTAAATCAGTGATAACTCCCTCATCCGGACTCCAATTTGACCGATTTTTTTTTTAAAATCAGGTGAATTTTCAAGGGGAGCTCAGATCTGTAATTGGTTTTCTGACATTTTGCACCAGAATCTACTAAAAATTTCAGGAGATCCGCCGTACACAAATTGCAGTTAGAAACATTTCTGCAACACAACTGAATTTAAATTAGCGATATCATCCTCATTCGGACTCCGATTTGACTGATTTTTTTTTGAAATTGGGTATTTTTCCGTAAGGAATCCAGATCTGATATTTATTTCTAAAAATATTTCTTCAAATTTTCTAGATCTGCTCTACAAACTCGCCGCCCAAAAATTTCTTGCAAAAAAATGAAAAAACAAATCTCCAAACTCTGCCCAAGAAAGTGCTCTGATACCACTTGTAGTAGATCTGACAAGAAAATATATAAAATGGAAAATATTCCCAAGAAATAACACCATATAAGATAAAACTTCAGATCTTCATTAATATCAAAACCCTTAAGGTAGGGCAACACCATACATTCACTCCTTAAGGAAGGAGATCACTCCACAAGCCATATGCTTGCCCATACAATGATCTTTGACATTTCTCAATGGAGAGTCTCTAGCCTCTATATAGGTTTCATACATGCAATACCATGGGTAGTTACCATGGGTCTCTCAATACCATACATCCAATACAATGGGCTTATCACTTTATTCCCTAGCTACATGTGGTCCCTTACATAATGTGGGTTTACCACTTTATTTATTAACTATGGCCCATTTATTTATCATTCTTGTATTATTACATCATATTATTCCCTTGATTACCTCCCTTTGTACCCTATATTATCCCCACTAGGTATACTACATGGTGAGACCGTTGCACTTTTCCTTTTTAATAAAATCATTTCACATTTTGGTATCCCTAGAGATATTTTCACTAAACATGGTAGTTATTTCAAAAAAAATATGATTAATTAGTTGGATTATAAGTTGGTATTCAAGAAAGAACATTCTTCTTCATATTACCCCCAAGTAAATGGTTAAGTTGAAGTTGTTAATAAATATGTAAATGCCATATTGCAGAGAATAATTAACGAAGCTAAGTAAAATTGGAATATCACTTTGTATATGGATATTTGGGTTATAGTTTTTAATATGTATAGATACTAACAACAAATAAATTCTTAAAACTAAAAAAAAAATACAATGACAATCACATAAAATATACAAAAATATTATTCTCTTGGAACCCAAAACTAGGAAAACTAGATTGATTTTTCATTATTTTCCTTTTACAATGTTACAGTACATTATATAAATTTTGTAGAATTCATAAACCCTCAGTAAATTAGCTTTGTATTAGAATACAACTTTATTTTCTTTAACCATATCTACAAAACCATGGGAAAAACTGTTGAAATATTTTTTGGGGCATTGCCCCGAACCTTGTGAATAGGAGCTACCATGCGCTTGCAAACCCCCAATTGAGGGGGGGGGGGGGGGTAGGTGCATATATTCTCCCTTGTAACCCCTAGATCACACTCAACACATATGTATTGTGTGTGGGAATAGTCATGCAAATAATATAACACATAGACAAAATTATCCCGCTTGTTGTTTTCTTTGCACATAAGGGTTGCAGGAGTACATAGATAGTAATCCATGGAAATGATTCCCATTGTTTCTCTACACTAAGAGAAATTATCAATGCTCACATGAATTTTTAATGCATTTGCAACACTCTTAAAAGTGTCCATCATTACCGACAACACCTTTTTGTCTTCAACCATATCCCTCACAAAGTGATATTGAACATCAATATGTTTTTTTTCGAATGATAATCAGGGTTCTTTGCTAAGAAAATTTCACTTTGTCTATGTTGATAGGTGTTGTAAATCCATCAACCAAGGGGGTATCCTTGATGTGAAGTCCCAATTATAGCTCATGTCGTTTGGAATAATAGCCCCATCTGAGGTATCAACCCAGCTACCATATATCCTTATAGATTTTCCTTAGATTTATCTGTAAGAAAGAGAGAGAAGCATGTATGTGCCTTTGAGAAAAGAAAGTAAGTGTGCCTAGTGAATGTTTGGTTGGCGGTGTATCAAGGTTCTTCGACTATGGAGGAAGAAGACGTGTGCCTCTAAGAGAGAGGTAATAGTACCACACTATTATAGGTGCACATGAGAAAAAATATAACTTCCTAACATCAACCAGAATAGTCCACATACATGTGATGATTGTTACAACCATTACAACACATTTTCAACAAGATAAGAACTAAAATAATTGAAATAGTTCTACTACTTTACTACAGGTGAAAACAAACATGAACCATAAACATTCACAAAAAAATCTTACAAATATTCACGATCCATGCATGAAAATGTGTCTGCAGTTAGGCTTCAAGTATTAAGTAAAAGTCCCAAGGCACATGGATACAACCAACACCACTAGCTCCAATAGTGGAGCATTGGAGCCATGAGTTTCTCCCCAAAAGTACTAACTATGTCTCCTGGATTCCTTAAGGGAGAATTCAAGGTGAAAAATTCCTTTGCTTGTACCATGAGTGTGTATATATAACAAATGGGGTGATCCTTCACCTACCTTGTGACTCTTGGATTACCCTCATGATTGTTCAACTTCTCTTGACCTTTTGACTTCCTACATGAATTTTCACGTTACATAAATGACTCTTGGACTTTCACTTTACATTTTATTTCTCCAATATTGAATTAGATATTCAAAAAAATGACATGGCACATGATGACTCATGACATGAAATGACATGCCACTGATGATATCTACTGCATGATGACATGGCATTAATGTCAAGCTATTATTTTTTGCTACTTTATTTGTGTCTTCTCGAAAATATTGTGTGTTATTCTTCTTCCTCCTCCTTATGACTTGAAGATAAGGACTCTTCCATGTAGTTTTGACCTTTCATCTTTTTTTATAGTATGATATTCCTTCAACTTCTTGCTTGATGGTCATCTTATCTCCTCAACTCCTTAGGTGTATCTAGAATGTACTATTTCTCCATCTCCTTCTTCATCATCTTTCCATAGAATAATAGAGTACCTGCATCTGCAATCCACTCATGACAAGAGGAAATCAGTCCGGTAAACCCCTAGTCTAAGATGCTACATAATGATCCACCGACTGAGCCAGAATTGGGTGGCAAGTTGAGGCAGAGGCTCAGTGACTGCGTAATTGTGAAGCTCAGGAAATCAAGGGTAAAGCTTGAACCTTGAGGCTATGTAATGCATAGTTTAGGCTAGAATGAACAAGTAGATTGCGTAGTTTTTTTATCTCAGTTAGTTAGGTTGAAGGGTTGAGCATTGATTTTTCCCATTGTATTATTCTGTAAGATAGATGAGCATAGGTGATTGTGAAATTGTGTGTTTTAGGAACTCAAGGGCTAGGATTGAGCCTTGAGACTGTGCAATCAACATTTTAGGTTGGGATGGCCAGGAAGATTACACAATTTTAGGACTTAGTGAGTTGGGATGAGGGGTTTTTCACTTTTTCATCCAACTACATATTTATGGGAGGCATAGAAGGCCTAGTGATTGTGAAATTACATAGTTCAAGATCTGACAAGATGAGCTTGAGCTCAGAGACTACACAATGTACAGTAGGGGCCAAGCTAGAGGGCTAGTTTTTGCAAAAGCGAAGGTGCACAAAAGCGACTGTTAACACTGGAAAATTGTACAACAGAAGATGACATTAATTAATGTCAAGCCAAAGGCTTTACAGGGATAGAAGACATTACAGAATCTGGAAAGTATTTAAAAATCTCTAAGATTTGAGGAAAATAAAATTTGAACTAGTCCTAAATGCTATTTGTGCGCATAATCCTTCGTGAAGAGCACCTTTTGCGTACCTTTTTCCCGATACGCACGCATTCTTGAGAGTGGTGAAATGTCACTATCCGGGACCACACAAAGAAAAGGACAAGTGATGCCTTACATGAATCTGCCTAAGGACACCCACCAATGCCTCCTTAGACACTATGTGAGCACACAATGAAATATTTGGAGCACATAAAGGAATCATACCCCTCTCTTGGGTCACCATCCTCCATGTACCAAGAGAGAGAAGGGAGGATTTGAAATCTCCTATATAAGACCACCATGAGATGAAAAATGGGTGATCACATTGTTATGCTAGCTATAATTTCTCAAGCAATACCAACAGTGTGTGACCCGAAGTTGAAGATAGAGGGGACTCAATTGTTGGCCACCCAACAACTTCAGTCCACACAGTAGAGAGAGAGGGACACTGCACCAAGGAAAGGTTGGGATAAAAACATCCTTGCATCGAGACCTAGAACCATTGTCTAGGAGACATTTGGCAAGAGGGTAAAGTTTCACTCTTCATACTACCAGCGCTCAATAAGCTCGAGCCACTTTTTGCATTATTGTTTTCGTTTGAATCTTTTTAGAGCTTCTGTTTATTTGTTTTTTTAGTTTTAGTTTAGTTTTAGTTTACATATGTATGATTTGTCCTCTATCTAGTATGCTTATTGATTCTAGCTTGTTTCACTAATTGCTTGAATCCACTTCTTTTATTCCTGTTACCGATAGCTTAATGGGGTAAACCACACCCTTTAAGCTAGTGTGATTTCATACATATGAGTACCAAACACACTACAACAAGATTGGCAACACCACTAACATTTTATTACCAAGTTTACGTGGTTGTGCCTTCTTTTTGCAGAGACCTCTGTCTGTGCTGTGGAGTGGAGATAAATTTCCCTTGATTTCTCTTGCAATCCCTAGTTCATACCAAGTGACAGACTGAAGCAAAACAGCTCCTAAAATGTTTTCTTGCAAGAATTTTTGCACGTTTTCTTCTCACAGAGGTGCAGGGCGCACGTTCAGACCTTACCCGCATGCAAAGAGCGCGCCTGTCTCAGCCTTTTTTGCGCAAATTACAGAATGATAAATTTCTCCCTAAATTCTGTCTTTTCCTACTTGTAAGGTGCTTGGAAGCCCCTAATACACCTGCCAGCACTAGTTGTGGTACCCTACAGCTTTTCAAAGCTCACTTCTAGCTGCTTTTTGTACGCTTAGTGTCAATTTTACTTCAAGTTGATTTTTACAAAGTTCACACATAGTTTAAGTAGGGGGGAAAAATAACTTGCATTCCGAAAAAATTTATGTTTTGAAAATTTTGGTACTTACACACCTAGATAACTAGCCCAAGACCACACATGCATAGCTATTTTTTCTTTTCCTAGTGTAAATGTTTTTAGTTTAGTTCAATTTTTGCACTAGGAATTTCGGGACTAGGATTGAATTGTTTATAAAAGAGAAAGTAATCTTTGCTACCTTTGCACCCTCAGGTGATGCTAGGTAAGCATATGAACACTCCCTATTCACAATTCACCATCTCCTTATATTTGGTCACATATATTAACTAGGAAAAATTGAAAGCGGCCCATTATCCACACATGTTTTTCATTTGAGCCAGGAACAATACATCATATTTTAAATAGGGGATTTTGTAAAGGATCATCGATATCCACATGTTCAAACTATGTGCTTATCCACTTTGTTCTCACACACACTCACCCACTAAGCAAATCAAAGACAGCTAAAACTAACTTAACCAAACTCACTAAAGTCTCCCCACAGGGGCCAGAAAAGAATTTATAGCTTAATGTAGGATAAAGCGGGTAGGCATCCAATAAGCTACCTTGATCATACTTCATATTGAAACATAGAAGTTGTGTATTTAGGAAGCTTCAAATCCACCTATCAGCTCATGGAAAAGAAAACCTGAGCACGGCAGAGACCTGTTTCAGAGGGGGTTAGGCTTAGGCACAGTGCGTGCAGTATCAGTTGGGGCTACCTGACTCGACTGATACTCAGTACTATTAGCTGACTACTAAGAAGCCCAATACTTGAACACTTACGTGGGATGGTGGTTCTTAGTGGCCAAAAACTAGGGCAACCTTTTTTCTATAGGTGATGGTGCAGTCAAGCACCAGACCCTCTACCCTTACCTTGGTGGATTCTCTTCGGCTGACTGGGGGCGTCGCCAACTCTTATGGGACATTTTCCAGCACTCGCAAGAAATATTCTCAAGGCCCAGTTAATTTTGAGTGTGTGAGGACACATAGGTATTCTAGGATTTTGAGTACAATATGCAAATGAACATAAACCACTTTTTTGATTGCTTGATCACATGTATTAATTTAAAGGGAAATTTATTTTATTTTTCACTTTGTTTTATGTATGTAAAAAGAATTTTTCTTTGATCATAGACTCTATCCTCTCAAAGTTTTTCCAAAACCAAACCTGGTTGACACCTGAAAGGTCCCAATGGAACCTCATCAATCCATGCGTCTTTTGGACCTCCCCCATTACCGGGAAGGGTTCCAGGTCTTTTGCCATTCAGGAGTCAAAGATGGAATGCTGCCACCATTATTGGTTCATCCTTTATCGAGGCAGCCGTAGTTGAGAACCCTAGTCGGTCTCCCAACACCACACCACACACCACTCCTCCCGCAATCCGTAGGGGGTAGAGGAGTGTGTCCCATTTGAGAAGCCAACTGAATACATATTAGGGTACGTTGCAGACTAACCCGTGTTCTAACCAGAAATTTGTGTCTTCACACATTGCAATGGCGTCAACCTCTCAGTCACCTTTTTTAGCTTCGTTGAATCTTCTCAATTTAACCAAGATGACGAATTACCCCATCGCACACGATCCTACATGGCCTCTCATGCCCACAAAGCTCCCTTCAGATATACCAAAGTTCGAAGGAAAGCAAGTGGAAGACCTAGGTAATAATGCATGACCTTTCACCCATGGTGCTCACAGAATAGTATTATTGACGATACTATTCGATTGAGATTATTTCAACGCACTCTTAGAGGAGTAGCCATGAAGTGGTATGTGGAGCAACCCTCAGCTTCACATGGAACCTTTAGCACCCTCGCTACAACGTTCCTAACATATTTTCAGTTAC
Source organism: Pinus albicaulis (assembly GCA_034641835.2). Classification (NCBI taxonomy): domain Eukaryota; kingdom Viridiplantae; phylum Streptophyta; class Pinopsida; order Pinales; family Pinaceae; genus Pinus; species Pinus albicaulis. Next base: position 525,781,993 of record CM076576.1, on the reverse strand, counting down.
CCATTCACCATGATTCTGGAATGGAATTAATGACTCATTTTAGACAAACCCTTGCCATCCATATCTTGGATCATCTCCATGAATGGAGGCGGCGTTGCAGTTTATATAAATCTAAACTCGACGATCGGTTTCTCTTATATTTGTTCTTGAAAACTCTTACGACACAAATTTCAAAGGATGTGACGCAGCATAATCCCACATTCGAAGAGGACGCAGTCAGAAAAGCCCAGAAGCTGGAGCTGATTTATATGTAGTTAGGATAGATTTATAACATCCCGCCTAACGCCCCACACCTACAAACTTATCAAGAATTTCCATGCACGTCGAACTCTACAGATGGACCCATTGGGTCATTGACCCAAGGTTACTTAGGCAGCAACAGTCAAAACCCCGGTTACACATATAGTTCTACCCAGAACGTGCCTCAACCCGGTTTTCAAAGTCATCATATGCCTCAGCAAAATTTGACCAATAGGGTGCCAGCATATCACCAGGGAGGACCTTATCCTCTGACTTAGGGGAATCAGTATGCAGAAAGAAACTCCGACGGAAGAAATCCCCTCCAATAGTCAAGTGAAAACTAGGGAGCACATTACGCTCAGTCCCCAGCACATGACCCACCTATGCAAAACAATGCACAGGTGAACTTTGTGCAGCCGTCCAAAAACCAACCACACCAATATAATCAGGAGAACTACCCTCCTAATGTGGTAACGAAAAAATCCAAAAGCAAGCCAAAAGGGAACCCTGGATAGGGGCGCAACAACCAATAGTGCCCACCGCAATCCTAGGCTGGAGGCAACTCCAACCAGAATCGGAACCAGGAGCCAAGCAATGCCCAACGGCAGAGAAAAAAGCCACCTCTTCGAACAAGCCATTCTTGTTTGATATGTGGTGAGTACGATGACTATACTCACCACTGTCTCAATCTCCCTGAGTTGAAGAAGATACAGAGTAACTGAGGACAAGGAGGATCTTCCCAGCAACCAGCTGTGATGCAAGAACCTTTGCCCAACCAAGGGACAGTAAGCACTCACCATAAAAATACAGACGATTCTGGGAAACGCAGCCATGAAATCTACATGACTAGAGAAGAGATGTTTTTCCAAACACAGAATTGCAATTACGACACCTCACCAGACTCCAATACATTAGGGGCAAGTACCAGTGCACCGACTGCACCTTTGACCATTTCAAAGATGCTTATAGAACCATTGCCTAAAATGGCAAAGGGTCCTAATAGGCGAGCAGGAAACTACTCCAAAGTGGCCCATAATTGTAGTATCATGGATGATTTAGCACAATCTCGTACTGCTATGTCAGCTTTGGAATTATTACATTCATGCCCAAAATAGTGGAAAACCCTCCCTTCCACATTAGGAGCTATCAACCTTGCCAATACGTGCCTAATGGATTTTGACTTAGACAAAGCCACCCCTTGGCTTCCTTCAATGGTTGCCTTCCAAATACCAGTTTCAGTGTAGAATATCACTATCCACTGATGTGTCATAAATGAGGGTGCATCTACATGCATCATTTCCAAAAATGTTTGGCAGAAGTTAGGTTCTCCTGAACTAAAACCCTCAGTCATCAGACTTCGAGCATACGACGGTCATCCTTCGACCCTCGTCGGCCTCTACCAAAATGTCCTAGTCTGCTTAGCCGGAAAGACGGTCCACATAGACATTGAAGTCTTGGATGTTCACTTGGACTATAATATACTCCTTGGGTGGAGTTATATGTACGCCATGTCTGCCATAGCCTCCTTCGTCTTTCGCATCATGATGTTCCCCCATGAGGACCGCATCATTACTGTAGACCAAATGACACAGAGTGAGAAGGAAACCCTAAAAAACATGGATGTAATTCTACCCTATGTAGATATAGCCTCAGATGCTCTCTTAGGGTACCAAGAATATGGCCCCGGCCAATTCAAACCATCATTAATTCTAGGGTCATTCCTAGGATATCCTCCCATAATCCCTGAGTCATTGCCCGATGTCATAGGGGCTCCGGTGTGCATGATTTACACATCAAGCGTCGAAGCTAGTCAGGATATGGACACAAGTAGTAATGACACTGAGGCATCGGCCACAGTAGCTTCTCTAGCCTACACCCCCTCCCAAACCCCTTTCCTCTACCCCCCAGCTGGCTTCATATTCTAGCAGGTTTTGGAAACACTAGTGATACCAAAAATATCGTTGGAAATCCCAGTTTGGTACCTCGGTCCCCCTGTAGGAACATGAGCCACCGATGTTACTACCACAGGGTTGAAGCCCCTCAGTCCCGAGGAGCCCCCACCTGTCCAAGAAATTGTAGAAACCACCCCTGCAAAGGAAATTCCCATTGCAAAACTGATGATTACGACTAATAAAACAAAAAAGAGAGGAAAGAATATGGTGACCCCCGCCATTCAATGGGAATCACCAGATTACGCCATATGTGACATAATTGGTCACCCTACCCATATATGTCCAGAGTTGTATGAATTAAAACCATTCCTTAGATCTGAGACAGACATTGCGACGCCGCGTTCCCATAAAAAGGAACCTACCACCAAAGGAAAAGGAAAAATGTTGTGTACCAATCACGCATGTGCCCTCTGCAGCAACTATGAGGATTATATCCACCGTTTCCATGATATTCCACGATATAGGGACGCCTTGCGCATCATCGAGTGATCCTATCAAGAGGATACCTCCACCCAGGCATCCGGAAATGAACCTCGTACCATCCTATACCTACAGGAGGAACGAAGGGCTCTAGAAAGACCCCCAGTCATGCCTGTTATACATTGCACGCTATGTGATGAACGTGGTCACTTCCTTGAATATTGCGTAGCCCTAGAACTCATCCACAAATGGTATCCAATAGAAAGGGTGTACTACATTGGATTGCAGGAAGTGCAATTCACATGTCCGCTATGCGCCAACAATCACCTTTTGGAGAATTGTCACTATATCCCTCGATTCCGGCTAGCCCTAGCTAGCTTGAGCTCCGTTATAGTCCGCCTCTCCCAAGAAGATGACATGGATGTAGAGTCCACAGACAGCTCCACAACCCAAGAAGATGTGACGAGTAGATCCATCATGTTCTTGTATGTTAAAGAGCGATCGATCAAGGAACCCCTAGTTACCCCTAACCACCCTCCACAGAGATGACCAGCATGCACGTTATGCAAAATTCCAGATCATGTGGTCGTCTATTGTCCTGATTTAACTGCATTACAATGTTGGTTCCCCGTTGGACCTTAAACTGAGCTTGATAGAACCTTCATATCGAAGATATTTTTCCTTATATGTTAGGGCAATCATTACGAGCAGCATTTTACTTATGCCTTGCAACTTCTTCCCACCATCGACATGATTAATACCATAGAGAAGAGACAGGATGACCTCCGAGAATGGCATAAAAAATACGTCGCCGGATCAACACCCCCGCCCCCGCAATGGCATGACAGACAAATTAAGACCACACATCAGCGAAGCATGACCCCAACTAAGCCTAGGATAACATGCAAACTATGTGATCTGAATGATCACCGAGTCAACCAATGTAGAGAACTGAAGCCTCTTGCAAACAGTCTCTGCATAGTCTCTTCTCTCCCTAAAAAACTTCTCTCAAACCAAGAGAAGATCATGCATACTTATTGCCGGATTTGTTCACACTTTCACCATACGATTAAATGTGTGCACCTCCCCAAGATGAGAGTGGCAAGAGCTACTTTGAGTCTACACTCCACCAAAGAGGTAGACACACCCAAGCCAACAATCCAGAAATGGAAGCAGAAGGCAACCTCTTCTACACCAGACCCTTTCCAAGCATCCACATCAAGAACAATGAGTAGTGTAGAATCTTACATTGTCTACTCCGTTGGCTGAGTGATACCATGCACCATCTGCACTGCCCAAAATCACACACCAGAGTTATGCCTGCTAATGGAAACATTCAGGCACCTCTGTGGTAGGAAAAATTTCCACCTACCAAAAATCAACCATCCTAGCGGGGAACCCAACCTTGCACACATACAGAATCCCATTATATATATTCTTCCCTAGTTGAACACCGATGACATAATCCATCATATACATATTGGAAATAGGATTGATGTCATACCCTTGTCCTAGGATTTCCTTATCATTCCTGTCGTAAAAGACTAAGGTACCTTGAGCTTTTGCATAGATTTCCACAAGATCCCAAATTTACATGCAACTATCGAAATCCTTGACAATACCTAGCCTCTAGAGCAGCGCCTAGTACAATTAGAGCTTGTTGGCAAAAATCGACGACAGTCACTGCAACACAATGAGGCCCACAAAAAAAGGGTAAAATCACCATTCGACTACCACATCACCCCTCACCCATTCACCGAATGGAGAATTAGTCCTCCGCTATGATGTCGTAAAAGAGGCCTTAGGGCCAGGAAAGTTTTAAACCTTATGGAAAGGACCCTACATCATTAAACATTACCTCCTACAGGGGGCATACATCTTGATGGAACCAAATGGGACCTACCTCAATAACCCCGTCAACGGAATTTACCTCAAGAAATTCTACCCATAAGGGCTAAGACGGCCCTTCCCTAGAGTGTTCGTACAAAAAACCCCACCACTCAAGATTTTTGACACGAAGACTTATTTAAAAGTGCTCAAAGTATCACCATGGATCACCAACATGAACCCTGTTTCGGATTTGTCGATGGAGCATCAAGATGGTCTCAAAATTTGGCTGCAGCTACCTGGGTCATTTACCACCCTGACTGATCGCCACTCTGCTCAAACAATGTGTGCATCGGTTCAGCAACAAAAAATAAGGTAGAATATGACGTCGTCATCGGACTTATGTGCAACACCCTCCATCAGGGCATACGCCATATGCATTTCTACCTTGATTCCCATTTAGTAGTGTCACAGTTAAACCAAACATTTGAGACAAGAGATACACATCTGTTTAGAAAATATTTGCGTGCCAAAATATTAAGTAGACAATTTGACTATATCCCATTTACACATGTACCAAGGAGTTAAAACCAAATAGCCGATCACATAGCTAAAAATATCCTAAATTGGAATGCACCTCGAATAAACCATCATACATAAAAACCAAAAATATAGATATCCATCAGCATAACATACATAAACTGAAACAGGTGATACATCATGTAGAGCCGCAAAAAAAAAAATCTCTCATATATATATCACAATGTGTATATCAGAGTACAAAAAAAATTTTCACTGGCCCAACTTCCAGCCCAAAGATACAAAAGTCGTCAAAAATAAGGGAAGCATCCTCATAACGGGTGCTTTCCCTGTGTACAAAAATACTCTACGATGGTGCCCCCTCAGGAGGGGCACCTGGACCCACCACGGCCCCCAGTGCTACCACTTAAGTTGTGCCACAATCAGCACTCCATGATGAATAGAAGTGATGCCATACATTCGAATTCCCAAAAAAATAAATTTTCAGTGCTGGTAGGTATGCCCTCTATCATCTTCTTTTTTAAATCCCATGACTTTCAATAATATTTGATAAAGAAGATTATTTCACTTGAGGTAGTTGTTTTTGCAGGAAAATATCGCAAACCATCCACAACGTTATCTCCTGAAAGTTATAGAGAAGGTATCATTCTACCCCTAGCATGATAGAGTCCCAGAAAACTCTGCATATCCTGACATCATTTATCCATAAGAAATAAACCATAGGGTCCTCTAATTCGACCGTGCTTATCATCACCTCACCCTACACATGATAAACATCTGCGTTGGTCGGTAGAGCCTCCCCTCCATGGTGCCCGTCACCCACAGTAGACCACATATCACAACATAAGTGACGCCATGGCCATACCACTCCAATCTAGGAAGCACCTCGTGCCCATGCATTCATCATGCATAAGGTCAAGTTTACCATACAAGTTGAAACCCCCTTCTCCAACGACCAGGTTGTACAAGCAGATAAAGAATGCACCACCGCACCTCGCATTTGGCCCACCATACCTCCACCATCATAATCCCATCTGCGATACTTTTTCATTCGCTTCATCAACCCCGCACATGAGACCAACCAATGGGATCCCCATCCTCTTCTTCAAAGTGTCCACCTTTACCAGCAACACCCTTTTAGCTTCAACCATATCTCTCACAAGTGATATTGAACATCAATTTGCTTTGTCTTTGAATGATAAGCAGGGTTCTTAGCCAAGAAAATTGCACTTTGGCTATCACAATATATCCTTTTAGCTTACTGCACCAACCCCATACTTGAACACAATCTCTGCAGCCAAACTGCTTCCTTGCTTGCATGAGTGGCTGCTATGTATTCAGCCTTTGTAGTTGAAAGAGCCACTACAGTCTGTCTTTTACTCATCCAACTGACTGCACCTCCAAATAGGCTAAACACATACCCACTTGTCGATCTTCTTTGGTCCAGATCTCCAGCCCAGTCTACATCAACAAAACCACGAATTTCCAACACTCTTTCCAATCATAGTCTTCTGTGGTAGCACAAACCATAATCACTAGTGCCATGTAAATATTTGAAAACCCGCTTCTTCTTCTTGTGTCTTTCCAATCCTGGTCTTCTTCTTATGTCTTGGAACACTGTTCAGCAGATAGCTTTGTACTTACAGAAATCAAAACATTCACTGGTTTACTATCCTGCATATTGAACCTCTGCAATATAGTCTCGACATACTTCCTCTGGTTTAACCAGAGCATCCTCTTTTCCTGATCTCTCTTTATTTCCATGCCCAAAATATAGTTTGCAGCACCAACATCCTTCATGTCGAATTTGGAGAATAGTTGGGTCTTCAAATCTTGGATAATTTCTTTGTTATTTCCAATCAACGACATATCATCCACATACAAGACCAAATAAATAACACGATCACCAATTAATTTAAAATAAACACAGTGATCCTCCTTGCTTCTGGTGAAGCCAAGTCCCCGTATGTAGGTATCAAATTTCTGATACCACATCCTTGGTGATTGTTTTAACCCATACATAGACTTATTTAACCTGCATACTAGTTCTTTCTTCCCCTTCACCATAAAGCCTTCAGGTTTTTTCATGTATATCTCCTCTTCCAGACCCCATGAAGAAATTTTGTCTTCACATCCATCTGTTCTACCTCAAAATCAAATGCAGCAACAACAGATAAAAGTAATCTAATAGAAGTAACTTTGGCAACAGGAGAAAAAATATCACCAAAATCAATTCGCGGCACCTCGGAATAACCTTTTGTTACCAACCGAGATTTGTATTTCTCCACCTTGCCTTCTACATCCATCTTCTTCTTAAACACCCATTTTCTCCCAATGGGCTTCCTTCCAGCCAACAACTCCACCAGATCCCATGCCTCATTTTTATGCAAGGGTGCCATTTCATCAACCATGGCTTCCTTCCAGAGTTTTCCATCCTCTAAATCTACTACCTCCCTGAAAGTTCTGGGATCATCATCAGTTATAGTTAAAGAAAAAATTGAATAGAAAGCATATGGACTATACCTTTCTGGTTGTCTTCCTTCCCAAGTTGATCTTCTCACAACTGGAGTTTGTGGCTCTTCCTCTTCTAAGTCTTCTTCTGTTGTAGAGTTTGATTCATCCTCCTTTAGCTCAAGCTCTATCTTGTCAGGTTCCTTTGGTAGGACTTCATGTTTAACAACATATTTCACCTCTCTAAACACCGCATCTCGGCTGTACACAACCTTCCTTGTTTCTGGGTTCCAAAGCTTGTAACCCTTTAAACCATACTTATACCCAATAAAGATGCACCTTTGAGATTTATTATCCAACTTGGTCCTTTTCTCCTTTGGAACATGTACATATGCATCACATCCAAATACCCTCAGATGTGAAAGAGAGGTTTTCTTACCAGTCCATACCTCATGTGGAGTCTTATCCTCCAACGCTGATGAAGGTGATCCGTTAACTAAGTAAATATGCACTTCCACTACCGCCTCATAATTATTGTCCTAACTCCAAAGACCACCGAGCATGCTTCTTGGGTTTTCCATCATCGTCTGCTCATTCTTCTGCATCCCATTTTGTCGAGGTGTGTATGGAGTAGTCTTCTGCCGTGCTATACCACACTTCTTATAGAACTCTTCAAATTCCTTCTTGCAGAACTCCCCACCATTATCTGTCCTCAGCGCCTTTATCTTCTTCTCTGTTTGGTTTTCCACTAGAGCCTTAAATTATTTAGATTTGTCAAAGACTTCAGATTTCTTCCTCAAGAAATATATCCCTGTATTCCTTGAAAAGTCATCTATGAATGAAACATAGTACACAAACTTACCCAGTGATGGAACCGACATAGTTCCAAACACATCACTGTGCAGAAGCTCTAATATCTTGTTAGCCCTCTTAGCACCAAAAGGAAAACTCACCCGATTCTGCTTCCCATATACACAATGTTCAAAAAAATCGAAATCCAGAGAGCTATTAGAAATACCTTCTACCATACCATTTCCATGTAGTATCTGAAAACCCTTCTCTCCAATATGTCCAAGCCTTTGATGCCATAGCATGCTCTTTTCTCGAGAGACCGCTAGGCTTTCTACTCCACTTTCGGGAACCACAGAACTGTTGAACCTAGAAATAACAGTGCTGCCCTAAATCTTGTACCGAGTTCCAATCCGAATACCCCGAATCCGCATTAATAAGAGTGCTCCTCAAACCATCTTACAGGTATCCTTCTCGAACATTGTTTTTACACCTACATCATCCATCTTACTTACAGAAATCATATTTCTGGCCAATGCAGGAATGTGCAGAACACCAGGAAGTGTTCTAATCCTTCCACCTTGAGCTTCAGCTTGAATTTTCCACGTCCGATGATTCTGGCCTTCCTATCATCACCTAAGAATAAATTTTCTAGGGGCCCTTTGGCAAGAGGGTAAATTTTCACTCTTCTAACTACCAGCGCTCAATAAGAGGGGCCTACCGTTCGCATTATTTTTGTCGTTTGACTCTTTTCAGAGGTTTTGTTTATTTATTTTTTTAGTTTTATTTTACATATATATTCTTTTTCCTCTATCTAGTATGCTTATTGATTCTAGATTGTTCAACTAACTTTCTTGACTCCACTTCTTTTCTGCCTGTTACCAATAGCTTAATAGGGTAAACCACACCCCTTAAGCTGGTGTGATTTCGTACATACATGCACCAAACACACTACAACAGGATTGGTGACTCCACTAACATTTTATTACCAAGTTTATGTGGTTGTGCCTTCTTTTTGTAGAGACCTCTGTCTGTGCTGTGGAGTGGAGCTGAATTTCCCTCGATTTCTCTTGCAGTCCCTGCTTCATCCCAAGTGATAGACTGAAGCAGAACAACTCCTAAAATTTTTTCTTACAAAAATTTGCATGCGTTTTCCTCTCACAGAGGCATAGGGCACGCGTTCAGACCTGACCCGCGCACAGAGAATGCTCCTGTATCAGCCTTTTGCGCACAAATTACATAATGAGAAATTTCTCCCTAAATTTTGTCTTTTCCTGCTTGTAAGGTGCTTGGGAGCCCCAAATACACTTACCAACACTCGTTGTGGTACCCCGCAGCTTGTTAAAGCTCACTTTTTGCTACTTTTTTAAGGCTTAGTGTCAGTTTTACTTCAAGTTGATTTTTGCAAATTTCACACATAGTTTAATTAGGGGGGAAAAATAACTTGCATTCCAAAAAAAATTATGTTTTGCAAATTTTGGTACTTACACACCTAGATAACTAGCCCAAGTAAGTGGCCCAAGACCACACATGCATAGCTAGTTTTTCTTTTCCTAGTGTAAAAGTTTTTAGTTTAGTTCAATTTTTGCACTAGGAATTTTAGGACTAGGATTGAATTGTTTATAGAAGAGAAAGTAATCTCTACTACCTTTTCACCCTCTGGTGACCCTAGGTAAGCATATGAACACTCCCTATTCACAATTCTCCATCTTCCTATAGTTGGTCACATAGATTAACTAGGAAAAATTGAAAGCGGCCCATTATCCGCACATGTTTTTCATTTGAGCCAAGAACAATACAACATAGTTTAAATAGGGGATTTTGTAAAGGATCATTGATATCCACACATTAAAACTAGGTGCTTGTCCACTTTGTGCTCACACACACTCACCCACTAAGCGAAGCAAAGACACCTAAAACTAACTTAACCAAACTCACTAAAGTCTCCCCACAGGGGCCACAAAAGAATTTATAACTTAAGTTAGGATCAAGGGGGTAGGCATCCAATAATCCACCTTGATCATACTACATATTGAAACATAGAAGTTGTGTATTTAGGGAGCTTCAAATCCACCTATCTTCCCATGGAAAAGAAAACCCAAGCGCGGCAGAGACCCATTTCAAAGGGGGTTAGGCTTAGGCACAGTGCGTGCGGTATCAGTTGGGGCTACCTAACCCAGCTGATACTCGATACTGTTAGTTGACTACCAAGAAGCCCAAGACTCAAACGGTCATGTGGGACGGTGGTTCTTAGTGGCCAAAAACTAGGGCAGATTTTTCCCTATAGGTGAAGGTGCAGGATAGCATTAGATCCTCTACCCTTACCTTGGTGGATTCTCCTCGGCTGACTGGGGGCGTCGCCAGCTCTTACGAGATGTTGTGCCAGCACTTGCAAGAAATATTCTCAAGACCCAGTTACTTTTGAGTGTGAGAGGATGCATAGGTCTTCTAGGATTTTGAGTATCATACATAAAAGAAAAAAACCACTTTTTTGATTGCTTGATCACACAGATTAATTTAAAGGGAAATTTATTTTATTTTTCGCTTTTTTTTATGTATGTGATAAGAATTTTTCTTTGACCATATACTCTATCCTCTCATATTTTTTCCAAAACCAAACCTGGTCAACACCTGAAAGGTCCCGACGGAACCTCATCGGTCCAGGCGTCTTTTGGACCTCCCCCCATTATCGGGAGGGGTTCCAGGTCTTTTTCCATTTAGGCGTCAAATATGGAATGTTGCCACCATTATTGGTTCGTCCTTTATCGGGACAGTCATAGTTGGGAACCTTAGTCGGTCTCCCCACACCACACCACACACCACTCCTCCCATGACCCCTAGGGGGCAGAAGAGTGTGTCCCATTTGGGAAGCCAACTGAATACACAGCAGGGTATGTCGCTGACTAACCCTCGTTCTAACCAGAACTTTGTGTCTTCACACATTGCAATGTCGTCAACCTCTCAGTTTCCTTTCTTAGCTTCATTGAATTTGCCCGATTTAACCAAGCTGATGAATGACCCCATCGCACACGATCCGACATGGCTACTCATGCCCACGAATCTCCCTTCAGATATACCAAATTTTGAAGGAAAGCAAGCAGAAGACCCAGGTAATCATATCATGACCTTTCACCTCTGGTGCTCATAGAATAGTATAATTAATGATACTATTCAATTGAGATTATTTCAACGCACTCTTATAGGAGTAGCCGCGAAGTGGTACATGGAGCAACCCTCAGCTTCACATGGAACCTTTAGCGCCCTCACTACAACGTTCCTAACATATTTTCAGTAACCCATTCACCATGATTCCAGAATGGAATTACTGACTTATTTTAGACAAACCCCTGCCGTCCATATCTCGGATCATCTCCATGAATGGAGGTGGTGTCGCAGTTTATGTAAAGCTAAACTCGACGATCAGGTTCTCTTAGATTTGTTCTTGAAAACTCTTATGGTAGAGATTTCAAAGGATGTGGCACAACAGAATCCCACATTTGAAGAGGACGCAATCAGCAAAGCCTAGAAGCTCGAGCCGATTTATACGTAGTCAAGATACATTGATAACATCCTACCTAACGCCCCGCGCTTGCAAACTTATCAAGAACTTCCAAGCACTTTGAACTCTGTAGAAGGACTCATTGGGTCATTTACCCAAGGTTACCTAGGTATTAGCAGTCAAAACCCTGATTACACATATATGTCTACCTAGAACGTCCCTCAACCCAGTTTTCATAGTCATCATATGCCTCAACAAAATTTTGCCAATATGGCGCTAACATATCATCAGGGAGGACCTTATCCTCCAGCTCAGGGAAATTAGTACGCAAAAAGAAACATTGACAGAAGAACTCCCCTCCAACAGTCAGGTGCAAGCCAGGGACCACATTACTCTTAGTCCCCAGCACACAACCCACCTACGCAAAAAAATGCATAGGGGAACTTTGTGCAGCCGTCCCAAAACCAACCACACCAATATAATCAGGAGAAATAGCATCCTAACGTGGTAAAGAAAAAATAAAAAAAAAATCCAAAAGGGAACCCTAGACAAGGGGGAAGCAACCAACAGTGCCCACCACGATCCCAAGCTAGAGGCAACTCCAACCGAAATCAGAACCAGGAGCCGAGCAATGCCCAACGACAGAGAAAAAGGCCACCTCTTAGAAGAAACCATTCATGTTTGATATGTGATGAGTACAATTACTATACTCACCACTTTCCCTATCTCCCTGAGTTGAAGAAGCTACAGAGTAACCGAGGATAAGGAGGATCTTCCCAGCAACCAGCCATGATGCAAGAACCTTTCCCGAACCAAAGGACGGTAAGCACTCACCAGAAAAATACAGACGATTCCGGGAAGAGCAGCCATGAAATCTACATGACTAGAGAAGAGATGTTTTTCCAAACACGGAATCACAATTACGACACCCCACCAAACACCAATACGTCAAGGGAAATTACCAGTGCACCAACCGCACCTTTGACCATTTCAAAGATGCCTATAGAACCATTGCCGGAAATGGCAAAGGGACCTAATAGGCGATCAGGAAACAACTCCAAAGTGGCCCATAATTATAGTATCATGGACGATTTAGCACAATCTCTTGTTGTTATGTCAGCTTTGGAAGTATCGTAGTCATGCCCAAAACAGTGGAAAGCCCTCCTTTCCTCATTAGGAGCTATTTACCTTGCCAATACGCGTCTAATGACTTTTGACTTAGACAAAGCCACCCCTCGGCTTCCTTCCATGGTCGCCTTCTAGATACCAGTGTCGGTGTAGAATATCACTATCCACCGATGTGTCATAAATGAGGGTGCATCCACATGCATCATGTCCAAAAAAATTTGGCAAAAGTTAGGTTCTCCTCAATTAAAACCCTCAGTCATCATGCTTCGAGCATATAACAGTCATCCTTCGACCCTCGTCGACCTCTACCAAAACATCCCGGTCTGCTTAGCCAAAAAGACGGTCCATGTAGACATTGAATTCTTGGATGCTCACTTGGACTACAATATACTCCTTGGGTGTAGTTATATGTATGCCATGTCTGCCATAGCCTCCTTCGTCTTTCGCATCATGATGTTCCCCCATGAGGACCACAACATTTCTGTAGACCAACTGATGCACAGCGAGAAGCGACCCCTAACAAACATGGATGTAATTCTACCCTATGTAGATACAGTCTCGGATGCTCTCTCATGGTACCAAGAAAAATCCTCTTTAGTATTGTCCAATGCTCCTTCCTTATTTTTTACATAAACCTGCCCAATACTCCCAATGCATGTCCAATTTCTAATATGGTACATACTATTGCATACATCCATCTTACAACTACACTCACATATGGAACATAGGATATGCCCTATTCCTCTTCTTATGTCTTGCCCTCATTGTTCTACATATAAATTTACACCTACATGAATAGGGACATTCATCACTTTACTAGCTTTGATATTAAACCTTTGAAATATTGTCTCAACATACATGCTATTATTTAACTATAGTTTTCTCTTTACTTGATCTCTTTTAATTGCCATGCCCAAAATAAACACCCTCACAACCTCAATAGAGATGGAGGCTTAGAGATCAACAGGAATTGGATTCATATTATTTCTCTCAAATAAACTTACCCTCCCCTATGTTGTTTGTCGACACCTTGTCCATCTTCCTGCTTGTCACTGTCCTTACTCGTTTTCTTGTCGTACCCCTCTCATATACTCTGCCTCTCACACCATCCCCCTACCTTCTATCCTCCTTTTTCCTTTCTCTCCTAAATCAATTCCTAAACACCTTTCCTCCCACTAACCTGCTGACTTTCCTAACCTCTTTTAAATTTTAAAACTCTCCTTATCCTGCCTTAACCCCTTTTTCTTTATTTCCTATATTATATAACTTTGTAGATAGGCTACACTACATAATAAATAAACCCCTCTAATACTATTAATATTAAACTCCATATTATCTAAATATTTAGGATCATTTATATTTTCCCATTATAATATAGGGCATCCCTTCACTTACCCTCTTAAATATATTTATTAATATAACCCTAATAGTATCCCTTAGTTTTAGTAACAACCACCTTAATTATTAACACCCCTCTTTTTTAGTATAAATAAAAATAAAAAAATTTAAGAGAAATAAACCCTCATAATCAATAATTTAAAAAATTTATATTCACCCATTATAATATATATTATCATAACCACCAAAACTTTTCATCAAAATTTAGTATTAACAAATAAAACTATTTTAATTTTAATTTTAATTTTAATTTTTAATTTTTAATTTTTAATTTTTTATTAATTAGGGTAGGGTAACTAATGAATAACTCAATAAACAACAATAAATTTTTTTAAATGTGTCATTATTAAATTAAAAATGAAATAAATAAAAAAATTTGAATAATCTAAAACAAATAGCTAATTAATTTATAAATAAATTTAAGAGCTAGTTGGCCCTTTCATTCTCCTTCTTTCCAATATTTATTGACCCTGGTCTTCTCTCTTCTTAGCAGGTTGTCTTGAAGATGAGTCTTGATTTAGACTCCAAACGTAGACTGAAAATGACGACTGTGGATATTCCGAGTTTTATATCTGAAATACTAGTTCTTTCTTACCCTTAACCAAAAAGGCTTATGGCTGCTTCACATAGATCTTTGTTTCCAAATTCTCATGTAGGAACGTTTTATTGACATCCATAGTTTCTACCTAAAAATTAAAAGTAGCAACAATAGATAAAATAAATATAATAGAATCTAACTTGGCAACAAGAGAAAAAATATCACTGCAATTAATTCCTTGCACCTGGGAATAACCTTTTTCAACTAACCAAGCTTTGTATTTCTCCACTTCTCCTTCTACATTCAACTTCTAATTAAACACCCATTTTTTCCAATGGGTTTTCTTCAATTTGGTAACTCTATTAGATCCAAATCCTCATTCTCCTCCAAGGCTACCATTTTTCAACCATGGCATTTTTCTAGAGTTTTCCATCCTATAAATTCACCTCTCCCTAATAGTTCGAGGATCACCATTAGTAATTAATAAAGAAAAGTTTGAATGAAAATCAGGTGGATTATACCTCTTAGGCTTCCTTCTTTCCCTAACTAATCTCCTCAAATTTGAAGTGTGTGGTTCTTATTCTTTTTATTCTAGTTCTTCTGCTGAGTCTAATTCTTCATGCTTCAGTTCAAACTTTATTATCTTCAATTCCATTTCCCTTGATAGGAATTCCTGTTTCATGACATCATTCAATTCTATAAATATCACATCTCGAGTATACACAACCTTCTTTTTTTGGGTTCCAAATCTTGCAAAATTTTAAAAAATATTTACACACTACTATATTCAGGGGGGAATTTCGACAGTGGAATCCGACAAAAAGGATAAAATCGGAAAAAATGTCAAAATTTAAATGCTTTTTTTTTTTTTAAATCCCGACTATCGTTGAATATCTGACGACATATATGTCCCCGTTGAATATTCAACAATTATCCTATATCGTTTATTATATGAGGGTTTCTTATAATCCCTCCTTTTGTCAAATATATGACCTGCATTCTTTTACCGTCGGATATCTGATGATGTATTCAATATGAAAATTTGTTGTCTAGTTTCATACAAATGGTAAATAATTGTTGCATAACTTTCAATTCCTTGCGCTAATAATGTCTAATATGGGGCCAATTTGACTAATTAAAATAAATATAACATTAATATTATAATTCAATATATATATATATATATATATATATATATATATATATATATATATATGTTAATATTATATTATTATAATATAAATTATATATATAAATTTATTAAATATATTATTAAAATTTAAATATGTGTGTGTGTGTAGAGGGCTTAACATCATATAATTTTGATATAGTTGCTATATGTATTAGTTGCGACTGTTTTGAAAGTTTGTAGGCTAATTTTGAGGTTAATGTTTGAACAAAATCATCATTGAAAGTTTGGTGATAAAAAATGTCACATAAAATTCCTCAAGGAGACCAAGGATAGATGGGATCGACATCGAGGGCTTCTGAATATGGAAAATGTTATTTCCCTTGTTGAAAATAAAATGGCTCAAGGCCAAGGAGAATTATAATAACATCAGATAAAAATAATTGTAGAGAGTATGGACACCCTTAAGGTGGATATGAATATCATCCATTTGTAAGTTATTTATTATATGTCTTTGTATTGTAGATTGTTTTTGTAAATGTTTATATGCCAATATTGTATTTTAGATTGTATGTGTTTGTATTATAAATTGTATTATATTTCTATTGTAAATGTATTTACAATATTATTTTGGGATGTGTTTGAACTATGTTCTCATATTGATGTCAACTATAAATATTATTTGATTATTTTCGTTAAGGTCGATTAAGGGGTTAGGTCAAGTTAGGGGTTAATTAATTTATGGGATTAGGGATAAGGGGTTATTGTTTAAGGGTTTATAAGGGGTTAGGGTTTAAGGTCTTAATGGCTTAGGGGAATTGGGTTAAGGTGTTAGGGGGTTAATATATATTATTTAGAGGTTTAATTTGGACCTAGAGGATTTAGAGGTTAATCATGGGTTTTTATGGTATTAATAGGTTTTTAAAGTATATTACGCAAAATATGACATTAATAAAAAATATTTCATTACAATGATGAATGAAAAATAAGATTAATATGTTTTTTATTATGTTCATGACTATATATCTCAACACGTGTCTCGCTCCCTACATGTCAAGAAAAATAACACCTTTCTTAGATTTTTTCAACATATTCTTAAATATCTTGATAAATTGCACAAAAATCATGATTAATGTGTTGTATTTGTTTTCCTTATATATTATATTTTTAAATTGTTGTTATATATGTTTCAATATTTTCTATATATACTAATACTACTTTATTGATTGTAATTTTATAGTATCACCCCCCTAGGGCATTGCACGACAAGGAAGAATTGTTTGTAGTACAAGCATATGTTTAAGAACATGGAGCGGTTAATATTAAGGATCAAGATAATGATCCTATGGAAGACGATAATGATGTTGATAACATAGTTGAATAATATGGGACAAATAGATTGATCCAGGATACATTTAATAATGTTGGAATGGATGATGATGAAAACCAATATGATGACCGTGATTTTGAGTATCTTATACTTGATATGGAAACGATACCTCTTTACTAAGACTCAAAAACATCTCTTCTCTCCTCTCTATTGTTTCTAGTCAAATTAAAGGTGTTGAATGGTTCTCAAACACATGTGTGACACAACTCCTAAGGTATGTAATATATTTTATGACATTTAGTACTATATACATGACAAATAAATTATTATTTTCGTTGTTTTTAATGTTATTACGTCCATCTGTATCATTTCACTAATTTGTAACATTTGAATGCAATATGTATGATTAATATTGTTTAGTACATTAAACAATACTATTTTATTTTCATTTTGTAGATTACTAGGTGAATTTCTATTACCACTGTCAAATGTTTTACCTCATACTTACCGAGATTTACATGTCATTATGAAAGACATTGGAATGGAGTATCAAGCTATTCATGCATGCCCTACTTATGCTATTCTCTATTATAAATAACATGTGTTGAAATACAAATTCCGAAAATGTGATGAGAGTAGATATCAAACCAATAAAGTAACAAAAAAAGTGCCTGGTAAAGTTCTTCGTTATATTCCCATAATTCCATGTATGCGAAAATTGTTTAGGTGCAAAAGCATAGCCAAAATTATGGATTACCATGCAAGGAATAGAAGTGAATATGGTGTTCCTAAAATTCCCATAGATGGATCTGCATTTAGGAATATAGATGAAAAGTGGACAATGTTTAAAGAAGAACCTCGTAATCTTAGGCTTTCATTAGCAGTTGACTGTGTCAATCCATTTGGAGAGTCATATCTAATTACTCCGTGTGGTGTTTTTGTTATCAACAATAACATTCATCTGTGGAAGTCAATAAAGAGGGAGCACATAATGTTGACAATGATTTTTCTAGGTATTAATTTTCTTAGAATAATTTTTTTAGCACAATAACATCTTATTTGTCTTGTTTGTTTCATAATTATGTCCTATATTTTTTTGTTCATTTACTCATATATGTTCAATTATGTATTATAATTTTTTTAATTTACAAATATATGTAGTGATTATGTATTGCATGTTCAATCAATTAGGTGAGTACCAGGTCAAAGACATGAATGTATATATCGAGCCTCTTATAGATGAGTTAGTGGAGCTATGGAACAATGCCACTATGTATGATATATCTATACCATTAGTTGCACAAAGGGAATTTGAATTAATTCTTGTATGAACAATTCATGATTCCCTAGGGCTAACACATTTATGTGGCATGTACTTATAATGTTACCATGCACTTTAATAATGTTTAATTTTATGAAGTTCATTTAAAGTGTGTTTTTTAAATAGTTCAACCTTATTTTACTTACTAAAAATAATTGATATCAAAATTATTCCATCTCTTGCAGGTATTCAAACAAAGGGTAAATTTGCTTGTCCAGTTTGTGGTCCTAAGATTAAATCTCATTGTTCAAGAAGCTTAGGAAAGATGTTTGATGAGTATAGGCACTTTATTTCTAAAAACCAAAGGTATTGAAGTATTGAAAACCATCTTTTCAATGGGAAATAAGAGACTGGAGACCACGGAGAATGGCACCTCATGCATGGAAGTTTCAATATAATAGAGTCTCTCAAGGTATGGATATTTGAATTGTCTATGTATAAATATACATTATATGCTTGGATTATTTTATCTTTTTATGGGATTTTATTCATTGTACTATAGGTTATATTGTTGTTATAATATATTTATCTATGATTCATGTTGTAGGTTGTGAAGGCATTAATAACAGGGAACTTCCATGAGGAATTAAAATTTATACCGAGCAATTCAATAGAATCCCCTACTATGAGCACCTAGAAATTGTTCATTTTTTTGATACAATGCTCATTGGGAAGAATGTAAAAAAGACCTTATGGTGAATCTTAGGTGGAAGGAAAGATAAAGGAAAAATTGTCAAGATTTGTAATGATATTAAGGAGGTTGACCATGCATTGTAAAGTGAAATTCATTCAAATAGTGAGAGAGACGGCCAAAATATAAGCACCCTTCCATTGTTATTGATAGAGCAACAAAGCAAGCATGTTAAAGATGTTATTGAAAAAAATAAATTCCCCAGTGAATTTTATTAAAAAATAAAGAATATATTAACAAAGAAAGGTGAATTAGGTAGGATAAAAACTCATGATTTCCATACATTCATTAAGGTAATTATTTTGGAGTATATATATTTTATACATTGGTGAAACCTCTTGTTAGTTAGTGGTTTTTTTTTCTACTAACTTGGGAAAAAATAATGATCAATCATTCTTTTTGTTATAGTATGTTCTACCTTTATCTCTCCCAAAAAACTTTGACAACAATGTCAAACAAGTTATATATGATATTGGAAAATACATGAGGTAAGTGGATATTTATGTGCAAAGTGTAATTTTTTCAATAAGTTGTCATGTCACATATTTTTCACTGCATGTGTTTTTCTTGTCATCATGTCCTATATTATTCTTTTTTTGTTGAAACCTGTGATTTGCTTGCTTATTTTGTAGATTGTTGTCATCTAAATAAATCAATAAAGAATATATAAAGTATTGGAGAAAACAAATTCCTTATCTAATGTGTGAAATGAAAAAGTATTTACCTTCGACATTTTTTAATGTACAAGAACACTACCTCATACACCAAGTCAAGGAGATTGAAAAGTGTGGAGCTATAGACACAAGATCAATGTGGATGGTTGAGAGGCACTTGAAATCACTGAAGACTTTGGTCAGACAAAGAGCATGTCCTTAGGGTTCTATGGTAAAGGGATATATGGTATATCAAACCATGGCTTATATTCATCAATATAACTGTGATGAAATAGGACAAAGTATTAATGCAGTTTTGGATCACATTTGGGATGTCAAATCCATGACGAACAATTTTTAAGGGGAGCACCTATTGGGGAAAGTTAAAATGAGAAAATTGAGATGTAAGTAGATAATAGAGATTCACAACATATTCAACTTATTTGTTTTTATGTATATCATGCTTATTTGATTTTTATTCTTCCTGCATAATCCATTATTATGAAGGTATAACATGGTAACTAATTATATGTGTGTGTGTGTGTGTGTGTGTGTGTGTGAATTGTTTTATTTTAATACAACCGGTTGAGAGTGGGATGCAATACATTTATATATTGGGAACAATAAATATTGGATGAAGGTATGGATTGAACAATGCAAACATGCTAATAATGGTAGGTTATCATGGTATGGTGTCTTGTCATTGGTTAAATAATCTCAACGTAGTGGAGATACCAATCTTACACAAATGGAAATTGATTTAGCATATGGTTTAAAATATTATTAGGCAAGCATAGTCACCCATTCTACTACATTTTTTTACAATTATATTGATCCATATGGCATTTTTTTTCCCTAGTTTTCAAAATTTTCAAGTATAAATATGCATTCTTATTGAATGAAAATGCATTTTTTATGTATTTGATGTATTCCAGTTGAAACACCACAACAAAATGTGGTTCAATGGCCACATATTTCGCATAAAAAGGATGAATGAAAAGATGAAAAATTCTGATAGTGGGATAATTGTAACATTTCGATTTATCAATGTTTCCTCTAGAGGTGACAACCATCTAGAACTCTCTGAGAATCAATAATATGCATATCTGCATGACATAATTGGGTGTGACTTTTAATCCTTCAAAATATTTGTGTTTGATGTCAAATGTTTTAGGCTACATTGAATCCATGAATGTGACCCTGATAGAAATATTATTGAGCATGCTAACAGATTTACCATGGTTGATACAAGGAATATTGAGCCAAGATCAGGGCAATACGTTCTTCAACAACAATTTGAACAGGTATTTTATGTAGACATTTTAGGTAAAGTAGGTTGGTCATATGTTGTTATATATGATCCTAGAGGAAGGCCTGTAAAGTATAATGTAGTGAAAGAAGATGAAATTGAAGAAGAAGCTGATGTAGACGAGAAGGCGGTTCATGCAATGTTAGAAGAATATGTCAAAGAAGTTAAAAGGAATATATTTTAATCGAGACAATGTTAATTTGGATGAACTAGATGATATTGATGTTATGTCAGATGAAGGACTTGAAGAAGTTGAATAAAATGTGGAAGAGCATATGCCGGCTGATGATATAGATGATGATGAAGATGATGATGATGATGATGCCGATATGGTGAATCCTTTGTACATGAATTATGAACTGGATGATAAAGATGATGAGATGTACGAGGAATAATATTAATGATATCTTTATATGTTTTCAGTTGGTTGTTCTCTTTCATTCACCTTAAATTTTTATTTTCCTAGTTTTTATGTTTGAATGTTACTGTGTTCCTTTAAATATATTATAGTAGATAGATTGGGTATGGGGATTGAGAGGGGGGGGGGGGGGGTGAGTGTTATCATCAAAAAATGAT
This sequence comes from Pinus albicaulis, assembly GCA_034641835.2. Classification (NCBI taxonomy): domain Eukaryota; kingdom Viridiplantae; phylum Streptophyta; class Pinopsida; order Pinales; family Pinaceae; genus Pinus; species Pinus albicaulis. The sequence continues at coordinate 525,760,202 of CM076576.1, read as the reverse complement.
CATCTAACCATTTCTAATTAGATGGATCAAAGTAAAATTTCTTTCACTATACGAAATAATTTAATAAACCTTATTTTATTAAGTTATTTCTGGTTAAAACAAGAAACCCCATGAGGAATAATTAAATAAATCCTTATTTATTTGATTTTCCTCTAAAAATAATTAATTAAACCATTGTTTAAATAATATTCCTGGTCATATTTAACCCAATTACGAGAAATAATTAGATAAATAATTATTTTTCTTATTTCTTTCTATGAATAATTAATTAAATCATTATTTAGTTATTATTCCTTGTTAAATTTGACTAAATCATCTAGTAATAATTAAACAAATCATTATTTTTTTTATTATTCTTTAACCACATTCTTGAAATGATAAATACATCATTTATTTGTTTATTATTTCTAAATAAAGGTATTTAACCAATTTAAATACCTTTTTCCCTCCAACAAAATATAATAAAATATTCCAAACGGTTAGATCTAGATCTTGGTTAATAATATTTTATTACTCACCATTTTTTAGGATAACTCAATATTTTGTTATAAATAGAAGGGGTTTTCCATACATTCTTGACTTTGATCATTTTCATTGTCAGACTTTGATCATTCTCATTGTCACTACCATTTTTCTTTTGCTTCTTGACCTCCCACTTGAGTTCAACATACATTTTGGGTTTTCTGCACCATTGAGAGAGAGAAACTTCTAGAACTGAAGCATTGAGGAAAACCAAGAACCCATCCCATTTAAGGGGAATGGTAAATCATTCATTAAACCTTGTCTTGTTTTTTGGATGCATGGAGTAATTGCTATTTATTTTCACTATTTAACTGCTTTTACTGCATAGATATAGTTTTTTGTAGCATTTGTTGTAGCTATCTATTACAGATCTAAGGAGTTAAACAACCATTTCTATTGTTAAGGTTATTTGTCACACCAACTAAAGTAAGATATTTTCATACACTTGCATTAAGAATTTACGCTAACAAATCATGACTCCACTGTTGTAATTTAGATTCCTACATGACCATTAGCTTTAGCAAAAAGGGTTTTTCTTCAGTTGTTTTCAGTCTCTTGATATTTTATTTTTAACATTTATGCCCTAATTCAATCAAAATTCTGAATTCTAGATGTTTTCTGGTGTTTTCCGCAGGAAACAAGTATCAGTCGTGACAGAGACGAAAAATTTTCCGCAACCTGCCGCCCGAGAACCAAGGAGCAACAAATTGCACTTTTTAGCTCAAATAGTGCGAGTTCCCCCTGAAGTCGCACTTTTCTGCCCATAAACTATGATTTCACTTGTCCACAGGTCAAAAAATACGATTTGGAATATTTTATGAATTTTTTATACAATTGTTAGAGTTTGGCGAGAGCATTTTTTTGGTTTGTCTGACCTCTGTTTCAACCCGTCTTAGGCCTAGATATGCTCAGTTTGTCTCGAAGTAGAACAAATCCCCCTATGATTTCTATTCACTTCCACCTTTTTAGGAGGAGTTAAGCTTAGTAGGTAGTTTGACATTTGCAACGTTTTTACCCATTATTTCAAGGTCTAATTGATCCTTTTTACATATCCTTTCTGATAGGTTATTGTTACATCCAAAATTCTCTCTTGAGTTTTGTTTGGGCTTTTCCTTAGGGTCTCTTTGTTTTCCCTAGGTTTTTTACATTTAGCCTTATATATTGCAGCAATTTTCCCCTCTAGTTTCTTACTATTTTCAGTGTCATTTCCAAAAGTACAGTCATTAGATCCCTATCCCCTCGACATTAGATCTCTTGGCCTTTTTAGTGTGTTTTGAGTCAATTTTACCCCTTTTTCGTCTTGTTTTTTTAGAGCCTTCTTTGGGTTGGGATTTATGCATGATTATTTGTTTATTTTACTGTCATTTCAGTTTTATTTACAGTACTTCAACATTTTTTATTTTTCTTAAACAACCACAGGTGCTTAATTAAAATTAACACATGGCTTGCACATACTCACACCTAAAGCAAAGATCACTTGGTTTACACCGCCAAGCCAAGACATAAGCATCATAATTAATTAATCTTCCTAACGTATCCTTTATTTATCACTCTTAAACCTTTTCGTGTCATTTGTGACTTTCCTTCATAGCGCCCCAAGGCATTTATTGCGGAGACTCCAAGGTCTTCACCCTCATTTTTCATTAGGATGTCTTGCTCCACCACGTAGGGTCCAAGTTAGTCCTCCCTCAAGTCCCCATACCGACTTTGATTCTGGTTCATTAGTATCTTCCTCCAATTCTAACCCCGACTCTCCTCATCCTCATACCGTCACCACGTCAAGCGCCAATGTAGGTGCAGGTCCTGAAGCCGATGGTGGCCCTGGCCCTAATGCTGGAGCCACTAATAGCGGAACCGTGGAACCATCTCAGCTACTCCTTTTCTACCTTTTATGGTTGGTTTAAGCCTTCCCAATTTCAACCAGTTAATAAATGACCCCATACTCCACGATGCAGGTTGGCCAACTATGCCAACTAAGATTCCTTATGACATTCCTAAGTTTGAAGGAAACACTAGAGAGGACCCCGCTAATCATGTATGCTCCTTTCATATGTGGTGTTCATCGAATTCCGTTATCGATGACTCCATTCGCCTCAGGTTGTTCCAATGTATACTCATTGGAGAAGCTACTAAATGGCATGTCGATTAGCTTGCTACATCTCATACCACTTTTGTGACACTTGCTAAAGTGTTTCTGTCATATTTCCAGTTACCCCTTCGTTATGATACCGATACCAAGTTTTTTACTACATTCCGTCAATATTCTGCCACCCACCTTTCTGACCATGTCCACAAATGGCGTAGAATAAGGAGCTTGTGTAGAGCTCCTACATTAGATGACCATGTATATATGGATTGGTTTCTTCGAATGCTCTTAGCCCCCATCAGAAAATATGTCGCATATTATTTTACTCAATTAGAGGAAGAAGCTCTCGAGGTTGCATTAAAATATGACTTGATATATGACTAATCTGGTTATGTTTATGCTGTTTTACCGGGTCTTCCTAAACCAGGTGGTGTGAATGCACGGGGGGCATATCATGCCACCAAAAGTATTTTTGGATCTCTATCACATCCATATGCTCATCCTCACATTAGTTATGGTTACCCCCAGGGGGGACTAGTTCCTCCAACACCTATCCCCCTCTAGGTAACTTGTATCCCGATCAAAGCACGCCTTACGCATTTTACCAACTACATCAGCAGATTACAGGGCCAAGTGTTGCTCAACTTTTCACACCCAAATGTTGCCCCATATCCTCTCTATCCTTATGCACAACCCGACGCTCCAGTCCCTTCGGCATTAGCACCCCCATCTCCCATGCCTTCTCATCCTCTGCCACAATAGCTACCGCCTCCTCAAGGGAAAGTGTATGCTCAGCAGAGTGCGAATAATCCTCCTAATTAAAAGAAAAATAATAAGGGGAAAGGAAACCAGAACCAACAAGTAAAGGGTAACCAAGGTCGCCAAGGTAATCAACTGAACACACCCCAAGGGAACCAACCTAACACGTCAAACTAATAACAAGGTGATCATCCCAAGCATAACAAGACCCTTCGTATGAAGAAACCATGTTCATGTTGTGGTGTCCATGGCCATGATACTCATGATTGTCCCCTTTTACTCCAGATGCACCAGTTATGGGAAGCCCAAGAGCGTATAGAGGACAGTAACCCACCACGTCAGTTCCTCCAAACACTATGCATGTTCAACTAGCTGTGTTCACTAATCATTTCCCTAATCCTTTCCTCCAAACACTAATGCATGTTCAATATGTTGTTGCCCAACCACCTCAAGGTCACGAAGCTCCTCAAACTCCGGAATTTGGTACCCCTGGTTACCAGATTCTCATGATGAATTTTGAAGAGGTCAATACTGCTGATGTCAAACTTCAAACCCAGTCATGCTAATATGACACGCAATCCGCTATGTCTGCAACTGAGTCCCAAACCAAAGTACCCATAGACTCCATTTCGACAGCAAATTTTCCCTTACAAATCCCTCTGCCTAAGGCAAAATTCATTCACAATATCCCCCAAAGGGCCATTACGTCAAAATGCTTCTTTTTCCAAAGTCGACCACACCTACAACATAGTATATGACTTGGTGCAGTCCCCTACCACCATGTCAACATTGGAAGTCCTCCAGACATGCGCATCTCAATGAAAAGGTTTAATTTTTGCTTCAGGAACTATGTATCCTTCATATGATTGTTTGATCATGTTTGATGTTGACAAGTCAGAACATCCCCCTTTAGCTTCATTCGTTACCTTCCAAATACCAATCAAGATCTGTAATTCCCATGTTCATAGATGTATCAATGAACATGGCACATCCACCTATGTGATTTCTGCCTATGTCTGGAAGAAAATCAGATCCCCTAATCTGTCCCAATCCACCATCACTTTACGTGCTTGGGATGGTCACCCTTCTCAACCCCTTGGAATGTTCCACAATTTTCCAGTCACACTCGCGGGAAATACTTTGTATTGACATAGAAGTCATTGATGCTCCCTTGGATTATAATATCCTCTGGGTTGTAGCTACACCTATGCGATGTCAGCTCTTGCATCTACATTTCACCATAAGATGCGATTCCCCCATAACTGAAAGATCGCCACCATCGATTAGTTGACATATTACAAATTGAAGTCTCATACCTCCCCTAAGTCCATCATATCTTTGGTGGCCAAAAACCAATCAGTCGCACCTCTCACTAGTGTTTCACTGAGAGTCTATAAATATTCCACCTTACTTGGTTCATTACTAAGCCTGGATCATCGAGTGCTTGCATGTTGCAAGCATCTCGGGCTAGCGAAAAGCAACCTGGTATGACTAGTCAATAGCTAGCACCTTCACAAACTATTGTTGTTCACTTGACACAGCCATCATTACCATCTCCTTAAGGACCTTCTCCTTCTGCTGGTGTATCTCCCAATATTTTTCAACCAAGAACAGTCCCCCCAAGCCTCAATCATTTAGGATCCATTCCACGAGGACATTACCCTTCTGGTCAGATACCATTTTTAGCTCCCCCCTCTGGATTCTTTTCGGTTCCTGTTATGGCTACGTTCAGTCTACCCAATTTAACCTTGGGGATCCCATTCTAGTGCATTGATCCCCCAGCAAACACTTCACCTGGTCAACTTAAACCATATACAGCTTTGACCCTGGTTCAACCAGTCGCCATGACCCCTCCCTTTGCTTCAATACCACAACCACCTCAACAGGAACCTAATCCTATTTCCAAAGCATCCAGTGAGGGGGGGAAATCCAAAAATAAGGAACCTAAGGACAAGGCTACCCAAACAACTCCATCTCCACCTAAGCCTCCAAAGTCAACACCTCCTTCCACTTTGTGTGATGTCGTTTGGCATGGAACCCATAACTGTCTTGAACTTTGTCATCTCAAACATGTGGTCAATGAAACGTTTCTTGAATATTACATCTCGGAGGTCCATTTTACCTTACCTAATTCAGCTAAGAAACTAAAATCATTGCGCACGAACCACCCTGTGCTTTGTGAGACCTTTATGGCCATTATTCTCATCATTGTCCCCGTCTCAAAAAAATTCGCATTACCCTTGAGGAAATTCGTAGAATAGAGGTTGCTCATAGTGGATAGTTCTGTAGCCATTATGATACCTCCCCCCAATATTGAGATGACAGACTCTTTGATCACTATTCTCTATCTATTGCCATCCATGAGATCCACAGAGGAAGACCCCTCTGGGGCTTCCCATTCTGTTTCAGTCAAACCTCCCTCGTCGAACACCTTGGTCTCAACATCGATATATGTTTCATCTACTAACTCTTCATCTACCCTTCATAGCAATGTGTATGTGAACCATATTTCTCATGAAGATGCGCCAAGTATCCCTGCCACATCAAGTGGTCTCCTTTTCGCCAGTCCTCCCATATTCCATTCCTATGAAGACATTATGGAAGCCATGACCACCCCTTATTTTCCCTGGGATGATATGCACCATCATGCGTACTTCCTTCTACAGTAGTCACATGACCAGTATGTTGTGGAGTCTAAATACTTCATTCATGATGAATTCGATTTTTTTAGAAATCCCATTCTTGCATCAGATTCTTTCGAAGAAGGAAACATGGCCAATATCTCTCCTACCATTAAAATAAACATTTCCAAAAAACTAGGGGTTGAAGAAAACATTACCTTGGGAGCACATTACACCCTAGAATAATTGAGGCTTACACCAAGCTATTCAAGGAATTCCATGATGTTTTTTCCTAGTCTTATTCGGATATGCCTAGACTTGATCCCGCTATTTTTGAAAACCATATCGATACATGGCCGATGCCAATCATGTCCATCAAAATTTGAGACCCATCAATCCCTCTAGACGTGAGGCTATCAAACCTGAAATCGATAAGCTCAGGTAGGTTGGTTTTCTCTATCCTATTGAATACAAAACATGGGTTTCCAACCTAGTTCCCATTCTCAAGAAACAAGGCATCATTTGTGTATGCACTGACTTTTGCGACCTAAACAAAACTTTTCCAAAAGACAACTTCCCCACACCATTTATTGACTAAATCATTAATGAGTGTGCGGGGCATGAGGTTCTATCCTTTATGGGTGTATTCTATGGATATAATTCCAAAAGACAACTTCCCCACACCATTTATTGACTAAATCATTAATGAGTGTGTGGGGCATGAGGTTCTATCCTTTATGGGTGTATTCTATGGATATAATTAGATTACTATCTGCCATGTTGATCAGTTAAAGACTGTGTTTGTTAGTCCGTGGGGAAATATTTCTTCTAGGGTCATGCCTTTTGATTTAAATAATTCTGGAGCCACCTTCCAATGGGACATGTCTTACTTCTTCCATGACTTGGATCATATTATCCTTGCTTACTTTAACGACCTCACTTCTCTTTCTAGGCTTCGAGCATAACACATTCATGATTTGCGTATTGTTTTTCTCTGATGTTGCAAGTATAATATCTGCCTCAACCTGTTGAAGTGTGTATTTTTCATTCTTGTTACGGCCATCTCTTGGGATTCATTGTGTCCAAAGATGGTATAAAGATTTATCCCCTCAAATTTCAAGCCATTCTTGAGTTTCCCATCCCTTTTACTTTGTGCCAGTTACAAAGCCTTCAAGGCAAAGCCAAATTCCTTCATCGATTCATCCTTGACTATGCCACCACTGCGCATGGGTTTCTAAGACTCCTTCAATCCAAAATTCCATTCATTTGGGATGACTATTCTCAACAGTATTTTGATGCCCTGAAACATGCTGTCACTTCGGCTCCCTTGATTAGTCCACCTAACTTTGAGAGTTACTTCATCTTGTATATCTCAACTTCCACTCATTTAGTCGTTGTGGTCGTCATTCAGGAAGATGCCACCAAAACCGAACATGTTATCTATTATGTCTGTAAGAACCTTGTGGGACCCCCTGTGTCCTACTCGAATGAAGAGAAGTTGGCACTGGCCATTGTGTTATCGATCCAAAAAATCCGTCATTATATCCTTATGCATGCCACTAAGGTCATGACCAATTCCAATCCCATGGCTTTCCTCTTAAGTCAGTGGATCATTAATGGGAAATATGTCGTTGGATCGTTATCCTCCAGGAGTTCAATCTTGAATTTTTCACACCCAAGAGTAAGAAAGGTTTAGCCCTTGTTGAACTCATTTTTGAATTTCCTACTGGTACGCATGATCCGCCGGTTAATGATGATTTACCTGATGAACACTTGTTTACCATTACTTCAGATGATCCTTGGTATGGCGACATCCTTACCTATTTTTGAACCCATAAATCCTCTTCCCATCCTGATCGTGATGCTCGACAACGTATACGACACCAAGACCCCCACTACCTTCTCATTGGTGATGATTTTTATCGTTGCGGTGTTGATTCTCTCCTTCGTCATTGTCTCACGCACACTAAAGTTGAGCAAGTCCTTAATGCCTACCATAGCAGTGCTTGTGGTGGCCACCTCTCCGGTTTGGCCACTGCCTAGAAAATCATGTGCGCTGGGTATTTTTTGCCTTATCTCTTTGGAGATTGTATTGAAGCAGTCAAACATTGTTCTAATTGTCATCTATTTTCCTCGTTTTTATGTTTGAATGTTACTGTGTTTCTTTCAAATATATTATATTAGATATATTGGGTATGGGGAATTGAGTGTTATGTGAGTTGGGGGGGGGGGGTTATCACCAAAAAAGGGTCATCTAACCATTTCTAATCAGATGGATCGAAGCATAGCATGTAGGAACAATTTTACCATAGTAAAATTGCTTTCACTATATGAAATAATTTAATAAACCATATTTTATTAAGTTATTTATGGTTAAAAGAAGAAACCCCATGAAGAATAATTAAATAAATCTTTATTTATTTGATTTTACTCTAGTAATAATTAATTATTCCATTGTTTAAATAATATTCCTCGTCATATTTAACCCAATTATGAGAAATAATTAAATAAATCATTATTTTTCTTAATTTTCTCTAGGAATAATTAATTGAATCATTATTTAGTTATTATTCCTTGTTAAATTTAACTAAATTAATTTAAAAAATCATTATTTGTTTATTATTCTTTAACCACATTTTTGAAATGATAAATAAACCATTTATTTGTTTATTATTTCTAAATAAAGGTATTTAACCAATTTAAATACCTTTTCCCTCCAACAAAATATAACAAAATATTCCAAGCGATTAGATCTAGATCTTGGTTAATAATATTTTATTATTTTCCATTATCGAGGATAACTCAATATTTTGTTATAAATAGAAGGGTTTTTCCATTCATTCTTGAATTTGATGGTTTTCATTGTCAGACTTTGATCATTATCATTGTCCCTACCATTTTTATTTTGTTTCTTGAGCTTCCACTTGAGTTGAACATACATTTTGGGTTCTCTACACCATTGAGAGAGAGAGAAACTTCTGGAACTAAAGCATTGAGGATAACCAAGAACCCATCCCATTGAAGGGGGATTGGTAACATCTATTTTTTCCCTCCACCAGGTGTAATAATATATGAAACCATTCATTAAATATTGTCTTGTTGTTGGATGCATGGAGTAATTACTATTTATTTTCAGTGTTTAACTTATTTTACTGCATAGATCTGGTTTTTTGCAGCATTTTTTCTAACTGTCTATTGTATATATAAAGAGCTAAGAAACCATTTCTTTTGTTAGGGTTGTTTGTCACACACAGCTATAGTAGGCTCTTTTATTTCACTTGCATTAAGAATTTACATGAACAGTGGGGGCATATGAGATTCCACCTTCACGTCGTTGGCCTTGTTAAGTAGATAATATATTATTCTTGAAACAAAGAGAAGTTAATTTATGTTTATACAATAATTTCCAATTGTCACTTTAATGGTTTGTTAAGTAGGCGTACCAGACGAGTTGGGAGACCGGTGAACCAAGCGACACGATGATTAGGAAAACATGCGAAGTAAGGTCATACCATGACTTCCCATGAATTTAGTTCCCAACAGGGTGTCTTATAATTATTTTTAGAAAATTGACTAAATTAGTGTTTAGGCATTAAAATTTGGTTTATAATTGATTAATTATGAAACATGGACGTGCTAACAAATGATAATATTTTGTTGTCATTGATGAGCTAATTATTTGTGTTTTCTGATTTGCAAAATAGGGCAAACGCTTGCACCCTAGATGCAACTGCATGTAGGTGGTGCGCTTGGATGCCCCTACGATCTTTGCGAACTAGGCACGCCAAGATGTCGACCCATTAGGGGTACCCGTGTGATGAGTTGGTGGGTCAACCCAATTTTGCAAGGGGCTCCAACCTAAAAGAAGTAAGGTCGGCCCATGACTTTCCATGAACGGAGTTCCCACCAAGGGGTCTCATAATGAGTTTTAGAAAATTGACTAAAGTAATGTTTAGGTGTTAAAAGTCGGTTTATAATTGATTGATTATGTAACATGGTATTAACAAATTATAATATTTTGTTTTTTCTGATGAGTGAAGGAAGGTGGGGTGCCCGGGTTCCCATGGGTGTGTTGCATGTTGGGCACACCAAGGCACCTGACGCCCATGGGGGTGTGGCGTGTTGGAAAATCCAGGGTACCCGAGGCCCATGGGGGCATCATGTGCTGGGCACAATAGGGAGACCGCCCAAAATGTGCGCCCATGGGATGAGTTGGTGGGTCGGCCTGACCTGGAAAGGGGAACCTACAAAAAATAAGTAATGTAGGCCCATGACTACCCATGAACAGAGTTCCCACAAGGGGGTCTCATAATTATTTTTAGAAAATTTACTAAAGTAATGTTTGGGTTTTAAAATTTGGTTTATAATTGATTGATTATGCAATATGGAACTAACAAGTTATAATATTTTGTTTCCATTGTTGAGCGAATGAAGGCAGGGCTCCTGGGCACCCATTGGGGTGTCACGTACTAGGCATGCCAGGGTTCCTAGTGCCCATGGTGGTGTATAATTTTGGGCATGCCAGGGCGCCTGACGCCCAGGGGGGCATCAAGTTCTGGGAACAACAGGGCACCCAAAACCTATCGGGGCATCATGTGTTGGGCACGCTAGGGCACCCACCCGACAGGGGTGCACGTGAATAGTTGGTGTGTGGACCTAACTTGGAAAGGTGCGCTCTCACAAAAAAAGTAATTTCGACCCATGATTTCCCATGAACAAATTTCCCACAAGGGGGCCTCATAATGATTTTTAGAATATTAACTAAATTAATGTTTCGGTGTTAAAAGTCAATATATGTCTCTTTTATGCTCTCGGTGTGAAGCTTATTATTACTTTTTGCGGGCCTACCCATAAATACCAATCCACCACTTCATATTTACCAGTTATTTCAAATTATAATTTAATTAATTGACCCCACTTATACTGGCCTATGAAAGGGGCCAACGTTAAAAAAAATTTAGTTTGTGCTTGTATGCATTGAAATTTGACATGGTGATAGTAAATACATGAATTAGTGTTATGGGAGGGTTTTAAGACTCATATAAAAACATGGGAGGTTTTGGAAAAGTGTATAAGTTATTAACATGAAAAAGAAAAGGCCTCCTCCACCCACTTCCAAGCTTCAAGAGTAAATATCGCCTCTGCCATTGCCCTAGCCCAATTACACCTTCGCTCACCTCTGAGCTACAAGAGAAAATCTATAATAGATAGTATGGTGAGGAGGTCTAAAGTTTTCTGTGTAGAAATTAGCTGAATAAATCACTTATTCAATGGAGATTAACCTGATCATACATCAATTTCGAATTGCATGCATAACACATAATCTCTTCTACAATTAATTGTCACATGCGGAAAGAATAGAAGCGATAGCACATCAAATCATCACACACATTAACATAGTATGTATGGGGAAAGCTTATAGCTGAAAACCCCGCAGCTATAGTATATTATAAATGGAGAGAACATGCAGCAAATACATAGTACAAACTCCTCACAAGTACTCAGTACTATCTCCCAAAGCTACACAAAAACTAGCTTGGTTTTGAACAAGTCACAGGTTCAAAACACACCCACTACTTCTCTGCCTCTATTGCGCAATCAAGGCTGGTCTAAATAGAGATCTAGGTTCGAATCTCACTGGCTCCAACTGCGCAATTTTCATTGGTAATTTCCTCCAAGTGTGGTGCAAATCTCATGCACAACTGATGTCGCAACTGATAGCTAACTCAACCCTTTCATCTACCTCTTTTACTTGTCGCCACTGAACTGTCCATGCACTGAGTTAAACTGATGTGTTCTTTAGTTGAATAATGAGTTAATAATTAGTGAATTAAATAATATTTAATTCACAAAACTCATCTCTAGTGTATTAGCCAGTTAAACTAAATACAACTAGTTCAACTAGTTAACCAGAACACCACCTCCATTAACTCCTCAATCAACTCCACCAAGACTCTGCCACATGAGTCTAACTGAAGTCTAACATGCATTAGCTCACTTAACTCATAGGAAAAGTGTAATTCCTTCTGGCAGCTGCATGCCCCACTTCCAGGGCTCGAACTGAAGTGCTCCAAGAGAGTAAACTGAAGTTTAGAGTCCAAATATTATTAAGGGTAAATAATATTTGACTTCCCTATTTTTAGGAGAGGCAGTCTAAAAATAGCCTTCGACCTCTTTGACCTAAAAATAGAGTCTCATCTATTTTTACCAACATGACACATACTCCAAGAATCTCATACATGCAATCCCTGAACCATGCTCCATATGTCTAAAAATAGACATAGTCTAAAAATAGATTTTTTCGACAACAATCACATGTGTGGTCCCCACCTAGTTTAGGTGATCACTTTCCAACTAGGATCAGGAAAGATGTTTCAGGAGGCCTCCTTCACTGTTTCTTGTTGCCATTTTCAACACTCCCTCTCAACAAGAAAGGACTTTCTTTGCATGCGACATGCAACTCCATGCATTCGCCCTACAACCTTCACAAGCGCCATGCAACTCCATGCATCTGCTCTGCAACTCCTCTGAAACTGAATAGGCTCCAAACAACTCAATCAGTCTTGATGCATCTAGCATCTATCATCAAATTCTTCGACTTCTTCTTGGCCAACTGCACATGTCATCAGGAACCACTGCGCTGTTGACTCTTTGCACCCATGCACTCTTGCACTTGCTGTCAACTCTGATCCGCGCTCCAGTATCCGACACTGTCACTTTGATCTACCTGCATCACTCCAACTGATCTTGCTACTGCTGCGCTATGGGCACCTCGTAGCCAGGTTCAACTCATGAGATCCACAACATCTCATGAATCTGCCCAGAAATCTCCTCTTAGGATTAATCATGCATGTCGCCCCACCTCATACCTGGTGGTATAGCTGCATGCACTCCCTCTGCCCGTCTGGCACGAAATTTCTCTGCATGAGTGGTCTCTTCCACTCCACATCCTCTTGTGGCTGCTCCACATCCCGTGTTCACTTTCAACTCGCATGCAAAACTTGCTCCTCCTCAAGCTTCAATCGCATGTCTTTCTCTCGCCCGCATCCACACTTGCTCCTCCCTCAAGGTTCACCTCCAGCATTCTTCTCCCCCCGTCTCCAACAATAGAAGCTCCGTAGACATCCCATCTAAAGTCCGTAGAGATTATTTGCTCGAATCCCAACTCTCTGACTTGTCCTTGCTGTTTCAAAGGAAAATCCTTTCTCTAAAGACAACTTCATACCCTTTATCCTCTAACATTGCGACTGAGATCAGATTCTTTGTTAGACCCGGTACATGCAATACATCTTGTAAAAGAATGAGTTTACCTGACTCCCTCTGAAAGGTTATGGTACCAATGCCGGTCGCATTGTATCGTCCACCGTCGCCCAACTCAACATGCATCTGGAGATTTTTCTCCACCAAGTCACTGAAAAGATTCACATCTCCCGTCATGTGAAAGGAAGCGCCACTATCAAAATACCACCCCGATCCCAATGCACTAGACACCATGCATGCAATCAATGAGAAGTCCAGCTCAAATTGCGAGGCAAGAGCCTCACCAGCTGTAGCTCCAGCAGCCTGCTTGTTCTTCTTCTTCTGTGGACAATTCGTGGCGTAATGTCCATGATCGTGACAGTGAAAACACTTCACTTTGGACATGTCACACTCTTTACCATCCACACCGGATTGAGAAGCCTTCTCCTTGCCCTTCCCGCGCATTCTTCTTCATCAGATACCTTTGATGAAGATCCGTCCCTGGTAGTCCTCCTGATATCCTCTTGCATGAGATCTGACCACAGTCGCTCCCATCCCGGCAACTTCTCCCGACCATTGACACTATCCTGATAGGAATGCCAAGCCTTCGGAATACCAAGGAGAGCCAGGTCCACCATATCCTCATCTTCGACAGTCACCCCCACACTTCCCAGCTCATCTCTGCACTGAGTGAACTTCGTGAGGTATTTTGCGATGTTGTCGCCTTTCTCCATCTTGATGTTTCTTAGTCTATCCTTGAGCGCCAGCTTCCTTTGGTCTCTCTTGCTTTGGTACAGATCCGTCAAAGCTTTCCACATCAAATATGGAGAAGCCTTTCCATGCAGGCTGGATACAATATGATCCTTTACGCCCTCCAACAGGATCCTTCGACACTTTGCTTGTTTCTTTCGCCATGCTTCCACAATATCAGCATCATTAGAAGTAGGCTTTGGAATCTCTTTCTCCACGAATTCCAACAGCCCATGATCATTTAATATAGCCTCCACGCGGTCCTTCCATGCAACATAATTCGAACTGCCTTCCAAGGCATATTCTAGTCGCAATCCGTTGAAAGACATTTTCGCCGCGGCACCAAGAACACAAATCTGCAAATTCGAATTTCACCACCAACTGATAACTCAGTCACTTCCGATCTACACTTGAGAGCTAATTATTTCCAAACCAGAGATTGACTGCATGGGCATTCACCAGATCTTTCACCTTACAAAGAAGGATGAATATTCCAGAGGCTACCTGGCCCGCATGCAGGCTCTGTCCGAGGAAATAATAAACAATCACCGTAATAGATCTCGACGATTAATTTTGCTCCGATACCATGTAGAAATTTGCTGAATAATGAAGTTTATTCGCTGCGATTAACCTGATCATACATCAATTCGAATTGCATGCATAACACATAATCGCTTCTACCATTAATCGTCACATGCGGAATAAAAAACAAAGCGACAGAACATCAATTCACACACATAGAACGCAGCATGTATGGGGAAAGCTTATAGCTGAAAACCCCCAGCTATAGTATATTATAAATGGAGAGAACATGCAGCAAATACATAGTACAAACTCCTCACAAGTACTCAGTACTATCTCCCAAAGCTACACAAAAACTAGCTTGGTTTTGAACAAGTCACAAGTTCAAAACACACCCACTACTTCTCTGCCTCTATTGCGCAATCAAGGCTGGTCTAAATAGAGATCCAGGTTCGAATCTCACTGGCTCCAACTGCGCAATTGTCATTGGTAATTTTCTCCAAGTGTGGTGCAAATCTCATGCACAACTGATGTCGCAACTGATAGCTAACTCAACCCTTTCATCTACCTCTTTCACTTGTCGCCACTGAACTGTCCATGCACCGAGTTAAACTGATGTGTTCTTTAGTTGAATAATGAGTTAATAATTAGTGAATTAAATAATATTTAATTCACACAACTCATCTCTAGTGTATTAGCCAGTTAAACTAAATACAACTAGTTCAACTAGTTAACCAGAACACCACCTCCATTAACTCCTCAATCAACTCCTCCAAAACTCTGCCACATGAGTCTAACTGAAGTCTAACATGCATTAGCTCACTTAACTCATAGGAAAAGCGTAATTCCTTCTGGCAGCTGCATGCCCCACTTCCAGGGCTCGAACTGAAGTGCTCCAAGAGAGTAAACTGAAGTTTAGAGTCCAAATATTATTAAGGGTAAATAATATTTGACTTCCCTATGTTTAGGAGAGGCAGTCTAAAAATAGCCTTCGACCTCTTTGACCTAAAAATAGAGTCTCATCTATTTTTACCAACATGACACATACTCCAAGAATCTCATACATGCAATCCCTAAACCATGCTCCATATGTCTAAAAATAGACATAGTCTAAAAATAGATTTTTTCGACAACAATCACATGTGTGGTCCCCACCTAGTTTAGGTGATCACTTTCCAACTAGGATCAGGAAAGATGTTTCAGGAGGCCTCCTTCACTGTTTCTTGTTGCCATTTTCAACATTCTGGAAATTTTTTTTGGTAGAGTCCCACCCATAGACGTCAACACTTGTCAGACATTGTGTTTTCTTCCAAGGTATTTGAAATGCTTAAGAGTCACTTGTTGTGGATTCTTTAAGTGGCCCGACTTCCCTACCCTGGGTGTGTATTGTACCTATGTTTTTTGAAACCCTTCACTATCGGTTCGCACTACTAATTTTAACTAAGTTCTATGATAATTGTTTTTGGTGGGTTGATATGTGTATGTGAAACTCACTATGAAAATAAGATTTTTGAGTTTTTATATAAGTTTTTACTATTACTTATGGTGATTGTCTAGAAGTATTACCCTTTTCTAGTTTTAAAGCTACACGCATATTTTTAATAATAATTATAGGAATATTTAATTTCAAAATATAATAGAGAGAAAAGAGCTTAACTTATGTCCACAGTTGTGTAATTAAGGCTCTCAAAATATATATTAATCCATAACTTAAATCATACTTGTTTTCCTTTTAATTTGATTGGTCGATTTATTAATCATTAGAATTGTTCATATTACATATTTAATACAAAATAAGAAGGGGTAAAGTGATAAATAGGTGCAACATTTAAACATTTACCTCATGTTTATCAATTTAATATGATCTTTACAATGTTCCTTATATAGTAGTGAAGTAATGAATGCATGGAACGAGTCAAAGTCGGTTGATCCTTTGGTTAGGTGAGTTTATCCTCTAGGTTGTGACATGGAATTGATTGAACTGACGAGCCATAGTTGAGGTGGCATGTAAAATAATGGGTAGTTACCTTGTCAATTATGTTTGAACCACATGGATTGAATATCGGAGATATATTAACGGTACATTAGATATGAAAATTTTAAATTTCTTATAACTTCAAATACATATTTTTCAAAAGAAAAAAATTGTTGTGTAGACACGAGTATTGAAACCTCACTTAATGTAAAGAAATAATATGCCCTAATACTCTTGGAGAGTTTTTAGTATTATGGTGCTAATGTATTTAATTTTGGGGTATTGTTGATCAATGGTTCACATGATGTAATGCACTACTTAAGAATTAGAGGATTATATGGTCATGGTTGAACTTAAAGTATAATCAGGTCAAAAAAATTATGGTTGATTCTTTTGCATCATTCTACAGAAGTCCAATGAAAATATTTGAAGGAACTTATAGAATTATATATCATTGACTCTTAATGGTGAGAAAAACATATTATGGTTGCACTATATAAATTCCACACCACTACCATAGGAATTAATGGCCTAAAATACATCAAAAATGTTTAATGGTGCTACATTACATAATACCTCATCTAGATTGGGCTACTTGCATATTAAAGTCTCCATTTGTGTGTCACATGCATGCCTAATATTTTTGTGGTTTCTTATGAAAAAAAATTGACAATGATACTAGAGAAGAAACACATAAGCCTCATCAAATATTTGTTCCAAGGGCTCTATTCTTTTTACATCAAAAGGTTTTTTTATACATGTATATTTTTTATAAGAAAAATACAATATCCCAATTTTTTCTCCTTGAAAAAATTGTAATTAAATTTGTATTAAATTAGGCATGGGTTTTTTATATTCTTTTGTTACATTAACCACCATGAAATGGACATACTATGGTGTTATGAACATTGAAAATAGTTTTACTTTTGCAATTAATAAAATGATGATGGCCAAGACCAAGAAACATTGGTACCTATAGGGTTCTCCTTCTTGTAGATGCCCCAACAACCACCCTCTTTTTTCACAAGTGTTTCCAATACCTAGGTGAAAATAATGGTCCCCGTCAATGTGAAGGATTCTTATTATTCCATCAACACCTCCTTATCTTGATTTATGAATTTCATATACCATTTTTTTCCTCTTGCAAAAATTTAGAAAAATTTTAATGAGGTCTTTTAGAATTTCCCTTGTAGTGCAATACAACATTAAGAAGTTATATTATTTTGTGATGCAACACTTTGAATTTCCTTTCCTGTATGATATAGAACTAGGAATTTCCCATTTAGTGGGATACACCAATGATGAGTCCATTGACCTAGTGAGGTACCAAACCCTAAATTTTTCGTTGCATGTATTGTGTTGAATTTTATTATCTCAATGATATGTATCACTATGAAAGCCAACACCCTGTGACATATTGTTGGGATTTCAAACTTCCAATGACATGTCTCTAAGATACCAAAATATCATGTGATATGTCCCTCATGCATAGAAAACCCTTTTTAGTATCACACCATTAACAATTTTCTTCATCGTGTATCACTACCTAAAGGAATTTTGAAAAAGACAAGTTTCAAGGCATTTATTTCCTCAAAAATCATGCCACTTGCTCCAAAATATCTATAAAAGGGAATTTAAGATTAATATTAAGATTAAGATTAAATTAAGATTAACATTAAGATTAAGATTGATATTTAATATTAGATTAATATTAAGATTTAGATTATGTTAAGTTTAATATTATAGATATATAAATTACAAAAAAATAAAAACTAAATCTCAATGCCTTATTTATAAACAAAACTGTGACCCAACCTTATTTATAAAAACAATTGTGACCCTACCTATTCTTTTCCTCCTAATTTTCACACCTCCGCCATCGATCTTGCCTCAACCATCAAATGCTTCTGTCATTGATCCTTGCCTCTAGCATTGATACTTGCCTAGCCTGTACCCCCAACCTCCACCATCAATCCCGTCCTCAACCATTGGTCCCTGCCTCAGCCATCAACCTTATTTTTCCTACCTCCATTTATCCCTGCCTATTCCTTTAGCCCTAACCCATTCCCCCCTCCACCATTGATCCCTTCCTCCACCATCGATCCCTTACTCATACATAAACCTTATTTTGTGTGCCTCTGGCATTGATCCCTATTTATTCCTTTAACCCTAGCCCACGCGCCCCTCCACCATCGATACCTACCTCTTCCATTGACCTTATTCCTTTTACGCTAACCTCCTAGATTGATATCTCTACTTTTCTAGGTGGGGTGTGTGGGTTTTCTCATTTTCCTTCTCATACACTCTTTAATTTATGGTTTCCCCACTAACTGTCTAGTGCCTCATTTGGCCCATTCCACGTGTTCCTATTTTTTCCATACATGGCTCTTATTGATGCTTGGTGTGGCTTTTCTAATGTAAGTTAATTGCCACAACCTTATTATTCAACGACTAATTTAGATCAAGCTCACAGTTTGAGTATGATCACTCTGGTCGATAGGTGGATTAATAATGCGAGGATATCTCTAGTAAAGAGAAAGAATATCACTTGAGGAAAAATAGAGCAAAATGACAGAGCTAATAATTTTGACCCATGAACAACTAGTTGCAGATAAGATAAATTCAACCCCACCAATGCATCTAAGGAGAAACAACAACAATGTCCTTTGTAAGTTTAAAGTTCCATATTTTTTAATAAATTTACCCATTGTTAAAGTTCACATAAAAGGACACATTACACCATGAAAACTTGACCTTGGCTAAAGGAACTCAAAAAATTACATTTTTGTCATAAGCGCAGCGTGCTTTCTCAAAAGCGCAGCGTGTCTAACAAAAGCACAACGTGCTTCTTGGGAGGAAATTTTGATGGGCTTCTCATGATGATTTTAATAAATAAAAGTTATTGAAGATAGCCCTAGATGTATACTAGCCTTTTGAACCTACAAACCTCCAAAGCTCATCCTCTATGGCACCCAAAAACTCTATTTCCCATAGCTACTCCAGAAGTGCAGCGAGGGGTCTAAAAAGGTGGCAAAAACATGTTTTTTGACCTATTTTTTGACTTTTTCTCCCAAATGGTGAGCTATCATGCAAAACCAAGTACATATATATGACATAATTGTCAATATCTATCCAACCATGAAATTTTAACCTCATTTAGAGCTTCTGAGAATAAGCACAGCATGAGCTCGATGTGCTTCTATGCACCATTAATTTTCCAAAATTGCCAAAAATTCCAAAAACTTTAAAATTTTCCCGAAATTCACAAACTCTATCTCAAAATTCTTCCTTTTGCATTTTGAGTGATAGATTATGCAATTAATGATGCATCAGCAAGAAAATAAAGGTCTTCTCTCTTCTTTTGCTTCTTTAGGGTTTTCTTTAGCTTCTTTTTCATATTTCTAACCCTAATTCTGCAAATCTGGTTCCTAGTGAAGTAATTCCTTTCCATGTGTCTCTAAATATTGGTATTCATATTGGCCTTCTTCAAGAGCATCTCTAGGTGTTCATTAACCTTGGCAAGCCAAAATTCTATCTTGGTCAATGTTAGTTGCAATGAGGTCATCAAACTCCTGTTGACCTAAGGGAGAAGATGACTCACTTCCCTGTTCTTTCTGCCTTGATAATCCTCTTTTCCTTGGCCTCCTTAGCTTCATTTGCAAATATTTTTCCTCTAATTGATCAAAACCAATCACTGCCTTGCCTTTATCGTCCTCTTCCACTAATTCAGCCCTAGGTTTGCTTGACAAAAGCTGATTTACCTTAAGTTTCTTGTTCTCCTATTGCAAAAATGCAAACATGAAATTTGCCTTTGAGAGATTAACCTTAAGCTCTCTTATTTTTTATTCTTGCTCTTGGATTATTTTCTCTTCTGACTTTTTTTCCTGATGATGGTAAGTCAACCATGACATCATCAAAAGGTACTTGTTCTTCCTCATGCAGGGGTACATCATGATGGTGTCCTGGTGTTCCTTCTCTAACAACACTAGGTTGAACTCTTTCCACACTATCAGGAGAAAAAACAAGCCTTTTACCTCTATTGTATGTTTTTTTCATTGATGGTTTTCTTGTAAAAAAAACCTCTTGTTGCCTTAGTGGTGCCAATGGAATACTTTGGCTACCAGGTTGACTAGTAGAAGGAAAAAGAGAAGTTGATTGCATGAATGTCTGTTAGGTCTCTATATTACTAGTGTAGTCTCTTATTTTTGTTAGTGTAGCCCCGTAATTCTTATTTTTGTACCCCTGTAGTCCCCATATTATTATTATTGTGCCCAATAAAAACCCACTATTGTTATTTTTGTGCCCTTACATTATTATTATTAGGTTGACTAGGATTACATTGTGACCCCGTGGACTCATATATATAGAAAGGAGGTTTTGTCATTTGAATCATCCAAGAATTGTTCATTTATGTAATGTAAAGCAGGTTTACCCCTTGAAGTGGATGATTTTTAAGGTTTCGATCTCTCTTTTCTTCTATTTTTGGAGTTGGTTTCATAACATTTGGTATCAGAGCTTTGGATTCTAGGTTTTCGCTGCTTCAAAGAGGTCATCATGGCATTTTGGCTATAAATTTTTTTCTACTAAGGTTTAGAAGCTAAACACAAAACCCATTTGCAACGAAATCCTGATGAATTTCATGTAACCATTTCAGATCTTGGTTCGCAATATTATCGGAGATATGAGTTGTGGAAGTTAGGGTTTGTGCAGGCTCCCAAATTTCATCTCAAAGAGGTGACCTTGGGAAAATCATCATAAATCTCTCTTTGAGCATCGGATTGGAATTCTATAAATTGTGGCCAAAATTAAATGGACTGTAGTTTACTATGTATCAATTTTAGAGCCGAAGGAGGAAACGGTGACATGTGGCATGCCGTACAAGTTCGCTCTACTGAACTAGTCCATAATTAGGTAATTGCGGGAGATTAGGCATAATTTTGCATTGAAGAATCCAAATCAGGTCAAACATGTGGCATTGGAAAGAAGATTCATAGGGCTACTAAAGGAATAAAGATAAAATCTCGGGGATCCAAAATTCCAGAGATACATTAGTTTCAATTTCGAGCTCCTCAAAAACCAGAAAAATGTGTGTATTTTCTTTTCAAATTGCATAAGTCTTGCTTGAAAAATCAGTTTGAAGTGATTCCAAGGACATATTGAAGCATAGATATTAGTATTGGGTTCTGAAATGGCCCCTAAAAATTATTCAACACCTATTAATCCCTCAGAAGTATCTACTATAACTCATGAAGAGGAAGAACCGCAACATGATATATCAAAATTACAAGACCAAGTCCACCAAATTTTGTGCTCACAAAGAGCAACAAAAAATGAAATGGAAGTTTTGAAGAAAGGCGTGGAAGCTAAGATGGATGGTTTGAAGAAAGGCATGGAAGCTAATCTGGATGGTTTGAAGAAAGGCATGAAGATAAGATGGATGGTTTGAAGAATGAAATGGAAGCTAAGATGGATGGCATGGAAGCTAAGATGGATGACATGGAAGCTAAGATAGATTAAAAAATGAAAGACAACATGGAAGACATGAAGAATTATCTAAAAGCATACATGGAAGGTTTGAAGGAAGGTTTTAAAAATTTGATACAAGAAATTATTCCTAATGGTGAAAAGGTAGTACAAGAAACTCATGATGAGAAAAAAATAAATGTTAATCGTGATTTCATAAACTCTAATGTTGGATTGAAGACCCACCTTATTCCAAATATTGATATGAGTAAGTTTGATGGCAAGGATCCTGTAACATGGATACTACAGATGGAGCAATATTTTGATCTCCATAATGTGAAAAACACACAAAAGGTATGCATTGCAACTTTACATTAAGAACAAAATACATTTGTATGGTATCAATGGCTTTGCTCTCATAAAAAAATTGTAACTTGGTCAATTTTTACAGAGGAAATGATAGCACATTATGAGGATACAAAGAGAAATACCTTCTTTAGCCAATAGATAAATCTCAAACAAAAGAGTTCAATGGTGGAGCACATTGAGGACTTCCAAAAATTGAATATAAGTGTAACCGATATTCTAGAGGAACATAGGATTGATGTCTTCATAGGGACTTTAAATGATAACATTCAACATGAGGTTCTCCATTCGGAACCTGATTCATTAGAGAAGGCATTCAAGCTGGCAAGAAAAATTGGAATTAGATTTATGGCGACAAGGAAGCCTACCACTCACATCTATAAATATGGAAGTGTTTCTACTCCTAAAGTTCCAAAACCTACAATATTGACACCACAACAATTGGAAGAAAAAAGTGCAAAAGGGCTTTGCTACAGTTGTGATATAAAATACACTAAAGTTCATAAGTGTGTTGGAAGAAATTATTTTACATAGATTGTGAAGAGGGGGAAGAAAATGAAAAAGAAACTTCAAAAGAAAATAATATACACCAGGAACCAACCCTAGAGAAAGAAGAAATGAGTCCGACCATATCCTGTAATGCATTGGCAGGAGTTTTCACTCCTCAAAATCTCAAGATAGAAGGACATATCAAGAAGAAAAATGTAATAGTGTTGATTGATTCAGGTAGTACCCATAATTTTATTCATTCTAAGGTAGCCAAGGAATTGAATTGCTTCCTATACCCAGCATCAAAGTGTCAAGTGATGGTTGAAAATGGAGGGACTATAAATTTCTCTGGAAAATTCCATAATATCAAGCAAACCATGTGGGAATATGTATTGAATAGTCCAGTGATTTCCATTCCAATGGGAGGTGCTGATGTTGTACTAGGAGTACAATGGTTATAATATTTAGGGACAATAGATTTTAATTTTCAAGAACTTTTCTTGAAATTTTTTTCGAAAGGAAAGGATGTCGAATTACGGGGTATCACAAGGAAGTTGGGAAAGATAATAAGCTCTAATTTCATGAAAAATCTTATGAATAAATAACAATGATGCGTAATTTCACAATTATGCTCACTAGAAGTTCCAACATCAAAATAATCTATTTCTCCAAATCTCCAAAAAGTCTTGAACAATCATTCAAAGGTGTTTGAATCTTTGAAAGGACTCCCACCTATTCATTATTATGAGCATGATATTCATTTGATTCCAGGAAGTGTTCCTCCAATCATGAGGCCTTATAGATATCCTTATGTCCAAAAGAGTGAAATTGAACGTATGATTGTAGAAATGTTAGAGGCTAGTATAATTCAACCTAGTCAAAGTTCTTTCTCTACTCTAGTAGTATTGGTGCACAAGAAGGATGGATCATGGCGCATGTGTTTTGACTATAAGGAGATCAATAAGATCACTATTAGAGATAAATTTCCCATTCCTATGATTGATTAATTAATGGATTGATGAATTAATGGATTAATTACATGGAGCAATTTATTTTACCAAGTTGGATATTCGTTCAGGATATCATCAAATTAGAATGAAGACTGAAGGTATTCTGAAAACAAAATTTTGAACTCAAGAGGGTTATTATGAATTTTCATTATGAATTTTTGGTCACACCTTTTGGCCTTACCAATGCACCTTCTACATTTCAAGGGTTGATGAATTCCATTTTTAAACCCTTCCTTAGAAAATTTGTGTTAATATTTTTTGATGATATACTAATCTACAATAGGTATTGGAAGGATCATGTTCAACATGTTGACAGGGTGCTCAAAATATTGGAGGAGAAACAATTATATGAAAAAATCTCCAAATATTTCTTTGGAGTACAAGAGGTGGAATATCTAGGTCATATTGTATCTCAGGAGGGTGTTAAGGTAGACCCTAACAAAATTAAAGCCATTAGGGAATGGAAATTCCCCACAACCATAAAGCAGTTGCGAGGATTTCTTGGGGTAACACGGTATTATCACATGTTTGTTAAGAATTATGAGAGAATAAGCACGTCTAACAACATTATTGAAGAAAGTTTCATTTTCATGGACTCCTAAAGAAACTAAGTCCTTTGAACATCCTAAAGAGGCAATGTGCCTAGCAGCGGTCTTAGCTACACCAGACTTCACAAAAAAAATTATTGTGGAATGTGATGCCTCAAGAAATGGAATTGGTGTTGTTTTAATGAAAGAACGAAGACCCATTTCTTTTGAAAGTATTCCAATCAAAGGAAAGTATTTACATAAAGCTATTTATGAGAAGGAAATGTTGGAAATACTACATGCACTAAAGAAATGGCGACCTTACCTAATGGGAAGACACTTCAAGGTAAAAATTGATCATGACAATCTTAAACACCTTTTGGAACAAAGACTATCTTCAGAAGAGTAGCAAAAAATGGGTCACAAAGATGTTGGGTTATGACTTTGAAATCATCTACAAAAAAGGGAAGATAAATGTTGTTGCAAATGTACTCTCAAGAAAGGATGAGGAGGTGGAAGCATTTCTTTGTGCCATTTCTATTAGCCAACCAGATTGGATAACCGAACTAAGGGAGGAATGGAAGAATGACGAAGAAGTGTGGACAGTCACTCAAAATTTGTAGCAAGATACCATTACATATGATACATTTAGTTGGAAAAATGATTCCTTATGGTACAAATATCACTTATATCTTTGTAATAATTCCAAACTAAAAAAAAATATTATTTTGGAATTGTGCACCTCTCCTATAGGAGGACACTCAAGATTTTTAAAAACTTACCACAGGGTGAAGAAAGAATTTTTTTCGGATGGCCTTAAATCTGATATTCAAAATTTTGTGGCAGAATGTTTGGTTTGCCAGTAAAATAAAATTGAGAAAATTAAGACCCCGGGTCATCCACAACCTTTACCCATTCCAAGTCAACATTGGGACGAGGTTTCAATGGATTTTATCACAAGTTTACCTAAGTCCAAAGGAAAGAGTGTCATCATGGTGGTAGTTGATAGATTTACCAAGTATGCACACTTTTGTGCATTATCTCATTCATTTAAAGAAAGTACCTTTTCTACTACATTTATGGAAACAATTCAAAAGCTACATGGAAACCTGAATATTATTGTAAGTGACAAAGATCCCATTTTCATTGGAAATTTTTGGACGGAATTATTTTTTTGTTTGGGTACTCAACTAGCCCATAGCTCATCTTATCATCCTCAATCCGATGGGAAAAATGAGATAGTGAACAAATGTTTGGAAGGATATCTTCGTTGTTTTTTATCTAATAAACAACCACAATGGGTCAAGTGGTTACCTCTGGCTAAATGGTGGTATAACACTTCCTTCCATACTACAGCAAAAATGACCCCATTTACGAAACTTTATGGATATCATCCACTGTCCATCACATCATATTTAAGAAAAAATTCTAAGGTTCAAGCAGTGGAAGATCACATTGAGCATCAACAAAAAGTTCTCCAACCTTAAAGGATAACATAAATTTGGCACAAAATCGAATGAAACAACAAGAAGATCAACATCATAGTGAGAGAAGTTTTAATGTAGGAGATTGGGTGTTTTTACGGCTACAACCATACAAAAAAAATTCCCTCGAGCAAGCTAAGAAGGATAATAAATTATCACCAAAGTACTATGGTCCATACAAGGTGTTGCAAAAGATTGGTACTATGGAATACAAATTGGAGTTTCCTGCTTCTTCTCCAGTGCACCCAGTTTTCCATGTTTCATGCTTAAAGAAGGTTATAGGTGACAAACTTTCAGTTCAAACAATATTTCCAGAACTTGATGAGGAAGGAAAAATCATATTGGAACCTGAAGCAGTAATGGAAACAAGATCTCGACAACTACGAAATCGATCAATTTCAGAGTATCTCATCAAGTGGAATAACTTAACCACTGAAGGTTCAACATGGGAGGATGAGAATTTTATACAGAAGCATCCAAAGCTACTCAAGCATTGAGGACAACACTTTATTGAAGGAGAGGGGCATGTTAGGTCCCTATATTACTAGTGTAGTCCCTTATTGTTGTTACTATAGCCCCCATATTGTTATTATTGTGCCCCATAAAACCCCACTATTTTTATTGTTGTACCCTTATATTATTATTGTTAGGTCGGCTAGGATCATACTGTGACCCCATGGAATCCTATATATATAAAGGAGGTTTTTTCATTTGAATCATCTAAGAATTTTTCGTTTATGTAATGTAAAGTAGGTTTCCCTCTCGAAGTGGCTGAATTCTAAGTCATTGATCTCTCTTTTCTTCTATTTTTGGAGTTGGTTTCATAGCAATGCCTCCCATGGTAGGTTGATCTGTGATAGCTGATGTTTAGCAATGACTTTGACCAAGCCATGTTGAAATAGGTTAGCTTGGTGATCCTTCCCTTTACTTTTTACCTTCTCTATCATCTTGACAAGACTTCTACATAAGTAGTGAGGCAGATTGAGAGCATCAGTAGCCTGATGTGATATTGATATAGTTTGATTGTTGTGAAATGCATTATTAGCCTAATGTGATATTGATACAGTCTTGAAAACCTCCCTTTACAGGTAAAGTACTTCATGATCATCTTCATTAGAGGAGTATACCTATCAAGCAATTTTCTAAATGGAAAAATGTGCTTAGGAGCATTTTTGTAGTATGGCTTTAGGAAAACCTTGTAATTATCAATGTCCAAATCCATCCCTTTAAACTAGATTTCACCATGGTCAGGGATTCCTATGGCTGAGGCTATGACATCTGTTGAGATGGTGAATTCAACCACTGCTATTTTGGCCCTATCCCTCCTAAAACTGGGAGCAAAGACACTTGTCAATTTGGCATGGAAACCTCTCTCTTGAATCCTTTCAAAAAATATCATGCATCCTACTCCTTCAAAGGATTTCTTGATGAAATATGAGGCCATGATTTCTTGGATATAAGTTGGCTCAAACCTGGAAACTTTCGTCCTTTATTGTACTTTTTATTCTCATTTTCCATGGTTTATGTCTATATGATAAAACCCTAGCTAGGTAGGAAGGAAGGGTAGGGTGAAAAACAGGGGAAAAGGAATTGTGGTATTGAGGGAAGGGAATGTAAGGGTTAGGAATTGAGATAATTCTTGGGAAAATTTTGGGATATGGGGATCAGTGTTAGGGATTGTAGGGAGGTGTAATTTGTGAAAAGAGTGAGGGGAAGATGTAAAAAGGTGAAAAACATAGTCCTGGGAAAAACTGTAGTGTAGGCTAGGGTTTGTAGGGAAAGTGAGGAAAATGAGAGGAATGGGTATGGGAAATTCTTAGGGGAGGTATGTGAGGTATGGGAGAGGGTAATAGAGTAGGAAATATAGTTTTTTTTCCACTTTAATAAAGAAAAAATACATGGAAGCCAAAAGCGCAACGAAACCCTATGAGAAGGATTTTCATTGTGTTTTTCAAGGAGAATGATGCATAAGAGAGGTAAAAAAGGTGTAATTACTTGTGAAACATATGTTGAAACCTATGAAATGTTGAAATAAATCCCTTTGATGTTTTCTTTCACTCCAATTTCAAAAGCGCAACATGGGTGAAGAAGCGTAACGAAGCAGGAAGAAGCGAAGCATAGGAGGTAAGTAAGTGGTTTTAAAGATGAATTTTGATGCCCTAGTGGATGGAATGCAGCTCGATGGTAGAGAGATGCTCTATGAAGGTGAAATGATAAATTATAATGCTAGCTTGGTATTTTATTGGATAAAATCAATTTTTTCTTGTGATGATGGCATGACATCATATGTCACTTTAAGAAATGAGATGATGTGCCTGCAGCATGATATTTTGAAATGGAAATGTTACCTTAGAAATAATTTAGAAAACTCTTTTCCCTAATTACTAACTCCCATGATGATTACCTAGATGATGACATGACTCTTTATGACATTTTTTATGAATTGACCTAATGATGACATCAAATGCATTTATAAAACTTATGATTTGCACCTTTGAACCTTGCAGTATGCATAATCATGATTTGATGAAGAAAATGGTGACCAGGGCACTTTATTGATGACCTATCACAATGAGTGATAACATGAACAGGATGCATTTTTTGACCTTGAATATGGTGGGAGAATTAATATACCTAGACACACCAACCAATGATCAAATTTTATTTGAAATTTTATTTGAAACTATAAAATTTGACCTAGGACAATATCAACTAACATTGAAAGAGTACATTTGATCATCGGTGACTCACATATGATAAAATTGGCTTCAGCTGGGGATGGTAGCTCCTTTAGGAGGTGTCAAGAACACCGTAGTCCAGGCATCCTCATCCATTGGGAAATGGAGTCAATAATAAAACACTAGACACTCAAATGGCTAACTGAAGCAAAAACTGGCTTTGTCTCAAAAACATGACTATCGACTGAACTTACTTATGACAGCAGACCATTGGTATCTTAGGGCCTTCACCTCGAGCATCAAGTCCCAATGATAGTCACCCGCCTACTATATATATATATATATATATATATATATATATATATATATATATATATACAACAAGTGTGAAACGATACCTCCGTGCTGGGTAACCAATCCAATAAATTGCCTACTACTTATCAAGCCTACTTTCTTGGGCACCACCAGGGGTGGGGGGGCACACACACACAGAAACAAAATCTAGGAAACTCCAAGTTTCCACTGAACATGTGCTCATGATTCATATATACAAGGAGAATAATCTTCCTTGTTGACTGTAGAAAATCAGTAAAAGGATCCACAATAATTTGAAATGTTTCCTTATCTTGAAATATAGCAGAAATACAAGCACACCCTTCATTTTCATCTGAAAGAATAATTAATAGTTGTTGATCCATAGGAAAGCATAGGGAAGAATGAATTTTAGTTATATGAGTGTTGGCTATAAATTCCTCAATTATGAACAACTATGACTCCGTCTTTGACATGCTATCTATTTCAGACTCATACTCCTCCCATTCATAGTCTGAATCATCCTCAAATATAAAACATTCTTCAAGATTATTAAACATGATATCCCTATCATAGTCATGAAAGAAAATAGTCTCTCTTAACTTATCCACTTGCGGGAAATAATCTTCATAAATTGGCTTACTCACCATTTCATAAATATGATCTAAACATTGAGAGATATTTTGCAATTCTATGTCAAATTCATAAGAAGTACCATAGCTATAATAATCACCATCAAATTCCCTTTCTAATTATCTCCATTCATTAAGAACCATTTCATGTGTATAAGGAATTTTCAAAACAACTCCTTCATTAGTTTCATTGAGTGAAAAGAAAATTTAAAACTTAGACTCTTGTATATCTTCATTTTCAATAGGAAACAAAACATCAAAGTGTTGATTTATTTCCATATATGTTTCAAATATATATAAAAAAATGAACTTCTCTTTGTTTGAAGAGGAACCATATCATTTTTGTCTTCAAAATATTGAAGACAAACAACTTCCTATGTAGTTTCATCAGTATCATAACTTTCATCATTTAAACCCAGATTTTCATTTCCAATAATGGAAGAAATTTCACTCACACATTTTTTACTGTGTGAATACTGTAAAAGCTGCAAATATGCATTAACTTGGGATGTAACATGATTTTTCAGGAGTTGATATATTTCATCTTCAGACAGAGGATAATATTTCTGTTGATAGCAGTTAACATTGGCTTGGTGATTTTTATTTTCAAGATTAGGAATATGAATTTCTGTTTTTTTCTCCCATTCATCCAAGGAGGAAACTACTAATTTCTATTGGGAGGAAAAATCATAAAGGTCTTCTGATATATCTTCTTCTATACATTCTTCATCCCCATACAAATTTTCAAGAAAAATGAATAAAAATCCTTTAGAGAATATAACATAACAAATGGTAGACTCTCATACAATTTCCTTGCTTTTTCCTCCAAGGTAGCCATGAACATCTTCATCAGACAATCTTCAGGAAACTTAATCTTTAATCTATGAATATGGAAATGAAATTTAACCAAATGAAAACTAGCATCCTCTCCATTCTGACTTTTAAATTGTGGCATCCCTATTTGCCAATCTATGCAGGGAATGTGATTCGGAAAACCAAGAATATGAGCTCGATTCATAGGATCATACCTTCTAGCAGTTGAATCCATATTGAGAACAATAGATGAACTAAAGAATCCTTTAGTCTACTGATTCTTTTGCTTGGAATCACCAATAAAACCCTGATTTCTGGATCCTTCTTCCTATGGAGTCTTTGAATCAAGTTGGAGTTGATCAACGTCGCCAAGTGAATGGTTCAGTCTTCATATGTGTCTGACCGTTATCCGCCATCAGAAATCAGATCTGATCCTTCTTGTTCATACTGAGGGAAAATTTGATCTTTCGTTCCCCAACAACGATGCCAAAAATGTTATCCGCCACAGTGTCCCAAGGCTAAGAAAGGCAACCGGAGGAGGTAACCTCAGACCATTTTCAACTTGGTAGCTAGCCCTACCAAATCAGAGAGACCTCTCTGTACAATCTCACAACCAAATAAGTTACTATAGAGGAAAATAGATCCTAGGATAGTTATGAATCTCAGTGAGGGTTTGATTTTTAGGGTTTTTTGGACCATATTCAAAGGTCTACGGAACTAGGTTAGGGCTTCAAATGATTTAGTTGCAGGGATATAATAGGGCAAAGTAGGTATGTTCAGTAACACTTTTTAGTTGTCATTGTGGTATAGGATAGAAATATAAACAGATAAAAATGATCATAGGGTTATGATTTCATTTATTAGAAGAAAATAGACATAAAAATGACAATCCCATCAAAACAGAGCATAGGAACGATGAAGTCTATTTAAAAACTTATGAGATAATCACTGAAAGAATGCTAATGGATTAAGGAAAAATAACATTCAATATAATGATGGAACAAAGGAAATAACACTACTAGTAAATTATACCACATGAATCCCAAGATAACAGTTGTAAATATCATGTATTTCTACAAAAAAAATATTGTACACAAGATCCAAGCCTTTGATTAACTGATGTCCAAACTTGAATATGACTAAAGAAAGCTACATATAGAAAAAAAAACTGCAATCCCCCCTCTTAGGGGTCAAATCCATCAAGATAAGAACTGATCACACTAATATCTCTAACCAAAGCTAAAACTAGGGGGGTTAGGAACTAACTCTCCATTTATCCTTTGACTGACTTTACAAGCATTAATGACCATTAAATTTACATCAAATTGTATTTCACAAGCTCTATTACAATTAATTAAATCATATCAAAGAATAAAAGGACAAATTAAACCATGAAAACTCAACCTTGACTGACAAATCTCAAAAAATTACATTGTTGTCAGAAGCACGGCATGCTTTCTCAAAAGCGCAACGTGTCTGATAGAAGTGCAACATTCTGCTTGAAAGGAAATTTTGAGGGGCTTCCCTTGATCATTTTACTAAAATAAAAGTTGCTAAAGATAGCCCTGTATGTTTTCTAGCCTCTTGAACCTACAAGACCATAATTCTCATCCTCCATGGCACCCAAAAACTCAATTTCCCATAGCTACTCTAGAAGCATATCGAGGGGTCTGAAAAGTTAGTAGAAACATGTTTTTTGACCTATTTTTTGATTTTTTCTCCCAAATGGTGAGCTTTCATGCAAAAACAAGTAAATATCTATGATATAATTGTCAATATCTATCCAACCATGCAGGTTTGGCCTCATTTAGAGCCTTTTAGAAGAAGCACAGTGTGAGCTTATTGTGGTTCTGTGCACCATTAATTTTCCAAAATTGCCAAAAATTCCCAAAACTTCAAATTTTCTCGAAATTCACAAAATTTGTCTCGAACTTCTTACTTTTGCATTATGAGTGATAGATTATGCAATTAATAATGCATCAGCAATAAAATCAATATGGTCTCTCATCTTTAGCTTTTTTAGGGCTTTCTTTAGCTTCTTTTTCATATTTCTAACCCTAATTCTGCAAATCTATTTCCTGGTGAAGTAATGTGTTCCCATGTGTCTCTGAAGCTTGGTGTTCCTATTGGCCTTTTTCAAGATCATCTCCAGGTGTTCATTAACCCTGCCAAGCCAAAATTCTTTGTCTTGTTCAATCTCAATTGTAATGAGGTCATCAAAGTCATGTTGACCTAAGGCAGAAGATGGTTCACTTCCCTGTTCTTTCTGCCTTGATAATCCTCTTGTTCTTGGCCTCCTTAGCTTCATCTACAAGTCTTTTTCCTCTCACTGATTAACATAAATCACTACCTTACCTTTATCATCCTTTTTCACTAATGCTACCCTAGGTCTACTTGACAAAAGTTGATTTACCTTAAGTTGTTTGTTGGGCATGCTGCAAAAATGAAATCATGAAATTTTCCTTTGAGATATTTACCTTAAGCTCTCTTATTTCTTCTTCTTGATCTTGGATCATTTACTCTACTGACTTGTTTTTATGACTCTCTGGTAAGTCATCCATGACATCATCAAAAGGTACCTGTTCTTCCTCATGCAAGGGTGGATCATGTTGGTGTCTTGATGTTCCTTCTCTAACAAGACTAGGCTTAACTCTTTCCACACTGCAAGGAGCAAACACAAGCCTTTTATATTTTTTGTAGGTTTTTTCACTGATGGTTTCCTTGTAGAACCAACCTCTTGTGGCCTTGGTGGTGCTAATAGTGTACTTTGACTGCTAGGTTGACTAGTAGTAGGCAAAAGAGAAGTTAATTGCATGAATGCCTCCCAAGGTAGGTGGATCTGTGACAACTGATGTAAAATAATGACTTAGACCAAGCCATGGTGAAATAGGCTTTATATTGGTGATATTTCCCTTTACTTTGTACCTTCTCTGTCATCTTCACAAGACTTCTACATAAGTAGTGAGGTAGATTGAGAGGTTTCATTGTTGTGAAATGCATCATTAGCCTGATGTGATACTGATATAGTCTTGAAAACCTTCCTTCATAGGTAAAGTACTTCATGATCATCTTCATTAGATTATCATACATGTCAAGCAATTGTCTGAAGGAAAAAATGTGTGTAGCATCATTTTTGTAGTATGGCTTTAGGATATCCTTGTAATTCTCAATGTCCAAATCCATCCCTTTAAACTAGATTTCTCCATGGTTAGGGATTCATGTGCCTAAGGCTATGGCATATGTTGAGATGGTGAATTCAACCCCTGCTATGTTGCCCTTAGCCCTCCTAAAACTGGTGTCAAAGGCACTTGTCAATTTGGCATGGCAACCTGCCTCTTGAATTCTTTCACAAAAACTCATGCAACCCACTCCAAATGATTTCTTGATGAAAGGTGAGGCCATGATTACTTGGATCTCAGTTGGCTCAAACCTGGAAAATTTCCCTCCTTTATTGTACTTTTTCTTCTCATTTTCCATGGTTTTTGTCTGCATGATAAAACCCTAGCTAGGTAGG
This sequence comes from Pinus albicaulis, assembly GCA_034641835.2. Classification (NCBI taxonomy): domain Eukaryota; kingdom Viridiplantae; phylum Streptophyta; class Pinopsida; order Pinales; family Pinaceae; genus Pinus; species Pinus albicaulis. The sequence goes on along the minus strand of CM076576.1, from coordinate 525,726,440 downwards.
AAGGAAGGGTAGGGTGAATTTTGGCTCGAGGGGTCCTGACCCAGGTTTGGAGGTGAAGATTTGCCAACAAACCCCTATACTACTGGCCCTTTCGGCAGTGACCCACTTACGCAGGTTAAAGTCTCACCTGAAGTAGTATGGGAGGGTGTTGGAACTAGGTTTATGCACCGTGAGAGAGAGTAGGTAATAACGCAGGTCCGAAATTATCAGATCTACACCAAAGGTTGATTCGCAAGGTTCCAGAACATAACCATACTATATTTCTTGTCAAATCTGTCTAGCAGGTTTGCATCCACGTGTGTATCATCAATTACAACCATAAAAAAACATAATCACAGCCAATATTATCAACACAGATCGTTCGTGTTTATTAACAAAGATGCAGTGAATAAGTGCAACAATATTCTAAGTGCAGATACTTTCATATAACAGAGATCAAACAAACGAGTTCGCAGCTTAAACAGACAATCTTAGTTCGCATCAATCATAATAGAACAGATCTAGACAACATCATATGCTCAACAATACTTCACATATATTACTTATCAAAAATCCTCTTACATTTCCCAAATACCACCTGCGCACACAGCCAGCAGGGTCTGCACACAGTAGGACAGAGGATCTCCACGCACACAGCTAGCAAGAGTCCTAACCCAAACAACCCAACCCAAGATCTAGCAATTCGTACTTCGCATCAATATTTATTCATCTTCTGCCTATCGACTTAGAAAGGTTCAACTATTTATACTATTTTAGCCTACGCATCCAATGGTCCACAAACCATGGTTTGTGGACTCTTGGTCTACCCTTGACCCACTTAAAATGCATTAGGGGCTTTGACCCACCCTAAAACCCCTGCACTAGACTAAATATAATAAAAAATATAAAAAATGGACCAGATTCGCAACTTTGTAGGAGACCCTGTTCCAACAGTCCCCCAACACAATCTTGTGACTCGTCTCGAGTCACTGAGATGGTGGGGTTTCCACCTGCATCTACAACAGTTTGATCGGTTCTTCCAATGGGGGAAGCACGGCTTCACTCTGGGCAGCAGCATTCTGGGCGATGTTGATCAATTTCTATGAAATCGGGACTTCCATTGCAGCGGTGACACTTTCTAGGGTCTGGTTGAGCTGTTTTACGACTATATCAACATCCTATGACAGTTTAAGGGCATCAGCAGCCCACGGCTTCAAGCGGTCATTGAGGGCCTTATTCTTCTGTCGAAGCTCTTCTATCTCAGCTTGGAGGTCTTGGCTGGTTCGTAGTCATGCCAAGCGCTGAGCAGGAACCAACGTAGGTAGAGTGGCTTCCAATGTTTCAAACATCTCTTCTTTCTGCCGCAGGGCCTGAGTTATTTCACGCAGGAGCAGATCGCATTGGACCTTGGTCTATAGTTGCATGGAAGTTTCCACTAATTGAGCACCCTACACGATCTGCCCTGTGATAATGTTTGTAGCAGTGGTGACCAGCGCAGATCGCTAGGCCCGCAACTCTGGAGGTGTTTCAGGCTATAATTTAGCCTACAGATCGGAAATCTTCTGCTCCATCTATGACTTAACATCCACAACCTCTATTCGGGATGCCTTCAATGCGGCGACCAACCCCTCAACCTTTGCCTAGGGCATAGCGATAGCCAGAACCTCTGTTGGAACTTCTGCGCAGAGCTGGTGAATGAAGCTCTCAAGCTCCTTTTGCTGCATGATGGCAAGGACAAGTGCGGCATTTCTTTCGATGATCGTTTGCTTAGCCAAGCCTAGCTGTTGGTGAATCTGCAGGTCTTGGTGCTGAATCTCCTAAAATATACCCAGGTGGAGTCCCTGCAAAGCATCCTGGGGTAGTTTGGCTAAGTCTAGTTGCACCTCCCAGAAACTATGGACATGCATGGTCAAGTCTGCCAGACTAATCATAAGGGCAGTGCTAGGCAAAGGGCAGAGACGACTTTCTGTTGTTGGGAGCGTAGCACTGCTGGTGGTTTGCGGTGTCCGTACCAAAGTCACACTGGTGTGTAGTGTGTTTGTCTTTAGTTGCAGCTCACAGAGCTTGGCCTGTAATGTAACGAGCGTAGCATTTTGTTGTTCCTTGAGGGCTTCCCATCGATCCTGCATGGCTAGAGAGACTGCATCATTAATCTATTCAAGGTCACCGTCGATCAAGGTGACAGTGTGATCGTGTACTGTCCACTGAGTGCGCTACTTCTTTCGGGATCCTCTAGTAGGCTCACCTATGCGCTTCATCCCGTAAGGGGATGTAGTTCCTCCTGCATCACCTCCTTCTGTCCCTAAGTTGAGCTATGAATCTTTCTGTGTTGCTACTTCGACATAATTTTCATCCGTCCTCTTCTGCTACACATCTTTCTTCACAGTCGGTTTTGTGTCCTTCCCAATACTTTTTTTGGAGCCTCCAATCTTCTTAATAGTGACAGGGGGAATTACTTATGTTGTGCTAGCATATTTAGGGCCCTACACCCCAGTATTGAAGCCAATCTTCCACTGCAGGGGCCAGAGTGAAATAATATTGTCAATTTCTTTGTCCGTGACCATATAGGGGAGCGAAGTCCAAGCTTTCTCCTTTCGGCTCTGAATCTGTATGTTGTGCATGGTCACCTGAAAGGTCACGATGCACTTGTACCTATCATAGACCGTGGGTGATAAGCGTGGTCGAGAGTTGATGGCAGCTACCACGCTGCTCTGGAAGAGGACCTAGAAGACTTGATTGTCCTCTATGCGCTGTGCATCCTTGGAGTCCCACAAGTACGCATAACGGGCTCCTTCACACATATCTGAGTTAAGCTCAGGGAGGAATGACTCCACAGGAGCTTCCCAGGTGACCAATGTTATGAGGAATATCAACCACGAGTAGCAAAAGGTGCGCCCTAATTCCTGGATTCTCGGACGTTGGCCAAAAATTCGTCACATAAGTATTGAGCCTAATTAAAACAGACCCCCTTCCCACATTGTCCTGCTAGCTGGATCACATAGGTGAGGACGGTGGCGACTTGGCATTTTTGCATCAACTTGCATGCCAGCAACATCGTACCCAACTGTGTAGCGGGATCATTGATGGATTTGATGATAAAGCCTCGGGTATTCCGCTCCACCTTATATTTTTGGCGCACAAATTCAGCGGTTTCACCTTCATATTTCTTACCCACACGCTCCAGAGGGCTTGGTCCATTCATTGGGAGGCCAGTAATCCTATGAATAAATGCAGCATCAATAGGAGTCTTGTCCTAGATCCACAGGCAGCCTTCATGAATTAGAGCGAGCAGTTGCCATCTGAGGTAGTCCGTAATATTGTAATGACCAAAATGGGGCATCCTGAGCAAGTTCAAGAGCCCAGACACAGACAACCCATGTACCCAGTGCTAGGGGATGACTGTAACTCCATTTTCGTCATGAATTGAGTCGAGGTATAATGCAAGTGCTAGTTCAAGGAATGCTTTGAAGTTGGCTAGGTTGTGATCATCAAACTTGACCCCATGCAACTTACCAAAAGGTTCACCAATGATGGCGACCTCAACTGGGGTTAGTGGCATCTGCAGGTAAGTTACCATGCCATCAAGATTCTTCGGCGTGTGCATTGATATCCTGCATGGTCAAACAAAGTGAGGTAACCAGTGAATTGGCTCGACGGGTTGTGCTTCCTCCAGAGCTGCCTGCAGGGATTTTGTGATTCATGGGGAAGTTTGCGGCTTTCTTGCAGCCCATTTTGTGGGCTTAGGAGGCTTTTCGGAGCTCTGTGCCTTTGATTTTCCTCTCCTCATGGTTGGGCTCAGCGTGGAGATAATCTCTTCTGCCTCAGATTTCCACCACCTCCTCAGTCCCTTGTTCTACAGAATTCATTGGTTCAGAAGGCTCAGCAAGGTTCGTAGCCGTCATCCTAGCGCGAAGAACAAACTCTGGGTTGCTACTATCTGAGGGGGTAGGTTTCTCGGACATGAAGGAGACATTGTAAACACAGAGTGTCTTGTAGCACCAAATTGCCACGATAAGATATGCCAAGTACAAGCTATACAACTGATACGGAACCCTTGTCTGGTTTGTTTGACCGGTTTTATATCTAACGCTATCGATCAGTGGTTGGGAAAGCTGCACTTGGAACTTGCCATCATGTAAACGATAAAAAATCTCCCGCAATAACCTCATTAAATGCTAGCCGCCTGCTCCATTCAACGGTAGATTTTGAATTTTACTCAATTTGACTGTCCCAACGGCTAGTTTTCGTAGCTCTAGTGTGCTCAACACACACCTGCACTCCCAGCATGCCTGTGTGCATTTAGCAGGCCTCCTGTGCGCACAGTGGTCCAGCCAACATTCCATCTGAGTGCTGAGTGGGCCTATTGTTTTCTTTACTATTTTGAAGCTCCCTTGACAATCAACGTCCCTGCGAACTGAAATGGTCTTGCGAAGCAGCTCTGTCAAAGGCACTGTGATCAAATCCTGCCTGGTTTTTTTGTAGTAGCCTGCGACATGGGGGAGCAAGCACAGTTGTTTCATAGTTGTAGGTGCTGCCATATCCATAGCTTCCATAGTATCCACCATATTGAGAGGGTTTCTGTAGGATATGCACCTATCCGTCACGCACCCTTTCCCGGCAGCGGTGGTTATCTTGTGCAAGTCTGCACAACTTCGGATTACCGGTTTGGGTTGTTCCTTTCGTAAATGAACCAGAGGGTCGAAGCATAGGAGTAACATAGTCTGACACACCCCCCATTCCTGGAATGCAGTCTTACACTCATCCCACCACTTAGTAGGTGCTGCACGTAGGGAGCGATTGAGGGTCCATAACCTTCGTTCCTTTGGAACTTCAACTTCAAATGCTTGCAAAAATTCCTTAATGTTACCAGAACCATCAAAGTAGGGCAGATCTCTTACCTCTGAGGATACACATCAGAAATCCCTTGAAATTTTGAGACATCGTAGTGCGGATATGCCATGCAACTGGTGTTTCCAATGTTCTAGTTCTCCTTCAAAGTCAAAACAACAGTCACTATCCTTTTCCCAGCAGAGCATTCTATCAATCGTAGGGTTGATCCAATCTTCTTCCTACGTAGTTAACTTGTAGATGTGATCTACCCCCTCGTCGATACGCACTGTCTCCATATACCTTTCTCCTTTCATAGGATCTAAAGGGACTATCACCTATATCCCTCCGTTCTCAAATACCATGCTCCTCTTCTTCAAGTTGATAATACCGCCCATGTCGATGGTGTAATCTAACCCAAGGAGCACAGGAAAGGGTCCGCATCTTCCACAATGTGAATGACCTCGAAGTCAGCCCGAACCTTAACTCTTGCAATATCCACTACAATCTATGATAACCTTCCTAACGATATGATATTCTGCTGATTGGCCATGCACAGCTGGATAGTGGACCATTCCAACTTGGGCTCTCCCATGTGCTACCAAGTTTTCTTGGGTAGCACGTTTGCGTCGAACCTTAGATCCAAAATAACTTGCTCCATTTCGTAATCGCCAATTTTTGTTGTGAGTTGCATTTCCATACCAGTGTGTTTCTTGTATTTGTATAGTGCATTTACATCCTTAACTTCTAGGGGCGGGTTGGTTTCCTCTACACAGTTGTTTAATAGTTCCTAGAGGTTCTCAATAGCCTTTTGGTTGCGCAGCAATTTCATGCATGCTTGTAAAAATGGTTGGGCCAACTCTCCTTCTTTGGTGGCCACAGGGACCTGTGAAGTAGGTGCTCCTGTGAAGTCCTACAGAGCTATGATAAAGGTTTCCCTTTCTGTTTGGAGGTCCAAGCCCTCTGATTTGATGACCGCTTTCCTGATCAGAGGCTCAGTCGCAGCTTTTTCTTCCGTCCCCCCGGTGACTAGGCCACTATGGGTTATGATATTAATACTTGGTCCCTCGTTTCAAGGTTCTATCGTAACGCTTTGCACCTTCCTGCATAGGTGTCTAATGTTTCTTCTGCACCTTAGCCATCAGATTCAGGCAGTCCTCAATCACATGGTCCAGCTGCCTACAATACCTGCAGGATTGCCTTGTAGGGTTCGGGTAGTCCCTTACAAAGTGACCTATCTCCCTTTAGTTATAATAGATTAGTTGGCCTCTTCCCCTACTTGCGCTTCCGCTCATCCCCCTCCCCTACCCCTAATGGGGGAGCCCCCGATACCGGAGGGGGTCCTTGGTGACGATGGATCTGTCTGTACCCTATAGATGTTTCCTCGGTCTACCAGCAGATTGTAAGTTTGGAAATTCTACTCCTCATGCCCCACAGACCTAAAAAACCTGCACCATTGCTACTTAAACTCTGGAATATAAGAAACAAGGTGAGGGCAGCAGTTGGTATCGTGCAACCCTGCAATGCGACAGTCATCACACCATAGTACCGGCCTACTTGGCCCCGCAGCTCACAACAACCTAGGTCCTCCAAACTTCATATAGTTTGTTAATAGTGGATAGTTATCCTTGGTGCGGCCATTCACCCTGCATCATATGCCCCACTTGTCAGGGCTAGCCTCTGTTCCTCGTTCCTTTCGCAGATTCTGGATCTCCATGTGCATTGCTTCTAGCTGGCCCTGCATCTGTTGTACACCCAACTGGGTTTCATCGCGTGGCACATCCTCCAACTTCATTTCTATCTCCAAGGCCTTCTCCTACGACTCAATGTCTTGGTGGCCCATTGGGATGCGTAGGTGGGGTAGAAACATAGCAATGAACCACTCCGCATGTTGCCTGTCATCATATTGGAATCCTCCCTCTCTGATTACTTTTTTCAATCGTTGATTAGCTTCCCATACAGACTCAGATGGACCTCGTTTGAAATCTTTCAGGTCATTCACTGTCTGGGAGTAGGCCTTAGGCTTCTTGAACTATTGCTTCAAGGCATTCTTAATTTCTTCAATGCTCACGTTCGCATTCTGGTCGAGGTATCCCATGTACCAGTCGAGGGCCCTTCCTTCAAAAGCAAGAGACAGCTACACTCTTTTCACAGCATCGCTCACTACATTCTGCGTAGTCCATACAGACCCTACGACAAACCAGAATCGATCCATATCTTCGTCCCCCACACCCTTGAAGGTGGGTAACTTCATCTGTGAAGCCATATCATCTCCCAGCGGTGGCAGAGGTGAGTTCTTTCCCTTATGAGGATTTGAAGATGGTGTCAATGGGGGGCTATGCGCAACAAAATTGGTCATGACACTGTAGACAGATTGATCTCCCTCTTGATTAGTTTTTTATTACTTACCACTGTGCGTTGTACCCTCACTTTGATCGGAGCTCATTCACTCGGTATGGCTACAGAGGACACTTTTCTCGCACAATAAGATCTTAATTAGTAATGGAAAGGTTTTTAGAAACTTACCCTAGAAACCCTTGAAGAACCTCTGCTCTGCTTCTGAGTAGGATACAAATTAATCGATTGCAAATTCAGTCACAAATCCTCCTATCACACTGTCCACCCAATGATCTACCGTGCGAGTAATGGTATTATCAGTCTTTTCCAACTGTCAGATTAGTTCCGGGGTCCACTGCGTGACCCGTTCATCTTTTCAACACTTCTAAAAATCGACCAGCCTTGCGAGCCACTCCTATAGCTTGATTGCAAAAGTTACGAAGAAAATCTCATAGATTTCCAAGAAAATATACTTATTTTTCCACTTCTCTGCAGTTAATTTCACACTGCGATTTTCTTTTATAGAGAATTCCTGAACTTGATTTTCAAACCACTCATCGATTTATTTCTTCTTAGGCTTCCAATACGGCCTTGGCATTACCAAATCTCTCCCTCAAAATGCTCCCAGTCTCGGAAACAGAACCATTTTTTGGCTCGAGGGGTCCTGACCTAGGTTCGGAGGTGAAGGTTTGCCAACAAACCCCTATACTATTGGCCCTTTTGGTAGTGAACCGCTTGCGCAGGTCACAGTCTCACCCGAAGCAGTATGGGAGGGTGCTGGAACCAGGTTTCCACACCCTAAGAAAGAGTAGGTAATAACACAGGTTCGCAATTATCAGATCTACACCAAAGGTTGATTCGCAGGGTTCCAGAATGTAACTAGACTATAGTTCTTGTCAAATCTGTCTAGCAGGTCCACATCCACGTGTGTATCATCAATTACAACCATAAAACATCATAATCACAACTAATATTATCAACACAGATCGTTTGCGTTTATTAACAGAGATGCATTCAGTAAGTGCAACAACAGTTTAAGTGCAGATACTTTCATATCAAGAGATAAAACAAATGAGTTCACAGCTTAAATAGACAGTCTCGGTTCCCATCAATCATAATAGAACAGATCCAGACAACATCATCTGTTCAGCAATACTTCACATATATTACTTATCAAAAATCCTCTTACATTCCCCAAATACCACCTACGCACACAGCTAGCAGGGTCCACACACAGTAGGACAGAGGATCTCCACGCACACAGCCAGCAGGAGTCCTAACCCAAACAACCCAACCCAAGATCTAGCAATTTGTACTTCACATCAATCTCTATTTATCTTCTGCCTATCGACTCAAAAAGGTTCAACTATTTATACTATTTTAGCCTATGCATCCAATGGTCCGCAAACTGTGGTTTGTAGAGTCTTGGTCTACCCTTGACCCAATTAACATGCATTAGGGGCTTTGACCCACCCCAAAACCCCTGCACTAGACTAAATATAATCACTAGAAAATTTGGCCCAATTTCCGACAGCCAATTCATTGCTATTCCGACACATAGTCGTCGCAAGAGCGACAGTTCGAGGACAGGAAAAACGTGGTTTGCCATACCGTCGCAATTCTGATGCACTTACAAAGTGTCGCACTACTGACACTTTTTCCGTCACTTCCAAACAAGCGTCGCTCTTCCGACATTTCCCAAACCCTCGCGCTTTCGACGTTTGTAAACTGTCGCACTATCGACGAAATGTGGTCCGACGTTTTGAACGTCGCTCTTCCGATGTTTGTAAACTGTCACAATTCCAACGAAATGTGGTCCGACGTTTTGAACATCGCTCTTTCGACGTTTGTAAACTGTCGCAATTCTGACAAAATGTGGTCCGACGTTTTGGACGTTACTCTTCTGACGTTTGTAAACTATCGCAATTCCGATGAAATGTGGTCCGACGTTTTGAATGTCGCTCTTTCGACGTTTGTAAACTGTCGCAATTCCGACGAAATGTGGTCCAACATTTTAAACGTCGCTCGTATGACGTTTTTATACTGTCGTTCTTCCGACGTTTTTAAGCTGTCGCAATTCCAACGCTTACAAGGCGTCAGTATACTGACAGCGGTTTCAATTTTAAAAAAAAATCAAACTTTAAAACAGGATAGTAAATATCCAATATTTGTTATGAATTGTGGGTGTTCCAATGACCGTGAAATATTAATATAATAAACCACCCCGCAGTGCTTCAACTATAAACAATCATATAAACATGGCTCTGTATTTCAAAAAACAGGTTTAAAATAGAAACAGGGCAACATTTTTTTTTCCCAATTGTTATGAACATAATTCAACCGTGAAATATTAATATAATAAACCACCCCACAGCGCTTCGACTATAAACAATCATTTTTTTTTCACAAGAGAAAAAACGTTGTTTTGAATATATTATATGAAGTAAAACAGTCCATGAAGTCATTACATTTTCACATCTGAAGATTGGAACCCAAATATCCATCCAGAAAAGTGGAAGTCCCACCCCATACAATGATAGAAAAATACCCCATGTCACATACAGGGACATGATATAAAACCCAGTAACGGTCCACATGGAGATTATCGACAATCTGAGAAAGCATCCAAATATGCCTGAGGCATCTATAAGAAAGTGAAATAGCAGTATGTAGAATAGTAAAGCAATAGATAGAGTACCGACATCCATTGTTCCAAATACAAATTAAAGTACCCAAAATCCTTGAACAGAGAAAAACGCTAATCATGTGAGGAGTGTGATATGTCCAAAATATAAAAAGACCATCAGACCATATCAATAAACCAGCAACATAGACCAGCATCGCTAGTTTTGAAGGCAGAGTGATAAACATTAATCATTTTTTTTTTCATAAGAGAAAAAACGTTGTTTTGAATATATTATATGAAGTAAAACAGTCCATGAAGTCATTACATTTTCACATCTGAAGATTGGAACCCAAATATCCATCCAGAAAGTGGAAGTCCCACCCCAGACAATGATAGAAAAATACCCCATGTCACATACAGGGACATGATATAAAACCCAGTAACGGTCCACATGGAGATTATCGACAATCTGAGAAAGCATCCAAATATGTCCGAGGCATCTATAAGAAAGTGAAATAGCAGTATGTAGAATAGTAAAGCAACAGATAGAGTACCGACGTCCATTGTTCCAAATACAAATTAAAGTACCCAAAATCCTTGAACAGATAAAAACGCTAATCATGTGAGGAGTGTGATATGTCCAAAATATAAAAAGACCATCAGACCATATCAATAAACTAGCATCGCTAGTTTTGAAGGCAGAGTGATAACCTGTCATCACATAAAATAGTATCATAAAGCGGATACAGGAAATGTGCAGAGACATGTACTGTTGATATACGCCTCACACAAAAAGCATCCATGATAGAGCAAAAATATGTATAAACCCAGGGTCGATTGTGTGTTCTGGCTCGCTTGTTCCCGGAAATAAAACCATCTGCAGAAACCCAGACTTGCTTGTAAGATCATGCTCGCTTGATTCCAAAATTGGTAACCATCTTTTGCATCCGAGATGTAAGGTTTAGGCTCGCTTGTTTCCATTAGTAGCCCGCTACAGCATCCACCCTGTTCATAGCAAAAAGGTTCCTGTAGATATATAGAGAAAGAGTATAATACATATACCATATAAACATGGCTCTGTATTTCAAAAAACAGGTTTAAAATAGAAACAGGGCAACATTTTTTTTTCCAATTGTTATGAACATAATTTGACCGTGAAATATTAATATAATAAACCACCCCGCAATGCTTCGTGTTGGAAATTTTGTCATTGATGGCAAAGGAATTGGAAAATACAGGAGTAGCACTTAAACTATCCTTGAGGTAGCAGATGAAACAAAGGAAGAGTGCATCTACAGAGAGAAGTATCGGTCAAGGAACAGATTCAAGCAATGAATTGAAGCAGCGTTGTCCAGAGACAGAGAAATAGAAAATCTGTAAAATTGAGAAGAATGAGTGAAACACTTATTCATTCGTATATGGTGATGAGGGATTGGTTCTATATTCTTCATGACTTATATTTTCAGCAGAGTATTTGAGTTCCTGTGGAAATTTGTGAAATCATGTGTTACTGACAGATGGGATTTTGTCCGTATAGACAGCTTGAATTGTGAAAGCATGAGTGTGCTACTCAGAATATCTAGATTATGTGAAAGGAGGAGATTCATGAAGTTGTATACGATATCGGGTTGCTAAGGCCACGGTACAGTGAGCCACGAACGGGTTCTGTGTGTACAGGGCACATTATATATATATAACCTGATTTTCATACATTAACATAATCACGGAGGAAGATCAATTAAATCAGTGATATGCTTTAAACAATCTCGTGTGGAATGAATAGTGAAAGTGGTTTGTGGTTTTCATCGCACCGCCTATGCGGAGCAAGTGGTATTTCTTGGTTGAGGAGCGATCCCATAGAGTACTTGACACGCATCCCTGTACATCGTCACAAAACCACTTTTCACTATGCGCCATCGCGAGTTATAGTTCGACCTAGGACACCTAGCGATATCGTTGAGCGCCGTTGATCTGGGAAGGGGTCATCGGACGGTGGTCACATGAGGAAGTTGCACAAAGTTTAACCAAAGTACGGTGGCCATCGCACGTTAAAGTTCGTCATCAAAGGTTGAGCGATATGCATATGTGCCGTTGATCTTAGAGGTTCATGATCTAATGGTGATCGGGCGATGGACTTGCACGAGTTTATTTTGATACGGTGGGGCGCATATGTGGGCCAGGGGTCAAAGGTTTATTGAAATATTAAACTATTTGAAAGCGTTGGATATTGTTTATAAAGTCCGAAGGGTTAAACATAAGGGATTAAAACGTTGTAAATATATTCATTTATTTATCAATTGATAAATAAATTAAAAAGAAATAAAAACCCCGTGGGCCAAACTAATGAAAATATTGTCAAAAGAATACCATTAGCGGTTAAATGGTTTTTGACTCATGGTTTTAATAAAGGCGAAAACTATATAAAGGGAAAAATATTATTATTCGTGGTGTGCATGTGTGAGGGTTGAAAAAGAAAAATTCCTCTAAGGAGTATCTGCATGAGCAAACTACGTGCTTAACTGATAGATGTAAATCCATAATGCACCCATGAATGTATTGATCGAAAGATGATGAGCCTTAAGTCTATTCAACAGGAGAAATGATGAAGAACTGGCGCATGTCTGCTGAAGAACATATATGAATACGGGTAAGTTTTATAGATCTGGTCTGCCTTGCAAAATACATTTTGACAGATCTATACACTAGTTAGATTCAAGAAAAGCACCTCTACATACGGGTTATTTTCATTAAACGTGCATATGGTAGTTAGGGTTTTCAGAAGATTAAATTATACAGAAGTATACACGGGTTGGTGAATGCCCATCTTCTCTGAAGTCTGGGTTATTCCTGATATTCTGATTACAATGGTCTCACTGTTCCGTTTGAAGTTTTGGTCAAAATGTGTTGGTTGATGATTAATTGAAGGGTTGTGTTGAAGCTGCTTGATCCAGTGTGAAAATTGATGAAGCATGGTCGGCAGTGGGTCTGAGGGTTGAAGTCTTCTGCCAGTAGAAGCTGGTGTTATGATCAGGGGGTTGTAGCTCCCTTCCAGAAGGGGCTGGTAAACGAGAGAAGGTTGTAGCCTTCTGCAGGTGGGTGCCTGCGTGCTGGTATAAGTCTGCACCAGCACATATTGTAAGAAGTTTTTCTCTATAATAAATATTGAAGACTGAGATTACAGCAGCGGTGGTTTTCTACCGAATTGGGTTTCCACCTTAAATCCTGGTGTTCATATGTGTATTTGTTCTGTTATTTCTGTTCATGCTCTAATGAAATACTCTAAGTTATGACATAATAAGATATCTGGATATACATGTTGGATGCTATACTGTAACATATGGTTTTAAGAAAAAGGAAAGAAAAAATTTTCAGCCCTAAATATTGATTCACCCCTCCCCTCTCAGTGTTTTTCCCAACACTTCGACTATAAACAATCATATAAACATGGCTCTGTATTTCAAAAAATAGGTTTAAAATATAAACAGTGCAACATTTTTTTTTCTAAGTTAATCTATTAACAGTAGGAATAAAATTACACCAAAGTCAAAAACATTGCCCAGACTCATGGAAAATTTGTCATCAAAAAATCAAAAAAGAAGACTGCCCTCATAAAGGGAAACCATTCTTGAATGTTTACAGAATTCAAAAATATTACAGAGGTCCAGCACAGTAATATAATCTAAAAGCGGCCCACTTAAGTGGGTCGCGAAGCAAGAATAACAAATTAACCAAACTACTCCTCCGATGGTTCCTTGACAATTCGACACCATCCTTCGGAAGGTCTAGGATCGCCAGGAGCTATCTCCACATTCAGCCCACCGCTCCCCTCCTGAAGGCCCGAATGCTGGCCGGCTTTTTCTGAGCTCAGACCCACCGGACGGGTGCATTTTTCTTCCATTTGGGCCTCCTCACAGAAAACCACAGTAATTGAAGCTGTGATTCGTTGGTGGTTTAGAGAGCAATTAAAGGAAAAAAGCGCAGTGCGCATCGTGGGAGAAGGTGAAGCGGTGGGGAAATGAGGAGCAGGGGAGCCCATACAGTGGCCAGATCCTAGAACCCGACCCCGCCCACTTCTAGTATCTAGATAGCGACCTGCGTGATAATCACTGGACTAGGAAGATGACTTGGTTGAGGGGCTGGAGGGAGCGCGCAAGTGTTTACCTCTAGTGCTCCCCCTGCGGCAACACGTCCTTTGATGCAGGCGAGGCATGGGTGCAGTCTCAGCAGTGGGCACAAGACGAGACGGAGAAGCAAAATTCCAAGAAACAGAGGAAGACAGACATAGACCAGACCAAGAGAAATGCAAATATGCACCAAGGTCTAAGCAGCAGTTCAACTGGCCACTTCTCCTTCTCGTCACAGTGAGCAGGCAGTGTAACCCAGCAACCGGCTTGTCTGAAAAACCATAGCGAAACGTCATTTTATCGACCCGACTGCAATTCAATCGAAGAACGCTTTTCATAATTAATCTCTCATTAATGAGAGCTGAAGGCCGGATCATATTGGAGCATGCGGAATCGCTAACAGGAGTGGAGGTCCGATCTTGAACAGTGTTAAAACTTAATGCGATTTGATGTGAAAACCTTGGAACTTAAATATCGGCTAATTGAACAGCGTTAAAACTTAAAGTGATTGATATGAAATCGCCATATCCATGTCCCATCGCCTTAAACGCCATCGAATGCACCCACATCCGGGAACCAGGGAAACTTTTGATTGAGGACACGTGGCAGAAATTGATTGGAGTGGATCTTTATTTGGGCCGCTCGCTCAGTGGAAATCCAACTCGAAAAAGATTAGGGTGAATTTGATAAGAAATTCGCGTCACAACTCTCCCTCCATACGCCAGCCCAACTTCGGACCCGAAAAATATTAGGGCGGAATTCATTTGGTTTTCGCGTCACAAAATTGGCCGACGTCAGCAGGCTATTTTGGAACGCGAATTTGGTTTGAATTATGGTTTATCACCATTTGAAGTCCGGCGGGCTCGACTTAAGAACAATTTTGTTTGATCCCATCTTATAAAATTTGTGTTGGTTTTCTTTGATAATACACATATTTATAAAAAATCATGGGAATACCACACTAGTAAACATGTGGAAAAGTTATATAAATTATTGAGAACAATCATTTTTATGTAAAAATATCCAAATGTGCTTTTGGGAAATAAGAATTCGAGTATTTGGTTCATATTGTTTTAAAGGAAGGAGTGAAGTTGGAGCCTAAAAAGATGCAAGCTATTACAAAATGACCTATTCCTAAGAAAATCAAGGTTCTTAGAAGATTTTTTAGACTTACATGATATTATTGATCATTTGTTAAGAATTATGCATGCATTTCAAGTCCACTCACATATCTCTTGAAGAAAATATCATTTATATGGAATGATGAGGCTAATTTGGCATTCTCTCTTTTAATGGATGCCATGTCTTCTACACCAACATCAGTTGCACCTAATTTTGGTAAAACATTCATAGTAGAGTGTGAGGCACTAGGACAAGGAATTTACGTAACATTAACACAATAAGGGATATCATTGGCTTTTAAAAGCAAGGAATTCAAAGAAAATATTTGGTGAAATCTACGTATGAAAATAAATGGAAGCAATATTACATGAAATAAAAAATGGGGATAGTATATCACTGGGAGGTACTTTAAAGTCAAGATATACCATGATAGCATAAAGTATTTTTTGAAGCTATGGATTTCATTGGAAGATTAACAAAAATGAGGAGAAAAATGCAAAGTTTTAATTTTGAGATAATCTGCAAAAAGGGTAAGGAAAATTCAGTACATGATGCTCTTTCTAAAATAGAAGAGGCCTCAAATTTATATCCAATTACATTTTCTATTCCTAGGTGGCTAGAAGAAGCTTGCCATAATGGAAAAATGACAATAGTACTAAACAAAACTAAAATTTATAAAGGATGGGATGAACTCTATGGAGCATTGGGAGTGAAAGAGAGATATACTTTGGTGCAAATGTAGAATATTTTTATGCACGCAAGCATATTTGAATAAGCAAATATTAAGGGAGTCCCATGTCTCTCTGATGGTAGGACGCAGGGTTCCTTAAAACATCTCAAAGGATCAAAAAATATATTTTTGGAAGGAATGAAGAAAGATATTCAAAATTTTGTAAGAGAAGGTCAGGTTTTCATAATAAATAAAAGAGAGATAGTAAAATCTCTAGGGTTACTTCAACCATTCCACATACATATTCAAAGACTAGAAGATATATCAATAGAATTTATTACAGGGTTACTCAAATATAAAGGTAAGTATTACATTTTTGTGGTCATTTATATAGACAAATTTTGTAGATTTTTTTTGTAGAGCTCAAAGTACATAAACAACAAGCCAAGTGGCAGAAGTGTCCGTGAAAGAAATTCATAGTCTTCATGGTTTTCCTAAAGTAATAGTAACAAGAAACTTTTGGAAATAATTATTTAATATGAGTGGAGAAACACTAGCCGCCATGAGTTCTACATATCAAACACAATCAAATGGTCAAACAAAAATAGTTAACAAATGTTTTTAAGGTTATCTACAATGTTACTCTTTAGAAAAGCAATCTTAATGGATGAAGTGGGTTCTTCAAGGAAGAATGGTAATATGATACTACCTATCACACATCTACTAAAATTTCCCCATTTAAGGCCCTTTATGGATATCCAACTCCTATTATCTCATACTTTTTGCAAGATAAGTCCAAAGTATAAGAAACAGAGTCACATATGGAAAATACTAAAGAAACTTTGAAAATTATTATGAAAAACCTTCAAATGACATGAAACATGATAAAACAACAAGGGGAACAACATTTAAGTGAAATATAATTTGAGGAGGGTAATTGGGTATTTTTTAGATTATAGCATTATAAGCAATCTTCATTCAAGAAAAAGAAGAATAAAGAATTAGCTCAAAAATGTTATGGCCATAAATAATTATTCATAGGATTGCACAAGTGGTATAGAAGTTATATTTTACTTCTTCTTGCATTCATAATGTTTTTCATGTATCTTGCCTAAAAAAGGTTTTGGGAAAAAATATGCCAATGTAAATAGAACTTCCAAAATTAGATGAAGAATGAAAGTTGATTCTTGAACCACAAAAAGTTATAGATAAACATTCTGTATCTCCTTGACATATAACCATTATGAAGTACCTAATCAAGTGGAAGAATATTCCTCTAGAAGAAGGTACATGGTAAAATTATCAATTCGTGATGAAATACCCACGGCTAAAGGGTTCGTTTGAAGTTTTGACAAAGGTTTTGTTATATGTTTTATATAACGCGCGGCGGAATAGTTTTATTGTTTGTTAAGGTCCCACACAGTGATCAAATTTGAAGGGTAGGTCCGAATTTCAATTAGAAGGGCATATATCTATGTCGCCCTTCCATAATGAAAAGCTTTAAAAAAAAAAATTCAATTGACCACAATAAATTATTTTTACATTTCATTTTCAGAAAGAAAAAACCATCAATATTTATATTAATAAAAGACTGTTACATATACAACAATGAAGAAGGCTCTATCTTTTATTGCTTAAATATCTCATTGGAAATGTCAACATAAGTCTTGAAGAAACTATTATAAGAATTTTGATACATACCACCGGGATATAGGAGAAATGCAATTTTGACTTTGTCTCACAAGGAGCAGCATCATGGAGGTCTGGATTTTTCTTATAGAACTTTTTTATTATTATTTGAAACATTGTTTATAGATATGAATACAACAATGAAATTATGAGCATGGTGGACAATTAGTCAAGATCATGATGCCAAACCATGATGATGTAAGTTTGGAATTTAACATTTTTACATGTTAAAGACAAATAGTCAAAATCAATGACAACTTAGTATGCCATAATTAATAATCATTCCTTGTTCACTTTTGTTAATAGGTTTATTTCACACGATGATCTCTCTTCTCTGGCATTTACTTGTATTGAAGATCACTATTCTAGGAATAAGGAGTTATTTTCTCCAAAAATAACCCTAGCCAAACATTGACAATGCATCAAGGATATCTTTCTATGCTTCATAAGTACATATGTTCTACTTCTAAATCATGTTTTGGAAGTGGTTGTTTTGCTGGAAATTATTCACCAGTTGGTTTCATGCCAAAGTCTTTTTCACATTTTCAGCATCCAATACATGAAAAAGATAATGGTTTAAAACAACATAAATATTTGAAATTTTGCAAGAATTGTCTGGCACACTTTGAATATGAATTTTGAAGTCAATTGCATGATGCTGTATAGGATCAAGTGCCATTTTGAATACCAAATGTTTCACAAGAAACTTCTCAACACGCTACCCTACAGTAAGGATTAAATGACAATATTGCATCAACTATTTCCATAATAAAAGTGCACCTTGGCCATAAGACTAAACAACTACAAATGTTGTAGATCTAACAAGAACACACAATCAAATGTATTCCACAAGGCCAATACTGTATGAAAAATGAAAAGGAGTTTGCAACCAAAAATACCTTAGGCAACTAATTCAATTAGATACACCAAACCATCAACAAAAAGGAAAACCATCCTACTCAAAAGGCAAGCGTTTACCTCCTTTGACAAAATTTTGAGTTTCGAAACAAGGGCCTTTATTGTCTTGTCAATGCCCCTAGTAATTTGAACAGGGTTTTCACCTGCTGCAACAACCTAAACAAAAAGGTTTCATTTCAAATTATTTTCCACAAATTTAAGATACAACCATTGTCATTTTTGTATTTCCTAACAAGCTCATAAATTTTGACAAAAGAACCAAAATTTTTTAATACCCGATAGCAATTTTTTCACTCAAAAACTATCTTAGACTCAATAAGCCCAACCCAAAACTAAAAAACCAAACACCATAAGACCCTACAAAAATGAATATATGATCTTAATCCAGTACTATCGACAAAAATTTACCTTTACACCCTCACTTATTAAACCCTGTGCTGTTGAATTTTAACTTCAACTGTTGCAGCAGAAGGACGGATGCAACAACAACATTTTTTTTTGGAGGTTGCTTGCACGCCATCCAGAAATTTAATTC
This sequence comes from Pinus albicaulis, assembly GCA_034641835.2. Lineage (NCBI taxonomy): Eukaryota > Viridiplantae > Streptophyta > Pinopsida > Pinales > Pinaceae > Pinus > Pinus albicaulis. The sequence goes on along the minus strand of CM076576.1, from coordinate 525,707,613 downwards.
AGCATTTAAAATTCCTGCAAGTTTTTTTTGTAGACGGCCGCAGCCATATTTCTGTACAGGATTGTATTTAAACACAACAACCAGCATTAACGCAATTCACCAAACAGAAATTTACCCGACAGTTTTGTAAATTCAAAAGGAGGACACGTGGAGCATTAATATTGGATCGCATGAAATTGAAGGGAATCTGAAAACCTGAAAACCAGACCCGAATTTTTTATAAGGCACATTGGATTGAGAATTCGCGTTACAAATTAGGCAGATGTCAGCATCCCATTTTGGAACGCGAATTTGGTTTGAAATTCAATCTATTCAGACTTTTGAAGTCCGACAGAAAGGGTTCTTTAATGTTTCGATAGTTTAATTTTATGTATGCTTTAATATACACATATGTTATATATATATCATATGTGAAATGAAAGGTGGGCCATAGAATTTAGTTTTAATTTTATTTTTTTTTAAAGAGGGTTTATTATAATATGTTTTATATGTTACGGCATATAAAAATAAAAAGGACGAAAAAGCTTGGTAGTTTTTTTTATAGACAATACGTAAATTTTTTATTACACAGCAGTGTGTAAAAAGTGAAAGACTGAGTGTAACTTTTTAAGTGTGTATGCACATCAGTGCGAAAGTGAAAAACACAACAGAGTGTTTTAGAGATAGAGTATGTTTGTTTTGAACAAACAGTGAGTTGGTTTTATGCACTGCGTTTTGTAGCAGTCATAATTTTGTAATCCCTCTCAGCGAGGAAGAAGTTTAATAGTTTTTTTTTGAGTTATTGAAGGGAATAGAAGTTTGTTTTCAAAGTATTGAAACTATGTCTCCTGTCAAAGAAAATTTTATTTTCTCTGTGTTAGAGGAAGGGAAATTTATTCTCCATTCATTGTTCTGGAATTTTTCAATATTCCAACATGTGCAAGAATAACAAATGTTGTGGTTCCATCGCCAGCTAAATCATTTGTCTTTGCCACAGCTTGCCTTACCAACTTGGCCCCAATATTTTCAACTGGGTCCTCTAATTCAACCAATAAAAAGGCCAAAACCATAGCATTGAGATACATTTCATTACACTGTCAATAACAATAAAATTTGACTCAGCCATAACCCTTTCCTTTTATTGTTGTGAAAAAATTTATGCATTACTCTAATGTGGCTAGTCCATAGGCCAAGTAGACCACTGGGTAACAAATATGTTTCCTTTCACCTTTGAGTTTTCAAATTATGCCTACCAAATCTAAGACATTTAAGAGGGGGAACTAATACAATGTTAAAAAGAAAACCAGAGCACACATCTACAAATTACCTCTTTAGCTACTATCACACCATCATTAACTATTTTCGGAGAACCATGCTTGCTCTCCAAGACAAAAAATTTCCCTTCACCCCAAGGGTGACTCCAACAAGATCAGCAATTTTGTTCACACCGCCTGCAAGAAAAATTGACAATGCTTTCAGTAAGTGTGCAATTGAATGCCAGACCATATGCCAAAACAACCCTCCATGAAAAATTAAAATAACACATTAAAATCGAATATAATTGGACAAGGAAAGATCCACCGCAGTGAAGTTTCACGTGCAGGTGTCCTTCCTTTAAACATAATTTTTTCTCTGACCTACAATTTTTTTGTCACTGAGCCATCCTTGTTGAAGTAAAACTCCTTTTCCATAGCTCTTGTATTAACTACCTTCTCTCTATCGCGTAATCTCAGAGTCCCTCTTCTACTTTAGCGATTAAAGGAAATGGGTGAAAAACCTGAAAGAGAAGAAAATTGTCTACCATAATTATCAAACATTGCACCCAACTTCTTCCCCTTTCCATTGTTACCCAATGAGGTAGATGTGGAAATTTTTGTCAAACTTCCCAAAGCAAAGGCCATCTTCTCTCATCCTGAATATAGAATTACAAGATCTTCATATTAGTATGAACCTTAAAAAACATGACTCCCATTGCTAAAAACCACTTTTAGGTTGTAACAGGAAAACTAAACAACTATCGCAACTTTTGGCAACTTCTGGAGCATTAAGAGAGAAACAACCAAAGAGAAATACAACCACAATCCTCATTTTAATGAGACCATACTATATATTTGCATTAAGATAATAGAAATAAATCATGACTATATTAAGGCCAGCACAAAACAATCTTTAACCAGTGTCTCTCGCGGCCTTTAGGTTTCCATGCTAGAGGTTGCATATTTTTAATTTAAATTCTTGACCTCTCGTGCCCATCTATTAATGCATCCAATCGGATATCTACATCAAATGCTACTTTATATCCCCAAAAACAAATTCCCTACTACAAGAGCACCATTATTGATGGATCACCCCACACCATCCCACCCACTAGAAACGGTGAAAAAGGAAACCCGAGAAAACTTCTGAAATATCTCAAGATGACTATATGGGTGGTTCTTATGAATCAACCAACCATTTAGAACATGCTCATCAATCCAAACCATGATTATTATGTGACGATATTCAAGCAGGCACTGAATCGGATTTCTGAAGCTATGTTAGAGAAACCCTAAACTCTCACTGAAAATAGGTGAAATGTGGCACCACTCAGGGATTGACATGTGCCAATTGGTACAAGTGGTAGATAATTGGCATGCTCAAACAACGAGGTGATGCAGGAATGACATGAGGGAGAAAATATCAGAAAATCCCCAAATCTGGAGAACTAAAGCTCATCACCAACCTGAGATTGACAACTTTACATGACGTAACCTATGAAATCGTAAATGGAGAAATCATAATAACAACAAAGTAACCTATGTAAAAATAAATTCGGATTCATCCTGGGAGTGGTAATGGGAGAAATCATAGTGAACAACAGGAAACATGCAAAGTTGCTTAAAATCAAATAGATGAAAAAACACATACAAAAAACCTAGATAATAATCATGAACAAGCTTAATATTGAATTATGAACTGTAAAGGAACTTACAAAATGTGACATTACGAACTTGGTCAAGCGCACAAGAAAAAATATCCTGGACATGACCTTGGTTGACAAGTTGTATTGCTCATGATGCAAGAGGATTTGTACCTGCACTGCCAAGTCAATCAAAATCCATCATTATCTATACAATAAATAAAAGTAATTGATGTAGTATTTTTTACTCTAAGATGCATTCTTATGATAATGTTAGAACATATGTTGAAAATGTCAAAACATACCCGAATAAGCTCCTCTTCGTTTCAAGAACAATTTATTGGAGTCGCATGAACTTGGAACAAGCCTCCCACGATCTGAAAGAGTAGCAACTAAGTCAACAGTGACTTTTTTGTTGCTACGCTGGATCGAGGGAGGTTTTCTCCAAGATTAAATCGCTCCAATAAATTATTCTCTACTAAACAGGGCCAACCACTTGAAGGTGGAAGCTCTTATGGCCCCTCCCCCCCTCACATCACTCTCAATTCCCCAATACCCAATCTATATTTAATTTTTTACTTTCATGAGCATAAAAAAAATATTCAATAACTAATAAAAAAACAATTCAACAAAAAGTACGCAAGGAAACATTGAAATTAATGCTTGACATAAAAATAGTATGATAAATGAGTTTTTTATATAACGCAAAAAACATTCCAAGTATGGTAACGTTTGTCTTATAATAATACAATATTTTACATTATCAAATTTTCTTTTTCTTCTTCCTATTTCTAAAGCTCCTAATTACATCATCAATATCATCGTGCTCTGCTCTTGTTTCGTGCCTTTCGACCCGCACTGCTGACCTAGTTGCATAGTCACGATGTCTAGTCTCATCCAATGACGGGGCATCGCCTACAAAAACAGATAATATTAAATTTTAATTGTCAGTTTTTAAATATCATTGAACTAGTTCAGTAATATTAATAAAAAAAATCGCAATGAGATTATTTACCTGGTGCACCAGTTGTCGCCGCTGACCTAGTTGCGTAGTCACGATGTCTGGTCTCATCCAGTGACGGGGCATCACCTACAAAAATAGATAATATTAAATTTTAATTGTCAGTTTTTAAATATCATTGAACTAGTTCGGTAATATTAATAAAAAAAATTGCAATGAGATTATTTACCTGGTGCACCAGTTGTCGCCGTTGGGACTGTTGCCCTGTCTTCCTCTCTGGTGGTAAGATCCTCAAGGGAAAAATTCTCTGTCATTTAAACAAAAAGCGTTATAAGGACAACCATCAAGGTATAATTAGAAAAAATTATAAGTGGAAATTAATTATTGTCACGGCCCTCACTGATAGTAGCATTGTCGGCCTGGTCCCCACTACAATGATTAGGTTGCACGTGAGGATCATCTACATCTGGCTCTAAAACTGGGTTATTTGCCTCGTCGGTAGTGCTGCTCCCCTGATTTAAACAAAGTTGTTAGACATTAAATTTATGGACGAAAACAAACATATTGAAAGGTTAATGTTTTACCTTATCAGGCATTCTGGATATTGGGACCTGCCCCAAGCTTTTGTGACGTTCAACTACGGCTTGATAGCCGAAATGGAAAGCAATATTTTTATCTTCCTCTGTAGTTTTCGTTCCAAATTCATCACCCTACATTACATATGATTGTGTATTTTTAATCATATTTGATAGGATTACAAAAACGTTGGAAGGCGATACAATTAATTATAAGATGTTTAGCTACTTAATTACAATTCTTGTGGCTAATTTCAAGTAGCCACCCTGGCCTAGCTTGTGATGGCCCTTTTTTTCAATCCTAGCTTTGGTTGCCTTTGAGGTGTCAGGAAACCTAGCATCAAAAGATTGAATTCATATATGACGTAGCACACTTTTATTTTAGACATAGAGAAAATTAAAGCTATTGAATTAAAGTTGTAATTTACCTTGCGGGTCCAGTTGGCATTTTTCCTTCTTTCTTTGCCCTTTTCTCTTTTCCGTCATGGATGAGTGCTCTCCACTCACTCTCTGGAACTGTGAGAGGATGCTCGTATCTAGTGTTAAATTGCAATTGTGTCCTATAGGTGTCCCTAGTATTTCAAATATTTTCCGGCTACCCAAGCCACCGTTGTTCTGTCAAATGTGCCGACCCCAAAAAGGGCTTCTAGATAATCTAGAAGTTTTTTTTTTTCAGGTTGGAATTCTGGGAATTCCACCCTGTGCGTATGGTTGGGCCAAAAATTACCAACGCATGGCTCTCCAAAAACCTGTAGAACTCATTGTTTCCTACACAGAAAAAAAAGAAAGATATTATCATTAATTTAAAAATAAAAATCATGATAAATATGTTTTAGATAGAGTACATGAAATAGTTAAAATATTAAAATTTACCTGGGAGTTGTACGTGCTTTATAGGGACACCTTCATCGTTCACCAAAAACGTGCCATTAATGGTCCCTGTGGAGCTGACACGTGTAGCTCCAAGAAACGCAATAATGTAGTTGGCCATATCAGCCTCATCATTGCCAACACGTTCAGTGGTTGGCTGGGTGTCTGCTTGGGCAGGGTGTGTTTCTTGGCTGGCACCTAAAGGAGTAGAAGGTGTACAAGAGGGTTGTTGGGAAATATCTTGCCCTTGTGTCCCACTACCACCAACATCGGGTTCAGCAAGTGCCAGAAAACACTACATACAAAAGAAATTTTTGTTATTTTAGTCAATGTAAAAATTAAAAATCAAACTATCACAATTCATCTCATGCAGAACAAAAAAAATATCCTTTTGACTTTTTATTATTACCTGATATGTTTCTAGCTGGCTCATAAATTTTTTTATCATCTCTTCTGTTTCAGGTGTTTGAGGCGCGTCTATCAAAGTATTAAATTCCGACATTGCATCTCGTGCCTTTTTTCGCAACAAGAGCACTGGAGATAGGGATGAAGAAAGCTCTTCCTCAAAGAGGGAATCATCAAGCGTACCATGGCTATGTGTCTGCATATTTGAACAAAATTAATATTATTTCAATTATGTAAATAACTAAAATACCTGAAGATAGAGCAATGCTGGCACTTTACATGTTCTTCCGCTGGCCTCTTTCCGCGATCATCCCATCTCGGGGTTGTTCCTGCACTGCTCTGATCAGTCTGCCACATTGCAATAAAATTATAAATGTAAAAACTTGAAAACAATATCTAACTTGAAAACAAAAAATGAAAACTGAAATAATTTCTAATAAGACACCGGACGACAGAGTTAGAGTTTCAAATATGCCTTGCATTGAATTCAGTCCCGGAAACATGTCATTGCACATTAAGGCACCCAAACAAGAGACGAGTTGACAATGAAGACCTTATTGAATATATTGTTGGAGCAACTTCTAGTAAACTTTTTGTGAAGACCTTGAGGACATTTTTGGAGCAACATTGTTGAAGCTGATGGTATAGCATTGTTGGAGACGATCTTGAAGGGCCTTCAAGTGAAGCTTTTGGAGCAACTATTGAAAAATCCTTAGAGCATTTAAGTAAGGCACTTTCTATCTTCCATCACCTTTTTCCTTTCAATATCCTTTAAATGATTTTGTTGATATTTAATGTTTGAAATCACGTTATAATTCCTTGATTATATGTGTTTGGGGACTTTCCCTTTGGAATTACCCAAAAATACCCTGGCAATTTTATCTTCAGGATGCATGTCTGACCCTATTGTTCAATATTTTGATTGATAGTAGTAAACATAGAGAGTTAGGGGGCTCTTGACTTGGTTTGGTTGGACCATTAGATCCCTAACATCTACTAGGGAGAACCCCCCTTGAGTTGGAGGAGAGCTAGCCCGAAGTGAAAAGAGGTTGGTGAGGTGACAATGGGGCTATTTAATTACACATGGTATCACACTTTAGCTTTAGGACTTTATCTTGAGAAGTGCAAGATTTTGCTATATCAATTCTCAAATTGTTTATAACACTATTGTTAAGAACTAATAAGAAGTGATGTTGAGGGGTTTTTGGGTATAAGAAACAATACCATTTAAAAACTAGGGTTCTCAGTCCTTGGCATTCCTTCACCTGGGCCTAGGGGCACACTAGAATAATTCCACACTAAACCATGCAAACTTACAAGTAACTTAACAAATCCATAAAGTAATAATAATCATAATTCCTAATTTCCTATTGTACGATATGATGCAAATTATTCAAACATGAAGCAATGAAGACATGCAATGTCTGAATTTCAAGATTGATGAACCAATACAAGAAGTTAGAAACTACAACTTTGATTCAATACTCTGTGTCCTAACTCCAGGAAGGAATCTAGTTTGTAGTACAGAACATGCATCATGTATTATCAATTCTTAATTGACAACATCTAAAGGTCATCTACCTCATCAATTCCTTCCCATTTGTGTTTTTATGTTATATTCCTTATAAAAGTGTCAAATTTCTCTCAAAGTAAGCAACCACTGAATAAAATAAAAAATAGTTGAGATATGATTGAGAAATGGTCATTTATTTCTTGAAAGGATCTTCACAATTTCTTTGGTTGTTTTTCATCTCAAGGAAAAATAAAAGACCTAAGAAACTATCGTGATGTAATATAATAAACAACATGGTGCAATGGCCATTTTCAAAGCCAAATGATGTCCATTGAGGACATGGCCTTTATTTGGTTCCTGTTTCATAGGAGTTTCGGGTAGAAATGGAACTTTGATGTACCATTTCCAGTAGTAAAAAGGGAAAACCTTCTTTTTCCATGGGAAATAATTTACCTTTCATTTTTCAAGATAATCTAAATCACAAAAAATATGAACTATACTGCACACATTCTTGGATAATGTGAAAGTGGAAAAGGAATACCCTACATAAGTGATGCACACATGTACATTTGAACACTAATAGATTTTTGTAGTTGAAATGCAATGCTTGTTTTCATTTAAATGTAGGGTTTTTAAAGCAGGGAGAAATAATGGCTGCCAAATTAATAAGCATTTCTTTGGGAAATTTTTAAATCTTGTATTGGGTGATGAAGATAATAGAGGGTATTGAATCTTGATTCTTGACATTTTGTTTAACTTGAATAACTAAAATGATTATAAATATCAGTGGATGAGTTTTTTTTTTCAAGTATGTCACTCAAAACTCTTATGTCAAAGCATTGTATGATGGCTAGCATTTGTTTGTTTCCCTTTCTTCAGTTCAATGTAAAAATTATATTAATATATTGGAGCACGAATGATAACTACAATTGTTTTCTCTGCAGTATATCTAGCCCCAAGATTATGAAAATTTTTTTCAAGTGGAGCTATTGGTTATTGATGAAGCAGCTGCAATTCCATTGCCTATTGTAAAGGCTCTACTCGGGCCATATTTAGTGTTTCTGTGCTTTACTGTAAATGGGTAATAATTATAAATGAGCCAACCACAATCACAAATTTTGTAACCATTCAGTTTCCATGGATAGTGATGATGATATTAACCCTATATATCAGTGACCTATATCTATATGAGAATTATCTCAACATTGACCTTGATATGGTTGTATGGATGTGACCTTTGGTATGTCATCAGAAAATCCCCAAATATCAGAAAATCCCCAAATATGGAGAACTAAGGCTCATCACTTTCGATCTGGAGTACTACCTTTGTGATAAAGTTGATGACTTTCGATCTCCCATCCTCTACCACTTTGCACTTCACCTTCAATATAGATCAGACCAAGGGAAATTCATTACTGGGTGTTGAGATGGATGAGTTTGTCGAACTAAAATCCATAGCTTAAACTTCATGAAACTGGTGGAGTAAAATTCATCCAAGAACAAACACATCTTACACATCCACTTTGAAACTCATCCGAAAGAACATTGGAATACACCTAGAGAGAACCCTACAGCCTAACACAATCCAATGGAATTGACCAAAAAAACCCAAATAGAGTCAACCCTACTATCCTGCAGTAAGAACTTACCATTTTGCAAGAGCTGAGGGCGAATGTTGTTTTTTAAGAGTTGAGGGCGAATGTTGTTCTGCAAGAGCTGAGGGCGAATGCAGGGCGAATGATTTTCTACAAGAGCTCAGGGAAAATGCTGAGGGCGAATGTTGTTTTGCAAGAGCTCAGGGTGAATGTTGAGGGCGAATGTTGTTCTGCAAGAGCTGAGGGCGAATGCTATTCTGCAAGAGCTGAGGGTGAATGCTGAGGGCGAATGTTGTCCTGCAAGAGCTGAGGGTGAATGCTGAGGGAAAATATTGTTCTGCAAGAGCTGAGCACGAATGCTGAGGGAAAATGTTGTTCTGCAAGAGCTGAGGGCGAATGCTGTTCTGCAAGAGCGGAGGGCGAATGCGCGCGTGATATCAGACATTAATGTAGTTTTTAATAAAATCATTTTTATGTAGCGTGCATATAAGTTTCGTATTTTTATGTAGCGCACATATAAGTGACATTATACTGACGGCGGACAAAGCGTCGCTATTGCGACGGATACCTCCAAATGTCACAATTGTGACACTTAGACATTGTGTCGCACTTGCGACGTTTGGAGGCAGCCGTCACAATAGCGACGCTTTGGGTCATAGTGTCGCAATTGCGACGTCTTCCTCCAAACGTCGCAATTGCGACACTTTTTCTAAGTGTCGGTATTGCGACACTTTTCTCTAAACGTCGGTATAGTGACGGTTTCGGACGAGATTGAAAAAATTTGGGGAAATTTCTGACATTTGGTCAAAAGCATCGGAACCAAGTGTCGGAATTTCCCCCAAATGTACTAGTGAATAAAAAGTATACAAAATGGACCATATTCGCAGCTTTGTAGGAGACCTTGTTCCAACTTTGAAAAACAGAGGAAAATGGATTGTTGTATTGAGGGAATGGAATGGAGGGGTTAGGGATAGAGATAATTCTTGGGGAAATTTTTTGAGATGGGCATAAGTGTTATGGAGTGTAGGGAGGTGGAATTTTATGAAAATATTGAGGGGAAGATGAAAAATATACAAAACACAGTCCTAGCCAAAAGTGCAGCATAAGCGAGGGTTTGTAGGGAAAGTGAGGAAAATTAGAGGGATGGGTGGGGGAATGGGTATGGGTATGTGAGGTATGGAAGAGGGTAATAGAATAGGAAATCTAGTTTTTTTTACCACTATAATAAGGAAAAAATAAATGGAAGCCAAAAGCGCAGCGAAACCCTAGGAGAGGGATTTTCACTGTGTTTTTCAAGGAGAATGATGCATAAGAGAGGTAACAAAGGTGTACTTACTTTCAAAACATATGTTGGTACCTCTGAAATGTTGAGATGAATCCCTTTGATGCTTTCTTTCCCTCCAATTTCAAAGCGCAACATGGGTGCAGAAGAGCAGCGAAGCAGGCAAAAGCGGAACGTAGGAGGTAAGTAAGTGGTTTTAAAGATGATTTTTGATGCCCTAGTGGCTAGAATGCAACTCGTTGGTAGATAGATGCTCTATGAAGGTGAAATGAGCAATTAGAATGCTTGTTTGGTCTTTTATTTCTTGAAAATTGATTTTTTTTTTGTGATGATGGCATGACATCATATGTCACTTTGAGAAATGAGATGATGTGACTCCAACATGATCTTTTGAAATGGAAATGTTACCTTAGAAATAATTTAGAACACTCTTTTACCTAATTAACTAACTCCCATGATGGTGACCTAGATGATGACATTACTCTTTATGACATTTTTGATGACTTGACCTAATGATGACATCAAATGCATTTATAAAACTTATGATTTGGACCTTTGAACCTTGCAGTATGCATAACCATGATTTGATGACCAAAATGGTGACCAAGACACTTTATTGATGACCTATCACAAGGAGTGATAACATGACGAGGATGAATTTTTTGACCTTGAATATGGTGTGAGCAATAATATACCTAGACACACCAACCAATGATCAAATTTTATTTTAAATTTTAATTGAAACCATAAAATTTGACCTAGGACCCTATCAACTAACATTGAAAGAGTACATTTGATCATTGGTGACTCACATACACTAACACAACCTAAAACAATTTTATGGAAAAATAGTGTTAAAATCCTCCTTCAATCATAAGGTGGTCACTGCAAAAAAATAGGAGTTATCCCTTGAAAAAAAAACAAACAAAATCAGAACCACAAAATGAATTTAATGTATAAAACTACTTGGTATGTCATGAAACCAACTCAAAAATAGAAGAAAAGAGAGATCAACACCTTAGAAATCATCCACTTCGAGGGGGAAACCTCCTTTACATTACATAAGTGAACAATTGTTGGATGATTAAAATGACAAAACCTCCTTTCTATTTATAGGAGTCGGGGTCACAATATAATCCAAGTCGACCTAACAATAATAATGTAAGGGAAAACAATAACAATAGTGGGGTTTTATGGGGCACAATAATACCAATATGGGGACTACAGGGTACAACAATAACAATAAGGGGGCTACACTAACAATAAGGGTCTACACTAGTAATACAGGGACCTAACATGCCCCTCTCCTTCAAAAAGGTGTTGTCATCAATGCTTGGGTAGCTCTAGATGCTTCTGTATAAAATTATCATCCTCCCATGTGGAATCTTGAGTGGGTAAGTTCTTCCACTTGATGAAATACTTTGAAATTGATCGATTTCGTAGTTGTCAAGTTATTTTTTCCATGACTGCTTCAGGTTCTAATATGATTTTTCCTTTCTCATCAAGTTCTGGCAATGTTATTTGAACTGGAAGTTTTTCACCTATAACCTTCTTTAAGCGTGAAACATGGAAAACTAGGTGCATTCGAGAAGAATAAGGAAGCTCCAATTTGTATACCATAGTACCAATATTTTGCAACACCTTGTAAGGACCATAGTACTTTGGTGATAATTTACTATCCTTCTTAGCTTGCCTGAGGGACATTTGCTTGTATGGCTGTAGCCGTAAAAATACCCAGTCTCCTACATCAAAACTTCTCTTGTTGCGATGTTGATCTACCTCTTTTTTCATTCGATGTTGTGCCAAATTTAGGTTATCCTTTAAGAGTTGGAGAACTTTTTGTTGATGCTCCATGTGATCTTCCACTGCTTGAACCTTAGAATTTTATCTTAAATATTATGTGATGGAGGGTGGATGATATCCATAAAGTGCCATAAATTGGGTCATTTTTTTTGCAGTACGGAAGGAAGTGTTATACCACCATTCAGCCAAATGTAACCACTTGACCCATTGTGTTTGTTTATCACATAAAAATCAACGAAGATATCCTTCCAAGCATTTGTTCGCTATCTCAATTTTCCCATCAGATTGAGGATGATAAGATGAGCTAAGGGCTATTTGATTACCCAAACAAGAAAATAATTTCGTCCAAAAATTTCCAGTGAAAATGGGATCTCTATCGCTTACAATAATCTTTGGGTTTCCATGTATCTTTTGAATTGTTTCCATAAATGCAGTACTATACTTTCTTTAAATGGATGATATAATGCACAAAAGTGTGCATACTTGGTAAGTCTATCAACTACCACCATGATGACACTCTTTCCTTCGGACTTAGGTAAACCTATGATAAAATCCATTGAAACCTCCTCCCAATGTTAACTTGGAATGGGTAAATGTTGTAGAAGACCCGAGGTCTTAGTTGTCTCAACTCTATTTTTTCTGGAAAACCAAACATTCTACCACAAACTTTTGAATAAAATATTTACTACCATCCCAAAAAAATTCTTTCTTCACACTATAGTAAGTTTTTAAAATCCTGAGTTTCCTCCTACGGGAGAGGTGTGCAATTCCAAAATAATCTTTTGTTTTTCTTACATGTAGAAATTTCTGTTTTCCCACCCCGGTTTTCAGTTTCACCTTATTACTCCAAAATAGTTAAATGCCCTTTCCCATATCCATACATTTAACAAGCTGGAAAATAAATTTTGCTGAAAACACAAATTCTGGAAAAATTACAGAATGCTGGAAAATGCAGAAATAAATATCAGCACACATAAAGCAGTCATTCACACATTTTGACACATATATTTTTGGTCAACATGACCCTGGAAAAACCCCCTACAACTCTTGGGGAAAACCAGTTCGAAAGCTCCTTCTTATTTCTGGAAAATGCTTTTTACAGTGAGAGAAATATTCAAGAAAAAATAAGCAAATGATTTCATATCCTATCTCGTTTTCTCCGTGCTTAACCACTCACGCCTCTAAAATGTAAACAATAGGTGCCCAATGCCAATAAATGCTTCGCACGTCCTCCCAGATTTTTGTGCCCGTAAATCTACAACAAATGCAGTCAAGACGCCTCCCCTCAAAATCAGGCAAAACAAAAAGAATAAATGTCAATGTCCAAAATCTCGATTTTTGCATAAAACACAAATAGAATCCCTTTGTTGTATGGAACCGATCCTCTACGCTTCGATTTCTCGTGTCTACAATCTTGTTGTACGACCCGCCGTACGGCCTGATGTACGGCCTCTCTTTCTAGAAAATCGTGCCTAAAAAATCTGCCTTTCACTGTGCTAACTCAACTGTACGGTCTTGCTGAAATGCTGCCTTGGAAAGTGTGCCAAGCTGCAGCCTCCTTCTCCTCACTGCCCAGAAATCTCCCTTGCTCTCTTGCTCTCCTTCCAATCGCTCATGAAAGAATGAATGACCTTTTCCTCCTTTTCCTCCTTTGACCTAACCCTAAGTGACTTTTTGGGGAATCCCTAAATCCAATGGCTGAAATAGATTTAGATCTAGGGCTGAGATTAAATGCTCATTTAAATCTCACTTTCTATTTTTTAATTCACCCCACTTTAATAAAGACCCACTTAGTCATTTATTTTCAAAGTCACTTTTCCTTTCTAATTTTACATTGACTTTATTAAAGTCACTTTAAAATTAGACTTTAGTAACTTTATCACTTAAAGTCACTTTTAAATTAGATTTGACTTTATAACTTTATAAAGTCACTTTAGTAACTTTATCACTTAAAGTCACTTTTAAATTAGATTTGACTTTATAACTTTATAAAGTCACTTTAGGAGAAAAATTAAATTCTTTTGGACACTTTCCCCTAGGCCAAAGATCAAAGCCTTAGGGAACCACCTGTCCTCCGGTACCAAATTTCAACACTCCCTCTTACTGAGGAAGGTGTTCCTCACCACACCCATCTTGTCTCTGAAGTAGACATGCTTGCCCCGTGGTAAGGCTTTGGTAAGAATATCTACAACCTGCTCATCAGTGGGAATATACTCAAGCTTCACAGCTCCTTTCTGAACATAGTCTCTGATGAAGTGATATTTGATCCCGATATGCTTTGACCTGTCATGAAATACCGGATTCTCCGTGAGTTTAATGCAACTCTGATTATCACAGTAAATCACTGAAGGTCTCAACGGCTGACCAAATAAGCCAAACAACATCTTGCGAAGCCCGATGGCCTCACAACTAGCTAGACTGGCTGCCATATACTCTGCTTCCGTCACTAACCCCACTGTACATCGATCACGTTTTTAACAACCATGACACTACCGCCGAACCCCAAATTTTAATAAAGACTTCGAAGTGATCCACCTCTTCCCATCAAGCACAACCCGCCAATCAAAATCAAAGTAACTACCAACTTACTCCATCCCCCCTCATTTCGTAGTCCGTACCATAATCCACTGTCCCCTGCAAGTACCGCAAAATGTGTTTTGCAGCCACCCAGTGAACCTTCCTAGGTTCACACATAAACTGACTCATCGTGTTGACTGCAAAACAAATATCTGGCCTAGTGTTGACCAAATACATCAAGGAACCAATCAATTGTCTGTACAATGTGGGATCCACCAACTCGGAATCCGAAGCATGAAGCTTCTTCTAGTTGGTGATCATCGGTGTCGACATGGGTTTACAATCCTCCATGTGGAATTTGCTAAGGATATCCACAATATACTTCCCCTGCCCCAGGAAGAAATGCCCCTCCTCCTGCCACACCTCCAAACCCAAAAAGTAATGCATCAAGCCGATGTCCTTCATCTCAAACTCCGCCGCAAGATCTCTCTTGCAGTGCTCTATGAGTCTCTCTGCACCTGTAATGACTAAGTCATCCACATACAACACCAGAATGAGAGGCTTCTCACCTATCACAATATAGTAAAGGTTCGGATCTGCCTCACTCTTTGTGAAACCCATCTTCTGCAAGTAAGTATCTATCCTGGAGTACCAAGCTCTGGGAGCTTGCTTCAGGCCATAAAGGGCCTTCTTCAGTCCGCACACATGGGACTCCTTCCCATGCACCTCAAAGCCCTGTGGCTGCTCAATGTACACCTCCTCCTGTATGAAGCCATTGAGAAATGCGGTCTTCACATCCATCTAGTGGATCTTCCAACCCATCTCTGTTGCTATCGATATAATGGAGCGGATCGAAGTATATCGAGCCACGGGAGCGAAGGTCTCCTCATAATCAACTCCCTCTACCTGGGAGAACCCTCTAGCCACAAACCTCGCTTTGAATTTCTCAATGCTGCCATCTGCAGCATGATTTACCTTGTAAAGCCATCTGGAAGTAACCACGGATTTTCCCTCAGGCCTCGGCACCACCTCCCAAACATCATTCTTCATGATAGAAGAGTACTCCTCCTGCATGGCCTCTCTCCAGACCTGCTGGCTAGCTGCCTCCTCATAGCTAGAAGGCTCAGAGTCAAGGATGCCGGTAGCCATTGCCATATAGCTACAAAACCTCTCAGGTGGTCTGCTCTCTCTGACCGGCCTCTTAGGCTCAGCAACAGATGTGGCATCTCTCAAGGTGTCCTGAAGCCACTTGGGCTTCCTCTTCCCCGAGCGAGAATACAACTCCTCCTCCTCAACATCAGGAGCCTGAACTCCTGACTGTCTGTCTGCTGTCCTCCTGCCTGCACCTAAACCTGTAGATGCTGAGGTACCGTGTGAACTGTCCATCAGTGGACTCCCCAGTGAACTGCTCTGTGGACTGCTCTGCGTGCTGCCCATAGCTCCACCCCTCTGACTCTGCGAGTCACTCCCCACTGACGGACCTGACATCGTCATAGATGTACCTCCGGATCCTCCTGATCCCTGCCCACTGGATCCCTGCGACTGACTCAACTGCTGCTGAGGGTCTGGCTGATCCAGATACTCTAACTCCCGTGACCTCCTAAAGGCCCTGTCCTCCCCGAACTTCACATCCCGCCTGACAACAACTTTCCTCTGTGCAGGAATGTAAATCCGAAAGGCCTTGGAGGTCTCACTGTAGCCCACAAAGATACCCTTCTCTGCGGTGGGCTCTAGTTTGGTCCTCTTCTCCTTGGGTATGTAGGAGCATGTGATACACCCAAAGATACGAAGATGACCCATATCAGGCTTCTTCCCAGAAAAAGCCTCCTCTGGAGTCATGTGCCCTAAGGCACGATGTCTCGTTCTACAAATAAACAATCAAGGTGTGCCCTCTCGCCCACAAAAAACAATGGCAACCCCTGATCATGTAACATGGCTGCGTCTCCTCCGATGGACTGCTTCTTCCTCCGCAACCCCGTCTCAGCGCTCTAGGGTTGTAAGGAATGTTGAACTCTCCGAATGCCCGATTCCCGTACAATAAATTTCAAAATCCTCCAAGCAGTGTACTCTCCTCCATTGTCCGACTCCTCGTGGAAGACTGATCTTCCCGTTTTACCCCATGTTTTAAGCAGACGGCACAATTAAAGATTGAGACAACATCAAACCACTTCAGCCCTGAGATCTAGCCCTCCTAACTGAGATTTCCAAATAGAGCAAATAATGATATATCTTTGAAGCTCGAATTGAGATATTAGGCTAGGTATGAAGCACAGAGGGGGGTTTTAAATGTTTGGTTGGTTGGTTGCTGGGTTGGTTAGGAGATCATGGACTGGGAAAGAAAGTGGAGAAAAGGAATAGAATAGCAGGAGGCTTCAGCGAAGAGGACAGGCCAAGACAGTGCCATCCATTGGGCTATGGAGTCATAAAAGGAGATTACTCACATCCACTAGCCAAGGCTTTCAAAGGGCAAGTCATCTGATACTAAAGGATCTTTTAGATTAGATGGTGAGGTGGAACATTAAGGAAGGAAAGTGAGAGAAGGAGAGTAACCCAATTTCTGTCTATAGATCAGGTCAGAGGTCATTTAACTCCAGACCTGCTTGGACATACTCAAAGGCAGCTCTCAGAGAGGGACAAAGGGGCTGCTTATAGATCGGACCATAGGTCATTTAACTCCAGGTCTGCTTTAGCAACTCCAAGGGAAAAACAGAGATAATTTTAACAGAAGGGATCTTAGAGGGGCCAGCTGGTCGCGCAAGGATCCTAGTGGACAGGGCTAACACTCATCCCCAGTGTTCCCAAACCTTCCAGCTTAAACCCAGCAAGAGCATCTAAGAACTGATTCAACCAATTCATACATCAGAGAGTAGGCAATAACATCCACTACACTGGTTAAATTGACTGAAATCAATTCTCAGATAACACATTTAGCGAAAAACATTGAAGGCAAGGAGAGCAGACAGCATAGGGCACCTAACAAGGATGAATCCTATACCATTATTCTGATGCAAGCCCAGAAGAACCATGAAACAATATGGAAATGTAATAAACAGAGTAAGAAAACAACACCAATAGTAATAGACCAGGATCCTGTGAAATATGCTTTGATTAATTGATGCAAAACCAGTCATGTACACTAAGCTCAATGGCTAATACAGTCCAGACTTCTCCTCCTAGCCTATTACATACAACTACTCTGCTACTCTCTCCCAAGATTGTTCTAACAGTCAGAATGAATCCCTCTAACCGCAAATGCCCAACAACTCAACAACCCTTTTACAACATGTTCTCGGGATTCTTATAGGAGAATGAGGAAAACAGAAGGAGATGAACATTGAATGAATCTCATTAAGTCAGTAAGGCGGAAGTGTTCACGCCCATACCACTTAATGGCTTTCTGCATCGTTGTGTGTACTTTGTAATCTGCTCTGGGAGACTCTGTCAGGCCAAGATCGACCTTTGATATGTTCTTGAAGTCCTTATGGTGGTCTGGGGCTTTGTGCAGCCCTCTGGAATGAATGACATGGATAGGGAAACTGCAAGACTCTCCATACCTCCATCACTTCTGTTTAGACAGTCTTTAAAAGCTCTGTCAGTATAATCAACCGTTTCAGGGCTCGAGGAGATATGAGGGGCGCTGTAGGTAGATGTCTGTCGTGGAGAAAACACTCTGCTGGAATACGCACAGATAAGACTTGTTGTGTGTGCATTAGTCTTCAACTACGCTCTGGTCCTTTGAATACGAGGTAAATCATTTAATTTCATTAATAACAGGCACCAACCCCCCTTTGAATTCTTTCGGCTGATCTGCTGGTACATGCTGAAATGGCCATCTCTGTGCCCTCTACACAAATGAATAAACTTGTCATAAACCCGGGCAGTGGCGGCGGAGGAATGCTTTGGAGGCCGGAGGAATGGTGGCAGGACAGTGGGAACGGCGGAAACAGTGAGAAGTGGCGGAAGAAATGAACGCACAGTGTAAAACCCAAAGTTTAGCGTTGGGTCGAAATACAAAGGAAATGACGGAAAACAATGGAGCAAAAGCCGTGGAGGTGGGACCCGAGGGTATGGATCGCAAATCGCAAAGGCAGAAAATGCGATGGCGGAGAGTGACACTAAGCAGAAAACCGCGCTTTGCGATGGACGCAACTGGGATGAGCGCATATCGCAAAGTTGGAAAGTGCGACGGAGCGGAAATGCGATGGGTGGTCGCATCGCAAATATTTGCGACGCGATCAGATCGCATCGCAAATATTTGCGATGGATCGATGGAATACATTTAATGAAATTGCGATGTGCGATAAGTGCGATCTGCGATGAGCGCCTTAAGGGGCAGCGCTCAGTCACAGCGCCCAGTTACATGGGAACGGGGCTGGAGGAAAGGGGCTAATATATATAACAAACTTTATAATATATAAAGTTTATAACAATGCATGGCGGGGAAGTGGTTAAGGCCTATTATATGATCGGAAAGTGGGTTTTGGCCCATTTTAATGGAATTCGAAGGCCAGGGGAGGGAACGATAGGGGAATCAAGGGGGAGGAAGACAACAAAGGGTTAAGGGAGGGATCTAAAGGGGATTTTGGGGGAAAATGAAAGGTGAGAAGGGGAAAAGAAGGGAAGATGAAATAGAAGTTAAGTGGGGATGAAATAAGAGAGAGAAAGGGGGCCTTTAGGCATTTCTTCACAAACAGAGAGGCTTGTAATGGGAATCAGCAGAGGGAAATTTGTCAAAGGACAAAAGGCACAAAGAGGCTTCAAGGATGATGTGTTTTCAGAGGAAATGCATTCCTTGAAGGCTCAACAACATTTTAGCCCCCTATTTGCTTGTCAAAAATCTATAGGGGGGCTAACAGTGGCTCCACATGGGGATGGCTTCTTCTTGAAGGAGTCAAGAAACCAGAAAATGATCTCTTGGTGTAGGCCAGGTGCCTGCTGCTTGAACCATCCATTTCTTTCTTTGATTAGCTGCCACAAGCTATGAAGACAACATATCAGCAGTAAAATTCTCCCAAACAACTACCTACCCACACTATAGTCCTAACATTTTTCTTTTGGGTGCATTTGGGCTTGCAGACCCTTTACATCATTTTATTTTTATAAACAGAAAATAAACCTATTCTAAGTCTACCCTTATTACTCCATGAGACCAGATTAGGCTTTTGGCCTCATAAGCTTCTCTACCTACACTACTACCTGCTAGGATTAGACTGTCTAGCAGGTTTCTTCTCTACATTCTAAGACAGAAAACAACTAACTACATGCTCATAGACTGAGCTTTATTGAGCTTTTCCTACCTACCCTACTCTAACTGGGAATCTCTGATGTTCTAGGTGATACAATAATGCCAATGCAGCCAGTGCAGCAGTAACAAAAAAGGATATGAGCCCTGGCTGCCTGTCAGAGATAACCACAGGGTGCTCTGCGTGTGGTTCTTCAAAACTGTGGTCACCATCAGTGGTGACCATTCATGATGAATCTAGCCCGTGCTAAAGATTAATGCTAGAGCAGTCGAGCATATCAGGGCCTCCATGTATTCTGCCACAGGATCCACGAACAGATGATGTACATTTTCTTCTTTTAGGCCTCCCAAGCTTGGTAGGTTGTATTTATCCTGGGCTGCTTTGATTATTACATTTTCCGCTGTGTCTTCAGAGTGACTCTTGGGAGTCGGATCGTCTTCTTCTTGCACATCAAACAGCAGCGGAATTTATTCTCTTTTGGGGGGAGGGAGACTTTCCAAGAATGCTTTTGGCTCTCTGAACTCGTATGATATTTCTTGTGATCTCAAAAGTTCGAGCTCAACTTCATATCTCTCAACCACCAAGTTGAGAAACATCTTCTTAAGTGCAGGTAGAGTATTGAGTGCTGAGCTAATAGGGACAATCATTGGAAGGTCCTCCCATTCGATTTCTGCCAGTACACTCGCTATTCCACTCCGAAATTCTGCTATGAGGCTTGGATCTATTCCTGCACATTGTTCAGAGTCCTTCATTAGCGAAGTGACTGGATCTTCGGCATGGATGATGTTGTACTGCGACATGGTCTCCCAGTGGAGTCTCGTGAAACCAAGATAATCAGTGGCCTGCTGATCACCAGTGGAGTCTTTTATCATTCAAGAATTGTGGAGTCGCCAGGTGGATGATTTGCAACTTATTGTCCACCACAGTGGTTTACCAAATCAAGGCTGATTGGTCTCTTCCCCAGTGGAGTCGCCATTATGTTGGAGTTCCCATGTTTTGGCCAGGTTGACAAAGACCAAAAGATGAGACAACATAGAACCACTTTGGGACCTTAGGATCTAGCCCTCCTAGGTCCAGAGAGGGATCTCTCTATATGAGTCAAAGGATACATCTTTGAGACTTAAATTATAAGATTTTAGGCTAGTTATAGGCTCGAGGTTGTTGGTTTGATTTTTTGTGTTTGGTTGGAGGGAATCAGGAAAAGAAGGACCAATATGAGACAAAGACGAGCAAAGAGGAAGCTTAGGCAGAGGCAGATAACTCAAAGAACATCAAAGCCATTGGGCTATGGATTCAAGAAAGGATTTATTTGTGTTCAATGTGCAAGCTTTCAGTTGGGCTAGTCATCTAAATCATCTGGATCTTAAAGGGTATAAGATGGGATGGAACATTAAGAACTGAAAATGAAAGGAGGGGGACCATCTAACTTTGTCTATAGATCAGACCAGAGATCATTTAACTCCAGGCCTGCTTGGACAGAATTAGAGGTAATTACCAGGGAACTTAGAGAGACTAGCTGGTCGTGCAAAGATTGTTGAGAATGTAGCAAGATGATGGAGCTTAGTGAAATGAAGTCGCCTTCACTAAGTGGGCCCGCAGGCAAATTCTGGCGCAAAGTCTATTTTTAGACTATGTCTATTTTTAGACATACGGAGCATAATTTGGGAATTCTACTTGGAGATTCTTGGAGTATGCGACATGTCGGTAAAAATAGATGAGACCCTAATTTTTAGGACCCAGGCTATTTTTAGACTGATCTCTTAAAAATATGGAAGTCAAATATTATTTACCCTTAATAATATTTTGACTATAAACAGCAGTTTACTCTCTTGGCGCACTTCAGTTTGAGTCATGGAGGTGACTCATGCAACTGACATAAGGAATCACGTGGTTCCTAGGGTTTGATGGCATCTTGCATGGTTGGCTTCAGTTAGACTTCAGTGGCAGGAGTTTTGGAGGAGTTAACGGGACAAGTAGTGGAGTTGTGTTCTGCTTGTTTTAGTTGAACTAGTTGGGATTAGTTAACTAACTAATCAACTAGATATGAGTGGAGTAAATTAAATAATATTTAATTTACTAAATATTAACTCAATAGTCAACTCAAGAACACTTCAGTTCACTACAGTGCATGATCAGTTCAGTGGAGACCAGTGGAAGAGGTAGATGAAAGGGTGAGTAAAGCTATCATTTGGAGGATCAGTTTTGCATGGGATTTGCATTACACCTGGAGGAATTGTCCATGACAATTGCGCATTCAAGCCAAGGGGATTCGAACCTTGGATCTCTACATAACCAGGCCATGATTGCGCAATAGAGGAAAGGCAATTGGCGGGGAGTTTTGAACCAGTAACCTGTTCAAAACTAAGCTAGATTGTGTGTGACTTTATGAGAAAGCACTGAGTACTTGTGAGGAGTATTGTACTTGTTTTGTTACATGATTTCTCCATTATAATATACACAATAGCTGCGGGGTTTTCAGCTATAGGCTTTCCCCATACATACTGAGTTAATGTGTGATTGATTTGATGTGCGATCGCTTCTATTATTTCCGCATGTGACAATTAATTATAGATGAGATTATGTGTTATGCATGCAATTCGAAATTGATGTGTAATCGGGTTAATCTCCATTGAATAAGTGATTTATTCAGCTAATTTCTACATGGTATCAGAGCAAGATTAATTGTCGAGATCTATTACGGTGATTGCAAACTTATTTCCTCGGACAGAGTCTGCATACGGGCGAGGAAGCCTCCGGATTCATCTTTCTTCGGAAAGTGAAAGGTCTGGTAAAAGCCCCTTGCAGTCAATCTCTGATTTGGAAATAATTTTTTTTCAAGTGTAGATCGGAAGCGATAGAGCTTGGAGTTTGGAATTCGAATTTTGCAAGAGAATTGTTTTCTTGGTGCCGGTGTTGAAAATGTCTTCTTTCAACGGTTTGCGACTCGAATATGCTCTTGAAGGCAGTTCAAATTATGTTGCATGGAAGGATCGCATGGAAGCAGTGTTAGAAGATAATGGTCTGAAGGAGTTCGTAGATGCGGATGTCCCAAAGCCCACTGATGCAGCTGAAGTCGAAGCATGGCAAAAGAAGATGGCGAAATGTCGAAGGATCCTGTTGGAGGGTGTCAAGGATCATATTGTATCCAGCCTGCATGGAAAGGATTCTCCATATTTAATGTGGAAAGCTTTGACGGATCTATTCCAGAGTAAGAGTGACCAAAGGAAGCTGGCGCTCAAAGATAAGCTCAGGAACATCAAGATGGAGAAAGGCGACAGTATCGCCAAATACCTCACGAAGTTCACTCAGTGCAGAGATGAACTGGGAAGTGTGGGGGTGATTGTCGATGAAGAGGACATGGTCGACCTGGCTCTCCTTGGTCTTCCGAAGGCTTGGCACTCATATCAAGATAGTGTCAATGGTCGGGAGAAGCTGCCGGGATGGGAGCGCCTTTGGGCGGATCTCATGCGGGAGGAGATAAGGAGGACTACTCGAGATGGATCTTCATCAAAGGGAGCTGATGAAGAAAACTGCGCTTTGGTGTCCAAAGCTAAGAAAGGGAAGGGTAAGCAAACCTCTCATTCTGGAGCTAAGGGCAAGAAGCAGGATATGGCGAAAGTGAAATGTTTTCACTGCCATGATCACGGACATTATGCTACCAATTTTCCAAAGAAGAAGAAGAACAAGCAAGCGGGAAGATCTACAGATGGAGAAGCTTTGGCTTCACAGTTCGAGCTTGACTTTTCACTGATTGCATGCTTGGTTTCAAGTGTGATGGGATCGGTGTGGTTCTTGGACAGCGGTGCGTCATTTCATATGACGGGAGATCGGGAGTTGTTCTCAGATCTGGAGGACAAGGATTTGGGCATGCACATCGAGATGGGCAATGACGGTAGATACAGTGCGACTGGTATCGGTACCGTATCCTTTCAGAGGGAGTCTGGTAAACCCTTTGTCTTAAAGGATGTCATGCATGTACCTGGATTGAAGAAGAACCTGATTTCAGTAGCAATGTTGGAGGATAAGGGTTATGATGTTGTCTTCAGCGAAGGAAAAGCTTTCCTGCGCAGTAAGACTACTGGAGAGACCCGGAAGATAGGGGTTCGAACTCAGAACCTTTATCAGTTGCAGGTAGATGACTGCGCAGCTATGGCATGCAAGGCTGGAGATGTGGTGAGCCGGGATGATGAGGGCGAACTATGGCACGGGAGATTGGGCCATCTTCACCATGGAGCTTTGAAGACTCTGCAGCAGATTTCTACTGGACTTCCTAAGGGCACTCTTGCGCAGTCAGATCAGTGCAAGGGGTGTACTTTAGGGAAGTATGTGAAAGCCACCTTTCACGAGAAGGATAGTCGCGCCACGACGATCCTTGAGAGAGTTCACACAGACGTTTGTGGTCCTTTCTCAGTTGCTTCGACAGCAAAGCACAAGTATTATGTGATCTTTGTTGATGATTTCTCTCGAAAGTGCTGGATCTTCTTCATGTCGAAGAAGAGCGATACATTCGCGAAGTTCTGTGAGTTTAAAGCACTGGTCGAGAAGGAGTCGGGGAAGAAGGTGATTGCTCTAAGGAGTGATAACGGTGGTGAATTCATCTCGGCTGAATTCAAGGAGTTCGGCAGCGCAGAAGGGATTCGGAGAGAGCTCATCGCACCCCATAACCCACAGCAGAACGGGGTGGCTGAGCGGAAGAACAGAACGATCGTGGGTGCTGCACGGGCGATGTTGCATGATCAGGGCCTACCCCTTCACTTGTGGGCTGAGGCATGCAATACAGCAGTGTATGTGCAGAACCGTTGTCCTCACAAGGTTCTTAGCATGAGTACACCAGAGGAGGCTTATTCTGGCAAGAGGCCTGATATTTCCCATTTGCGGATTTTCGGATCTCCTGTCTACATGCATGTGACGAAGGATGCAAGAAGGAAGCTGGATCCAACTGCTGAAGTTGGAATATTTGTGGGGTACACTGATACACCTCATAACTATCGAGTGTCTGTGCCAGACAGTCGCAAGACTGTTGTGCGACGGGATATAAAATTTCAGGAGGAGAAAGCCATGCAGTGTTCGCTTGAGAGGGAGCTACACTTGCATGCAGATGAGGAGCTGTTAGTTCCTAAGGAGGAGCTTCGGGATGTGGATCAGCCACAAGAGGAGGTTCAGGAGGTGGAAGAAACCACCCAGGCAGCGCCAACCATCAGAGGGCGCATGCGCACTACAGAAGCTGAGCGACTGGCTCGGGATGCAGAGAAGGTTGTAGGACCACCTACGGCACAGCGCAGACAGAGACAGTCACCGGATCGGTACACTGGATACATGGCTCTTATGAGTCAATGTGTTGTGACAGAGCCATCCTCTTTTGAGGAAGCTGTGGAGGAACCCGCATGGGTTGATGCCATGATCGGAGAATATGATTCGATCATCAGGAACAGTGCATGGGAGATTGTCCCAAGACCGGTTGGGAAATTAGTTGTAGGTTCGCGATGGATCTACAAGGTGAAGCAGGCGGCTGGCGGGAGTGTGGAGAAGTACAAGGCGAGATTTGTCGCCCGTGGCTTCTCACAGATCGAGGGGATTGACTATGAGGAGACTTTTGCACCTGTCGCAAGGTACTCTTCCATACGGACGATCCTTGCTCTCTCAGCGCAGATGGGGTGGCACATTCATCGGATGGATGTGAAGACTGCGTTCCTCAATGGAGTTATTGAGGAAGAAGTGTACATAGAGCAGCCTGAAGGTTTTGAGATCTTCAGCAGTGAGTCGCATGTGTGCCGACTCAAGAGAGCACTGTATGGGCTGAAGCAAGCACCTCGTGCTTGGTACACTCGGATAGACAGCTACTTCACAGGGCTTGGATTCTCCAAGAGTGAGGCAGATCCAAACCTGTACCAGATTGTGGTGGAGGGGAAGCTGTTGATCATCGTACTGTATGTAGATGATCTGATTTTGACTGGCGATGAGCAGTTGATACTTTCATGCAAAGAGGATCTTGCACGAGAGTTTGAGATGAAGGACTTGGGCATCCTTCATTATTTCCTGGGATTGGAGATTTGGCAGCGCAGCGGAGGACTGTTTGTTTCTCGGGGCAAGTATGCCCGGGAGATTCTGGAGAGGTTCAACATGCAAGGCTGCAAGCCTGTTGACACTCCTCTTCCTGGTGGTTGGAGGAAGGAGGATGCTACTTCAGCGGAGGTAGTGGATGCCACTTTGTGCATCGGCAGTTCAGTGGTGTTGATATATGGTGTACTAGGCCAGTGCCTGTCCAACTATGCGGTTAACCGACTTCTTAGCTATGGTTAAGCCTACCAAGCTCTTTTGGAAGGCGGAGTAGCATGTGTGCGCTATATCGAGAGGCATGGGATATGGTCACAGAGCCTGGACGGGGAGGATGGGTGAAGCTTGCTGCGGCTTCAACGTACGAGTCGGCGGGAGGCCTTGGTGGAAGAGCGCCGGGAGGAGTTTCGGCATTGGTTGGCGGCGGTTTCACAGTCGGCGGGGCGAAATCCGTGGCACTCGGTTCGGCGGAGGCCGAGTGCGACAGTTTGGGCTGCATGTGTGAGGCTGGATGAGGAAGATCCTCGCAGGTTTTTTCAGGTTGCATTTGGAGCCTACAGTGATCTACTGTGATAACCAGAGCTGCATCAAGCTCTCGGCTAATCCAGTATTTCATGATAGGTCCAAACATATCGGCATCAGGTACCATCACATCAGAGATTGTGTTCAGCGGAGAATCATGATGCTTTCATATGTTCCCACGGAGGATCAGGATGCCGACATCCTGACGAAGGCGCTCACCAGGAGCAAGTTCGAATTCCACAGAGGCAGGATAGGGATTGCAGATAATCCATATCTTGCTGAGAGGGAGTGTTGAGGATGCAGCAAGATGATGGAGCTTAGTGAAATGAAGTCGCCTTCACTAAGTGGGCCCGCAGGCAAATTCTGGCGCAAAGTCTATTTTTAGACTATGTCTATTTTTAGACATACGGAGCATAATTTGGGAATTCTACTTGGAGATTCTTGAAGTATGCGACATGTAGGTAAAAATAGATGAGACCCTAATTTTTAGGACCCAGGCTATTTTTAGACTGATCTCCTAAAAATATGGAAGTCAAATATTATTTACCCTTAATAATATTTTGACTATAAACAGCAGTTTACTCTCTTGGCGCACTTCAGTTTGAGTCATGGAGGTGGCTCATGCAGCTGACACAAGGAATCACGTGGTTCCTAGGGTTTGATGGCATCTTGCATGGTTGACTTCAGTTAGACTTCAGTGGCAGAAGTTTTGGAGGAGTTAACGGGACAAATAGTGGAGTTGTGTTCTATTTATTTCAGTTGAACTAGTTGAGATTAGTTAACTAGCTAATCAATTAGATATGAGTGGAGTAAATTAAATAATATTTAATTTAATAAATATTAACTCATTAGTCAACTCAAGAACACTTCAGTTCACTACAGTGCATGATCAGTTCAGTGGAGACCAGTGGAAGAGGTAGATGAAAGGGTGAGTAAAGCTATCAGTTGGAGGACCAGTTTTGCATGGGATTTGCATTACACTTGGAGGAATTGTCGATGAAAATTGCGCAGTCAAGCCAAGGGGATTCGAACCTTGGATCTCTTCATATACAGGCCATGATTGCGCAATAGAGGCAAGGCAATTGGCAGGGAGTTTTGAACCAGTGACTTGTTCAAAACTAAGCTAGATTGTGTGTGACTTTATGAGAAAGTACTGAGTACTTGTGAGGAGTATTATACTTGTTTGGTTACATGATTTCTCCATTATAATATACACAATAGCTGCGGGGTTTTCAGTTATAGGCTTTCCCCATACATACTGAGTTAATGTGGCGTTGAGATTTGATGTGAATTGCTTCTATATTTCCTTCATGACAATTAATTGTAGAAGAGTTGTATGTTGTATATGTAATTCAAGGAAATTGATGTATGATGTTTAATCTTCATTGAACCAGTGATTTTAGATCCTAGTGGACAGGGCTAACACTAATCCCCAGTGTTCCCAAACCTTCCAGCTAAGTCCTACCAAGAACATCTAAACATAGACTTCATCAATTCAGACATCAGAGAGCAGGCAATGGCATCCACTACACTGGTTAAATCAATTGAAATCAACATTCAGATACACATATGAGAAGAAAACATTGTAAAGGTTGTTGATGAGATATCAGGGAAATGCAAGCATTTTCCTCTTGAGGCAAGTTCTCTGTGTATACTGTAAGATAGGCTGAGATTTGATGTATTCAGACTGAATGTTCAAGCTATGGGCTATGATGTACCTGATTGGTGTTGTTTTTAATATGACAAGCATGTTTCTTTGGATCCTGATCTAGAGCAGCTGGTGATGTTTCCTCTTTCTCTGTATTTGTGATTGACTTGCTCTTATGTTATGTTCCATTTCATTTCATTTCTACTGGTAGGCAACAGAAGTATAATATAGGATTCACCCTTGATAGGTGCCCTATGTTTCCTGCTCTCCCTACCTCAATGTTTTCTGCTTATATGTGTATCTGAATGTTGATTTCAATTGATTTAACCAATGTAGTGGATGATATTGCCTGCTCTCTGATGTATGAATTGATGAAGTCCATGTTTAGATGTTCTTGGTAGGATTTAGCTGGAAGGTTTGGGAACACTGGGGATTAGTGTTAGCCCTGTCCACTAGGATCTTTGCATGACCAGCTAGTCTCTCTAAGTTCCCTAGTAATTACCTCTAATTCTGTCCAAGCAGGCCTGGAGTTAAATGATCTCTGGTCTGATCTATAGACAAAGTTAGATGGTCCCCCTCCTTTCATTTTCAGTTCTTAATGTTCCATCCCATCTTATACCCTTTAAGATCCAGATGATTTAGATGACTAGCCCAACTAAAAGCTTGCACATTGAACACAAATAAATCCTTTCTTGACTCCATAGCCCAATGGCTTTGATGTTCTTTGAGTTATCTGCCTCTGCCTAAGCTTCCTCTTTGCTCGTCTTTGTCTCGTATTGGTCCTTCTTTTCCTGATTCCCTCCAACCAAACACAAACAATCAAACCAACAACCTCGAGCCTATAACTAGCCTAAAATCTTATACTTTAAGTCTCAAAGATGTATCCTTTGACTCATATAGAGAGATCCCTCTCTGGACCTAGGAGGGCTAGATCCTAAGGTCCCAAAGTGGTTCTATGTTGTCTCATCTTTTGGTCTTTGTCAACCTAGCCAAAACATGGGAACTCCAACACTTCCGACTTGTCTGTGTCTCCACAAGAGCTCTAAACTTCTGAAACCGCTTGAAGACCTCACTCTTGGTCTTCAAGAAATAAATCCAGGTCCTCCTGGAGTGATCATCAATGAATAACACATAGTACTCATATCCACTCAAGGAAACATGAGACATCCGACCGCTCACATTGGAATGAATCAAATCAAGTATCCCAATCGCTCTGCTGTCACTGCTGGGAAAAGGGGATTTGGCAAACTTGCCCATCGCACATCCTCTACAAGTATCAAAGTGATCAGTACTGAAATCTGGCACACCTGTAGTGATCTCCCGCAAAGTCCTCAAGGCTCCATGATACATGTGCCCCATCCTGCAGTGCCAAATCTCACACAACTCAGAACTGCTAGCTCTGCTGTCGGTACTACTGCTTAATGCCAAAAGGGGCTGAAATGCAACCTTGTACACCTTTGCATGGCGTACACCTATCACTCTAGCTTAATCAACTGGAGTGCCCCTGGGATACATCAACACCTGTCCTCCCCTGAACAGCACCTCATATCCTCTGTCCTCCAAAGCTGAGACAGATATGAGGTTCTTCCTCATCCCTGGCACATAAAGAACATATGACACTTTCAAGGGAGGTTTAGACTCCCTCCTAAATGCCAATGTTCCCACACCGACTGCTCTAACAACTCTGTCATCACCGAGTACTACCTCTATATCAATGCCACTCTCTGAAAGCTCTGAGAAGTACTCACGAACTCCTGTCATGTGAAGTGAAGCCCCACTGTCCACATACCAGATACCCGAAGATGCTTTGCTAATCGAGGGAAATGCATGCTCCCTCTGAACCTATGTGGCAGGTGATCCTGCACTAGAGGACTCACATGCAATGAACCCAAACTCCCGGTCAAAGCGATCTGCAAATTCCTCAACCTCTGATGAAGTTGCCATACTCTGGTTCTTCCCCTTCTTCTTCTTCTTCTCCGGACACACAACTGCATAGTGTCCCATCTTCTGACAATTCCAACACTTCACCTTGGAATAATCCTTCTGTGTGTTATCCTGCTTACCTTTACCTTTTCCTTTTCCCCCACCATTGCTTGTGGAAGCCTGCTTCTTCCCTTTGCCTTTCTTGCGTCCTGCCAACAGTGCTACATCCTCATCCTGCTCAACTAGCTTGGCTACCCCAAGCTGACCTTTCCTGATCTCTGTCTGAATGCAATCATCCCAAAACCTCTCCCATGTGGGAAGGGTCTCACGTGCACAAACCCCATCAGCAAAGTTCATCCATGAACGGGGGAGGCCATTCACCGCAATCCGCACCAACTCAGTGGGTGGAATGGCCTCTCCAATCGCTGCCAACTCATCTCTCACATTAGTAATCTTTGTGAGATATCCAACTGCACTATCAGTCTTACCCATCTTAATGTTCTTCAGCTTCTCCTTCAAGACCATTTTTCGGTTCTCATTGGTACTCTGGTAGAGGTTGGTCAATGCTGTCCACATCTCATGAGCATTTCTCTTTCCTCTCACATGAGGAATGCAATGGTCTTTGATTCCGTCTAGAATCAGTCTCTTACCCTTGTTGTTCTTTTTATTATATGCTGCCAACTGAGTAGCATCAGTAGGCACATTTACAGGATTCTGTGCGGTATGCACCATTATGTCCTAGACTTCCGCCTCCTCAAAGATACTCTGCATTCTCTCCTTCCAAACACCGTAATTGGTATGCCCATCCAACCTATCCTCCACCCCCAGTCCCAAAGACATCCTGCTGTCCTAAAACTGAAAAATAGCACTGCTGTAGTAAAGGTAAAAATTTTGTTTGTGAAAAAATCAGCGTGCTGGAATTTTCTGAGTGAAAAATCAGCAGACTGTATTTTTCTCCTTGCTGTCCCAAACTGCACTTCAGCACTCAAGCTCTGATACCATGTAGAAATTTCTGTTTTCCCACCCCGGTTTTCAGTTTCACCTTATTACTCCAAAATAGTTAAATGCCCTTTCCCATATCCATACATTTAACAAGCTGAAAAATAAATTTTGCTGAAAACACAAATTCTGGAAAAATTACAGAATGCTGGAAAATGCAGAAATAAATATCACCACACATAAAACAGTCATTCACACATTTTGACACATATATTTTTGGTCAACATGACCCTGGAAAAACCCCCTACAACTCTTGGGGAAAACCAGTTCGAAAGCTCCTTATTTCTGGAAAATGCTTTTTACAGTGAGAGAAATATTCAGCAAAAAAATCAGCAAACAGACTTTACAACTTATCTCGTTTTCCGTGCTTAACCACTGCCTCGGAAAATGTGCAAACAACAAAAACAGAACAGCAATAAATGTTGTACTTCCTCCTCGATTTTCGTGCCCAGAAATCTGCAATAAATGCAGTTGTACGACCTCCTCAAAATCTGTGCAAACAGCAATAAATGCTGCTGTCCAAAATCTCGATTTTCGTGCCAAAAACACAACAGAACTTTGCTGTACAGAACAGCCCTCTGCTGCCTCGATTTCTGTGCCCAATCTTGCTGTACAGCCTGCTGTACGGCCTTACTATACGGCCTCCTTTTCTAGAAAACCGTGCCCAAAAATTCTGCCTTTCACTATGCTAACTCAGCTGTACGGTCTTGCTGAAATGCTGCCTTGGAAAGTGTGCCAAGCTGCTGCCTCCTCCTCACTACCCAGAAATCTCTCTTGCTCTCTTGCTCTCCTTCTGTCAATCTGCTCATGAAAGAAAAGAATGATCTTTTCCTCCTTTTCCTCCTTTAACCTAACCCTAAGTGACTTTTGGGGAATCCCTAAATCCAATGGCTAAAATAGATTGAGATATAGGGCTGAGATTAAATGCTCATTTAAATCTCACTTTCTATTTTTTAATTCACCCCACTTTAATAAAGACCCACTTAGTCATTTATTTCCAAAGTCACTTTTCCTTTCTAATTTTACATTGACTTTATTAAAGTCACTTTAAAATTAAACTTTAGTAACTTTATCACTTAAAGTCACTTTTAAATTAAATTTGACTTTATAACTTTATAAAGTCACTTTAGTAACTTTATCACTTAAAGTCACTTTAAAATTAGATTTGACTTCATAAAAATTATAAAGTCACTTTAGGAGAAAAAATAAATTCTTTTGGACACTTTTCCCTAGGCCAAAGATCAAAGCCTTAGGGAACCATGTGTCCTCCGGTACCAAATTTCAACATTACAAAGATATAAGCTATCTTTGTACCATAAGGAATAATTTTTCCAACTAAATATATCAGATGTACTAGGATCTTCCTGCAACTTTTGAATGAGTGTCCACACTTCTTTGTCATTCTTCCATTCCTCCCTTGCTTCGATTATCCAATTTGGTTGGATAATAGAAATGGCACAAAGCAGAGTGCATCTACAACAACATTTAGCTTCCCCTTTATGTAGATGATTTCAAATTCATAAGCCAACATCTTTGTGACCCATTTTTGCTTCTCTTCTAAAGATATCCTTTGTTCCAAAAATTATTTAAGACTATCATGATCAATTTTTACCTTGAAGTGTCTTCCCATTAGGTAAGGTTGCCATTTCTTTAGTGCATGTAGTATTGCCAACATTTCCTTCTCATAAATAACTTTATGTAAATACTTTCCTTTGATTGGGTGACTTTCAAAAGCAATGGGTCATCCTTCTTGCATTAAAATGATACTAATTCCATTTCCTGAGGCATCACATTCCACAATAAAGGTTTTTGTGAAGTCTGGCGTAGCTAAGATCTGTGCTAGAAAAATTTCCTCTTTAAGATGTTCAAAGGCCTTAGTTTCTTTAGGAGTCCATAAAAACTCATCTTTCTTAAATAATGTTGTTATAGGTGCCGCTATTCTCCCATATTTTTTAACAAACTTGAGAAAATACCCTATTAACCCGAGAAATCCCCGGAACTGATTTATGGTTATGGGGACTTTCCATTCCTTAATGGCTTTAATTTTGTTAGGGTCTACCTTAACACCCTCCTTAGATACAATATGACCCAGATATTCCACCTCTTGTACTCCAAAGAAACATTTGGAGGGTTTTGCATATAGTTGTTTCTCCTCCAATAGTTTGAGCACCCTGTCAACATGTTGAACTTGATCCTTCCAAGACCTGTTATATATTAGTATATCGTCAAAAAATACTAACAAAATTTTCTAATGAGGGGTATAAAAATGGAATTCATTAGCCCTTGAAATGTAGAAGGTGCATTGGTAAAGCCAAAAGGCATGACCCAAAATTCACAATGACCCTCATGAGTTCAAAATGTTGTTTTCAGAATATCTTTAGTCTTCATTCTAATTTGATGATATCCTGAATGAAGATCCAACTTGGCAAAATAAATTGCTCCATGTAATTCATCAATCACAGGAATGGGAAATTCATCTTTAATAGTGAGATTATTGAGCTCCCTAAAATCTAGACACATGCGCCATGATCCATCCTTCTTGTGCACCAATACTACTGGAGCAAAGAAATAACTTTGACTAGGTTGAATTATTCCACCCTCTAACATTTCTGTAATCATACGTTTAATTTCACTCTTTTGGACATAAGGATATCTGTAAGGCTTGACGTTTGGAGGAACTCTTCCTGGAATCAAATGAATAGCATGATCATGATCACGAATAGGTGGGAGTCCTTTGGGAGTTTAAAACACCTTGGAATGATTGTCCAAGAATTTTTGGAGATCTGGAGAAATATATTATTTTGATGTTGGAACTTCTAGTTAAGCATAATTGTGTAATTACGCCTCGTTTTTCTTTCTTCAGAAGCTTTTTCATTACATTAGAGCTTATTATCTTTCTCGGCTTCCCTGCGATACCCCATAATTCAAATTCCTTTCCTTCCAAAAAAAAATCAAGAAAATTTATTGAAATGATTAAAAGATACCATCCCCAAAGATTGTAACCATTGTACTCCTAGTACAACATCATCACCTCCCATTGGAATTGAAAGAATTGGAATATTCAATAATATTCCCCCATGGTTAGCTTGATATTATGGAATTTTCCAATGCAATTTATAGTCCCTTAATTTGCAACCATCACTTGACACTCTAGTGTTGAGTATAGGAATAAATTCAATTCATTGGCTACCTTACAATGAATAAAATTATGGGTACTACATGAATCAATCAACACTATTACATTTTTCTTGTTGATATGTCCTTCTATCTTGAGAGTTTGAGTGGTAATTCCTTCCAATTCATTACAGGATATGGTTGGACTCATTTCTTCTTTCTTTAGGGTTGGTTCCTAGTGTATATCCTCTTCTTTTGTAGTTTCTTTTTAACTTTATTCCTCCTCTTCACAATCTATGTAAAATAATTTCTTCTCAACACAATTATGACCTTTAGTGTATTTTATATCACAACTTTAACATAGCCCTTTTTCTCTTTTTTCTTCCAATTTTTTTGGTGTCAACCTTGTAGGTTGTGGAAGTCTAGAAGTAGCAACACTTCCATATTTATAGATGTGAGTGGTAGGCTTCCTTGTCGCCATCATTTTACTTTCAATTTTTCTTGCCAACCTTAATGCCTTCTCCAATGAATCAGGTTCCCAAAGGAAAACTTCATTTTGGATGTTATCCTTTAAATTCCCTATGAAGACATCAATCATGTGTTCTTCTGGAATATCAGTTACCCTTATATTCAATTTATGGAAGTCCTCAATGTGCTCCACCATTGAACACTTTTGTTTCAGATTTATCAATTGGCTAAAGAAGGTGTTTCTCTCTGTATCGTCATAATGTGCTATCATTTCCTCCATAAAAATTGACCAAGTGAAAAGTTTTTTACGAGAGAAAAGCCATTGATACCATACAAATGTATTTTTTTATAATTGTAAAGTTGCAATGCGTACCTTTTGTGTGTTTTTCACATTATGGAGATCAAAAAATTTCTCCATCTGTATTATCCATGTTACAGGATCCTTGCCATAAAACTTCATCATATCAATCTTTGGAATATTTTGGGTCTTCAATCCAACATTAGAGTTTATGAAATCACGATTAACATTTAATTTGTTCTCATCGTGAGTTTCCTGTACTACCTTTTTTCCATTAGGAATCATTTCTTGTATCAACTTTGTCAAACCTTCCATGTATGATTTTAGATCATTCTTCATGGCTTCCATGTTGTCTTTCATTTTTTCATCTATCTTAGCTTACATATCATCCATATTAGCTTCCATGCCATCCATATTATCTTCCATGCCATTCTTCAAACCATCCATCTTATCTTCCACGCATTTCTTCAAAACATCCATATTATCTTCCACGCCTTTCTTAAAACCATTCATATTAGCTTCCATGCCTGTCTTCAAACAATCCATCTTAGCTTCCATGCCTTTATTCAAAACTTCCATTTCATTTTTTGTTGCTCTTTGCGAGAGAGAAATTTGGTGCACTTGGTCTTATAATTTTGATATATCATGTTACACTTCTTCCTCTTCATGAGTCATAGTAGAGCCTTCTGAGGGCTTAATGGGTTTTGAATTTTTATTAGGGGCCATTTTAGAACTCAATACTGATATATATGCTTCAATATGCCCTTGGAATCACTTCAAACTGATCTTTCAAACAAGACTTATGAAATTTGAAAAAAAATAAACACCTTTTTCTTTCTTTTGAGGAGCTCGATATTGAGACTGATGTATCTCTGGAATTTATGATCCCAAAAATTTTATCTTCAGTCCTTTATTAGCCATTTGATTCTTCTTTCTAATGCCAGAGATATGACCTGATTTGGATTCTTCAAGGCAAAGATAAACCTAATCTCCTGCAATTGCCTAATTATGGATTGGTTTTGTAGAGCTAACTTGTACGACGTGCCACATGTCATTGTTTCCTCCTTCATCTCTGAAATTGATACACAATAAACTACATTCCATGTAATTTCAACCAATTTTTACATAATTTCAATTTGATGCTTAGAGAGAGAGTTGTGAGGATTTTTCTAAGGTCAACTCTTTGAGATGCAATTCGAGAGCCTGCAAAAACCCTAACTTCCATAGATCATATCTCTGAAAATATTGCGAACCAATATTTGGAATTTTTACATGACGTTCATCAGGATTTCTTCAGAAATGGGTTTTTTATTAGCTTTTTAACATTCATAGAAAAATATTTTTCACGGAAATGCCACGATGACATGTTTGAAGCAGCGAGAATCCAAAGCTCTGATACCAAATGTTATGAATCCAGCTCCAAAAATAGAATAAAAGAGAGATCAACAACTTAGAAATCAGCCACTTCGAGGGGGTAGCCTCCTTTACATTACATAAGTGAAAAATTATTGTATGATTCAAATGACAAAACTTCCTTTCTATAGATAGGAGTCCATGGGGTCACAATAGAATCCTAACCGACCTGGCAATAATAATGTAAGGGCACAGCAATAACAATAATGGGGCTTTATGGGGCACAATAATAACAATATGGGAACTACAGGGGTACAACAATAACAATAAGGGGTCTACACTAACAATAAGGGACTACACTAGTAATATAGGGACCTAACACGGTCTATGGTAGATCAAGTTAGGTCCTCCAAAATTAAAAAAAATTTAAAAAAAAAAAAAAACTTTAAAACCTTCTAAACTTCCTAAAAATAAAAATTGATTCAAGCTCAGGCCCAAAATCTAAACAAAATATTAGATAGATCTCAAAATAATTTAATTCTATAATGAGAGGTTGATACTTAAGACCCTAGTTGTTTGTGTGAATGAGGAAATGGCTAAAAAATAATTTGATTTTCTTAAAATTATAGCACTAATCCACCTGCAACAAATAGATCAGATGATATAATTCGAAATCCCAGTATTTCCTCTTCAAATCTGTAAATAGAAACAAAATATATATGATTACCCATGTTGTTCCACAGTGTTTTAAGGGTGAGAAGGTTTTAGGGTTGAGATAAAGGAGGCCTCCCCATGATATTATCATGCCAAATGTTGATATGATCATTATTCACTGGAAACAAAGTTAGTTAAGATTAAGGAGGAGGGAAACCAACATTGATAATCCTATAGACTTGTGAACCTTTTATAACTTTTGTGACCTGATCAAGGCAATTATGTCAGAGTCCTAGATTCTTCCTATGAAATAAGGTACCAAAACAATTTATATTTAATTTCTAGATAAGGAATTCTACCATGATGATATACATGAAAGTTGATAAGGGCTAACCTTAGAAAATTCATAAAAAAATAATGTATATACAACCCATTTCATAAAGGAGAGACCAAAAAATTGTTGATACCTGTGGCATAAGGGTTATATGCTACTTCTTTAATCTTTTCATTTGGACTTAGTGTATCTCCTTCATTGGTGGTGATTTCGTTGACATTGTTACATTAATGTTGCATTTTATCTTGTTTGTGAAAAAAAATAGTGTTTATATCCCTTAATTAGAGCCAAAAACTCTTGGAATTTTACCTCCATTTTTATTGTTCTTCCCTCATCATATATTTGTAGAACTATAAGGTTTCTTTTTCTTTAATCATTAGAGTTACCTATTCCTATGTCATGAGCCTTTGAGTTCCCCCTAGTTTATATTTTAGGTAGTTGATATCTTTACTCAATAATTTATATCAATCCCCCATCCCAACCTTTAGAGTGAGCTTCATATTTTTAAGATTTTGTTCCTAGATGTGCACCAATGAACCATCCATTCACTTGCTCCAAACTAAACAAACAGGGTGAAGAAGGAGGGGGATTAAAGCCAAAAATGATTGAAATGGAAATAAAATAAGAGGACCATAATCATCTTTTTTAATCATAGAAAAAGTGATGTTTCAGTGATATGATCCAACATAATGTATTAATGTATTATTTGAGAAGAAAGAGAGATGTCACTTTCTGCGAAGGAACTATATACCAATAACTAATCTAGTTTAATGTGTCTAGGGCTGAGATATATATTGGTGCATGTAAGTTTCCCTTTTTAAACCAATATATTCACTAAATCAAGCAATGAAATTGGGTTCTCCATTATCTATATGATTGGATCCCAAAACATCCCACCTCACCTCCCTCCACTTTACTCATAGTGATGAATCATGGTGTTAAATTCTATTGTTACAATGTAATTTTAACCCAAATATTAATCCCTTAAGTCCATTACGAATTTCCAAAATTATACTTTCTCATGATAAATTAGAGGCACATAAAGATTAAATACATTGCAAGAGTGTTAGATGAGAGATTAGAGAAACTTGTCACTAACCAATGATGAAAACACTTAACCTGATTTAGATTTAAAATAGAAGAATTCCAAAGCGTATAAATTCCCATATATAAACACAAAGATCCAAAGAAGACTATATCATATAATAATAATGATAATGGCTCAATATATAATCCTATAATCCTACAATGGAGGTTTTGAAATGTTTACCAATGACCCAAGCATGAAACCCATGTGTTAATAAGTCAAGTTTCTTTTACAATAATTTTTTTTTCTTTCTTTTCCCAAATACAATTATGAATACTGACACTAGTTACATTCTTCAACACCGTGAACCTCTTCCTCCATAGTATTGTATCCATGTTGTATCTTATAAGTGGTTGGGCTCATGAAAAATAATTCCAGTTTCATTTGCACATCTTATTTTGCGAGAGAATTACCCACCTCCAACTGAGTTGCTAGACTTAAATCCACTTCTTGTGTCTGCATTAAGAAATCCTTCATATGAATAAATATATCAACAACTTAGACACTTCAATCCTATTCAAACTCAGTTATTTGCAGTGCTTTATAACTCAGATGATAATTTTTTAGTTGCAACACCTACTACTAGTGGTAAGACTATTTGTGTTGATTTTGCTTTACTACGATTGCATAAAAAAGACCCAGAAAATGTATTTCTATGTGTCTATATTTCTCCTATAGAAGCTCTTACCAAAGAGAGATATTAGGATTGGGAGAATAAATTTGGAATAAAGATAAAACAGACCCAAAACTGCCTCCTTCGCTTGATATGACTCCTTTATGTTGCGGCTACTTTAGATACTCTCCAATTATGATGAATTTCACTTGGGTTGGTGAGAATGAGGCTCCTCCTCACTCTAATTTATATACTTCTCAAGGGCTTCATCTAATTTGTTGTTGTGGGATTGAAAAATCATAAAATTACACAAGCTAACTTGAACAAATCATGTGTAAACCCAACAACCACATAGAAAAATGAAAATATCATCATAGACAACTCAAATTTCAATGATTTTTATTTCCTCTGGTTCCTCTCAAAGTCCTCTAACACCTCCATGTGTCAAATAATCTAAATGCCTTTTGGTTCCACACCCACCTACTATTTGATTATGTTGATTTATCAAATTATTGATGATCAATTCATTGGTTAGGATGAATAGGTTCTCAAGTTCTCAAGTTTTTAAATATTACTTGAATATTTTAAATTCAAATAACTTCCTTATAAGTCATCATGTACTAATATAATGTTCTTGTGGTTTCGTCAAGACATTTCTCAACATACCTTGTGACACTTGCTATCAGTTTCTCTCATTTGATGGAGTGTTATAAGACATTAAAGTAAACATGTGTTTGTTAGATCTATCTTCGTCAAGTGACAAAATTTTAGGTAGGATAGAATAAATTCACCAAACATCTTCTACGTCATCTAGCAAGCGAAGATAAACTAGAGGTGAAAATATTAGAATAAAATTACATAGATGCATGGAAATTTTTCTCGCTAAAGCAGGTTCATGTTCTTATGATAATGAGAGCATAGATGACATCGAGGTTCCCTTCAGGTATAAACATTTAGTGAAAAAATGGGCACCCAAGGATCTTGCTAAAATAAACACTGATTTTTCTGTCAATGAAAGTATATATCACATTTTTCCATCATTATTACATGCTTTGGGGTTGTTTTCCATGGATGGCATAAAGGTATATTACAGAGGATTAAATTAATTGATGGAGTATGTCAGACCCTGTTACAACTACAATTATTGGGTACGACTAGTCCAATATACCAAGAGTATGCGATGATATGGAATGGCCACAAATTATATACAACTAAAAGAAAATGATGAAAATAAAGTCACAACTATGTATATTGATGGAAGGCCAAAAGAAGTAGGAAAATTTGTAGGGTTTGTAAATAGTACACGACCCATCACCACAAATAAGAAACCCAATTGCATTTTTGAGGGACGTGAAGGAAACCGTGTATTCATATGTTCCATTAAATCAATAGCTGCAGAGGTAGAGTTTCTCATTGATTACAATTTGAATAGAATAAATACATATATTTATATTATGGGGGCAGTATGTATTCAATTTTACCCAACTTGTAAGCAATGTCTATTTTATGTTATGATCGTCATTTACTACGTGAATTTTATATATAAATTTAGACATATGTCAATAGTGGTTTTCTTATTAACATAATGATGATTAATTGTGGATGGATTACAAATTAAACTTATTTGATAAACATAGTGATAAGGGGAAGGCACCAGCATTAGAGCATTCCATTGATGCTCGTGACGAAGAGCTTACTGATGATGCAATTTTTTTGTCTGATGATCCAATGCAAGCAATAAGGAAGCTTAAATTCAAAGAAACCAAGAAACTTAATTATTTAGTTATAATTGAGCCTTACACAGATCAAATAAAAGAATAAATCAAAACCTTGTTGCAAGAAGTCCATCGGTATGGGGTGAGAAACTCATCTAATTATCCCAACTATTTTTTTCTAATTTTTTTATCTCATCCTTTATTAAAAAACTCTTTATTTAACGAGATTTTTTGGTGAAGTTCGATCCTCATGCTATGATTATGTGTAAGGTCAGCATTGGTAGCAGTGTCGATGCTCCACTTGTAAGCGATTCATTGGTCATTGAGACCGGTACAACCATTCAACTACCCACAATAGGATTTGCACCCCCTAACCAAGGTACGTCAGGATCTACACATGATGTTGTGGATGCAGAGCATGATACAATTGCACAATTTGAAATGAGCTTTCATGGATCATCCTGTGTTACTTGCGCAATATTGTTGAGATTTTTAGTATTGGGATAACATAAGGTGTGATCTAGCCCTGAAAATTTGTGGAGGGGCTAAGACACACAAGACCTCCAAAACCCAAAAAGAATTTGGAGAAATTTCATCTAATGTGTGATATACTAAAATAATTTTTTTTTTTAATGAGGACACTAAGTCTAACTTAGGGAATAAGAAAAATTAAAGTGAATTAATTAAACATATGTGATGAAATGTTCTAAGTGAAGAAGATCAAGAAATATTTTAATCTAAACTATCTAGAAGAGATTAAATCAATGTCGTTGATGTCTTAACGAAAAAGTATAAGAGAAATGCTTGGGGTCAGTTGGAGACACGCACACGGAGGTAGAGCTGAGAGACTGGGCTGGAATTCTAGGGATGATTTGCTAAGAATTTCCATAACATTTTTTGTGTAGCGAGGGGTAGTATGGGCTAAGGGGATGATCTAATCCTGGAGCCAAGTGTCAGCAAGAAGCATAGAAGAAGCATTCAGGAGCAGCACAGAGGAAGCTGAGGCTACATAGCAGTTGCGCAGCGTAGAGGGTTTTAGCTACTACCAGGTGCTATGCAAGCCCAAGAGGGGTAGCGTTGTAGCTTCAGGAGACTACCAGGGTTACGCATAGGCCATCCAGGGTAGCGTAAGGACTGCATCAGCTAGTCTAGGATTACGTAGTCACCTTCTGAGCAGTACAGGGGCACGCAGAGACTAGCAGGGATGACGCAAGTAGCTTCAAGGAAGCGTTGGGGTTTCTAGAAGCATAACAGAGATGAGTTCTGTAAATCCTATTTGAGGGTGTGAATCAGTCTAGTCTACAGTTTCCAAAATAGTAAGTATTACTGCAGATATACTTTTCTTTGTCAGGTTAACCAGAAAGGTGCCCAGATTTGTTGTACTCATATTATACTTAATAGTAATAAACCCTCATATCTGTTGCACCGGTTTTCCCACATTGGGAATTTCTGGGGACAGTTGTCTGAAAAATATATGTGTCACTTTGTCGAATGAGCGTAATATTCAGTAAATGACTATATGTGTGTAGGTTTTTATTTGTGTTTACTTCGGTATTTTCTGAAAATAGCTTGTATAATTAAATCACAAGTAGGAGAATTAATTCAAGATATTGCAATAGGATTTATGTATTATTATATTACGAAATTTTCACATGGTATCAACGAAATTGTAGATCAAGTTGAATCTCCAGCAAATCAGCTGAAGACATATTTTCTGCAGGGTAGTAGCTGAAGCAGCAGATCCGGAAAGGGAAGCTCAGCAGTAGGAGGATGCAGTCCCAGCATAGGCTACATAGGGGCGGACGCAATCCCATCTGGGTGACACAGAGACAACGTAGTTCCCTCCAAAAGGATGCAGGAGCAGCTTGCGTTACACAACCGCTGTGCATAGGCTACGTTGGGCTAGTTTGCTCACGCAGAGGCCAGCAGTGCTTCAGATATTTAGCAATTACTAGTGTGGTGGATATTCTGCCGGTGCAGAATTGTGCCTAGCTAGGTTGAAAAGGAGCGGGAGCAAGACAGTCACTCAGCAGATCTGAACCAAACAGATCTAAGATTCAATCAGGAGGGTGATGGTAGAGAATTTTTCGATTTTTTTGGTTGAATATTTCCAGGAGGGAAATCAGTTCACAAAGGGAGAAGTTACTATAGATGGTTTCTAATCGCCAAGAAACCCAGATCCAACATTTATGTTGATTTTTGTAGCAGAAAGAGGGAGAAGAGTATTGTTTCATCATATTTGAGCTAGATGGCTTCTCATGGGCTGAGAGATCATGACAAGTTGGATGGTGTGTCCAAATTCGTCATCTAGAGAGCCAGGATACTCACAGTCTTAGATGACTACGCCAGCAAGAACCATGCGGAGAATGTCCTAGTTGAGCCTGCAGATCCATATCCTCTGAATAAATTCAAATAAAAACAAGTGTGAGATGAACGTTTGATTATGGATAGAGTAAAAGGTCAAGTCGTGCCACATATTATCAGAAATAAGATGGAAAATGAGATGTGGACCGCTTTGGAGACGATGTATTAGGGAAGCTCCATTCAAATAAATATGCTTCTAGAGAATCATATGAGGTTTTTCCAAATGTAGAAGGGTGAAGAGATAGGTCCATTCCTTTTCCAACTTTATACTATCTGGGATCAACTGATTGCCATGGGTGAGACTCCGAATGAAGGACTATTGGTAAGGACTACCTTGAATGCAGTCACCAAGGAGTGGGAAATGTTTGTCCAAAGCATATTAGGCAGAGAAGCATTACCATCCTGGGCGGACATGTGGAAAATCGTCCATCAGGAGGAGATCAAGAGATTCACCAAGAGGAAAAACAGCACTAGCGGAATTGTCAAGGTAAAGAAAGAAGAGGAAGATGATGCAGCACTTGCATCAAAGGAACAAAGGTAACAAGGGAAAAAGAAGAGGGACCTATCCAAGGTCCAGTTCTTTAACTGTGGCGAACTTGGACACTTCGCCAACACTTGTCCTAAGAAGAAGGACAAAGGAACTTTTGATTACAAGGCAGCGGAAGCAAAGGATAATGGGAGTGATGATGATGTAGCCATGAGTGCTCATGATCCATGTAAGTGAGGTGATATGGATCTGTAAAGCAGCTACAAAGTGGCAGTAGGATCCTTGAGTAAGCCCAACTCTTGGATCACATACGAGCTACAAGAGCCTTAAGACGGTAGCAAGACAAGTAGAGAGATGGTTGCACCAAGTTCATAGTGAATCAAAGGGTAGAGTTAAGATGTTGTAGAGGGAGCAGCGCAGTGTAGAGGCAGCAGCGCAAAGGCTGATGGGACTTCATCAGCGTAGAGATGAAGTGCAAAGATGAAGCAGTGCAACATCTTCAAGAGGACAGCACAGAGGAGCAGCCAAAGGTGCCTTAGTGATGGGATGCAACCTTACTTATCTGTCAACGATTGGGTAGGAGTATTTCAGTTGCTTACTTCTCGGCAACTAAGTTTTAGTGCAGTAATTAGCAGTGGAAGTGCTATGGGCAGCATGATGCAACAAATTGAGAGGAAGCTTCAATATAGATGTAGCAATGTCAATGGCAATGACATGGGTTGCAGTACAGAAAGCAGCAGCGCAGTGGATGGAGGACAACAGGCCAAGAATCAGCAGCGTAG
Organism: Pinus albicaulis; assembly: GCA_034641835.2. Taxonomy (NCBI): domain Eukaryota; kingdom Viridiplantae; phylum Streptophyta; class Pinopsida; order Pinales; family Pinaceae; genus Pinus; species Pinus albicaulis. The sequence continues at coordinate 525,663,556 of CM076576.1, read as the reverse complement.
AGACCAATGTCAAGATATTGTGATGCATGGTGTGGATGTATTACTAGAGCACACTCTTTACCAAGAGGGAGTGTTGATATTTTGATTATTGGGATAGCACCGGGTGTGATCTAGCGATGAAATTTTGTGGAGGGGCTAAGACACACAAGACCTCCAAAACCCAGAAAGCACTTGGATAAATTTCATCTAATGTGTGCGATATTAAAAAAAATAAAAAATTAATGAGGACCCTAAGTCTAACTTAGGGAATTATAAAAATTAAAGTGAATTAATTAAACGGATGTGATGAAATGTTCTAAGTGATGCAGATCAAGAAGTCTTTTAATATTAGTCGTCGATAAGAGATTAAATCATAACCGTTGATGTATCAAAGAAAAAGTATAAGAGAAAGGCTTGGGGTCAGTTGGAGACACACACATGGAGGAAGAGCTGAGAGACTAAGTTGGAATTCTAGGGCGGGTTTGCTAAGAATTTATAGAAGATTTTTTGTGCAACGAGGGGTAGTATTGGCTGAGGGGATGATTTGATCCCGGAGCCAAGAGTCAGAAAGAGGCAGAGCAACAATCAATAGCAACACAGAGGAAGTTGAGGCTATGCAATAGCTGCGCAATACAGAGGGTTTCAACTGCTACGCAAGCCCAGGAGGGGCAGTGATGCAACTTCAGGAGGCCACCAAGGTTACACATAGGCCATCCAGGGTAGCATAAGGACTCCGGTACCCATTTTGGGTTTACTCAGTCCCATTTTGAGTAGCGCAAGGGCACGCAGAGGCTAGCAGGGCTGACACATGCATATTTAGGGCAGCATTAGGGTTTCTAGAGGTAGAATGGGGCTGAGTTCTATAAATCCAGTTTGAGGGTGTGAATTAGTCCAGTATTCAGTCTCCAGAACAATAGGTATTACTTCGGATCTATTTTTCTCTTCGGGTTAACCAGAAATGTGCCTAGATTTCTTGTGCTCAAATTCTACTTAATAATAATAAACACTCATATTTGTTGCACCGGTTTTCCCGTATTGGGTTTTTCTGGGGAAAATTGTCTGAAAAATATATGTGTCACTTTTTCGAATGAGCATAATATTCAGTAAATTATCAATATGTGTGTAGGCTTTTAGTTGTCTTTACTTTGGTATTTTGTGAAAATAACTTGTATAATTAAATCAAAAGTAGGAGAAGTAAATCAAGATACTGCAGTAGGATTTTTGTATTACTGTATTCAGAAAATTTCACAAGGATTACTATCAATCACATTTTTGGTATATGATGACAATTTCCCTACGAAAATAGATAAACTTCAAGGTATTTAAGAAGTGTTTTAAATATTAAGCACAACCTAAATGAAATTAACGTATAGTATGTGATTATTTTAAACTAACGATAATATTGTTTTGCAAGAAATGATGTATTTTATAGTTGTTTATATGAAATAACCTTGGAAATATTTGGTCCAGCCATTCACACAAACTGGAAATCCCAAAGTTCCAAGTTAAAAGAGGAACTTATTAATAGGATGGTTCGCATGTTTGGTGATGGTAACTTCAACAAAGTTGGAGTTACCTCAAAGGCATGCCTACATTTAAAATATTTGTGGGACCAGTATAGGTCTCAATTTTGAAGGGCCAGGTTGCATGATTACCCTCCATCGATTCCAGAGATGGACTAGAGAGTGCTCATGGAAGATGCACAAGGGAAGGCACATCGAAAACCAGGGAAGACTCCACCCGGACTAGGAAGGTATGAGGAACATTTAGTTTTTTCTTTTATGATGCTTTATCATCATTGCGACATATAATTAAGTTTTTAAATGTTTTAAATATAGGCTCCCAGATACTTCTAAATCCATACAAGCTAGAATAGACAAACATGGGCAACATCATCTTGGCCCAGGTAGTTACTCGAGAGTGGTGTAAACAATTATAAGTATATAAAACAATAATTTGCATCCAAATTATAAATTGTTAAAAACTTTAATTTAATATCATAGAAGAAGATAAACTCATGTTCTAATGCAAAATTACAGGGGCACAATTCAAATAGACTCCCATGAAAGAAGACCTATATTTTTCTTTCAAGTATGACTATCAAGTTGTGGTTGAACGGAGAATAAGCTTGGCATCTTCGCAGTCTTCCAACATTGAACATAAAAATCAGGAAAATAAAATCAACGAATAGCATTTATAAATCATTACTTGTACAATCTATTGGTTATTATTTTTTACCATAAAGTAATGTGCTTTATTGTAAAAAGAAGGAAAGCAATGTACATCCAACACATGAGTCTGCTTATAGTGGAGTGCCTGCTCTTGATACTGATGTTCAACTCGGTACTAGAGGTATTTCATGTGTTATAAAAAAATTGTAGCATGGAATACAATTAAAAATATTTAAATGAAAATGGTGTGTTATTTATGACCTTTCTTATTTCTACACTAGAGCATGTACAAGATGTGGCCAGAGAAGAGGAGGAACATATGGCCACATCCAAAATTATTTTGCTTTCCTCCACTACTAAAGCAGGTAAAGAACATTATATTTCTTGTTTTATTAATAAAATAATTGTAAAAATAATAACTCTAAGTATGAATTTAACATCTCTTTCTCATTGCAGTTGATGCTCGACCCCACTTTTTGCAGCATATGGATAAGACTAGGTCAAAAGCAAGACATATTACATTAGATACCACAAAAACCAAAGAGGGCCTAAATCAAGACATCTTGGCTAATTACATGTTAAAAAGGAGAAACAAATTTAATAAAAAATGACTAAAGTTTTTTATTTAGAGCTTATTTTTTTTAGTACCACATTTTTTACTAAGAGGTTGAATGTCTCATGGCATGTACACATGTAACTTTAGACTATCTTAATAAAAAATTGTGATTTTTCCATTGCAAAAAAATAGAATGATTTTGTTTCATATTGTGTACACATATTTTTTGTGATACAAAGAGGGTGTAGAATACCATATATTTGATAAATTCATGGTATAAGTCAATTAAATCTGTTATGAACACCAAGAGCCTATAATCAGATTCGTGTGTTCAACTAAGCCTTTACACAATTTATTCCCATGATAATTCAACCATCTACTACTTTGCATACCTATCCCACTCCACCATACACTACCACACTCCTAATTTAGGTGCTAAATACTCCCGTTTCAATGCCTGATCACAACAATTCTGATTATGATGACAATATAACTACATACATGTGTAATTTCTGTGGTGGGACCTATGAATTATCGTCCCAAATTTTCCCATTAATTATTATAATAACCTTGAATGAGATAGCATTGTTTTGTCATCATAATCTCAAAATGACCCGACAGATAAAAATTTGCCATGGTTGTCATCATCACTTCACACTATCTCATGGATAACCCTTTCTATAGATTGTATGCATGAATTTTTGGAATTTCATCCCCTTTACCTATTGTATGATTGATTGTGAAAACAAGTGAATAAAGGAAAATTGATTGATCTTTGTTGGCAAGATCTCGTACTTATAAATTGTACTTTTTTCACTTGTTCTCACAATCAATCATAGGCTAGGTAGAGGGGATGGTCTGCCAAAAATTCATGCATATAATCTATAGAATGGGTCATCTATGAGACAATGTGAACTGATGATTACAGACATGGAAAATTTTCATCTTCCGGGTCATTTTGAGATGGTGATGATAGACTAGTGCTAGCCCATTCAAGGTTATAATCATTTATGGGAAACGTGTGAAGGACAATTCATACATCCCATAATTGAAATTACACTCATGTGTACTTAAATTGTCATAATAATCACAAACTACTGTGAACTACTAACTAATATATGTTAGAATTTTGTTAGACTAATATAGATTAAAAAATGCAACCAATATACAAATCCACCCCTCTTGCAGAAGCCTTGACAACGTCATGAGTACATGACCAAACCATCAAAAATAAATAAAAAGAGAAATAAATGATTGTAATAGTTATATCATTAGAAACATCATATACCATATTATGAAAACATATTTTTGATGATAATTTTTTTTTATATGACGTATTTTGTGTCTACGATTAATGAATGAATGTTATATGTTAATGAATAATTGTATATGTCTCTTTATGTACATGATGTTGTTTCATTTATGTAAACATATTTTTTATGATAAAATTTATTGAAATGAAATATTCTTTGGATTTACGAATGAATGAATGAATGTTTGATATTTTTTTTATGTGTCTTAATTTCTTGCTTTAAACTATTTCCTATATAGTATGTAGATTGGGCCCTGGGGAATTGAGTGTGATGTGAGGGGGGGGAGGGGCCATGATAACTTCCACCTTCAAGTGTTTGGCCCTGTTCAGTACAAAATAAATTAGTATTTGGATAATATTGGAGCAAAACACCCTCGATCCAACAGAGAAACGAAAAAGTCAATGTTGACTTTGTTGTTTCTTCAAGTGGAGGGAGGTTTTGTCCAATTTTAAACTACTCCAACAATTTATTCTCGAAACCAAGAGGATCTCATTTAGGTATTCATGCATGAAAGTATTTTTAATTATTATTTATTCATGCAATTAAATTTAATATTTTGTTAAATTTAATCTAATTTTGCCTCATTGGTCTCATGAATATGTGTAGGTCAACTAATTTCAATTCAAATGTTGAAGTGTAATAAATATATGAAGAAAATAGCTCAAAATGGTAAGGGTTTAGGTGAGACAAAAAAAATTGTTTGATATTTTTCTTGTATGTCTGGGCCGAGTGGGAGCTACATAAAGTTTTATATGAAATAAAAAAAATTTCCATGAAAAAAAAATCATGTAGTATTTGTCTTTATTTAACAATTGTGTTTCTATTTCAGTCAAAGACCAGAAACTATGATTTTTCATGAAGGGCACTATGAGAAACTCTTGCTCTATTAATTGGGCATAAGGCACCACTATGATTTTTCTTCTATTCTATTAATTATTTATCACATCTAACATATCCTACTTCCCTTGTTTTGCAGGTACTTGCATTCACATATCTGCATGTGAAATATTAACTACAGTTGGAGTCATATACACGAAAAAACTCATTGAAGTATAACTAAACTTCAGCCCACCAAGTGCTTTGCTACCAGGTGTGTGATTTAGTTTTTTGTTGCATTTAATTTCAAGCATTTTTTTATTTCTACATTGCAATTCTTCCAAGACCATAGATGTTGAGAAAAACTAGGGCAAACAAAATTAAGGTTGATTTTATAATGTTTATCTTGGTATATTGACAATTCTTGTGATATAATGTTAGTTCATCATCATAATTACTATTATGGGTTCATCATCAAGACAATTCCAATAAATAAGATCATAATTCAAACAAGAAAATCAAAAATAGGCTCCAGGCCACGGAAAAACCCCTCCACAGGGAAAAAACCCAAAAAATTCTCTTCTGATATAAATTCAAGGAAGACTTCCATGACCTTTGATCAAGAAAACTCACCAAGTGATAGGCCATCCATCCAAACAACAATTCTTCTCTCTATAACTCGGTTTGCTACTCTTCTCTAGGTCAAAATTTGAATAGAGATAGCTTTCTTCCCATATGTGCGAACTTTCCAAAAAAGGAATTGATGCACAAGCCAAAAAAATAGACCTTCTTTATTTCCTCGCTATCCTTCACCTCTTTCTCGCTCTGAATTTTCAGCAAACTTCTTGAAGAGACTGAATTACTTGTGTGAATCAAATGAGGTCCAATACCTATCCTTTGTTTAGATATATAGGGAATTATGTGAGTTAGGTTCTTCAATTTGATTTCTATTATCTTGAAATTTACTTGTGAAATTATCTGTTGATTATGTTAGTTTTCCTTTCATCAAATAAATTCCAACTTGAAGATCACAAAGACAAGAACACAAGATGTAAGCCCACATCCACGGAAAAACCCCTATGAATGATAAAACCTAGTCAACTCTTTCTCTAGTATATTAAATCAGGTTGAGACACACTTGACCCTTTGACTAAAGAAATAGACTTACTCCAACCACCATACCAGTTCCTCCTGCAATTTTATCTTCAATGATGGTTCTCGATCCTTCTGTTTCAACTTCAAAATTCGAACCTCCTTCTGCAATAGTATCGACCCTCCTACTTCAGAAATATCAGCCTTCTTACTTCAGAAATATCATCCTTCCTTCTACAATAGTCACAACCCTTTTTTTAATCATCTCTGCAACAAGGAACTTAGGCCTCCCTTTAATTGTTTCTACAATTCACATTTTGGACTTCCTCTCTATAATAGTCTTCTAATATTGTCTACTTCCTCTCCATTTCTCGGTCCTGTAATAGTTTCTCTTACTTCTTGAACGAATGCTTCACTTATCTCCTTCAAATGGTGAAATACTGGGCTATTTATACTTATTGGTCATTGTGCATTTGAGTTGACATGAACAATTTGACTTGAACCCGACTTGTAGGCTTGTAATGAAGGTCGACTTGATTATCTTCTATTTGGAGGCCAAATTTTAAGGATGAAAGGTAATCCTTTTGGCAGAAGAAATTTATTTGGTGGAGGAGATATTTAAACACAAAAACATTTTTTGCTTCTTAACCTTAAGGTGACCAAGACAGGTTTCTTACAAAAATGAATTTTGACTTTGACTCAACAAAAATTTGGATTCATAATGCCCAAAAAATGTATTTGAAGGCAAATATTTAAGAAATTATATTTCAGAGGTGTTCCTCTTGCTCACTTGGTGTTGTATTTTATATAAAGGCTATGCAGTCAAGGGAACATTTCTTGTTAACAAAATATTTCCATGTAAAAGGAATGAGCTATAAGTCGATCACAACATCCCTTTAAAGATGTTTTATCGCATTTCTTACTTATGGAGAGGTTCCAAAATATTTCTTTATTAAGCTTGTAATCAATGATATAGAAAATTTTCAGAATGAACTTAAAGATGAAACAGAGGCTTGGAAAGTTGTAAAGTAATATAGAGATTTAAATGATGACCACATATGTCTTAGAATTTTATCATGTGGAATTCCTTAACATGAATGAATGCTTATTAGATTGACTAGAACCACCCTTGGGATACCATGAATGAAATTTGAAACAAAAATCTCAAAATATGTATTTGGAATAAGCACATGATCCTAGGGGCGATCCAGGGGAAAATATTTGGATAGCTATAGACATAGAGCCTATTATATTTTACAAAAAACCAGGCCACTAATTAGTCCCTTGATGTTGACAGAAAAGAGACATGAAAATCGTACAAGCACAAAATTAATCCAAAAGAAGATGTGCTCCAACTTATCCAAAGCATGGAAAACTAGTAGTTGAATGATCCCATGATGGGATAAAAAATCATGTTTACTCCCTTTTTTTCCTTGGAAATCATTCCATTTGTGGATTTTAGAAGGAATTATGGCACATTTATGGTCTCTACAAGTTATTAGTGTGGTTGGTGTCTAGTTGGTATACGAGTTTGAAGTGATAAACATAAAGTATACTTAGCCTTCCTTCATAGGAGATGTATTTTAAAAATATGATATGCTACCCCATTTATATTAGTGTATGTTAATACAAGACCTCATTTCAAGAGCACAAAACCTTCCCATTATGGATTCAACAAAGCCTTAGGTTGATGCAAATTCTTGAAACCTTCTCAAGCATTCATAGCCTCTCACATCACTAGACAAAATCCAAATGTAGGATTCTTCCTCTCTGTAACCTTTGTAAGTCCTTTATTATATTACTAAATATATCGAAAAAAAATTAATATGGGGTTTCCCTTTTAAGACAAGATCTAGATACTTGATCCATATATCTTGTACAAAACAAATGTATTTAGGAATCTAAATATTTGAAATTTCTTGTATCCAAAACTATTGATGAAGATTAGATCTAGATGATGGAAGTTTGAGACGTTTGGATCTCATGTCACCTCTGTTAGAGTCCTATATATTACAGGATGACTTGATTTTAGCTGTTATTTTGTACATGATATGTTGTAAATAACTTTCCATTCATAAAATTTATTTCCAAAAAGAAAAATAAATAATAACAAAAGGGGATAAAAAATGGATATGTGAAAAAAAAATAAAAAATATCAGAAAACATGAGAAAAAAGAAAAAGAATAAATTACCCCATGAAAAATAAAGTTTATAGGAGTGAGCAAGCTTAAATTCCACTCAAAGAATGGAAAAATGCAACAACCAATACTTATAAATTTTTGAATAAAGTGTGTTGCTAGTTAAAATGCCACATTGTAATAGGAGAAGTAGAATAGCTAGTTTAATCACATTCTTTAAACGTGATTAGGCTAAAAATAATAAAGTTAGTTTAGGTTAGTGAATAAATCAATCACACAGTTTAATCATGATTGAACTAGGTTATTTAAAATAAATATGAATATAATCACATTGCTTAATCGTGATTAAATGACAAGTTAAGAGGAAAAAATAAAAAATCCCTTGCAAATTGAAATACAACATTGGAGGATAAGTAAGTAGTATTAGAAGGTAATAAAGTGTGTATTAAATCAGTTAATCGCAATTTTCGCAAGTTTTGATAAAGTTAGGATATAAGGTTTTATATTATATAATAACATTAGAATTCTTTTTTACGGTCGCAATCTACCCCCACGTGGATCAACAATGGGGGATTTTTTTCAGAACCCCTTGATCTCCTCCACGATTTATCCGTGGGGGGGTCCAAAATTGAGGGGCCTACCAACTAACATGTCACAACCATATGAGTTCGCACCACCCCCCATCATTTCTGCTCATCTCACCCCCCGCCCCCTCCGAAAAGTTGTCCCTCCATTGATTACAGACTTCTGCTACTCCCCAACCAATAAGTATCTACCATGATGACCATCTGATGCCACCATTGCCTCCCTCCATGGTACATCCTCCTCCACTGATCCTCTGCCACCTCATATTTTCGGACCCCACTCGCCTACTTCCATTTCGTTAAAAAACTTCCCGCTTTCCTTTCCACTCCCAATAAAAAGCTCCCATTTGGCACTCTTCTTTTCACTTCAACCAATCATTGCACGCTCCCACAACAATGGACCTACTCCTAGTTAAATGGTAAAAATCAATGGTAATTCCTAAAATCCCATATTAAACACTTTAAAACTGCTTAATTCTATTCTTCGTTGTTTTCACAACCAGACGAAAGTTACAATGCTCTACGTTGACCCAGCATCTAGAAAATTTCCAATCAACTGTGATTAGACCACCACCAATGACCCCACTTTATCTTTCGACTGTTACCTACCTCTTCCAGGTAATCCTAACGCCCTCCTATTTTCAACAATGGAACCTAAAGGAAATACCCCCAAGAATAAAGCCAAGAAACCTAAAGGAAATCCTATGCTTCCCTCTGCCATTGACTTTGATCACTTTTCGTTAGTCGACCTACAATACAAAGCTTCTGAGACCATCTGTGAATTCGACATGTTCAAACTTCATAGTTGGTTGAAGAAAAAATATTTACACCACAATGAAAAATTGGGAATATGGGAATCCTTACTGCCCGAATTCATGTTGCCACAGACCCATTACTTTCCTGAACTAATATCTTGATGCCAAAGCAGATATGTACCCAACCAAAGAGAAACTGTCAACAAGAATGATGAATTTATGCTCACCATAAATGTTGAATCCATCTCACAAATGTTGCAAATTCAAAACCCTGGCTCCTTAAAGTCACTATCAGTAGATTTTCTCACTAAACTCTAAAAAAATTTAACCTTTCCATAGAGAGCCAAGATCTTCTAAGTTTTTCTGCCCAAGGATACTCAATTGCCCAAGAAAAACGCCCCATACTCATCCTCCATGTTCCCTGACTTAACCAAGCAGGTAATTTCAATCATTTAATGCACTGTTTGGCTACCACTTTGATCAGTGGGTTGATGAGGCCATTGTTTGCTTTTTGTCACTTTTTACAATAGGTGAAAAACCTGTTATTTTCGGTTACAATGATTTTATTGCAGAGGAAGTTCATGACCAGTTTATAAAGTATCCTATTGATGGATCTTTCAAATATAACTTTTTATTATTCAATTTGTTTATTTATCATCAAGTAGACATGTTTCCATTTTCTTTGCAGAATTTGGATGAGAAGGGTAATTCAAAATCAGTCATCCATTGGACCTCCTTGGTGAGGAAAAACTCCAATGAGTTTACCTTTGCAGACTATGTTGATCAGTATCTTTACACAATTATTTGTCTGATGAACAGTGATGTGGACCTAGAATAGGATCATAGGTTCAGAGATTTTTTTATCTTAGTGACCAGGTGAAGACAGGTGATTGGTATTTATACCATAACTATATCAAGATAAAATTTTATGGGTTTGAATTTCCACCCTACATGCTTCCAAATTTTGTTCCCATGATATTGTTCTCATTATAATACATAATAAAACTGATACATATGGATGACTTACAAATTTTTCAACTAAAAAAAAGGTACCGTTCAAAATCAAAGCTTGGATTGGGCCATTTGTTTGTAATACTGGAACAACTGGTGAAGAGGGAGATGTACTCATGAAGAAAATGAATTTCAAATTAGGTTTCACTTGGTTGTATTACCCTTTCGACCTAGTTTAAAATTTTAGAGTGGAGAAAAATACCACTCCTTATACCCACACTCCTAGGCCAGATATAGAACAATTTATGAACCAGAGTCAGTGGTAGGAGAACACACTGCAAGAAGCCGAAGAAAAAATCATATCCACTACCACCTCTCAGACCCCTACACCTCAAGAAAAACAAGAGAAAATGATAAGGGAAGAGTAGTCTTCTCCAGTGACAGAAATTGGAGCCAAGAAGTTCCTGATATATAAGAAGAAACAAAGACTAACTCTGCACCAGTTTTTCTACAGGGAAATAAAGAGCAGGAAACTATAGTTATGAAAAATCCTCATGTTTCTACAAGAGAAGATGATCTCTTAACAGGATATCCCTCTTCTTCAACCTCCAAAGATCCTCAAAATACAACTCATACAACAGAATTGGCTCAGGACACAGCCGAGCCAGACATTTTTTCCAAATACAAGGCAATTAAACAAAGGAATGTAATGCTAAAATTACACACACACACCCAATTCTAGAAGCAAACAACTACCTCACAGCATAGGCTTCTCTTAGCCTTTCATACAGAGAAAGGGAAAATGCATATTTCATTTCTTTAAGCACAAGTTCCAGTGCCAAATACACTAGCAGAATACAAATAATCTACATTTTCCTTTGATGCACAATAGATTCATCCAATTGACCAAATGGATATGCACAAACAAACCAGTGAAATGATGTACTCCACTATAGCTAATGTTGCCATGTGATCCTTTATATTGTAGGTATCAGTCAACAACATACAAACACAGTTAAATTTGGAAATAATTTCATCCTTAGCCAAGGATACCATAATCAAGTCACTGGAAGACTTGGTGATAAAGCTGGGATACAATCCCAATGATGAAAAGTAAACAGAGGAGATTGTGAAAAGGAAAAATGTTGAAATAACAACAATGAGGAAGCATCTCAAGCTACCCACTACAGAAGATCCATAGGCCAAGGAAGTTGGAGAAATGGAAAAGCACAAATAATACATGTTCAAGATAATAATTTAATGAAATAGCCAGATTAGAGACATGGAAGTGGAAATGGAGAAACTGCTAAATGAGAAGGAGAATTCATCATAGTTGGCCATAGTTACACTCAAATAAGTCCCCATTTCAGTTGCAACAACTGCAGGGGAATCTACGTCAACATCAGCACCAACACATACTACAGATCCTTCAAGTGAGCTGGTTAAGGCCATGGATACTATGTCCATTCAAGGGAAAGAAATTACTAAATTAAAGGCCTAACTTAAAAGGCTGCAAGAAAATAAATTAAGAATTGATAATTCTTATGTTGCAGAAGTGTATAAAACTCACAAGCTCACTCAAAGAGTTGAACAATTATAAATTTAAACAGCAATGGCACAAAATTTGGCATAGGAAAATGAAAGCATATTGATAGAGACCAATGAATCCATCACTGAAATATGGCCTTCAATCCAAATTATTTTTTAGCAGTAAGAATTGATATAAAGATCCAAAGAAGTGGTGAAGCACGTAAAAGTAGATTTAGGGCAGAAACCTGGTGAAGCAACAACAGTTATAAAAATATTGAATTCTAAAACCAAAGAAGAACTAAAGGAGCTCAGAATTCAAGACAGGACATAAACCATACTGGAGGTGGAGAGAATGCATACAAAAAGGGACCTTATGCTGAAACTAGATAATAATGCAACAATTTGGAATCGAGAATTCAAAGATTCCATAAGAAGTTGCAGGTGCTAAATAGGAAAGGACTTCCATGATTGATTGAGATGGGAGAAAAGATAATTAGATTGAAATACTATAAAGATAAAGTATGTACTATTTCCCAAGATAAATCAAGATTCACAGGTATAAAAGGAAACATCACAAGGAAGGCATTTATGGAGGCTATAGAATTGGAATTTTTCATCAGTCATGAGATCAAGCACTTGTTTATCATCAAGCCTACCTTCCAGAAGTACACAGAAGTAGATGAGACATATAGAAAGTAAATAAAAATTTTATCCCCAGTGAAGACCGATGGGAGACGCTATGTGAGTTACTTGGGTAAAACAGTTCCATCTCCTACAACAAAGAAATAACACAACACTTTTTGAGGTCCAGTCATCAAAAATCATCCTCGATAATAGAGCTAGCAGCCACATCATTTCCATATTTCATATTAATTTGCTCTACCTTTGTAAACAATTTTTGATATTTTGTAAAAGATCTTGAGATTTTCACTCAAGATTTTTTTGATAAGTTTTGTATAAATACTTCCAAATTCGAAGTATTAGTGTTCGAATTTGTATGAAGAAATAGATTGTTGAATGTAAAGTTGTTCCTTGAGCTCAAGTGGACAAAATTTCATAAATACGGAAAGCTTTTCAAGATTCCTGTGTCAAACTTGTTGGTGATTTTATTCTTCTTTTGTTAATGTGGTTCCTTCTCTATTAATTCACATGTTATTTCATCTATTTTATTCTAATAAAAAACAGAATTTGAATTTGTTTAAATAAACCCAATTCTCACTTATGAATAAAATCGATGTTTTACACTGAATTTAAACAATAGAATTCTTAATTTCTCTATGTTTAATGGATTATTAATCTTTCCTTCTTTACCATATCACAAAGATTTTTGGATATAATAAGTCTGCCTACCTTTCCCTATTAAATTTGTCTATGATTTCTGCAATTAATCAACTGAAAATTTCAATTGACTCCATTTCCCAATGGCTTTCCAATGTTGTTCAAAACCAAAACAATTTAAGAAACAAAATATGAGCTTCACATATAGGCTAAAATTCTAAAGATCAACAAAGTTAAATCTGACAGAGAGATCCCTCTCTAAAGCTGGCAGGGCTAGATCCCAGCTTCCAAAGTGGTTAGGTGGTTGCCTCTGCAATTTATTTCACAACCTTAGGAAATTACAAAGTGATAACATTATGGCGACTATACTGGGGCATCGAAAAAAAGTATTTAAAATAAATTTTCCCTAGTGAAATCTTCATTTTAGTGCTTAAAGCTATTTCTAGGTTTGTCACTACGAAATAGATATGATTTAAGGTTGTTTCACACTCAATATTTGTATATGTTATATATTTGTAAACATATTGTAGTAGATCGGGCTTCTAAAATAATATACACTAGATCAAACCCAGATCCAGATCCTCCATAAATTTTAGATAATCCTGGAAAAAAATAATTAGGAAGAAAATTGCAACTACGAGTGAATCAAGTGAAATTCTTATTCCAAGAGTTAACTCCCTTCCTGAAAATTTTGTTACCTTAGAAGACATTGAATTTGATTTGGATTTTGAAGATATATTTTTAAGAAGTAAATATGATAACTTTGTACCTTAAATTGTTGTTGATAAGGACCTGTTACCACCTAATAAGTTAGATCAAACTGAGCGTAAATCTTTGGGCCATCAATCTCCCAAATCATAAAATCTTTCTTCTACTACATCATCTCCTATTCCCCAACCAAGTCCACCTGTTGGTGTTTTTCCTACATTAATCCCTCCCAACATTTCTATGCTCAGTTCAATCAGTTCTATACCCAGTTCATCTACCATTCCTACAACTTCCACTACAACACATCAAACTGTTATAACTCCCTCTTTCATACCAACTATACCCACACCTCCTATTAATATATCTTCCTCTCATCCCCATATTCCCATCATGGCTACTTGTTATGTTCCCCTGATTTTTCCTGGGTAACTTAATCCCATGCCGCAAGGTTATCAAACTCAAATACCTCAGTTTGATGGAAATAGACCAATTATTTCTCAGCAACGCATAGATCGAATGGATGATTACTTTGACTTACAATAATTTCATGAAGATGATGTTAGGATGAGGTTATTTTCCCAAAGCCTTCGACTAGAGAATTTAAAAAATGGTTTAAATCATTAAGAGCTGCCTCCATCCCATATCTAGCTCAATTTTATGAATATTTTCTTAGAAGGTGGGAAGTCAAAAAAAATCCTCTCCAGATCTTAGCTGAATATGAGAGTATCAAGAGAACTCCAAGATAATCTATCCAAGATTATTGTACTAGATTCAACCATGTTTATAATTTTATTCAAACTGCAATAAAACCACCTCCTGGACTATCTTTGTTGAAGTTTCCAGATGGTTTTGACCCTTAGATGGCCTACCAAATTAGGGAATGAAACCATGCCACCTTAGAATACATGTAGAGGAATGCAGTTAGTGTAGAATCAAACCTGTTAGCAAAGAGAGCTAGGTTGAAAACTGAAAGAACAGTCCAAATTAAAGAAGAGCTTACTTCTTCTTCTTCAAATGCTAAGTTGGATACATTAGTAAAAACTATGGAGAGAATGATGGATAGGATGATTATTGTTGATAGAACTCCTCAAAAATAAAATAAAGGATCTCCTCCTATTAGGAATCCTAATTTAAGAATAAATCCCCCTATGAATCAAACAAAGAGAACAAAGAGGCCCTGGTGATCAACAAAAAATTAGGCCTCCATTCAGGAAAACTATGTTAATGAAGAAACTGAGTTAACACAGGAACCTGAAGACAATCAGATAAATGTATTTCGAATAAATTAGATAGATCAAATCTTCTTGAGTAAAGAAGAAGAAAATCAATTTTTGTTATCACAAGCATAACAAGACTCTTTAGAATATGAGGAATACAAAAAAGGATATCAAAATGGTATGACGGAGTTACACAAGAAATACAACTTAAGGAGCAAGAAAGGAGCTGAAAATCCTCCAAAAAAACTCCAATAGACGCTCCCTCAATGAGTCAAACAAAATCATACCCTCAAAAATAAATACTCCCTCAACTAGTTGAACAAAATTTGATCCTCAAAAGGAAGTGCCCAATAGACCAAATTCAAATGTCAAAGAGACTGACGAATCATAAAAATCCTTTAGAATTAAAAATGAATTGGCTAAAGTGAAAAATCCCATTCCTATGACCAAATTGGCGACTAGAGATGTTTATAAGACTCAAGTCGTGAAATCCTTGAAAATAGTAGAAAGGACCGACACAGTTAATTAAAATGATGACCGACCTGAGTTATTATTTGGACCTGAGGTAGAAGGAAAATCCCAGGATGGAAGTGTTCCACCTTTTAACATTATCTTGAATATTCATGAAAAAATCTTGCATAACTCAATGCTTGATTATGGTGCTTCCCATAACTTAATGTCCAAGGCTATCATGGAAAAACTAGGACTAGACATCACAAGACCTTATAAAGATTTATATTCTTTTGATTCTAGAAAAGTGAGATGTCAAGGGATGATTAAATATCTGTGTGTCACTTTAGTTCAAATTCCATCCAAGAGTCTAGTGATGAACATTGTAGTAGCATACATACCACCCAAGTATGGGATGCTATTATCAAGATCATGGGGTAAAAATTTGCAGGGTACTTTGCAAATGGATATGACCTATGCCACCATTCCTATCTTTGGTCAGCAAAGAAGGTTATACAAAGAAACTTTGATGAAATACATGGTCAGTAGCCAAGATAAACCGAACAACTACTCCTTGTACTTTGTGCACTCTGACTTCATTAGAGGAAATTTCAGCCTAAAAGTGGCATCCTAAGGAAAAATAATAAAATAAGAGTTATGAATTTTGGAGGGAAAAGAAGAAGACTATTTTTTTTAATTGTATTTTTATCTTATCTCCTTATAGGTTTACTCAAATTTCACGTTTAGACACTCATTAAATGTGGAATTAAATTCCACATCCAACGAGTACCCATTATGCATACTTTTGAGAAGACCCACATTGATAAATTTGCAGATATATTAAAAAAGGTATTGAAACACACATTTTTAATGTATCTGCATTTTTTATCAAGGTGGGGGTCTTCTCAAAAGTATGCCTAATGGGTACTTGTTAAATGGAATTTAATTTTTCATCCAACGAGTGTCTACACTTGAAATTTGAGCAAACTTATAAGGAGATAAGTCAAAAATACAATTAAAAAAAGTTTGTTTCTTCTTTTCCCTCCAAAATATTTACATCTACCTCTTTTTAAATTTAAAGTATTTTTATTGGTTTACATATTATGACAAGGAAATTACATGAAAATTTCAAGGGAAATTTTAGGCTGAAATTTCCTCTAATGAGATTCCTTCATTATGTACAATGAAAAACTACTTGAAGAGGAAGTGTCACAACAAGAGACTGAACCCACAAAAACAAACCAAATAACTAAATCTGAAAAGAAATAAGTATAGCAAGAAGCTTTATGGAATATGGATTTCGTCGGAGTTGTATGTAAAGATGGTGCAGGAGCTGGTGTTTTTGTCAGGAACTCATAAACCAATTTTTACAAGGGACGTGGCTATAAACTAAAATTTCAGTGCACAAATAACATAGTTGAGTATGAATCTTTGATCTTAGGGTTGCAGATTTTAAAGAGATTATGAGCTAAAAGGATTTTTGTGCATGGGGATTCTGAGCTCATTATCAAAAAAATTAAGGGTGAATATGCCATTAAACACCCTAGGTTAGGAGCCTATAAGAATGCAATTTTACACTTTTTACAATGCTTCACTGAATATGTCTTATTTGTTATCCTTAGAAGCCGAAACATTTTAGCTGATGCCTTGGCTGTTTCAGCCATTACTTGTAAAATTCCTTTTCACCCCAATAGGAAATATGTGGTGGAATTCAAGCATAGACCAGTTGTCCCTAATAATGTAAGATATTGGCAGATTTTTGCAAATTATGGGCATGAATTTTTTTTACATATGAAATATGAATTTGATTGTTTAAATATATACATAGACAATGCTAGTGATAATTATGTAAATAGAAACAAAACAGAAATGGAACTAAAAGAAACTAATGATAACCAAGAAGTGATAGAAATTTTACAACTGAAAGACAATGAGCTACCAAGAGGATTGGTACCATTGGAAGAGTTTTTTTAGTTCAATGATGTTTCTAAAAAATCAAAAATTGAACCTATGGGTGATAATGTAGAAGATTGTAACATTGGAACGCAAGAAAGTCCCAAAATTGTAAAACTATCTAAATCCTTGCCTCCTAAAGAAAAGCATAAATGCATTGAACTTCTTAAGAAATTCTCTGATGTGATTTCATGGAGTTATGAGGACTTAAAATCTTATGATACTTCTATAATCAAGCACACCATCCCCGTTAAGAAGATCAAAATCCATTCAAGAAAAAACTAAGAATATTAAATCCAGTGTTGTTTTGTTTGGTTCAGAAAGAAGTGAAGAAATTATACGATGCCAAAATCATAGTACCATTGAGGTTCTCAAAATGGGTTTCCAACCTAGTTCCAACCAGGAAGAAAAGATGTGAAATTAGACTCTGTGTAGACTTTAGGAATTTGAAAAAAGTGTCACTAAATTAAAACTATCCACTGCCTAAAATGGATCACATATTACAAAAGGTAGTTGGTTCCAGTAGAATCTCCTTGTTAGATGGATTTTCAGGGTACAACCAGGTTCTAGTTCATCCTAATGACCAACACAAAACATCATTTACAACCCCATGGGGCACTTTTATGTATGTGAAAATTTATTTTGGCCTTATGAATGCTGGGGAAACATTCCAAATAGAAATGTACATAGCCTTTGCTGATGAAATTGACAAGTTCATTGTAATCTACCTACATGATATTATTGTATTCTCAAAAACAGATGAATAACACTTGCTACATTTGAGAAAGTTTTTTGAAAAGTGCAAGAAATTTGGTATCTCTCTGAACCCTAAGAAAAATATTTTTGGTTTAGAGGAGGGAAAAATTCTAGGTCATATCATTTCCAAAGAAGGCATTAGAAATGATCCTAGCAGAGTTGATTCCATACTCAAAATTGATCCTCCTAGAAATAAGAAATAATTTCAATCCTTCATTGGAAGAATAAACTTTCTTAGGAGATTTATTCCTAACTTGGATGAAATATTAAGATCAATTAAAAACATGTTGAAAATGAAAAATAAGATAAACTGGAATACTGAAGCCAAGAAATATTTTAGTAAATTAAAATTAGCTTTAACCATTGCTCTTGTTTTGATAAGCCCCAACTTTACTAAATATTTTATGATTTCTCTTTTTCTTCTAAACATACTATTGCAGCTATTTTATTGCAGAAAAACAATGAATACCATGAACAACCCATATCCTTATTCAGCAGAGCTTTGAGAGACACATCACTAAAGTACAACATCATGGAGAAGCAAGAATTTTCTTTGGTTGAAGCATTGAAAGACTTTAGGGTTTACATCTTACATTCTCATGTCATTTCATTTGTTCCAAGTGTTGTGGTAAAGGATATTCTCACGCAAGCTGATCCAAATGGAAGGAGAGGGAAATGGATTGTTGTAATCCTTGAGTATGGCATTGAAATAAATCCAGCCAAACTCATTAATGGTTAAGGATTGTCCAAATTGATGGCCGAGTCTAAATTTCATGCCCTTGATATCAATTGTGTTGTTGCACTTGATGAACATGAAGAGTTGGTGACTCCACAAGTATCAAAAGAATTTTCTACCTCACCATGGTATGTAGACATCATTTTTGTACTACAAAATTTACAAGATCCTCCTGGTTTAACAAAGACTAAAGCTATATTTCTCAAATTGAAAGCCATGAAATTCTATATTTTATATCATAGTTTATATTAGAAAGATGCTGGAGGTATCTTGCTAAAATGTTTGTACAAATATGAAGCATATAAATTTATACAGGAATTCAATGAAGGATATCACTGTGGAGGACACTTATATTGGAAAACCAAATTTTAAGAGCTGGTTTTTATTGGCCTACTTTGTTTATAGATGTGCATAAGAGAGTTACTTCTTGCAACAAATGTCAAATTTTTGAAGGCAAGAAAAAGCTTTTACCCTTACCTTTAAAACCTATTTCAGTTGAAGTCCCTTTCCAACAGTGGGGTCTAGATTTCGTAGGTGAGATTCATCCAACCACCTTAGGCCGACATAAGTGGATATTGACATCCATTGATTACTTTACAAAATTTGTTGAAGCCATCCAATCTAGACAAGCCACAGATATTGTCATCATCCAATTTCTAGAGGGAAACATTTTTTCCAGATTTGGGTGTCCCCAAAAACTTATCACTAACAATGATGCAACCTTTAAATCATATAAAATGGTATAATTCTGTGATAAAAAACATATCAAACTAGGAAACTCCATTTCCTACTATCCAAAATGAAAAGGATTAGTTGATTCTTCAAATAGTATATGAGTTGGATGCAATTTTTCCTACTTAATTAGGAATCTCTGTAATAAAATTGTTGCAGGAAGCACAAGTTGAAACAAATGATTTGTAGAGAAGAATCAACCAGGCCATCCAACTGAAGCAATATAGAGAGGAAGCCTACCATAAGACACAACTAATTTAGGACAATATCAAAAATATTTATGACAAAAGGAAAACAGATGATGATTTCCATATGGAATATTTGGTGCTTAAATTGGATTCAAGGAATGAAGATAAGGGCAAGCATGGGAAGTTTTACAGTTTATGGAAAGGGCCATATAAAATTGGATGTATTGGAGGCAAGAATGCATTTTTTTTTAAGGACTTGAATGAAGAAGCACTGCCTGGTGAACCTGTGAATGGAAGACTTCTTAAACATTACTTTCTTCCAGAATAAATTAGTTTCAATTTAGAATCATTGTACATATGTCATTTTACTTTTTATTGCAAGATTGAGGGCATTTCTCATCACAAGTTGAAGCCCAGAGAGAATTCCCTAAGCTTGTGTTGACTATTTTCCCACATTTATGAATAACAACAGATGGACCAGATTTAGCTACAGAAGATAGATACTCCACTACCCAATGGTTTAAGGCTACTGATCTACAGTGTTCTTGGCACCTCACAAGGAGAGTGCCATCCCCATTGGAGCCACTATTAGAGTCATATATTTTATAGGATGACTTGATTGTAGCTATTATTTTGTACATGATATGTTGTAAATAACTTTCCATTCTGCAAATTTATTTCCAAAAATAAAAAGAAAGAGAAGAAAAGAAATAATAACAAAACAGGATAAAATATAGATATGTGAAAAAAAAAAAAAAAAAAACATGAGAAAAAAATAATAATAAAATACCCCATGAAAAATAATGTTTATAGGAGTGAGCAAGATTAAATGCCACTAAAAGAACGAAAAAAATGCATCAATCAATACTTAGAATTTTTTGAATAAAGTGTGTTATTAGTTAAAATTCCACATTGTAATAGGAGAAGTAGAATATCTAGTTTAATCACATTGTTTAAATGTGATTAGGCTAAAAATAATAAAGTTAGTTTAGGTTAGTGAATAAATCAATCACACAGTTTAATCGTGATTGAAGTAGGTTAGTTAAAATAAATATGAAGTTAATAACATTGTTTAATCGTGATTAATTGACAAGTTAAGAGGAAAAAATCAAAAATCCCTTGCAAATTGAAATAAAACATTAGAGGATAATTAAGTAGTCTTAGAAGGTACTCAAGTGTGTATTAAACCAGTTAATTGCAATTTTTGCAAGTTGTGATAAATTTAGGATATAAGGGTTTATATTATGTAATAACATTAGAATTCTTTTTGATGGCCACGATCTACCCCCGCATGGATCAACGACAAGAGGGGTATTTTCATGCCCCCCTCAGCTCCTTCACACTCTATCCACAGGGTGGGGGCGGGGGGTCTAAAATAGAGGGGCCTACCAAATAACATGGTGCCGCCATATGTGTTCGCACCCCCCATCCTTTTTTCTCATCTCAGCCCCAACCCCCACCCCGAAAAGTCATCCCTCTATTGACTACAGAATTTCGCTACAATAATTATCTACCACGATGACCATCCGACCCCGCCATCACCTCCCACCATGATTCATCCTCCTCCACTCATCCTCCGCCACCTAAAATTTTCTAACCCCACTCCCCCACTTCCCATTCATTAAACAGCTTCCTAATATCCTTTCCACTCCCAATAAAAGTTGGCATATGGCACTCTCTGTTCTCCGTGAACCAACCATAGTACCAATTAATGTTTCCTGCTCCCACCACAACTAAACCACTCCTGGTTAAATAGTAAAACACAACGGTAATTCCTAAAATCCTAGATTAAACATCGTAAAACTGCTTAATTCCCTTCTTTGTTGTTTTCACAACCAGAAAAAAGTTACAGTGCTCCACATTGTCCCTTTATCCAGTCAATTTTCCATCAATTGTGATCAAACCGCCACCAACTACCCCACTTCAGATTTTTACTATTACCTACCTCTTCTAGGTAATCCTAGCATCCTCACTCTTCTATTTTAAACGATGGCAACTAAAGGCAAGACCCCCAAGAATAAAGCCAAGAAACCTGAAGAAAATCCTATGCAACCCCCTGTCATCGACCTTGATCACCTACCATTAGTCGACCTACAATACAAAGTTTCTGAAACCATCTATGAATTTAACATGTTCGAAATTCACAATTGGTTTAAGAAAAATTATTTAGACCACGGTGACTAATTGGGCCTGTGGGAATCCTTCCTACCCCAATTCATATTCCCACAGATCCATTACTTTCCTGAACTAATATCCTGGTGCCAAATCAAATATCTACCTAGCCAAAGAGAAATTGTAAGCCATAATGGTAAATTTCTACTCACCATAACTGTTGAATCCATCTCACAAATGCTGCAAATTCAAAACCCTACCTCCCTAAAGCCACTATCAGTAGATTCTCTAAGAGAACTCTGCAAAAATTTAACCTTTCCACAGAGAGCCAAGATCTTTGAATTTTTTCTCCCTGAGGATGCTCCATTTCCCAAGACAAACCCTCCATACTCATTCTCCATGTTCCCTAGGTTAACCAAGTAGGTAATTGCAATCATTTCATGCCTACTTGGCTACCACTCTGATCAGTGGTTTAATAATGCCATTGTTGGATTTTTATCATTTTTTACAACCGATGAAAAACCTCTTATTTTCAGTTAGACTGAGTTTATTACAGAGGAAATTCATGACCATTTTATAAAGTTTCCTACTGAGTTATCTTTCAAATACACCTTTGTATTAGTCTATTTTTTTATTTATCATCAAGCAGACAGGTTTCCATTTTCTTTACAAAAGTTGGATAAGCAATATAATTCACAATCAGTCATCCATTGAACCTCCTTGGTGAGGAAAAACTCCACTTAGTTTACATTTTCAGACTATATTGATTAGTTTCTTTACACAGTTATTTTTCTGCTGAACAGTGATGTATAACCTAGAATAAGATCAAAGATTCAAAGAGTTTCACATCTTAGTGACCAGGTGAAGACAGGTGATTGGTATTTATACTAGAACTATACCGAGATCAGAGTTTATGGGTGTGAATTTCCACCCTACATGCTTCCAAAAAAAATTCCCATGAGAATGTTCTAATTAGAATACATAAGACAAATGATACATATAGATGACTTACACTTTTTTGTAGCTAAAAATATGGCATAGTTCAAAATAAAATCTTAGATTGGGCCATTTGTTTACAATACCAGAACATGTGGTAAAGAGGCAGATTTACTCCTGAAGAAAATTAATTTAAAATTAATTTTTACTTGTTCTTATGACCCTTTCAGCCTAATTTCAAACTTGACAGTGGAGCAAAAGACCACTCCTTATACCCACACTCCTAGGCCAAAGATAGAATAGTTTATGAACCCGAGTCAGTGGGAGGAGAACATACTGCAGGAAGTCGAAGAACAAATCATATCCATTACCACCTCTCTGACCCCTACACCACGAGAAAAACAATAGAAAGGGATAAGGGAAGAGGATTCTTCTCCAGTGACAAAAATTGGAGCCTAAGAGTTCCTCATATATAAGAAGAAATAAAAGACTAACTCTGCACCAGTTTTTCAACAGGGAAATAAAGAGCAGGAAATTATAGTTATGACAGGTCCTCATGTTTCTACAATAGAATACAATCTCTTCACATGATTTCCCTCTTATTCAACCTCCAAATATCCTCTAGATACAACTCATACAACATAATTGGCTCAAGACACAACTGAGCTGAACATTTTTTCCAAATACAACGCAATTAAACTGACGAATGAAATGTTAAAAATAAACACATACACCAAATTTTGGAATCAAAAAGTTATCTCACAGCACATGCTTCTCTTATCCTTTGATACAGAGAAAGCAAAAATCCATATTTCATTTCTTGAAGCATAGGTTCCACTGCCAAAGACAAAATCAAATTACAAAGAATCTACATTTTCCTTTGATGCGCAACAGATTCATCAAATTGACAAAATTGATATGCACAAACAAACTAGTGAAATGATATACTCAAATTTAACTAATGCTACCATGCAGCCTCCATATTGCAGGTATCATTCAACAACATAAAAACATAGTTAAAGTTTGAAATAATTTCATCCTTATTCAAGGATACTAAAGATCAAGTCACTGGAAGAATTGGTGATAAATTTGGGATACAATCCCAGTGATGTAAAGGCAACAGAGGAGATTGTAAAAGGGAAAAATGATGACATAGTAACATTGAGGAAGAAGCTCAAGTTTCCCACTACAGACGATCCACATGCCAAGGAAGTTGGAGAAATGTAAAATCGCAAAGAAGAAATATTCAAGATAATAATTGAACAAAACAGCAAGATTAGAGACATGGAAGCGGAAATGGAGAAACTAATCGGAGAGGAGAAGTCATCAGAAATGGCCATAGTTCCACTCACGGCAGTCACCATTTCAGTTGCAAAAAACCCAGGGGCATCTACATCAACATCATCACCAACACAGACTATAGATCCTTCAAGTGAGTTGGTTAAGGCCATGGATAATATGTCCATTCAAGGGAAAAAATTGCTAAATTAAAGGCCTAGCTTAAAATGCTGCAAGAACAAAAATTAATAATTGATAATTCTTATGTTGCAGAACTACCAAAAATTCATAAAATCACTCAGTGAGTTGAACAATTATAAATTTAATAAGCAATGGCACAAAATTTTGCACAGGAAAAAGAAAGCATATGGATAGAGACAAATGAAACCATCACTGAAATATGTCCTTCAATCCAAATTATTTTTAAGCAGCAAGAATTGATACAAAGATCCAAAGAAGTGATGAAGCAAATAAAAACAGATTTAGGGCAGAAACCCGATGAAGCAACAACAATTATAAAAATATTGAATTCTAAAACCAAAGAAATATAGGAGCTCGGAATTCAAGACAATATAGAAACCATACTGGAGGTGAAGAGAATGCATACTAAAAGGAACCTTATGCTGGAACTAGAGAATAAATGCAACAATCTGGAATCCAACATTCAGAGATTCCATAAGAAGTTCCATGTGCTAAACAAGAAAGGACTACCAGGATTGATTGGGATGGGACACAAGATGATTAGCTTGAAAGACTATCAAGAGAATTTATGAACTATTTCCCAACATAAATCAAGATTTACATATATAAAAGGAAACCATTTATGGAGGCTATAGAATTTGACTTATTCATTAGTCACGAGATCAAGAACTTGTTTATCATCAAGCCTACCTTTCAGAAGTACACGGATGTAGATGAGACATATAGAAAGTTAATAAAATTTTATATCCACGGTGAATACCGATGGGAGAAATAATGTGAGTTACTTGGGTAAAATAGTTCCATATCCTACAGTAAATCAATAATGCAACACTTTTTGAGGTCCAGTCATCAACATTCATCCTTGAGAATAGATCCAACAACCACATCAGTTCCATATTTCCTATTATTTTGCTCTATCTTTGTAAAAAAAAATTGATATTTTGTAAAAGATCTTGAGATTTTCACTCAAGATATTTTTGATAAGTTTTGTATAAATACTTCCAAATTCGATGTATTAGTGTTGGGATTTTTATAAAGAAATAGATTGTTGAATGTAAATATGTTCCTTGAGCTCAAGTGGACAAAATTTCAGAAATACATAAATATTTTCAGAATTATTGTGTCAGACTTTTTGATGATTTTATTCTTCTTTTGTTAATGTTTTTCCTTCTCTATTAATTCACATGTTATTTCATCTATTTTGTTCTAACAAAAGTAAGAATTTGAATTTTTTTAAATACACTCAATTCTGGCTTATGAATAAATAAATGTTTTCCACTAAAGTTAAACAATAGAATTCTTAACTACTCTATGTTTAATGGATTCTTAATCTTTCCTTATTTACCACATCACAAATCTTTTTGGATCTAATAAGTCTTCCTACCTTGCCCTATTAAATTTGTCTATAATTTATGCAATTAATCAAATGAAAGTTCAATTGACTCCATTTCCCAATGGATTTCCAATGTTGTTCCAACCAAAACAATTTAAGAAACAAAATATGAACTTCACATCTATCCTAAAATTCTGAAACTCAACAAATTTAAATCTAACAGAGAGATCCCTCTCTGAAGTTGGCAGGGCTAGATCCGAGCTTCTAAAGTGGTTCTATGGTTACCTTTGCAATTTATTTCACAACCTTAGGAAATCATGGAGTGATAACAACCTCCACATCTATGATTATTTCTTTACAACTGGATTATTGAATGGGATGTGGGGACCATATTTCAGACCTTTTAAGTATTTATTTGTGGATAGAATCATGAAGTGGAACGTTCAGTGTGGAAATTTGGATAATATGGGTTTTCACTTTGAGTTGCTTTTTTTAATGAAGTATGGATTTGAAGGGAAGCATCAGTTTCTTCCAGATCTTCAAATAATGGAAGGGCACTTAATAAAGAGCAAGCAACATTCTTCAATTCACTCATTTTTCATTCTACTGTTGTTAATTATATGGATAATTGAAAGAATATGATGTTGAACAATAAAAAAAATGATGTCCATCATGCAGGGTTTCTAACAAACTTGGTTGAAGGAGTTTGATAAATTTCCCAACTAATCTCTAGATCTTTTCTAGATCACCTCTATTGAATATCATTTCCTTGTGTTGTTACAAATAATTGTAAGCGTCATGCCTTCAACACATACTAACATCCACATAATGTCTCACTAGATATGACCAATAAATACCTCTTACATTAATAATTTTTGCACCCTTGTTCTTTGTATAGTAAATTATACTCACAACATAAACAATTCTACATGGCCTATCATTACCAGTAATCTCCACAAGAACACAATCCATCCTTAAAATAATGAAAACGACTTTCACCCCTCACAAATTTCTCGCTTAACAATCGTGGAGATGAACTTGGTGGCATTGTGGCAGTCTCCACAAACACAAAGGTTCTTTGTGATCCTGATAGTTGTGTCAGGGCATGTGTTGATAAGGCCAAAAGAAATTTCCAACTTTTCTCTATGACTTAAAATCATGTGTTCATTTGTCTCCTCCTCAACATCATGAATCAAAAAATTTGTGTTAGGTATATACCCTAAATCCCCCATCTGCCCATTCAAGTTTCACAGTGTTGCATAAATTTTCTCAAGTTGATGATGGGATGTGCTCCCTGTAAGTAATGCATGTACCCTATTGTTTAGTTAAATCACACTACATCCTAGTGTCTTTTTTAGACCCCTTTATTTATCAATAACCTTACCTTTTCCATGTTATTCCACCTTCCAACCACTACATATATATTTGACAGCAGTACATAATATCCAACATCTTTAGGCTATTGTTTCAAAAGATGTTCAATGACATGTTTTCCAAGCTCTATATTATAGTGAATTTTGTAAGCATCAAGTCAGGCTCCCCAGACAACAAAATCAGGTTCTATAGACATAATTTTGATGAATTCAAGTGCCTCATCTAAATAGAAATCATGGCTAAGAAGGTCAACCATGCATGCATACTGCTTCACCTGAGGTGTGATGTTATACTCTTGGTTCATGCAATGAAAATAGTGTCAGCCTTCTACTACTAAACCTACATGATTAGATGTTGAAAGAACAAAAGTGAACATGATGTGGTTTGGTTTTGGGACTAACATTTTCATTTTTGAAAAAAGGGGAATAACATCCAGAACATGGTCATGTACTCCATATCCCCTAATCATTTCACTCCAAACCACAACATTTTTTCATATATTTTTTCAAAAAATTGTTAGGCATTTTCTATACTACAGCATTTTGCATACATATCTACAAGGGTTTCACCTAAAAAAACGCAAATTGTCACTTCTAGCACCATGTCCAAGTTCAAGAGGCCATGAATAAAAATATCTATAAATTTCATCGAGAAAAAGGTATATAAGATACAATTAAGGAGCTAGGGTTTCACCATGCACCCCACATAGTTTCATAAAAGCCCAAAAGTTAACAATTTAGGTCAATGGGTACCACTACTTATCCATTTCCATACACAATATCATGTTTTTTTCCCTTAATGCACTCACTTCCTTTGGGAAATCCTTCCTAGCAAGGTTATCAACTCAGGTCCAAGTTGTTAATTGTCTTTTGGGAGTATGTGGCTCAAATACAACCAATACACATCATGAAGATCGAGGTGTCCAAGTTTGTATCTTAGGCCAAGTCACATTGCTCACCACAACCATCTATTTCTTATCATAATTTTTGAATTTCCATCTACTAGCCACTAAATCATCTCAATCACTACAAGTTGACATGGGATTTCAAGATTATGGATTCAAGATGGAAGTTGGAGACATTGTATACTTGGAAAACAATTTGAATATCATAGAGGATGGAAGTTGAACCTAGTTAAAACCAAAATTATGCTTCATATAGCTTTGTTTCTGTATGAGATGTGTTCTCAAACAAAATTCCAATGGATTAATATTTTGACACATATTCTCTAAGTGCCAGTGATTTCATGAGTTCACACATTTCAAGGGAATTTTTATCCCTTAAACTATCCATTTCCTCCCCTATTGTGGACTCATAACCCTCTTTTATCCTAACAATGTTATTTGGGCATTATATTGGGTTTATTCTTATACATTTTTAACATATGTCATTGAGTATCAAGGGGACACTGCCACATGGTATCTATGGTAATATAAAACACTGCTAAGCTTAGCTACAAACCCATGTACAAACACTTCATCAAAACCTCTTTGGTGATGATCATATTAGTCATTGTTTGGATCGCACACTCCAACTGATCATAATCTGGATCAGGGAAAAAATTAGCTCAAAAATGAAAGTGCTCAGAATTTCACCAAACTAGAACTAAAGCAACCAGCCTATCACAAGGAATCCAATGCATCTCTTATCATTGAAAACTGAGTTCGGATGAAGGAGTTAAGGTCTGTTGATCATCGTTCAGAACATGCAAATTTTTAAAAAATATTGCAAAACAGGTACAACTGATGACATGGTAGTCCAGTCAGCATGCAGAGAATCTTCTTCAGTTTTTAGTCCAATGAGACTGTGACAAGTGTCACTATTGGATTTTCCAGTTTGGTTTGTGAAGGTAAAAATCGTCCAATATCCTCCAAAGTTAAATGTGGGTTCATGATTATTATGTATTGGAAATTAAGTTTTTTTAATATATTAAATTTGGATTAATATTTTATATGATTTTAAAAAAAAATCATATATTATATTAAACTATTTATATATATAAATATTTAAAATCAAAACTTTATATATTAATAATATTTTAATTCCACATTACAATTCAAACCTAAAAAAACTCAACGTTAGTCAACGATGGCATATGTATTAAATTCGCATTGTTAAATTCGTTGGTGGATTAAATATGTATGCATTATATTTTAAATATGGTGGGCATATAACCTTATGGTTTCACATTAAACTTATTATATGGTGGCATATTTAATGTCACGGTGGAGGCATGTTATATCAAAGGTTTAATACGCATGTTATATTCAAAGGTTTAATACGGAGCATATTCAATAGGTGCAAAAAAAAAACACACATATGGGGCGAAACCAAGGTTCAATCTCGTGACCTCCCCAATAGCACTCCAACTTTCAACCAATGTGCCATAGCTTTCATAATTGAAATTGTAGGTGCGAATATTGTAATTAAAGTGCAGTTCAGATTCCAATGGAAGAGCGTGCGGGGCCATCCCTCCTCCTCATAGAACCACACACCATATGACCCAGTTTTAAAAGCCCAACACTAAGTGAAGATTAGTGCAGTTAAGCATGCTTATCTAATAATTAATCTTCAGTTAGAACTTGGCAGATTTTTAGTAGATTCCCCAAATTTAGCGGAAATTTTAGATTTGGTGGAGCTAACTGCCAGTTTTCCATATTTAGAGGCAGAATCTAGGGAAAACTTTAATAAGGCCTATCTTGGTCAATTTTTGCTCAAGGATAGTCCTTCGTAGTAGATTGGCATTATTTGAATCCATTGGAAGAGCTTTCAGAAGAAGTGGAGCTCATCTACACGTGTTTTTGGCACGTTGAATAGTTTTGAAGCCTAGGGCCACTAGGAGGGAAGGTCATGCCCAGAATTGCTGAAGGTCGTTTTCAATGAATGAATAGTCAACTTTTGATGTATTTGATGCTCTGAACACAATTGTATAGTTTATAGAGGTGTTGGAGCACATCTGGATGTGCCTTCATCACTTTGAAGATTAAACAAGCTCATGGCCACTGGTGTTGGAGGTCAAGCCTAGAGAAGATGTGAACCAAATTTTTGGGGTATTTGAGTGTTCTGAAGAAAAAAAAATAGTTAGAAAATCCATTGGAGCAACACATATGCTTTTAATCATACATTTTACTCATAATCCCAAGAGGGCCTAGCTATTTAAAGTAGGTCCATGGAGATGTAGCCTAGGAGGGGTGAACTCCATTATCATCCATTGTGTTATGTGATTTCTATGAGTTATATTTAAATATTTCATTTTTTCTTCATGAGTTTTTAATTTTTAATTAACTCATAATTCCTTCATCACAAACACATAAAATTTGACACAAATACCTTCACAAAAATGGTTAAAGGAGACGATCCTTAAACACATTTTAAATATTGATAAGGGAGCTTGCATAGTAGTAAAAAGTTTTCCCATATTCAAATCACCAAAAACATCCAAAATGACATCCATTGTACCCAATATCTTTGGATCTAGGGTGCATACAATATGGTCCCCCACAAATTTGTGAGTGACACATATCATGAAGCATACAAGCGCCTCATCATAGTGAAAAGTTCCATTAAGTATACCAATAATTTTCATGGTTCTCCCTATCTTTTCTTTAGACATATCCACAACATTCAAGAAAGAAGCCATTGTTGAAAAAATGCTTGACTGAATACACACTTTTAATAGTGAAACTCCAATATGAGACTACAATTTTTATCAGTAGATATAGTGGTAGAGGGGACCAAGAGAACAAATTCATGCAACAAGAGAAAATTGGTGTCTCCTAGTAAGATTTACAATGTATATTACATTTATCTATGAAATAAGATGATTTTGGTTGGACTAGCCAACATGTATTGAAGTGAAGGACCAACATACATATTTTTTATTTGTGTCCTATAATGCTACCACAAATCTAGACCCTTAAATTTATTATATATAACCTTGTCATGCTCCATTCTAGAATCGACTAAGTATCTATTGTCTATGGAAATTAGTTACCATAAAGAATAGTTCCACAAGTCTAAATATTTAAAGGAAACAAATATGAACCTATTTGTGAGTTGTAGGAACTAATTTAGGGATGATCCTTTACACTCAAACTATGTAATATCAAGATCCATACCCATCATTTCTATTAGCTTCCAATTATGGACTTCCACTAGAAGGTATTGATCCCTAAAAAAAAAAGCAATCAGATCATTGTTTGTTCAAATCCAACATTTGTGCCCAAATCACATATATATATATAAGGTATTTCTAGTAGGTATGAAAGAAATTTTATAGGAGACAAAGTTCTAAATGTTAAGATAAGAAGAGAAATTACAGGGACTACTTGACGAACATCCATAGTAGATTCTTCAAAATCCTGTAGGTGACAAGGTCTAGTTTTGGAGCATATATACCTTGATATGCGATATCACCATGCATAAGGACATGGATAGTTTCTATCTAACTAATATTCCATGTTATTCCACATTGGCCACTTATGAATTTTTAGTCACCGTGATCTGGTTTCTGACAATGTTTCCCAACAGTTCCCACAAAAAGAAATGGTTATACAACAATAGTGAAAAATCCTTTCCTGGCTTGATTTGCATATGGTACTTTGGAAAACACCCTTAAAATTTTCCTTTCTTATTTCTTCAGGAAGATCATGCCAAAAATCGTATCTTAAAGGAAACGTCTCAAGTTACCCTCATGAAGAGGTTACATCCCAAGTTACCCTCGTAACTCTAGTGGAAAAATAATGCCATTTAGCCTTCTAGTGTAGAGGTAATTCAATAGCTTAAAGATGAATTTTTCAAAGAGGAGATTGAAAAGCTCTACGACGATGTCAAAATTTCATGGTTGTAGTGGCTAGTAGATATGAAAATATGAAATCTTTTTATGACAACAGTTGCAGCTCGTGGACTCCTCTAGCTTCAACTCTGGGTGATCAACAATGAAGGATTCTATGTATGATGACATTATTATAGTCTTCAAAATAGTACTTTGTAATATACATACATACATACATACATACATACATATATATATATATATATATATATATATATATATATGTCTCTATATATATATATATGTATGTATATACATATATATATATATCTATTCTCTCTATATATATATATATGTATGTATATACATATATATATATATATATATGTATGTATATACATATATATATATATGTATGTATATATATATATATATATATATATATATATATATATATACATATATATATACATATATACATACATATATATATATATATACATATATATATATATCTATATATATATATACATATATATATATGTATATGTATATGTATATATATATATGTGTGTGTGTGTGTGTGTGTGTGTGTGTGTGTGTGTGTGTGTGTGTGTTTTAAACACATATATCCATTGAATATTTGACGTTTGTGATAGGCCATCTAATATTCGACGATTATTGGTCAGAGTATTCGTCAAATACTCGACAACAAATTGATGGACAAAAGAGTTGGAACCACAACACTCGCATCAGACTGAACTCTCGTTTGTCACCTATCCAAAGATTCACCATCGGATTAAAAGCCTCTGAGTGAAAACACTCTTGTCGGATAGAACTCCCATCTATTTCAAATATGATGATTAACCATTGGCTTAAAAGTGTCAGAGTGATAACATTTATGTCCCCAAATTTACTTATGTCTTCAATTATCTGACACATAAACATCGGTTTTTCCGTTAGACAAAGCTACCTATGTGTCTAATAGCTGGCTGCGAATTGGTGCATGACCTGTTGGATATTCGACCTTTTGATGTTGGATATCCGATGATTTTTAGCGTCACAAATCCAACTTATAAATGTTGATTTTTTAATTACCATTTCAGCCTTTTATGTGTCGGATAATAGACACATCTACCATCTCATATCCGACGGTAACTAAACTGTCGAATATTTGACTGAATTATAGAAATTATTTTTATAAACACTAACGTGTCGAATATTCGACGCTAATAAGTCACATATCCGACTAATAGTCATCATATTTTGGCCCCATTTGTTTTAGTGATACCTAGTAAAGATGCACCTTTTAAATTTACCATCCAACTTGTTTTTTTTTCTCCTTTGGAACATGCACATATGCATTGCAGCAAAATACCCTAATGTTTGAGAGAGAAGATTTATTACCATTCCATACCTCATGTGGAGTTGTATCCTCCAATGTTGATGAAGGTGTTCTGTCAACCAAGTAACATGCAGTATCCACTACTTTTTCCCATTCCTATCATAACCCAACACCACTAAGCTTGATCCTTTATTTTTCCATTAACATGCTATTCATCCTTTATGCAACTCTATTTTGATGAGGTGTTTATGGAGTAGTCTCCTACCATGCTATACCACGCTTCTTACAGAACTCTTTGATTTCCTTCCCACAGAACCCCGCACAATTATCTATCCACGACACCTTAATCTTATTCTCTGTCTTTTTTGCCACCAGATCCTTAAATTCTTTAAACCTGTCAATGACTTCATATTTTTTTCCTGGGGAAATATATCCATTTATTCCTTGAGAATTCATCTATAGATGAGGCGTATTACACATATTTACCTAGTGATGGAACTGCATAGGTCCAAACACATCATTTTGCATTAGTTGTACTATGATTTATGCCCTCTTATCACCAGAGGAGAACCTCACCCGATTGTGCTTCCCACATACTAATTTTCACAGAAATCAAAATCCAGAGAGAAATTATATGTACCTTTTACCCTAACATTACCATGTAGTATTCGAAGGTCCTCCTCTCCAATATGTCCCAGTATTTGATGCCACAAACATAAATTTTTCTCAATAGACTAAGATATTTTCTTCTCCACTCATAGGAACAACATAATTGTTACACTCATCAATAAAAATATTGCCAAATAGATTGTACATAGTTTTGATCTAATATCCCCCCATCAATACCAATTCTCCTTGAATAATCTTGTAGGTATATTTCTCAAACACCATGTTTACACCTGCATCATCCATATTTCTTACATAAATTATATTTTTTGACAATCCATGAATGTGCAGAACACTAGCAGGGAGTATTATAATCCTTCCACCTATCAACTTCAAGTTGAATTTCCATGTCCTATGATTCTAGTTGTCATGTCATCACCTAGGAAGACATCACCACCATCATATATATTGTACTTGAAAAACCACTCCCTATGGGGAGTCATATGAAAGGATGCACTTGATTCAATCAATTTTGCCCGATGATATATATGTGTACTTGAAAAAAGAAAGTACACATCTCAGCCCTTATTTGAGGTGGTTTTCGCTTTTGTAGAAGGATCATCATCAAATCCATTTCCTTTATTAGTATTTTTAGGTAATGGATGATGGAATTTTCCACTCGTTGGAATAATCACACACATTCACGTGGTACTCCCACCACATGTCTATATATTTCCTATGGAAGATCCTCTACTAGTGTCATAGGAACCTGACGAGTTAACCTATGTAGATTCTTTTTCACTAAATGAAGGCCTTTCTTTGCTTTTGTTACTACTCCTTCGACGTCCATGCGCCAACACTTATGTCTAGGTAGCCCCTCAGGCTTTACTAGTGCTATATTTGTAAAAAAAATCACATATTGTTAGTACTTTTATTTCATGAAAAAAGATTAAACTTATTGAGTAAATAAAAAAATTAATTAATAAATTAAACACATTTCAAAATAAAAAAATGTACCTATGTCGCCCCATGCAGCATCCTCTAGAGGAACTAACTCCATATACCCCCGTAAATATATTCTTGCATAGGGTAGTCTTGAATCACAACAGATTGTTACTCCCACCAATGGAAAAATGCATCGCAAAATGTAGACTGAATAACTCATCCTCCTCTGAGTCTACCCATCATATCTGCCCACCTTACCATCTGAGGCTCCCTCGGATGTGTGACTGGAGGTATAATGCAAGGTCGTAGTGCGAGAACTCACTCGAAGAATAAATAGCATAATATACTCCTATATCTGAAATTCTTCTTTCGGCCTTACATGCATGCCGTCAAATGAATTTTCAAGTTGATTAGAAGTTCGGTGCACCAATCATACACTACTGGACGTAGCCATTCCACTACTAAAAAAAATTGTTGTTGGTAAGAATAATGAAGTGAAGCTGATCCTGATACTCGTGCAATCGTGAATAGTTTTCAATGCTTCCAATGGGTATTTGGGATCCCAATTTATGTGTTCTAGGAGTGAAATATATTGGCATTTAGTCATCAATGTTGATCCCTCTACTAGCTTTGCCTTTGAGGTTCACTTCCTCACCTCTTCTGGATAAACCAATCATAAAATATATATATCCTCAAACTCAATTTGTAAAGGCATTGAATCAATCATAAAACAAATTTGTTCAAGGTCTGAATAATTCATCAAAGTGTTTTAAGAATATTTTTTTTGCTCACATTTTCAGCATCTGAAAAAAGCTTGA
This sequence comes from Pinus albicaulis, assembly GCA_034641835.2. NCBI lineage: Eukaryota > Viridiplantae > Streptophyta > Pinopsida > Pinales > Pinaceae > Pinus > Pinus albicaulis. The sequence continues at coordinate 525,627,932 of CM076576.1, read as the reverse complement.
GCAAGCCACAATTCTTCAATCCATCCATGACTTATTAATCAACTAGCACTAAGTTATCCACTTCCTCATGCTCACTTTATGTCCAAATTATGGCCATCCTGCAAGAATTCAGCAATTTGGAAACATCAACATCTTGTTTTTAATTTTGGGTATGTGCACATGTTGTTTTTCGTTTGGATATTCACATACATATGTGGATTTCCTTTCGGTATCCCACATATAGAGCTAGTTGTATGTGACCTGATAAAACAAAATATGCTTCTGCTCATTTCTAATTTTAAGATCAATTTTGAATAGAAAAACCTTAAGAAAAATATTAGAAAATGGAATTAAACGAAAGAGTTTTGAGTGAAGAATAACTTGAAGGTAGTGGAAGTCTATTCGATTAAGTAGAACCTAAAATAAATTGTTAAATCTCAAAGGTAAGAATGGGCTCCAAGTCATTAGTTTGGGTAAAAAACCAAATGGTAGGTTAAAATTTTCAATTTGGAATATCTATATTAATTTTTGACTCACTTTACTATATTTTTATTAATGATTAACTTATATTTTGGTGTTTGATCTATCTGTTTAGTGCATTCATAGTATTTTTTCAAATTGGCGACAAAATTTTGTCATTTTTTCATGTTTCTCGACTGTGACACTACAATTGATCCATTATGGTAGGTATTGTTTTTGACACTGGCATATAGGGTAGGAATCTACAAGTTGTATTTTAAATTTCAACCTCTTTCAAATTAGCTAGCCATTGGATTGATCCCATTATGTTGTGACAATGAGATTTTCACTCGATGCTTATATATTGTAACTTAGTGGTAGAGACTTCCTTACATGGGCTTATTAGTTGACACCTCACTAGCCATTTTGTCCCTATGCTAAGTTCATTCTATAGGCTTGGGTGTCATATTTAGTCTTTTCATGGATATGTGTTGAAGCCACATTCTTCTTATTCACTTGTATTCTAACCTATACCTTTAGAGGCTCCCACATCTTGAGTTGTATTATTTCATTGCATGTTGACCGCTTATGTTATTGACCTTATGCCAGCTCCAACTTTCTCTCATATAAGCCCCTTTTTCCAATGTTTTTCTATATATTTTAAGCCTTTCATATATTTCCTTTGTGACTTGAAACTCTTATCCCTGGAGGTAACATCCCCTGAATGTCCTTATCAGGCACGCTTTCCCCTGCATTGAGCATAGTAATGTTCCAAGTGTTGGAACTAGTTTGATTGCCCACAAAACTCATTCCCTCCATTGTACTATAAGAATTATTTTATTCCTTTTTAATATTTCTATAATATGAAAAATAAAATAAAAATAAAATATTAAAATAAAGAGTGGACGGGAAAATTTTATTCATTAATTTGGCAATAGAGTCAGTTATGTCGCTCGTGAACAAAGCACCTTGTTATGAGTCTTTTTCTCATCAGGTTGGGAATTATTACAACCTTAAGGAGTTGAACCTTGTCCTAGATTCAGTACTCCTTTAATTGGTTACTTTTCCAATCATATGGAGAGTCCTTTGATACCTTATGTATCTCAGACTTATACAAAGTTCATCTCGATTCATGCTTCCTAAGTCACAAAAAGTGTCATGATTTTGTAAATTTTCGTAGATGTTTTATGCTTGATGAAACTTTACATGTTATCTCCAATATCAAATAGAAATCACGTAAACAAGAAAGTAAAATGTTGATAGAACATAACAATAGATCGATAGAAGACAATCCAAAAATTTACTTAACTTGATCAGCAAAATATATGTGTGTGGTTTGTTACGGCAGTCAACGGGATGCTTCAACCAACAAAGTCTCAATACGGTCAGCCAAATAGAAGTGTCACACAACCCTCTCGGACAACAATATCAATCAACCCAAAGTCAACGAAAGTCAACGTTGTCAAGTCAATGGTCAACGCAAAACAGCAACAGCAAAAAGTCAATGCAACTTGGTCAAAGCCAACAGTCAACCTCAATTTTTGTGCCAATAAATGCGGACTACAGAAATCATAATTTTAACCAATTTTTGGGTCAGTTTGACCATGTGTTGACCAAATTCAACGCTAGTCAACTCTGCGCTAAAAAACCCTAGGTCGAAAACAAAAATATTCTTGCTGCAATTTTCCCACATGTGGAGAAGAAGAGACTCCAAGTGATGATCGAACCAATCACATGAGGAGAGAGAATTTGTGATGATGCATGAGTGAAAATGACCTCCAACATTGACCTATTTATATCCATCAGTGAGGGTGTGTGACACAACTGCTAGGGCTTCAAGCCTACATTTCATTTCAGGCCGACCTGCACATATTTTGAATAAATTCAAAATAAATGTTCTGCTCATCGGATCAAGATGATATTTAGATCAATCTTGCACCTCTCCTAACGATGAATCCAATAAAAATATTGGCATATTCATCTGAACATCACAACATGGAGTTTGGACCTAGTTTTCCAAAATTAACACTCTCTCTCAACTAGGCAAAACTCCACCCACCTATGCCATCCAAACATCATGTGTCGTCTCGCCATAAATTTATTTGTTGGCTTCTTTAATTCAGAAAAAAAGTGGTTCAGTCACAAAGACATCATTCCCGGCTAACAGATTCATCCCAGATGTCTAAAACCTCTATAGGACTCAAAAAGAGTCTCATACTAGCCCGAAGTTGGTTTACCTAACCCGAAGTTAGTTGGAGGTCCGAAACCTCACTAGACTTGATCCCAGATCAAGTAGTTAGACACGTGCCATTCTAGACATAGAGAGTACATAAATCTTTGATGCGTCCATAAGTCTTTGCTACTGGTCTCTATATTTTCCCACCTCACTGGAAAAATGGAGGTACTTCCCATGAGTTCGGGACTCAATGGGTAGGATGCATACAAGGCATAGATCATGAGAGGTGAACCAACTCAACATCATAACGGTGGGGCAGAAGCACCACAAGGTTCGACAAGCCTAGCCCCATGAGTACTTATAGCTCCGAGAAGATATCCCCAAAGCCCCCTAGAGCTCCAAGAGCTCATCATCCAACAAGACCCTTAGCATAGGTTCGTTCCATGATACCAAGATTCTCACGGAAGTTTAGGAAATTGACCTTCCAAATGGGCTTTGTGAGAATGTTCGCGACCTGCTCATCAATTTCTATATGATCAAGCCTTACAGCGCCTCATTGTACCATATCCCAGATAAAGTAATACCAGCTAATATCAATATGCTTGGATCGATCGTGGAACACGAGATTCTCAAACAACCGAATCCCACTTTGGTTATCACAGTGTATCACGGTGGTGTCTATCACATGCCCTAACATCTCACTGAAGAGATTTTGCAACCAAACTGCTTCACAAAAAACCATACTCGCTGCAATGTACTTAGCCTCAGCGGTGCTCAAAGCCACCGACTTCTGCTTCCTGCTCGTCTATTGAAGCAAACCCAAGTGTGAAGTAGCATCCCAATGTGCTCTTACGATCCACCACACTGCTAGCCCAATTGGATTCAGTATATCCATGGAGTGTCATGCTACCGATGGTGTATCTAAGCCCATGGTTTATCGTTCCCCGAAGATATCTCAACATATTCTTGGCACCAACCTAGTGAATGTGATGAGGTTCAACCATATGTTGACTCAAAGTGTTCACTACAAAACATACGTTCGGACGGGTGTTCACTAAGAACAACAGGGCCCATACGAGTTGACGATACTCATTATGATTTGCTAGCATGGGCCTAGTAGCACTCCCACTCAACTTCTTAAAGTTGAGCTCCATTGGTGTCAACACAGACTTACATTCCACCATTCCAAATCTTTCCAGAAGTTTCACAATATATTTTCCTTGAGAAAGGAAAATCTCGCCAGGTCTCTGCCAGACCTCTAGGCCTAGGAAGTAATGCCTCAGTCCTAGGTCCTTCATCTCGAACTCAACAGCGAGCTCCCTCTTACACTGATTAATGAGAGGGTCAGCACCTGTCAAGAAGAGGTCATCCACATACAGCACCAAAATGAGAGGCTTTTCTCTATCAACCTTGAAGTAAAGATTCAGATCAGCATTACTACGAGCAAAGCCCAGCTTCATTCTGTAACTATATATCCTCTCGTACCAAGCTCTGGGTGCTTTCTTCAACCCACAGAGGGATTTCTTCAACCTGCAGACATGGGTGTCCCGCTCATGGACTTCGAAACCCAGAGGTTGCTCCACATACACCTCTTCCTTTATCTCACCATGCAGAAATGCGGTCTTCATATCCATCTGATGAAGATTCCATCCTTGCGTAGTAGCAAGGGCTACAATAGATAGGATGGTGGTATATTGGGCGACAAGTGCAAATATGTCATCATAGTATACGCCTACCTTTTGAGAGATGCCATGGGCAACGAATCTTTCCTTGAACTTTTCAGCACTACCATCAGATCCATGCTTGATCTTATAGATCCATTTAGAAGTGACAACTGCTTTGTCCTCCAGTCTCGGAACCACATCCCAGACATTATTATTCCTAATGGACTCATATTATTCGTGCATAACATCCTTCCAGACTTGATGCTTTATGGCTTGCTCAAAATATCTAGGCTCAGATTGTACGATTGTACTCATGGCTGCTAGATTCCCTTGGTATCTATTCGGCTTCTTGCTTTCACGGAATGTCCCCCTTGGCGTCATATGTCTCTCAGAATCCTCGAGAGTTTCCCTGAGCCATGATGGTTTTCTCTTCATTGAAGGAGGTGGATCAATGGGTCCATCGGTCCTTCAATATTGGGCATCGTCTCATCATTCGGTTCTTCTTGATTACCATGCCTTGCTTCATGATCTTCCTCGAATCTCGGAAGATTTATTACTTTCCTCAGGGAAGCATCTTCATCAAAGGTAACATAGTGGCATATCTCCACTTACCTTTGACCAGGCACATAGACTCTATAGGCCTTCAAAGTTTCGCTATAGCCCATAAACATTCCCTTCTTTCCAGAAGCATCCAGCTTTCTCCTCTTCTCCTTCGGTACATGAAAATAAACAGGACATCCAGAAACTCTAAAATGTGAGACGTCAGGTTTCTTACCGTAGAAAACCTCTTCGGGAGTTTTGGAGTCCAGAGCAGAATGCGGGCATCGATTTTGTATGTACACGGTAGTGTTCGCAACTTCACCCCACAGAAACTTCGGAAGACCTTGGTCACATAGCATGGCACAGGCAGCTTCCACAATGGTCCTATTCTTTCTTTCAGCAGTGCCATTTTGCTCAAGAGTATATATGGTTGTAATCTCCATCTTGATGCCAACTTCTCTGCAAAAGTTCTTGAACTTTTTCATCTCATATTCAGTGCCATTATAGGTCCTCAATATCTTTATCTTCTTCCATGTTGAATTTTCCACCAAGGCTTTGAAGGTATGGAACCACATGAAAGCCTCATCCTTCTTCTTCAAGAAGTATATCCAAGTTTTATGAGAGAAGCCAACTATGAATTTCATATAATAAGACCATCCTCCCAAGGATGTCATGGGTAGCATACCAAATAGATCAGAATGTATCAATTGCAAGACATCAGATGTCTTTGTGACACTTGAGGGGAAAGGTCCCCTTGTATTCTTTCCTTCAGCTTAGCCCTGACATACACCTTCATGATCATTTTTGAACTAGGGCATCCCTGTCACCACCTTCCTTAATTTAGGAAGGGCTTTGTAGTGAAGGTTTCCAAACCTCAGGTGCCATAGTTCAGTCTGTCGGATAGTATCACATGTCATCGCTCCTAGTGGACTTCCTCCAACCTGGTAGATTATATCAACTCTAAACCCAATCGTGATAGCTTCCTTGAAACTCTTCTTCCAGATCCGCATCTTCCCATCAATGAATTCCACATTGAAACCTTTCTCTTCCATGGCCGAAATAAACACAAGATTCTTCTTCAAATCAGGTACATATAGTACATCTAGCAGGCAGAGGACTTGGCATTAAGACAAGTGGAGGGTCACCGTCCTTGTCCCTTTCACTGGATATGTGGCATTATCTCCAAGGATAATATTCAAATTAACATCCTTCTCAACCATATCATAAAGTGATTCCTTGAACCTAGTGATGTGCCTTGAGGCACCACTATCTATCAACCAAACACCCATAGTGTCGGGTGGAGATTCAGCAGAGAGGGAAGATACAAGAATGGATTCATTTCTTTTATCTTCAACAAAATTTGATAACTCATACCTAGAATTTCTCAAAATTTTGTAAGGTTTCTCATTTCCACCAGAGGGATCCTTCCTCTTTCCTTTGAACCTGTTGTTCCTTTGATTTCCATTCCTCTGGTTGTTGTTGTTGTCATCATCATCGCGAGAATCTATCTTGAAAGGGCACTCTCTAGCATAGTTTTTGGTCTTGTGACATGTGTAACATTTTCCTTTATTTCCTTAGGCCCCTGCTCTTCCTTTGTTCCTCGGACCACCATTATTCTTCTTCTTAGCACAAGCAGTGAAGGCAACATTTCCTTCATTTTCATATTCCATCATCCTTGTCTCTTCTTATATGCATCTCGATAGTACCTCGTTAAAATTAGGTATCACATTGTTATTGAGAATTGTAGTATTGAATACATGCCATTCAGATGAGAGACCTCCAAGTGTGGTGAGAACCAGTTCTCTATCATCTATTGTCTCCCTAATAGCCATAAGATTATTTTTTATTTCAATCAACTTTAGAAAATATTATTGAATGGATTCATCCCTTCCTTTATTCAAATTCTTTAATTGGTTCTTGAATAAAAGGACTTGATTTGCATTGTTGGTCTTGAACATGTTGACCAACTTATCATACATCTCCTTGGATGTGCCCAGCTCAGAGATGTAGGCAGCCAGACTCTTATGAATTGAGTCCCTGATCATCATCTTTTCTTTTATTCCCCCCTTCTTATACTTTGAGTTGGTAGCAGCAGGTGCAGTGGATGGAGGCTCTTGGATTTTACCCTACACATAGTCCATGATATCTTAGTCTTCCAGCATAAGATCCAATGTCATCTTCCAGGCATGGAAGTCTTCATTCCCAGTCAATTTGTCATTACCTTTAAATTCATTATATTTTGAGGTATCCATGCTCTTCTTTGGTGATTGCTACAAACTTGGGCTTTGTCTTCACCTCAGCTCTGATACCATATAAATTTTCGTAGATGTTCTATGCTTGATGCAAATTTACTTTTTATCTCCAATATGAAACATCAATCACATAAACAAGAAAGTAAAATGATGATAGAACATACCAATAGATCAACAGAAGACAAGCCAAAAATGTATTGTACTTGATCAGAAAAATATATGTGTGTGGTGCGTTATGGCGGTCAAAGGGATGCTTCAACCAGCAAATTCTCAATACGGTTATCCAACCAGAAGTGTCACACAACCCTCTCGGACAGCAATATCAATCAACCTAAATTCAATGAAAGTCAACGTTTTCACAGTCAATGAACAACACAAAACAGTAGCAGCAAAAAGTCAACGCAGCCTGGTAAAAGTCAACAGTCAACCTCAATTTATGTGCCAATAAATGCGGACCACAGAAATCATAATTTTGACCAAGTTTGGGGTCAGTTTGACCATGCATTGACCAAAGTCAACGATGGTCAACTCTGCGCTGAAAAACCCTAGGTCGAAAACATAAATCTTCTTGTTGCAATTTGCCCACGTGTGGAGAAGAAGAGACTCCAAGTGATGATCAAACCAATCATATGAGGAGAGAGAATGTGTGATGATGGATGAGTGAAAATGACCTCCAACGTTGAACTATTTATATCCATCAGTGAGGGTGTGTGACACAACTACTGGGGCTTCAGGCCTACATTCAATTTCAGGCCGACCTGCACATATTTTCAATAAATTCAAAATAAATGTTCTGATCATAGGATCAAGATGATCTTTAGATCAATCTTGCACCTCTCCGAAAGAGGATTCCAATAAAAATATTGGCATCTTCATCTAAGCATCACAACATGGAGTTTGGACCTAGTTGTCCAAAATCAACATTTTTTTCAAGTGAATTAAAACTTTGTGTCGCCCATTATATACTATTTCTTGACTCATTTTGTCAGCCATACCTAGTTCTTCAAGTCACTCTCAATATCATATCAACACCTCATTCATATAAGTGTGTCAGTATAGAAGGTCCCCATTGACTTCTTGTTGATGGATATGCTCTTATCGACTCTAACAAATTTCTCTAAGTGTAGAACTAGAGTTTCACCCTAACCCTATTCCCTCATTGATAAGTGACCTTGTGTCCAACATTGATTTACATCATTATTCTTTGACTGGACAGTTTTCCTTGTGTTTGATGTCAGCTTAAATTGTCACAAATTGGGATCTATGCAATACCTTATTTTCCATTGGATCATATTGGTGGATTCCTCCCTTATGTTGTCAGCTTTAATTATTGGTTGGTTTAGAGGTTTTGCGCATTATTCCATCTGGTGTATGTAAGAGATGTACTCGGTGGTGGTTTCTTTAGAATTTCTTGGCTTATATATTCCAAATTATTGGCCTTCTAATTACAATCATGTTGGTTTATGTGTGATTCCCTAATTCCTTACTTCCAACAAATATTTTCCCAATGACTCCAGATCATTGCTTTGGGAATAATGTCTAGAGTCTTCTTCAATACCTTGGGATTTGCAATCTTAGATGGTATATTATATTTCTATTGGAAGTTGAAGTACATCAATTCATTTGTTTGATATATTCTTTAAAGTATTTGACTTCAAAACATCTAGTCACACTTGTTAAAATGCACTTGGTATGTTGATACCCATTATCATTATTGATGGGTTGTCTCTCGTTTGTTAATCGTATCATCATGGATCCATGGTGTACTTGATCAACGTTCATGCTTTATTTTCTGTAAGCATGGGTAGGCCCTCCTCAGATATGAGTTTTCTTTCTGATTCCTTCTACACGTATTGATTTGGCCCAACTTCGATGAGATCCCCCATGTCTTCTTAATGAGTTCTCCTTTATATAATTAATGTATTTCAACCATCATACCCTCTATTGACCTCATACATTAGGGGGTATCTACTATCACATTTTTTCACCCTTATCATTAGATGGTTATGTTGGCATGGGTGTAATCCCTTTCCACATGCAGACCTAACATTAGATTAAAATAGCATTTTTTAAAATCCATATGTTACCTACCCCTTCAAAAATCATGTATATACATAGTTCTCCTTAAATCTTCTCGCATATAATGTTTTAAAAATTCAAAAATACATATAATTTAGCTATTTTTTTAGTATGGTTTATTGGTTAGATCGGAATCCCACCTACAGGATACTGTGGCATAACCAAACCAACCAATTTCAAGTGGTATAAAGACACACCTTGGGTTTCCCTCATAGGAATCCTAGTACTTGGCATCCATACTCTGCCAAATTTTCCATAGATTAGGTCTTCTTATCTTATGCTTTTAAGCACTCCCTTGTCTCTATGAAAACCTAGTTTCCTTTCTTTGATGCATAGTACTCTTATCTCGCATCACTTTCCTATTATTTGAGAGAATATATTTAGTGGCTCAGGTAGGAAGGATCTGGAGGAGGGTTCCATCGATATCAATAGACATGATCAAGTTGTATCATAACTACTTGTATGTTGTTGTTTTTCAATAAAGAGACTCATATTCCATTCTAATTTCCAGTATTTATCTTTCATCATATGTGAATTTGTAATGGATATGATTATGGAATAATTGGATTTACATGTTTATATGCTTTGAATTTTGTGATATAATATTGGTTTCTTGAAGGTATACAACCTTATAAGGAGAGATTCGAGATTGGACCCTATGAGATCTTCATCAACTAGAGGACCTACGTGTGAGTACCTAATACTTTCTTTGTGAATTTGAAGTTGTATGCATGCTTTTCTAAGTTTATTTGTTGAATTTTGAATTCTTCTCTATTGAGGCTTCCAACCCTAGCCCTAGGGAAATTTTCTCGCAAAAAAAATGCATCACTCTTGTACATGTCCTTAAAATCATAAAATCCCAATACATTTATTTAAAGCTCTTGTAGAACTAAGTTCATTCTACTCAAAGCATCAGCTACATCATTTGATGACCCAGTAGTATATTTAATTTTGAAGGTAAAGTTCTGCATAAATTCTACCCATTTGAAATGTCTATGATTCAACTTTGGTTGAATGCTTATGAACTACAAAGCATGATTATCACTAAATAAAATAAACTCTTTGGGCATGAGTTAATGCCTCCACTTTTTCAAATATTGAACAATAGCATAAAATTTTGTCATAAGAAGAATATTTATGTTTTTTCTTCATTGAGCTTTTCATTGAAGGAAGCAATTTCATTTCCTTATTGACTCGAGACTACTCGAATGGTTGTTCCACTTGCATTTGCTTCAACCTAAAAATATTTAACTAAAATATGGTAGGGCTAAAACTAGATGCTCAATGATATTTTTCTTCAACAAATTAAAATTTCTATTAGTTGTCATAGTCCATCTAAAAGGTTGTTTACTTTCCTTAATAATTTCTATAATGGAAGCACAAATACTACTAAAGTTGTTAATAAATTTTCTATAGAAGCTTGCAAGAACATGGAAGTTTCTTACCTAAAACAATTTCCTCGGAATAGGCCAATTAATAATTTCCTTCATTTTTTCTTGATTCATCGTCAACCCATCCTCATAAATCACAAAGCCCAAATATACTAACTCTTTCTTCGTGAAATTACACTTCTTTAGATTTATCAACAGTTTCTCTTAGTACAGGGTGCTCAAAACTAACATGATATGCCTTAAGTGTTATTCCTTTGTATGACTATACACCAAAATATCATTTAGATACAGAAATTTTCAAGTGAACTCCTTCAAAACATCATTCATTAACCTCATAAAGATACTAGGGGAGTTAGTGATACCAAAAGGTATCCCTAACCATTCGTAGATTCAAGATTGTTTTTGAAAGTTGTCATCCATTCATCCCCTTCTTTACTTATGATTTGGTGGTATCCACTTCTAGATAAATTTTAGAAAAGTATTAAGCACCACTCATACAAACAATTAATTCATTAATGCAAGGAAGTGGAAAGATATACTTGCTTGTAATAATTTTGACGATCGTTGAATCAATGCACATCCTCCATATGTTGAAATATGTAACTAGGTTCGGTCTTCATAATGACATATGTAATCATGATTTTATGAAAAGAGGAAAATAAATTTATTATTGTTGTCATTGAGGCATGGGTTTCATGTTCAAGGGAAATTTATTTTTAGGTCTATAACCCATTGAGTGATTCTATGGCTTATTATTTAGTCTACAAGTTAATTGAGTCATTGTCATGTATTGAAGACCTATTTGGGCATGTTACATATTGTAAACTAAATTTTATTTGAGTCAAAATATGCCAAGACTTTGTCATGGTGAAAATATCAAGTCGGCCTTCTCAAATAAAAATTTTAGTCCTAAAGGAGAAATTCAACCTAATGGGAGACCTATATATAACGAAGAATTTGACCTCACTTGGATCACTCACTCGTCACACACAAGTTTGATGAAGAAAGAAGAAGAGGTGAAAATAAAAGAAGGAACAAGAGAAGCAAATAAAAGCGATATTTCCTATTCCTTTTGGGCTTATACTCTTCACATGTGCGAAGGAATTAGGTCAAAAATTGCAGAAGTAAAGACTGAGTTGCGTAAATTGAGTTAGGGAATCAAAAAGGACACTTTGCAGGTCGTGTTCTCTAGGAGAGAGAATCAGCTCAAGCAAAGAGAAAAGGATGAAGAATATACCATAGTATTCTCACATACAAATATAGGTTTTTTTTAGAAGAATTTACTGGGAGGTCGAAGTTGCAAAAGAATTTGCTAAGGGTCGAAGTTGAAAAATAATTTGTTGGGGGTCGAAGTTGTAGAAGAATTTGTTGGGGGTTGAAGTTGCAAAAGAATTTTTTGGGGGTCAAAATTGCATAAGGTTCCAAGGAATTGCTGAAAGGAAAAGTCTTCAAGGATGAGAGGTTTGAATTGGTCTTGGAGTGTCTTGGTAAGGGGTCATAGGTCTTGGAATTTGTCAATTGAAGTTCTATAAGAAGACAAGAATTCTTGTGGGTTTTCCTCTCAAGTGAAGATGTTTTGGCCCTGGTTGATCACCTACATATTTTGTCCTATTGTCTCGTAAATTTTACTATTTGGTAGTTTTTTTATGATAGATAGCACTAATAATAATTAATTAAAAGAGTAATGTAATAAATTTAAGTGAAAAATAATCACAAGCAGTTATGAAAGTAAAAGAAATCACCTAATATACTTTCCCTTATATTTCTAAACACCATCCACCATCCTTATTTGGACTAAGCACTGTAGGTACAACATAGAGACTCAAAATTTCTTTGATAATACGCTTGTTGTTATAGCATCATTTTTCACCTTCATATGATTCATGATTGCTTTTATGGCTTTGGGCACCCATTCCTACAGACTTGAACAAATTCACTAAAAAACAGTGTTAAAATTCCCATACGCGGGTATGCCCAGACTTTTACGCGTGTATACGCGAGTCCATATGTACTTTTCCGCGTATGCCATTAAAACCATTAAAAATATATATAAATTCCCTATTTTCGGACTGGGTTGATGGTTACTCTGGTAGTTCAACCACCCCAGTACGTGGCCAACTGTTTCCAACTGACTGAAACTACTTTGAGGGAGTATAAAAGCCCCTCATGTGCATGGCCTAAGGGAGAGAGAAATTTTATAGTCATTATACTCTGTTGGATTCCCAGTTCAAGTCTGATTCCCCATGCCTCCTGCACTTTCCCAGATTTATATAGGAAACCCTTGTTTCCTGGAAATGTTCATCCATTT